>OY728165.1:1936290628-1938790628 GCA_963277665.1 Viscum album
ACATTGTAACCCATACTGCCTGTATTAAACACCCATGATAACGATTTATCATTATATGGGTAAGTTATGAACGATCATGCTTTAATTGGGTATTATGATGTTATGTAATGTTAAGTGTTATGTTCATTTTCTTGAAACCCATGTTTTCAAATGTAATATAACTTGTTATGTGCACGGAGTTTTAGCAAGCATGTCATCATGTTTTTAATGATTAAATTGTCTTCATGTAATGATTAAGTATGTGAAAATGGGGTTTAATTAAGAATGCATGAAACCCTATGAACGAATGTCCTTGTCAAGATACATGAGGGATGTATATGACTTACATGTGATAGGTGCGCCCGGAATTATATAGCGCAACATGAATGATGTAACGGGTGCGCCCGAAATTATACAGCGCTCCAATGCATTGGGTAAAGCAGGTGTCTCATGAGACAATTATGTACGACGGCCTTGGCAGTTAGCGCTAGCTTGAGCTAAGGAAACAGGGTGGGCAGTGATCTTTGACCTGTTAAGTATTATTTACGGTCTTGAAGAAAGGTCTTGACAAAGTCCAGTATTATACATTCCCTCGGCATGTAATGATAAAGGTTAACCAGGGGTTAGTTCAACTAAGAGGACAACCTCTAGTTGAAAGCTCCCAAGATCATGAAGATGTAATTTATGTAACAAGAACTGTTTTTCATATGGTAAAATGTTAGATGATCTGCATTTTACTTATGAACCATGATATGCATGTTTTCCCTGCTTAGCCATAGAATTATTTTAGAATTAAAGTAACCTTGTTTTAAAATTATGCATTGTTTATTTTTCTCATATTTCACACTCTGATCATTTTTACATTAAATCTCATTTCATGTAAATGCTTCTTTGTGCAAGTGGTTTTCAAAGAAATATGGATTTCATGTTTTAAGAAAACATAACGTTTTGTTTTAGGAAGTGTTTTATTCTCTTCAAAAGGGCTTCTTTGAAAAAGGATTTTCTAAAAATGTTTTTAAAACCCCTTAGTGGGCATTTTTGCTCACCCTACATTTTTTTTTTAAAATTTTTCAGGCATGGTTGGTACCTATGAAGTTAATCGGAAGCAGCTGGTTTCCCAAAATCACGAGCCTCGCGATCTTCTGTAGTAATGAGACATGATATTTAATTTGTAATGATGTAATGTTAATTATATCATGTCTCATTAAGCAACCTGGGTTTCGGGGTCGCTACAATTTAAGTGATAACTCATATTCCACCCAGGGTGGTCCACTTACTTTCACAGTACACCAATGGAATGGTCCCATTTAATGGTTTATAATAATTAATCTATTATCAAAGCATCACATCAATTACATAGGTCACCCATATTCTTTTTGAAAAAGGATTAGATTATATTTTTTAAAAATTTCTCTAATAAATGGTTTAGTGACACAAAAACATATTTATAAACACTACGATTTTGAAGGGAATCCACAAGATCACAATCCCTTGGTTCACAGTGGATATCTAATATAGTATGACTGCTTTATTCAACTTAGATCAGAAGAAAATAGAAGAACGGTTGAAGAAAACAATACTAGGGAAAATGAGATTTCTCATAAATACAACAAATTATACCAAACAAAATGAGTAACAACACAAAAGGAATGTATTTTTGAACGATGCAGATCTAATGAGATGTTCAGAAAGAGAATCAAAAATCAGATGGATAGGATACATCAATTCCTGAAATAGACATCATTGGGGATCTCTCAAAGGATGGAGTTTCTATTTGATGTATAATTAAAAATTAGCTTATATATAGTAATTAATTAAATTGAAAATTTCAAATTCACCCAAAATATTTGGATTCATAGTTCGGATGCATTATTGAAAAAATTGTATGCCAAATATGCACCCTTTGTTGTAGGAAGGGGATCTCCACATGATTTTCATGGAAACTTTGACCAACCATGTTTCAAAACACTATAAAGACTATATATATTATTGAACGGGTGTCGACATCAAATGATTTGGTTTTTATAATAGTGTGTCTTATAAGAATCCATTTTCTATCCTGGCACATTTAAAATTTATTTTTTGGCCTTCCCCACATGGTTTCTAATAACCCTGTGACATCCTTGCATCCCCCAAAAGGTTAGGTTTTATGCTCTGAACAAACCACAAAACCCCCCTGATACCTCTATAATCTCAGTGGTCAATCACGTTAATCCATAAAAAATAATTTCAATCAAAACTAATGTAATGTTAATGACATTTTACCTCAAGACAAACCATATTCTAACACAACACCAGGTATTCTAGAATTATATGTAATATTTATAATTTGATATTATTAGAGATTCCACCTGTTGCGTAGTTGTGTAATTTTTGTTATTATTTTTAGATCAATCACCACATGTGTTTTTATAGGAAATGCAAATATTGGACCCAACCATGGAAAATGACAACAGAACTAAAATTTCATAATTTTTGTCCAATGTATTAATTATTTCAATACATTGTTAGAAAAAAATGAACTATTTAATCTAACCATACATGAATACTGTATCTCTTTATTGAAGAAGAATTATAAACAAATCTAACTTACTATATTCTAATATTTTTGGGATTAGGTTTATTAATTAGGCCTAAAAATGGAGCAGATAATTTGGTGACTAAATATATCAGTGTCATCTTTTTATTATTTTAAATGTACGAATCCTCCATCAATTCGAAAAATTTCTTGATTACTAATAACCAGTTTTTAAAGAGATTTGTTATTAAATAATATTCAGACATTGTATTTTAACATGTACTGTCTATAATTTATGTTGATGTATATTAAAACCTATCAGAAAATTACATTTTAATGAACTCTACATTTGGATCACATTTTGGGTTCATATTAAGAGGAATTATATTCTTTGTATTGGGTTTCAGTACACCCACATGGTATAAAACATAAACTACTGAATGGGATACATAATTCATCAATTAGAAAATGAAATAGTAATTGATTAAAGGATACTTTTTATTGTCATGAACCATACCTCAGGGCTCATGCCTTGACTACCCAAAACCAACCTCACATAGGATAGGGGATAGTGACTAGCACTATGTAGGAATATACCAAACTAATGGAATTCATTTTCTGATGTACTTATAAACACACACACAAGTCCATCCATAGATGATGGAAGTTTAATACACTATCAAAAGAAACCCAGTGAACGATATTAGAAAATTTATGGTATAAAAAGAAAAAATACATTTCCAACAGAAAAAAGAATTTAAAGCTACACATCTATGGGACTCTTTTAAAGAAATCCCTACCTGAAGGGTAGGTATAGAAACAACATTATGAAGTAGAAAAAGCAGATCCCATCTATTGGGTGACTCTAAACACCACTTTGCCCTGATCCACTAAGGACTCTATAAATGTGTTGATAATCTACACAAGACACGACTCGGGTGGGAAAATCCCATGTTGGGGTGAGTAAAATAATACATCTTAGGGACCCCAAACCACAAAGGTATACTACAAAGATATTCACAAAGTAGACTACTAAATATTTACCTAAAGTGTATCCTCTAAGAAGAACACTGAAGATATCTACTAGAGTTAGCTCACACAGGTATGAACTAAAGTATAAAAAGAAATACATTTAGTCATAGTGATGAAAATCATGTACTAATAAGGGACTCATCCCCGATGAGTCACTATGGACTTCTTGGCCATTCAGGTCTGCTCGCCATGAAGGTTTTCTAGGACACTGATGAATACTTTTCATTTGGGACACAGAGGACTATTCCTCTATAGGGCCACTAAGGTCCACTCCTCCTCAGGGTCACTATGGTATGATCATCACTATGGTCAATTGAAAAACTAATATTGACTCATCAGTTGGGTCATTGAGGTATGCTTTTCTATTGGGCCACTCACGACCTCTCATATGCTGGCCCTCTATGGTCCTCTTATCACTCAGTTCTACTAGGTCACTAACGTCTAGTCATCTATAGGGACCTAGTGGTCTACATCTATGTTGGGCCACTATGTATTGCTCGTGATGGAGGTCTGTTGGGCCATTGAGGTCCACTCGTCCTAATCTTCTCATTATAGTCAATCATATGAATCCCGCTCGCAGTGAGATTGATTCTGGGAGAATCTATTCTTCATGCCATCGATCATATCTCACTTTCAACAAAGGTCCACTTAGGGTATGTCAAAAGGACCACCTCATCTAAATGGGGACCATACCCACAAATTACACTTCTTTCGGAGAAATATTGTGGATGTTATGGGGCCTTTTAGTCGAAAAGGGGTTGGTAGGGTGCATGACCTGTCCGATCTGACCCATTCAGTTGAACCAACCTGTTTGGGCCTTGACCATGGGCCATGCCTATTGGGTATGCTTGATTTTCCCCATTGGGCCATCGATCCAGACTATCAGGCCACCCAGAAGCCCAGTTCACCTTATACCCTGCCCGTATTGGAGTGAACATTTTCATCTATCTGGGACAATCTAGTAGCCTTCGGCCCTGACTGCACATGTGGGCTAGATCTATCTGGCACGGGATGTGGCCCACCATGTGACATTTATACGGGGTCCCTGCCACATTCCTGTTGGATCATGGTTCTCCACAGTGGGATGCAGCTCCCATCCGCATCTGACCGAGGCACTTGTCAGAAGTCCTAATCCAACAATAACAAAAGATGATACGAGTTATAATGACACTACTTCATCCCACCTTCCTTTATTCCCCATAATCATTGTGGATAGACATTCCCCCCCATCACCAATTTCCAAGTCGGTGGTTGGCTAGTGCCACCATCTCCCATGGCATCCTCCCTTATACTATCTTATTGTGGTCGTCCTGCATGGCTTGCAGATTATCATCATGATGAAGAATGGGTATAAGGTAGACAAGAAGAACCCATCAAGAACACGTGAAGTTAATATCATGACCTTTTTTTTGTTTGAATGGTTCTTACTTGATTGGATTTTTGAAGAAAAATTGAATGTTATATGTTAATCCAACTGCCGTAAACTATCGCAAGTCAAATCACATCCCACAAAACATGTGATTGACCCATAGGTAAACCTATTTTTTGGTTAATATGAAGTCATAACTCTAACAAAATAACTAGAAAGGAATTAATTAAATTATAATTAAACATCTTCCATTTGTTGGGATCGATCGCTGAAGAAGGTTAAATCATGTGTTTATCGTTCGTCAATCCACCGACATCTGGTCTGAATCTATTCATTGATCCATAACCATTTATCATTTTACACTGCTCATCATTCACCAAGATATTTCTTCCAAGGATTTATAGAAAACTCTCATATCCTCCCCTAATCTTGTCTCTCATTTAATAAACATAATGGAGGATACATTTTTCAACATTTCTATTACATTGAGTCACTGAATCATTACACTATTTCATTTATGAAATGAAACAAAATTTTTGTTACCCTTAAGTGGCATCATAGTTATGTTGTTTCATTTTTTAAATCAAATAAATGGATCTACATTATGTTATAATGAAACAATTTTGGATATAAAAAACATTATTATGTCTATTTTATTTTTCTTTTAAATTCTTGAAAATTGACTTTTACACTCAACCAAAGTCTGTCGAGGTTAATCCCCACCTAGGGAAATAATGCACTCATGAGTTCAACGGTTCTCTTAGATTTATAATCCCAATAACTATTTAAGAGTTATATGTATTTGAAAATAAAATAATTGTTTTTAGTTGTTTTTATTTATTGTCATGTCCCTAAATGTACTTCCACAGTTGGCCTGTGCCGGCCAATAATTGGCTCTTATTAATGAAATCACCCCCTCAAAAACATATTTTAAACATCATATTTCCTATATGAATTACGATTAATGAGATATAAATATTTGAAAATAAAATAATTTCATTTATTTATTTTATTTACAGTTATGTCATTTTTTAGGTTTTGTCACTAGAGGCCAATGAGAACTATTATTAAGTTGTGCCTAGAGTAAACCGACTGTCATGAATGCAACGGTTCCCTCATATTTATAACGTGATACCTATTAATGATTTATTCCACTTTTTTAGGATGAACTCTCCCACGTACTATTTAAAAAGATAACATTTTTTGACAGAGCATTCCTGGCACACTGTGGCTTAGAATTACACAACATTTTAGCACCTGGTCTTGAAATTTTCGCATAAATTTTCTAAATAATCCAAGAAAATATGATTCATTGTATTCTCCCCACCATAATGATTTATGTCCCTGGAATCCAAAAAAAGGTATTCCCAACCAAATGATGGTACAAGATTGAACCTTATCCTCCATCTCCCATGTTCTCTCATGGATATTTCTATACTTCAATTGACTGCACAATATATGAATCAAACACACACAGTGGGTCATATCCTATCAATCCTCAATCTCTAATGGAATGTCTACAAAAGTCACCATGTCATCAACATCCATATTGACCCATTCAATGATGGATGATGGGTCATGTATGTATATTCTCAACTAGGATGTATGGAAGGCGTTACGAACCAGCACAATTTGTAAATATAGAGAAAATAGGTATACCCCATCTCCCACTCAACATAGTATCTAAAAAATTATGTGTAGATTACTTTCCACCCTAACAAAATATATGTATACCACATTGAGGAGAGACCCTAGGAAACACATAGTCCCCCTCCTCAAACACCAAGGGTCTCTATATCTTACCATCATATGACTTATGAAGGATAATTGTAGGGTTCATCCACTCTTACATGACATGAACATTGTATATAGTACCCCACACCAACTATAGGCCCATGGACAATGACTTCCTGAGGTCTATATAGAAGAGAGAAAACCTATGATATCACCCATAAAATGACTCAAACTGTACAATACTGATGATGGAGCGGTAGATTTTTTTCTATTGACACTCTACCATAGGTAGGTGATCCTCCCAACTATGGCCCAAACCTAGGATGCAAGCTCTTAGGATGTCCTCAAGGAACTGAATGGTCCACTCCATCTGGTCGCCTTTCTATGGGTGGAAAGAATTTTTCAAGCACATTTGAGTCCCAAAAACATCATAAAATCCCATCCAAATCCAGGATGAAAATAATGAACCTCTATATAAGACAATTTTTTATTAGACTCCTTGGAGTCAAACTATCTCTTGCATGTAGAGGCGTCCCAAGTTCTCTAAAGGACTTTATTCTAGAAAAGATAAAATGATATTGACATGGTGACTTGTTCAAGGATCCCCCATATGGTTCCATGTCCCCTTGACATATGTGATAAACCCAACACATAACCCATCGATATTCTTCTTCACTCCCATCATTGAACCCTGAGGAAGAAAATAAAAATTCATTCCAAGAGTAGGGGCTCGACACAGTGTGTTAAGAAACCAAAAAAATGATTAAAAACCACTCAAAATTTATATCAATAGGTATGCACAGATTTAACTTGTTCCCTCATCCCCAGTTTCCTCCATGACACCCACATGTCAATCGTGATACCTCTCATAACTCTAGGCATCCACTTCTAGTACTGTTCATCCTCTAAATGGAATGACATGTGTAAGAACCCGTGTTTTTATGGACTGCAGTTTTGAGTGGAAATTTGAATTTTTGATGTGGGATGATCTTAAGGGGTAAAATGGTCATTTTACCCAACAATCAAATCTCAGATAATTTTTCCGACAACTCCGTTGGTCCCAGAATATGGATTTTTCCCTAGGACAGGGCTTTGGAGGAAATCTGAGCTGTTCGAATTTTGTTGGAATATTTAATATTTAAAATTATGAAATTAAATATTAAATTATTTGTGTAGGTTAGTTTGGAAATAAAATTTAAACGCAGTGTCTTATTGAGATTATACTTGTTCCGTTGAGTCTGGAATATAGATTTTATCCTAGGGAAGGCATAAACTCATGTCGGGCACTGGGGCCGGCCTGGGCACCTTTTTCTTCTTTTTCTTTTCTTCTTTCATTACCTTTTCTTCACTATTGATTCCTCCTCCTTGAGAACGTCTCCTACACCACTCCTCCATGAGAATGACCTAAGGGAGAATTTGGTGATTGAGAAAAATGGAGAGAAGGAAGGCGAGAGTGGTACCGATTCGAAGCTCTCGACGCACTGAGTCGGCATGCGACAACCATGAGCCGTGAAATCAATCGAAGCTTCAACGGCTTCCGCCCAAAGGTATGGTTGTTTATGTTTTCACCATATATCCCTATAAAAAATGTTGTTTTGTGTTTTTGAATCCTTATATTTTTTTCTTGTCTGCCCATAGGGCTCGATCTGTTGTTTCGGTGGCAAAAACGTGCAAATCGGGCGTTTTTTGGGATTTCCGGTCAGAAAACCAATATACATTGCATGTATTCCAGTGGTACACGCCATGTGTTCTTCCCATTTGTGGAAGATGAAATTTTCCTTAGTACATGCCGTGTACTTTGAGTACTGGTCGTGTAGTGGGTAGTCATGTGGCCGGCCCTGTGAAATAGAGCACGGAATAATGGTTTTTAGAGAGTACAAGACGTGTACTTTTACTACACGTCGTGTTGTGGTACATGGGCATGTGTTCAGGTAAAAACAGACATGGCATAAATTTTTGTGAATAGTAAACTCCATTTACAGTAATGTAAATGTTGTGTACTCTTACACAGGCATGTCTATTGTGCTCTGGCCATGTACTCTGGCCATGTATTGCTTCAGTTTAGTATTTTTGTGATATCTTGGGTTCTGGAAGTCATATTTCGGTGTGTGAGTAGTCGATATAGAGTGTTTTTCCACATCGGTCACAATGGTGAAATACTTATTACATTAAAAGGTAATATAAAGGTAGTTTTGGGGGTTTCCATATAAATGGAGGGGTTCTTTCTCCAGTTATCGAGTTCAGTTTTCACCTGAGAGTGAGACTTGGTGCGGATGATAGGTTGGGTGTTTGGACCAACTTAGTAGAGACCTTTAATAGTATATGAGCTATGAGATATCCCCCATAAATCATTCTTTATAGGTAATATCCCTTGTGAGACATTCCCATCTGGGCTTTGAGGCATTGAGACCATGTACTTCTAAGGATCCCTTTAGGGATGTCTTTGCTTGTGTGCTGGCCTAGGGAGTCCCTTGTAAAATCTCTCTCTTGTTCTTCCTTTGACTATAACCATGTTATGGAATGCCTATTTTTTCCTTTCCTTTGAAGATCCCATGTAGGAATCCTCCCTTACTTTTTGCTAAAGATCCCACGTAGGATGCCTTCGCTCGTGATTAACTGGATGATCCCGTGTATGATGCCTCCTCAGTGTTTGACCTGAGGGACCTAGTGAGAGCCCATTATTTGACCAAACCTAAGTTTTTATGTCAGGTTTGGGTAGAGATAGAGATCGTGTGTCACCTAGAACACGTGCCAAACTGGTAGTCACTTTTGGCTTTGGATGTTTGTTGGGTTGGGCGTTCGGGCCACCCTCACTGTTTGTTTATATATGACTTTTTTTGCTGATGTTGTAGTGTTTACCAGAGGTGCTCCCTGGTTTGTGGCTGCTGAACCGGACATGATGTGACTTTCTTGTTTGTTTGGATGCCTACTATTCTTTGTGTGCCTAAGTAGAGGTGGATTCATTGTAAATAGTGTATTTTACCTTTCATGGATGTTTTTCCCATGATTATTTGTTTACGACCTTTGGGTCTTGTTTAGACTTTATTCGTTATGCTTGTTTCCATGCCTTGTGATCGTAGGATGAAGGGATATTCTTGACATGCTAGTTATGTTCTAGACTGGTTAGCCAAGTATCTCTAAATGTGTATTTTGGCCTTGTATCATTATTAAGCACTGACTAGCATGGGACTATGAGAACCTGGTGCTATAAACTATAAGGGATTGACCGAGTGAGATTCCAGTAGAGTCTTGGACATTATAGACTATAGGGGATAGACCGAGTGAGCTTCCCAGAGAGTATTGAACATTATAGACTAGAGGGGATAGACCGAGTGAGCTTCCCAGAGAGTCTTGGATATTATAGACTACAAGAGGGTAGACCGATTGAGCTTCCTTAGAGTGTATTTACTTTTTTTTAATTTCATTAAAACCATTCCATGCTAGTGAAGTAATTGACTGAGTGAGATTCCATAGAGATTCTTTGATAGACCTAAGGCTATAAGAAGAATTGACCGAGTGAGCATCCTCAGAGAGTCTCTATACCTTGGGGCTATAAGGGGATTAGACAGTGTGATCTTCCTCATAGAGTCCTTGATTACCCAAGAATATATGGGGAAATGACCGAGCGAGCTTCCCCAGAGAGTCTTATAATTTCGTATGACCAAACCAGAGGGGTTAGTGTGAGTGCAATGCCCAGAGGGTTGTTTGTACTTGTTTGGAAGGACCATATGATATGGCTGTGAGTACTTCCTAGAGGGTTACCTAGTGTGTTGTCTATTTATTATGATTAATTGGTTGACCTAGAGGATAAATTGTCTTTGTTTAGGTTGTTAAAAGCCATTTTTTCCGTCGTTGGATGAAGTAGGTACAATTTGATGGGATTATGGACCCATAGATCAACTTAATGATACCCGGCTTGAGTGGCATGAAGTCTAGCTCAATTCCCTTGCACAATATTTCCAGGAGATTGGGATTATGTTCCCAAGTATCAACTGCTGATGTTGTTTCTTTTTATTTGAATCACTTCATCATGAATATTTATATTTATGTATATGTGTATAGGTATAGGACTATATATGTGTATGTATATAGATATGGACATCCATGGTGGAACTTTCCCTGTTGATAGGGATCACATACCCTGAGTTCAACTGTGGTTGGACGTTTGGTTTACTTCATTTCTTTTGTTCCAGCTAGTCTAAGCATATTATTGTTGCATACACTTTTAGAAGCATAGTTTTAGGTTTCTTGTCGAGGTTCCCTGCTAAGATTATTTCTCACCCCTTCACGTGCACCTCGGTGTACGTTTAGACCTTTATTATACTTTTTAGGTTGAGAATGAGTTGCATGGTGGATAGGGATGAGGCCCATTGTTGCATTATTGAGCGGAGCTGCTCGAGTGGTTCTACTGATTGGGCTGCTGTAGTTTGATATTGTCTGGAGATTGGGTACATGGTTTTGGATTGGAGTTAGTAGAAGAGCCCTATAAATTTACTTTCAGTTTCTTTTGTACTTATATTTGTATGTTTAGCCCGATGGGTGACCAGTGTTGTATTGTATTTCATAGCTGTTCGGGCTTTTATAGCGTTTTACTATTAAAAATTATTCTATTTCAGTTTTTTACTGCTTCTGTACTCTATTTACTTTATTCTATGTATTTTAGATATTTATTTCTGATGTTTTCTTACTCTGGTATGGGATCATATTCTCACCACTATCACACCCTAGTCCCTCGCTGCTAGTCGGTAGCCTCTGGCGTATAGGCAGGTGCACTTGAGGCCTTGTGGAGAACTGGATTGGAGCACCGGTTTAGTGGCTTCTTTGTCGGAACGTTACAAAGTGGTATCATAGTAGGGTTTCCTTCTTGGCATTTACTATTTGGTATATGGTAGAAAAAATTATTATGAATCTGTCGGATACTGTGATGGATATCCGGATGATTCTTTGCGAACAATTGTTCTGGTAAGAAGTCCAGGTTTCCAGGGTTTGGGATTGTTGTTCTGATTTCTCGATGTCACAGATGTATATGATTTCCACCTTGAGCGACTCACATGTTGTGTGGTGTTTTGATTTTCTATGGATCTCTAGCTCTTGTCCATTGGTAAGATTCCAGAGATAGATTTTGACTCTTGGCTGGAAAAGACAAGAGGCGTCTCATGCATCATACTAGGCATGTAGGATTCACATCATATAGGCTTACTAGTGTGTATTTTACTAACGATTGAGACCATTGGGTCTGCGAACACATAAATTTTACTCTGATGGAAGGTTATGTGTATCTACTTCAATGCGTTTTTGATAGGGCTGATGACTCAATCATTTTTCAAAAGTGGTGAAGTAAACCTAGTTGGCCTATGTTTCACATGATTCCTTTTTTTAACCACTTATTGGGTGTTGATTCTTGGGTCTATGGTTATCTAGTCAGATCATTGAGAACGATGTCGATAGATACCAAGGATTTTATTTTGAACCGTACCTCCTTGTGGTATTACTGTATACAGATTCCTAATGGGTGTTAGCTCAGTTTGCCTCTTCTATTTTCATTGTGACCTCCGTGGAGTCGTTCCTTCTGAGGATGGTAGGAGAGGATCGAGGCCATTTTATGTTGTGTTTTGGTGTTGTTTTCCTTTGTTTTTTTTTTATCTTTACTGTCTTCTAAGATATTTTTGATCATTTGGGATAGGTTGTTAGACCTTGTGACCCAGTTGTGAGGCTTTTCTGTTGGTCTAAGTGGAAGAGCTAGAGACCCTTTTTTTGACTCGAACCTTTGTAGGTTGATATCTTTTCAATTCTAGGGGAACCTGTGTGAAAATGGATGACCTTTTCTTGAATCTCAGTAGGGTTTCGACAGGATGTTTGCATGGCTCGGAGAGAGTCGGACACGCGTTCAATGAAATCTTAGTGTACTCCTCTAAGAGGCGATCGTACAATATCTTGATTTTTCTTGAGTATGCTGAGAGAGCTTTGACCCTACATCAAGCTCGTTTTTCTTTCCTAATGTTCATCCCTGATGTGGATGGAACATTTTCAGGTTGCAATCTTGAAGCGGTGTAAGGAAATCCATATGGTGGGGAGTGCACCGTTGGCCTTTGTATGTGGTTTTCCTCATTTAGGTTAAACTTTGGTGTTTTACAGTTGGCTTTTGAGCTCGGAGTTTTCTTTTAATATGACGATATGGGTGTTTGTATGGTGGGGAGTACGATTATGGTCATAGTTGAATGTATTCTGTGTAGAAGGTGGTTGTTAACACTATAAGGTTGGTCGATGGATGGTCAAGGAAGCTTGGTTGTGTAGATGCTCGGGTTGGGAGCATGTCTACTAGTCCTTTTTCTGGGCATCTCGGGGAAGATAAGGTTTATGGTGGGAAGTTTGTAAGAACCCGTGTTTTTCCGGACTACAGTTTTGAGCAGAAATTTGAATTTTTGTTGTTGGATGCCTGTGAGGTGTAAAATGGTCTTTTTACCCTACCATAAAATCTCGGATAATTTTTACGACAACTCTGTTGGTCCTGAAATATGGATTTTACCCTAGGACATGAGTTTTGAGGAAATCTGAGCTGTTCGAATTTTAGTGGAATATTTAATATTTAATATTATTAAATTAAATAATAAATTATTCATGTAGGTTTGTTTTGAAATAACATTTAAACAGTGCGTTATATTGATATTTCATCTGCGTTGTTCAGTCCGAAAAGGGGAGTTTAGCCTAGGTAAGGCATAAACTCATGTCGGGGGCTGGGCCTAGCTCGGGCCCCTTTTTCATCCATTTCTTTTCTTCTTTCGTTTTCTTTTCATCTATATTCTTTCCTCATCCCTCTTCCACATGTCTCCAACACCACTACTCCTTGACCGTGACCTAATGGAGAATTTGGAGATAGATAAAATTGGATATAAGGAAGGCGAGAAAGTAACTGATTCAAAGCTCTCGACGCAATGAGTTGGCGTGCGACAACTGTGAGCCATGAAATCAACTGAAGCTTCAGTGGTTTTCATATGATTGTAGGTAAATTTATGTTTTCCTATATATCCCTATAAAACATGTTGTTTTGTGTTTCTAAATCCTTATATATCTTTCTTTTATTCCCATGGGTCTCGATCTGTTGTTTCGGGGGTGAAAACCGACGAATCGGGCATTTTTTGGGATTTCCCATTAGAAAACCCAGTATATATGGCATGTATTCTAGGGGTACATGCCATTTGTTATTCCTGTTTAGGGAAGAAGATATTTTCTTATGTACACGCTCTGTACTTTGAGTACACGCCATGTAGTGGGTAGCCATGTGGCTGGCCGTGTGAAATAGTGCACAAAATAGTGGTTTTTAGATAGTATACATTGTGTAGTGGTACATGGGCATGTGTTCAGGTGAAAGAAGACACAACATAACTTTTTGTGAATAGTACATTCCATGGGCAGTAATGTTCACACCGTTTACTATTACACAGGCTGGCCAATTGTGCCTTGGCCATGTACACTGGCCATGTACTGCATCAGTTTTGTATTTTTGAGATATCTTGGGCTCTAGAAGTCATATTTGGGCGTGTGAGTAGTCCATTTTGAGCTTTGTTTCAAGTAAGTCGAAATGGTGGAATAATTTTTACATTTAAAGGTAATATAAAGGTTTTTTTGGCAGTTTCCATCTAAATGGAGGGGTTCTTCCTCCACTTATCGAGTTCAGCTGTCACCAGAGAGTGAGACATGGTGTGGATGATTGGTTGGGTGTTCGGACCAACAAAAGTGAGACCTTTAATAGGAGATGATCCATGAGCTATCCTCCATAATCCATGCTTTAGAGGGCATAACCCTTATGAGACGTTCCCTTCTGGCCTTTGAGGCTTTGAGACAAGGTACTTCTAAGGACCCCCTGAGTGTTGTCTTTGCTTTTGTGCTGACCTAGGGATTCCCTTGTAGGATATCTCTCTTGGTCTTCCGTTTACTAGAACCATGTTATGGAATTACTATTATGTCCTTCCTTATAGGATCCAATGTAGTATTCCTCAATTACTCTTTACTAAGGATCCCGCATATGATTCCTTCGATCGTGTTTACCTGGAGGATCACTAGTATGATGGCTCCTCTGTGTTTGACCTGAGGGTTCTACTGGGTGTCCATTGTTTGACCAACCCTAACTTGTTATGTTAGGTTTGGGTAGATATGGTTATCGGGTGTCACCTAGAACCCATGCCAAATTGGTAATCCCTTTGGGCATTGTATGTTTGTTGGGTTGGGTGTTCGTGCCACCCTCACTGTTTGTTTATATATAATTTGGTTTTTCTGATGCTATAGTGTTTACCAGAGGTGCTTCCTGGTTGGTGGCTGCTGAGCCTGACGCGATGTGACGTTCTTGTTTGTTTGGATGCCTGCTATACTTTTTGTGCCTATGTAGAGGTGTCTTGATTTTAAATAGTGTATTTTACCTTGTTTGGATGTTTTTCTTATGCTTATCTGTTTACGACAGTTTGGTCTTGTTTTTTCTTTGGACATTATGCTTGTTTCCATGCCTTGTGACTGTAGGATGGATTGATATTCTTGACACGCTTGTTATGTTGTATACTAGTTAGAAAAGTAGTTCTATAGGTGTACGTTGGCCTTATAGAATTATTATGAACTGACTGCCATGGGACCGTGAGAACCTGGTGCTATAGACTATAAGGGATAGACCGAGTGAGATTCCCAGAGAGTCTTTGACATTATAGACTACAGGGGATAGACCAAGTGAGCTTCCCAAAGAGTCTTTGACATTATAGACTATAGGGGATAGACTGAGTGAGCTTCCCAGAGAGTCTTGGATATTGTTGACAAAAGGAGGGTAGGCCGAGTGAGCTTCCTCAGAGAGTCTTTACATTGATTGAATTTTATTAAAACCTTTCTAGGATAGAGAAGGAATTGATTGAGTGAGCTTCCATAGAGATTCTTTGATAGACCCGAGGCTATAGGAGGAATTGACCGAGTGAGATTCCTCAGAGAGTATCTAAACCTTGGGGCTATAAGGGGATTAGACCACGTGATCTTCCTCATATATTCCTTGACTACACTAGACTATAAGGGGAATTGATCGAGCGAGGTTCCCTAGAGAGTCATATATTTTCATATGACCAAACCAGAGGGGTTAGGCTGAGTGCACTGTCTAGAGAGATGTTGGTACTACTTTGGTTAGACCAGAAGGGATGTCTATGAGTACTTCCCAGAGGGTTACCAGTTTTTTATCTGTTGGTTGTGATTGATTGGTTCAACTAGAGGATAGCTTGACTTTGTTTACCTTGTTCAGAGGAATTTTTTCTGGCGTTGGTGAAAGAAGGAACTGGTCGATGGGATTACAGACCCATAGATTGACTTATTGATACGTAGCTTGAGTGGCATGATGTCCAACTCAATTCCCTTGCATAGGATGTCCAGAAGATCAGGCTTGTGGTCCCAAGGATTGACTACTGATGTTGTTTCATGTTATCTGAATCACTTTATCATGAATATTCATATTTTTGTATATATGAATAGGCATGGGACTATACAGGTGTATGTATATAGATATTGACATAAATGGCGGATGTTTCCCAGTTGACAGTGATCACATACCCTCAGTTCAACTATGGTTGCACGTTTGGTTTACTTCCTTTTGTTGTGTTCTATCTAGGATGATCACATTGTTGTTGCAATCACTTTTAGCAGTATAGTTGTAGGTTTCTTGTCGGGGTTCCCTACAAAGATTATTTCTCACCCCTGCATGTGCACCTCGGTGTATAGGTAGACCTTATGTCTGCTTTTCAAGTTGAGCATGAGTTTCATGGTTGATAGGGCTGAGGTCCATTGTTATATGATCCAGAGGAGCTTCATGATTGGTTCTATTGATCAGGCTATTGTAGTTTGATATTTTTTGGATATTGGGTACGTGGTTTTGGCTCGGAGTTAGTAGTAGAGCCCAGTACTTTTACATTCATTTTCTTTTGTACTTTTATTTGTATGGAAGTGTTGTATTGTATTTCATAGATGTTCGGGTTTTTAAAGAATTTTACTATTAAAGATTTTTATATTTCAGTTGTTTACTAATTCTGCACTCTGTTTACATTCCGATGTGTATGATATATAGTTATTTTCATTGTTTTCTTACTCTGGTATATGGGCATAGTCTCCCCACTATCACACCCTAGGCCCTCGCTACTAGTCGGAATCCTCTGGCATATAGGGAGGTGCACTTGAGGCCTTTTGGTGAACTGTCTCGGAGCATCGGTTTATTGGCTTTCGGGTTGGGATGTTACAACATGCTCCCCACCTTATGAATATCCATCAGGGGTATTCCCTATGGGAAAATGGGCACCTAGAGAATCACAAACAGTATCATCGGGTTATGCCTCCCTAACTCACTTTAAGAGTGGTGGGGTAACAACCACCGATTAAGGGTAAGCTACACCATCTCTATCCCTAAAGAATAAATTCAACAAATATGACTTTTCAATTTCCTCCTTCAGAAAATATGAATTCTGTGACATTTTGAGATCAACCACTACCACATTTCCCTTACGATTACTATACACTACTTCAATGTCATAGTCCTAGAGGAACATCAACCATTATATCTATATCATGTTCAAATACTTATAAGAGAAGATATATATGAGACTCTTGGGGTTAGAGTTGATGGTAAACCATTCTCCCATAAGGTACTGTCACCACATATTCAATGTGAGTACTACCACTACCAATTCAAGGTCATGGATCGTGCAGTTCGGCTTATGTGGTCTCAAATAATTTGAACCATAGGGAATTACTACTTGAATTTTCATTAAGAAACTACCATGTATGATCCCTGATGCATCGTAGAACACTACATACTAGACTCCATCCTCTTGAAAAGTAAAGATTTGGGTGCTCGTCAAGCTCTTCCTTAACTACTACCATGCCTTTCGGTACCTTTCGATCAACACAAAAGGATTCCCCTTTCAAAATATTGATGTGTTCATGGACCCTTTGTTAGAGGATACACATACTCTACATCCACATGGTTAATTTTCTAGTAATAAACACATAACATAGAACTTGGTTTTGTACTAATCCCCTACTCTACAAGTCCTCCACATATACCCTCAGCTCATGGTTCCCTGAAAAAGCCATCTGATATACTGATGATGACATCATTTCCATCTAAATGTGTATAAAAATGTATAAGTCCATCCCCCTAGTGGGAGTAATACTTGGAAACATAGTCTTTTAAAGATGTTCTCATACTCTTCCAGTACTACTATGGAGTATAAAAAATCAAAACATAAACTACGATGAGGTTAAGGATGGCCAACTCAATACTTATCAGATGTACCCTCTTATGCATGAGTTTATCCCATGTTTCATGGGTTTCCTATTTCTCAAACGATGGAAAACCCCATTCTAATGATGCATACATAATTCATTCTTTTTCCTAAAATAGTCAATATGAGCACGAACTATGGTTGACCATTCCATACCCAAACTAATGTTGTAAGGCCTCAACGCTACCACCAAGAGGTTCCAACCGAAACTCTTGCCTCAAGGGTTGGATAACATAATTATCATAAGTGTGAATATTGAGCCACCTCTAATCAGTATATCCAGACATAAGGGTCAAGTAAACTATTTAAATTAAAACTCTAGATCAATAATAGGTTACATGATACGAAGGAATGACAAGAACCGATTTCTATTACTATGGATTCTATTAGTAGACTCAAACCATTCCTCAAATCATTTCAAGAGCCCTTGGGTAATATTCCTTGACTGTATGAAGCTACACACTTCCCATTTGCTCCAGCTACCTGATCCTGGTGTAGACCACATTGTGGTGGTGGTTGTAACATGTCAAAATTTATACCAACCCATGTTTCTCTCCCAAATCATCTTCCACATTTTTCTCCCTACAGATTCATCTGTTACTATCATTGTATCAAAACTGGTGTCTAATCAACCATTTCACTATCATCATGAAGGGCTGGAAAATATCTAGAAATATTTCTACTTCTGTCTTTTGAAAATCATTACCTCTCTCTAGAGTGACCAGACAAAACCAATGATCCCTAAGAATTAGATCTCATGTCTTGGGACTTCCCCTTAGAACGTCTCACACATCCAAGTCTCTAATACTGATGTAATCTTACTGCATGATCACTATGAAATCCACTGGCTATATTTGCTCATCCAAAGGACTTTAAACCATAAAGTTTAACTATAGAACCCAGTAAAAAATAGTAATGAAAATAAGAATAGCGTTGGATCATATTTCCCTAAACACACCTTGCTTGGTGGATTGAGACCCAATTCACTTGTCGTGTCATTTTCATTCAGTTCCTAGAATGTTTGGTATGCCTTGATGAATACTTATCTACCATTTTTTCATCCTTTCAAATTGGTAGAAGCTGTTGGGAACACATAGCACATAGCTTTTATGGAGATATCCCCCTTCTCTGATAATGGTTCTCAATCTTTGTCCATAGAATAGCCACCTCATTGTAACGTCGGGTAATTTAAAACACACCATCACCCTGTTGAGACACATTGAAGGATCACTATCAAGACCAACATCTGATATATTGGTGTGTTGATCAGATGGAAAACATAGTCACCACATCAATCCATTAGTGAGACACCTATGATTCGAGATCACCTCAAAACATGATGGGTATATGTCGCTGAAACTCTGGAAGTGTGCTAAGACCAAACATGTCATCTTCTGGGACTACGATTACTATTTTCTACTCCATGGGGGGTGGTATAGCCAGTACACCACTCGGTGGTGATATATTTGGTATAAACCCCTACACCCATCTCATCATCTCACAATTATTCCTCATGATACTGTGGTGGAATCTCCATAGGATTTCTACATGGGAAAATCATAAAACAATACAATATGTACCACAATATATAGAGTATACCTAGTAAGATGACTCCACAAGTACATGAAAAAATCCACCCATTCCAATATGATTCATGTACCATCATTTTTTCCTACATCATGTATTTTCATGTAATGAGTCAAAATGCAGAATTTAGGGTCCTTATCTATGGATACATCGACCGCCACAACAACACTGGATTCCATGGCCTAGAAGTCATACACAAAAAGATAAACATTTTTTACCAAACCTAAATCATATACTCTGGATTCTTAAGGTAGAAATGACCTCCAATGAAACAAATCCTTCATGAAACATACCGAAGGAACCATGTCGTGACTACCCCAAGCACACATAGAATATGCCAAGGGCTGACGACTAGCACTAAGTAGGTATATCCTAAAAAATGGAATGTATTTTCCTAGTTACCTATACAAACACACACACACACACACACACATAAATCCATTCCATAGATGATGTGTTTTGAATACACTCTGTAAACAAAAACATGGTAAGATCGTAGAAAATGAAGGTTAATGGGGCTAGAATGCAATCCCAACTAAAAAAATGTAAAGATATAGTCTTTGGAACTCCTATGTAGAATACCCTACTTGATGGGAAGGTATAAAAATAGGTGTGTAAGTCTACAAAATTGAATTTCATTTATTGGGTCACTCTAAGAACCACTTGGACCTAGTTAACCAAGGACTCTTTCAAAGGGTCGATCATCTACACAAGACACAACAACTGCATGCGATGCCAGTGCATGGGTATGTAATACTATACTTAGTAGGGACCTCCAACCTCAATGGGATACCATAATTAAATACACAAAGAAGGCTAATATAGAGGTACATGAAGTGTAGAATTTAAGAAGTACAGTCACAGGAGTCACTAGATTCATCTGAAATATGTAAAACCTATTATATAGAAATCAAGGATACCTATCCTAATGTTTAAAATATTTTACTTCTGAGGGAATCATCCTCGATGATTCCCTATGGCTTGTTAGGCGACTAATGTCCACTAGTCAATAAGGACTACTAGGACACTGGGGTCTGCTCGAGTACTATGCCACTAAGGTGTACTTGTATACTGGGCCACTAAGGTTCTCTAGTCTGTTAGCACACTAATGTCTTCTCATCAGTGATCTATTCTGGGCTACTTAGTTCTTCTCATTTGCTGATCCACTATGGTCCAATCATCTACTAGAACACTATAGTATGCTCTCTTATTAGGCCATTAATGTTTTATTGTCACTGAGGTATGATTTCCCACTGAGGTCCACTCTTCTAATGGTCCACTGAGTTCCACTCATTTACTAGGCCACTATGGTCTTATCCTTATTGAGGTCTTCTAGGCCATATAGGTTTGCTCGTCACAACCAGGTGTGGGATTATCGCTCGCAATACACTTGATTTCAGGAGAATCAACTCATCATGTAATCATTCAAGTATTAACTTCCACAAAAGGAATATTATGGTATTCAAAAAGGACCACCTGGTGAAAAGGTTCCAAACACCGAAAAATTATCATCAATTGGACATAATGTTTGGATGTTATTGTCATTTTTGAAAAAAAAAATGGGCGGTTGGGTCTGGGCCTTGTTCGACCTAGTCGGACAGACCCAATCCGACCAGATTCGGGTGACTCATCCCATCTTAGGCGGCTTTGGTATGACTCGGTATGATCTAGCCCACAACCAAAGCCCATTGGTAGTGGGTCCATCCTGTTGGGCAGCCCAGTGGCCCGATCTGCCTGTGGCCTACCCCACAGTTGTGGGCTAGTTTTTTTCTAGTCGGGTTTCCTGGTGGCATGGTTACCATTTCCCTATCCCACATTGGTGGGCCATCAATATCCCCCTAAGACAAGACACTAATCGCATCTGTTTCAACATAACAGACCACCGTGTAACCACCCCACGACATTACTGTGGTGTCCCTACTGTGGTCCAGGTGGACTGCGGGACGTGACTCCGAACTACGTCCGACCAAACCCCCATCGGTGGCCCCGATCATGCACTAGTGATGGCTGTCGTGGGTTCCACCACTGTTAGCCTTATAGATGGTGGCCCTCTCCACTGATGTGAACCTCCTTATTGTGGCCCTCCAATAGCCGCCCCCACCATCATCTGCCGAGCCATCGGTCTCCTGACACAACCATCTCCCACAACCTCATACTATTGGTTATCCTACTCTGGTGGTCCTACCTTGATCACATATTGTCATTTCCACGAAGAAGAAGAAGAATGTATTGAAGAAGAACACACTACAAACACATGAGGGATATACCATGAACATTTTTTATGTTGGCATGATCCGTCATTGATAGGAGGTTTGATGAAGAATAGACAATATTCCATGAATCCAAATCACTTAAATTCCTACTAGTCAAATCCCATCCTACAAAATATGAAATCGATTCACGATTCAACCAGTTCATGGGTTGATCTACATTTTTTCCCAAACCAAATAATGAGAATGGGATTAATTCACTTAGAGTTAAACAAATTACATGAGTATGGATTGATTGACGATGAAGGGTGAATATTATGTTCATCGTTCATCAATCTTCTAACATCTGATCAATATATATCTGTTGATTTATCATTATTCATCATTCGTCACTACTCATCAATCACTAATGAATTTACTATAAGTATTTATCTCAAAACCTCATATCCTCAATGGATCTTGTATATCGGTTAATCAACACAATGGAGGAAATATGTTTCATCAATAATGTTATGCTTAGTCTCCGCGTCATTTTTCAGTGTCATTTATGAAATGAAATTGTTTTTTATTAAACACGACTTACAGAATCATTAGGTTACAAAATTTATGAAATGAAATAGTTTTTGCATTATTTAATTGCATAAATATTTTTTTAAATAAAATAAATTCATAGATTTATTTTATTTTGCTTTAAATCACACATAAATTATGTTTTTACCCTAGGCTTGGTCGGTTGTGGATAGGCCCTACCTAAGGAATGTACACCCTAACATGCTCAATGGAACCCTTGTATTTATAATCCATGTTACTATATATGAGTTATAATGATTTGAATATAAAACTATCTTTGATTAATTATTTTATTTACAGTCAAATCCCAAAAACCAATTTCCATAGTTGGCTTGTGTCGATTAAAGTTAATTCACACCTATGGTAAAACCTCCATGTTAAATGAAATGGTTCCCTCAATGTTTTGATTTGTGCACCTATTTAGGTTTTATTCACCTTTTTTATAAAATATGCTCACATGTATAGTTTAAGAACAAAACATTTTTTGATGGACTATTCTGGGCACACCGAGACACAGAATCGCATGCCATCTAAGCAATTGGTCTCAGATTTTCCTTAAAAATTTTGAAAAAAAAATCGTGGATTGTTACAGTCATTACAAGGAAAAAGTATATCGTTATTTTAAAGATTTACTTAATTATTATACTTTTTAACATTGTATTCACACATTTTCCAAAAGATATCGAATTCCAGAACCACACTTGTTTACTATGATTGTATTATTGTATTTTTTATTTTTTATTTATTTTATATTTAAGAATTTATTTATTTTCCTATATTTAGTGACTCAAAATTATCATAAATATATATATACTAAATATTTAATTTTTATGCTTAAATACATTAAAAACACTAGATTATGTATAATTAATGTATAATGCATTTGGAAACATAGAACACAATTTTCTTATTTCAGGAAATAACATTCACATATCCCATAGTAATCATTCCATAGATAATGTTTGTAATACATAAAATTCATAAATCCATTCTTTGTAGTAATTGAAAATGGAAAACATGAATGTGTGATCTTATATGATATTTATGGGTCATTGAGGGAGAGATCAACATATCTTGAGAATTAGGGAATACAATAAATAGAATAAAATTTTAAAACCCTAACTTACATATAACAAATCATAAACATTTATCATGGAATGAATTGTGATAATTAATGAGATATGAGTTGTGATACAATCAAAGAACATGATCTATGACAACATTGTATTCGATTAAAACAAATAATTATTTAGTACACATAAGCATAGAATACCTCTTCCACTACAGTTTAGTCTCATTTACAAAAACTATCATAGTGGAATGTGTTCACTCCCAAAATCACTATAGTAGTTAAGGTTTCCTTCTTAGAATATTTTAGCAGACAAATTACTTTAATGAATTTGTTTCACTCCCCTTTTTTCCTCTATATTCAGGATATATCAATAATTATCCCATACATTTGAGGGAGATATTCGTCACACTGATATCATAATGAAACCTATATTTATCTATTCAAAAATAACGTAAAACATTCATTATTTCATCACATCATAACATTTGTAAATAAATCATGTTTAATAAAACTTTAATCAATAAACCATAACATAACCCATGAAAAATTATTATTCTTCATAAAAATTTCAACAAATTAATCATTACCTACAGAGATAAATAATATGGATGGTATATTACCATATAATCCATATTATATCATAGATAACATAAAAAATGTCATCAAAGATGAAAATTTATTACAAAAAAAAATTTAACTTTTCTTGAGTAATATTGAAATTCCACTATTTTAAAAATATTTTTAAAACAAAAAACAATTTGAAAATCCTTCTCATTAAAAATAACCATGGAAACATATAGTGGAATGCTAAAAAACAATTTATAACATTTCAAAAGGAAAATATAAATATAAATTTCAATTTTTTTAAATATAAAATTTTTTTAAAAAAAATTTATTTTAAAATATCCATGAAAATTTATAAGGGAGGATTTATAAAAACTCAATACATTTCTCGAAAAAATAGTATTTACTTGAAAATAAGGTTTTAAAACGTAATATTAATAATAAAAATTTTTCACTAATTTTATTTAAAAATTACACTTGAAACATACCAAGGATGTTTTAAAATATTTAGTGGTCATGGTAGCATGAAATTCCCTAGATATTAATATAAATATTCATTTTATTATTTTTAAACAAATCCACATTGACCTTCTTTTGATAACATCATGGAAAATCCTTTTCAAAAATTTAAATATTAAAACATGGGAAAAATATATATAATAATTTTTTAAAGGATAAATAATTTTTTAAACTATTATTAGAGAACAATAATATTTATGTTAAAATATTTAAAAACGAAAATAATGAATAAAGTAATATTTTATTAAATATATTTAAGTTGAATATTATGTATATAAAGGGAGAAAACATATATAAAAACATTTATTTTAATTTCATAATGAGGGGAGAGTAAAATTAATTATTTTTTAGAGGTAATGATTATAAACTTTCATTATTGGAATCTTAAACAAAAAAATTATTCATAAACAATGATAATGTTTCATAAAACTATTACAAATTGTGTACAATTGTATCATATGACACATGTGTGATTATAATTAAATGAAATATAAAATTAAATGTGTATTAAAAGATTCATGATATTATAATTCATGTAGGATGTTTTTAAAATTCACAAAAAAATAAATGATCATAACATATCATTTTTCTCAAAGAAGAGAATTTGAGACAAAAATCCATTACTGCATTAGTATCTTTTGAACCTTAATACACATGAAATAGAGTTTTAAAAATGTATTTATACATAAACAAAAATTTATTTATAATAATAAAAAAATAAATTATTTCTAATTATATACACAACATGAAATTAATTAGCGGTTAATATGAAATGTGTCTCACCAAAGTAAAAAAGCGGGACATAAATCACTTACTTTATGTTAGAACTATCATGATACATGATTTACAGTCTAATATAATAGAATTATGTTTATTATAAAAATATTATAGATATATAAGTAAATATATATTTCCATATTTGTTTTAATTATTTTCTTTTATTATATTTTATTAAAATTTCAAATTTATGTCATTTATTGAGAAATACTACATTGTTTATCTGGTGTGTTAGGATTTGTTATTTTTTAATTCTATTATAGTTATCTTGGTTACATAATATCCAAAATTTTATCCATGATATAAATATCATAATAATATTTATATTTATGTATATTAAATACATATTGGTTTATAAAACTCTATATAAGATATAGGTAGAAAATTAAATAAATAGTTCATGGAGATGATATGCCATATATAGGCGTTAATGATGTACAAATTATCATGAAGGATTTAAATAAATAAAGTTAAATAATTTATTAACATTGCAAAAATATTTTTATCTCATATTTATAAAATTTTATCATTAAAATCATCCTTATTACCTTTTATATATTACATTAATGAATCACATCGCATCATGATGTAGTAGCCAACAGTACACCAGAGTGACATTATCGTATTCACCGAGAGTAGAATATAAATTAGTATACATGATATAATAATTATCTATGTATAATAATATCATATATATCATATATAATCATTTAATATTTTATTACATACTTCTATGAGATTTGGTGATTGAAAATGAATAAAATTAGCATGCGAGGTTGTAGTACATCATACACATAAATGATGATTTTATATCCCACATGGTGTTAGTAGATATAGTTTTAGGTCATTAAAAAAACATACCTACATGTATGAATAAATTGAATAAAATGGTAATTATATACACATGTTTTAATAATAATTTTAGTATGTGGTGGAATAAATAAATTAAAAATGCGCGTTGAATAACATTACAACTTCATTGGATAACTTTTTTAGGCTATTACCAAAATCCTTCATATGTTGGATTTATAAAAATAATATCATTTCCTGGATGATATTATAGAATTAAGCAATTTATATGTGAATTTATTATTATAATGTTTTTTAGAATTAAAAATAGTAGAGAAGAAGGGTTTTCCCTTTGAAAGTTAGATGTGTGGGATAAGTGAAATTATTTGAATGAAAATTATTTACTAATTTTTTTCACATTATACAAAGCTCAAAATGGTCAAATATCATAATTAATGTATTATAGAATCTAAATATTTCAATAAAATTGGTTTTATAGGGTTTGGGACCTTTTTATCCAAAATATTTTTATTTTATCCCCATGTAAACCAATGTTCACCTTAATCGCATTACAAAATATTTTCTATTTTAAATTATCATTCTGGTCAAAAATTAAGATGACATTTTTTAAAATATAATTTAATATGACTCAAAATATAAAGTCAATTTTTTTATATTAATTTCACTGATGTTGAAATTTTTAATTAAAAATTAATTCTTGGAACGTGATGAGGAATATATTTTCCATAGAAAATGATCAAATGTTTAAAATGTTTTTATATAAATATAAAATTTGAGATTGATTCTAATGAAAAAATATAATTTTTTTAAATATATTTGACCGAATTTTGGCATCCTACACTATTTAATAAAAAACATAACATTATGAATTCATTAAATGAAAAGGATTTTTAAAATAAAACACAATAATTTTCACGATTCAACGAAAAATTTAACTTTTTATAAAATCCAAAAAAAATCGTGCGAAATTTTTTTCATGTTGATTTAAAAATCCAATAAATGTTTTCCAATTAATTTCGTAAAATTGTAAAAGTTAATTTTTTAAGTGTTCTAAAAAGGATATTTAATATCATTGTTTGAAAAAATTGTATTTTTGGGACATTTAAAGGCTTTATAAAAAAATATAAATAATTTTTTAAGGTGTTTATTTATAAAAAAAATATAAATATTAAAAAATGTTTTTTCTATTCATTCCCAAATTTTTAATTTCTTGGTTATAATAGTCTAGTTTCAATTATAGTATTAACATTTTGATGTGTTTCATTAAAATTTTATGTTTCATATAATACAAGATAAACATGATTTTTCCTATAATAAAAAATGGTAGAGAACATGAATTTATTGAAAATAATATTTCATAAAATCAAGGGGTGTTACATTCTAAAAATCATAAATAAACTTTTTTCCTCACAATTAAAAATTGTCTACAATATTTAAGGGAAAATATTATAAATTATATACGGGGGAAACCCACATCTTAAAAAGGGTTAATAATTTTTTTTAAAATGTTAGAAAAGGGTCCAAGAATATCATTGAAATAACACATATATAGTTTTATATATAGTATATCATTTTTGGGTGTTATAAATGCACATAAAAGAACAAACTAACACCCAAATACTAAGAGAGTGTGGTAGTGAATATTTTCAATAGAAAGATAATGACCACAAATCGAAAAATATGTGATATTGGAAATGACCATTCAGTAATCATAAATAAAGGTAAATAAATGACATTTTATATCAATATTATTTTTTTAATGTTAAAAATTTTCATGATATGATACACGTACTAGATGTAATTCAATATCATAAGAACAATCTCATCTATTTTTTATTCTTCAACCAATTTACACTTCATTTCATACATTATAAACTAAAGGGATTTTCTTTCTTTAAGTACTAGTTGATAATAAGATCATTAAAATAATGATGTGGAATTACATTATTCTGTAGTTATTATAAAAAATTTAATTTTTCATACACGTAATCCAATATCATCCAACATTCAATGCAATTCATCCCATTAATAATTAATCTTATAGATCCTCCTTGTATGAAAAAAATTGAAATTCCAAAAAAATTAAAGGTCAGATAATTTCATAAAGAAAATTATCTCTAATCCCCAAAATAAAATGAATTATTTTTTAATGTCATATACAAAGCCTTTTAATACATTGAATGTATATTCTCTCTTATCATGGGAATATTATGAACTACAATAAAATATTATTGAAAAAGTATTTAACTTTTTCAATTCGTAAATAAAACTACGCACCACTTAATATATTCCTTAATTATTATAATTTTTGTACTCTCAGTCAATGTCAACATAAACTACTTTCTATAAAATTTTTCCTTTATATTAGAAAACATTTATTGTTCATTGGTACCATTTAACATATTCTTTGAAATCATCAATGAATTAAATTATTCTGAAAAATACTTATATAGATCATTATTATTTCATTCTAAAAAATAAACCCTTAAATCCTATTACTTCATTATTAAACTATTAACATGGATTCATAATCTTATCCCATAATAAATGGTTCTGGTAATATAAAATATGAATCATGTGATAACATTTATCAACCATAATTAGATCAAACATCATATACTTAAGACAAAAAATACTATTCAAAGATCATATAACATTCATGGTTTCTTCATCATCAGTAGTATAACTATTAATCATACCACCATGATGATTCTCATTAGGTTAATTCCCTTTACAACCTCAATTTTCTTAATGAATGTAGATTCATCATTTAAAATATTCAACAGTAGATGATACCATTGAGAGACCACTATTATCATCCAATTAATTAACCTAACATTTTAATTTTTTTGTTAAATGCATACATTGGGTCCTTATTTTCCACAAAGAAAACATCTTTTAGATCCTCTAATCTATTCACTTGAGTTATTATACACAAATTATCACTAGATAGGAAACTTAATATTTTTCCTCTATGGTATCCACCACCTTAAATCCCAACGGGCACTATCTATCTCTTATTTTTTCAATTGAAGAGTTGGTTTAAGTTCATTTTTTAATTATATATTAAGTGAAATTATTTGGGATTATCAAAATATATGTCGTTCTAGTTTCCATACCATTCGGTTTCTCATTAACATGTTGTTTACCACGTTCAACATTACATCGATTTCTTCTGGTTCCTACAATTAAATAAAATAGAAAATAACAATATAAGAAACAA
The DNA here is from genome assembly GCA_963277665.1 of Viscum album. Taxonomy (NCBI): domain Eukaryota; kingdom Viridiplantae; phylum Streptophyta; class Magnoliopsida; order Santalales; family Viscaceae; genus Viscum; species Viscum album. The sequence continues at coordinate 1,936,319,887 of OY728165.1, forward strand.
TCATCATAGTGGGGAAAGAAATAATCATGAAAAATAGCTTTTTGGAAATCTGAATCCTAACACCTTAATTTTAATTTTTGACACCTCATGATTATATTATGTAATTAATATTAATTTTTCAAATCCATAATTATTGTTCATAAAGAGATTGTGAATTTACAAATAATATCCACTGAGGGTGTTAAAACGAGTGTAATGTAAGACCCATTAACAAGGAATTGGTGACGATTGGGTACATCTCAATGATCCATTTTTTGTTGTTATTACTCCTTGGAACCAATGTTCCATTGACATGTGAAATTGTAGTATCCAAAAAAATATAAAATTTCTATTAAATTACTGACTCTATCACTTCAAAAAATTCTTGGAAATTTTTGGAAACAATGACTCATATTTGGACTTATCTATAGTCAAATATCGAGTCATATAATTTGTATTATCTCTAGAGTTCTTAAAAATGTTTTCTCATACTATATTATAATGGTTAACAAAAAATATTTTATCATAATAACTATATATATATCCAAACATACAAAACACAATTATTATATATTTTTATCTGAAAATACATTTCATTACATAAATAAATGTGTGAGGATCATAAAGGAACAGTGCCTTTGGAAACATAGATCACAATATTCATATTTCATGAATGATATTAATCATATACCATAATTATTTTCCAAAATATAATTCTTTTTTAGACATACACTCCCTATCAGCATTCATCATAACTTGATAAAAGAAATCATAAGAAATGGTGATATCAAATTCTCAGTTAGGGTAAATATGGGTTATATTAATATATCACATACCTAAGGGTACAAGAACTTGAGAATGACATTTTAAAAATATACCTCATATATAAGAGGTCATAAAATTTAGTCAGGGCATAAATCATAGAAGTTCATAAGATAATAGTTTTAATGCAATCAAATAAAAAGTTCTATGAGAACGTAAAATTGAAATAAATCATAGTTATTAGTAATAAATATATTATATAATATAATATAATTTGTAGTCATATATCATTGGAAAAACTATTATAGTTGAAGGGTTTGACTCTCTAAACTATTTTAGTAGTCTAGGTTCACTTCCAATACTATTAGAGTGGAAAAAGTCCCTTACTCAATTGGGTATACCCCATTGTAGTCAAATTCTTCCATTGAGATATCAATCGTTAACCATTGCATTATTGTAAGATATAGTTCCAACCCATATAATTATGAATACCATATTTTTGTATGCAATAATATCATAAAAAGTTTACCATATCACCACATTATAACTCATCTAATACAAATTAGACTCATAAACATTTCATCAATTCACATTATCATAACCAATAAAGAATATATGGGTTTATAAAAATTTCGTCAAGATAAACATTAAGAATATAGAAAATGAAAATGGCGAAATCATTAAATATTATTCCTAGAAAATAATATGTCATAAAAAAGATGTCATCTTAGATGGAAAATGATTTTGAAATATAACTTGGAATATTTTTTGAGGAATGTATCCTTTCCACATTGGATAAAACTTTTCAAAACAAAAAATATTTAAAAAATAATTTTCTTTAGAAATAAACTTAGAAAAATATATACAGGTCATTAAAAATCATATAAACAACTTCTTCAAGAAAATACCCACTCCCCTATCAAATTTAAATTTTAAAAATTAAAAAATTTAATTCATTTATTCAGAAATAATCATTAAAATATATAAAGAAAGATATAAAAACTATATATATCAGTTCTTGTTGAAAGTAAAAATACAATTAAAATCAATGTAAAAAATGATTTTTTTGAAATACTTATATTTTAAAAAATTGAAACATATAAGGTAATTTTTTATATATTGACTACCCATGATAAATTTTAATGTTGTACATGTTAAAGCAAATATTCCTTTCAAATTATTGTTAATAACCAAATAGGCCTTATATTAAAAAATACATGAATATTAATTTAAATTTTTTAATATAAATAATTTGAAAAATTATTTAATAAATCCTTCTAGAAATATTAATAATTTTTTGAGACATTTTTGGAAATCATTTATATGGAACAAAAAGTTTTTTTGACTGAAATGAAATTTATTATCACCTAACATTAAATATAATATTTTAGAATATTATGACTATAATTTTAGAAAAATAGAGGGAAATAATGTATTTTATTTAAAAACCCATATTTTTTTAAATATGGTGTCCATGTTGAGATAATTATCAAAATATTTTGTCATTTGATGCATTGACACAAACAATCCTAACAAACTATGACTTTCTATAAAAAACCATTAGAAAATTATTAACAATGAATCATAAGTCCCATTATTGAATAAGAATAAAAAAACATAAAATATCATTAATATAAGTGGATTCATGATAAGACATGACAATTTTACAGTATATCAACCTTATAATATATGGAAGGGCCATAACACAATAATTTTCACGAAGAAGAAAAGTTGAGAGAAAAATATTATACCACATTAATAACATTATAAATATAAAACCTATTAAATATTGATCCTCAAATGGATGTGTAAATAACCAACATTTAATTATTATAATCATAAAATAAATTTCTAGGGATTATATATAACAAATAAAAGATAGAGGTTATTAATATGACATATACATAATAGAAGTAAAAAGTGAGACAAAAATTTATTACGTTATGTCTCAACATGATTCAAAATCATTCAAATCTAAATGATAATAAATATTATATTATTTTAAATATATCATAGAGAAATAAATATGTATATTTATAATACCTTAAATTATTTACTTATAACCTTTTATTATACATTTATTAAAAATATAATGTTAATGTAACCTTTGAGGAAATAAATACTTTTTTCATATATGTGTTGATATTTTATTTTTTTGGTATTCATAATTATATAAATATTCCATAGTTTTTCTATTTTTATCCTTGATGTAAATATAATTTGTATTTAGTGTATATTTATTTAGATTAATCTATAAAAGTTATTGATAGAAAATAAAATACACCATTCATGGAGATGGTTGGTCATATGTGCACATGAACATTGCATCTATTTAATAGATAGATAGAAAAAATAATGTTAAATAATATATTACATTCTATAATCAATATATTACATATGTATCAATTATTTTCATTAAACCCATCCTTACTAACATCCGTGTAAAGCATGAATGAATCGCATCACTATGTAAGAATGTAATTCTCTATACAAGCATGTGATGTTAACATTTTCCCATAGAATGGAATGTAATTGGGTATATGTTATATAATAATTATATACTTATAATAATATCATAAATATATTATGTAAACAATTAATCCATAATTTTATCTTGCGGTGGTATTTGGTGATGGAAAACAAATAACATTGGTTTAAGAGGTGGCAGTTCAACATACTGATGAATGATGATTTAGTATCCCATTTGATTAAAGAGCATATGGTTATAGTAATATAAATTATCATATAAAAATATTCATTGTATTTAATATATTCATGTTATTATAATTGTAATTATTAATAATAAATTTAGGGGGTTGAGGAAGAAATAAAAAAACACTTTTTGATGAACGCTACCTCTTCCTCAAATAACCTCTTTAGGTTTTCACAAAACACCATTATAGGATTGCTTTATGAAAAAAAATAATTCTACTAGGGTGATATGAGGGAAGTAAGGATGAAATATTTACATCGATTTTATGTGAGAAATAGTTATTGTAGTGTGAAAAGGGGAGAGATGCGGTGTCCTTTTATAAGTGATGTTAGTGGTACACTTTAATATTTTGAAAATAAAAGGTTATATGCATGTTTTTTATATGATATAAGGCTTAATAAAAGTAAATTTAAATATAATTATACATAATAAGGAAGAAATATTTCGAAAAAATCATGTTTTACATGTTTTGAATGATTTTGAACCCATTTAATTTTAGTTTAACCCCCAGGCCAACCCATTTTTAACATAATTGCACTAAATAATTTCTACTACATTTATTATTCATTATGGTAAAAAATTACATTTACCATATTATATATCATAAAATATTATTATTAAAAACATGGAATCTATTTTTCGATATTCTATTCACTAAGGTCGAAAATTTTAATTTCATATTGATCTAAGAGATGCGATGAGAACACGTTATTCAGAAAAGAAAATGTTCAAAAGTAGACAATGTTTTTATATAAAATTCAATTGTATCAAAATTGAACATGAAATTGATTCAAATTGCAGTAATTGGATTATTAATATATATTATTTAACTAATTATACTTTAAAATCCAATTTTAAAAAAATTTACCTTTTAAATTTATTAAATAAAAATACATCTTCGAATAAAAATTATTATTAATCACTATTCATAAAAAATTCATCTTTTCTAAAATTCACCAAAAATTCACCATATGATAATTCATAAAATAGGACTTCAATAATTATTTTTATTTTATCAAGTTGATTTTATAGATGTTTCATATATTAGTTATTATTTTTTAAAAAAATGAAATAAAAATATTAATTTTTTATAAAATAATATTTTGGAAATTTTTAAATACATTACTAATAATTAAATATATATTTCAATTTCAATTATTTATAAAAAGACATAATATATTACATTTAAATTCTAGTTATTCTTAATTATTCTTAATTTTAATGGCTATGTAATAGCGGTCTTGGTTAAACAATAATATTAATAGTTTTGTGGTTTCATTAAAACATAGTGTTGCATGTAACCCAAAACAAACACGATGTTATGTTTATCATATGCAATTGAAGAAGTTCAATTCATTAAAAAATAATAATATAATTATTGGGTTTTAAAATTTTTTTTTTTTATGTGGAATATTTTTATAAATTAGTGACACAATGATCTACAATGGTAGATAACTCAATTATAAATATAGAATTTTAAATAAGTAATATCATTATTATGGTTTTTTACATTCAACAATCATTAGTTATCTTATATTTCATTATTTACCAATTTAATGCATTAAAATTGAATTTTTATAACAAACAACATCATGATTCCATAAAATACCACACCCAAACATTTGGGTTACTTTATTTATCTAACCTTTCAATAAAGAAAATAATTTAAAAAATATCCCAAACATATTGGAAATATTAGATACATATAATTGATGATTAATTATGATCCTAAAAACATCACTTAAAATAGTCATTATGATGTCACCTTGAAGGATTGTGATTTGAAATTTTTTCCACCTACCTAATAAGATATAACATGGGAAATATAATGGAGAAAATCATTGAAATTCTAATCATCTTATAGTAGGTGAATAATATAAATTAAATATTCACGAGTTATATGAAATTTAAAGAGGTTCATTTAAGAATATATAAATTTATAGGAAAAAAACAGTTTCACGTTACTAACACATCCTTCATCATTAGCTTTATATTAGGTAGAAGGTCCTCAATTACTATATTTGGTTGATGATTCTGCCAAGTCAACTAACTTCCTAAAGGTTAGGCCTATACACAATTACTAATGTACACCCATTTCTAGTTGTGTAGGTTATAATGAATTAAAACTAAAATAAATTCGCCATATGTGGTAAACACCATAAAAACATCTGTAATGAAATTTTTATATCCCGCATGGTGGAACAATACTTTCACAAATCCATTTATTAGTGACACCGGCGTAGTAACATCCTACCTAATATCTTGATGTTTTTTATAGTGAGGCAACTAAAAATTTTGATATGTGGGGGATGTATATTTTCATGGGGTTTTATGGAATATTCGTGTACATTTAACGTATTTTTATTATATTTATTTATTTATCTCATTCTTTTTAACAATTTTATAAAATGTTATGATTCAATATTCCATAATATATTTATAAATTGGGATTTTTTTTATTCTATTTTTTTGGTCAAAATTTTACTAGATCAGTCATATTAACTTCATATGTAATCATAATGCTTATTGAAAATAAAAAAAATTCATCTTTCAATTTCCATAATTGTTATAACTATTAATTCCCTAATGGGATGTGACTATAAGAAATAATTTAATATTTATAATAAATTTTTTTGTATTTTTATATCAATCAAATAATGGAATATCTGTTAATTAAACCATTGAGATGATGATAAAATCTATATTAGTTGATTATGGGTTAAATATGATATTTAAAATATCCACACATCAGTTCACAAAATTAGGAAATGTGAATATATCAACCATAGTAAAATAAATTTATATTTTTGGTTTATTGTATCTAAATATCTAAAATTATTTTCTTATAAATTATATTCAATATGATATATTTAATTACTAAATATATTTCCATTTTATTGAAAAATAATATAATGTTTCAAAAAAAACAATAAAAATTATACAAAATTCTAAATAATATAAAATTTTTAATAGGATAACACTTAAAGTTTTCAATTATAAAAATTATTATTTTCATGTGAACTGAAATTATATTATTGAGTGTTTAGAATATTAATCTAATAAATGAACCAAGTAAGATTGTAATTTCTATAATGACATATATTTTCAAAATATAATAGATAATAATATACAATAAAGAGTTATTAATCACACATGTGGGGATTAATTGGAATTGTTGACACATGTATATTTTTTATGGATTTTTATATTTCATATGCTAAATTATTTTCATGAAACCATTTATAATATATTCCATTACATTACAACTATCATTATATATGTAATGTGTTCAGTATTTTATTCAATATTCTTCAATTAATTGAATAATGTTTTGATATTAAATTATCTTTATATATCAATATAATTACATATTTATATTTATTTTGATTTGGTTAAAAGGGAACCCAATGATGAATTATTATGTTTATCTTTGGAATATGACCACGTGATAATTTTCAATCTTATGCCTCCCTTATAAAACATTTCATATTCATTTGTATTCTAATTTATAAATATAAAAATCATTTAAAAACACAATTTAATTCATTAAATAAATATTATATATTGTATCAAAGGAAAATTTTATGTTAATTGATGATTTTGTAATAGTTATATGTGATCTATAAATCCCATTATAAAATTCAAAAAAATGGTCCAATTAGAATTGAATCCAAAGAACACATGTGAATTTATTTTTATAACTATGAAATATTGACTTCCAATTTGATATAAATTTTTTTTATCCATTACTATGTGGGTTATAATTATTTATAAGAATCTAATACCTAGTTAAACAATTTGGCAGCTGAAATGAAATCATTGGATCATAAAACATAAACTAGTCGTGGTTGATAGTATAAATATTTAATATTTTGACATATATAATTTAATAAATGAATAGAACATAAATATTAATATAAAATCATTAAAAAGGATATAAAAACGAGTCTTTTTTTTAATTGTAATCATAAGGATATTTAGTTTTCCAATCTTATATATAATTTAATTTTCTAAGAATTTAAGAAAAAATGAAACCATAGGATCCTTTTTTTTATGAAAAAAAATTAGTTATGGTATTTTCAATTTATAATGATTTAGTGTCATTTCATTCACTATATAGGTTCTAGACCACCATTTTTCATATTGAATTATAGGTTTATGATATAGATCTACAAGAGAATTCTAATGCTATAAATGGAGAGCTAAATGATGTGTGATTATTATAATTGAGTTATGAAAATCTAATGGGTATTATGACACAAAAATTTGCTACTAGTATTGTGGTGACCTGAGTATAATAGACATAAATATTCTATAATTATATATGAATACTCAAAAAAATATCAAATTTATAAATTCCTAAAAACTGTAAAGGATTATTTTCATTTACACTAGGTACAATGTTATCTTATTTTTTACAATATTAAAGATATTATTGAATCAATCTTTATATTACTTCACTTTTGTTCATAACGTTCGTATAAAAATATTTTAAATCTTTTGGATTTAAATAAAAGAAATAGTGAGAGTAGATTATCACAGTGACTAAACAAGTGTGATATTAATCATAAGAGAAAATTAATATTATCTTACTATTATGATAAAATAATAAACTATATATTATCAATGTAAATGATTTATAATAAGCAAACAAGAGTTCATAAATTCTAAAATCATTTCATATATAGAAGAATAATTAATAAGGGTGTCTGATGATTATCCTTTTCTTCACAGAGTCCAACGAATTTCAAAGGGGAATACCATAACCACAATGAGGGTCACCCATTGAAGAACATCAAAAATTGACAAAGTCATGGACCAGGAACAAATTTTTAGGGCGTCGCACAGGTTTCCTGTGCGCCGCGCTAGTCACATGGGCTCCACCTAGGGGTCACGCAAGTCACTTGCGTGCCCTATTTCTTTTTCCGCCAATGTGCCTAGTTGAATATAAATAGCCCCTGTGGGCCCCCCATTTCGAGGAAGAATTTTCAAAAACTCATATTCAATCTCTGGTCATCCAAGTCGTTGTCTGTGATCTTCAAAACACTTATAAAGTAATTCTTTTCCTGGAATAGATGTTCTAAAGATGAAGAATAAGGCATGTGTGTTACAACTCATCAGCACTTGCACGACTAAGTGTCCAGCTCTTAAGGGAAATGAAGACACTTGTGTGCCACCTTCCCCTATCAAGGGAACATGCGTGCCACCCTTTTGGAAGCCTCTAGGGATGATACTAAGGGATTGAGTTCAAAGTCTCCCAATTATTAACGTAGAGATTTTTCATCACCCAAGGTGACTCATGTTATACAAGTCTACTTACGCGACCAAGACTTGTGGGCCAGAACAATACTTGCACGACCATGACATGTGCGCCAGAACGATACTTGGGCGCCTCCTTCCTAGTCACCTCCTTTCCTTAAATCAACCCCCCCTATTCAATACATAGCCTTTTAAACCCTCATAAATCCATTTATGTCATGGTTATTTTGTTGGCATCTTTATCTGAAATGAATTCTATTAGAACCTCTCCCAAAAACCTGTGACATACAAGCATTATATCACCATGGTTAGAGGTTTCCTATATAACCACATCCATTAAGATGAGAAGATATTTTGATTTTGGGCCTCCTTATCATGGGTAATCCCGAGTCATATGTTCCATTAACCTAGGAGTCCTTCTCATGAGTAATCCCCAGTCAAAAGTTCCCTTATCCTGGGTGCCCTTCTCAGTAGTAAGTCCCAGTCATAAGCTTCCTTAACCTGGGCCTCCTTCTCAGGAGTAATCCCCATTCATAAGTTTCTTTAACAAGGGCCACTTTCTCAGGATTAAGCCCCGAGTTATAAGTTATCCTTGACATGGGCCTCCTTATGAAGAGTATTCCCTAGTCATAAGTTCTCCTAAGCCTGGGCCTCCTTCTCAAGAGTAAGCCCAGTCATAAGTTCTCCTAACCCGGTACTCTTTCTCAGGAGTAAGACCCATGTTACAAGTTCCCTTAACCTGGTCCTCCTTTTCGAGAGAAAGCCCTTGTCATATGTTACTCTTAAATTGGGCCTCCTTCTCAGGAGTATTACCTAGTCATAAGTTCCTCTTAACCTGGGCCTCCTTCTCAGGAGTAAGCCCCTATCATAAGTTCTTTTGATTTTGGATTATTTATCAGGAATAAAGCCCAATCATAATTCTCTCTTCATTTGGGCTTCCTTATCAAATGTATGTCCCAGGATAAAATTCCAAATGTCCATAATGTAAAAATGCCTTTATGGACCCATATTTTGGGCTTATTTCCTAAGTTCTGGTCTTAATTTACTTGGGTCACCATACATACGTTAGCCCCACATCATTTCTCCTAACTGCAAATTTCAAGGAACCATCGTTATGTTTATTTATACATCTTGTTTCCCACACTGAGCATGACTCACATGATCTTATAATGTAATAAAAATCACGTCGTCTCTTTTTTGCGATATTAACTATGTATAAACCCCATATTTCCTTACCCAAACTATGTGGAATTTGATCTCTACCTTAAAAGTAGATTATATATGAAGCCATTATAAGGTTCAAGACCTTCATTCATTAATTCTTGTCTATCCAATATGATGTGAAACTATATCATTCTAATCGAACTACGTGGGTTCTGATTCATTTTTAATGAGGATATGTAGATAGACCATCTGCGAGTATGATCCCAACTATGATATAATCCATATATTTTTGAAGGACAATATACTTCAATTTCCACACTGAGTGGATTAGAAACCAGTATGGTACTCAAAATGACCACGATATTTCTATATAATGTATTAAAGGACACCATTAACTAAGAATCTCTAATACATACAGATGATTAACCATCAATGAAAAACCTCAAATACATATGAATGATTCTCTAAATCTCATACATATCAATAGTTGATGTCTAAATCTAAAGGAAACTCATTTTCATACTTGGTGAATTAATAACGATTCATGAACATAACTTAAATCTATAAGAGAATCCCGGAGTATGTAATAATCCCCCCCCAAAAGAGTGATGAGCCTGACCTCTCATCCTCTCGACCATTGAAAATTTTTAAGCCCCATCGGTCCACAACTAATGAGCACCTACCATTGAAATGTAGGTCCAAATAGATATAGAATCATTGGATGTTTCCGGATCTATGAATAAACCCATTAGAAACAGATTGGAAAGTTGAACCTTAAACAAACAACGTCATAACCATTTCCAGAAGAAACAATGCCCAATTATAAAAAAATTAATCAGGAGTTATGAAATAATTATTTGGAAGAATAATCAAAGGAACTCACAATCTTATTAACATTTAAATTCAATGTAATCTCCATTCATAATCTTTTAATCATATCTTGTAGCAATCACACTCGTGCATAAAAATGTTAAAATAGTTATAAAAATCATATCTAGTCTTATCATCATCATGTCGTGAAATATCTTTACCAAATTAACCAATTCATCAAAGGAATATAATGCACCCACTAGTCACATAAATAAAATTATAAATATTTCATCCACTTGATGATAATAATATTTTTCATTTCAGTATATATTTACCTATTGAAAAGAAAATAGTTTTCAATAATTTTTAATCATCATAGTCAATTAACGACTAGTAAATGAATAAGGAGTGTATTATTTATTAATATCCCTAGTGAATCTTAAGCTACATGAATTGATGTTTTTATAGATAAAGAAACTTTTATAATAACAATAGATCATTTTTAAGGAAAATACATTGTTGATTTTGAAATTTCATTTTTAAAATCTAAAAAATAATATAATCTTATGATTTACATTTTATTTTAAATGATACATTAATAGTGGTAGAGAAATACCTAAATAAAATAATTATCATAGTAGTATTAACATCCATTAGTTTCATAATTTTTTTTTAAAAAAAATCTTTTTACACATTTTTTAATGTTTTTATATATTCATTATTTGGAAGTGGAAAATTTTTTCTTCTAATTCATTTTAAATAAAGTCAAATATGGTTATATAGGAATTTAAATAAATATAATAAATTATATATATAATTTGTGATTTTTTTTAAATTTTTTTTACATGGATGTAAAACATTACTAACCAAAGTAAAAATATTTTTTGTTTTATTAAAAATTATTTATCTTTATAAATTTTGGTACCAAATAGATGAAAATTATTGGGAAACAGAAGAAATCCATAGACGAAATAGAGTGAAAGAAATAAATATTTTTAAAATAATAATGAAAATATAATATTCCTCAATATTAATTTTTCATAGTTATTCCAGAATGAAGTGTTATTATTAGTTAAATCATAGTCCCCATCTCTATCTACCATTTCAATGAATTAAAATCTCCTATTTGATAACACTCCCTTACATATATTCTTACTTTCCACTGGGACATAATTTTAAGAAGATAAAAACCTCAAGGATATTTATAGGGATGTTTAGAATAGATTTATGTAATTTTTGGTCAAGATAATATGGCCATGCGATTTGTAGAAGAGAGTTATGGTTGTGTACTTATATATATAAGGGCTGTGAGACACTTACAAATATAAATAATATTGAAAAATAATAATGTCTGAATCATGGTAAAAAGGATCCAATTTATCTCATTTTTTAATATATTATGAAACTAGATCAATATCCATTAATCTAATAGGATTTAATCCGGATTTTGGGCTATTTAAATCCACATATCTTCGGATTAACACCATATTTTCCCAATTTACCATGTAATATACTAATGAATTTTTTCATCCATTATAAAAAATTACAAAAAATTAAGATAAATTAATTTAAAAATACTAATTTAATTGATTAAAAATTTGATTTTTTTTGAAACTATTTTATAAAAGTTGTAGTAATTCATTTTAAAAATAAGTGCATAAATTAAGATGAAAACCATATCTTTAAAATTTGAATTTATAATAATCAAAAAATTATTCTTCTTCCATGATTTATGGAAATAATTATATTAATTTTTAAATGATTTATTTATTTTATAACTACAAATTTATTTATAATTATTTATGCGTGTTAATATATTTACGTTATTAAAATAATTACACATTGAGTGCATATAAATTTTTTATAGAAAAATTCCCTTTTACCTTTAAATATTGATATATTCATTTACAAACAATGGATAACAATTGAATCCATTTTATACATGTGTAAAATTTCTTTTTTATAATTTATTTAGTCATATTCAAACCTTCAAATAAATTTATAGGTGAAATACATCACATTTAATAATACTATTTTAATAATATATCAACATTATTATACTCATGATACTACATGTATTTTAAATTTTTCAAAGAAATAAAATTTATTTAAATTTACATATATCACAAATATTTATTCATTAAATTCTACCACATTATGACATCATAGAACATGAAATTATTTCACTTAGATACTGATAACTGGGGATAAATTTTCATCATCCTGTCATTGAGTTCCTATATAAATTCCTCATATTTTTTATTTAACAAAATAATTTCTAGTTAGTGTTGTTCTTCGATAAAATTTTATTTCTGAAATCCATACTCTATATATTTTCTTCATTATAATAGAGATAATTCTCTCATTTTATGTTCACTTAGTTATGTACATCTAGATGAAAAGTTATGTAAATCATAAGTACAGATACATGGAACACATAATGAAATTGAGATAGATTTTTTAAAAGAACTAGATAGTAATTAACACTATAAAGAGGAATAATATTTTTAATAGTCTGAATATTTCTTCGGTTCCTTATTCTATTCTATCTGAATAACAGTAAATTATTTACTCAATATATTAATAGTAATACGTTATCATTATCATAAATATCCATATCTTACTAATTATTATTATAATAAATTTTCTATTGTATTTGATACACCTAGATTTAATGAGTAATGGCTCTAGCCTTTACTAATATTTCATAATCAATCTAATGTTCAAGCAAATCTAATTATTATAACACAAAAAATGATAAAGAGTTAAAAAGGATAAATTTAAAAACCAATTTCAATATGTTTAAATATTATTTCCAAAAATATTAATGTTTATATCTATGAAATTACTGAATTTTGGCCTTCAGTAGTGATTAGGATAGATTATCTAATATGCAATTTCCAGTGGTTTTTTTGGGTGATGAAAAACACACTGAAAGACTAAGTGTTGATATTTATGGAAAATAATTATTTTGATAACCTATTCTAGAATATCAGTGGGTATCTTTGAGGGTAAAAACATGTTTGGTGTCTAACTAGGGTGAATAAAAGTTTCAGTTTTCCCCTTAGTATTCATAAAATAACCTCTCCAAGAGTATAATGGCACAATCTTGAATGAAATATGGAGTCCAAAATGTGGATGTTTTTCTCTAAATGGGGTTATAATGTGACACCCATTAATTTAAAATGGTTACATAATGAGAAATGTTAATTCCAATGTCAATAAATTGATCATTTTACTTTGTGAACATGTATAATTTGAAATCCACATTTAAATAGGTTCTGCATAGACTAGTGATCAGGTTGGAGAACCTCCTCTGATGATTTGCAAGGTGTATACATGTTTGGAAATAACACCCCGAATAAAAACATGTTATACATTTGGGATAGTAATTTTAATTATAAATCATTTAGGCATATGGGTGGTATCTAGGGATGGGACACTACATGGTTGAGATAAAACATGGGTGATGTGGAGACCATTTAAAACATTTAAAGTAACACACACTATGTTATAATAACATATAAACTATTTAGATTTATTTTCTATGTATTTTATAAAAATAATTATTTTTTTAAAATATAAACATTTCTATTACATAGGAACTATTCTACAAGTATGTGTTATTTTTCTTTTTCAAAGGATGTGTAATGGAATGGAAAAGTTTTCCATAGTTGAGTATAATACAATTAACTTCCTAAGATCTATTAAATGTTAAGTCCTCTTCTATGACAGTTATTAAATGGTAAATATGATACAAAATAATCATATAAATATTATTTTAAAAGCTGTGTATTGTTATAGATATATTTCTTTAAATAGAATTTCGGTAAACTGATGTTTCTGAAGGTTGAATAAGGATAATCTATATGCTATATTAATGTATGTCATAATGCTTTTCATACATATGTATATTTTCTATACACATACAGGACAACTATGAGCTATGTATGGGAATATCCATGTTACCCATACATAGTTCCCTAGTGAAAAATGATATCAAAACACTCTTTTTCATTTCATCATCCCCAACATGCATGTTTCATTCCTATTGATGATTTAAAAGGTTGATATCATGGTAATATAATCTAATTTTTTTAATGTTTATCTCATATGATTTGTTTTAAAACCCTTAACAGTCAATATTAAATCTAAATGGTAATTTAAATGTCTATTTTAATTTAGGGTTTATTTAATGGGAACCATAATTCCATAGGTATTCCTATAAATATTAGAACCATTGATTCCCTCATTTTTGTGTATCATTTAGAGTGTTTTGGGTTTCTAGATACTCATAATGGGGATACCATTCCATTTCCATAGTTTTTGTTTCAAAATTTTTTCCACTCTCTCTAACCTATATTATTAGTCTTGTTTTTTAGGTTTATATGTAATTATATGGTATGTGATTTCATTGGTTTTCATCATTATGTAATTAATTAATTAATGATAATTCATATATATATATATATATATCTATGTGTGTGTGTGTTTCTTATGTTCTAGAAATCACTAAATAAATTTTTCCTAATAAATGACTCATGGATGATTATTCAATGGTATTCTCTATAAAATTAACATTTCATTGATAGAATTCTTATGATAATGATTCCTCCAAGTATTTACAATTTGTGGATTTCAATGTTTTTCTTAATTTCTCATCAATTTTATTTTAAATTAGGTTTTGTAAATTAATTTATTATTATGAATTTTTATTTCCAAAATGAATTTATATAATGAAAATTAATTATTCTTCTTTATGAAAATTTTCAATATGGTTTTATATTCTTTGGTATATAAAATGGCCAAGATCCCTTTTGAAACGATTATTCACCTCTATTTTGAAATATCACTAATGTTAGATTTAAAATAAATTATTTTTACATTTTCAAAATTGGGTTGTACCATGTTTTGAAATTGTTTCTATAATTTATATAGCTTGAAAAATTATTTTGAATGTCTAATAGAAATTTGGTCTTATATTTTTAGTCTAAATAAATGTTAATAATTTTATTGATGATTTATGAAAGGAATAGGGTAAAAACCATCTAAACTGTTGAATTGAAATATTATATTTGACTTAAAATTGGTGACTCATGATGGTTAGGTGGTAATTTTATGAAGACAGTATCTTTTGATAATCCCATGATGTCTGTTACTCTCTTATTTCATTCTCCATTTATGTTTTTTAAATATGTTAATACTAAATTTAATAGAATTAGTTGATGATTTTGAGATGTGGATTTTAAATTACATTAATGTTATTGGCATGATCTAATGATTACATTGATTAGTATTCCATTTTAGATCCATGTAAGAAGATATAGATCCACTTTTTTGCTTGAAATAAAATTATTATCTAACAATCCAATTTTTACTAGTCATGGAAATGAGGGTATTTAGATGAGATTACCTATATGTATTATTTTCTAGTGTAATAAAACAATTACTAGTGGATACCTATTGAAAATGATACATATAGGATGCAAACAAGCATCTAGGAAAGTCGATGTACATGAAAATGGTATATTTTTAACCAATGAGAAATGATTTATGATTGATTATATGAAATGATATTATCGAATATATAGGCTTTTTCTGGCTCAATATTATTTCTATGTCATAAACTTAAAATTCCTTATTCATGATAGTAAATAATCGATAGTGTTCACTGTTTTTAGTTGGAACTGATGTTTCTATTCTTAATTGATTAGTTGTATTGATAGTTCTTCTTATAAATATAATTCACAATTTATTCTATGTTATTCAATTTTTTACAACTTTTTGATAAAAAGATCATATTCATACATTCCCATTATTTATCTAAATTTATTTTCAAAATTCTTTTCATACTGTTCCATGAAATGATTATGTTATTAAACGATTAATATGAATATATTCAACATTTGATTCATAACTGATTTTGAAATCCATAAAGATCTATTTTTAAACCCAAACATGATGTAATATTATCTTGATGGATTTAGATTCTTATATTGGAAATTTATTTCATTTTTTTCTCCTTGTTTAACTCTATTTTTTCTTTTTGGAAGTAGTTTATCATGTAAAATAAAAGTCACTTTTGTGGGATCCTACTAGGATCTATAGTACATAGCCTACATAACCCACTTTTTGATTATAGCCTTTATGATCTCATATAACCTTATCATATTACCTTAAACATATATTTTATGTCCATAATTTATTGAATGAGGGATGGTAATTAGGAAAATCGTGGGTGGTTGTGGACCACTAGTAGAATGGGTTTTAGTAGTTATTTTCAAAAATTCATATTTTTATTATCTTCTTATACCTATATGGACATGTTGATTTATTTTTTTAATTATGTGTATGTATTGTATCATTTATTTTTGTGATTATTTATTTTTATAAAATCATTTACAATGGTTTTTCTATATTTTCAAACGATTTCCGCCATCTTATGAGAATCAGGAACTCCCTTTGGGAAAGTGGCGATTCATTTAATTTCTAGTTTAGAAGTTAAAACATGAATTTTTATAAAATTTGAATCAAATGAAGTAAATATACATATTAAATTATTTTACCTTGTAATCCCTTATGTTATTTTCTTTGAGTTATGGTTCAAAAGTGATTTAGAAATTTTCATGACTCAAGAGGTAATTTGGGAGTAGGTACGTCATAACAACATCTTCATTATGTTACACAGGTATCCCAGGAATGTGGGGAATTTATTCATTTTTTAGTTAATAATTTTATTATAAAAATTTTAATTTATATTTGCAATGTCATTATCATTATATTTTAGAGACTCTTGTGTGATTTTTGTGGGAAGAATAATATTTGAAGAGCTGAATATTTTCTTTTTATTCGGGTAAGTTATGATAAATGAAGTTTAATTATATGTTAATCAATCTAGTAACAATTATGTGGTTATTATTTGGATTATCATCCCATGATACCAATCCATGAATGGTTCTTTTATAATTTTTAACATGATAGTTTTCCATTTTCTTCCAAGGTAATTAATTTATCTGTGGTCATTTTGGAGGGTTATGGGTGATTTTTTATGACCTTGATTTATTTTATTGTATTTAATCTCTTCAGTTATCTTTTTTGATCCATTAAAACCCCAAATTGGTCAACTAAAAAAATATTTATATTATTTTAAATATCTTTTAAATTTCCAAAATGTGAGTTTTTATGAAAGTAATGATTTTTAATATTTATTTTCAATACCACCTATGTGATGTGATAGAAAAAAAATTTAAGGAGAAATTATTATTTCTAATGGTTTTAAATTAGAAATGGATTTGGTAATTTAGAATTGAATTAATACATTGAATTATTATAGACATTCAATATGCTAGTAAAATATTATTTTGAAATAATGATATTTTAATCAAAATATTAATATTTTATATATAAGAAAATCATGAGTTCTTTGAAAATAATAATTATTTGATAAAAGTGTTTTTCAGAATATTTTGAATGATTTGGGATTTTATATGTCCCATTGAAATTTTAATATCCTGTTTTAGTGGAAGATCCGGTGTATTTTAAACTCCAAAAATTTATACAATATTTTTTATAGGAATGATAAAATGTTGGTTTAATGGTATGATCATCAAAATTTTACATTGATTTTTCTAGAACATATGTCTCAAGATGATTAATCTACCTAAAATTCAAATTTATTGGTGGATATAGAGCCTTTATATTCATTATAACCCATCTAGGTTTTCAGGGATCATTGAATAACATTTTACATGGGTGAGAAGGTTCTCCTAAATAAATAAAGTAACTTCAATAACATTATAGTTTTTTGAATTCTATAAAGAAACTTAATACCATGAATGTCATGTATATCTACAACATGTTTTGGATAAATATCTGATAATGGTTTTAAGAAATTGTTACATCCTATATGGATAAAATAATGTTTTTTGTATAAATCATTGCAATATTCATTTCATGGGAGTATCATATTAAAGTGAATAAAGATTAATATTATGATATCTTGGGCTTCATTTAACATAATCTGTCTTTATTGTTTTTCAAATTATATAAAGACACTTAATACCATGAAGGCCATGTATATCTACAACATGTTTTGGATAAATATCTGATAATGTTTTGAAGTAATTGATTCATCCTATATAAATAGAATAATGTTTTGTGTACAAATCATTACAATATTCACTTCATGGGTATCATATTGAAGTGAATAAAGATAAATATTTTGATATCTTGGGTATCTATTAATGCGATGTGTTTACATTGGACTATACTAAGAAATTATAAATTTTGGTATGTTTCTAATTTGATTTTATTTGTGTTAACTATCAAAAAACACACTATTTTAATATTTTCCTTCTCACAGACCATAAAACCCACATGAAGGCAGTCTAGTTGACCAATTATCTATTAATTCCCCATATATATATTAAGATTATATGAATAAGTTCATTATGATGGATTTAAAATAATAGTCACACATGGAAATTATTATAAGGAAATGAAGATTAATTTTGTGAGCATCGTATGTGGATTGACTAGACATTATAATAATTCTTCTTTGATTTCCCTTGGATTTTGTAAGTGTTGTGAATACTTTGGTAACCTTAAGAATTTATATAATATGGTATACCAAAATGGGAATAATTGGATGTGGATCTAAAATTGTTTTCTATGGGGTAGAAGATAATTCTGGACCATATGGCTCATGTTGTTTTACTTTGAGTGAAGTATCTATTGCAATTTGGGATCTTTAGGTCAATGTAAGTATTGATCCATATTATAATATTATATGTCATAATAGATACCATTATGTAGCTCTTTTGTTCTTACTAGAAATATTTTTCTTGGGATCTCATTTGTTTTCCTTCGGGTTCCCTTCTTTAATATGGGTTGAATAATCATTAAGGTTTTATTTACCACAGACCTCTTTATTTCCCCTTGTGGATTTATTCTATGTAATGGTTCTACCCTTCTTCATGAATTATTTTGAAACTAATGCGGTTTTATATTTTCTTAGGGATGTAATATAATCTTTTTCTTAGAACCTAATGACACTCAGTTTTTTGTTATATGAAATAGTTTATATTTATTTTCCATTGAAGTCATCTTATTATTGGTGTAATAGACCATTTAGGTTTTTTTGTTCATTAGTATCCCTTTGTTTATCCTTTAATGGTAAGAGATTAATCATTGTGTGGTTTATGGCCTCTATTGTCAGAGATTATTACATTATTATAACATCAATAATATTGAATGGAGATAATTTTAGATGGATATGGAATGTCCTTCAGAATGTTCTTGGATATCTAGGATGAAGTGTATTATTGATGAACCAAGAACCTAGAGGTGGTGATGAATATTTCAAATAGTTGATTGAGGGGAGATTATTGTTCATGGAAACCCTATGATGCATTTTATTACTTTAACAAGGTATAAGTCCATTCTAGTTCTATTCCAATATAATGGATGGTTGGAAAATTGATGGACATGTAGTTCGTTGTTTCCTTGAAAATCGTTGAGGTATTTTGGATAAGATATTCTTTAATGTTTCATTCTTGGATCATAGATGTTTCCCTATAGTGTGTGATATCTATCACTTATTTTATTTTAAGATATTTTTTTTGGTATATTATTTCCTCATGTAAAATAAATATGGACAATTATTGAATAGTGGGAAATTATATGATAGTTCTTCAATTAATTTTGATTTCTTTCTGCTTCCAGTCACTATTGTTAGGTATTAAATTTTAGATGTGTCTCAATATCAAAAGATATATATAAAGAATCCATTGTATTATATGATAGGTTATTATATGAAAATATATTTTAAAGGCTACTATGGTCGAGGATTTATTAATTTCATGAACCATCAACATCATGGTTTGAGTGTCAGAGTTATTTTAGTCTCATAATTTTCTATCATTAGAACTAGAAGATTTATCATGATAAAATTTCACTATTGGGAGAATTGTAACAAGCTCATTTTATAAATTTAAAATTCCATCTTTGTATTTAATTGGTTATTATTTTTATGAATAAAATATTTTCTTTTAATTTAAAAATTTTCGTTATGGTGGACCTATCTATGAGACGTTTTGTGAAGACCCGTTCATTATTTTTCCCCTAAAGTGTTCATGTTCAAAAAAGTTATATTTATATTAAATTATAATTTTTTTACAAAAAAAGTCTACTCAATATTAAAATAGTTTTGTTAAGATATATTTTAAAATATATTATACAAATATAATGACATTATATATACAATTTTTATAGATCTAGAAATAATGTATGTTAAAAAACTGTCTCATATGATGTGACATGTTACAAATTTATGAATATATTTATATATATGATCAACATTTTCATTAAAAATTTAAAAAGTATAACTATTATGAATGTTATATATATACATAACATTATATTATAAAGACATGTTTATGTTTTTTCGAATTATATATTACGCATATATGTATATATATACATATATTATAATTCCATATATATATATATAAATGTGTGTATATGGTTATACACTAATATATATATATTTATTAGTGTGTGTGTTTATAAAAAAATTATATATATATATATATAAATAACTATATATTTATTGGTTTATGTTGAATATATATATATATATATATGTTGTTTAGGATTTAAATTTATTTTTAAAGGATTCTAAAATTTCGCACATATGGTTCAGATTTGGAAAGGGGTTTTAATTTATTAAAAAGGGAATATAAGATAACATAGAAGGTTGAAAAAATAATAATATCTTTTTATTTCATACAGAAAGTTGAAAATAATTTTATTAGGAGGAATATGGGCACATGAATGTAATTGGAGAAATGAATAGAGATAAAAATTGGATTAAAGATATAGAGAAATGAGAAAAACGTGATTGGATATATTGAAATTTTTGCACTATGATATTTATAAAATATTTTTTAATGAATTTATCTTTTAAATATTGTGTGTTACATGAAACAACAAGATTTTCAATTCATTATAAACAATAATAAGTTTATCTTGTGTTACATTCAATACTAAGTTTTAATAAAATGTGACATATTATGAAAATATTATTATGATCATTATCACCTACCTATTGGAATAACATGCATTAATATGATTATTTAAATTGTGACTTATATTTTTTATAAATTTATATGAAAATAATTTTTTGTGACCAATTAGATAGAAATGGAAATAAAATCTAATTTTATTTGAAAAAAATAGTTTTCTTGACAAAATATTTTCATGAAAATACGTAATTTATCTCAATAAGTTAAACAATAAAATTTTAATGACTAATTTTAATTAAATTTATATATTATATATTCAATAATTTTTTTAACATTAATCTCTTATTTTTTATATACAATATATAAAAATAAGTCCAATTTTACTCTAAAATCTACAATTTTCAAAATATTATTCATGATTTATTGTGATGTAATTATTTTAAATCTAGTTTTTAATAATTTTATTATTATTTCATGAAATAATAATTTCAAAATTATCTTATGGGGAATTTTTTAGAATTTCAATACTGATATATATTTCGATGAATAATGAAAATACTTGTTTTTATTAAGAATTGTCATTTCATTAAAAGTTTTCAAAATCCATAAGTAGTTTTAAAGTGGTAAAAAAAATAATTATATCGAATCTATATATAATAGTAAACTAAGTTAATTGGAAGCATTTTTATTTATATTTTTTATAAGAAAAACATTTTCAACTATTGAACATTGTCACTTTTAAAACACAATTTCACACTGCTTCTACGAGATTAATGTTAAATTAAATTATCGAATATATTTGAATGGAATTTTGAAAAATGGATTAAACAATTTAATCATTATAATTCATATTATCTAATTATTATAACATATTTAATGACTATAATTAATTGTAAAAAAGTAAATATTATTTACCATGGTTAAGATAAAAATGTCTTTACGAATGATAAACTAAAAAAATAAGGGATAAAATAAACCAAAACATATTTAGAACCGATTTTTAGCCATAAAATGAAAATATCTGATATATGTTTTATAGTTTTATATTTTGGATCATTTGGTTTGTGATAAATGTCAAAATGATGTCTAATTTTCTTAAATATTTACTATTCCAAACAACACTCTTATAAAAGGCCACCTTTCTCCTCTAGTCATCAATCATTAAAAAATCCCTGGTTCACCAATAATATGCCAAAATAATTTTTTAATTCATTAAACTTGTGATAGTGTAGTTATTTAATCCATAAATCCAATCCATGGAGTCTTTTGATGAAACCAATAGATGTTTTTTAAAGAATTGGTAAAATCCCTAATCGGGCATTTTATTTTATTTCATCCTCAAACTCTATTATTTTTTATAAATAAATTCTGATATTATATGAATGATATTTTATAAATATTGATATTTTATTATGATAATGAAAAACCATAATCCTTATCCACTTCCATCAATTGTTTCATGAACTTATCATTCATATGTATGGAGGTTTATCACCTCGCCAACCGATATTATTCATTTTCCATCACGAACTATCCTAATTGAATATATTGAATGATTTATTTTTATTATTATATATTTATGATATTATTTTTCTTCAAGAATCATTGTATCACAAATTCATCCTTTTATTACATTCTGTTGAAATAAAAGAACCGCTTTCATATGTATGGCTATCTACAGCCTCAAGAAGTGATACGATTTGTCCATCCTATACTAGAAGGTAATAGGCTTGTGTTTAATAAAAATATTTCATATATCATAAATATTATTAATTATTAGTTATATATTAGTTATATTTATTTAATTCAACCCATTGTGAAAATGGAAACAACATTCATTTGTATATATGGCATACCGTCTCTATGAATTATGTATTTCATTTTATACTAATAAATATTATAGTTTACTATAAATAAATATGTCATTAAAATATTATATATATATATATATATTATTTTTTTATTTCTTTTGATGATGGAACATTTTTTCATATAAGAGTATTAAAATAAAAAAAAACAAAACATTACCTCACAGAAAACAATTATTACCCAAAAAATTAATTTAATGAAGAAATTTTACTAAACAGGTAATAAATAGACAATAGTTTATAATATATTATCTGATATATATAATATGGTTATTTATTATATGAATAATAATATTATATTTTTTATATAGGATGTTAGATCATGTATAATGGAATTGGAGAAAAAAGGGAAGAGATTTCTATCACACTTATATTTTCTATGAGACACATTCCATATTCAACATATCTTTAATATATATGGTGCATAAACTTGTCATTATTTTATTTTATAATAAATATCTAGAAAATAATGTGGAATTATATATCCATATTATGCTCTCTCATTCATGGGTTTTAATTTTTAAAACATACAAAAGTAGTATGGTATTATGACATAATTCTATTTCTTTGAGACATAAGTTATGTTATACAGTTATCTTCTTTTATGATGTTTCAATACAAAACAAATAACATGTAATATTATAATAATATTTATTGTCATAATATTTTGTGTTTCATTTAATTTTATTCTTTTATGGGTCTTACAATTTAATATTACAAATATGTTTTTGGTTTTATGTTAAAAAATCATAGTTTATGAAGAGTGCTTATGATTATGTTTTAGATGATGAAATATTATTAAACATGTATCTTGAAAATCACAAATTTTATTCTCATACGGTTGTTTTTTATGAATAAATGATTTCCCATAATTTTCACCTTTTTATATACTGGTGATTTCATTTTAATTTTTTTATGGAACATTATCTTTATGTCTTTCTTTAGTCGAAAACCCTTTCCTTCTAAAAACATGTTTTCAAAAATGTTTTTAACATTATTAAAATTATTTAATAAATTCATTTTACCCATTTTTTAATTTTTAACAATTTTATAAAAATATTTTTTATATATTTATTCAAATAATACTTGTTTTTATTTTACTAAAATTTTGAATTAAATCTTAATTATACTATACACGGTATGAATAGAATTTCCTGCCATAATGAAAATTATTTGGTTTGAACCATTCATTATAATATTTCTAGTTAATTATTGAAGAAGGTTATTTTGAACATGTTTTTGTTTTGAAAAATTAATTTCTAATTCATTATAAATATTTACCTAAAGAAAGATTTGAAATGATTTTTACAAATTTGTTTATAAGATTAATTTCTTATTTCTATGAATATAATTTCCTAATGTATTATGAATTTATATAATTTTTTTACATAAAAGTTATTTTCCACTTGAAATATTTCAATGTTAATTTAAAAAATCATTTTTCATCTAATATGATATCCATTTATGCTATTTTCTTCTTTACTGAGGAGATGATCCAAGGAAAACATTCTAATTATTTCTCTGAAGTGTTAATCTATATAATGAAAAAATGTTGATCAAACCTATTTTCCATTGTAGGTTATATAGTGATAATATTCTAATGGAACACACTTATTTTAATTGGTTATTCTAGTTCAAAGGGTGAAATGATTTGGAAACATTTTTCTTTTCCATAGGTATTGATATGATGTATATATTGTGAAACCCATTTCATTTCAAGGGTGATGATATGTTGAATTTTTTTGATCTTATGTCACAAAAATATCTGATTTTCATAATTTTTTTCTAACCTATATCTCCCTCTAAGTAATTGGTAATGATTTATATGCCATGAGATTGAGAAGACTGGAATTGGGAGTAAACCCAATTCAGTAAATGAATTTTTCCTTAATGACGATTTTGATAGTGTTCCATGACTAATATAATAGTTTGGGGATTAAATCATTTCCACTTTATATACATTAATGATATCTTTCACTACTATGTATATGAATTTATATTCATATGTGTATATTACCATTCAATACATCCTTCCGATGTTATTCTGTCATTAATCGTGTTTTTTTATTTTCTTATGATTCATATCTTACTAACTACCTATATTTATTCCATGATTGAAGATTATGATCATTGATTTGTATGTTATGGTTTTTAAACATTATTCTAAAATTATTATACCATTATTCTTATATTATGGTTATAAATATTCATTTTTTACCCATATTATAAATATGGCCTAATCCATTATGACTTTTCCACTCCCCATGTTATAGAGAATGGTTTTATATAGGATGTGTCTTGGAGATGTAGTTAATGGGATGATCTATGTGGAAGTAATTGAGTTTTTTCATTAATTTTGATGATATTATATATATTCTAAATAAAAACCAATAATTTTAACATATATTTATTTTTTAATGTAATTAGTTTTAATATGAAAAGATGTAATATTAATGTATTATAATCCTATATTATAGTTCATGGTATCAAGCCTACAGTTTAGTGAAACTTTTTATTCTGTAATGATAATAAAAATAGAGAGATCCCAATATATATTTATAAGGATATATAGAGGTATGTCTCTATGGATAAGTCCAAGGATGCGTAAAAACATGGGTAAAATGTCCTGGAATTTTGGTAAATCCAAGATAAAATGGTTTCTAATAAATTACATACATATCTAAGTAGTATGGGTAGATTTGGCCCTAGAATAGAAAATCCAATGGTTAATTACTATAAAAAGTGATCACTAAGGTGGACACAATCATCACTTGTTGAAATACAATTGGACTTTCTACACACATATTTTTACACTCAAGTGGGATATGCATTGGAAATTCACAAACTATTTAGGTAAAATAAATACGGATTTAAATAGTATAAGATTATGACCAGATTAAGAAAACCATAATGTATAATATATTAAAAATAAGGTTTTACTATTTATAGATATTATATGCGATATTTCATGATTACATGGCCTCTATTTATGAATATTGTTACTAACACTATTCTATTTCGTTTCAGTCAATGAAAAAACTTGAAGAAACATAAATAATGATAACTATGATTTAAAATATATTACTATTAAAAAAATGTAAAATGACTAGAGTGAATGATGGTATTATTATGAATAATAATATATAATTCAATGTGATTAACAATGATCACCTTGACCAACACTCTGAATCGCCAATGAAGAGAATTATAGTGTTCCCTGAGAGTTCACACAATGGGGAATATAGACTAAAAAAGATATAGTTTCAATTATTTTGATTGTATTTAAATAAAAACTAGATGGAATTTACTAGAGGGATGAAAAAATGTTTTGGGGTTGAAAAAATGGGAAAAATAATATAATTGAAATAGAATAACATAAATGTTTGACTAAAACAATAGATGATTATAATGGAATCTATAAGTTATCATCAACCATTGAAATTTATAAATGATTAATGTATGGGAATTATGACAATTGATGACCTATGAGGAAGGCTCGTTAATAGAATCAGAAAGGTTTTACAAATTTTTTTTATTTTGAGGGTGAAGAGACTACAAATGAAAAATGAATTTAATTAACTATTGGCGAATAAGATGATGAATCCTAATTAATATTTTGTGAAGTAAATGGGATGATTGGTGTTTATATATATTATAGTTTAATAATATTTTTTAGGAATCGTAAAATAAATAAGGATATATTAGTATATGTTTTTTCTTATGGATTTAGAAAAATATTTTGAATGGTGCTGATGAGCTATAAAGGTTATTCCATTTAAAGGTAATATTGTTATTAAAATAATATATCACTTACTAAATTATGATACTATGTAAATGGTTTTTTTAATAAAAAACAAGATAGATAAGAATAAATTAAATTTTATGAAATCAAATAACTCCAAACAAATTAATGATTTTGTGTGAAATTGGTTTATGTAATCATTAATTTCGCTTATAAAAATAACATATTTATATAATATATTCATTAATTTGAAGTTTTATTTAAGGAATGAGTAATTATGTATGTTTTTATTAACATTTTATGAAAAATTTGTTTACTATCATGATTCAAGGAAATATATGACTAACGTGTAATTTTATTAGTTATGTGACAATCAGGAGATGGTTCTTTAACAGGGTTATCAATGTTAAGTTGATATTTAGAGATTTAGTTAAATTATTTATAAATTTATAATTTTGGAAGGGTAATAAGGTTAAAAATTTATAGAATGTTTTACAATGAATTTGGGATGATGTTTTTTAGAATAATGAATTATTTTCAATTATAATTTATAACACACAACATATGTTATCCATTTTAATTTGATAATCAAAAGAGATATAATGAGATCATTATAAATAATTTATCGTTATTATTTAGTTATTTAGACATAAAAAATCATCTCTTAGATTAAGAGATGATGTGGTAATTGACCAAGATAAAACTAAAGGATGAGACTATTCTTATGAAATAAAAAGAAATCAATTATTTATATCTTATCATGAAAAATTTCCAAAAATTAGTAAAATAATTTTGAAATAAACTATTTTCTTATTGTCATAATTTATGATGCTACATATGACCTTTTTTATATATATTTTTTTATGACTTTTTTTTCATTTACATTACCATTATCATGTTCTCTATCACTCTCCATCAATATTTGGTGATATGTTTCTCATTTATGACCTTATTTTAACTTCTCAACTATGTTATAATATTTGGAAACCTATTATGTGTTATTATATAAAACCATATCACATCACATTATCTATTATAAATTTTTTTTCATTAACTCGTTTTCAATGTTGGGTTTCCATTTTTGGATTATCAAATGTTAAACCCTTATTGAGAAAAATATTGAATTATGAAGATGAAATTTATCTATGAGAGTAGAATGTATCACAGTTATATTTTGTGAAATATTTTTTCTAAAATAATTTAGTATTTTCTATATTTAAAAAAATTATATTGCATTATATATAACGATATATTTATCCTGAATAACAGAAATCACATGATTTAAATGAATCATTACACATTATTGATATATAATTATGGTAGTCATCACCTAACCACTGAAATGGACGAAATAAACACTAATAACTATGTTATTAAAAATCTTTGGATTAATCATTTTCATAAAATGAATTCTCCAATGGCTTATTAATTAAATATAAATATAAAATAAATTTCAATATAAAGGAATTATTTTTTGGAAAACTATTTTTATGATAAAAATGTGGTTTTCCTCAATAAATTAAACAATCAACCTTTTTAGAATTATTTTTAACAAATATATAAATATACTATACTCATTAATGTTTTTAATATTTATCTTATTTGTTTTATAGGATGAAAGTAATGAATAAATTCAATTTTATTATAAAAAATAATATTTATATAAAAAGCAGTTACCTCACTTTTTTAGGAAACTATCCAAATATAAATGAAAATCACTTTTATAATCTTTTTTGAAAAAACAAAATTATTTTTTTTAATCATACTCTAAAATTTATATTTTGGTGTTTTTTGAGAATATTCTTAGAGGATCAATTTATAAATGAAAAGTGAAAATAAATTATTTTTATAAGAAATGTGACTTTTAAAGACCTTGATAACATAAAAAAATTTAAGATATCTCTTAAATAAAACATAGTCATGTTTTATATTATATAATATAATTTATGTAATTATAATTATATTCATGTTAAATTGTGATAAATAAACTTTTTAATCATTTGAATACTTTATCTTTGAAAACCTACATTCTCTTCTCATTTGTGTATTAATTTTAAAATAAAAATTATATTTAATACTAAGGGATTTTGTAAAAATATATTCCATATTTTTATTAATAATAATATATATTATCTAATATGGTTATCTAATTTTTTACCATAATGAATAGTTAAAAAGTAAAAAATATTCACTATGGTTGTGAAAAAAATTGGTTTACTAATGGTATGAAAGGTAACCATTAAAAAAGATCAAAAACATGTAAAACACCCAATATTATGTCATTCATTCACCATATATATTTCATGTTCCATAAGTGACTATTTTGGATACCATTTTCCCAATAAAAATGTGGGCACAATTTTCATTTTAAAAAAATTTCATGCATTCTAGTCACTTCACTAATAAAAGGCCACCCATATCCTTCAACATTAAAAAATTAAAAACCAATTAGTTCTGAAAATCATTGAAAAGATCACATACTTACTTCCTTCTTATTATCTTTTTTTATGGTTAGAAATCCATCCTATGAATTCCCTTGAGTAAAACCAGAAAAATATGGCTGAAGAACATGTATCATCCCTAATAAAAATATTAATTTATTTCATTATCCTCCTCTTTAAAATATTATTCAACAATATAGATATGATATCCTAAGATTCATAAATATCTTAATTTTTTTTCAATTTCATAACAAAAAACATTATCATATTCCATCAAATGCGTGACAAAATCGTTATTAATCTCTATAGGGAACTACTGCCTCATTAACTGATCTTATTTATTTTCCATCTCTACCTCTTAATGATAGTTATAATTATGTATATACAATTTAGATATTACGAATATTTTATTATTTTTCTTCAAGAATCATTATATCCCATATTCCATCTTACATTTCATTTTGTGGTAATACGATAATGTCATTCATGTGTACGATAGACTACCACCTAATTAAGTAATTTTATTCATTCACTATTTACATGGATAATATGAAAAATGTATTTATTGAAAAAATGTTAAATATATTACATAAATATAATTATAGAATGGAAATATATTATTTATCTTTATTTCATTCAACATATCAAGAAAATGGAACATCTTACATGCGTACATAAAACTACCCTTCTCAATGAAGGGAGTATTTGATTTTCAAAATATAACATTTATAGATTAATAAAGAATATATATACTGAATATATATTATATTTATATCATGGTTATTTTAAAATTATGAGTGTTTAATAAATAATTCTCTTTAAATAATTTTAATTCGTCAATATCTTGTACTGCATAGAAATTAGAGTTTAAACGAACCATGAGACGCTATAAAATGACCATTATAACATAGCCATTGAATTATAAAAATAATGAAAATATATTTTTTAGAAAAATATAGTATTAATTTATTTGTAACCAATAAGTTATAAATGATAATATGATCCAATTTAAAGTAAATGATATATTTCTATTACTATACTCCCAGTGGTGTTTTGTATTAAAAAATTAGATAAATTACAATTAGCGACAGATAGTAATCAATTATACAAGTTTTATAATCAATAAAATATTATTAACATTCTTCCAATTTTTTTATAGTCATAGGACAATAAAAAACTCAATTTCACCCCTAAGAACCTATATTTTTCAAACATTTAATTTTACCACCTTTTACTGGAGAAACCTTTTTAAATAATAATATAGAAAATTTTATAGTTTTTATGTGAAATAATAAAATTTTTCTTTTAAATAATAATTTAATAATTTTCTATTTTTGAATTTTAATTTTTTCCGGTTAGTTTATTATTTTGATGAATTATATAAAAATATTACATTTTAATTGAAAATTTTTTTTTCATCTAAATAATTTATACTATCAAACTATATATTTAGTTGGTTTTAAGAAATAATTACATCAATGATTTAATATTTAATCTAATTTAAGTCAATGTAATTAATTTCACACTGCATATTGATATGGAAACATTTCTATATTCAAAATAATTTCTCTTTTAAAACCCATTTTCCCATTCCATAAATGAAATTTATTTTAAATTAATTACTAAACCATTTGTTTTTTGAATTTAGAAAAATTTATTCCTAATTTAGAATAATTTGGTCCAAATTAGTTAAATGTTTTTCTTTTATTTTTTGTCATTATTAATAGTAATTATGGAAATTCTTATCAATATGGTAAAATGTAAATCAAGTAATTGTGGGTAAAAAAATATATTAATATTATAATATTACACTAAAAAATGTCCCAATTTCCTTGGATAAATGTTTTTAGTACAAAATAATCCTTATTTTGAAATTACAGTATTTAGAATCCATATGAATGAGTGTATAACATTGATTATATTTTATATAAAGAAAAGTATAATATTTAATACTTATATATGTAATTAATATATCATTTTGAATATATGGTATCATATACTGTAAATTAGACTTTAAATAGGCATCATAAATCTAGAATTTTTTTATTTATTTTGGTGATTTATTTTATGTTTTTAGTAAATAACTAATTACCTTAATGGATTATTCAATAATTATGTTGTAATTATTTTGTTAATGTAAATATAAAATTAATGATATTGAAAATATTAAACTAAATTTAATTTGAGAAAAGTAATTTGATTAAAAAAATTCTAGATGGCGTTGACTTCATATAAATATAATAAAATGTTTTCTTTGAAGTTGAATTATTGTCATTATATTTTTCAAAATTTTTAAAATTAATGGAGTAAAAATTAATATTATTTATATGTCATCAAAAAAAAGTTTTATTAAATTATTTGACAATAATAAAACATATTTGAGAATATCAAATAATTATAATATTTTCCAAAATGTTCTAAATTATTCATTTATTATCTAATTGACAATAAATTAGTGAAACATAAAATCAGTTAATATGGATTTCTTTTACCTTGGTAAAAATTAATATATGTTAACAAAGGATTAATAAAAATGATATGGTTTAAAACAATAAAATACCTATAAAAATATATTTTTTGATGTGATTAAAAAATTATCTTAACATATCATATTATCTATGGAATCTTATAGGTAATTAAATTTATATTGAAATTATTTTAAAATAAGATTTTAAGTAATTTTAAAAGTACCCTAACATGAATTGTAAAAGAAAACCTTCTCTACCCTTACTAACATCACTTTGAGCCTAAAAGTTAAATGATTCACTACCAGTTTATCTTATGTACTTCCATAAAATCATTTTAGATGTTCTTGTATT
Source organism: Viscum album (assembly GCA_963277665.1). NCBI lineage: Eukaryota > Viridiplantae > Streptophyta > Magnoliopsida > Santalales > Viscaceae > Viscum > Viscum album. The sequence goes on from OY728165.1 coordinate 1,936,352,468, forward strand.
CTCAAAAGATTAACTATAGTGTCCCTATGAGAAGAACTAGAGGGATCTCACTAAAGAAGAGGAATTTCATATACATATAAAAGAAATTATAGATAAGGTAACAGTTAATTTCATAATGGAATTATTATCTATGATTTTTTATATGTGATTTTTTAGTAGAATATATTTATATTCTAAATACATTTCACATAAAAAATATTTCAAAATATTATTTCTATTCATTTATTATTTTTAAATGTCATTTATACCCATTTTTGATGTTTTTTACAAATAGTTTGAAACGAAAGTTTTGTCATTTTCTTATTGGGGAATTTTTTGAGTTAACAAGATAAATTACAAAGATATTTATTTATCTTATACAACATTAATGGATTTTTATGCTTCCCTGATGTCCAAATTCATTGAATCATCCCTTAAAATATTACAATGTTTATTTTAGATAAATTTATTTTATAACCATGTGGAATTTATAGTAATGAAATATCTTAAAAGGTGAAGGTATATTTCCCTCAATTTTTTAAGTGATCTCTAAAAATTATTTTCAATCTTATATAACATTATTTGATGTTACATATGGTTAAATGTAAATATTTTCCAGGACAATTCTCTATTATTTCAATGGTTGGTCAATTTGTATTATGGATTGATAAATTTGAATGCTATTTAATTTCATAGGTTATGTTATCATTAAATGATGTTTATTAAACCCATTTATTTTCATGGGTTATTATGTGATGAATGGGTTATGTTCTTATGGAATTATTATTTATGGTTTTCATTACATGATTGGTGGGACATATATATCCCTATAATTCATTGGGTAAAGATTTATATATCCTAATATATATAGGAATATAATGTGAAATAATTTCAGTTTAGTAATATAGGGATGTAATGTGAAGTAATCATAATTTAGTGACACAAGGCTGGAATGAGGAGTGACCTCAGTTCAGTAAAGGACTTTGTCTGCTTTGATGATCATAGGGATGAACCCTGACTAATATTGATATTATTTTCTATCATTATGTATATTTGACAAAGTCTATGTATTATTTTATTCTCTCTTGAAATATGTTTCTTGATTATCTTCTATGATTTATCCTATTACATTATATCATGATCATTGATATACTGGATTTAGGTTTCAGATGTTATGTTTATATTATTATGTATTATTATTTATTTGATATTATTGATATTTCACTTATTTTCCATTTCTAATAATTTTATCTCTAGCTTTTTTCCTCTCCCTAATATAAAAAGAAGGGTGTTATGTAATATGTGTTAAAAAGAGATCTAGATGTGAATTAATAAGTAAGAGATGATGTAGAAGTTTAATGAAATAGTTTTTTATGTTTCCTGTTTTCTTATGAAACTAAACTTGTATTGTCATAGATTTGTTTTTATATTATTTAATTAATATTATTCTATTTAGAAGTAATATATATGTTTTGGAATGTATGGTCTTCTATATTTGGTATCAGATAAAATTTTTAGTAAACCTTTGCGAACCAGGATAAGAAAACCTTATCAAGAAGCCAAAGGATAAGTTTATGTATAAGATACAATCATAATTTTCTGGTGATGATCACAAATAACCTGGGATAAAACCTAATGTTTTATGAATTGATATTTCCTACGTAATTTCACTTGATTGTGTGATTTCATTATTATGATTTTTGTTTCTTAAACCATGCTTCTTGGTTTTAGGAAATTTATGAAACCAGAAGGAATTGTGATATTGTTGAATGTGATGGAAAATGAAATTATTCTCCACTTGAGAAACCAAATTTTATGGGATATTAAATTATAAATACTATTTATATGCTCCCAAAACATTCTCAAGATATGAATAACACAAGACGTCCAAATGAGTATAAGAGGGAACACCATTTTATTGAGTCTTCCGTAGGATGTTTCCATTATTTTTCTATGTGACTTCTGATCCTATATTATTTGAATAATGTATATGTACCATTAAAAAGATATTTTCAGTTTTCGAATGTTCATAACATGATAAAGTCATATTTGAAGTCTATAATTTGGAAGGTGAAGCAAAAAATGGGGTAACCTAATCAATAATATGAGGGAACAAGATGAAATTAAATCTATAGAATGGTATGAGATGATGAACTTATTTTTGAATATGTACTTTCCTATTCTTATCTTAATGAAGATGTAGAAATAGTAAATTTATCATTTGAAAAAGGATATTAATCCATTAGTATATACTAATTAAATTTTACAAGACTTACTGTTTATGCTTCTGCAATAATCATTCAAACGAAGAGTAAGTTTGATCAATTCATTGGTGGAATATAACCAAGTACCCAAAGGGTGTTATCAATAAGAGAAATTAATATCATTGACTACAATTTTCAATTTAGTCTCATGGTTCAGATGGGTATTGGAGTTACCCATCCATCTCATTGGTTAGATAAAAAGATTAAAATGATATTCAAGGAGAAATTGAAAAATCATTGTTAGAAACAGATGATTCTTATTTTATGATAATTGTGTTGAATGAAATGTGTATAAAATTGTATTAAATGGATAAGTAATTTTTTTGACTGTGAAAGAAGGTGAACATGTTTTTGACTACTAATGTGATGTTAAAAAGTCATCTATTGATGCCAAAAGTGAAAATTCTATACCAAATGAACCTCCAATGATTCAATTCTTCATGTTCATGGAAATGGGGAATTATTCTAACCAATTCCCTAATCCAATGGTTTTCAATTATGATCAAAATTAAAAACATCTTAAATCCAATTAAAAAGGAAAATCACATGAGATCATTGTTGCTAATGTTGATTATGATAATTATTTGGTGAATGGTATAGTAACCATCCAATTTTATATAGATTTCTTTATATATCCACCCTATATATTCAATCTAAAAAGATAATAAGGGTATTTATACATCACCTATCAATTATATGTTGATATATATGTGAAAACTCTAAATGTAATAACAGTCACATTAAATGTTGGTAATTATTCTCTAATTGAAGTCTGTGGGAAAGTGATTCCTATAAATCTTTTGATTCATCCTTTTCAGAAATATAATATGATTCTTAGAATGGATTATCCTTATCTATATGAATAATATATCAATTTCCATGTAAAGGTAGTAAAATTTCATTTCAAAATGAATCTATGATTATATATCAATGTAAGGATGAATATTAACTCTCATTGGAAATTTATTCAATCTTAAGGGTCTTTTTTCCTATAAATAAATCTTATCTTTCTCAGATGGGTTGGTAGAAACCCACCATGAAGGGTACCCCAATTTTATTTGAGTTTATTAATGTATTTACAAAAAATTTCAGGCCTTATATAGAATCTTGAATTATAATTTTCAATAAAACTCATACTACGTGATGTGATTTTTTCAAATAATACTCATAGAATGGTCCCAAATGTGTTGTAAGAATAGAAGAAATAGATCTTAGAGAATACTGATAATGGGTTCATACACCCTATTGTTTCACCTTGGGGTGCATATGTATTGTTTATAAAGAAGAAAGATGGATCATTAGGAAAATACATTTATTATAAAGAACATAAAAAGATCACTATCAAGGAAAAGTATCATATTCCCTGTATTGATGACCTTTTTGACAATTTTTGCAGAGCTCAATACATATAAATTATTGATCTCTACTATGAATATCATCAATTAAGGGTAAAGAAAAATTATATACCTATGAAATTATTCTATTCATGGTTTTGAAACTACAAATTTATAGTGATGCTTTTTGTTATTTCTGATGCTCTTTCAATCTTCATAGATTTCATGAATAGATCCACTAGATACTATCTGAATCGATTTTTGGAAGACTTTATCGAAAATATTGTTGTATATTCAATGATAAATAAAGACCATGAAGATAAAATGGGGACTATAGTAAAAACCTTGATAAAGTAGAATATTTATGCAAAAATTATCATGTGTGAATATTGGTTTCAGAATGTTTCATTTTTGGTTAACATAGTTTCAAGAGAGGGGTATCTATGGATCTAAGAAGGATGAAAGTTATTGAAAATTGTCATTGTAAAACAACAGTTACTGGTATCAAACTTTTAATTAGTTTGGATTGAAATGATCAATGTTTTTGTGAAAAATTTATCATTATTATCTAATCCACTCACCTTGTTGACTATGAATGGAGTTAAGATAGTATGGATATGAGAATGTGAAGTTAATTTAAAGGAATTGAAAAGAAGTATAGTTAGTACACTTGTGATCACACTACAATATATTGGAGATAGGTTTTTCATCTATAGAGATTCATCTAGGATAGAGTTTATATGTGTTCTCATTCAAAATGATATAGAGATCACTTATGATATATGAAAATTGAATGTCCATGAGAAAATTAACCAACACATGATTTTTAGTTCCCTACGTTAATCATTTCATAAAAGATATAGGGGAATTATCTTTATGGATAATGGTGTCACATATATAGAAAATTAAAATTTTAAGGTATACTTTCACTCAAAATTTTATAAATAGTAGGAAATGGGAATGGTTGGAGTGGATTAATGATTATGGCTACTCAATACATTACCACCATGTGAAAGAGAACAATGTGGAAAATGATTTGAGTCAATAATTTCCATGTTATTCTATCTATAATGAGGATGAGAAAAGATAAAATATTTATTTATTTCAAAATTATGGATATCGAAATCTTAATGCAATGGGAGAAATCATAGATTTCTCAAATTAATGTTTTACCCTCTATACATGTGAATATTAAAGTGGAACAGAAAGAAAATGTGGATCTAAAAAATGTAGGAAATGTTCCAGAGATCAAATTTTACTATAATGGAATAATAACCTTTAGGAGTTATGTTTTTATTCCTCCCATATCATAATTACAAAAGGAGTTGTTGGATGAGGCTCATATTTTAAAATTATCTATTAATCCATGAAGTAAAAAATGTGTATAGAGAGCCCAAAAACTATTTATTGCGGGATGAAATGAAGAAAATTATTGTAGAGTATGTTTCTCAGTGTTTGGTTTGTCTAAATGTTAAGGCTATGAAATATAATTCTATGGGTATGGTACAACAATTACCCATAATGGAATGGAAATGGGAAAACATTACCATGTATTTTTTTGTTAGACTTTCCAAAACATCTAAAGGCCATACCTAAATATGGGATATATTTTATACCTTAGTAATTTGGAGCACCCCATTTCAATTAGAGATGACTTCTATCTTGATCATATATCCATAATATATATTAAAGTAGTTGTGATATTTGATGGATTAACCCTTTCCATTATTTTTTATTTAGATATAGGGATTACCTCAATGTTCTAGAGAATTCATCAACATGCTCTAGAAATAAAGGAATGTTTCAGTACTGCATATCATTCTCAGATAGTTGTCCAGTATAAGAGGAAAATTAAAACCCTAGAAGGCATGTTGGGATCTTCTTATATTGATTTCAAAAGTGGTTGGGTACAACACATACTTTGGTTGAATTTTCATACAAAAATATCTTTAGCTCTATTATTCATATGGATCCTAATGAATCACTCTTTGGTAACAACTGTAGAACTCCAACATGCTAAAATGAAATTGGTGAAAAAATCTATTTGGTATTGATTTAGCTGAGGATATGGTAGATAATGTTAAATATATTCCACAACATAGTAGATCATATCAGTGTGGACAAATGATTTATGATGACAATTGATGAAAAGACCTAGAGTTTGATGTGGGTGATAATGTGTTTCGAAAAATATATCACTATATGCGAGTGACGATATTTGGAAAGAAGGGAAAGCTAATTCCTATGTATATTGATCCATTTGGAATTTTTAATGGTGTTGGAATGGTAGATTACCCATTTCCGCTTCAACCGATTCTATCCCAACATCATGATGTGATCCACGTATCTCTCTTGAGAAAGTACATACCAGATACTTCACATGTATTAAAATCAAAAGTCTTATAACTATAGTTGGATCTCTCAAATAATTAACAATTGGTATATATTTTGGATCATAGTAAAAATGTTCTTTGAAAAAATACCACACCTTTTGTAAATGTTTTCTGGTGGAGAAATCAATTCGATGAAGCTACATGAGAAATTAAGGATATGATGAGGTCTAGGAATCCCCATTATTTTTTATCCATGTGATTAATTTTAATGGATAAATTTAATTTATTTGGGGTAGAATGTAACACCCTGGTATTTTAATAAATATTTCTCTTTAAATAATTTGATGTTTTCAATATCATTCATTTAATATAGTCTTGAGTTTAAATAAAATTACAAGATGATATAAAATTACTATTATAACATAGCCATTAAATTACCAAAATTATTAATATATATGGTTTTTAAGAATATAAGATGAACTAATTGGTCACTAATTATTTAGAAACAAAAGTATATACCAATTTAATTTAAAATAAATATTTTAATTTTTATTGTTGTAATTGATTTTTTTCACAAATATATAAATTATTTAAAATTACTGAATGATATTAATAATATATATATTTTACATATTTTATAAAATATTTTTTATATTCCTCCAATTTATTTTATAGTCAAAGGATTATAACAAACCCAAATTTATGAATAAAAATAAATAATTTTTAGAAGGGTAATTTTACATCCATTTAAGGGTGAAGAACTTTTAAATTAAATTTTTTAATCTTTTATAATTTATATATCTCAAAATAAACAATTCCTTTTAAATAGGAATATAACAGTTTTTTTGTTCAATTTTTTTAATTTTTCTTATAGGATTCGTTTTTTCATAAATAGTAATAAAATATAAAATTTTAATTTAAAACAGTTTCTTTGTCTAAATTATTTATAGTGTTAAAAAAATTTAATTAATTTTAAACTATAATTACCTTCAATTATTATAATTTAATCCAATGTAGGTAATTTGAATTAATTTTACCATGATTTTTGATAAAATAAATTAAATATTTTGAATTTTTTCGCTATTGAACCTTTTTTTCATTACGTCAATCTGAAAATTTTAAAATTATTTATTTAAAATTATATTTTTTAAATTTAGAAATATGTATTTTATATTTTGAATAAAAAGTTCCAAATTATATTAATAGGTTTTTCTATTTTTTTATTATAAATAGTAACTTTCGTTATTCTCATTAACACAGTAAAAGATAAATCAACTAATTAAGGGTAAAAATAATATTATAAATTTTATAAATTTACCCAAAAACATTTCTTAATTTCGTTGGATTAATTTTTTTCCTACCAAAATCACCCATTTCACAAAATTATATACTTTTTAATAAAAAGAAGTGAGAGTATTTATTTTATTATATTTTATTTCAATTTAATTTATTGATGTAATACTAATATGTTTAATAAATATATCATTTTTCATGTGGGGTTACATAAAATATAAATTAAACAACAAATAGTCATCTGATAGCTACATTGTTTTTAATCATGGTTATTTATTTATAATTTTTAGGAAAAGAATAACTACCCTAAATTATCATTCAATGATGATATATTAGTTATTTTATTAATGAAAATATAAAATATATGATATTAAGAATATTCAAAAATATTTTATATGAGATAATTAATCTGATAGAGAATTTTATATATGAAATATATCAATTATTTCTATCATAAAATATATATTTCTTAGCTAACTTTTAATCATGATATTTTAGCAAAATAATGAAAGTAATTGTGTCCAAAATGACAGTAAATATAATTTAACCAAAAAATTTTTTTATTAAATTTTTTAAAACTCATAAAATGACATTAAAAAGAAAAATATTTAAAATATGGTTTAAAAAATAATAATTTATGTACTAATTTAAATCAAATTTAAAAGTTTAAATATATTTTAATATTGAATAATATGTTACCTTGGTTTAATTTAAAATATGTCAACTTAGTGTTAATAAAAATGATAAGGTTTAAAAAAAATTAACCAAACAGGTAAAAAATATATTAGTTGATGGGATTAAATCTTTATACCATCTTATATTATAATCAATTTCCTATTAGATGTATTTGGATTGAGATTGAAATTATTATAAATTAATATTACCGAATTTCTAAATGTTCCCCTCACTTAAATTATAAAAGAGAACCTCCTCACTCACTTCTTCACATTTTTTTGACCCTTGATTCTTGACCATCCCATAAAAATTTATCTTCTCAACAAACCTAGTATTTTTTTAGTGGTTATGGTATTCTAAAAATACAAACATTAGTTTCCCTAAGAGAAGATGTTGAGGGAGGTCTATGAAAGAAAAGTAAATAGAGATACATACAAAGGAAATCACACATCACATAAGTTTTAATTTCATAATATAATTATAATATAAGATTTTTTATATATTAATATTTATTATGGTATATTTATCATCCAATTACTATTTTCTTTACAAAATATTTTCAAGAATATTATTACTTTTCATTTATAAAATTTTTATGTTATTTTTACCAAAATTTTAATTTTTACGTAACGGTTTGAATGGAATATTTTGTTATTTTCCTCATGAAGTAATTTTTTACATATACATAAAATGGTTTAGGAGAATATATTTTTAAATTATAAAAAATTAATGGATTTTTACACTTTTATGATGCCTAAATTCCTTGAAACATCCCTTACAATTATTCAAGGATATTTTCAATGAAAATTTGATCATTTAAAATTTTATGTAATTTAAAATGAAGATAATATTTTCAAAGAATAATGCATATTTTCCTAAAAAATTATTTGTATGTTATCACTCAAAATTATTTTCTATCTAAGATAATATTTTTTATGTATATTATGTGTTAATTGGAATATTTTCCAATGATAATATCCCTAAATTCCTATAGATGGACTCTATTAAAAATGGAAAGATATCTATGAAACCAATTTATTTTGCTTGGGTTATGTTAGGACTAAATTATGTTCAAAGGAACCAATTATGTTCATTTTCATCATATGATGAATTATTTATGTTCTTATAGGACACATATGTATGGTATTCATTATATGTGCGGTTGGACCTGCACATCACCTTAATTCATTATGTGTTGTCTTATATCTCATGAGATACACTAGACTGGGATGAGAAATGATCTCGGTTTAGTAATAGATGGATAGAATGGGATGTAAACCATTGTCAGAATTAGAGCACTAGTGTCACGACCCCCTCCCCACAAAGTGTACCCCTCCTGGGCCGGCAATGTGAAAAGGGAGATAATGACCCCCGAGTCCCGCCTCCAGTAGGCCCCGGGTTGGTGACTAGCACCGAGGGTATAATAACGTACAAATGGGAGGCATTACCCTCTAAGAGAATAAAGCAGAAGAGAGAGATAGAACAGACTCCAATGAACTCCAACTCAGAACTGAAATATAAAAAGGAAACCAAGTACATATATGAAATGTCATGCAAAAGTACTACAACTGAAAGGGAAAACTAAAAGTACCCAAAAGAAAGAAAAACGGCAGCGACCACAAGCCCGAACAGCTCCTCCTCCAACCGCAAGCTAGTAGTAACCAGCTTGATCTCCAACCTTCTCCAAGTGACCTGAAAAACAGTTTATATGTACATAGGGTGAGTATAACAGTATACTCAGTCGGATCCTCCCCAAGACTCTCGTGCAAAAGTAAAGAAAGCATGCTAAAGCCCAGTGAACAACAAGTGAAACTAACTCGTTATCTAAACAGGTATACTATGTTCCCAACCTCACCATGGCTACTCTCACCAAGTAACGCAAACAAGAATATATCATATAGTAAATAATATCAAGGGTACCCCGCTACTACTTCCCCACTGGTTTGCCTCTTTTCCCCAACGACATACGTCATGTGCATCTCTCTCCAAAGTCTTTCCCGCAGACACCTGGGCTAAGCTCCACAATCTGCACCACGTGCACCACAAAGGATTGCCCGCAGACACCTGGGCGAAGCACCACACCGTCCTCACAACCAAAGTAACCAGGTAGTTTTCGGGAGCCACCATAGCTCGTATAACGTGTATCATAGGTCGAGTATTATTCCTCAAGCCATCACAGCCCATACGCCGAGTAAGGATCCTCAATCCATCACAGCCTATACACGTTACACCTATAGTATTCCATAGGATACTATATCCAGAGTATATGTGTGTGAAATAACCAAAAGCCATTACAGCCCTCTACACACATATATGGGTAAAACTAACCACTGTGCCTACCAGCACAAGGATCTACCAAGAGAAGAGAGCGGGGCCAAAGGGGGTAGTCAGCCATTCAACCTCCCATCAGAATGTTGGGGAAAACACCCCCCCAGGGCTCAGAATCCCCGGGGTGTCAATTTCCCTTACCGACAGGGTGGAGTAGCGCATAGAAACACAAAAGGTACAGAATATATAAGTAACTCACATCCACACTATGGGCATTACCTAGTCTTAGATACAACTGCAGCTAACGTCTCTCAGACTCCAGGCTGCTACTTCTAAGACTAGGTATCCTATAAGCACACAAACAATGAAGAGCTTTATTAGATTACTCCATTCTCATTTATCAGTTCCACTTTACATTAATTAATTCTTTAAACATTAATTAAGAATGAAGAATTCCACATTAAACTAAAATGGCATCACTTTCAAAAACAACTGCTCCTTTTTAAGATTCACATCACCTTTAAATTCCAGCATCTCCATCCCCGTGGATTTTCACCATTTAATCAAACATTCATTACAGAATTACTTTTCCACATTCCCAGGCATTCTAGAAAAACACCTTATGCTTCTAAACACAAAGGAGGCTCAACACGGTGAGTAGATATACTACCCGTCGAGTCTTTGCCGCCTATAGAAAGAGAATAGACCCATCCTCCATCGAGAGGCTAAACACGGAAAGCACGTGGAATACCCCATGTGTCTTCGCCTCCTTCGGAAAGAGGGTAAGCAAGACCAGCTGCCTTGAGCAGTGGGGAAAAGTAAAGCAGATAAGCAACCAAACCAAACCACTAACATCAAACCATCACATTCATCTCATACCATCACCCTTGGTGTCCTCCCCGACACCCATATGCATATACCGATGCATCTCGCCACACTAGGCGTCATCCGTTGCCACAACCACAAGTCTCCATGCCTCCACATATCACAACAGCCATCCAGGCTCACATCACAGCACAAGCATCAGGAAAACAAACATCACAAAGTGGGCTCTCGACCCTTTAACAAACAAGAGGGTAACTCAGAACCCTTTTAGAAATTCCCACATAATCTTTTCTCTAATCCATATTGAATTAACAGACTTGTTATTCATAGGATCCAATCATGGATACCTAATCAGTAAGCTATCACAATTTAAATAACCATGCTTACTTCCCTAATTTGATTATTCTCAAATTAGAACAACTACAACAACGACAATAACCAGATTAATTTACATGCCTCTTTATCTTTAGCCAATTAATTAACAATTAATTACGGCTTTACGTTCATTACCAATTTCTATCATGAACAAAAAACAAATCAAAGAAAACATAGATATCACTATATCTAGGAAAACATGAGGCAAACCATTATCACGGTATAAAGAAACATCATGCGATCAACCAATTCGTTTAATCCGGTTCAAGTATTTAATTAGGTCAATTTCATTGGGATCCAAAGAGATAAATAATGCTAATTCTACGATTGCACATATACAATTAGAGGAGCCATAAATCCCCTACCTCGAAGAGTTCTTGACGTCCTTTATCCACACAACGGGTCACAGTCCTCTTCTCCTCACGATAGCTGCATCCACCAGAGGATGCCACGGTACGACAGTACCAACCAACCCCAAGAAAAACCATTATAACCATGGAGATTACATGCTAATATGGAAGGAAGAACAAGAGAAGGTGATCCCCGAAGGAACGATGATAAAACATACCTTATATCGAAGAACGATCGACACAACTTGGTTGCATCAACAGAGCAGAACTGATCTGAGTAACGTTTGATTGAGAAACTCCTACGAGAATGATTGCAAGGTTCTAGCGTCTCGTAGATGAGAACCAGGAGGAAGAAAAACGAAGAATGATATCTCGTTCCTTTTAAAAAAAAATTGAGAGGCGATAGTTTAAGATCCGGTTTATTCTCCATTAAAAACGGATCGCATTAACCCATGCGGTTTGACCAAGTAAAAAAATATCTCGGCCTTAGGAATAATTAATATAGGATTTATGGCCTTTGAATCGGCCTTAAAGTCCTTAAAATAAGGTTTTAAAAGTATTTTACGTCAAAGAAAACGTCAAATTTGTGAAGCTGGAAACACTGTTCACATACTGAAAATTTGGCAAAGTATGGAATCGGTAGCTCTTATGGAGTCTGGAAACACTGTTCATTCGTGAAATTTGGAAAAGTATGGAATCGGTAGCTCTTATGGAGTCTGGAAACACTGTTCATTCGTGAAATTTGGCAAAGTATGGAATCGGTAGCTCTTGTGGAGTCTGGAAACACTGTTCATTCGTGAAAATTGGCAATGTATGGAATCGGTAGCTCTTATGAAGTCTGGAAACACTGTTCACAGAACTAAAAAAATTGGCAAAGGAAAGAAAAGCTCACCGATGGAACCTTACCGATAGAAACACAAGTCTACTGATAGATCCTCACTGATAGAAGTCCACCGATTGGACTTCACCGATAGAAACACTGTTCACAGAACTAGAAATTTGGCAAAGTGTTAGCCGAGCTACTGCTGGAATGCGGCTACAAGTATACCGAGCTATCAGTATGCCGTGGCTACCGGTAAACCCAGCTACCGGTAGGATGCGGCTACCGGTAGACCGAGCTACCGGTAATCAGCAGCTACCGGTAGACCGAGCTACCGGTAATCAGCAGCTACCGGTAGACCGAGATACCGGTAATCAGCAGCTACCGGTAGACCGAGCTACCGATAATCAGCAGCTACCGGTAGACCGAGCTACCGGTAATCAGAAGCTACCGGTAGACCGAGCTACCGGTAATCAGAAGCTACCAGTAGACCGAGCTACCGGTAGGCAGCAGCTGGGAGATAAGTCACATTGTCCTCCCGGAACACCTCCAACACCACAATTCCACAATGTAATGGACTGGAGAGGTCTGGGCCATTACATTAGATACCTCTCAAAACATTCTCGTCCTCGAGAATTAAAAACCAACTCAGAAGAAAAGAGGGGTCCGAACAACCACCCCATAAGATACCTCTCAGGGGAAAACCACCATGAGTTGTTCGAAAGCTGGAACAAAACTCTGACATCCGGGAACAAACAATCCATACCCAAACAATTCATTCACAACATCACATCAAGGGTACATAAATAAAACATGAAAGGTCTAACCAGATAAGAACATCATTACATGGAAAGAGTTAAACATTAAACAACTCTGGGTACAAAGCACGTATCTGTGACTCACGCTCCCAGGTACTCTCCTCCATGCCACTGTGTCGCCACAGGACACGAACTAAGGGGATAGAACGCCCACGCAACACCTTCTCCTTGTGGTCTTGGATCTCCACAGGTCGCTCCTCGAAGGTTGCATCATCGTCAATATCGATCTGTCCCCAATCGATAACATGAGATTCATCATGAAGATAACGACGGAGCTGCGATACATGGAAAACATCATGTATCTGACTCATCTGAGGGGGAAGTGCTACTCGATACGCCACAGATCCAACACGAGCTAACACCTCGAAAGGCCCAACAAACCGGGGAGAAAGCTTACTTCCACGACCAAACCTTCGCTGCCCACGACGGGGAGTCACCTTTAGAAACACATGATCCCCAACATTAAACTCTAACGGTCTCCTTCTTTGATCAGCATATGATTTCTGACGATCTTGTGCTGTCTTCATCCTCTCACGAATCACCTGAACCATCTCTTTTGTATTCTGCACTAGTTCTGGTCCGAGAATTGCCGACTCTCTGACCCCAGTCTAGCACAATGGAGAACGGCATGGCCGTCCATACAAGGCTTCAAACGGCGCCATACCGATGGTAGAGTGAAAACTATTATTGTAAGCGAACTCTACCAAGGGTAAGTGCTTCACCCATGAACCTCCAAAATCAAGAACACAAGAGTGCAACAAGTTTTCAAGAGTCTGGATGGTTCGCTCTGTCTGAAAATCTGTTTGAGGATGAAAAGCAGTGCTAAGGCATAATTGAGATCCAAAAGCATGTTGGAGACCTCTCCACACCCTAGAGGTAAAACAAGGATCTCGATCAGAAATGATCATCCTAGGTACTCCGTGAAGCCTCACCACCTTCTCCGGATACTGCCTCGACAAAACCTCCACTAAGCTCGACTCCTTGATTGCTATGAAGTGGGCCGATTTAGTTAAACGATCCACTACCACCCATATAGCATCATGTCCTCCCAGATCTCGAGGTAAACCTGTAAAAAAGTCCATTGAGATGTCCTCCCACTTCCACTGAGGAATCTCTATGTGTTGGAGAAGACCACCAGGAACACGGTGTTCGGCCTTCACCTTTTGGAAGACTAAACATCGAGACACACACTCTGCAACCATACGTTTCAGCCCAGGCCACCAGAACTGACTCCTTAAGGATCGGTACATCTTCGTCACACCAGGATGTACTGCCAAGGGTGAACTATGGAACTCTCGGAGAACCGTCTCATGCATCTCCAAGGGAACAAAAAGCCTTCCATGATACAACACTCGGTGTTGTTCATCCTCCGACCAACCATCAGGGGCCTCCCCACAAAAAACTCTATCTCTCCAAACTTCCACCTCTAAATCGCCAAACTGAGACTCTTCCACCTTCTGCATCAGGGATGACTCCACCGTCATCTGGAAAAGACAACCTCTTCCCCCAACTTCTCCCATATCAAGATGCAAAGATGATAGCTCTTCCATCACTCTCCAGGAATCACCAGATTCACGCACAACATCATTACGTGACTTTCAGATCAGTGCATCAGCAAAAACATTTCCCTTCCCAGGTGTATATGATATTTTGAAGTCGTATTCCTGCAAGAACTCCATCCACCGATGCTGCCTCAAGTTCAAGTCGCGTTGGGAGAAAACATACCTCAAACTCTTATGATCGGTGAAAACCACAAAGTGCTCACCAATGAGGTAATGTCTCCACAACTTCAGAGCAAACACCACGGCTGCCAACTCAAGATCATGGGTGGCATAATTGCGTTCATGGGGACGCAACTGCCAAGACCCATAAGAAACAACGGACCTCTGCTGCATAAGAACACAGCCTAGCCCCAGATGTGAAGCATCACAGAAAACATCAAACTAGACTCCCTCCATTGGAAGACAAAGGACTGGAGCACTTACCAACTTCTCCTTTAGATACTCGAAAGCTGTTTGACACTGATTAGTCTATATGAATGCTTGATCCTTCCTGGTCAAAGCTGTCAGAGGAGTCGCAACTCGGTAGAAATTAGCCACAAACATCCTATAATAGCCTGCGAGACCAAGGAATCTTCGCACCTCTGACACGGTCTTGGGGGCTGTCTAAGACACCACTGCTTCTATCTTCGAAGGATCCACAGCTACTCCCTATTGGGACACAACATGTCCCAAGAAACGAACTTCTCGAGCCCAGAACACACACTTGGACAACTTCCCAAACAACCGATGTTGGCAAAGAACTCCCAAAACGGCTCGTAGATGCTCTGCATGCTCCTCTTCTGATGTGGAGTATACAAGGATGTCGTCGATGAAAACCACAAAAAACTTGTCCAGGAATTCACGGAACACAGCATTCATCAATCCCATAAAAACAGCTGGAGCATTTTTCACGCCAAATGGCATTACAACAAACTCATAATGCCCATGACGACAGCGGAAATCAGTCTTCGGGATATCCTCATCCTTTACACGCATCTCATGATATCCTGACCACAAGTCGATCTTTGAAAACCAACTTGCAACCTTTAGTTGATCTAATAGGTCATCAATCCACGGGAGAGGATAGCGCTTCTTTATTGTCACTTTGTTTAAGCGATGATAATCGACGCACAACAGCAAACTGCCATCAGCCTTTTTCACAAAAAAAACTGGTGCACCCCCCGGTGACACACTTGGCCGAACAAAACCACACTACAATAGACCATCGAGCTGAATACGTAGCTCTCGTAACTCAGAAGGGGCCATCCTGTACGGAGACATAGAGATAGGAGACGCTCCTGGCTGTAGCTCGATCCCAAACTCGACCTCTCGTCGAGGGGGTAAGGATACAACCTCTTCTGGAAAGACATCAGGGTACTCCTCTACGACCCTAGGAAACGCCAACTGTTGAACCTCTGAAAAACTCATCATCATCCCAGCCATCATGGATGATAAGGATGAAACTCGTCTATGACTCATCCGAGGATCTCTCTCACCAACAAACACTACTTCCTCTCCGTCTTCATCAAAGAAAACGACCTTCTTCCTGTAGCAATCCACAATAGCCTGCACCGAATACAACGAATCCATGCCGAGGATGACATCATATGGTTGTATTCGTAAACATAGGAAATCTCCCCAAGAGCAGTGCTGCCCCAACACTAGCTCACAGTATCTACATAATTCAAACAAGCTAGCTCGACCTCCAACTGGCGTAGTCAACGCCAAGGGCACTGGAAGACTCTCTACCTCAAGTCCCAAAGCATGGACAAGGGTAGAAGATATAAAGGAGTGTGTCACTCCTGAATCAAACAAGGCATACACCAAGGTAGAAAACAAGCAAAGGGTACCTCGGACGACGTCTGGCTCGCTTGGGGATGGAAACGCTAGAGCATGAAGGTGACCACGACCACTTCCACGGCCTCTCTGACCCTGATGAAGACCACCACCACGGCCGCGCTCTGCTCTCTGAGGACGGGGAGCGTCATGGGGCTGTCCTCTGCCTGCTCCATCTACCCTCGGGTGATCTAAAGCTGGTGCAACCTACTGCTGCTGCCTCGGCTGGAACTGCCTCAACGGAGGAACCTGGAGTGGAGCGCCTGGTGCACGATGACTGCTCTGAAAAGTCGGGCACTCTCGCTGCTGATGACCACGACCACCACAAGAAAAACAAGCACCTGATCCCTTGGCATATGCCTGAGAGTTGCTGCCTCCGGAGAAACGAGATGGGAAGGGCTGGGACCTACCCCCAGGTGAACGGAAACTCTTCTGCCCTGAAAACCGGGAACCCCGGACCAGAGCTCTGCTTCGTGAGGAATCATGATGATTCCCCTCTCGTGACGATCCGGTCCTGGTCAAAGTCCTCTCAACAACCTCTGCCCTCGCCAGCACCTCAAGATATGTCTTCAGCATAAATGGGGTGACCTGGCGCTGGATCTCTAGACGCAAAGCCTCCTCAAAATTCCTCGCCCTAGCCTCCTCATCTGGTAACAGGTCTGAAGCATATCGTAGAAGGTTCCTGAAACGGATTCCAAACTCTCGAACACTGGAGCTCCCCTGTCGAAGGGTAAGAAGCTCCTGTCGACTGGACGCCTTCGCAGTCGATGAAAGAAACTCGACTCTAAACTTGTCTCGAAACACCTCCCACGAGATCGCTGACTCCTCACGATCCCCGAGGAACAAGAACCACCACTGTCTCGCTGCTCCACGCAACATCGTCACAATCAAGGACACCCAGTGTTCCTTCCGAGCACGAATCGAACTGAAGCCTATCTCGACCTCCTCCAACCAGTCTTCTGTGACTGCATCTGAAACGGAGCCCTCGTACCTATGTAGACTCTGGCGCTGAAACTCTCGGAGTGTCTTCCTCCAAGTGTCATCGTCGTCAACCTCTACCCGGCGGCGATCTGCTGGAACAGCCTGCTGGGCACCTTCGGCGCAAACCTGACGAGGACGTCGACCTGGAGCCATACCTTTAAAATAACAACTGTTAGAGCTCCTAAGCCTGGAATATGGAAGACTCAACATTAATTAATTAATTATTTTGTTTTATTAATTTTTGATTACCTATCCCAAGGTCTACCCATTCAAACACAGGCGCAAAGAATAATGATGCATGATCCTTTCCTAGGACTCTACCCTTCAACCAGTATCACTTTGTTTAGTAGTCATCGTAAACTTAAAGGTCTGTGCAACAGATCATAGGGGGCCCTGAACGCCTATGTCTCTGCCGGTCTCCAGTGTTTACCCCACTTGCTAAACATGAATGACACTGTTGTCCTACCATCCCATGCATCCTCGCCTGTGCCTAACTCCAAACTCCATCCTATCCCTCAACGAGACCTCTGATACCACTCTGTCACGACCCCCTCCCCACAAAGTGTACCCCTCCTGGCCCGGCAATGTGAAAAGGGAGATAATGACCCCCGATTCCCGCCTCCAGTAGGCCCCGGGTTGGCGACTAGCACCGAGGGTATAATAACGTACAAATGGGAGGCATTACCCTCTAAGAGAACACAAGCAGAAGAGAGAGATAGAACAGACTCCAGTCAACTCCAACTCAGAACTGAAATATAAAAAGGAAACCAAGTACATATATGAAATGTCATGCAAAAGTACTACAACTGAAAGGGAAAACTAAAAGTACCCAAAAGAAAGAAAATCGGCAGCGACCACAAGCCCGAACAACTCCTTCTCCAACCGCAATCTAGTAGAAACCATCTTGATCTCCAACCTGCTCTAAGTGACCTGAAAAACAGTTTATATGTACATAGGGTGAGTATAACAGTATACTCAGTAGGATCCTCCCCAAGACTCTCGTGAAAAAGTAAAGAAATAATGATAAAGCCCAGTGAACAACAAGTGAAACTAACTCATTATCTAAACAGGTATACTATGTTCCAAACCTCACCATGGCTACTCTCACCAAGTAACGCATACAAGAATATTTCATATAGTAAATAATATCAAGGGTACCCCGCTACTACTTCCCCACTGGTTTGCCTCTTTACCCCAACGACATACGTCATGTGCATCTCTCTCCAAAGGCTTGCCCGCAGACACCTGGGCTAAGCTCCACAATCTGCACCTCATGCACCACAAAGGATTTCCCGCAGACACCTAGGCGAAGAACCACACCGTCCTCACAACCAAAGTAACCAGGTAGTTTCCGGGAGCCATCATAGCTCCTATAACGTGTATCATACGTCGAGTATTATTCCTCAAGCCATCACAGCCCATACGCCGAGTAAGGATCCTCAAGCCATCACAGCCTATACACGTTACACCTATAGTATTCCATAGGATACTATATCCAGAGTATATGTGTGTGAAATAACCACAAGCCATTACAGCCCTCTACACACATATATGGGTAAAACTAACCACTGTGCCTACCAGCACAAGGATCTACCAAGAGAAGAGAGCGGGGCCAAAGGGGGTAGTCAGCCATTCAACCTCCCATCAGAATGTTGGGGAAAACACCCCCCCAGGGCTCAGAATCCCCGGGGTGTCAGTTTCCCTTACCGACAGGGTGGAGTAGCGTATAGAAACACAAAAAGTACAGAATATATAAGTAACTCACATCCACACTATGGGCATTACCTAGTCTTAGATACAACTGCAGCTAACGTCTCTCAGACTCCAGGCTGCTACTTCTAAGACTAGGTATCCTATAAGCACACAAACAATGAAGAGATTTATTAGATTACTCCATTCTCATTTATCAGTTCCCCTGTACATTAATTAATTCTTTAAACATTAATTAAGAATGAAGAATTCCACATTAAACTGAAATGGAATCACTTTCAAAAACAACTGCTCCTTTTTAAGATTCACACCACCTTTAAATTCCAGTATCTCCATCCCCATGGATTTTCACCATTTAATCAAACATTCATTACAGAATTACTTTTCCACATTCCCAGGCATTCTAGAAAAACATCCTATGCTTATAAACACAAAGGAGGCTCAACACGGTGAGTAGATATACTACCCGTCGAGTCTTTGCCTCCTATAGAAAAAGCATAGACCCATCCTCCATCGAGAGGCTAAACACGGAAAGCACGTGGAATACCCCACGTGTCTTCGCCTCCTTCGGAAAGAGGGTAAGCAAGACCAGCTGCCTTGAGAAGTGGGGAAAAGTAAAGCAGATAAGCAACCAAACCAAACCACCAACATCAAACCATCACATTCATCTCATACCATCACCCTTGGTGTCCTCCCCGACACCCATATGCATAAACCGATGCATCTCGCCACACTAGGCGTCATCCGCTACCACAACCACAAGTCTCCATGCCTCCACATATCACAACAGCCATCCATGCTCACATCACAGCACAAGCAGTAGGAAAACAAACATCAGAAAGTGGGCTCTCGGCCCTTTAACAAACAAGAGGGTAACTCAGAACCCTTTTAGAAATTCCCACATAATCTGTTCTCTAATCCATATTGAATTAACAGACATGTTATTCATAGGTTCCAATTATGGATACCTAATCAGTAAGCTATCACAATTTAAATAACCATGCTAACTTCCCTAATTTGATTATCCTCAAATTAGAACAACTAAAACAACGACAATAACCAGATTAATTTACATGCCTCTTTATCTTTAGCCAATTAATTAACAATTAATTCCGGCTTTACGTTCATTATCAATTTCTATCATGAACGAACAACAAATCAAAGAAAACATAGATATCACTATATCTAGGAAAACATGAGGCAAACCGTTATCATGGTATAAAGCAACAGCATGCGATCAACCAATTCTTTTAATCCTGTTCAAGTATTTAATTATGTCAATTTCATTGTGATCCAAAGAGATAAATCATGCTAATTCTACGATTGCACATATACAATTAGAGGAGCCATGAATCCCCTACCTCGAATAGTTCTTGACGTCCTTTATCCACACAACGGGTCACAGTCCTCTTCTCCTCACGATAGCTGCATCCACCAGAGGATGGCACGGTACGACAGTACCAACCAACCCCATGAAAACCCATTAGAACCATGGAGATTACATGCTAATATGGAAGGAAGAACAAGAGAAGGTGATCCCCGAAGGAACGATGATAAAACATACCTTATATCGAAGAACGATCGACACAACTTGGTTGCATCAACAGAGCAGAACTGATCTGAGTAACGTTTGATTGTGAAACTCCTACGAGAATGATTGCAAGGTTCTAGCATCTCGTAGATGAGAACCAGGAGGAAGAACAATGAAGAATGATATCTCTTTCCTTTTAAAAAAAATTAGAGAGGAGACAGTTTAAGATCCGGTTTATTCTCCATTAAAAACAGATCGCATTAACCCACGCGGTTTGACCAAGTAAAAAAACATCCCGGCCTTAGGAATAATTAATATAGGATTTATGGCCTTTGAATCGTCCTTAAAGTCCTTAAAATAAGGTTTTAAAAGTATTTTACGTCAAAGAAAATGTCAAATTTGTGAACTGGAAACACTGTTCACATACTCAAAATTTGGCAAAGTATGGAATCGGTAGCTCTTATGGAGTCTGGAAACACTGTTCATTCGTGAAATTTGGCAATGTATGGAATCGGTAGCTCTTATGGAGTCTGGAAACACTATTTATTCGTGAAATTTGGCAAAGTATGGAATCGGTAGCTCTTGTGCAGTCTGGAAACACTGTTCATTCGTGAAAATTGGCAAAGTATGGAATCAGTAGCTCTTATGAAGTCTGGAAGCACTGTTCACAGAACTAAAAAAATTGGCAAAGGAAAGAAAAGCTCACCGATAGAACCTTACCGATAGAAACACAAGTCTACTGATAGATCCTCACTGATAGAAGTCCACCGATAGGACCTCACCGATAGAAACACTGTTCACAGAACTAGAAATTTGGCAAAGGGTTAGCCGAGCTACTGCTGGACTGCGGCTACAAGTATACCGAGCTATCAGTATGCCGTGGCTACCGGTAAACCCAGCTACCGGTAGGATGCGACTACCGGTAGACCGAGCTACCGGTAATCAGCAGCTACCGCTAGACCGAGCTACCGGTAATCAGCAGCTACCGGTAGACCGAGCTACCGGTAATGAGCAGCTACCGGTAGACCGAGCTACCGGTAATCAGCAGCTACCGGTAGACCGAGCTATCGGTAATCAGCAGCTACCGGTAGACCGAGCTACCGGTAAACAGCAGCTACCGGTAGACCGAGTTATCGGTAATCAGCAGCTACCTGTAGACCGAGCTACCGGTAGGCAGCAGCTGGGGGATAAGTCACCATGTCCTCCCGGAACACCTCCAACACCACAATTCCACAAAGTAATGGACCAGAGAGGTCCAGTCCATTACAACTAGAATAATGAGTGACGTCATTTGGGTAATGGATTTTCCCATAATGATGGGCTTGATAATGAGCATTGACTAATATAGAAATAATTTTAGATTCTTATGTGTATACAGAAAATCCATGTCTTATTTAATGATTTATTGTAATATTTTTTTTGATTATGTGGTATTATTTATCCCATGACATGATATAATGATATAAGATATGAATTATTCACATTCATATATTATGTTTATGATCATACATATTATGATTATAACATGATTGATATCTCTCTCATTTACCCTTACTAAGATTTTGAGCTCACCCATTCTAATTATTCTCTTCCCTAGGATATGAAGATGCATATTATGTATGATCTGTCAATAATTGTTTGAGATATGAAAGAATATTTTGGAGATAATGTAGATGTTTTAGGAACCAATTTTTTTGTCCCATTTTCAAAATACACTAATAATATATGGTCCTTGTGTTGTTTTATTATGTTGTTTAATGAATATTATTCTACTTAGAAGTTATATCTATGTATGAAATTTATTTTCCATTATAGTTATAATTATGGAGACGATGAAACCATGATCAGAATAATAGGACTCAAAATAAAAAATTAAAATATACATGAAAAATAAAGCAGTTGTAAACCAACACGTTATTTTAACAGGGATTTTTTAGTAAATTTTTAATAAATGTTCATATTTAAATCATAAATGGCATGAAATATTTAATTAATGTTATTTTATATATTTATGATAATATCATATATATTATACATGAGTTTTGATTAAGTGGGATGGAATCTGAGACTTAATAGAAGGGCTTTCTATCTCTCTATTATTTTCTGTATGGAACATGCCATATTCACCAAGTGATTATTTTATATGGTTCATATAATACCCAGGACTATATTTTATACATATTACCCTTAATATTAATAGAATTTATATATCTATTATAGGATCTCCCCTTCATTGTGTTTGTCGTTCAAACATGACCAAAGAGGTAATGGATTGTTGTCACATTATTATTTTCCTGAGACATATGTTTTGTTTTGAACCTATATTCTATTTTGAGGTGTATATAAATCCCAATTGAGATATAATATGATGTAATTATTTATTCACATGAATTTGGTTGATTCATTTAAATTTATTCCTTAATAGAACTTAAAATTCAATGTTACCAAATTTTTAATGATTTTAAGTATATATATAAGGGTTTATTATGATTTTTTATGATTATGTTTTTGATGGAAATATATTATGATAAATATCTCATTAAATAGGTGAATTTTCTTCTCTTATTGATATGTCAGCAGAATAAAAATTTTCCCTATATTTTCTCTCTTAATATACTCAATTGTTTAAAATAACATTTCTTTGTAAAATTGCATTTATTTCTCTCCTCTGTTTAAAACAAATCCTTCAAAACCATGCATTCTAAAAATTTAGTCAATAATATCATTTTAAATTTTAAAATGATTTATTACAAAAAATTCTAACCATTTTTTATTTCTAAAAAAATTATTGAAATCATCATGGTTTTTTTGAATCAGTGCCCATTTTGATTTTATAAAAAAATTTAATGGAATAATTGTTTTAACATATATGTAATGGAATGAATTTATTACCACCATGGAAATTACATTTTTTTTTAAAAAATTATAATTTATAATTTTTATAATTATAGAAAATTATTTTTGAAATTGATAATTTTTAAATATGTTTTTTTTCATAGAAGAAAGGATGTTTTCCTCAATATATGTTTTATTAATTTTTTAAATTTTTTAAAATTTAAATTGGTTTTTTAATATAATACATTACATAATTATTTAATTATTTTTTAGTTTTAAAATGTTTTTTATAAGAAATGTTATTTTTCTCATGAAATTTTCATTGTGTATATTAACAGTCACTTTACATATAATATATCATCTATTGATGTTAATTATTCATTATTAATATTATTATCATATGATAAAATTTTGATTGATTGATTGAATGGATTTCTTATGATGAAAAGATATTTATGAAACTTGTTTCTCTTCCATGGGTTATACAATGATAAAATTCTTATAAAATCCACTTCAGTTTCCATGGGTTATGCTTTTATTAAAAGATAAAATGATAATGAAACATATCTATTTTCCAAAGGTTATGATATAATGGAACATTTATAAACACTATTTTATTTCATAGGTTATGACATGATGAATGTTGTGGGATCACGTGGAATACATATATAATATTTTTATTATATAACAATTGTGTCCTATATATCCCTCAAATTCATTGGGTAATGAAATATATATCATTATATATACATGACTATAATTGAGTGTAAATATAATTCATTGTGGGACTTTTTCCATAAGGATCATATTTTGTGGTAACCTTAACTACAATGATTGTTTTGGGAGTGAACCCATTCAACTATAATATACTTAACCGTGATTCATGAAAAAATTATAGATTAATTTCTATGATTATTTGTATGACAAAATTCTATCCCTTAAGCTATTTTATGCTCCCATGGATCATGTTATTAGATTTAAAAACCATTCATGTCTTATAAAAATTAAATATTTCACTACTGGAAAGTATGTATTTCCACACGCATCTATACCCACAGTTTATAAAAACCGTGGGTATAAGTGATATATTTTAATCTATTCCCATGGTTCGGTTAAAACAATTGAAATATAATGCTCTAATTCCACAATTTTATTGAGCTTCCCCGTATAATTTATCTTCTCCGTCGGTTGCCTCCCACATGAAACCTCCCCTCCCCTCCCCGACCTCGATCTCCCAGTGAATTCCCCCCACCCCTCTCGTCTCCCTCTCCTCCGGCAACATCCCCTTCCCCTCTTGGCTCTCTCTCCTTTAGTGACATCCCCCGACCACCTAATCATCTCAAGTCGCACGGATCACCCCCATGACCGAACACCCCGTGTGACGTCTCACTCTCTCTTCTCCCTCTTCATCCAACATCTCTACCTAATTTCATGTGGTTTATTAGTCGGTACTTCAATGTATTCATTAATATAATTTAATTATTTAATTTCTTAATTATTATCCTCTGTCATGTTTCCCAGTTTCATTGGGTAGAACCCTGGGGTTTTGAGGATCTGAGATTCTGACTTTGATCCCTGTTTCTAGGGCGTATCGCGGTTCTCTTGTGTCCGTTGCATGTTTTGGCCTTCGACAAAGCATCGGGATCATCCAGGTTCATTTACCACCGTTTGAGGTTGGTTTATTCTTCTCTTTTTGTTTGGTTCAATGAAATATGGGGATTTTGGTGATTTGTGTGCCTATCATTATTAATATATAACTCATGTTATTATGAGACTTTTTCATTGGTGAAGAGATCAATAAATTGAATAGAATCGACAAATATTCACATTGAATTCTCTTTATATAAAGTTCCATTTGGTGTGGTAGTGCCTATTCTGCAATCCATGGAGGTAATAAGTCCAAGATAGATTAGACTGCCTTGAGTTCCCATATATTCTCTTCTCATTATTCCTTCTTTTACTGATGTCAGTTGAATAGAATATTATAATATTGAGATGATGATGTTTTCTCCACTGACTTTAATGAATGAATTGGGGTCACAACTAGATTATTTTGTTGTGCCTTGTGTAAATCATGAATTTGAATGGAATATTTCATAGTAACCTATTAATTAAATTTACAGGGGTATCTATTGAGAATCTCTTTCCACCAACCTTCATCCTTTGATGGATTAGTAGGGACAGAACTCCAAAATATTGTGGGTTTACCCAAATTCACATTCCCATAGTCAATCATCTACAAGAGTATATCCATATAGAGTAATTAGTCATATAAGTTATTCCCTAACATTGGTAATAAAATGGGGAGTATGCAAGGATGTGAGTCTAGTTTAAAAGGAAGCTATGGTCGAATAAGGCACAATAAATAATATGGTGGCTATAGATTTATAGCCTAAAAATGATCTCATAACATATAGTAGTCAAATCAAATGTCATTCCTCGTAATAGTCGATGACATGGGTTTGATAATAGATATTAATACCACATAGTGTGCTTAAATTCTCAATAAACCATGTATAATGAGATATTAAATCTGGTTTGTAAATCGTGGTCATATGGGAGTACATGCCCATATATCCACTTAGTTTTATATTTTGTAACTATTTGGGAGGAAACCTTGTCTAATTTACCATTTAAAATGAATTTTTTATATGGAGTATATGTTTTAAGAAAAATTATATTCTATTACTTGATTTTTTTGTAAAAATTTATACATTTGGATAACCATAATGTCTCCCATTCAATATCAGTTACTGAAAGATTCTATGTAGGTCTTAAAAACATGACTAGTCTATAGTATTACATACATAGTTTCTCTATTAGAATACACATGAAATTCAAATAGTTTATGGGGTTATATCCTAGTGGTAGAAAAAATGATTTAGACCTACACCCATAAGACCATGTTTGAGTCTTGGTATACAAATATTTTAGGATGGGATTCTTGGTGCATGGAATGGACATAGTATCTTCAGACGTGGAATTGTCCATCGATGGAATAGGAGGGTGTTACCATGGTAGAATTGTTTTCGTAGTAGGATAATGGGTCTTGGGGTTACGTTAGTGTGGGTTTGGTAGACTTGTCACAACAATAGTGATGGTGAAGGTCTATGTTGTAGTGTGGGGATTAGGTAGTTTATAGGTTGTGACAACATTGGTATTAGTGGATATGGATCCTTTGAGGTGGGATTTTAGGTCTTGGGGGAGAAGACAGTGGAGACTTTATCACAGAAATACAATGGTAAAGGGCCTCAGCTTAGTGGTGACTATGAGAAGCTGAAAGATGGTGTGATGGAATGGAAAATATGCAAGGTGTGTAAGAACAAGGAAGGGTTAGATAATCATTTGTAAAACCCTGAAGAGGTATATAGTAGGATGAACCACTAGTAAATCTAATCAGATTGATTGGGGGAGAGGGTATGTCATTGGACATCGGTATCAGGAACTATGAAGTTCTATATGGGGTGTTTCATTCTAATTATCCTTGCATGTTTGGAGATTTAGATCATCATAAAGCATAACTAGGTTGGGGAATTCTCATTTATACAATTATTTAAGCCTTCTAGTAATGTATTACGTACCTGTGACTTTAGGAATTTGAGCCATGTTAGGTCCCCTTAAATCTAGTTTAAAATGGAATTACCCATAAAATAACTAAAAATTAAGGCTCTTGGGCCTCAGATCCAAGAAAATTAGAGAAAAGTGCATGTAATGTATTTTATTTTCTATAGCTCCTCTCGCATATTATCACATAGGTGCTATAATTAGAAAAACTAATAGTTTATTTAGAGTAAATATTCACATAAAATACAGTGGAATGAAATTCTTTGTAATTAAGAACCATTTATGAGGTGTTTACTGTGGATTGTGTATCATATATTCATTGAGATGATACTATGTATTTAGAGTTAAAGTATGACTTGTTACTCCATTATTGGGGATCAGCAATGTGATATTATTTTATGAGTCTTGTGACCAATGTTGAGACTAATTAATCAAAATTTCTACCAGTGGGGCGACGAACGGAATGTGGTGCCACCGCTTCCCGCTCCCTTCACTCATGGCCGGAAGATGTTGCCCCATGGATGATTTTGGACCAGGCCAACATGTCGAGGTCATGCTGCGGTCACACCGCGGTCAAGACATGGTCACGCTGCAGACTCATCGCGGTAATGTTGTGATTTGGCCTTGTTCCAGGATGACACCACACAGAGGTTCGTTGTTCTATCAGAATTCAATGTACGATACCTAGATATAGTTTTAAATACATTACCCACCCATAGTTAATGGGGGAGGATACCCTTGGGTATCCCAAAATCTCTGGATTGATTCACTCATGAAAATATTTAGTTGCGTGTAGAAAACATTAGAGATGAGGGTGAGGTTTGTTACTTGAATTTTACAAGGACCATCTAAGTGCTCGAGCGACATCATAGTAAATGATAGAGAATAATAAAACATAAGAATACTTTTATAATGATATTTTTATTTGGAAAAGTTACATTCAGGTTATAATTTTTTTATGATCCGTTGATATGATGAGTGTTTTTACCCTTTAAGAGAAGATTCTTCTACATTATCTTTTTTTTTCTACGTGAGAACAGTAAACAACAAACGCCTCATATAGTGTAGTTGGAGCATTCTACAATAATGGGGAATATGATGCATGATTAGCTCTGTGATAGTATTAAAGGAGTATTGTGATCAATGTTGAGATTGAATAATCACAATTTCTTTTAGCGGGGAAACGGATGGAATGTTACCCAGACTCCTCCAACTCCATTCAGTCCTGGTAGGAAGATGCTGCCTCGTGGATGTCGCTGGACCGGGCCAACTGACAGTAGTCATGCCATGTTAATGCTGTGATTTAACCCTACTCCAGGACGACACCCTGTGATGGTTTGCAGTGCTATCAGAATTCAATGAATGATACCTAGATAGGGTTTTGGATACATTACCCACCCATAGTTAATGGTGAGGGAGGCCCTCAGTTAGAAAATCTCTTGATTGAGTCTCTTATGAAAATATTTAGTCACCTATAGACAAAATTGGAGATGAGGGTTAATCCTGCTACTTGTATTCTAAAAGGAATATATATATGCTCAAGGGAATTTATAGTAAATGTTGGACAATAAGAAGACTTGAGAATACTTTTGTAATGATATTTTTATTTGGAAATGTATCCTTCATAGTTTGATATTTTTATGATCTCGATGATCTGATGAGTGTTTTTCCCTTATAGAGAAAATACTTCTACGTTATCTTTTTTTTTTCTGTGTGAGAACAGTAAACAACACACACCTCATATATTGTAGTTGGATATTTCTAAAACAATTTGAATCTGATGAATGATCAGCACTTTGATAGTATTCCATGTGTCATGTGATCAATGTTGAGACTGACTAATCACAATTTCTTTCGGCGGGGTGATGAACATAAGGTTCCCTCTCCACCTCTCGCTCCCTTCACTCCTGGCCAGATGATGCTGCCCTGTAGATGTCACTAGACTAGGTCAACCTGCCGCGGTCACACTGCAGTCACGTCGGGGTCATGAAGCTATCACACCAAGAGCACCTGCAATCCATCCCACCCCAGCCATTGCACCAACCACCACACCATCCCGCACCACCCAGCCTCTTTGAAAACATGCATTCCAACCCTCTGCCACCTAAAAAACAGCCCCAACAACCAATTCCATCTTTCACCATCCCCCTGCCATCCCCCTGCCACCTGCCTTCCCGCCCGCACCGTCCACTCCAGCCTGCACCATCCACTGCACCAGCCCCTAAACTCCTGCATTCCAGCCCGCACCAACCCCCTACAACCTATAAAATAACCCCACACCACGTGTTCCACACTGCACCAACCCCATGCCAGCCCCAATCACCTACATTCCAACCTACACCAACCACTCTTTCCCAAACCAGCCACAAACACCGACCACAACATCCAAAAACCCCATCCCCTACAAATCACCAGACTATAGCCAGCTCCACAACAAATTAGCACCCCATCCACCAAGAAAACAACTTCCACTACATACATCCAACACAACTTTTCTGAAAAACTAGTACTCGAGCCCCCATCCAAAA
This sequence comes from Viscum album, assembly GCA_963277665.1. Lineage (NCBI taxonomy): Eukaryota > Viridiplantae > Streptophyta > Magnoliopsida > Santalales > Viscaceae > Viscum > Viscum album. The sequence continues at coordinate 1,936,382,328 of OY728165.1, forward strand.
CACACCTCTAGAACAAAAATAATAGAAGTCCACCCAAGAGGAAGCCATCGAAGTACCTTTCCAAAAAAAATTATTAATGGTGGATTCAATGGATTTAACAACTCTCTTGAGTAAAATGATGTGATAACACCAATAATCATGAATACTAAAATGAATGGATTGAACAAGGTATAACTTCCCAGCATAGGATAGAGAGTTATTATTCCAAAATATAACTCTCGAACAATTTTCTCTTCCAAAACCACATAATCAGAATCTCTATGCATGTAAGTGACGAGGGTAAATACTATATAACAAAAATATAAATACCCCTTCCTAACAACCATAAAATCCTCAATAGAATCTGAAAAATTAAGAGAGGTACCACTGATAAACATTAGGGACTTAGAAATATTAACATTCAATCCAGATAGGGAAGAAAAATTATCCAAAGCACGAGGACGAATGAATTTTTTGCAGGAGTACCTTGGTTATCATTTTTCCCTAGGGAGATTACATATCAGCCATTGTGAGGGGTTTATAATAAAATAACAAGTCGTATTACTACCTTCCATAACCACTTTTTATCCTTCGGCGGAAGAATTATGATGGATTATTTCATCATTAGCTCCATTACGATTCATGTGTCATCTGTCCTAAGGGCTTCGAAAGTGGTTTTGGGGAATATTGAAAAGATAATTGCTTCTTTTATATTGTATTATCATGGGGAGAGAATATTTTCCTAGGGATTTGTTGATGAGGATAGAAAGACAAGTGGTAGATGGTTGTATCAACTTATTCATTGTTGAGGAATCAATTCACATTCAACAATCTATGTTTTCATGGGAGGTTCATGATGGTCATTCTCTAATCGAAAATTTCATATCTGTCAAAGTATTTATCTGACCTTGAGGATCCAAGGGTAATGTCTCATGGATGTGTAATGAATTTAATCGGAACATTCTGGTTCTCATGAAGTAGTCTCAGTGGATTCTGTAATGAGGAAACATTATCATCTGGTTCGACAGCTGGGCAGGTGCCTCTCTTGGCTTTCCAGGCTGTCTAACTCCCAACATTTTTTTTCCAAGGAATGTTGTTACCCCCTATTTTACACAGGTTTTTCTTAACCACTGTCAAAGTGAATGTTTTGATAAAACTAGTATGTCTTTTTAAATAGAATGTTTATTCTTCACGAAGTCTCCAATGGGGGTTTTAATGGCCATGATTTACAGGTCTATACATCAGATTCCAATTGCTATAGCTGGTGGTGAAAATATGTACTAGTTTAAAGAAATCCCAATTAAATGTAACATGTTTGTTTTGTGGATAAATTACCATTTTATTCCTATGAATGAATCTATCAGGAGTAGGGGGGAGGTTGAAGGTGGGGTGTCTATGAGGAGTTGTCCCGGGGGTGTCCAAGGGATGTCAGGGGTGTTTGGGGGGTCTGTAGGGAAGGGGTGTCTAGGGGGGGTTGTCCAGGGGGTGTCTAAGGGCAATCCGGGGGGTCTGTAGGGTAGGGGGAGTGTGTAGGTGGGGTGTCATGGAAGGGGTGTCCAGGGTCAGTCTAGGGGGGGTGTCTAGGGGGCTGTCCGAGAGGGGTGTCCAGGGGGGTGTCCAGGGGGAAGGGGTGTTAGTAGGGGTGCAAGGGGGCAATCCAGGGGGTGCAAGGGGGATTTCTAGTGGGGAATGAGAGTTTTTGATGGGGCTATCCATGGGGGCATGGGGGTACAAGGGGGTTTCCAAACCATTTGATCATTTCAAAAATAAAAATCTTCTTTATTGAATCAATTCCCTTTGAGATATCAATCTTTAAAGAAAAGTTCCCATGTTTACCCATTCGTTTCATGATGTTAACACATTCAGAGGATGTTCTTAATATTCCTACCAAGGATAATGCCAAACTTATTTGAAGTGATAAATCCATGAGAAATGGAACCTAACCTCATAAAAATAATTTTTCTAATGAATTTTGGTAAGGTATTCCCAAAAGAAATAGGTCTGAAATCTTTTACATCCACTAAATTATCCTTCATTGAGATCAGGGAAATAAAATTAGAGATGATTCCAATGGGCATTGAGGTATTGTTAAAGAAATACCTCATAGTGTTAAGGAGATCACCACAAATTATTTACTAGTAGAACATAAAGAATATCGCGACAATTTGTTCTTCATTTAAGACTCCGAATACTATGGAATATATATTACTAAAAATCTTCATTCAAAACATCACTGACATGAGACCCAGAAACATGATTCATGTCACCATCTGAACCACGAAAGAGATTCATTCACATGCTGCATGTTTTTACTCATGAACACTACATGTTAGCCTCTTTTCCACACATACATCCATAGTTCCCATTCTATAACAACATCATGGAAGCTTCTGACTCCAGGTGGAACAATATTTATGTAGGCCATTGAAATGATGTGTAACCTCAACCTACTAAACTAGTTAAAATTTTCTCCATAATTCATGTATTTTAAATCAATTCTAGATTTCATATATTTAGATCAATTCCATCATTAATATATCAGCAACATCTTTAATTCAACCAGTGAACATGATCCACATAAAATTTCCAACCATCATCAACATTAATCCATGCTCTAAACACATATCAATATCTCCAAATCATGAATGTAATTTCATTATGAAATTCTTCCATGCATACCTTCACCCTCAGTAATATTCCATGACTTAATATTTATGTTAACACATCCAACACACCCTTCATATTTATATATATATTCAATATATGTTCAAAACATACTCATGCAATATATCTTCATGAAATTATTCTTGACAAATCCCATGCCTCATTAATCAAACATAAATCATTCAAACCTCATATATTTTCCACAAATCCAACAATCAACACTTAGTTGCAACAATCCCCCTTTAGATGATCCCATTATTGATGCCCAAGCCTCTACTCTTTTTTTGTTAAGGGAGGACACAAAAAAGTTTCCATTTCCTTAACCCCTTTTCTAAATGTTCAATTGGTTGGGAATGATACAACCTTGTATTACAAGCAGTCTTCTAGTGACAATACTTATTCTACGGATATTCACGGGGTTTCATCTTTTCTGAATCCCATGACAAATAAGTTATAGAAAACACCAGGCACATATCTGGCTCATCGGGTTAAGAGGACTCAAAAATTAAATCTGAGTATTCAAAATTCCTTTAAATATCTAGAATGAAGAATCAATGAAGAGGATGAGCGAGAAAACAACTGGGTTTAATGACGCAGCTATTTGATGTGGAAATTATAGATGATGGATATGGGCCATGGATAGTGGCTGACACATTAGGTAATACATTTTTCTTATTACAAGTTTATAGTGATGTCTTAGTATACTCGGTGTCATCTTCCGTACTGTTCACCAAACTGAAACTTTCAGGATGTTGTAGCAACCATATTCAATTAACCATAGCAACCAAATGCAGTAAGGATATATTTTTTTCATCCTCTATAAAAATTTATTTGGCTTCAGTAGGAGATAAATGATTGTGTTGCTTCATAATTAAGAATTTATTTAGGAATTTTCAGATAAGAAATTTTTCCTTCTGTGAACACTTTGGCCAAATCTTCATATGTTTTAAGATGTGAAAACAATGCATTGTGGTTCTATTGTTTTTGCATTCTTGTTTTCTTTGTTTCACATGGGATGTGGGATGGTTACAGGGAGGGTGGGTTGGGTGTAGAAGGGTTGGGGCCTTGAGGGGGGGGGGGCAGTGGGGGTAGATGTGGGTAGTGGGGGGGAGTGGAGGTTGAATGTTTGGAGGGAAGTTGGGTTAAAGTGGGAAGGGGTTGCAGGGACAGGGGGTGTTAATTGGGGGAGGGGTTTCTATAGGAGGGGGGTGTCAAGGGGTGTTTGGGGGGGTGTCTAGGTGGGAGGGGTCCAGTGGGGGGGGGGGGGGTCCAGGGGGTGTTTAGTGGGGGTGTCATGTGGGGGTGTCTAGTGGGGGTTTGTCTAGGGGGTCTAGGGCGGCGTCTGGTGGGGGGTGTCCAAGGTGGGAGGCTGCTATTTTTGGGGGTTGTGCATGGGGGTTCTGTCAAGGGTGGAGTAGGGGTGTGATGGGGGGGGGGGTCTGTGCAGGGTGTAAGAGAGGGGCTGTAGGTGGAGTAGTGGTGTCCAAGGGGTGTCCAGGTGGATTACAGGGGAGTCCAGGTGGTGTCCAAGGGGTTTCCATGGTGGGTGTATAGGGGATTTCCTAGGGGGAGTCTAGGTGGTGTCCCAGGGGTGTCTAGAGGTTGTCCAAGGTGCGAAACTGATGTTTCTGGGGGGTGTGCAAGGGGGTTCTATCCATGTGGAGAGTGGGGGTGTTCATGGGGGGAGAGGGATGTGCTGGGCATGGGGTCTATTCAGGGGGGGAGGGAGGGGAAGCAAGGGGAGTGGTGGTGTCCAGGGGGAGTTCAAGTGGTGTTCAAAAGGTGTCCAAGGGATTCTAAGGTGGGTGTTGAAGGTGGGCAGCTGCTGTTTCTGGGGGGAAAGGGGGTTCTGTCCAGGGGAGATTGAGTGTGTGAAAGGGGGAGAGGGGTTTGTCCCAGGGGAAGGGAGGGGGTGTTGGGGGAGTGGGGAGGGGTGTCCTGGGAGAGTGGGGAGGGGTGTCCAGGGGGTTTGTCTAGGGGGAGGGAGGGGTTGTAGGGGGAGTGGGGAGGGGTGTCGAGGGGGGTGTCTAGGGGCTATCCAGGGGGTGTCCAAGGGTTGTTCGATGTAACTAGACATTCCATTAAAGCTGATCTAAACATTGAAAGAATGATCAACTACCTCACTGTAATCATTCACCTTGAAAAAAATACCTGAGAATAAATTTCTATCGGTAGTCCCATATTAAAATTCTAAGATTTCAACTACTAATTTTAAATTATCTAGGTTGTGTATAGAACTGGTTCAGAAAAATTATTGGTATACTCCATCACTGATCAACCACCATTGGAAAGATAAATATACTCCTGGGATATGGAATAAGCTAGGACCTCAAGACACTTATTCTATTATAAAATGATCTTGAAATATTTCAACATAACTCTACGGTCATCCTAGTTCAGTACACTGAGTCCCAGCATCTTTGATTAGGACCCTATAACAAGAACGAAACACATTTTACTCTAATAGCCTTAGAATTTTCCTCAAATTAAAACATTATTAGTAGCTTCTAAAGACACTCCACTTCTTCATATGGTTCAACACTACCTTAGAAGGTGAGAAGAATTTTATGAAAAAATTCAAATGCATTTTCCTTTATAGGAAGAGGTTCTGCTTCCCTAACCATAGAAGGACCGAAACATTATCCATGTCCAAAATCTTGAATAGACCAGAAAAGAACATACACTAATATCTGATCAATTTTTGAGGTAGAACAATCTTTTCTATCTTCCCACAGTTTGACAAGAAGTCTCATGGGTTTAGGGGGGGGTGTTGTCCAGGAGGGGGTCTGTTCAAGAGGGGGTCATTGGGGTTGTCCAGGGTCTAATGGGGTCCAATGTGGGGTTCCCGGGGGTATAGGGGGAGGGGGCGGTCCAGGAGGGGGGTTTTCCCGAGGGGTGTTCCAACTGGGGGGAGTCTCGTCGGGGTGTCCAGTGACCAGGGGGTCCGGGGGGGGGGTGGTTTCCAAGGATGGAAGAGAGGGGCTGGGACTGCAATTCTTGTATGTGTGTGTTGGGGGGGGTTCTGTCCAGGGGGGCTGCAGGTCTACTGGGGGGATGCAGTGGGGGGTCTATCAAGGGGGGAAGGGGGGTACTGGTCCAGGGGGAGGGGATGCAGGCCCAGTGGAGGCTGGTAGGGGGGATGGGATCCAGGTTTAGGGCGTCTCTCCATGGGGGAATGAAGGGGCTAAATGTCTAGTGGGGGCTGTAGGGAGGGGGTATGGGGAGCTACAGGTCCAGTGGGGGGCTTTAGGGGGGTCTGCCCAGGATGTGATGTAGGTACAGGGGGTCTATTTAGGGGGATGGGATGGGTTTCATGTCTATTTGGGGGTAACATGGGGGTGGGGTCTATCCAGGGGGAAGGGAGGGGTTGCATGTCCAGTGGGGTGCTATAGGGGGGGAAGGGAGGGGTTGTAGGGGGGTTCTTTCAGGGGGGAAGAGAGGGGTTACAGGTCCCATGGGGGTGTTCTAATAAGGGTGTAAGGGATGAACTGTAGGTCTAGTGGGGAACCAGATGTTAATTTTTTCATAGTGGCTAATGTGGGTACCTTATTTTTCTAGAAAAACCATCTATACCCATGGTTCAACAAACTGTGGGTATATATGTTGATGTGAAACTACCTATACCCATAGTATTTTGGACCACAGGTATGTTTACTGCGAATAAAAGTTTCCATAACCATGATTTACTTAACCGTGGGTATATAATTTGGGTTAAAAAAATGTATACCCATAGTTCTGTAAATTGTGGGTAATATGAGATTTCATTGGGATATATCCACAGTTTCGACAAAACTATGAGTATAGGGTTATCCCAATGCCTCGGATGCCCACGGTTCATGAAACCGTGGGTATATGCTATACCCAGAATTTCATGGGCTATACCCACGATTTGAAACCCTGGGTATAGGAAAATTTTCCAGTAGTGTTTATTTCATGACATGTTATTATAATATTTGATGTTTATGGTATGGTTTTCAAATTTTATTCTCATGTTCTAAAAAACATATGATCATGTTATCAGAATGTGTCTCCCATTTTTAGCCTTATTGGGAATCTAATGTAACAATTTCTTATTATTTCATTCTCTAAGATATTAATAAGGGTTTCAATTATGATATTCATATTAATATTACATAATTGGAATATCTATGTGGGAATCATTTAAAATAATTCATCAATTTATAAGATAATACCTATTATATAATGAAAAAAAACCAATATGATCATCAAAAATGTATTATTGTAATGTAAAAAATATTCCTGTAAAAAATATAATATTTATCTATGAAAATACAAGGTTGTTACATAAATAAAAATGGATATAATGAAAAAATTAAATGAAATTAAGAGGTGATAAAGGGAGACTATGGAATTAGAAAAAAAAAAGAATGTGAATAGATATAAAGATAGAGAGGGTCGGTTGAGGTGTTAAAAATGGTTTGTAAATGTGTTAAATTTATTTAAATAATGATAATAAAAATAATGGGGTCAAAAAATTTTAATTTCATTAGTTAAATTGTTAATTAAAGGGTGAAATCCTTTTTAATATGGTTTACATTTATGAAATAAAATTGTGAAATTTAATGATATTGTGTATTGCAATTTTAGTAAACTTGTTTTCATAATTAAAAACCACATAAATGAAATACCCCAAATTCCTCAAATTACCTCTACCATATCTCCCCCAATAATAATTATATTGATGCTATTTTAGCTCAATTAAATTATTCTCAATAAGTAGAAGGTATTAACCATTCTTTTTATTAAGAATCAAATTATAAAATCCATATTCAATTAAATATGATATTTTATGATTAAAATATTAATGATGTGAAATAATATGATTATAGCATCATGTAGACCCTTTGGAAAATTATTATTAATCATGGATGGTTTCATTAATAATTTTATGATATCCAAACTTTCTTAGAAAGTGTATCTTTTGGGAGGAGATATACATTTTTTATCTTTAAGAAGTAGAATTTTCAAATTAATAAAGATAATGAACCGTTTTAATATAAATTGAAGGGGAAAGGGTTTTTAATTGATTTTTTTATATAATTAATTATTATATTGATATTGAGATTGTAGAGGCTTGATTACTCATTGATAATCAGGGCTATATGGATCATTTATTTTGGATAATTTGATATGTGTTGTGTAACCATGATTGGTTTGATTGTTTGTCATTACAATAAAATAAACTCTTTAGTCAATTATATTTTTTTAATAAAATAGTTTTTTAGGCTCCAGATCTTGTGTGATAATTATAAAAAATAAATAAGTGGAATGTGTTGAAATCCCTTTTTTCCTAAATCTGAAAAATGTTACGTTTTTATGATGTGTGGTTATGATATGAGGAAAACGAGACTGGGATTGGTTGTGTTTTCATACATTCCAAGTAGTATTTAAATTAAATGTTAATGATAAATTTTAATGGAATGGGATAATTTGGATAATGAATTCTCTAAATTATAATGGAATGTGTGGTTAATATGTTAAGATATATATGTGAATTAAATGATCTGAAATAATTGGTTGGGTTGAATTGGATAACAGAAGAATGAATTGAAATGAGTTCTACTATTTAAAGGGTGGTCTCAATATGTAAATTAATGGGATGTGAAATAATAATAAACAGGTTTTTTATTTTATTTTTTTTGAATTTAGTATTTAAAAATAGGATTTATCTAAAATGTGTGGATGAAATGTTGAATGTGGCTTGTGGGTTTTTATATGGGGTTGTGATTAAGATGATTCCTCGAACAAGGTGATGTTTTGAGTTTGTTGGTTCTATATTTTGATCATATATTTTTTGCATGTGTCTGGTTATATATATATATATATTATATGTATTTTCTTTATGATCGTCATCCATGTCGAGCACCTGTGATGATAAGAAAATATTTTTGGAAATTTTTTCCAACATCCGAGAGATTAGAATAGATGGCTAGCCTCCAACACATCCAAACTCCCTCCTCTAGTTTATCATTAATCGGATGTGATATAATGAATATAAGTCTATAATGTCTCTATGGTGATCTTATTTCAGGTGGTTTGTTGACCCAACTGTCATTGTGCGATAAGTAATGAGTTTTCTTATACTGGGGTCTTCCATGGAAAGAGGATGACACATGATTTATTTCAACCATGTTCATTATACCAGTTACTCATGGACTATGTGTTCGAGTTAGGAATCATTACTATTAAATAGTTTCTATCAAATTTATTTATAGAACATGAAACACCTAATGGTTCTACATCCAAAGGGGCTTGCTTTCCAAAGGTAGGAATTCATGATGTTTATCTACCTATGACACATAAGAACTCGCATTTATCCTGAGGATGGGAGGTCAAGCTCATTGTACCCTTTAGAGGGGAATTACTACCCACTACAGGGCTCTATTGTATATTTAATATATGATCATGAATCCCTCTAAATTTACAAATTTTAATACAGGTTTCCCATGAAAGACACAATCTATTATTATCATTTGTGAAATTTTGAATCATCTTTATATATTCAAGTTTCATCATTAATGGAGATATAATTATGTATTAGAGGATCTCTATCAATTTTATCCTTTCATATAATAAATTGGGATTATTTGACAATGTTTGTTTTTATGCCACTCAGTGAGGAACTCCATAATTTATCATTGCCTAGGGAGATTTATTTTTCCATGAAGATGGGATCATACCCATAGATGGGATACATATATTTCCTCATGAATGTAATCAGAACCCTCATGGTTTGGGTCCACTCAATGGAAAAAATCATGGTTTTCATGGCCGTGTGATTAAGATCAAACCATACAGTTTAATGTCTTGTTGTAAGTACATCTTTGAAGAATGTTCCTTGTCAAATCATGGTTTGGGAATTTTTCCCACAATAACACAAGGAATCTATAAATGATATGAGTTTCCAAATTCGATTATACCCTACAAGGAATGTGGCCTTGAAAGTACAAGTTTTATTTGGTGTGTTGGGTTTTAACCTTATGGAGGCTTCCTACATCACCCACATGGATTGGCGTCCATCCCACATAGGTTGATAAGTTTCATAGGAAAGTATATTCATTGAAGAGGAATATATTGGGGCTTACTCCACAAGAATATTCCCTTATAAAATGGTTCAATATATATTTCATAACTCATGGAGATTGAAGGGGTTATTAATTTTGTTTTTAATCTTATGGAGGATGCCCAAACTAATGTAATTATGATTGGACATCTAAGGAGGATTTCCATTGAGCTCAGGCCCAGGGTGATCACATCTTACGTATCCCAATTATGGAGAGAATCATTGTTATCTTAGTTCATCATATGATGTGGATTATTTATATATAATGATTATCACAAATTTATAAGGCCACTTGAGTCATTCTCGGTGCGATAAATAAGTGTATGTGAAAGATTCAATGAAACACACACTTTTTCCTCCACTGATAAAAGATATAGGGCCTATAGTGAAAGAATCTAGGGCTATGGTAGAAGAGGGAGTGGAGAAATGAACTCTAAAATATGAAATGGAAGTGAATTTATTTGTGTCTGGGTTAAAAGGAAAGGGGATTACTCTATGATGGATAACATAAATTTGGTCTTGTAGTGGAATGATGATATCATTCCCTATGTAAAGGAATATAAAGCATGCTCCACACTATTCATATTGGGGACTAGAGGCTCTAGGTCTCAAAGATTAGGGGGGGAAGATAGATTTATATCCCATGAATCTGAGATTGGGAACTCCCCAACACAATCCTTTTATGTATGATTCACTGTGACTATGGAAATATAGATCCATAAAACTCTTAGGTTCCCTATCCTTTAGTAATATGAGTATAGGAAACTGCTGACCATAGATATCAAAATCCAAATGGGAGGCACGCTGATGTGCCTTTCCCATAAATATGGAAACTTAGGAGGTATTAATGGAGGTTTAAACATGGACCCTTTTAGACATGGTACCATGGAAGGATAAGACCTTTCAAAGGTGGCTTAGAAGAGTCCTTCAAGGATATCCCACATAGGTGGTTTGTAGAGGTATAATGTGCAAGATTGTAGTGTTGGTGTACCATAAAAGTCCATGGAGGAACTAAAAAATGACTAACACTAGAAGGATAGTCCAGTAAAATCCTGACATTCCATGGGAAATGTACTACAAATATGAAAACACTTGGGTGAGGTTTTAACAATATCTACATTGATGTACCTTTATGTCATTGGAAGCATCATGCACAGATCGTTGTTTAAAGAACGAACCATTATTAGACGACTTCATCCAATGGAAGGAGGTTCCTTAATCAGGTTATTTTTATTTAAAACTTAAAAATGACCTTGATTAGGTAGATCCAAACAAATTCTCAATTCTAATATGTTTTAGAGAGCTACTTGAGAAAATTCCAGGAACCTTTGTGAGTGATATATGTAATGGGTGCTTGAGGATTACATCCCACTTTTTCCATTATCATTCTAAACCATGAAAGAAGAAAGAATTATATGGGATAAACAAGATCAAGGTCCATTCAAAGTTTTAATTAGAAAATATCTTATTATGTACCCTCCTTCTATATGAAGAAATCTACCATGGTTCATTCCTTACGAAAGGGCTTGTACGGGATGATTCCAATGACATCATGGGACACCCATAATACTTAGGTTAGACCATCACCCATGTGTTGTTCTCCCTGTAGTTCATTTCCCAAGGAAAATAAAGCTTTCACAAGATTATCCTTCCTATATTAAGTATTTTCAGTTCCTCCTACAACCTACGTGGAACGCCTATGTGGAAAACCTATGAAGAATACCTATGAGAACCACCTATGTGAGCCATCCATGAAGCCCTCTTCTATGCCACATATTAAAGGGCCTATACTTCATTTTATTTCTTATCTAAAAGAGTAGAATTTGAAACATCCACTAAGATATCCATATTTATCAATACTTTTGGAATGGAACATAATTGTGTCTCCCATTATGATTGGGATATCAATGGTCATGGGTTTCCCACTCTCATCTTTCCAGTGGTTAGGGATCCTTGAATTTTCTATTGATCTAGATATCAATGGTCACCTAAACTCTTACCCTATGTAATGTTTTTGGGAGTTCCTAATCTTGGATTACATAGATATGAGTATATCTTCCCTTCTTGTCTCTGAGAACCAAAGCCTGTGGTCCCCAATAGGATGAGTTATGATCACACGTTCATTCCCTTTTATATGGAAGGATATCCTCCTACAATTATGGGATCCATTTTAGAGAATCCCACATAGAGTAATCCCATAACCATTCTGTTTGGACCTAATTACCTTAACTTTTATTTCTCATTATAGGGTTTGTTTCTTCTCACCCTCATCCATTGTCAACCTAACATCTTTCTCCATAGGTACAACCTCTTACATTAGTAGAGGAGAATGTGTGTAGTTTGTTTAATACCAAATATATTCTAGTTTCTCACAATAATCACGACTCGCATGGGCTTAAAGATTTGTGGTGATCACAAAATGTGCATAATCCACCTCATATATTAGTCTATGAAAACATTTCTTCCCACAATAAGAGGGATATATATGAAGAATTCACCAATGGACTGATCTTAATGTACATCCCCTTTATTAGTCCAATATGGATCCCCTTAGTTCGGGAATCCACCTTATGAAGAAGCCCTTAATTACATCCCACATGAATCTCCATGATTTAAGACATATCTCATAGACACTTTTATAAGGGAAAACTCATTAAGAGTATTCCCTAACCTATTCATCTAAAAAGGATATACTCCCATGAGAGACATACCAAACTATGTAGGATTGAGTACACATCCAAGTGGAATACATAGGAAGCATCCTTGAGGATCAAACCCAACACTCCAAAACTACCATGTTCATTGTGGGATCCATTCCTAGCAGGGTATAATCCAACATTAAAACTAATATCCATTCCAGGTTCCGTGGTCCTCTTAAGCATAAGTCCCACACCAAGCATTAACTAGGAACCCTCCCCATTATTCCCTTACCACATGGCATTAAACTGTACGATTATGTCCTTATCACATGAAAATAAAACCTCTTATGTTTCTTATATAGAATCACCAAAATAAGAGGGTTTTGATTCTTTTCATAATGATACATAGGTATCCCATCTATGGGTATAATCCCAACATGAAGACAATTTCTGTCTCCCTGGGAGATAATAAATTCCATATTAACCTACAGCATTGATTAAAAACCAGTATTTTCATAATAACAACAAAATATTCTCTAGGTAGTCTATGAGAGGATCCCATTGATGGAGAACCATGAATACATATTGATATATCCATTAATGAAGAACCTAGAATACATATAGATGATTGTAAATTCCACACATTAAAAAAATTGATTAAAATTTTCATGGGAAACCTACATTATTCTTGGTAAATTAACTAGGATTCACAAACGTATCTTAAATATATAAGTGATTCCTAGAGTATGAAATAATTTCTCTCAAAATGGTGTGATAAGCATGAACTCCCATCCACTCGACCAATGCAAGTTCTTAAGTATCGTAGGTTAATAAACCTCGTTAATGTCTACTATTGGGATGTAAATAACTTTGGATATAGAACCTTCTACTATTTCTGGTTCCATAAATAAATGTGATGGATATTTTCTGGAAGTATATATTCCTAACCAGAACACATAGCTCGGGGGAAAATGGCGAACCCGATGTGAATACATAACCAAGATGATAGTGTTACCCATCTATTAGGCCCCTTTTAATTGATAAAATAGGTCCTGACATGGGAATCAATCATACATCTGTTGATCTGAATGTTCAGGCTTTGTTGGAGTTCATTGTTTCTATTTGTCACATACACATGCATATTCTTTCCATGAACACCGTTTATTCCAAATTGATTCCTTCATATTTTCACCCATGAATTACCTAACAACAAGTCAAGTTGGATCCTCATCCACTCGAAGGACATAAATGCTGACTCAACATCTTCAATGAAGGTTCTCTAAGGTATTAGTATGAGAGTACTATCAACACGATACTGTACCAACTTTGGGGGATTCTTGACGGACCCTCAATATCAAGAATAACCCCCAGTCATCTATTAGACAATGATAGATGGTTCAGAAGCAGATGGTACAAACCACCACCTTCAACCATTTTGGGTGTTTATACCTAAAACACAAAAAATAATCCTTCCCATATTCCAATGAGGCTTGACAAGAGGCCCCCCATGGACACAACCTAAAGGCATATGGGTCCTTCCAAAGGGAACCTGCCAACAATCTCCCCCACCAAAGTCATGGGACAACAAACCCTCAACATGATGTGGGTGATATCATGGGTTGTTTGGCCTATTTACTATAGAATAGGGAATGTAAGATGAACTACTGGGTTCAACAGTTGACCAATAGGGATAAGGTTCCTATCTTTTCCCCTCCAAATATGTCCATCAATCATGAGTGTTGGAAAATAAAAAATTAGTACAAGAACCCATCAACCTTAACTCTGCCAGCTAGAAGACTCAACTAGTGGAACCAAGCCAATACATCTATTCAAATTCAAAGGAGTAATGTTATCTGACACATAGACCAACTTCCAATATATCATCTAGTCAAAAAAACTCAGATGACTACATTCAAGGAATCCCACTAACCGAATATGGTGGAAACTAGTAAACAAGAACATACACCTACCTACACCTACCAAGCCTTCCAATAGTTTCATCTATCAGTATTGAACGTATCCCATAATAAAATAATAGAGGAAAATAAACATCATTAACATACACATTATATTATACATCAAAACTGCCAATAGAATCATTTAGAAGCACCCGAAGAATTCATTTAGAAATCTCTGACGAAAAAACTATGGAAGGCCCAACTCTCAACCCCCACACATGAGTACTATCAGTATCCAATGATAGGAAAGGGAGGAAAGGTGTAGGTAAATATACCTGCTCCAGACACATAGTGGAAATACATTACCATTTTAGCCAGAAAAGTAACCAAACATTTTTTGATAATGGTGAAAGAGAAAAAAACTCATGCCCATATAATAGAAGCCTTCCATAACATCATAAAGGAATACTCTGCATTACCAGGGGGATGGACACATAATTTCTTTCCTATAAACTGTATGAATCACCATCATGTCATCCTAGAGTAGATACACACCTCTATCTCTGTCAAAGAGGGTTATAGGGACACTCTCTCATATCATACAGACAACCGGATCAGGAACATACACCTATTCCAATTGGAGATAATCTGTTTTTCTGACATCCCCTCCAAAGTAAGAACATACACCTACCCATGATAACCGCTTTTCCTAGAATGAGGCCCCGACACTAGGTAAGATGGATTCTAATAAAAATTCTTAACAAGAAGAGTTGGATAATCAAGAGTCTATATGTGATCTGGATCCTCTTGATGAAGTATTTCTTAATGAACTCAGACATTTATCAATTGAAGCTCAAGATCCTAACATTATATTACCAAATTATCGGTGTAGTAGTAGTAATTATGAATATCATCATGAGACACTTCCTCATGAAAAATACTTCATGATAATTTGGTCAATCATGAGAACTTTTCTCTAGATTAGATCCCAGATAAACCTTCTTGTGGCTAGAAGACCATAGAGTTAGAGGATTTATCCCTTTTTGTTATCCACTATGGTGGTACTCCCCATGATGGCATTCACTGCAAAAGATCTCTCTCTAGTAGTGTTTCTAATTGTTAAGAAAAATCTCCAACTCACAATTTAGTTATGAGAAATCCATATTTTCGTGATGTATATTAAAATATAAGGCATATCATGATTGATTCCTTATTACTAACATATTAAATACATTATTATAAAAAATACATCCCAATGAGATAATCATTATCTAAACCTTCCTTCTGTCATTTTCTTTCTAATGTAGTAGAGGAAACACTGACTGATTCCATCTATTGTGAAAACAAAATCAGGAAGCATCCACTCTAGTTAGAATAAGTTGAGAAACCACTAGAAAAATATGACGAGGTTATGTGGAATATGAGAAAACATAATGATAATGGTAAAATACTAATCTTGTTTAGGGCTTTGTAATTCTCTCAATACAACATTATAGATAAGTTGGAAAATGGTAGTAATAATGATATCTGACTCAATATATGGATGACCCTTAATCATAATAAATCCAAAATATTAATATATGATGAATATCAAAGTCAGGTCAATGTAATATAAGGGTCACATCCCCAAAATGACATGGCATCTCTAAGGGTTTCCTGAAATCCAAAGATTGATAATCTACATGATGCTTTTTAATGTGCATGATTTAATTCCTTAATGTGGTTGTGACAATAGACTATGGAAACCCCATATGGTGTTCACAACATAGGATGGTGTACACATGGAGCATTTCATTTTACTATGCTCTATAATTATGGAAGCCTGTTAGAAGTGGTCACATGTAATCTTATATCCCTAGACTGGCTACAAAAAAAATTATGTTCATCATTGATGAAATTCCCATCAAGAATATGACTAGATTGGTTTTCACCAATGTTAGGACCAAATAGGGAAATATATTTATATTATACTATATCAAGAATATAAAAATGTCTATTAGGATTATCTATTAGAGAATATGAGTCATCAGATCTCAAAACTGTCTTAAATAACACAACGATCTTCTTACATAGGCAATTTATGTTGGTGTCAAATATTGCCCCAGGACAATGTTCGGACTAGATTTCATAAAATCATAAAATAAGTTGTGTTAATACTAGGATTAGCTATTCAGGAACCACCCTATCCTGTAGGACTGGGGGATTTTTTAGCCCAACCTTGGAGTCAACATATAGGACATGAAGGGTTGAGTAAAAAGAATCGGAATTTCTAGATCCTATAGTGTTGGGGTCTTTTAAACATCCAAATTCCCCTCCTCAGCGGAAGTCATTTTTCTCCCAATTAGGGAGGAATCCAGAAAGTGAAAACAAGACTAAACTATATAAGGATTCCCTTGTGATTAATTTCCATAAAATAGTTACGGGGAACATAAAAATAAGAGAACGACGATTGATGGAGGATTAAGAAGAATGGGATCTCACAAAGATAATGATTTAATTCCATCAGTACATTATGCATTAGGAAATGTCATTAATATCATCATGGTAGATCCGAAAAAAAATGAGTCCACTACAGGAGAGTTAGAGGATGATTTTCATATTAATAATGTGTTACACACAAATGTAAATGAATGGGGTGTGTGTAACTAGAATCAGAGGCTTATCCCAAATCATGGTATTCCTTTGAATAATGAACTTTCACCTATTTGAAAGGCCCCTAATAAAGGGAAAGGTAAAGTTTAGATCATGTCTCACATTTCAACTGTAAAAGGACAATCTATTTCAAATAAAGAAATATTTTCCCTATAATAGGATGATATGAAGGAGTTGGGAAGACTCAATGTAGAGTTACTCCACTATAGCATTCTTATCGAAGATGTTCCACAAGCAGATCTTCAACATTCACTTCTTGTAGGTTCTCCCTAGTAATGATGGATTGTTACAAATTCTAATCTGGATAATGAATTCCCTACATTAGGAACCAAACCAGAATTGCATCAAGTACATCTTTATAGGCCAATACCCTTGGGTTTTCTGAGACAAATTACAGTAGTACCACAACTAGTGGACTTTCCTGTCATTGTACATGTTCAAGCTCCACATTATGAACCTGGTTATGTCTTGGCATAGCCTGA
This sequence comes from Viscum album, assembly GCA_963277665.1. Taxonomy (NCBI): domain Eukaryota; kingdom Viridiplantae; phylum Streptophyta; class Magnoliopsida; order Santalales; family Viscaceae; genus Viscum; species Viscum album. The sequence continues at coordinate 1,936,399,726 of OY728165.1, forward strand.
TGTTTCACAAATTCATATGAATACAATTGATTTATTATCAAATTGACTGGATTCTATAGAAGAATGAATCGCAATGATACGACCAGAAAAAAAAAGACTTATCGCGAATGGGTAGATCTGATTCCTCCTCTGGCCAAACACTGTTAATAACACATTTTGAATTATAGATTGTTCGAGAGATCTGTAGAAGTACATGATGCATTTTCTTTTTTTTTTTGTGATCCCTTGATGGAGACACCACAACATGAAGAATCAGTAATGCTTATATGTTATGTTCAATCAATATAGGGGCCAAACTTTTTCTAGTACAAAAGTTTTTAGTCTCGATCTATTACTATATGGGAAGTTAACCTCAAGAAAATCATTTTCCAATCCACCTCAATATTTTAGAAAAATACAATTTTTTTTCTTATGAATTGAAATCAAAGGTATAATTAAAGAGTTTCATATTTCATTCCTCGGTGGAAAGGAATAACATATTCATTAAATCTACCACTCCCTCGAGAAGAGTTACTACCAATCTACATGGAAAATGTCCATGATGAGTTTAACACACCACTAATCTCAGTGAAATAAAAATGATATTTTTCATAACATACATCGATAACCCAACAAGTGGATAATTCCACCATGGAATCCAAAGCAATGACTTATGTAATACAATAATCTATGATATTGTGAACAGGAAAATAAGAGGTTGCTATAGTTATACTTAGGCTAGCACCTATACCTGCTTCTACTTCAATGCCCTGATCATACAATAGGGAACCACATCTCGAGCATCAGCAACAATAACCTCCTATTAAATGTGATTAAAAATTTCAATGGTGAATATAGTATTAGGAGTTAAGGAAAAATTTCTATTATTTTCAAAATGAATAGGTTCTCCATTACTTAATTGCATCCTTATAAAACAACTTTGTCAAGTTTTTGTGGCATATGAAACTGAACAAAGAAGGATTTGAGGACCTCCCAAACTATCATACCTTCGATAACATTTTGTTACACCCCATCCAGGGATGTTTTGAATTAAAAAATCTCTTGAAAAATATGGTTGACTCTAGATAAGTGAACCTAAAATGTTCATCAACCCAGGTAGCATGTGTTACTCTTACTGATCCAGAGGATGAAAAATGAATGAAATAATGTCAAAAGATAAAATTATCAGTAGTTTGATTATAGGAAGGTTATGAAAATGATCAATTGAACTCATTACATTCTAGGAAAATAATTGAAACAACCAATTTGTGTCTCCTTCCACTTCCAAACAACCATGTTGTATCCATAAAAAGATCAGTTCTTCAAAGGAAAACCGTCAAGGAAGCGACATGTTCATAATGATAAAGTGTTTCTAGAAGAAGAAGATCTCATGTTAAGGACAAAATTTTCCTTGAATTTGTTATCTTTTATGCCATATGTCTCAAAATCAAGGGAACCACCTTGGAAAATGGAACAACAAGAATCAACCAGCTAGGAATAATCTTTAAGAGAAGAGGAGTTGAAATTCACTTCCATTAATGTTATCCACATAACGAACTCCTATAAAAATTATTATTATGAATATAAATCTGAATTCCTTATACCTAATTGTGGAACAAGGGTAATAACTAGTTAAGGTCAATGATACAGGGGAATACATGAGTTTTCTAGAAGACACTATATTAGTTAGACTACAACATGAACCGTTTATGTAGTAGAAACTCATGGGAGGTCACTTCATCGAGATTAGTAAATATACGGGAATTCTCCCACACATGATAGGGTCAGCCCAAAATTGATCATCTTTGATTAATGGTAAGATTATATACCACCACATTCACGATAGGTGGCATACCTAGTAATCCTAATCTACTAAGTGTATAGGTATTTCTATCATATTAACCGACACATGGTCCATCTACATTAGAAGAATCAACATACAAGGAACCTACAAAATCGTATACCCATTATGGAAAACGTAGACCTTTGGACAAGATGTATGATTTTTTGAAGCAACTGTCCCATGTACCAACCATGTTATCAATCATTCAGGCTATAAATTTTCATTAGGATATTTTGTAAGAAGTTATTATGGTATTTTAAATTCCTTGAGAGTTTCAAACCAAGGGTTCTAATGTTTAGGTATACCGTATAGAGAATAATTTTGATGAGTTTCATGCAGTTATATCATTCATGGAGAAAGATGAAGATTATGTTGTATATGGACACATAAACCCCTATTATTTATCTAGAAAGGTTAACAATATATACATTCGATGAGCCTTCATTAATAATGGATCAGTATTTGATATCATTCCCATCAATACTATTCATCGGTTTGGTCTAACTGAACCTGACTTTTCTCCCTCTACTCTGATGTGGCAGGTTTATAAAAGAATAAACAAGAACCCATATGATAGATTACACTCAAAAATTAGTTTTGGGATCTTTTATTTAATTCATATTTAATGGGTTTCTAGTAGAACACTGATTTTTGAAATTTTCTTTGAATTTATTGTCAATGTAAACATGTAAATGTATCATGTAGTGATTAAATAGTAAAATTGGGAATGTTTAGGGTGTTAATTCCCTATTAAAAACATTTGAATAATATTATATTGAGTTATATTTCCATCAAATTAATGGAACATAGTCTTCGTAAAAAAATATGATAAGAATAAATTCTCTAAAAGGTCAGGAAAAGATCCTAGCTAACCTTTTAAAGAATCTCAGTGAAATTTTTTTGATTCCTATTAATGAAACAGAATTGGTAGACCCAAATACAAGCACTCATTTAGAGGATTCCATAATTTCAGTTATGGTAAATTGTCTTTATAGCCCACGAAAAATTATTAATTTACTAAACAATTATGATATCCTCAATGAAGATGTCATCATTTCTCCTATATAACATCAATAAGCCTCAACATCATCATCTAGGCTAGAGGATGTTGTATTAATTGAGAGATAAAGGTATAATGATTCACAACCCATAATTTCCCTTCAATTCTTTAGGAATACACTTATTTATTAGTTGGGTAATAAATAGTCACCACTTCATCATGATGTCTAGATACCAACTCATTTACTATATTGGAATGTCTTTCTTCATCACCTAACCTTCACGCAGAGATAGAAGAAGTGACATGTGAGGAAGTGGAAGAAGTGTAAGACCTCAAATACTCCCCTCCATATTTTGAGGAAGGAATGTCCACCACTGTGGATGAGTTCAGGGATATAAATTTGGGTATAGAGGATGATCCAATCGATATTATAATTAGTGAGGCTGGGAATTAAAAATATTAATACGTGTATACTTCATTTATAAATATACTTTTAGATGTATTTTTTGTAGATATACATAAATTATAGGCCTTGACCCTGATGTGTCCACTGATCATTTGAGTTTTCCAGAAGAGCAGTGAGGTTTTATGCAGGCAGCATGACGAATGCACCTAACTCATGCCTCCAAAAGTAACGTCGATTTCAAAAAGAATAACTATTTTGACTTTATCAGGGAGGTGAAATATGAAAAATGTATGGAAAATATTTTCCTAGTTAAAAATAATAATGGAAAAATCAAATTTAACATTGATTTCAGAGTTCTCAATCGACACTGCCACAAAGATGGCTTTCTGGTTCCAGTCATAGAACTTTTCATTGATGCAACAGCTATCTATGAGGTTCTCTCCTTCATGGATGAATAATCTAGGTATAACCAAATAGGAATGGTCCCAAAAGATGAGTAATCTATAGGGTTCAGTTCCTTTCAAGGCATAGTTCCATATCGGCTAACGCCATTCGGTTAGATGAATTCTGGTGTGACATGTCAACATAGAATGCACAACATTTTTAAACCTATTTTGGGAAATCATTGAATTCTATGTGGATGACCTAGTGGTTTAATCCAGAAAACATTATGATCACTTGAATTATCTAGAGACCATATATATCAAGTATCAAAAATATATTTTAAGATGAATCCATTGAAATGTTCATTCGAGGTGACATCGGGAAAATTTCCTAATTTTTATTGTACAACATAGAATCACCGAAGAAAATCCTAAGAATACTAAGGCTATCCTTGGAATATAAAATTTTCAAAACATAATTGAGCTGATTGGACATGAAGGAAACTTGGCCTATATTCATCACTTCATAGCCAATTTGGGAGGGAATTATTTTACCTTCACCAAATTGATGATGAAAAGAGTCCCATATCAATGGAACAATGACGTACAAGAAGAATTTAATATCCTTAATAATTACCTCATGAGACTATCATTATTGAAGACACCTATTGAAGGAATGTTTCTCATTATTTATACTGCATCCTTGGAACGATCAGTGGGTTCCTTCTTTTCACAAAAAAAATATGCAGGTACGGAAAATAGCATTTACTATCTAATTTAAAGAATTCTTGATGTAGGGAAATTATATTCACATATTGAGAAAGGATGCCTCAAATTTATATTTTATGTTAAAAAATTGATGCATTATTTGATGTATCATGAGGTCCAGTTGGTATCTCAAAATAAACCACTAAAATATAACCTCAGTTGTCCTATCATTATAGGATGTCTCGTATGATGGGATCTTACTATGAAATAGTTATATATATAAATTATGCTTCATAATGTAGTAAAGGTCTATGGTTTAGCATAATTACTTGGTGAGAACTTGTCTTCTAAAAATACATCATTGAATACTGATTTTTCTGATGAATAAATCTTATATATTCAAGAATGTCCTACAATATTGGAAATAAACTTCAATGGGGCATCTAGAAGTAAAATGGGGAAGATAATTGAAAACCCTAATTAAAAAAAAGATAGGCTAGGTGTTTTTCTTATCTCTATAGAGAAAGAATTGTTTCTATATTCCTTTATATTATTAGATAGTGGTACCAATAACGAGGCATAATATCAAGATCTCAATGTAGTCCAGGAATTAACACTCCAAATAATAATTTATTATCTAGAGGTGAATGGTGACATAAAATTGGTAATAAAACAAATCAACAGGGATTATGCCACTAGGAAAGAAGAACTAATTTCCCTATGTAATTATGTTCAAGGTTTAATATTAGAATTCCCCTTAGATCCAACATTGTATTATGGATTGTGGTCATAAATTGGCCATGATAATGCATTGGAAAATGCATCCACAACCTTGGATGATCCAAATTGGGATGAAACAATCATTAGAATTTCTAATCGTCGAGTGGATTCACCTTTTATCCAAATCTGAATAGTGTAAATCAATAAAATTCGTCCAATTTATGATATATATGTTCATACCACAGGATGGATGACACCCATCATAGAATACCTACAAAATGGTGTACACACACTAGATATAATTAAAAGAGAATAGATGTGGATATTAGCAGTAAATTTCACTTATTATGATGGCCCGTATCACCAGAAGATATTTTCTAGATGATGCTTTGATGTAGTTATTCTCAGATACATTGATAGGGATGGAACATTGGATATCATGAAAGAATTAAATGCAAGGGCCTATGGTGCTCCCTAGTCTGAGAATATGGTTTCTGATAAAATATGAAGTCTTGGATAATTATATCCTTTGACGACGTAAGAATTCATTGATTTCACTAAGAACTTTCATCCCTACTAGATGCATTACAACTTCATTCACCAACCCTAGAGACTCTACATACAAATTAATACTCATTGTAATTTTGTACATGGGGAATGATTGTAGTTGGATGTTATCCTTGATCTACAGCTAAATAGTTCAATTATATTCATACTTCTACTTATTTCTTCTCCAAATTGGATGAGGAAATATCTCTCAAGGAATTCCTGCCAAACGTATTCTTAACCTTTTCAATACTAGTATCATTACAGTATTTTGTGTCTCTCATACCACATTGAAAAACAACAACACTAATTTATATAATTTTGAGATAAAGAAGATATATCATGAGCATAATATCAAATCTAAACATTCATCTCACAACCATGTAGAGGAAAATAGATTAATAAAGGATTCTATGAAGAACATTTCAAATATACTCCAAAATATGGTGGATAAAGATAAAAACACATGTCTTGATAAAATAATTCATGCTTTGTGGGATTATTGGAATACTACTTGTACTACTACACAGTCAACCCCATATTCGGTGGTGTACAAGATAGAAGCAGTTCTACCTTTTGAAATTCAATTGCCTTCACGTTGGGTTTCCAGCTGTGACTAGTTATCTACAGATGAACAGAATCAAAAGATATTTCATGAGCTACAATGATTATATGAAAATACATTTCATACCATACATCGCATAGAATCCAATCATAGTAGAATAACAAAATATTTTAATATGAATGTTCACCTCCGCTCATTTATTCAAGGACAATTGGTATTATTCATCATGATTTTGGTGTTAACAGAAAAAAATCCAACAAATCATGAGAAAATGTGGTAAGGACCTTATTCCATACAAAAGGTCTACCATAATGGAGCTTATTACCTAGTCATAATAGATGGAGAAATTATTACAACATCAGCCAATTAATGATCCATAAGAAGTACTTTGTGTAATCAATCATAGATATGTCCTTGTTGTGATAACTTAAACTACGTAACAACCATATGCGTTCAAGCTGCATGGTGTTAAAGTGAATATCATTTTTGTCCTTATCACATGATGTATAACCACATTAAATCATCTTTCCTCATGACACGACCTTAAATTGTAAGGTTAACATCTCGTTAATTTGATGTTATCAAATCCCCTAAGATAAAACAAATTGAAATTTCTTAGGGTTTTTAAAAAAAATGAGTAGCTTCCATGAACATGCATTAATAACACAATTATTAATCCCTAGGGGCTTTTGATTCCCATTTCTACATATGTATGTATAATATCTATATATAATACCCTTATCAAAAACATTTTTTATCTATATTGTTTCCCCTAGAATCATATGTTGTGACATCTGGGTCTTATCCCATGGTCTAACTATATTATGTCTTTCAAATATGGGGACTTCCTTCCTTTCCCCAAGACATTAAACTTCATGGTTCATCTAGAATTATGTATATATTGCTACACATTACAATGTAATATGATGAGACTCCCAGATCTCCAATTTTGGGCCTAGTCATGAAAAATACAAATTCCATATTCCTTGTGTTTATGAGGCAGATCTATGTAGGGAATACCATCTTGTATTACATTGTGTGGCTTGATTCTCATTCCAATGGGATACGTAGTGATTCCCGAATCTCCAATCATGGGACAAGATGTAACCATAAATAATTTATTTTCCATTATTTCCAATATATGAACTAACCCTATACAGAGTACTCTTCTAGTATACATGGTTTTATTTTCATATCATATTGTTTCTTAATCTTAATCATTATTTAATAATGTATTAAAAGCCCCCATAGATCACATGAATCTTATTCGGTGTGTGTAATTATATTTTCATTAACTATGTATGATTTGATTCTCATTATAATGGGATATATATAGATGTCCAGATATCTAATTGTTTTCCCGTCCACAATAAAAAACCCTTTCATTCCTTATGTGTATGTATCAAACATGAATAGGGAATGTTTCAAGAACAATGCGATGATTGATTATTGCTTCACCGGGATATGTAGTGACTCATGTGTTATAACCCATGCCCAGCTTCTATATCTCAGTCTTTTCACATCAGTTCATCTTCATCCCTACCCTGTGATGTTCGTCTATATTTAAGTACCATGAAATACTTGTGGATTTATTCTCATTCTATTGAGATAAATATTGTCACCAGGATATCCTATCTTGTTTCCAACCATAATTATGAAAATCCTCCACTCCCTGTATATGGATTATACTTGCATGGGATTCCCTCTCAAGAACTATGCATGTCTTGATTCTCATTAAATATGAGATACGTTGTGAATTTATAACCTTAAATATCACATCCACCCACAACATCATGATAAAGAGACTATTTTTCCCTATATATGAATAAGATATACATAATTAGATTCAATAAAATATCTCACCTTACACATGAACTCATATCTAATAAAAGAACATTTTTTATGATTCTTCCTCCTACAATATACATAGTGACAATGGGGATATATGCCTTGGTTCATCAACACTGTCTTATTGTTCGTCATGTTGAGACACCATATGTCCTTACCACATAAAATTAAACTATATAGTTATGTCCTTATCACATGACCATAAATGGTATGATGTGTCCCATTGAGAAGCACTACACTACAAGGGTTCTATTTCCATTAATTAAGAAATGTAGGAATCCCATCGATGAGTACGATCCCAACATCAAAAAAAATATTTCTCCCAAGGTGATAATAAATCCGCGAGTGCCCCGCTGAGTGATATAAAGACGATAATTGTTGTAAAAACTACCAATGAATCTATATATTTTATCTGATTGGATATCATTTATATAGAACATTGAATAAATATTGATATATCCATTGATGAATTACCCTGAATACAAAAAGTTGATTCTGAATTCCAAAAATGTGAATAATTAATTGAAATTTTCATGGGAAACCTAAATCTCACATGGTAAATTAATAAGGATTTATGAACATATCTTGTAGAGAACCGAAGCTTGATGAACATGGACATTACATTACTTTTGCGTAATACTTGGTACATAACAAAACACACACACAAGGATCGTAATAGTTTAGTGTCTTTGGAAACTCGGAACATAATCTTCTAATCATGGTGAAAGATCTTCAATATCTCCCATAAAGATCTTCCCTTTTTTTTACCTAAAACCTTTATTTATATCCTGGGGAAAAGAAAACACAAAAGGGTGAGCTCAAATGCTCAGTAAGGGTAAACAAAAGAAATATCAATCACATCGTATACACAAGCACATAACTTTTGGAAATCTTAACATGCAAAAGAGATCATAATTTCATAACATGGGATAAATCATGGCAGTGAAATGTAATCACAATAATCATAACTTAAAACATGAAACTTTGTGGCATTCACACATAATCATAGAGAATCATTTCTTGTTAGTCAAGACTCATTTCCAAGACTATCTTAGTGGACAAAGTCCCTTTCTGAATCGAGTAACCGTCGTTTCAGTCCTGTTTCACTAAACCGGTATAACCTACTGTTGCAGCCCTGTCTATCTCATGATATATAAAATCTTTACCCAATGCATTGGAGGCAGATATAGGTCCCACCCATCTTATAATGAATCCTTTCTTATGTGTTCCACATAATCATAAACCAAACATCATAGCGTAACCCATGTAATAAAAATGGGATTCTTAAACAACATGACATCGTAAAACAATTCATATAAGATAAAGGAATTCATAAAAATATTTCCATCACAACATAATCAAATCCATGTAATAATAGGGATAAAAACAGGACCCTTTTATTATCTTAGATGGAAAATAATTTTGATAAAATACTTGAACTTCATTCTTGAGGAAAATATCTTTTCTACTTCAAAAACACTTTTCCTTTCTTAACATGTGATACAATTTTAAAATAAAAGAGGTTGATTAAAAATAATCTTGAATACTTGTAAAGGAATATTCTTGGAAATAATGTTTTAGAAATCCATTCATGCCGTATAAGTTAAAAAAACAGTCTTCGTACTTTTGTCGGAAAAGTCAAAAAGTACCTCGTACGAAAAACGACAAAAGATTCCTTTCATTTCTTTTACTAAAAACTCACCAAAGGGTAAAAATGGATTTAAACAATTTTAGGTGGATGGAAATAATATTATTTATGAAACATGGATGTGTATGATAAAATACACCCCAGTAAATACCAATGTACAAACAATCTCGGATAAAAATGAGATTGTGATATTTTCCCTTACCTTAGGTCCGATTTGCTTCGTTTCTGTCCGAACCTCATGTATAATGATTTAAATATTGTCATTGACTTATTACAGAATCATATTCATTGTTATGATATCATATATGGTTCACTTATGACTTTATATTACACGTTCATTTTTAAATTCCATGTTAAAGAAGCGTTTTGGGTAAAATTGTTTCATTTATCGTAGGTGTTTTGACTTGTTGTTCTTGACATTATTATTACTTATATCATGATTTAATTACTTACAGAATATAAAATATGATTTATATATCATATATATTCAGTATATATATATATAAGATAGATAAATGAAATGAAAAACACCGTTCATGTTGACGGTAGTCTGTACGTACACATGAACGTTGTTTTCCTTTCTTTATTGTATAGAATGGAAGTAAGTAGATGACATACATATACATATATACATAAATCCAGTAGCTTTATAATGTAATATATTTAATTATTATTTCTTATATATACTTTTTAATCATTCTTAAATGGTTATCATGGAGAATGAATCTCATCGCGTCGTGGAGACGGTAGTCCGTACGTACGCACGAGCGATGATATCGTTCCCATGGTCATGGAATTGTGTTGAAGTGTATTTATACTATTTCAGTATCAATATCACTTTATAATAATCATATATAGTTACTCATTACACCATTATACCAATCCAATTAAGGTGGTGACGGAAAATATATTACACCACGACGTGGAGACGGTATTCCATACGTACGCACGCGCTGTGATTTCATTTTTCCGTAGGATGGATAGAAGGTGAATTAGAGTTGTTTCATATTTATAATAACATAAACGTATATAAGAAATACTGATGTTATTACTTTATCATGAAACAACTAAATAAGAAGAAGTTTGAAGAAGAAAGAAATTGAAAAGATCGGTAATGGATATTACCTCTTCTTTGAAACGCCTCTTTGAATCCTCCACTTAGGGAACTAAGATTGGTCTTTGAAGAAGTCCAGGACCTCTAGGATTATTCTAGGGAAGTGGAGAGGAGAAAATGGCAGGGGTTGGCCGAGCTTGAGTGCTCAAATTGGTGTGATGAGGAGGGGGAGGAGGTGCCCTTTTATAAGGGAGGAGAGGGGCACCTTAGGAATACCTCAAAATATTATTTTATATTAATGTCAAAATCGGTTTATAATGGTTCCAAAGGGTCTTATTTCGGAGCTAAAGTGGGGATGGGTCAAAATCCTATCATCCAATAGGATTTAGACAAGTTTAGGGTATTATTGTAACCTTATCAATTAGATTTAACTCTAAGTTAAATAATTTAACTTTTACCGTGTCTTTTTGTTTTCTTTCACTATATGGTTAATACACTTACTATAACATGCCAAACGAACCCCAAATTGCTTATTATTAATATATATATCCTTATCTAAGTCATTTTTCTGAACCATAGATTTTTATGAATAAAATTACAATTAATAATATAATATTTGTTTTAAAAACTATTTTGTGTCAATTTGGACACTATTTGATATATGATTTTTGTGAAAGTCATAACAGAATTATATGTTCGATCCAAGTTGACTAAATCAACACTAATATATCATAGTAACCTATAAAATTAGTGGAATTCATAAAAAGTCTCAAATTACATTTATTTGAGCATTTATAACATCAATTATGTTAACATTTCCTTAAAAGGGTAATTACTGCATCATCGTTGTGTCATAAATAAATTAATTTATATGAAGTCTAAAAATTATAAATAAAATATAATTATGTAGGAAATCTTTTTAGCTTTCTAATGAATATTTATAATCGAATTTATCTTATGTATAAACCCATATTAAAATTGTTTTAGTAAATAAACGTTGATTTTAACTCTTTTAACTCTTCTTTGAATTAAATAATAATAAATGTCCTAATCTAATCCAAGTGGGCCTAAATGATAATATTTTACACTTAAGGTTGATTTTGGTCGAGATACACTTGTCCAATAGGATTAGGACATGTTTTACGGTAATATTAATATAATTTTTACCCTTAATTACCCTATTTACTTTTAACCGTGGTAAATAAAAGTAAAAAGTTACTATTCACCAAAAATTATTTTCATCTCATTGAACCACATTTTACTTACTGACATCAACCGTTTCTCTCGGATTTTTGAAATTCCATTCACATATGCGGTAAAATTAAGATTTATGAAGAAATTAATTTTTTTAACTACCACTTAGTAGTTTCACTATTCATCAAAAATTGATGTTTTTCAGAACAATGCCAAAATTTCATCCTAATCTATATTTCATATTCCAAATTCAAAAATGATGTCTATTTTACCAAATTCATAACATAGATGTTTCATTAATTAATTTTATAATTAAATCCCACTGTTAAAACAAATAGCGTGTTTTTAAGAAACAATATCTATCAAAAGATTGACACTTGTTTATGTCTGGTGTAAATGTGAAATTACATCCAATGACCAACATTGTATTGAATTGTAAAAATATATTCTAAATATACTTTAAAACCACTCAAATTAATAATTTATCACTATTAATTATTTCGATTAAAAAAGTTGTTTTTAATTAAAATTTAGTAATTTTCACTATTTATCAGAATATGAAAGTTATCTGAAATGTACCAAAATTTCTCATTAGGCTAAATTCGATAATCCGAATCCAAAAATGAAATCCATTTTGAAAAATAAAATTTACAAAATTTCAAAAAGTGGTTATTACTATTCATAACGGCTAGTTTTAATAACATTTTAATAGCATATCGCTGTTTAGTGAAACTCGTTATTGCGTACTACACACGCTATCGAGGAAGGTCGCGATTGCGTGTAATGCAAGGCAAGTGAAGGATGCGTGTTGTGAAAGCTCCTTTTGGTGTAGCGTACAACACAAGACATTAGTGAAATAAAAAGAATATTTTTCATAAAATCTCGGGCTTTTACATTCTACCCCCCTTAAAATGAATTTCGCCCTCGAAATTCGTTGGGGTTATAAATGGTTTACTATTCGAAAGTTTCTTTAATAGAAACCCACATCGTAAAAAGGAATACAAAAACTTGGCTTTAAAAACTAAAGTATGAAATGTAACGATTACCCAAATAAACTAATCGCTGGGTTTCCACATAGGTAAAAATATGGATATGGAAGAGAAATCTAACCATCATGTTCTGATGGAGAGTGGTAGAGAACATGGCTATGGAAAATCCAGTAATCACAAATCCATAGATTTGTGATGATATAAGGTACCATCTGATTAATCAGGTATAAGATCACTAGGACAACATTTTTGGTTTTCAAGATCATTTCCCTAGAGGTGAAAATTTGAATTAGAATAAATAATTACTTTATTTTGGTACAATCTCACTGTTGTTCGTGCCTTGAACAATTACCACTTCATCTCTTAAATAAATGAAGTTTAATTTGTTATTCGTGAAGTGTTAGCAGATCATATGATAGAATGACGGGTCATTCCATCTGTCTCAAACAAAAGGTTAGCAAAAATTATATACATAAGTCGATCTATAGTGAGATTAATCACATATGGTTCCTAAAATGGACTTATACTTCATATATCATACTGCTTAATATAATAAAACTAGTTTCTACTAAACAGGGACTTCCTGTAGGCCAGTGGTAGGCGATAAAGGCCAGTCGCACTTCGGTTGTGGGTTCGATTCCCACAGCCTTTTCCGACGCGATGGGCTGTCGCCCGTCCTGCAGGTTGTCCTTTTTCTAAAACTATATTACTATAACATCCCATCAATAATATCAGAAAAAAAACTTCTATCCTTAAACAATACTAACTTATGTCCAACATAATCCATTCCAATCTTTAGGCTTATCCATAATACTGCAGCCCACTCTCATAACATAGTGAAAACGATTACCAGAAATTTAACACCATCGTCGATCCCCATATATCATAAGATATGTTTTGTTGGTCACATTCCAAACATTCAAAGTCCTTAATCATGTATTCTTTTGAATACCCATTGAACCTTAGTGAAAACATGAATGAAGTTAAAAGTTAACACTTTCCACATACCAAAATCCTCAAAATTCTATATACTCAAACCATGATATCACTTAGTCCTTATATCAATCATGAGCTAATGCATACAATCAAACATCTCATTATCGTCTTATACCTTCATTATGTGCATATCATCTACTTTCCAAAAATACTGGTACCATTCATCACATACATTCAAAACTTAAGGAAAGACAACAATGTAACAATCCTTAGATGTCTCTTTATCCCATAGTACCATGAGATTACTTATACAACATTACACTTGATAAACATGTAATCATTCCACTACATTCTTAAACCATTGAACGAGCTTCAACAATTCTTTCATCTCACATATCATTTGTAGTCTCTTCATCATCATCAACATAAATACTTCCCATATGACCATACTGATTATCTTCATGAGACTTTCCCTTAGGGCATTGGTTTTCATAATGCCCGTACATTCCACATTTAAAACATTTAACCATTGTTGATGTCGTAGCAATACCATTATCCTCATCCCTGGTGTTAACTGAACGTTTTCCTTTGCACTTACTGGCTTTGTGTCCTTCTTTTCCACAACCAAAGCATCTTCCAGTTCCTTTGAAACATTCTCCTTGATGCCTCTTCCCACATGATTTACATAGGGGAAATTGGACTTTCTTTCCTCTATGATCATCATGAAACTCCATCTTTCTCTTATTAGCCGAGTCAGGAATCTTACCAAATTTTACTTTATTAATCATATTATGAGATTGCTGGTTCGGCATAATAATGATGTTTAGACATCCAAATCCCATTTCATTTGGTTGCTCAGGAAAAATATCATTCCATTGTCCAGCATATCCTCCATTATCGTGAATCACCTTGTTTCCATCCATTTTCTAAAACCCAAAAAAAATTATTGTGAGAGGAAAAAATCATTCTAGGGAAAAAAACATAATAAAGGTGGAGTATCCTCAATATCTAACATCTTAGGTTAAATTCTATGATCGTTACCGTAGTTCTAGGACTGTATCCTATACGTATACTTATCCTTAAGGACATCCCTAGACATACCTTATAAATATCTCTAGGGATCTCACTAAAGATCTCGCATCCTAGTTTCCAAAGGTTGACGAAACCTTTCCTCTGATACCAACTGTAGAGACCCGAAGCTTGATGTACATGGACATTACATTACTTTTTCGGAATACTTGGTACATAACAAAACACACACACAAGGATCGTAATAGTTTAGTGTCTTTGGAAACTCGGAACATAATCTTCTAATCGTGGTAAAAGATCTTCAATATCTCCCATAAAGATCTTCCCTTTTTTTAACTAAAACCTTTATTTATATCCTGGGGAAAAGAAAACATAAAAGGGTGAGCTCAAATGCTCAGTAAGGGTAAACAAAATAAATATCAATCACATCGTATACACAAGCACATAACTTTTGGAAATATTAACATGCAAAAGAGATCATAATTTCATAACATGGGATAAATCATGGCAGTGAAATGTAATCACAATAATCATAACTTAAAACATGAAACTTTGTGGAATTCACACATAATAATAGAGAATCATTTATTGTTAGTCAAGACTCATTTCCAAGACTATCTTAGTGGACAAAGTCCCTTTCTGAATCGAGTAACCCTCGTTTCAGTCATGTTTCACTAAACCGGTATAACCGACCGTTCCAGCCCTGTCTATCTCATTAGATATAAAATCATTACCCAATGCATTGGAGAGAGATATAGGTCCCACCCATCTTATAATGAATCCTTTCTTATGTGTTCCACATAATCATAAACCATACATCATAGCGTAACCCATGTAATAAAAATGGGATTCTTAAACAACATGAAATCGTAAAAAAATTCATATAAGATAAAGGAATTCATAAAAATATTTCCATCACAACATAATAAAATCCATGTAATAATAGGGATAAAAACAAAACCCTTTTATTATCTTAGATGGAAAATAATTTTGATAAAATACTTGAACTTCATTATTGAAGAAAATATCCTTTCTACTTCAAAAACACTTTTCCTTTCTTAAAATGTCATACAATTTTAATATAAAAGATTTTGATTAAAAATATACTTTAATACTTGTAAAGGAAGCTTCTTGGAAATAATGTTTTAGAAATCCATTCATGCCGTATAAGTTAAGAAAACAGTCTTCGTACTTTTGTCGGAAAAGTCAAAAAGTATCTCGTACGAAAAACGACAAAAGATTCCTTTCATTTCTTTTACTAAAAACTCACCGAAGGGTAAAAATGGATTTAAACAATTGTAGGTGGATGGAAATAATATTATTTTTGAAACATGGATGTGTATGATAAAATACACCCCAGTAAATACCAAAGTATAAACAATCTCGGATAAAAATGAGATTGTGATATTTTCCCTTACCTTAGGTCTGATTTGCTTCGTATGTGTCCGAACCTCCTGTATAATGATTTAAATAATGTAATTGACTTATTACAGAATCATATCCATTGTTATGATATCATATATGGTTCACTTATGACTTTATATTACCCGTTCTTTTGTAAATTCCATGTTAAAGAAGCGTTTTGGGTAAAATCGTTTCATTTATCGTAGGTGTTTTGACTTGTTGTTCATGACATTATTATTACTTATATCATGATTAACTTACTTACAGAATATAAAATATGATTTATATATCATATATATTCAGTATATATATATATATAAGATAGATAAATGAAATGAAAAACACCGTTCTTGGAGACGGTAGTCTGTACGTACGCATGAACGTTGTTTTCCTTTCCTTATTGTCTTGAATGGAAGTAAGTAGATGACATACATATACATATATACATAAATCCAGTAGCTTTATAATTTCATATATTTAATTATTATTTCTTATATATAATTTTAATCATTCTTAAATGGTTAACATGGAGAATGAATCTCATCGCGTCGTGGAGACGGTAGTCCGTACGTACGCACGAGCGATGATATCGTTCCCATGGTCGTGGAATTGTGTTGAAGTGTATGTATAATATTTCAGTATCAATATAACTTTATAATAATCATATATAGTTACTCATTACACCATTATACCAATCCAATTAAGGTGGTGACGGAAAATATATTACACCACGGCGTGGAGACGGTATTCTGTACGTACGCACGCGCGGTGATTTCATTTTTCCGTAGGATGGATAGAAGGTGAATTAGAGTTGTTTCATATTTATAATAACATATCAGTATATAAGAAATACTGATGTTATTACTTTATCATGAAAGAACTAAAGAAGAAGAAGTTTGAAGAAGAAAGAAATTGAAAAGATCGGTAATGGATATTACCTCTTCTTTGAAACGCCTCTTTGAATCCTCCACTTAGGGAAATAAGATTGGTCTTTGAAGAAGTCCAGGACCTCTAGGATTATTCTAGTGAAGTGGAGAGGAGAAAATGGAAGGGTTTGGCCGAGCTTGAGTGCTCAAATTGGTTTGAGGAGGAGGGGGAGGAGGTGCCCTTTTATAAGGGAGGAGAGGGGCACCTTAGGAATACCTCAAAATATTATTTTATATTAATGTTAAAATCGGTTTATAATGGTTCCAAAGGGTCTTATTTCGAAGCTAAAGTGGGGATGGGTCGAAATCCTATCATCCAATAGAATTTAGACAAGTTTAGGGTATTATTTTAACCTTATCAATTAGATTTAACTCTAAGTTAAATAATTTAACTTTTACAGTGTCTTTTTGTTTTCTTTTACTATATGGTTAATACACTTACTATAACATGCCAAACGAACCCTAAATTGTTTATTATTAATATATATATCCTTATCTAAGTCATTTGGACGAACCTTAAATTTTTATGAATAAAATAACAATTAATAATATAATATTTGATTTAAAAACTATTTTGTGTCAATTTGGACACTATTTGATATATGATTTTTGTGAAAGTCATAACAGAATTATATGTTCGAACCAAGTAGATTAAATCAACACTAATATATCATAGTAACCTATAATATTAGTGGAATTCATAAAAAGTCTCAAATTACATTTATTTGTGCATTTATAACATCAATTATGTTAACATTTCTTTAAAAGGGTAATTACTGCATCATCGTTGTGTCATAAATAAATTAATTTATTTGAAGTCTAAAAATTATAAATAAAATATCATTATGTAGGAAATCGTTTTAGATTTCTAATTAATATTTAGAATCGATTTTATCTTATGTATAAACCCATATTATAAATGTTTTAGTAAATAAACGTTGATTTTAACTCTTTTAACTCTTCTTTGAATTAAATAATAATAAATGTCCTAATCTAATCCAAGTGGGCCTAAATGATAATATTTTACACTTAAGATTGTTTTTGGTCGAGATACACTTGTCCAATAGGATTAGGACATGTGTTAGGGTAATATTAATATCATTTTTACCCTATTTACTTTTAACCGTGGTAAATAAAAGTAAAAAGTTACTATTCACCAAAAATTATTTTCATCTCATTGAACCACATTTTACTTACTGACATCAACCGTGTCCCTCGGATTTTTGAAATTCCTTTCACAGAAGTGGTAAAATTAATATTTATGAAGAAATTAATTTTTTTAACTACCACTTAGTAGTTTCACTATTCATCAAAAATTGATGTTTTTCAGAACAATGCCAAAATTTCATCCTAAGATATATTTCATATTCCAAATTCAAAAATGAAGTCTAATTTACCAAATTCATAACATAGAAGTTGCATTAATTAATTTTATAATTAAATCCCGCTGTTAAAACAAATAGCGTGTTTTTAAGAAACAATATCTATCAAAAGATTGACACTTGTTTATGTCTGGTGTAAATGTGAAATTACATCCAATGACCAACATTGTATTGAATTGTAAAAATATATTCTAAATATACTTTAAAACCACTCAAATTAATAATTTATCACTATTAATTATTTCAATTAAAAAAGTTGTTTTTAATTAAAATTTAGTAATTTTCACTATTTATCAGAATATGAAAGTTATCCGAAATGTACCAAAATTTCACATTAGGCTAAATTCGATACTCCGAATCCAAAAATGAAATCCATTTTGAAAAATAAAATTTACAAAATTTCAAAAAGTGGTTATTACTATTCATATCGGCTAGTTTTAATAACATTTTAATAGCATATCACTGTTTAGTGAAACTCGTTATTGCGTACTACACACGCTATCGAGGAAGGTCGCGATTGCGTGTAATGCAAGGCAAGTCAAGGATGTGTGTTGTGCAAGCTCCTTTTGGTGTAGCATACAACACAAGACATTAGTGAAATAAAAAGAATATTTTTCATAAAATCTCGGGCTGTTACATATCTTAAATCTCAAAGAGTGTCCTAGAGTAGGGAACAATTCCCCTAAAAATAGTGTGATGTCCCAATATCCCATCCTCTCGGCCAATTTGAGTTCTTTAGGATCGTAGGTCATTAAACCTTAGGAACACATCTATTTGGAATGTATGTTCCCACGGATATGAAACCATTGGGTGTTTTTGGTTCAATAAATAAATCTGATGGAAACCATTTGGAAGTAATGATACCTAACCATAACCCATAGTCTAAGGGAAACCGTTCCCTACTACATAGTTATGTGATGTGTTTACATGACATTGGATTCTTCTGGAATTATGAGATGTAATGTGATAGCACATGAGTCTTTATTTGGGATGTGATGTGATGTGATGTGATGATATAATTAATGTGTGGGGAATCATAATTTTTTTCATTAGGGTGTGAGAGTATTTTACCAGTCCAAAAGTGGTGTGGGGTACCATTCATTGATATCATTCATATGATACTATTAAACATGGATGATATATTTGGATGTTCACCCTTTATGAGTATTGGGTTTATTTAGTTGTCATGATCATGTGTTTATTGTTCCATTGTTTCCACATGGGTGAATTAACATGTTCCTTTCCTAAATTTATGGTAGATTTTAGTTATCAAAAAAAATTAATCTTATGATCTCCCTATCTATATATAAAATACTTTTAGTATTTTCAGGGGGAAATCATGGAATATTATGGACCTTAATATATACATACTTTTTAGTTATTTCTATGACACTGCATTAGCATTTATTTTTACAAATTTAATTTTTAAACTTTTATCTGTAGTAATTATATTTATACATGAAATATGGGATGGTTTATCTTTAATTTTAATATTATGTAATGTAGTTTCCAATAGTTTATTGACTATTTCTCATGATCATGTATTTTTATAGAGGTTAATGCTTCCCATTTATGATATTTTTTTAACGTTGATGCTAGAATCCAACCTATACCTCACAAGTGGATTGACCAAAGGGTTCATTATATTTCTTCTTTAATTGTTGTATGTGTAGAGGAAGGGGTAATTAAAACCTACGATTTTTGTGAGAGTAACTTTTATTTTAAAATGGTTCTATTAGGGTAGAGAATATTTTCACTATGTTGATTAATGATTATCTCAGCTTTTTATTCTCTGGATAATAGTTAATATTATTTTATAAGTGTTTAATATTGATATTCATGTTGTTTTATATGGGTAGTACTTTTTTTATGAGGTGTTTAAGGTTATGTATCTATTTATTTACATGGAAAAAGGGAAACACTGTGTTTTTAGTTTATTTTTAGGGGAAACATGGATATACATTATGGTATGTCTCATCATGTGTAATACATAAGGGAAAACCTCCATAACCTTGAATGAATATAATGAGATTTTTATGGATGAATACATATAAATGTTACATAGTTCAATTTTATAGAAAAAAATTAGACCTTGTTTTCCATTTCTTCTTAAACATTAGGGTTATGTAATTCCCATTGTCATTTTTAAATTCATGAAATCGTTGATATTTAATTTTCATGATTTTTAAAATGATGAAACTATAGTCATAATAGGTTTTAAACAATCCACTTTCATGATTAAATTAAAATTGAAAATTAAATGGTCTGTTTTAATTTGGTGTTTTTTGTTGAGACCTAGAGGTCAATTTAAAAATTTAAAACAACTTAAACTTCTTCCCCTTATTTGTCATTTCATTTGGAGATGTGTTTTGGGTGTTGGTAAAATATAAGGAGGGGAGGTTGTAATGTCTCAGCATCTTCCCATGTTATGTACAATTTTTTGTGTAATTTCTTTAAAAGACACTAATAATGGAGACTAATCAATCCAAGGTACTATCAGGTGCGTCTAAGGCTCGATCGAAGCATGAATCCCCAAAGATGGAAGAAAATTTGAGGTCGAAAGGTTTGTAAAAACAATGCATCCTAGACGAAATATTTGCACTTAATTATGCAACTTTATACATCCAGGTGGCCATGGGTACATGATTGTGTGACCCATCTGCAGTTTTGGTACATCAGGTTTTTCACAGTTTTTTGCATGGATAAAAAAACTATGTCACTAAATTCATGGAGTTCTCCTTTTAATTAGTAACTGGCATGCAATGGGAGGATGGTTTTTTTGAATGTGCAACCAAAATATTCCCCCATATAATTTACCATTAAATTACAATTCCACCCATATTAAAAAATTTACACCTATTATATTCCACCTCTATTATTCTTACAGTGGGTTCTTCTACTATTATCATGTATGATGTCATCTCCTCATGTTATATATTTATATTAATTGTTTGATGCTTTAACTAATTTTTTTATTATGATACATTGGTTTTGACTTAAGGACCCCTTGGAAGGTCTCTCATGACTTTATGTTATAATTGATAATTCATTATTCTTTGGTTGGGGGAAACATAATCTATGTTAGGTATTTTCTCTCCTTGTGTTTATGTATATTACCTCTAGATTTGTAACACTGGTTCGCTAGGGGAGAACCCATTGAGGGGATCGAAGGCATGGTGGTTGTACCATGCCTTAGGAGAGACTTCAGCCCCTACATTCCTTACATAGTATATAATTTGAGATTAGTACTTGATATATCACACCATGCTTGGAGTGATAGGAGGGACATAATCCCTGGTCTCTAAGGATTTACTCCTTGTAATTTTATATATATTCATCCCTTTGAGTGATTTTAGGAATTAAAATTCAGATTACAGTGGATGGGATTAGGATTCCTAAATAAAATTTCAAATTTTGTTTGAAAATGGAAATAGATTAAAAGATAAATTAATGTTTTAAAAATTATAAATGACTATTTGGTTTAGAAACATAACTAAATTCTTTCTAATCCCAATAACAATATTGTACATAGTCTATATTATCACAAATTATTCCTCTCACATTACCATTGTAGGTTACCCTGGTATATACTCACCTAATTAGGTGAAATATATTAAATTATACTAGGGTCCACATGAAACCAAATATAATGTATTCATTTATCTATTTCCCTTTATCATTTTCCTCTTATAAAAGACATATTATTTTATAATGCAAGAAATAGGTTAAAATAGACACAATGGGTTGAGGCCTAATGATATTTAATCTCACAACTTTATTGTGTTTACCTTGGCTCACATGTAGACTTTATAGTTAAAGGTATTAGAAAAAGTGATCAGTTATCTTCCAACTCTGGATTGTCAACTCTATGATGAGGTTTGGGAGTAGAGGACTATGCATATGCTCGAGATGCATGGAATAGCAATTTTTCAATTTTGTCATATTTTAACAACATGGGTTATATTCATGTATCCCATTCCCCCTCCATTTCCATTTTTTATAGCTTCATGACATATCACTATGAAATTATTTTATTTTCTTATTATACTACTTCAAATTACTTCTTATTCAGCTTGCATGTGTGATTATTCTTATATTACTATCATCACTTTCTTATTTATCCTCCCAACATGTAATATCATTATATATTATCATGATCCACTCTTTTTAATGAGGGAATAATATTCTGATAGACAAACCATATTCCCTCAATTCTAGATGGAAACCACTGTCATTTGAGGAGGTGACCATGAGATCATGTGGCCCACTATGTCATTGCACCTTGAAGTGGAATCTGGGGGGTGATGATACAATGTTTTATTAGAGGTTTTTCTTCCACTGTTTAAAATTTTTTGGTTTAGAAAACATACTATGATATTGGGATTCTGTTATGAGCATATTATTGGGTGTATCTATAACACATATATGTGATACTCAAATTATCTAGGATGGTTAAATTTTGTTATTTCTTGATTTGTTACCATTTCATGTATTTCACCATTGAGGATTCGCTATCACGGTGTTTTCATGATTTTTAAAACTATTTTCCATGGCATTTTTTGGAAATTTTCTAATGATATGATGGAATATTGAAATCCTGCTTCATACTTGTAACCTCAGAATTAAATTTCATTTAATTAGGGCATGCCATATTTACTTTTATGCTTGAATTTATATTTTTTCATATGATATTTTTGTTCATTATTTGTTATTAAATATAGAGCCTGATCATTAGATATATGTGTATATATATAAATGTGTTGTTTTTTCTTAAAGGAATGAAAAGAAACAATTGGTACATAAATAATCATCCTTAACCTAAATTTTTTATCATTAATATGTTAAATATGATGCCTTGAGAAGAAAATTATGCCACATTCAGCTAAGGACTAACTATTTCATGGGATGGGACATGATGTGGTTTAGATTAATAGGACACTATGACCCAATTTATATAGTGAATGAACCCTTATAAATTGAAAATAGTGATTCATCCTGTTTGGACACTTAAATGATATTTAAATACATAAATAAATTAAATTTAATACAAACTTTAAAATAAAATGGATACCTTATTTGAGAACATGATCCTAACCTGATATTGTAGAGGGAAATAGGTCGTGTCTCTATTGATTACTCTATGAAACGTTCAGATCACCCACACCTATCTCCTGAAGTATTATATGGGTTGTAGAATCATTATAATGAGGCCTATACAAATACTTATTTATTTCATTTCATATTTGTTAACCAACCAATCTGAGGCATGTGATTGTTATTGAAGAGATATTACATTTTGAAATCCTGATATTATAGACCATGAATGTGGTGACGATCATAACCTAGAGGTTGTGGGCCCAAATCCACACGTGATACTTCGTATAGTGTATCCTAAAGCACCTCTAAAAGTCCTTCCACTGGGTGCTGAAGAATCATTCTAGGAAGACTTATTCTGCTCTATGAAATCAATTTGGAAAGAATATTGACCTTCCCTTTCTATGGTAGATCTGACCCATGAGTTCCAGCAACAACATCCTTCCACATTATAATATAATTGAGGACCTCGAGCTGCTGAATCATTTTTGGAGGTCATGCTATCAATTTTCAATAATATCAAGATGCGTCCCGAGAGAGGGGTCAATCGTGAGGCCTATATGTTATGTGAGTTCACAAAGAATTAGTGGGACATTCTAACTCAGTCATGTTGACATTATGGTATGGTCTATTAGGGCATATATATATCCTTCTTCAAATACTTATTCATTCAAAAACAGAGAACATATCATGTTATTGAATTCATACACATTCATCAAAGATACAATTTAGTGATGGAATACTATGCTTGATTCACTAAATTACAAGTTTTATTACAACCATAACAAATGTTGAGTTAACTACTATGATGTGATTTGAGGTCGAGCATACGTATGAAATTAACACACAATTGAGTGACTTTCAGTACACCATCATTTAATATATATTGAATTGTTCCCCATTACTCAGTGGAACTAGAGGAAATCAGGATACCTAATGTATGGATGTTTTGATTCAATGGAGTGATGTTTTTTTTCTAGTGGTAGGAAGTGATTTTTTGAGGGTACACATAGGGAAAATAATATATAGGTTGCACACACTAACATCCTTTTGTTGTATCATATGTTTGGTTGGCCAAGCCCTGAAAGCCTCAATTTGCAGGAAAACTGATAGAGTACTAATATAGAGGTAGGATGGGTCATATCCATCAATTTTTCATTCCATTTCTCTAATTCCAAATGAGTGGGGTTATATACCAGCAATTCCCTTAGGATCATGATCAGATACTCTTTTACAATCTAAAAAATGGTCCTCTATAGGCCATTCGGGTCAAGCTGGTGGTCGTGGTCGATGTAGTCAGGATTTAGAAATTCATTGACAAGAGTGTGGACCTACTCAAATTATTTTGGAAGAATCTAAGGGCCATGATTTAGGCCATGTTAAATTAGTGAAAAAACATAGAGGAGATGAGTCCATGGCCATATTTGGTTAGTGGTACAAGTCATGTATCCTCTACTTTAGTATCTTCCTTATCCAGTATAGGCGTATCAAAATAATTTCAATCTTATGTAACTATTGAATGATTAAGATTAGTGATAGAATGATCCTTTGATGTTATGAACCTTGAATATCCATTAAGAGTTAAATAATTCAAGTGTATGTATTTCCCCGTTGAAATATGTGGAAACCATTTTATGTGGATTATCTTTGCCCTAGAGCTAACTGACTTTGACCTCATTCTTGGTATTTACATGATTGTACCTTATCAAGAACATGTGAATTTATACCGCTATGAGTTATCATTAAAATCACCATAGGGAACTTTGTATATCCATAAGTATTAATGGGATCACCAGTAAAATTATGTTGGACTCTTGTGTACTATTCTAGAAGAGTAACATCCCAGATGACTAGCCTCATTATGAGTGAATAGGGAATGTGGCTTATGCAATTCCTTCCTATGATGGATCATTTCAGGGAAATCATCACAAATGATTTCTCTGTATTACATCCTAAGATACATGTTGAAATCATATTATATGTTGTTGAAGGTGCAACATAATTATCCATTACTTCTTATTTAAAAACACTTATAGACTTCCAGGAACTCAAGAAGTAGCATGATGACATATAGGCTATGGGTTTTACCTGACCCATCACATCACCATGGGTTTCACCTATACATTTGTCCATGAAAGAATATGGTAACCTTATATTATTCATGGACTGTAGATGGTTGGACCACTATAATGCAGAGAAATGGTATCCACTTCGTCGTATATATGACCTCCTCTACCAGTACCAAAGAAAAACTATTTTCGCCAAGATAGATTTGAGGTCGTGATGTAATCATCTAAGAGTGAAAAAATCAGATATAAAATGTATATCATTCCATATAAATTATGTCTTGTAATATTATCCTAACATGTCCTTCAGTCTGAAGAATGGGCCAACTGTCTTTATGACACTAATGAATCGGGTTTCCCACTTATATGTTGACTCTATTGTGGTAGTCTTCATACATGACATCATAAGGTATTCACGCAGTAGACACAACCCTTCCAACCATTTTGAGATCATGTTGTGTACACTAAAAGGTAACTAGGTATATTTTATAATTAGTAAAATAAACATTTGGATCAACATGGTTCACTTGTTAGGTCATATAATATATGAGGTAGGCGTAATAGTTGATCTAAATAAGGTGAGAATCATGGTTTCTTGGGAGCATACTAATAATTTATTTGACATATGTAGATTCATATGGATGGTTTTATTTTAAGAACTAGCACAGGTACCCCAGTAACCTAATAATAGATCTATACCACACATAGATTGAAGGGTATTCAAAATCCACACACACCCGTGACTAGAACCCGAAATCATAGAACATGAATGTGGGAATGATTTCTCTTCTAATAATGTGGAATTAAATAAACAAGTCAGTATGAATATCTAAAGAAAACCCATAGGGAGTGAATAACCATAAGTAAAATTGGAATGAAATTATAAACTACCACAACTAATTATCGAAACATATTACAAGTGAAATAGGAAAAAAAACTATAGAAGTCCCAACTTAGACAGAACTCACCAAGACCATGGATCAACATCTAGATCCACCTCCACGAGAACCATTTCCCTTGATTGAACATGGAAGGAGATAATATTGATCCAACTGAAGGTATAAATAGGGGTTGAGCTAAACCGTAGTAGCATTTCACCAGAAAATCAATAAAAAAATTCCAACATCAAATTAACCAAGTAATTTTTATTTAATTTAAGAAAAACTGATTTTTCATTTGAAAAGAAAATTTAAACAAATCATTATTTACATTTTAAAGATGTAAATACATTTATAAAGTCTTTAATAATATTTCAAATGAAGGGAATACATTTAAAATTATGGAATATACTTTTAATCAAAGTGGTGATTAAACAAACAATACATCTCTCTAATGGATTAAACCAACACATTTATACAAAGAATATTACATATATTTACACTAAATGGAAAAAAGTTTTCAGTAATGTATTATACACATTTAAAATAATAAACATGAGAGAAACGTGTTCTAGTGACAAATAGGTATGATAGTCCAAGACAATAGGGACCAGACTCTGTGAATATATAAAAGTATTTTCCAACGTCCCCTATACCAAGGTCAAGAGGACTCATCACCATCTCATAAGGGATATGATGTCTTGATATGATGTTTTAGAACACTGTATAATTGTAATGTTTTTTCCAAAGAACACACTAATTACCTAAGGATTTCTTGTGATCTAGAAAAAAAATTAACGATGAGAAATATATTTTGCGAGGAACTAAAATAAAATTACGCCCCATTATCTATTAAAAATTTTCCGATTTATAATTAAAACCCATAAATATATTTTAATCTAAATCATTCCATTTCCATAAATATGGAACCATATGGATTCTATCAAAAAGATTTTTATTCCATTTTTAACAAATACAGATTTCAAATAAATTCACCATTATATTTCACAAGACAATTTAACTATTTATTGTAATAATTTAATTTTTCCAAACAAATTCCATCAATTTCATAATAAATGAACAACTCAATAGAATTTGTGTTTTTAAAAAAAAAATCCCATAAAATCAAATTTCAAAATTAATTCCAACAATTTAATTGAATAAATTTCAGTCAAAACCTGAATTTAAATTTAACAATTTAAATTAGCAGAATTTCTACAAGAACATCCCAATTCAATGGAATTAGGGTTTTTTTGATTTAAGGGTAACAAAATATATTTTGAAAAATCATCAATTCAAGGGAATATTGTTTCTATCCAAAAAATTAATTGAATCCTTATGAGTAAATTAAAAAACTTCTTTTAAATAAAAATAGATGAAATTAAATAAATCAATTTATGGTTAATGGTAATAGGGAATCGTAATGGAAAACCATCCTCAGAGCCACTTGATCTCAAAGTGTGGATCCCTAATCAGGATTTCTATGGAGGAAAACAATGAGATCCATGTAAATGAGGGTAAAAACCTAGGATTAAAATCTTGAATAGTGGGTACTATATCAATAATTAAACACACTGATCGAAATAACCCAAAAGATAAAGTGAGAGATCACCTGAATATAAAAACAATTAGATGATACTAACCATGATAATATTGAATGGGATTCATATATCATTGAATCTCTTCTGGGATGTAGATTAGGGGCCAAGAATCATCCTTGGGATCTCTGGGGAAGCGATAAAAGATTTTGGGATGAAGGAGGATTGTACAAGACCTAGAAAGATGGATCAACAATTTTTAATTAAAATTCAGATTTTGTAAAATACTATTCAAAAGGTTTCCTTGTAAAAGTCAAACGATTTAGTTAAACCATGTGTTGGCCACACACCTTTGAAAAATGCTCCAGATTTGTTCTCATGAGAAGGATCATAGTTATGTAATATGTGCGCAAGGTCTGTGAATCCTGCAGTATAATGTTTTCCATTATGATATAGCATGGGGCCCGGTTTGGAAAACATTGCACCATCTATACGCAAACCATGAACTGGAACATAAATTGCAAAAATGATTAAAATTTTAACCCATGAAACTGAAAAACAAATCCAACCAATATAAATCACAAAATGAGAGGATTAAGAATACCTTATAACAGTAATAGAATTTTACAACTTCCCAACAATAGAATTTTATTACTTTGAAAGAATATGATAAAGATTACATGTCCAAAATATTTGGAAAAAACTCTATCAACATTGAGTCACCCTCCCACATATCATTATAATCATAACTATATTAATATAGAACAAAAAAAGTTAACTTCATCACATGATGTACCTTGGTTTATGAATCAATTAGCCTAGCTGGATGTTTTTTCCCTAATAAATCATTTTCAACATCAATGTCACTATATCTATAAACATGGGATGGATAATTTAGATACATTCATACTTATGAAACATGAAACACATTATTTAACAATTTCACCTATGGTGGATGTGGAAAATTATTTACATCTTTCTACACGCACTCAAAAACCTCAAAAGGTCCCACAAAACACGGAGCGAGATTCCATTGTCTCCTAAACCGATGATGATCCAACTGAGGTGAAGTGTTCAAGAACACCTGGTAACAATATATGAACTCCCAAGGTATATAGTGATGATAATAATAAAAATTATATGATCTTTAATCCAACAAAATCTGACAAAAAATTAACTAAATCATTATTGTCATCTCATGCACCAACATTAGTCGAATCAAGGAACTTTCACTAATATTATACTAACACAATGGATACATGAATGGCTATCCATACATGGTCTCAAAAGGATCCAAATTGATCATGGACTTGTAACTATTTTTATATGAAAACTCAACCATCCACAATTGATAATTGCATGCTTCACTGTAGTTGAGAACCCAAGCGTGAAGAATATTCTCAAGACTATTTATCGTTATTTATGTTTTTATATCTGACTGCAGGAGGTATGTCATATTTTAAGTGATTTTAGATCCCATTTCCTCATAAAATCATCCCAAAAAGTGATATGTGAACTAAGGATCACTATCAAATAGATATTTCAAAGAACCTCATGTTTCCATGCATCACAAATGGGTAATAAGTGAGTTGATTTTGTCATCTTATTGATCACAACCCATATCACATTATCCTTTCTCTAGGTATGTGTTAACCCAACTAGAATGTCCATAGAGATCACATCTCCCTTCCATGCAGGCACTGGATGTCGCTGAAGAAAACCCATTGACTTCTGTTTCTTTCCATAACCTACTATCATACATAAAAATGGTATACAAACTCATCAATTCCATATCTCTTCCCGAGCCACTGTAAATACTACTTCATTTCATTGAACATCTTTGTGGACACTGGTTTCACTACCTATATGGAGCTGTAATGATCCCCTATCAAATATTTCCATACCAAATACAGTACTATAAAAAGACTCTTATAGAATATAATTCCCTATTTATAGAACGACCACTAAAAAACTATCCCCCACCATCAATATTTCTTTTTATACTATGGAACACTTAATCAAGATTCTGATCATATGGAATCAATTCAGGAATAGTTTATTCCAACTAAACAATGACCAATGAAACATAATCCCCAGATTCATGTACTATAATATGAAAATGTGAAAATAGACCCATCATGTTTTACTCATTCTTAGATTCCTTCACTTCTGGGGTCAAGATTTTTCTATTATAATAATCTAAAATTTAATTTCCTTTCCACACTATATATGAAATTCTAATGTTGAATGCATGGAGGTATTCCACCAAATACCTCTAGAAAATATTATGTTTTTTAGAGAATATATAACTTAAACTCTAGTAGTCCAAAAATATGGTTAATCTTATTATTTTAAAAAATGTGACCAAATATTATGTGCATGTATCATAGGATCATTTTCAATGAATGGGATAGATAATACATCTCTTGTGGAATAACCTAATGATATCCATAAGCAACAACATTGTCACCCTATATAAGAATTCATTCTTGGATCGAACTCAATGCCTCAGAAAGACCTCTTAGCTATATTCAACCTCTAGAAGTGTAAATGCCGGTATAGTGGTAAAAAAGAGTTTCAACTCATTAATAGA
Source organism: Viscum album (assembly GCA_963277665.1). Lineage (NCBI taxonomy): Eukaryota > Viridiplantae > Streptophyta > Magnoliopsida > Santalales > Viscaceae > Viscum > Viscum album. Next base: position 1,936,430,455 of record OY728165.1, read on the forward strand.
ATTCTAAAATTTTTCATCACAAGAAATATTTACTCAATTCTATGTGATATTAGTCATAGAATAATCTATCTATGACAAGTCGTTCACAGACTAATTCTAGTATTCAACTAGAAAAAATAATCTCCCAAACATGAAAACATTTCATAGTGGTTCTCATTTAATAAAAGACACCACCTTATCTTGATCAACTAACATTCCCTGTTATGACACCACGTTTCCAAAAAAAATCACTTTGTGAAACCAAAAATAAAATTTTGAAATCATGGAATTAATTCATTGATTTTTTTAGAAAAAATTGAAAATTTCTAGGATGCTTCACATGATCCACCCAATATATAGTGTAAATGAGGTTGTCATCCACAAAGGCTACCATGAAGGCATCAGGATACTCATGGAAAATACTATTCATCAAAGCCATGAAATATTATGTAGAATTTAATAGACCAAAGGGCGTGATAAGGTGATCATAATGGTTTTACCTTCCCTAAATGTCAATTTTTGTATGATAGATTCATTTATCATCAATTAATGGTAACTAGATTGAAGGATGATCTTTGAGAACCATTTTTCACTTTTCTATTGATCATATAGAAAATCATTCCATGTACATAAATACTTTTTCTTTATCATTACTTAATGTAAGTTTAATAATCAACCCATAGGTGAAGCGAACCGTTAACTTTCATAGAAAAGACAACTACACCACCCACGGGGACACACTCAGGCATAGGAAAGATTTCCCTACAAGATCATCCAACTAATACTTCCACTCTTTCAATTCCTCTAGTTTCAAATGGTACGATGGAATAGAAATTGGTTTAATACTATGATTCAAGACAATGTAAAACTCAACCACCCTTATCTACGGAAAACTAGAGAAGTTAGAATGTAACATTTTTGGAAGCTCAATAGAAACTAGATGAAGAACACCACTCAAAAATTCCTACTCCAAGTCAAAGGAAAAATTAATATTAATTTCTAAAAATATTTATAGGATGTTCTGGTTCTAATCCACCATGGGTCCCATTATCCTTTAAAGACATGGCACACACCCTTAGTTGTTTTGAAGTAGACCCGTCAAAGATTAAAATCAATTCGGGATTTGATGGAAATGAGACAATACATCCAAAAAATGAAGTTAATACATTTCAATTCAGGAACTAAAAATCCCAAAAAATATCAATATATGATAGATAGAAAACACAAGAGGGAATATAGATACCATACACTCTCTTCATACCAAGTGTTGTAGTAATATACATTACACGAGATAAAATATCCATATGAAGATGAAGGAGATGATGAAAATGGATTGAAATAATAAAATGAGATGTACCTGTATCAAATAGATTTATCAATAGTAATGACGTGATACATGTCATAGTTACTAGACTTATATCCTCTATCTATAGAGACTCGTCCACTATATGAAAAATCTTCGTTTTAGATCCTTGTAGATGAAACCCTAGTGCATGTGAATCATCTGATTACCCCAATGTTTTATGAGGATCTGATAAACCCGTTCAAATAAAAGAGAGTAGAATAGATATGGAAAAATCTATGTAACATCCTTAAACATCTAAAAGATCAAGGGTTCTTTTTTGCCTCACTGCAAACCCTCTTTGAATGTCCTACCTTTAAACATCAGTAAAAAATCTAAAGGGACTCTTCCAAGAACAATAGGAGGACTAAAATGATCCTTATGTTGATAGATACTATAAGAACCATCACACAACTATTTTCCATTGAATGAACTCACAATAACAATTGATAAAAATGATGCTTCCAATATCATTAAATTTACTGACAGGTCCATCTCAACCATTATCACTCTATCCATCACATAATAATAAGAAGGAGACATCGGTATGAAAAACAAAGATGAATATCTGGTCGATGAACCAACTCAATCCATTGATCACTCATCCTTTAATTCGAGACTATCTCAGTTGGAAATGCATAAACTCAGCAACACAATTTTTATACTCTATCACGGTCCTATCTGCCTGTTCGAGTTTGAATAAGTTAGTGGATTTTGTTAACTACACCGAATCTAGATAGATATGGTTAGTGAAATGAACCTTGAATTCCTTCCACTCTAATACCAAATGATTCTTCATTATCACCATAATATCCCAATATCTCATGATCAGACTTTCTAACATGAAGGTGACTTAGTTCACCTTGATTTCGTCTGGTGTGTCTAGAAATCCCAAAAATGATCTATTCTACTCAACCATTACATAGAATCTTAATGATCATTTGATACATTGAAGGTATTTAGTTTCTAGTGAATGGTCTTATGAGAATAAATCTTGAGAACGTCCCTATGAGGTTCCATATATCGAACCGAATCAAGAACCGAAGGTTGTGCATATCCTAGATCATGAACAGTGTGCACATTCACCTATCATATGGTCGAGTCCATAAGAGGATTTGATCATTGAAATTTTGCAGCATAATCTTCCCGGATCTGATTCATACACCTTATAATAGTAATGATACCACCCAACAATAGAACACAATATGATAGACATTTCATTAACACTCAAAATGACTAATATAAATAATTAATCCCAATAGAGAGGAAAACCAATATTTGTATTTAAATGTTTCGAAATCAAAGTATGTAAAATACTAAAACTAAATCCAACATATTTCATTCCCTAACCAACCCTATTGAAATATGGTGCATTGGTGCAAGATCAGGATAACCACTCATTGGTAACTACCTCCTATGATCCGACATGATTTTACAAATTCATACTTACATTAAGAAAAAAAATCAAACATCATATAATAAGACATTGACACAAAATTCCAACGTACCAGAGAAACCTAATAACTAATCCATCCATTACATAGCCTGAAGGGTTTTCCCAATCATAATGAGTTGGTGACTAGAACATGGAATCATACAATATGAAAGACAGAAATATATTTCCATTAACAATACGGAAGTTAAAAAATAATAAAATATGAATTTAAAAAGATAGTCCACTTAGAGTGAAGTACCAAAAGTAAAATAGGTAAAAAATCAAAATGCATAAGAACTATTTATTACAAAATATTTTTATAAAAATAGGTAGACAAACACCCCATGTCCCAACTCAGATAGAACTCACCAAGTCCAAGGTTCAACAACTGGATCCACGTATGAGAGAAAATTTTATCTTTCTCGAATGAGGAGGAAGATAATCTAGAAACACCTGAAGTAACAAATTGGGTGTGATCCTATTTCTAGTAGGATTTCATGAAATATTCCACAACATATGCCCATATCAATTTAACATGTATATTTATTTAAATTTAAAACAAAAATATTTGGGATTTAAAAAATATATATATAATCAATATTTGTGTTTTAAAGATGTAATTACAATTTAGGAGTACATGATACACATTTGAAATGTTTGAAATATATTTCAAATGATAGAATCTACCATTAACCAAAGGGTGATTTACACAAATGGCACTTTTCACAAATGTTTTAAACTAATACTTCTATATAAAATATTTTATGTAAACTTATAATGTATATAAAATTGTATTCCTCAACATAAAATATACCTTTTAAATCATCAATAAGCAATAAATATTTCCATCTTCCAAATAAGTAAGATGGCTCCATGCTATAGGGACCAAACACCATGAATACAGAAATGTATGTACATACGTCCCTTCATCCAAGTCCAAGAGGACTCAGCTCTATCACCTAAGGGATGTGTTGTGATAATAGAATGTTTTATAACATTTTATAATAGTAATGTTTTGTCCAAATAAATCACAAAAAATATATGTTTTCATGTTATCTATTACAAAATAAATGATGTGGAATTTATTTTAAAGCTACTTAAAATACAATTATTTCCCATTACCATTTCAAATATACAAATTTTAAATTTAAAATCTATAATTGGATTTTAATCAGAATCAATACCTTTCCATAATGATAAAACCCTATGGTATTCCATAAAAAAATATTCAATTATAAATAATATGGTTTTGTAACTAATTCACATTGAAATTTCATTATCCATTTTTAATATTAAATTTAAAATTTTAATTTTTCAATCATATTCCATAAATTTCATAATGAACCCCAAATTCAATTGAATTGATTATAATTCAATTTGTTTACATGAAAAAAAATTCACAATTAAATACAAAAATATAATTCAATAAACTTCTATAAAAATCCAAAAAAATAATAAAAATTTTAATTACCATAATTTCAATAAATACACCCCAATTCAATGGGATTGGGGGTTTTCCAATATCATGCCAAAAACCTATCTTTCCAAAACCACCAATTAAATAGAATTGTCGTTTTATCCCAAAAAATAATTGAAATTATTTTGATCATAATTAAATTATTACATTAAATTAAAAAACAAAATATTAATTAATTCAATTTATGGTTAATGAAAATCATCCATCGTAATGGAACCGACTACCTCAGAGCCATTAGATCATGAAGCATCAATCCTAAATCATAAATTTTAATGAATAACCACAGCAACAAGATCCAAAGAAATGACGATAAAAACATATATTTATAACCCAAAAAAATTGTTTATTATATATATAACTAAAACAAGCATCAATGGTACTTTATAGATAATGATATAGATCATAAGAGATTGAGGACAAGAGGAGGAAACTAATATAGAGATGGTTGAATGTCGATCATCTATATTTGGATCACTTCTTGGATGGATATGAGGGGTTCAAAATTGTACATGGGAAATTAAAGGATTTTATTAATGAGTTTTTCCAAATGAGGTCCAGCTAGGCCCTAACTATTTTGTTTAAGAATTTGTAATTAAAATTTTGATTATGTCAAAACTCATCAGCATAGTTACCTAAAAAAAGGTTCATGGTTCAGTTAAACTATTTTCCTATAGAATGATTTTGATAAATGGGATGAAATGCTTCTTTAGATATGGAACTGATTTGTTAAACAATTCACATATCATTTGAATCCTACAATCTAGTTTTTTCTTATTTTTTTGTACCAGGGTGAATGGTTTAGAAAACTATGGGTGGTCCTTCTGAAAACGGTTCACTAGACAAGAAAATTTCAATTTTGTTTTGATATATTATGAAAAAACTATCTAAATGAAACCTAACCAAATAAAGATATAAAATGAGGGGTGTATGAATACAATAAAATATTACCAAGATGCTGCACTAAATGTTACATCCATTTCATCAAGGAAAACTCATTTATATCATTGGAGCTTAGGGGATTGACCGAGAAATGTGTGAAATTTGACTCGATTGTGGCTTGTGAGATATATTTTTTAAGTTAAGTGCATTAATAACTTAATCAATTATTCTTATTATACTAGATATCAGAAAAATTTATATATTATACTGTGATGTTTCATGGATTTGTCTAGATCATGTTTTGATAAAGGATGATAGGGTTGTAGCGTACATGTCCTACTTGTTGAGGCCTCATGAGTAGGATTACCTTTTTTGAAACCTAGATATAGAATTCATGTTAAAGAATTTACTAACTTTCCAGAACTACTATTTTGGAGACTGTTTCGTGTTTTATATAGAAGATAAAAGTCTCAAATACATCTTCGTACATGAAGAGGTGAATTTGAGGCAGAACGGGTGGGTAAAATACATATAGTTATCCGATTTTTAGCTTCCATACACACATGAAATAAATAATATTGTGGATGACACATTTTAAAACAATACTCAGATTCGAATAATGAAGGAGGATAGTAGTGATTTTTTATTGGTGATATTTTTCAATGAGATTTATTTGGAGATTTTGGACAATATGGGAAACCAGTTCTTGAATCTTTACGAGTGATATAATCCCTTATAGAGCATGTTCATATGAAGAAAAATTACTGATACAACGACCTCCTTTTGTGAGATAGTTTCATATAAAATAAACCATCTCCTAGTTGGGTTTTTTATGTGAGTGAGACCTAGATAGTCCTTGGCCGTGTATGGGGGCCTTAAAATACATGGGAATAGATTATGTGAGAGTCTAACGCCACTGTATGGGATTTTCAGCCAGAGACATGTATCATCACTATTGGTGGATAGGTATAAATATGAATATAAAAGGATTCATCACTTGGTACCCAACTATTATCAAGGTAATGAAGAGCCCGAACAACCTTGTAGACTTCTACAGCCTCTCTCCATTCCTAAATGGAAATTGAATAATGTCACCATGGATTTTATGGTAGGATTTCCATGTTCCCTTCAGGTTATCGATATAGAATGTTTGATTTTCAATAGGATGACCAAATTTTTACACATACTAATGATCTAGGAGTCATTCATTGAAGTTGATATATGAAGGATTTACATCCTAATGATAACATGAATTAATGGTGTTCCGTGTTCTATCTTATCTTGCCATGATACCAACATTACTTGACTATTATGGAAAGGGTTGTAAAAGTAATTTGGATCATTTTTCCTCTTGTGTTCTTCATATCACCCTTGAATACATGGGAAGTCTGAGAAGATGATATGGGTGTTAGAATATATGATTTGGGCCAACATTTTTTATTTAAGAGGATTTTGGGAAATGCATATTCCTCTTGTAATTTTTTATTACAATAACTGCATTTCAAAAGAAATTCTGTTGGATAGACATGATAACCTTTTACTAGACCATTTCCATCACCTCTATTCTATATCGATAAATGTGATTTATATTTACTAGGTCCTAATCTCAATCAAAGAGACTTTAGAGAAGGGTTATCTGATTTAGAAGTGTTTGAAAGAAACTCAATCTTGGAAGAAGTATTATATTAATCATCTTTATAGACCTCAAAACTTCTTGTTGGGACATTGGGTCTTTCTGCGTATATTGCCCAAATGGGGTGACAGAAGAATCAGGACACAAGGAATGTTATTTCTTTGATATGTCAAGCCTTTAGAGATAGTTGAGATAGCTGTCCGGATATCCTATCAGTTGTTGATACCATAGAGGTATTGTTTCACGAATGATGTCTTCCATTGACTAAATATTTTATAGTATCAGTATAACCTATCTCATTCATTTTACCATGAGGATATTTATTTATAAGAAGATGTGTCCTTTGATCAGAATCTAGTATTTAACATCGATTGGATCATAAAGGCGTTCCAGTGTATATCATTTCGTCTATTCTGTGTTCTATTGAAGCAAATATTCTTGTAGCATGATGCATGAGAGAAGAAGGGTGATATATGTGTTTCATAGTATAAACCCTTCTCAGTAGATGTTCTACTACCCATATATGGTAAATACAAGGATGATTTGTCTTATTGTGGGGATATTGTTACGTCCCTACATTTTCAAAAGTTATAGAACATTTTTTATTTAGATTACATTAAATTACACTAATAATTACTCTTAATCATGCATATGATCTCTCATATGTGTTTAAGTATCATTAGTATCCTGAAACCCTATATTTGGAAGATAATATTATGATACATGGTTAGAAGAAACTGTGTATCCCATCTCGCATGGTTTCTCGAGATCATGCAGCTATAGACTGTAAGGACCTATGAGCCACATTATTATACTATAATCGTGAGACCTCGTGTACACGGATGTGTGACCCATCTACAATTTTGGATGGTGGTGTTTTATGGTTTTCACATGGTAAGACAAATATTTCACTTAAGTATGTAGAGTGTGATCTTGAAGAAGAATTTGGTGCATGGTTTGGCTAACCATGTGGCCAAACCAGTCATCCTTTTAATTGAGGTTGAAATAAAAATATCAACCCACTTAAATTATTTAAAAATATTCTCTTACAAATCCATTAGTATTGTAGATATTTTTAATCTTCTACAATGTACGAATTCATCTCCACCTCCTTTATAGGTTATAAGAGAACTCCACCAAATGGGTTGTGTTTCATTTTCCATCAGATACATCAAAAATCTATAGGTTAATTCTTTAATCCTTTCCATTTTATTTCATGTTAATTTTTCCAACTGCAAGGGAATTGGATGGTTTCATCAATTTCTTACAACCTTTCTCAAATAAATGGTATAAATTAAAATAGGTAAGCTTTATGAGATTCAAGAATGTGGTCTATATTCTTCCCCTTCATTTCATTATGTACTAAAAATGTGTCACTGCACCATGAGTCGGACACTTTCTACATAACCTCTAAATTTATAGTGTAAATTATATTCAATGCATTAAATAGCCTTTAAAAATCCAATATAGTGGTGATTCAACCCCATTAGTTTATTTCCATACCTTGTTCCACAACAATGGGTGATATAAACTCTTTATAACATTTCCCCCATTGATCTAAATTGTCTAATTACCCTTGAAGGTTATTGGATGATAACAAATTATTTGATATTTATCTTGCTTTGAATTGGTTAATGAGTTAGGAATTAAGACCTTTAACCCTTCTTCATTTTATAAATTGTCTTCACTATTTTAATTTGGAAGACAATTAGGATTTAAAACCCTTTTACCTAAATGGTTTCATAACTGAATTCTTGAATAATATGCTAATTATGATATAAATTCCCAAATTAAATAAAATTGATCCGTCATTTTAAATGTTATATATTTACATTGATTTTTTTGATGCAATTCCTCTAGTGTCTAGGGTGAAACAAAGGGTTCTTACTTAATGACCCATTTGATGGTCTCTCACTACATCATAATCATCCTTTTGTGGTGGTCTTTTAGTGATGGTTTATAAAACTACCGCAAAAACATTACTTAAAATGGTTTGGTGGAGGTTTATTAAAGACCATCACAAAACCCATTTATTTTTTTACAGTGGTGACACTCCCCACCCCCACCCGCGCAGACCCTTATCTCCCCCGACACCCGCGACTCTTCTCCCCCCAACGTGCCCCACCCTAGCTCTGCTCCCCTCTCGTGTTGCCGGTGACCTTGCTGCCAGTCAGTGATGACCCCCCCCCGACACCTGTGATGTCACCTTTTCCCTAGACCCCATCGAGTTCCTACCCTAGGTCATATCCCCTCCCCAACCGCAGGTGGTTTTCATAGTTATAGGTATTGTTTTTCGTAATTCTTTCTAGCCTTCAGTGCATAGGATTATATACATATGCAACCCTTTTAGAGTGTATCCCAACTAAGTGGTATGGTTTTGATAATTCTAGAATATGGAAGGAATCATTTTCAACGGGATACACATTTTCATGTCTAGTATTTCTTATGGGGTTTATTAATGTATTCCTATAGGCTAGATCCTATTCATTCTTTGTGTTTGGTTTCATTCATGATGGAAGTGTTTCATGTTTTAATGATCACTTCTTTATCTTATGGATGCTTTGTTTATTTCAATTTATTTAAATTTCATTAATTTTTTTTTCATATTATGAGTTTATTAGAATATGGAATGATTTAATTCAAACCAATGGACGTTTACTTGGAATTGTTTTCAAAATTAACTACTTAATCAAATTTGATTCATTTTTCAGACAGATCAATATTTTCCATGGTAATAAACATTGTATATATTCATGGTGGTATATTACTATGAATTTTTGGAAAACCATTTATATTTTATTGGGTGTATGAAGGTATGTACTTTTAGTATGTAGATAAATTTAACATTTTCATTTATATTTAATGCATCTCTCGGTTGTTTTCACCTTAATGGTGGGATTGGATAGTGGTAACATATAGTCACATGGATACTTTGTTTTAGTTTCTTTTCATGTTTATCATTCTAGATTGGTTTAGTTATATCTCATGGTAATGTAATTTTTCATCCATGATATAATATGATTGATTATATTTATCTTGTTATATATGAGAGATATTGTCTTGTTATTTTAGTGTGAAATATCTCCCATGGTTACTTGTGTTGATACCCAGGTTCATTTCACTTGCCCATGGTGATCAAGAAAACTCTATGGGACCCATGTTTGTTCATTAGAAAATAGTATTATAGGAGGTCTTATTTCAATGTGTGGTTGGTAATATGGATTTATTTTATAAAAAACTCAAGGAGTGTGCCCATCCTTGTTTTTCCACACACATTTAAGTATTTTATCTTTATGTGGAATTGATTATTTTACTTTTTTACTATAATTATCTTGTGCTTATTTTATTCTTCATATTTTCTTTATAACATCTATCTATATAACTAACATGTCAGTTTTTTCATTGGTAGAATGTTTGAACTTTCAACATGGATACTGCTAACTTCCCTCTTTATTATTAGTTCTTTTAGATGATGATCCTTTCATAGACATCTCAAATTTAGATTCAAAGGCCTCTTTCCTTCCCTCTGTGAGATATTCTTTGGAGGTTTTTTTCTTACAATATTATTTCACATTTTCCAAAGGATGCTTTTTATTTATTCACTAACTTATGTGGCCTTATTTTCTTATTCGATTAATATATAGGTTGATAGGAACATGGGAAAATCTTATGAATTCTAATTTTTCATACATCAAACACATTTTCAAAACATCAAATTATTTTTTATGTATAGATGTTTCTATTAACCTATGGATTTTTTCCTCATATCTTTATTTCTATCCCTTAGAATTGGATTACTTTCTAATTTTCCATTTAATAGACTATACCAATAATCTTATTCACAATAAATTAATTTTTCACAGCACCAACATTGTTCCGTAACCCATGATCATATTATTTCATTTAAATAATGACATTAGTTCTTGTTTATAACTTGTTTTGATCTTTAAGGGAAACCAAATTCCTTTATTTTCTTTATCCACCATAACTAAGGTGGACTATTCCATCAAATATTTCAAAATACATGCTTATACATAATTGTTTTCCTACCCAATCCCTTCATAAAAAGAGATTTAAAAACATTATTATGACATGTTATAGATGGTACCTCTTCTTTATTAGTGGTCTAATTCTACTAAATTCAATGCTTGATATCCCTTGTTATAAACCAGATTCAATATGACATCATTGATTCTCCTAGCTAAGGCATGTAAACCAATTTTTATTCTAGAATAATCCATAATTAATGTAATTATAGATTCAACAAGTGACTTTACGTCATCTTGAAACATCTAGATCTAGTTTTGAAGAAAAAGAGTGGTTTATTAACACCACTTGCAGAGTCATGATCATCCATGACTGGTTTTGATCATATATTATATCAAATGAGACTTGAAATAATTATTACATCACAAATTTCATCCATTTTTTGGATTTAATCAGATCTTCCTTTAGATGAATAAAATATGATTTATTAGCACATCCACCCCATTGATCATATCTCTCTTAAAATATTGGGCCACTTCAAACAATGGTTAGAATTATTTAACTTAATGGTATATGGGATCCTCCAACTTTCTTAAGTTGAGTAATGTGGTTGCACTTTGTTCACTCACCCGAATCTCCAAATTTAATTCTAATCCTTTGTGGGGGTACTACTTTATATGACACCACTAGTGGGTGATTTACCATATGCATTGATATAAGAAAACCTTATGTAACCTATTAATATATTATTTCAACTAGTATATATGAAAATATTTCCCTATTTAGAAATAGTTATATGTTTTAATTTTTTATAATATTGTGTATGCACATTATGATATACACGGATAAAAGCTGGATCACATTACCGAGGAACGCACCTTAGTATATTAAAGGTTTCAATGTGTTTTTAGATTTTTCAAATTCCAATCGATCCATTGAATGAAGAATATGATTTCCATGTCTGAAATGTAAATTTAGAAGTTCTTTGATGAGAAATTATGTTTAGGAACATTTAATACTAAAGCAATTACCTGGTTAATATTTTCTTTGGATTTGGCATGGAGAATCGAATGTTACAGAATGGTTGAGAACTAAGGTCAATCCATATAATGACCACCCAACTTCCACAAAAATGTAAAATTAAATGAAAAACCTAATAAATGATGCATTTGACATTGAAAGAGACCACTTTTCACATCAAAACATATTAGAATGTCCAGATGAGGGTGCTACAAAAATCAACAAGACAAGTGATATTTTTGAGACTGTAGGACAACTATATCAAGATTGTAACATATCAGTGTTCCATCCTCTTGATTTTGTGGAGACTAATTTAAGAGAAAACATCACTGAGAAATATTTTTTCCATGATTTAGTTGATGATGGAAATCGACATTCATATAGTGGATGTTTGAAATATTAAAAACATTCTTTAATACTGAAGTTGTACCATATCAAATGTCTATGTAGATGTACAAATAAGGTAATTCCCATGATATTGGAATTATTGCATGATGTATTTCTTGAATGAAACATCCCAAAGTCTTTTTAAGAAATGAAAAAGGTTGTTAACAAGATTGGTCTGAATTATACAAAACAACATGTGTACCCCAATTAATGTATGCTTTATTGGCGAGAGGATTCAAGTATATATGATTGTAAAAAATAATGATCTTCTATATGGTAGTCAATGGGTGATGTTGACAGTCTTAATCAACATAAATTTATGGAGAAGAAGAAAAGGAAAAAAACTGAAAAAGTTTTGTGTTACTTTGTTTTAAATCCTCGATTGCCAAGATTATTCAAGTCATTGAAAACCGCTGAACACATGAAGTGACATTCTATAGATAATATCAATTATTGGTTAATAATACATCCACGAGATTCAAAATCATTGAATAAATTTGATTCATTACATCCAGATTTCTCAACTAATCCATGGAATGTTTGACCGGGATTGGATACTAAGGGATTCAACCCATTTTGGAAATTGAGTACCAGTTATATCATTTGGCCAGTTGTTTTGATCCCTTACAATCTGCCTCTATAGATGTGTATAAAAAATTGCATTTTATTATTTTGGTGATTATTCCTAAAAAAAATTCCTAGAAATGATATTTGTGTATTAATTCGTCCTTTAATAGAAAAATTATAGGATTTGTGGAGCAACAATGTTGAGAAATTTTATGCTTCTTCTAAGACAATATTCTAAATGCAAGCTGCTTTAATGTGGACAATTAGTTACTTCCTTGGGCATGTGAATTTATCTCGTTGGAACACTTACACTGGTTATTCTTTCCTTATTTGTAACATTGATTTGGATCCCAGATGACTACCTCACAGTAGAAAATGGTGCTTCTTATGCCATCGAAGATTTCTCGATGAATGTCATAGATTTCGGCTGAATAGATCAAAAGTTAATCGTTTCATTAACCATAAACCACCTCCAAATTTTTTAACTAGTTTTGAAATATTGACACAACTTGGAAATGAGGAAACATATTTTTCGAAGGTTCATCATTTGAATGATAGCAAGAAATGGGTTCTACGTGCATCGTCAAGAGAGATCGGAACACAACAATGGAAGAAAAAAATTATATTCTTTACACATCCATTTTGAGAATTTAATTTATTGTGGAATTATCATGATGTGATGCATATTGATACGATTTTATGTCACAACTTCATTTTCACATTTCTTAATGAGCATAGAAAGTTTAAGGATAATCTCAATTCCCACAAAGACTTACAAGAAATGAACATAAAATGTGATCTATGGCCAGATGAGAATAAAAAGTATCCTCCGACAATTTTTTCAATGAAAAATAGGGATAAAGATACATTTATTCAAATTTTAAATAATTTTAAGGTATCTTATGGGTATTCAAGTAACATATTTAGGTGTGTTTAATTTAATAATCATAAGTTACAAGGATTGAAAAGTCACAATTCACATATTTGTTTTCAACAGTTACTACCATTGGCATTGTGTAAATTATTACCTGAAAAAATTACTGATGTCATACTCCAATTATTCCCATATTTCAGACAACTTTGTGAAAAATCTATAAATCCATTTTAGCTTGACAACCTCCAGGAAAGGTTTGTATCGACCCTTTATGCAATGGGGATGATCATTCCTACATTGTTTTTTACTATAATGATGCATTTAATTGTGCATTTGGTTGAGGAATCTAAATTAGGAGGCCTCATTCTTTATCGATGGATGTATCAAATTGAGAGGTACTTTATTTTTATGTTTTTCAATTAAGTAAACAATTTTTGGAACTTAATTAAATGGATAATTGTCTTTATTTTATTTCATATATACCTTGGGCATTTGAAATCATATATGAGAAATAAATATCAACCAGAAGGCTCTATTGCTGAAGGCTATTTGTATGAGGAGTGTCAGAACATTTGTTCTAGATACATGGATGATATTGAGACAGGATTTAATCAAGTTGTACTTGTTGAAGACACAACAAATCAATCTAAAATACATCATAAAAAATAAATATTACCTACTGAAATAAAAAAATTTAACTACTATTGGTCGATTATTTGGGAGGAGCTCAAATGTGACACTGATAGAATTGGAATTATTACAGGCACATATATATGTGCTTCTGAATAGTGAAATATGCATATCCATTTGATGAAGAGTTGAGTATAAAAACAAAAAGATGAATGAGAGGCCGAACATGAAATTAGAAAGATATAACGAAAGCTGTTAATAAAGATCTTGTAGAATGGTTTTCACAACATGTAAGTTCATAAATATTTCAAATAATATGAATATTATATTGATACATATAGTTTGTAAATCTAATAAAATATATTTAGATATTTAGATCATGAATAATGATACTCAAGTTGAGGTGTCAAAATATTTGATGTTTTTTGGTCAAGGTCCTCTAAAACATGTTAGAAAGTTCAACAATTATAATGTGAATGGATTTTTATTTCATATAGTCGATCGAGAAGAGGGTTTTAAAACACATTATAGTGGTAAATTTACATTTTTTGAATTATAATACTATAGAATATTGACTAAAAATATTGAATTAAACTACCACAATCATTTCTCAGTTGTTTTATTAAAAAACAATTTGGTCAATATTATCAGAGGTGTTAAAAGAGATTCCTTGAAATTTACTTATGTGAACTTTTCTCGCTTGATGGATGTTGGTGATCGTGAACTGCAAGATCCATATATATTATCATTGCAAAAAAAATGTTATATTATGTAAATGATATTTTGGAATAAAGGTGGAGTGTATTTTCATACGTAATATATAGAGTGTTGTATGATATGGTGATGAAGTGTAAGATTTGACCTTGGAAATTTAATCTCATCAACAACAAGAAGAAGAATTATTTTTCCATAAATATATTGAAAATATTATTTTATAAAGGTTTAATGAAGTGGATGATGTAATGGAGTAGGAGACAGACATGATTGATGTGGAAAATGATTGTATGTACAGTTATATATTTATTCAGTAACCACTTATTTCATTTATACAGTCATTAATTATAATTATTATGTAAATTTTGTTTGTTAGTACTGGGAATCTATTATTATTTTTATTTATCTTCTACATAATTTTTTTGAAATATATTTTCTAAACATAAATTTATTTGATTAAATGACAGTAATGACATGGATGAAGGAATACATTGTTTTATCCACAACTGTGATTGATGACGATCAATATGTCTCCCTCCCTACGACATCTAATCCACCAGCTGCCTGCACCCCTAGACCATCTCCCCCTACACCATATCTCACACTCTCTTTGAGCATCCCTTTAGAAGCTGAGTCGTAGAATCCCCCTTTATCAGACTCATTATTTGGGTGGTGGTGCACCACTACTAGTTCATCACGGACATACTGGAGGGTCACTATTATAGGTACAAATATTTATATAATTAAATTTATTGGACTTTTTATACTAACTATTTATTCATTAAAGATGAAAAAAATGAAACTGTGGAGAAAAATATAAAATGTTCAGATGTGTGGAATATTAATGGAGAAAGATAGTTTTCCCATTCAATTCATATGGGGTCCCTACAGATGATGCCGTAGAATTACATGGCCAAATTCTAGGCCAGCTGGCAGCAAATACCATTTACCTTCCTATTTATAATGATTATTGGATAAATATGCCTCCAAGTTGGCGAAATTATGTTTTTTATTCCCAAATAAATGAAATTTTAATACATTATGGTGTAATTGAATGTCATGTTAATAATATGTTCAAAATGAATTTCATTATACATATGTTTTTCCACTTTACAGTTGCTGATGTGATAGCACGAAAGTGGACATTGAAAAATCATGGTAATAAATGGAAAGACTTAAAATTGAGATTCTTGGGAAATGTGAATGATACTTCGTTGACTGTCCACCAAATGTATGATATTCTAACCAATGGGGTACCCAAAGAATAGTGAAAGGCTTTTGTTGACAGACATCGTGATGAGAATCACATGGTATTTAAAAATATATTTTTATATTAACCTTATTTTAAATTTATACATAAATATGAAGATGATATGACAATTAATATATTACTATTAAAATATATTTTAATTATTTCTGGATCTCCCAAGAAAGAATGCATCAAGCTGGGAAAAGCATGTCATCCCTCAAACTACAGGGTAAAAAAGATTTTCTAGTAGCCAATCGACTCTAGAAATATTTTCATTAAATTAAATATTTATAAGAAAATATAATGTGTTAATTATATTAAACTGTTAATTTATCGTTGTTAATGATGTCACATAGTTTAGGGCATGAAGCATCTCGAATTGAAGTGTCATTGTATGTCCACAAAAAATCCGACGGATGTTTTGTTAATGAGACTGCCAAAGTAGTTGGGCTATGAACTCATTTTTTAATAATAATATCTTATTATCAGTTTTTAATATGTTAATATATATTAATATTTGATTTGTAGCTAAAAATTAATGAACGATGGGATGTTAATCTGGGGCAGTCCTACTCAGTCTCCCAGGATGACCCAGTTGCTAATGTCCTTGGGAATGAGCATCCTGGTAGAGTGCGTTGGATGAGTTTAGGACCCATACTATCTGAGGTTCTGAGAAGGCCATGGGGATGTAATATTCATCTACAACAGGTTGTATTCATCCCATATCCGAAGATTCTAGGAAAGAGAATGCTTGTCTATGAAACAGAGTTCACGAGTAGGTTGATCATATATCTGCTTTGTAGAAAGAGTTGACTGAAATACGTCATCAGATGAGTAGATATGCAACCGGTGGTATAATATCGATTGGTGGTGAGAAGGTAAATCACAAAAATTCAAAATAATATAGTTTTCAATATTTTATTTGTTTTAATTTTAAATATAAATATAAAAATCTATTTAATTTTCAATATAATGTTTATATAGGTGGTAGCATGAAGTGGAGATGGAGGTGGAGAGGGTGACGATATGTGTTAATCACTGGACATTGATTAGTTGTAGTGTTGATATTTTGGAGGTGGAGAGGGTGTCAGTATGTGTTTATCGTCGGTTTGTATATGTATCTTGTGTGGCACATAGTTGCCACCAATCATTTTCATAACCTAACATTTTCTTGATTTTTCATTTTTCATATTTTGTATTTTATTGATTTCTGATGTTTCCTTTTATGTCTTGATTTATTTAGTGTGGAATTCATATATAGGACACAACATCCTACAATAGACCCCTACCAAATAATTAACAAAACCAACCACCCTCTTTCGAACAACTTTACCATATTTAATTATAGATAAAAAATTAGGAATTAATGGGTTGAGGAATGTCATGGTTTGCAAACTATATAGTGTTTTATCAAATATCTGATTAATGTTATTATACATAACAAAAAAGTGTGATTAGGCATGTAACCATGAAAGATTTGAGGAATGTCACTGTAAATCAGTGTTCATGGGATAAGAAACTCTCCGAGTGGTTTTGGTATTTAGTTTAGGGGAGTTGGTAAAGTCAATTGGATAATAATCCTTATAGATTGAGATCTTAGTATGTAAAGATAATGTTGAGAATAGAATAGTTATATGATATTCATTTTGAGAATGACTCGTTTGTGGTGAGTGATTGTGTGGTTATACTTGGTATATCTAAGATGCTTTTGGATATTGAATTTACTCATATGTAGTGGTTCATGGTAAGTGGGTTGGGAACATGAACCGGATATTACCAGAAATGATTCATTGGATCATGATTATAGTTTTATGGTCATGATGTATTGGAGTAAGTACCCATTAGGTTTGGTAAATATTAAGTAGGATTACAAGAATGAACTAGTGAGACTGTTCCCAGAGGATTACTCTATAGTTGGAAGAAGAGAGTGTCTGTTGGTTTTTCATTCCACAAAAATACATGCTATGTGAGGATAGTACACACTAGATATGTGTGTTTATCAGTGAGTTTTGAATCATTTATTATACCATATGTGTTTGGTATTCATATTTTGGTATTCTTGGAATTGTTTTTTATTCAGGGCGCTCATACAGAAGGTGCAGAAGATGCTATTGTTTTTTGTAAATCTGATTTTAGTGGTGGTTTTAAATCGACGCAATATGTCCGCATTTCTCTACTAGTGCTGGTTATAACTTCCGCTACAGTATTAAATTTAGAGGCGGTTTTAATCTACGCTATAGTGTCCCATCTCCCAAATAATGTTTACAGTGGTTATGATGTTTTTAGTCGTATTTCTCTCAGCCAGAGACTAAAATTTTTTTGGGGGTGGTTAAAACCGCCCCCAAAAAAAAATACCCTGCCCACCCAAACCACCTCTAAAAACATCATTATGACGCTAAAGGAGAAAACTATGAAGGTTCCTATAAACCGCCGTTAAATGCCTATAACTGAAGAAATAGTGACATAACACACAATGTAGTGGCAGTTTTTGGAAACCACTGCAGAAGCATATAGTGGTGGTCAAACCGTCGCCATACCCAAAAAAACCACTGTGACCTTTGAATTTTCTTACAGTGTCTCGTGACTTTGTTTATAATTTATAATTCTTTTAAAATTACACAGGGGTGACATTAGTTATGTCTATAATGAGATCACTATTCATTTATCTATTTTACCTCCAGACGAGTGACATCAATTCCCTAGGGGAGACCCCTTGGATAAGCTTGATGGAACTAGAGTTTTACCATTCCTCATCAGATACTCAGGCCACTACGTGTGATACCAGGTATATAAATAGAATTTATTACTTTACATTTTCATTCCACAAATGGAGTGAAACATGGGACTTCATCATTGGGTCATTATAACACCCAGATATTTAACAGTAATTTATTTTCATCAATGCAATTCAATAGTTTGTGATACATGTAACACTGAGCTTGAGCACAAAAAAACATAAAAAACTAGACATTAAAAAAAACTGTTATTATTAGTGTTAAATAAAATTGGAATTTTATATACTCCATATAATTTTATCATCAAAATTATGTTTTTCTAAAACATAATATAAGAAAAAATTCAGTTTTTTAGACAAATGAATTATTTCATAAAAAATGAAATTTTACAACCTTTAAATGGAGGTCCCATTATTAAATATAATACATAACACTTTTCAATATTAAATTTGACAAAATATACTTCATATTTAGAAGTGGGACATATAAATTTAGTTCTGAGAAGTCTGGAATTCATCTGCGTGCAGAATCCGTCTCCTTGTTTCGTGAAGTTTCCTTCACGACATGGTTGACTCGTGAAGCTCCTTCCGTGGTGTATCACCACACCGAGGGATTACGAAGTGGCCGAAGCGAAGTGGATTGACCCATGAAGAACCTTCCCCATGGTTTCTCCACTTTTTTACCTCGTGAAGCGGCCCCTGTGAAGATCCAGACACAGGGTGCGGTTCCGCGATGGCGGGGTGTGTGCTAGGTAGAAGGTGGTGACCTATGTGTGTGAGGTCATCTCCACGTTACCGAGAAGCTCTGTTGTTAAGTGGATTGAAGTGGAACTATTTGAAAATTTGTATTTGTGAAGCACCTGTGGTGTTGTGATGCCGTAAAGGCCCGCTAGGGGTGTTGCTCCATGAAGACTGGTGTGCGCGGCTGTGAGGGTTTTTGGGCACAACCACTTTAGGGGTATGGTTGACTATGAAGGTCGTGGAGCCGGTCCCAGCTCTGTGGATCATGGTTGGAGGCCGTTTTGGGGCATCCGGTCTAGGGAACCTATTTTTGGACTGGGCCTCGACTCAATTAAGTTTCTTGGGTATTTAAAGGGTGTCAGTCCTTTAGGAGGATTGCAAAATGATTTTTTTCACTATGGATGCAGATTTTGTAAATCAAAGGAAGAGGTTGTCCCAGAAGGAAAAATAAAAGGCGATGATTCAGACACAGAGAAATGAAGACGTAGTATTGGAAAAGCGCGTGTCTCTGCTCGTGGTGGGAAAGTTCGTCGAAAACATATTGGTAAATCAGGGGGCTCTCAAAAACACTCTACAACACATCTACATACATGATGTTGGAGTGGATATTCGAGAATCGGGGTTCAATCGCCTCATCTTTGAGATCATCAATGAGAAAGATAGATACAAAATCATGCATGGTAGACCATGGTCCATTGATAATAAACTCCTCCTAATGGAATAATTCAAATGGGGGATGATATCGAGTGTGTGAATTTAACCTATTCCCCCTTCTGGATAAGAATTAAAGGAATTCCCTTCCATGAATGAATGGAACGTACCATGAGGGGAATTGGGGATAGTTTAGGTAACTTTCTTGACTGGGATAGTTCAGACCCAATACAATAGGGCCCTGAGGATTGGATCAAGGTAGATATTGATTTGTTAGAGCCACTGATGAGGGGAATGTTTTTAAATATTGAAGATACCATCACTTTGATATCATTCGAGTTCGAGAAATTCCCAATCTTCTACTTTTACGGTGGTCACCTTGGCCATCTAGAAAGAACATGCACCACTAAACACAAGAGTGGTGTGGGTAACATTACCCTAAAATATGGCCCCTAGCTCTCTGCCAAAATGAATAAATATGCTTTCATCCCTATGACAGAAAATCAAAAGGATCATGATAGTCTGAAGTTGCACATTTTAGTCTGACTAAAACCATACCTGAGATATACTTAATGATAGGACCAACATATTTCCCAAAGGATGTCCCTCCAACTCAGAGAGAAGCTGGAGTTCACCATGAACACATGAAGGACAATACTCCAACATCAGAAAAGTAAGTGATGATGCCACAAGAATCAACCTCACATTTCTCAAATAAAATACTGATTCACGTCGAACCACAAGATCTTGATCCTAACCCACAATAGATAATAGCAGGCATTCTATCAATGGAGGACCATGGTATGTCGGGATCTCCAGTATTGGGCCCAATCACCTGTCGAATGTGGAAAAAGGTGAAATGAGGAGAGTATGATGGGTACACAAGAGACTCAAAACTCGGGGTAAGGAAATGAAAAAATGGAACATGTCAATCAGGAAGGAACCTCACCAAAAGATGGAAAATGAAAAATGGAGAAGCATGTTCGGAGGAACCAAAGGCGATGGTGGTCGATACCCAGACCCTAGTAGAGCAATTATTTCCTTATGGTGGAACTGTCGCGGGCGTGGAAGCCCACGAATAGTTCACATGCTTCAGCACAATTGCACTCAAAGTCTCCCCGATATAGTTTTCCTATCCGAAACCATACTAGAAAACAAGGAGACTTATGCTATTGCTCTGAAGTGCAGCTTCCAAGGTATCTTTATGGTTCTTAGAAAAGGCCATTATTGGGGACTCTGTCTCCTTTGGAAGGACAATATCGACATAAAAATTGTGTCCTTTTACTCGCACCATGTGGCAATGACTATTCATATAGACTATCACCCACCTTGGACCATTGTGGGTTTCTATGGCTGACCATCCCATAATGATAATGTGAAGTCATTAAATACGTTATACATGTTGCGACATGACTTACGAAGCCCTATTCTATATGGAGGAGACTTCAATGAGATTATGTTCCATAAAGAAAAAGTGGGGTGGAACCATCCGACCCTCAGCTGCGATATCATACTTCAAGGATGCAGTCTCTAGGGAGGACCCGGTCGATCTGGGGTACACATGTAATCCTTTTACTTGGTTCCACGGCAATACAGAAGGCACCCATATCGTTGAGCATCTTGATAGATTTTTGGGCTTTAATGACTGGATTAATCTATTTAGAAAGATTCATATTAACCACATGGCCCTCAATTGCTCATACCACTGTCCAATTCTCATTTACTGTACACAAGGCAAACAAAATAGAAAATTCAGCAAACCCTTCATATTTGAGAGTTTCTGGTCAAAAGATCATGAATTCGAAGAGGTGATCCGATCAAGCTAGAAAAGCAAACACAAGGATGCTTGCCTCAACCTCAAATAGGTCCCATCCAATCTGAGGTCTTGGAGCAATAAGAAATTATGTCTCCCTGACCGACACTACGGCATCCTTGAAAAGCGACTGAACAATATCCTCAAACAACCCACATCCAATTGCAATCTCTCTATGATTGGAGACAAAATACGAGATATGGACACGACCCTGTGTATAAAGGAATGATTCTGGGATATGCGTGTGTGGTACAACCATTTTAATGAATGGGATGCTAACAGCCGGTATTTTCACCAGAAAGCATCACCCAAGAATTGGAAAAACACTATTAATTGCATATCACAACCCGATGGAAGAAATGTTTCTGACACCAATGGTATCCACGAGGCCTTGACAGGAATTTTCCAGAACACCATCTCTGCAGGAACCCCTTTCATGTCTACTGAGGTGGAATAATGTATCAAACATGTGATCACGTAATAGATCAATAGGAAGCTCACCAATGATGTGAAAGATGATGAGATATGCTTCGATCTGAAAAATATCCATCCCACTAAGGCCTCGAGACGGGATGGGTTCCATGCCCTAATTTTTAAGAAATATTGAACATTATCACTCCTGACATCTGCAATATGATTAAAAATATCTAGTCCGGTTATACCAACTTTTCAGCCATTAATAAAATTGTTCTTGTCGTCATCCCCAATATCAAGAAAACTCTGGTGATCCCTGACATTCAACCTATTAGCCTCTGCAATCTCTCTTACAAGATCTTCTAAAAGATCCTTGTAAATCGGCTGTGACCTTGGATTCCTAATATTATCTCTGAAAATCATTGTGCCTTCATGGACAAGGGACTGATCACTGGTAATGCGATTGTGACCCATGAAGTGTTTTATTCTATTAAATCACGTACCACTGCAAAAAGAGGAACCATGGCCTAGAAAATAGATATGTTCAAGGGCTAAAATAGAGTAGAATATATCTTCATAAGATTCTTTATGCAGAAAATGGGTTTTTGTGGTAAATGGAATGATATCGTCATGAACTGTGTCTCAAATATCTCATGAATAGTGAGACATTCCAATTTTAAATTGAAAACAAATTTTTTAATCAACATAATTTATAGTGTTAAATTATACTTTTGAATGGTTTTAAAGTATAAATAGATTATATTTTTATCATTTAATACAATTTTGTTCTATTGTATGTAATTTTACATTTAAATTGGACATAAACACATATCAATATTTTGATAGTTTTTACTTTCCAAAAACCAGCTTTTTGGTTTTAAGAACGGTAAAAAAATTTATTTATTAATTAATACTAATTAAATTTTTTTAATTTGGTGAAATAGATATAATTTTAGAGATTGGGAATATCAAAATTATCATTGGGTGAATATTTTGTATTTTTATAAAAACCTTCGATCTTTGATGAATAGTGAAAAACACTACGTTTTTATTTAAAGTCGACATTTTATTTAAATAGAAAAATTTTATTTTAATTTATTTTAAATTAAAAATATATACATATTACCTATATTAGTAGAATTTAATTCATTGATGTCATTTCAAAATAATATTAGATATATAATTTTTTTAACTTTTTACCATCTTTTACTCAACTTCTATTCACATTTTCAAATTTGAAAAAAAACCTAATTTACCATCTGTTTGAATTGAATTTAAAATTTTGAGATACACGGTTGACATCAGTATGTAACATGTAGTTGAATAGGATGAAAATAATTTTTGGTGATTAGTAATTTTTGAATTTTATTAACCATAGTTAAAAGTAAAAAAGGGTAATTAATGATAACACAGATATTATAATTACCCTAGAACATGTCCTAATGCTAATAGCTATGTTTATTTAGACCAAAATCATCATTTTGAATAAAATATGATCCTCATGATCCACATGGATTACATTTTTACATTTGTTATTATTTTATTTTAAGAATATTTAGAAGAATTAAATTCAATGTTTAAAACCTAATCCATTTTTAATATAGGGGAATAAATAATATAAATTCTACTATAAATATTAATTAGAAAGCTAAAATGATTTCCTACATCATGGTATTTTATTTTTAATTTTAAATATTAAATAATTAAAATTATTTTTTACACAATGATGATACAATAATTACCTTTTTAATGAAAGATTAAAATAATTGATATTATTAATATCGAAATAAAAGAAAATTTAGACTTTATATTCATTACATGAATTATCTAGGTTAATATGACAAGATAGGGTTGATTTAATTAATTTTTTTACAATTATTCATGTCACGACCCCCTCCCCACAATGTGTACCACTCTTGGGCCGACAATGTGAGAAGGGAGATAATGAACCTGAGTCCCACCTCCAGTAGGCCCCGGGTTGGCGGCTAGCACTGAGGGTATAGTAAACACACAAATGGGAGGAATTACCCTCTAAGAGAAAACATGTGGAAGAGATATATAAGATAGACACAAACCATCTACAACTCAAAACTGAAATATAAATGAAAACCCAAGTGAACATATTTAATGTCATGCTAATGTACTACAACTGGAGGCGGAAGACCGCAAGTACCCAAAAGAAAGTAAAACAGTAGAAACCACAAGCCAGAACAACTCCTTCAACCAAAAGTGAGTAGTAACCATCCAGATCTCCAACCTGCTCCATGTGACCTAAAAAAATAGTTTGTATATACATAGGGTGAGTATAACAGTATACTTAGTATTATCCTCCCCGAAGCCACTCATTCAAAAGTTAAGAAAGCATGCTAAACAAACTTGAACAACATGTGAAACTGACTCATTACTTAAATAATTATACTAAGTTCCCATCCTTTCCATGGCTAATCTCAATGAATAATTCATACAAGAATATATCTTATAATAAAAATATCAACGGTACCACGCTACTACTTCCACACTAGTTTGCCGCTTTTCCCCAACGTCGCACGTGCTGAGAATATCTCTCCAAAAAGGCTTGCTCGCAGACACCTGGGCGAAGCACCACAATATTCATATCGTGCAACAAAACCACCACGTCCACAAACCAAAGTAACTAGGTAGTTTCTAGCAGCCACCAAATCTCACATAATGTTATTCATACATCAGGTATTATACCTCAAGCCATTACATCCCATACACAGAGTAAGGATCCTCAAACCATCACAACCTATACACGTTACACCAATTGTAATCCATAGAAAACTATATCTTGAATATATGTGTGTGAATAACCACAAGCCATTACATCCCTCTACACACATATTTTCAGAATAATATCCAATGTTCCTACCAGCATAAGTAACTACCAAGAGAAGAGATCAGGGCCAAAGTGGGTAGTTAGCCATCCATCCTACCATCAGAATGTTGGGGAAAACACCCCCCACCCCCAGGGCTCAGAATCCCCAGGGTTCCAGTTTCCCTTACTGACACGGTGTAGTATCATATAGAAACAAAAAAATTATCGGATATAATACATCTCACAACCACACTATGAGAATAACATAATCATAGACACAACTGCAGCTAACATCTCTCAGACTCTAGGCTACTACTTCTAAGACTAGGTATCCTATAATAACACAACAATTTAAAGTGCTTTATATGATTACCTCATTCCCTTTTTTCTATTCCACATTATGTTAATTAATTCGTTAAACATTAATTAACCATGAATAATTCTACATTAAATTTCATTTTCATCACATGAAAACTCCATTGTTCCTTCAAAATTACAACCTCATCATTATATTATAGAAACTTTATCCCCATGGTTTAACAACGTTTATTCAATTATTTATTACAGAATTATTTTCCCACATTCCTAGACATTTTATAAAAACAATATTTTCTATTAAATGAAATGGGGCTCAACACAATGTGTTTAAGTACTACCCGTCGAGTCTTTACTGCTTATATCAACAAAATATAACCATCATCCCTTAAGAATCTAAACACAGAATGCATGTGGAATACCCCGCGTGACTTCACCTCTTTTGAGAAGATAGGTGTGTAAGACCTTCTACCTTGAGATGGGGGGAAAATTAAATCAGATAAACCACCAATAAGAATCAACAAGCACCAAACAATAACATCTATCCCATTCCATCATCCCTAGTATCCTACCCGACACCCACATGCATAAACCGATGCATCTCGCCAATTTAGGAGTCATCTGCTACCACAACTAAAAGGAATCCATGCCCTCACATATGACAACACCCATCCAAGATCACATCATTTCACAAGAAGAAGGAAAACAAACATTACATCAATTAGGCTTTTGGCCCATTAACAATCAAGAGGGTAACTTAGAACCCTTTAATGAATTATCAAACAATCAGTTCATTTATCCATATTGAATTAACAGATTTATTATTTGTAACTTCCACATTCAGGAAACCTAATCAGGAAGCTATCACAAATAATTAATACTGCTTACTGTGCCAATTTTATTAACATCAAATTACTATAAGAACCAGATTCTTTTATATGACTCTTTATCTTTAGAGAAACAATTATCAATTAATTCATATTTACATTCATTACCAATTTCCATCCGGAATGAACTTCTAATCAAAGAAAGCATAGATATCACATTATCATGAAAAACAAGTGGAAATAACATTGGATATAAATTTATTTATCTAGTTAAAATATTTATTATGTTAATTCTATTGTCATCCAATGCGATAAAACATGCTAACAATATAATTTAATGTAAAAGAAAAGAGAATTAATGAATCCCCTACCTCAAACAGTTCTTGACATTCTTTATCCACAGAACGGGCCATGATCCTCCTCTCACAACGACTACATCCACCTAAGGATGCCACAATATGACTGCACCAACAAAAACCAAGAAAACTATATTATATATATGGATATATCATGCTATAATATGGAAAGGATGAATAGGAGAAGATTATCCCCAAAAGATCGACGATAAGCATACCATATATCGAAGATTGGTCGATACAGATTGGTAGCATTAAAATAGAGCGAAACCGGTCCGAGGCGAAAGGTTGGATTATGTAACTACTATGAGAAGGAATTTTATGTTCGAGCATCTCGCAGCGGATAACAAGGAGAAAGAATTAGTGAGGAAGATATCCCGCCCCTTTAAAAGATTTAACGGAGTGTTGGTTAATGTTATGATTAATTTCCCATTAAAAGTGGATCATATAAAACCACACAGTTTGACCAAGTAAAAACATCCAGAGCCGTAGGAATAATTAATATAGGGGTTATTGCCTTTGAATCAGCCTTGGAGTCTTTAAAACGAGGCATTAGTGAAACTGTATGAAGCGGGAAACACTGTTCATGAACCTCATTGTTAGAACACTGTTCATGATCCTCACGATTAGAACACTGCTCATGATCCTAACCGTTAGAAACTCCCCAATAGAACTCTGTTTACAAACCTCACTGATAGAACAGTAATCATAAACATCAATTATAGAACATTGATCATGAACCTCCCACTTAGAACCTCACCAATAGAACATTGTTTATCGAACATCACTGATAAAAAAATGTTAACTAAACCTCACTGAAAGAACTCTATTCACTGAACCTCACTGATAGAACAATGTTCAACGTACCTCACTGATATAACACTATTCCCTAAACCTCACCAATAGAACACTGTTCACTAAACCTCGCTGATAGAACATTTATCACAAATGGAACTTTTCACAGAATTGGAAATTTTTACAACTATGGGGGATAAGTCACCTTGACCTCCTAGAAAACCTCAAACACAACATTTTCACAAAATAATGGACCAGAGAGGTCTGGGCCATTTCATCAGATACCTCTCAAAACAATGTTTTCCTTGAGAATTCAAAACCCACATAAAGAAAAATAAATGGGGTATGAACAAACACCCATTGAGATACCTCTCAAAAGAGAGCAAGCCATAAAAGCAACAAAATAAAATCATAACAAAAACATGAAAGGTCATACCAGAAAGAGGACATCATTACATAAAAAGAGTTAAACATCAAACAACTCTGGGTACTGAGCATGTATCTGTGACTCACGTTCCTAGATACTCTCCTCCAGGACACAGTGTCACCACAAGACACGAACCAATGGAACCGAACGCCCATGCTACACATTCTCTTTGCAGTCTTGGATCGCCACAGGTCTCTCTTCAAGGGATGTATCAACATCAACCTTGATCTCTCCCCAATCGGTGATGTAAGAGTCATCATGAAGATAACGACATTGCAGTGATACATAGAAAACATCATGTATCTATCTCATTTTTGGGGGAATTGATACTCGATACGCCACATCTACAACATGATATAACACCTTGAAAGGCCCAGCAAACTAGGAATAAAGATTACTCCCATGAACAAACCTTCACTTCCCACAACGTGGAGTCACCTTCAGAAACACATGATCCCCAACATTAAAATCTAAGGGTCCTCATTATTTGATAAACATATGATTTGTAATGATCTTGCACTATCTTCATCCTCTCACCAATCACCTAAACCATATTTGTTTTATTCTGCACTAGTTCCGGTATGAGAATTGCTGACTCTCCGACCCTTGTCTAGCACAATGGAGAACAGAATGGCTGGCCATACAAGGCTTCAAACGGTGCCATACCAATGGTGGAGTGAAAACTACTATTGTAAGGGAACTCCATCAAGGGTATGTTCCTCACCCATGAACCTCTAAAATCAAGAACACTAGAGAGTAACATGTCTTCAAAAGTCTATGGGTCACTCTGTCTGACCATCCGTTTGAAGATAAAAAGCAGTTCTAAGGCATAGCTGAGAAACAAAATAATGATAGAGACCTCTCCACACCCTGGTGGTAAACCGAGGGTCTCGATCCGAAATGATCGTCCCCGGGACTCCATGAAGTCTCACCACCTCTTCTAGAAACTTCCTCGACAATAAATTCACTGAGCTCAACTCCTTGATCGCTATGAAGTGGGCCGATTTTGTTAAAAGATCCACTACCACCCAAATAGAAACATGTACTACTGGAACTCATTGTAAACTAGTAACAACGTCCATTGAGATGTATTCCAACTTCTACTGAGTAATCACTAATTGCTAGAGTAGAACACTATAGACACGGTGTTCGACCGTCACCTTATTGTAGACCAAACATCGAGAAACAAACTCTACCACCACAGACTTCATCCCAGGCCACCAAAATTGAATCCTCACGGCTGGATACATCTTTGTTATTCCAGGATGCACCGCTAAAGGAGAACTATAGAACTCTCTGGGAACCATCTCATGCATTTTCAATGGAACAAAAAGTCTTCCATTATACAACATTGGGTTTTTTCATCCTTAGTCCAATCATCAAGGGCCTCACCACTAACAACTCAGTATCTCCAGACCTTCACCACTAGATCCCCCAACTATAACTCTTCCACTATCTGCATCTGGGATTACTGTAACATCATCTGATAAATACAACCTCTACCCCCATCGTCTCCCATATCAAGATGTAATGCTGATTGTTCTTACATTACTCTCTAGGAATAATAGGATTCACTCAGAGCATCACGACGTCACATTCGACTCAGTTCATCAGATACAACATTACCTTTTCCAGGTTTATACGATATTTCATAGTCGTATTCCTATAAAAACTCAAGCCACTGATGATGTCATAAGTTCATGTCATGATGGGAGAAAACATACCTCAAACAATTATGATCGGTGAAGACCACAAAGCACTCACAAATGAGATAATTTATCCCGAACTTCAGAGAAAACACCACGGCTGCCAACTCATGATCATGGGTGGAATAGTTACATTCATCGAGATGAAACTACCAAGACCCATAAGAAACAATTGACCTCAGCTTCATTAGTACACAGCCTAACCACAGATGTGAACCGTCATAGAAAACATCGAACAAAACTTCCTCATCTTGATGAAAAAAAACTTAAGCACTTAGTAACATATCCATTACATACATGAAAGATGCTTCACACTGATAAGTCTATATGAATTCATGATTCTTCCTGAAAAAAGTTATCAAATGAGTCGCAACTACTGAGAAATTGTCTACAAACCTCCGTTAGTATCTTGTGGGACCGAGGAAACATCACGCCTCTAACACTATCTTAGGGGCTTCCAAAGACAATAATGTATCTATCTTTGATGAATCCATATCTACTCCCTGTTGGGACACAACATTACCCAAGAAAAGGAATTATTGAGCCGCAAACTAGCACTTCGAAAACTTCCCAAATAGAAGATGTTGACGAAGAACTCCCCAAACGGCTTGTAGATGCTCTGAATGCTCCTCCTTAGATATGGATTACAGAAGGATGTTGTCGATGAAAACTACCACAAACTTGTCTAGGAACTCACAGAACCCACCATTCACCAATCCCATGAACACAGCTAGAGCATTCATCCTTCCAAACAACATTACAACAAACTCATAATACCCATGAAGACAACATAAAGCAGTCTTTGCGATATCCTCATCGTTCACAGGCATATGATGATTTCTTGAATGAAAGTTGATTTATGAGAAGAAACTTGCACCCTTCAGTTGATCGAATAAATAACCAATCTGCGGAAGAGGATAGCGATTCTTTATTGTCCTCCTCCAATGCCCGGAAGGCCTTCATTTTTTATTGATTTTTTTGATAATCCCCCTTTCATGGGGTGAGGTGGAACCTTTACAAGGCCCATAAGAATATGTATTACAAGGCTCGTATTCCTTATAAGAAATCATTGCCCATTGGCTTCAAACATTACATAAAACCTAGACTAACTACTTGGAACTGCACCTCCCCATCACCATCATCGTGAAATCAGATCTCCCCTTTCGCATGGCTATTCAGCTAGGCTTTCCCGTGCATGAACATGCTTTTCTGATGGAAGGTTCCATACCCTTTCATTCTTGCAATTCATTTAGCTTCTCCTGTGGTGAAAGCTCCTTTATCCCACTACTTGTGAAACTTGTTTTATGTATCTTGTCTCGTTTTCATCTACACATTAGGTGACCCGAAGGCCTTGAGGTGGCCTAAAGGCCTTACTGACTCATAGGCCTGGGTGACCCGAAGGCCTTAAAGGACTTGAGGACCAAATAGGTGGCTGGAAGGCCCAAAAATGGGAATATTCTAGGCTCTACATTTCCAAATAGTGTGTGCTACAGTTCCCGCTACAGCACCTGCTACATTTCTTGCATAGTTCCTGCTACAATACCTCCTACAGAACCTGCTAGAGTACCAGGTACAGTACCTGCTACAATACCTGCTATAGTTCTACACAGATTCTTTATTGTCACTTTCTTTAAGCGACAATAATCAGCACACAAACACAAACTTCTATCTACCTTCTTTGCGACCAAAACTGGTGCATCCCACGGTGACAAACTTGGCCGAACAAATCCGCACTTTAATAGACCATCATGCTATATACATAGCTCTCGTAACTCATAAGGGGATATCCTATATGGAGACATAGAGATATGATACACTTCTGGATGTAGCTAGAATGCAAGATCGATCTCTCATCGAGGGGGTAATGATACAACCACTTTTGGAAAGACATCAGGAACTCCTCTACAACCTTTGGAAATGCCAACTGTTGGACCTATGAAGTACTCAACATCATCTCAGATATCTTGGATGAAAAAGATGGAATGCGCCTATGACCCATATGAGGATCTTACTCACCAACAAACACCACTGGCTCTCCATATGCACTAATGAAAATGACCTTCTTCCTGAGGAAATCCATAATAGCCTACATCGAATACAAGAAATCCATGATGAGGATGAAATCATATGGTTGTATTTGTAAACATATGAAATCTCCCCATGAGAGCTGTTTCCCCAACACTACATCACAGTCTCTACATACATCAAAAAGGTCAACTCGACCACCGACTTGTATAGTCAACGCCCGAAAGCCTCTCTACATCATGTATCAATGTACGGAAAAGGGTAGGTTATATGAAGGAGTGTGTCACTCCTAAATCAAATAAGGAATACACCAAGGTAGAAATCAAGAAATGGGGACCACAAATGACATCTAGCTATCCTGGAGCTGGAAATGCATGATCATGAAGCTAACCACAACATCCTCCATGGCCTATATGACCCTGATGATGACTACCACCACAGTCTCACTCCTATCTATGCAGATGGGGAGTGTCATGGGTCTATCCTCTGCCTATCCCATCTATCCTCAACTGATCTAAAGCTGGTGAAATTTTCTTCTGCTACTGCCTCGGCTAGAATTTCCTCAACAGAGGAACTTGGAGCATAGAACCTGGTCCACTATGACTGCCCTAAATGGTCGGGCACTCCAACTGTTGATGACCAATACCACCATAAAACAAACATGCGCCTTATCCCTTGGAATAGGCATTAGAGTTGCTTCCTCTGGAGAAATGAGATGTGTAAGGTTGGGACCTACCCTCGGCAGAATAGAAATGCTTCTACCCTGAAAACTGAGATCCTTGGACCATATCTCAACTTCATGAGGGATCATGATGATTCCCCTCTTATGATGATCTAGTCCTGGACAAAGTCCTCTTGACAACGTCTGCCCTCACCAGAACCTTGAGATATGTCTTCAGAATAAATGGGGTGACCTGGCACTGGATCTCTGGATGTAAAGCCTCCTCGAAATGTCTTGCCATTGCCTTTTTATATGGTAACTGGTCCGAAGCATATCGTAAAAGGTTTCTGAAACAGATTCCAAACTTTCAAACACTGGAGCTCCCTTTTCGAAGGGTAAGATGCTCATGGAGACTGGACACCTACACGTTCGAAGAAAAAAACTTGACTCGAAACATGTCTCGGAACTCCTCCCATGAGATCAGTGACTCCTCGTGAACCCCATGGAACATGAACCACCACTGGCTCACTGCTCCATTCAACATAATGACAACAAAGGATCCCTCGTACTTATGTAGACTCTAGCACTGAAACTCACGAGCTGTCTTCCTTCAAGTGTCATTATCATTAGCCTCTATCCTACAGCGATCTGATAGAACAACATGCTAGAAATATTTGGCACAAACATAACGAGGACATCGACCTAGAGCCATACATATAAAATAACAAACTGTTAGAGTTCCTAAACCTAGTTTTTGGTTAAAATTTACACATTTTATATTCTAGTTTTAATAAGAATGTTTTTTTTACGATTCATCCTTTTCATATAAGGAATCCATTGGACATTGTATGTGATGGGTGGGTCGCACTATAGCTCATCGATGAATTGGTAGGTCTCATAAGGAAAACTAGTGTCTTGGAACATAGCCTTGAAAAATTATTATTTGAATTCATCGAACAAGGCCTTGACTTTAGGGTTATAATGTCCAGAATTATGAATTCCATCATTACAAAATTTTGTATTTATATTAAATGTGATTTTTCGACAAGTAGAATATCCATGTGAATAATTAAATGGAATTATATAATTCATCATTGACATATTTTGATGAAGTTTAAGATAAAAAGGATTGTGTGTTAGTCTTATACATTGCCTTAAATTTTTATTCTTATTTAAGATATATTCTACTATATTGTTTTCCCTATTGTGCACCTAAGGCCACCCCATTCTTATTTTTTTCCCAGGATGTGAATATGTATATTTTTGTTAACCTGTAGGGATAGGACAATGGAAATGAGTGTGTTAAAAGGGGACTCAATGATGTTTTTTTTTATTTCATGATGTAATTTTAATATTATGTATATATCTAGTACTTCCAAGGTTACTAATCTAATCAGTCTTTCGAGACATGATATATTGAGATCATGACAATGTTATGTAATAATTAACCGACTCTGGGTAACTAGGGTTGGGGAACTACAATCATACTGGATGGACTCCTTGATGCTGGTCATAAACTGGGCACCATGATAAATATTTCAAAAGTATATATTAAATTACATGGATGGGGTCACAGTGTCCCACTATAATTTGTAATGTTTTTTTCAAATTGAATTAGAGAAAATTTAAATGAATGTTTTCAAAAATGAGAAATAATCAATTGGTTTAAAAACATATGGATGTGTCCTCCAATCCCAACAACAAGATTTTGGAATGTCCACCTTCTCTTATATTATTCTTCAAACATAACCATCACAGTTTCCCCTGGTTAAGACTATCTAGATTTTCCCAAAGCAGGTTATTTGGACAGGTGTCCATGTGGAACCAAATCTAATGTATTTTTTTATCAATTTAGGATTTTCATTTACTTGTCATAGCACAATGATTTTTTATATTGGAAGTAATGGATCTGAATAAATATCATTGGTTGTGGCCTACTTATATTTTATATCACACCCTTCTCTGGATACCCTTTCCACACAAGTAAAAATAATGGTTCATGGTATTAACAATGGGATGCAGCCATATTTTGATTCATTATTTTCAATTCTAGGATGGTGTTTTGGATTAAAGGACCAAACCTATGCCTAAGATGATTTATATAGAATGTTTTTGAACATTATGTCATCTTGTAGTATATTCATGTATTATATACCCCATTTATATCCAATTTTATAGCTATATTATAAATAAGTATCATCATATTTTATCTTATTATTACCTATGTTATGCTTACTATTTATTCTGGATGAATGTGTTATCATTCTCATAATGCTACAATGAATTCCATATTTCATCTTATATTAATTATTATAATTATATATTGACACACACTACTCTAATCAATGTTGTAATAGTATCCCCATGGATCAACTATATAACCTCTCTTCTAGTCACAACCTCTGTAATTTGGGGAGGCGCACTTGAGGTCTTGTGGCCAACCATATCAGGGGACCATAAAATGGATTCTGGGATAGGAAATTAAATCATTGAAAGTTCCCTTTATTTTTATTTATGAAAATATTTCATCACTTTTAAATATATTTGTACACCAAGATTCCATGTATACCTATCAAGGGAAAAATATTTGTTCATAGTTCATTTTTTGATAGGTGTCATGTGTACCAAAAGAAGTTAAATACATTACGTTATAATTGGATAAAAATATATATTATTTAATCATTTGGTGTTAAATCATCCACATTCCTCTTTAAATTATGTAAATAATCATTATTTTTAATTCATTTTCATTATGGAATATTATTAAGTGTTTCAACATGAAATATATGATTCATAGTTTATTTTATAATTAAATATCTATCATAATTTTTAAAATACAATGAAAATATTTATTTTTATTTCACAATGATATCATAAATGTAATTTATGTAGTAATATGAAATTTACTTTTGATATTTTGTAACTCCCCATAATTTTTATGGTAGGCTTTCATTAATAAAAAAATTAATCTCTTTGATATCTTTCGTTGCACAGAACAATGAGCTTAAACAGAATCCAAAATGTTATTATTTTAACAAGACCATTATACTCTATTTGTTAAATTATTGGGAATGAATATTATTAACCACAATATGAAATGTAAAATTTTAAAATTTATTTATAATGGATTAAATAAATATTTTGGAACATGCACATAATTTCTGGAAAAGGCCTTTATATTCTTCAAATATATGGTTTCTTCATAGAAATTTTTAATTTTTTCCAAATGAAAATACATATAATTAATTTTTTAAAAATTATAAAATTTATTTTATAAATTTGAAATTATTTTTTTGATTCATATTATCAATATTTTCATTGTATTTATTATTAATAATTTTTTTAAAATTGTAATTTTTCATTGAAAAGGAAAAATTATGAATTTATAAAACTAGCATTTGCATTATATATAAAGGTATTTCTATGTTTTTAAATTGATATAAAATTTACAGAAGTTAGTTTTAGTAAAATATAATCTAATTAATTACATTTAAACTATATTTATACCTTATTTTATTTTGGGTAGATTTTTTAGTTTAAAAAACCATTTTTCAAAAAAAAAACAGTTTTACATTGTGTTTAGACGGTTTAATATTATATAAGAATATTAAACTTATAGGTTTTGAATTTATAAAAATGGATTTCATATTTTTAATGAGGAATTAATAATTTTATTATAAGTTCATTTTAAAAAAAAATACACCATGTTAAAACAAATATTTTTTACAGTATTGGTAAAATAATGTAGCGGGTTGTAGTTAAAAGGTAAAATATTAAAATTCATAAAAAAGCAACATTAAATGGGTGTTTAATGTGATTATAGACAATATTCACCCCTTAAACATATTTATCTTTAAAATTTATTATAATTAATTCATCCCATATTTTGATGTATTTAAATAAAAAAATAATCATTATTTAATTAAATTAAACCACCCTATTCAAGTACAACTACCACTCCTCATCACCCCCTTTCTCCTCACATGCCTTGAGGATCTTCAAATATTTACTATACCCTCCCTTAGCCACATTTCCCATATACATGTTCTACTGGGATTACCGAATGATAAATTCCATGTTCCTTATTGGGTCTATAATTGGGTTGATATTCTAGAGTAGGTTAATGTACACCGAACTAAAGGGAACCATGAGTTAAGAGTTTCTAATCTCACATTTACTACCATGATATATATTCCTTATTGAACAATTATTTCTTGTGTGTGGTGTATATAATTCCATTTTATATATAATATTTGGAATCTCATTTTATTTAATGTTATTCATTGTTTCATTTGATAATTGTTACATTTATGAGAAATATGGATTAACTTATTAAACTGTGGTAAGAGATTTATTAACTCAATTTCCATTAATTCAGTTAAAATTATTTTTCATTTATTATTCCATGAAAGGATTATGCGAGGGATTAAATTTTATTATTATAAGTGTATTTATATTATTTTTATGTGGATTTATAACTAATACACATAATCTACTCATTTCATTGATGTTCACAATAAATATATGATTTTAATAAGGGACCATATTTTAAAAAACTATTTTTCAATAGATTCCCTTAAAACTCTCTTATTTCATCCATTTCACTATTTTATATAAAAATTGGAAAATATTTTTACAATTATATAATAATTGTTTAATGTAAATTCTACTAATAATGGACATTTTAAAAAATTGATTATAAATATTATTATTTCCATTTTATAAGAGGGGTTATTTATGCGTTTTCCAAAAAAATATTGAAGTTTTTTTACTTATACAGAGTGAGATTATTTTCATACTTTCATGATTCCTTAATTCTTTGAAGATACATTTACCGGATTATAAAGTCATTTTCAGGGAATCTTATTTCTAATTTCACTATATTAAAAAAATCAGAACATTTATTATATTTTACTAAATATTTATTCCAAGTAATCATTTAAAAAATTATTCTATTCATATTTGAAAATATTATTTTATTTAATATATGATTTATTGGGGGTATGATTCAAGGATAATATACTTATTCTATCTATGGATGTTTTATTTTTATGATGGCCTGATGTTTTGAATCCCATTTCTTTGCCATGAGTTATTTTTGGATTAAATATATTTAAAACTCATTTGTTAAATTGGGTTCTGATATGATGTATGAATTATGTTCTTTTATAACACATATGTATGGATTTGGTTATTTTTTTGGGTTTTCAAGTTATAATGAGGGATGGTGATTACATTATTACTATCAAATGGTGGGGATTATATCTCCTGATAATGATTTGGATATTTATTTTTATCTCATGATATAGATAGGACTAGAATGGGGTGTGAACATAGTTCACTAATACAAGAATGCAATGGGTATTAAACTCTCTTTATTAGAACCATATTAGAATGAGATTTTAAATTAGTTGAGTAAAGTACATTTACTGATATGATTGACTCTTGAGTGAACCCTGACTACTAAAGTGGTTTAGGGAGTGAAACATTCCAACTATTATGATCATGGAAAAGATCCATGACTACTAAGTTAATGATTTTATATTCTTACATGTATGCCACATTTCATTTCTTATTCCATTGTTATTCTACCATGGGTCATTATTTATTATGATTTTTATCTTATGAAATTGAATTATTTAGTCCACGAGTCTTGATTATGATATCGGATATGAAGAGTATAAATTTTAAATGTTATTTTCATGTTCATATGTTAAAATTAAAATATACTTTGTTTACCCTTACCGATAATATGAGTTCACCCTTTAATTATTTTCATTTTTTTGGATATTATGGAATGTATTAAGTAATACATGTCAAAAAGGGTTCTATTTATGAAGGGATAATAAAGAGATGTTGTAGATGTTTTCGAACCATTTTTTTGGTTTCTATGTTTCTATTGACATTAGACCCATATAGTTATAGTGTGTTTGGTATGCTATATAAAGATTATTTTTCTATTTATACGTAATATATATATATGAAATATATGGGTAGTTATAGTTGGTATCAACAAAAGTTGTTCATAACAATTGGAATATATGATGAGAAAAAATTACTAAAACCCAATAGGGTACATGTCACGACTCGTCCCTCCGGGCCCATGCAGGGTCTACCGCAAGCCCACCTTCTATAGGAAAAGGGCTATCGACTAGCACCAGAAAGGAATATTCCAAACATGGGAAGGAATTTATATTTGACCTGTACAAACACACAGTCCAAGAACACAACATGAAGCAACTACGAAGTGAACTACTATAGTAAAAGTGTGTAGAAAGTAAAGGGGTCAGATTACAAGACCAACTAAAATGTACAAGTACAACTAAAAAGACAAAAAAGATCCTAGATTGTCCTTCAAGGATCCCAACTGAATGGTAGGTACCACTCACGATCATTAGTTCGTGTGTCACGTCACACCAAATTATCCACATCTGAGGACCATCTAGTCCTGGCTCCCTCTGCCTCAATCAATATTATACATCGTCGGCACAAGACACATCAAGGTGAGTGCATAGCCGGTATAGTGGTGAGTATACAAATAGTCAATAGAGACCCTGAGACCCCCATAGGTCTCCCATAGTTCCACAAAGGAAAAACCACAATGCAAGAGCTCCAACTCAAAGCACACAACGATCAACATAACCTCTATATAGGTATGTGCCCATACGTATACCTATGTTATCATGATATACTATACCCATACACAAGGGAAGAATACCACAATGGTAACACCATGAATGTAGATGTAAAACATATGTAACACCACGAAGATAGAAGTACCACATAGGTAACACCATGAAGACAACACCACGAAGGTAGAAGTACCACATAGTTAACACCACAAAGATAGATGTACCACAAAGGTAAAACCAAAAAGATAACAACACAAAGGTAAAATACACATATCTCAATTTGTTAAAACATCAGTACATTATTAAAGATGATTAATCGTAATCTAGATCATCTTATTTTGTTATGAGGCACTGCTTCTGACCCAGACAAGATCGATAGGTAATAACCCCTTCTGACCTACACAGAATCTGACCCACACAAGATCGGTGTGCACTAACCCATACAAGATAGTTGAGCACTGACCCACCGATGATCTGATTTTTTTTTACCCACACATGATCGATTGATGCGGACCCACTTAGGATTGATGTTTTTTCTTCATATTACAGCACGACACAAGATTCCACTCACCCGATTCAATCGAGTTCCGTAGAATCTACCCCCTGTGATATTGGCTGTACCTATAATAACACTAATCTCCATAGAGGATTAACAAAAAGGACCTTCATTTCATAAGGTTTCCAACGTTCCAGAAAGTGCGACAATCGTATGCGTGTTCTGTGAGTTATAAGAGTTTTAGTTCTGATGGCTCAGATGGATTTGGAGTTGATCCCACCCTTCCATAATCCATCTATATCCCAAACCCAAGTGTCATATACCAAAATTACTGTTTTTATCCAATGGTCCAAATGCCATAGATGGTTTGTCAAATGGACACCCGTATTTCATGTTATGGAACTTTAAGTGTTTCTGGGTTTGGTTGGGCCGGGGTCCGATCTGACCGACCTGACCCAACCCATCCTGGGCCAACCCGACCCGGTCCATAGGGGCCACACCTTGGCCTAGAAGCGGGGAGTGTTCCATTGGGCAAGAATCCCACTGTGAAGGCAGCCCGGCTGCGTGAGGCGCGACTCGTGGTTGGGTGGAGCGGCCCGCTGTGGCGGGGCCCTCACGAGCTACCACCTAAGGAGTTACCCTTGGTTTTCCTGAAAATCTATGAGGTATATTCTATTTCATCCATCGAGGTGGAATCATGTAGTATGTGGTAGTCATTCGATTGGTTCATGCCTCATGTCGCAGCCATCCAATGTCGGCAGCCATCTCTAACTACGGGAGACACCGTCCCGCTCCACCACCCGCGGTCGGCCCTTGTTTCTCCCTCAATCTGTCATGGCTGACGATCTATAACATATGTCCTCTAGTGTTGTTCTGGTTATGTGTCCCTCATCTTCTTTGGAAATCCTATGTGTCGACCACCTCCTCCGACTGATGCAGCTTAGGCCGTGGGCCCTTGCTCCCCGGCAGCGCGCGACAGCACACTACATCTCCTCCATGGCTGACTAGTGCCGGCTGCTCCACCAACCATTTAATCTTAGTGTAACGGCTTTATCCTATAGTCTGTGATGGCGCGCCACCTCCATCATGGCCGGTTGGTGCCACCATGCCATCATTCTAAAATGGAGGATGCAAGTTTAACAAGGTATGGGAGGGTCCGTACAAGGTTCGTTGGGCCTGCGCCATCCGCGTTAGCATGAAAACATGAGGGTGGATTAAAGGATTCAACACTAACATGAAAATTAGACAGATATAAAATCCTTACCTCAATAATGGTGGAGAACACCAATGATTAAGTAAGTGGGTTCATGTTCATATCTCCCACAACAACCGTCCAACGATGATCCTCGTAAGTCGTCCTTCAATTCGTGGTTCGGTGTCACCCACCACAGTACATTGGAACTACCTCTGAAATCCAAGGGTTTGACATCACAACTCTTTTTCATCAATTTATTGCTCAGTGAGGTAGTGTTGGTACCTCTCCCCAATGTCCATTTAAATAGGATAGGGGGAGGGTGTCTAATTCTCATCGGATTTATGAGGGTTCATTAATTACGAACCTTCCTAATTCTCAACGATGTTTTTTCTTAGTATTTTAAAGGTTTATACATTTAACGGTTTGATAAATCACTTGTCCCATTATTCCACATGTCCCTAAAGAAATAATAATATAAAAATTTTATATTATTTTTTATTTTATGAAAATTATAAAATATAACTTTTTCTCCAGACCTACTGTAGTCAAAGTGGAGCCTCCCTTAAGTGAATCTCAGCACTACTGATTCAACTGTTCCATCAAAATTTTAATCCGAGCACCGGTTCAAAATTTAGAAACACCACTCGCATTTTTACTAAATGTACCATAAAAAATGTTCCGAAATTTAGTCTAGTCACACTGGGTATCAGAATCACGTGCCTTCAATTTTCACAAACTTGTAATAATTCCTTATAATTAAAAAAATTACGTGGAAAAATATGTGTCTTTACATTCTCCCCACCTTAGGGATTTTCACCCCCGAAATCCACAACATAGACTAAGAAGAAAATGGTGGTATTAAGCACTAATCTCAGCCTCGCGCTCCCAAGTTATCTTCTGGAGATCCCATGTTACCAGAGAACATGCACCAGAGGTATATATCGCCAAAAAAGGACTTGCTCCTGTCAATCCTAAATCAGTATTATAACCTCTGTTAATATATCTGTATCATCAAAGACTAGCTCATTGTGGTCGATGATGTGAGATGGGTCGTGCACGTATCTCCCTAGCTGGGATACGTAGAAGACATCCTTCACCCTCTACGACTACAGTGGAAGTTCCATTTTTTATTCCAGCTCACCTACCCACCAAAGTATCAGAAATGGTCTGATAAAAATCATTGAGTGTTTTCCTCCTTGGATAAATTTTCATAAACCTCGTCGAGGTGAGACCTGTTAGAAGATATGGTCTCACTCT
This sequence comes from Viscum album, assembly GCA_963277665.1. Lineage (NCBI taxonomy): Eukaryota > Viridiplantae > Streptophyta > Magnoliopsida > Santalales > Viscaceae > Viscum > Viscum album. Next base: position 1,936,472,509 of record OY728165.1, read on the forward strand.
TTGAACTCCAAAGGTCTCATCCTCCTATCAGAATAAATAATTTGTCTACTTTGTGACATCTTCATCCACTCTTGGATGATCTACACCTTCTCAGTGGTAGCTAGTACCAACATTGGTCCCATAAGCGTGGACTCCCCTAGGTCTGTCCATCATAGAGGGGATCTGCATGGTCGATTTTATGAGGCCTAAAATAGTTCCATATCGATGGTGGAGTGATAATCATTGTGTTATGAAAACTCCACCAAGGGGAATTGATCCTCCCATCTATGGACAGAATCTAGGATGCATGCACGAATCATGTCCTCCATTGTCGGAATGGTCTGATCCATCTGAAAATCTGTCTTAGGATGAAAGGTAGTACTCAAACATAGATGATCCCCAAATACATCCTTCAATAAATTCCACAACTAAGAATTAAAATGTGCGTTACGGTGAGAGAAAATCCTCAATGGTACCCCATGAAGTCAAAAAAATCTCTTGTGTGTAGAGGCTCCCATGCCCTCATCTGATCCCTACCCTTGGATAGGTAGGAAGTGGACTAAATAGGTGAGCCAATCAATGATCATCCAGATGAAATCATGTCCCATTGATGTACGTGGAATCCCTATCACAATGTATATGGATATTACATCCCACTTCCAATCTGGAACCTCTAGTTGTTGCACTATGCCTACTGGAAAATGATGATCGACCTTCACTTGCTGACAATTGAGGAATATTGAAACAAACACTTCCACTAACTTATTCATCCCTGGCCAGTAGTGTTGACATCAGAAGTCCTTGCACATCTTCTCCACATTAGGATGTACCACCAGAGGGGACATATGGAACACTCTCAACCCATCCTCCCATAGCACCACCAGTACCGTGGTACGTTCTCTGAAGAGGATGACATGCTCCCCAACTTCAAAAAATTCATCAAGTGACTATCCAAAGTATATCAGAGCATGTCAAGCATCACATTCAATGCCCCAAATATGTTCCTCCTAAATTCACTGAAGGAGTGGGGGAGTGACAATCATAGACTGGAGGTAACCTACTCTATCTCTATCCAAGAAGGATATCTGTAATTTGGATAGCTGCTCTGTCGCATCAATCAGAATCTGTAGACTAGAACTTCTACAGAGTGAATCTGATACCACATTCCCCATACTAGGTATATATACTATCTCAAGGTCATAGTCTGGGTGGAACTGTAGCCATTATCGTTGTTCCAGGTTCAGGTCATTCTGAAAAAATATATACACAGGACTCTTGTGATCATAGTAGTCTGTAAAATGTTCACCCATCATGTAATGTCACCACATATTCAGGGAGAAGACCCTTGTTGTCAACACTAGGTCATGGGTAGTTTAGTTTTTCTCATGGTATCTCATCTGTCAAAAACCATAAGTGATCACTACTTTCTCTTGCATTAGGGCACACCCATGTCTTGTCGTTGAAGTGTCGCAGTAGACTATATACCTAATTCCCTCTTCTAGTAGCCTCAATATGGGATCACTCGTCAGTCTCAGCCACATCTTGTGAAATCTTGATGAGAATATATTCATCCATAAAAATGTATTTCCCTTCTTCGTCAATGTTGACAAGTGTGCCACAACTCTGGAAAAGTTAGGCACGAATCTCTGGTAGGATCCTTCCAAATCCATAAAACTACGTACCTCGGTCGCACTTTTAGGTGGCACCCAAGCATTTATTGCATCTATCTTTTCTAAATCCATTGCAACTCTAGATTATGAGATAACATGTACTAGAATGTGGACCTCTCGTATCCAGAACTGGAACTTCGAGAGATTACCATAAAGATGGTAATCTTGGAGTGTATCTAGAACTATAAGAAGATGATAGGAATTCTCCTCCTCTGTCATAGAGTATATCAAGATGTCGTCGATGAATATCACCACAAATTGATCGAGGTATGGATGGAAGATCCTGTCCATGTGTCTCATGAACACTGCTGGGGAATTGGTCGCGTTGAATGACATAACCAAGAAAACATAGTGGTCATACCGATATCTAAAAGTCATCTTTTACACAACCTCATCTCATACCCCGAGATGATGATATCTTGTTCTGAGGTGTATCATAGAAAACCAACGACCTCCATTCAGCTGATCGAAAAATAATCAATACTTGGAAGTGGATAATTTTTCTTCATACTCACCTAGTTTAGTAGCTAATAGTCCACAAAGAATCTCAGACCTCCATCTGCCTTATTGGAGAACACAATCGGGGATGACCATAGGGAAATACTGGGCCTTACAAACCCCTTCCTTTGTAAGTCCTCCAACTATACTCATAACTCACGAAGCTCCGTAAGAACCATCCGATATGCTGGTGTAGATATCCGTGCCATCCTGGGGTACATGTCTACGTAATATTCTACCTCTCTGATTGGAGTTATTCTTAGAACATCATCATGAAAGACATTGGCATACTGGTCCACCACTATAGGATAGCTCAGACACTTTACATCAACTGCGCCAAGGGAAAGGATGGCCAACTAATGTGTGATCGACTGCATCGTGCTCTGGGTATGTCCATCATGTGCTGTAAAGGTTCCCTTATCATTGGTGAAGGAAAACCAGGTCCCATACTTGCAGATACACCGTACATTGTGCCAAATGAAATCAATATGAGCTTGGATTGTGGATAACCCGTCCATACCCTAGATGGCATGGTAAAGCCTCAATTCTTATACTAGAAGATTGCAGCTGATTATATCACCTCCTAGAGTAAAATGACACTGCTAACACTGGTTTTTAATCATTTAATCCTCTCCCGTAAGAGTCTTTATATATAAGGATTGAGCCAATGGCTCCACTAGAATTTTAAAACATGGAATGATGGATGTGGTAATAAAATAATGACTAAAACATGTGTCTATTAGTACATCATCTAAGGTGGAGTAGACACAGATCGTTTTGCTTATCTTCTTTGTAGCACCGTGTTCATAGGCCTTAGTTGACTGAAGCTGAGCTCATACCTATCCACCTGCTTCCTGTGGTAAGTTGGACCACCTAGATGTGGTGGCGATAGTACCTCGAATCACCTCCCACATCCTAGTTCATGAACAACCCCTCTACCACGTACATATACTTATTGAGAACCTCCTCAATCGAATATTTTCCTCTACCTCGGTGGTACCTCAACCGTCTTTTTGTTGTCTGTTCGACGGTTCGGGTACTTGCGAGCCATGTTACCCTGATCACCACACGAGTAGCATTGCCTGTTCCTAATTTTTCCTATTCAATCTTGTGATCCCCGCACCACCAAAATTGTATCCTGAGTTCATCCCCCATATGGTCTGGACCTCTTTGTACCTTGGGTCATATTCCCTCTGCCTGCGGGAGAAGACACTACTTCCTGATGTCTTGTGGTGGCTGTCATTGTTGGTTACTACTTAGTTGGGAAGCTCCCACCAAATGTTCTCACTCTAGCACGCCATCCAGTGTCAGAATGCTGAGTGATATGATCGATGCCCTGATATCTATTTAGATACCCTTTTCAAAGGTTCCAGCCCTCATGAATGGGTCACGTAACATGTTGGTAGAGTAGCGGGAAAGATTAGTGAACATTGTTGAGCACTAGGCCACAGTCATGCTGCCCTGTTGTATCTGTAGCAACACATGTATACACACTAAGCGTAGAGTCTATGTAATGAACTCTATCCTGAAAAGTCTCTCAATGTCCGCCCAAATCAAGGTCACCTAGTCACGAATCTAGTGTGTCAGACTCCACCACCTCCCAACAGTTCCATGGAAGAGACTATCAACTAGGATAACCATCAGATCAACTGGTGTCCCAACTAAGAAAAAAAATATGGCCACATACTCCATCCAGTCCTCAACTGCCTGTGGGTCCATCTCACCTCAGATCCATAGAGGCCTCTACCGCAAAACCTCATTCAATGCACTTAGTTGGCGTACATCCTTTATTTGTGGGGCTAGTGGCAACAACTTCCCTAGGGGTAGTGGTGCTACTCGTACACCACCCGAAGGTGGTACCATCGTAAGAGGACCCCGCATCATGGGCTCATCACTCAGTTGACTGTCATCGCACACTCTCTCGGTAATCTTGGTTCACTGTATTTGTGGTGGCATCCTAAAAGAAAACATTTTTTCTTGGATCAACAAGTTAAAGCTAGTGAGATGAGTCAAAGTGAACACAAGAATGCCTTTTCAAAAATTCACTCCATCAGTGTCTATGTGCACTAAGTCTAAAATAAGAATTTAGGGTCCAGGTGTATGGAGACGTTAGCTGCCACACCATCACTAGATTCCCCAGACATAAAACCACACTCATAACACTAAACACTATTGCTACATAGAAAATATCAGAGTCCTAGTTCTTCGTTAGAACCAACTCCTCTGATACCGCTTTGTCATGACCCATCCATCGGGGACTGTGTAGTGACTACCCCAAGCCTGCCTTCTATAGGGCAAGGATAACGACAAGCACTAGAAAGGAGTATCCATAAAACATGATGTCATTTCCTTTTAACCTGTACAAAATCATTGTCCATGATCACAACGAGAAGCAACCACGCAGTAAACTGATGTAGTAAAAGTGTGATGAAAGTAATGGGGCCAAAATAGAAGCCCAAATAAAAAGTAAAAGTACAACTGAAAATTGAAAAATAGATCCTGGATCATCCTCCTCGGATCCTACCTAAAGGGTAGGTACAACTCACGATCAGTTGTCCATGTGTCACGTCATTCCAAATGATCCACCATCGAGCACCATATAATATTATCTCCCTCATCCTTGATCAATGTTGTTTATAATCATCACAAGACACATCATGGTGCCGGCATAGACTATGTAGGGGTAAGTATAACGACTCTTAGTAGGGATCCATAGACACATGTAGGACTCCTAGTGTTCCAAAATGAAGAACCCACATAGCAAGACCCCAGAATCAAATCATGAAGTGATAAACATAATCTATATTTAGGTATGTGACCGTAAAAATACATAAGTTATCAAGATATACTCATCCCATAAATGAGGTAAAAAGTACCAGAAATGTAACATCACGAAGGTAGAAGTACAACACAAGTAACACCACGTACATAGAAGTACCACACAGCTAACACCATGAAGACAACACTGCGATGGTAGAAGTACCACACAGGTAACACCATAAAGATAGAAGTACCAAATAGAAAACACAATGAAGATAACACCAAGAAGGTAAAATAATGATCTCACCAATAGTTATAAAATAAGTACATATGTATTGATTATTATTCATAAGCTAGATCATCTTATTTTGTTCAGAGGCACTACTTCTGACCCACACATGATCGATAGGTAATAACCCTCACTGACCCACATAGGATCTAACCCACATAGGATGGGTTTGAACTGACCCAAAAATGATTTCTTATTGCTGACCCACATGTATTATGATAGATGATGACCCACAAAATATTGATCGATGCTGACCCACTTACGATCGATGTTCATTTTCACATTATTGCATGCCACAAGATTCCTCTCACACGGTGTGCCTGTGTATTGTAGAATCTTGCCCTTGAGATGTTGGTCATACCATGACATCCATTAACCTCCACAAAGGTGTGATCCAAAGTGATTCCACGTCATAAAGGTTCCAACATGTTAGACGGAGCATCGATCAGACATTGGGTCTGTGAGTTACAAGCTTTTTAGTTCCAAGGGTGCTGTTGGATTCAGTTTCAATCCAACCCAGCCATACTCCACTTTTCTCCAAATCTCAAGTGGATTATTCCAAAAGTACAATCTTTCTCAAACCGTCCTAGTGATTTAGATGGTTTGTCAAAAAGATTCCCAGATTTTCGGTTATGACTCATTAAGTATTTCTAGGTATGGTTGGCCCTGGGTCTGGTCTGACCAGGTTTGACTGACCTAAACCGACCGGGCCTATCCTACCCGACCCGGTTTGGGTATAACCATGCTTGGAGGGTCCGAAGAGGGGTTAACCTACTTGGGTCGTGGTTTGACTAGGCCAAGCAGGGTCGCGATCAGCTCGGCCCGCCATGTAAAACCAGGGCCCAGTTGGTCAAGCCCTCCATAGGTGGCGCGACTGAACCACAATAGGGGAGCAGTCTGTTGGGTGCACATCCTATTGAGCAGGCAGCCCATCCCGTGAGGCACAACCCATAGCTGGGTGGTGGTGCCCTCCCTAGCCTGCAACATGGGAGTGACCCCATGGTTTTCCCGAATGGCTGCGAGGGCTGTTTGGTTTCATCTATAGTGATGATTCCATGTGTCATTGCAAGGTGGTATGCGAAACCTTCTAGTGTGGGTACTACCTCCTGTCGCAGTTGGCCAATGCCATCCTCCATCTCCAACGACACACCACTCCACCACCCGCGACCGTCCGATGAGTCGGCCACCTCCATCTGTTTGTCACGGCTGACGAGCCACAGCCCGTGTCCTACGGTGGCACACTAGTCGCACCACCCTCCTCTTCCTCGGTCACCCTATGTGGAGGCTGCCTTCTCTGACTGTAGAGGCTTCAGCCGTGACCCCTTGTTCATCGGCGGCATATGACGGTGCCGCACACCTCCTCCACGGATGGCCGGTGCCAGCCGCTTTTCCAACAACCTTGACTTAGTGCCACAGCCTCCACTTACCGTGCGCAATGGCGTGCCGCCTCCATTATGCCCGGTCGGTGCCACCACACTGGTTGTCTTCTTTGGAGGATGAAAGGGTAACAAGACAGCAGAGGGTCCGAGCCTGGTTCATTAGGCATGCGCCCTCTATGTTTTCTTGAACACATGATGGTGGATTAAAGATTCAACAATCACTTGAAAGTATATAGAAATAAAATCCCTACCTCAATAACACTGGAGAGTGACTATGATTGAGGAAGTGGGTCGGTGTTCGTCTCTCCCGCAAGAAGCATCCAATGAAAGTGCTCATACATCATCCTCAGGTTCTTAGTACGGTGTCACCCATCGCCACCCACTGGAACTGGTTATGTCCTCCAAGGGTTTATCCTCACAACACTTTGTCAGCACTTCATTGACTGGTCAATCAGTGCTGATACCTCTTCCCATTCTCCATTTAAATAGTAGAGGGGGTGGGCGTCTAACACTCGATGGATTTATCGGGGTTCATTAATTAGGAAGCTTTATAATTTCAAATGACGTTGTTACTTAGAATTTGAATGGTAAATCCATTTAATGTCTTGACACATCGTTGGTCCCATGATGCCACATTTCCTTAAATAAAGAATAACATAATAATTTTTTTATATAAAAATTCTAAAATATATCCTTTTCTCCAAACCTACTGCGGTCGATGTGAAGGCTCCCTTAAGCGAATCCCAGTGCATCAGATTCAACGGTTCCCTCAAATGTTTTATTTGAGCACTAGTTCTAATGTTATAAAATTATGCACATTTATTTACTGAACATATAATAAAAAAATTTCATAAATTCATTTTGGGTACACCCGACATTGGAATCACGCACCACCAATTTTCACCGACTCGTAATAATTTCATCTAAATAAAAAAATTTACATGAAATAATATGGTTGTTTACAGTACATCTTGGTTACATTCCAACATTTCCGGTAATGGTTATGGATAACCTAAATCCTATATATTTTCCTATACATTTAAATTTTATTAGAAATTTACCATAATTATGTTGTTTTTGTATTATGGTTAAGGCTACTCAAAATGTTGTTTTTTGTTTTAGTTAATAGTTGAAACATGAAGTAATATTATAAATACTTAATGTGACCAAAAGTAAAATGATTTTCCTTCAGAGTATCATATATTAAATTTTTTTGGATGAAAAATATTATTTCTATACTCACACAATCATGGAATCACACTGGGCTTCTAAATGAGGAAATGATGGATCAACTATATCTTGATTCCTTTATGAGTAAACGTCCTCCTTCTATCAGTGGATGTTATGATATACTATTCACTGAGAAATTAATCAACACCATTGAGAATATATCTTTGGTTCTTCAATGATAATTACATGAAAATATATTCCTAGTTTTTTATCATCCAGATGGTGAAGGAGATCACCAATTAAATTTTAGAAATAATATATGAGGGAATAAGAATAAATTGAATCAATGTAAAGGGTTGAGTTTGTGGGGATATACCTCATCAATTACATCCTCCATATTTTAAAAACAAATATGGAGAAAAAAATTAATTAGCTAATGAAAAAATTATAACAAATACATTGGTACATATTAGTAAAATTGAACAAGTCTTGAAAGGAATGCCTCTCATTTAATTATTAGTCATGAAATTAAAATAGAACGATTATTTTGTAGCTCAAAACCATGTCTTAAAATAGAATTTTCCATAATATACATAGGTGTGAAAGGTGAAATTTTTCAATTTGATCTCATGTTGGAGATGGAAATGAGAGTAACCCATATATCTTGTGGTATTGATAAGAAAATAAAGATGGAAATATAAGGAAATTTCAAAATCCATGTATGGGAGGATGTGATAATTCTCTTATGGTCACTATTTTAGAAGAAAAATAGGGAAATATTCATAAGAGAACTGGTAAATGTTTTAACCAAATAATTTTCAAATACCAGCGATTGATTTTAAAATTTCATTTTCAAATTTCAAGGATGATTTTTTTAATTATTTATTATAAATGGATGGTAGCTTAACGAATGAAACTTCTACTGAATCTATATCTATTTCATAATGTGTAATATTTACCCATCCTAAGGAAGTACATACAGGATTATTCAGATGATCTGAACTCATAGTTCATTTATCTAGATAATTAAGTTTGTTATGATGAAGAAAAGTAGAAATTACTAATCGTCAAGATATTGTTCTAGGAAATGAGAATATTAACCTAGTAAATGTTTTATTGTGAAACCACCAATTTAAGGATCCTATGTTGGAACCCAAGGATGTTATGAGAAAGATGAATCCACATATGTTTGTACCCGAGTGATTAAATTTGAGGATGAATTTCATTTTATGTTTGGTACAATTTAATACCCCAATATTTTTAGGGTATGTATTTTTTTTATAATAAATTTAATCTCTTCTATAGCATATTTTTCTCAGAACACCCAGGGAATATAGATTAAACATATTATTTTTTCAACACGCCCATCATAAAATATCTTTTAATTGGTGGGAATTAATAATATTAACAAAATTATGAAATATGTAATTTTACAAATAATATCTAATTCATTAATTAATTCATTATGAATAAGAACATAATTTTTATAAATGACATTTTTTCAATTATATTTTTTCTTTTAAAAGTGATTTTTATTTCATTCCATGAAAAAATAAATTAAATAAATTGATAAAATTTTTAGAAAATTTATTTTTAAAAGTAAAAATGATTTTTTGATACTAAGTGTCAAAGTTATATTGGGATAATGTTTTGAAAATTTTATGAAAATTTTAATTTCTCACGAATAATTAAAAAAATACTGATTTCTGTAAAACTATAATTTTAGTTATATTTGAAAGTAGTTTTATGATTTTAAAATAATATTGTATTAAAAAATATAATTTATTTTATATAATTAATATAATTTAGTAATATTTATTCCTTATTTTGGCTTCAGTTCATTTTTTGGCATAAAAACACATTTTCTAAAGAATCTGTTTTTCATTATGTTTTTTATGTTTTAATTTTAATATAAAATTTTCAATATCTGTGTATAAAAATTTTGAAAATGGATTCCATATTTTGATCATAGATGTCTAGAGTAATTTATAGTTTCATTTTAAATGTTTGGAATGAAAAATTTACCTTTCTAAAAACAATATTTAACACATTAAAGGTAAAGTAATTTATTTGATTAAAGTTAAAATGAAAACACATAAAATACCAAAAAAACATTAAATGGATGATTGATGTGTTTCTAAACATGAAACATCCCTTAAAACATTAATTATCATTAACATTAATTGTATTTAACTTAATCTCAATGTTTTTGGATTTAAAAAACAACAATCCATATTTAATCACTTCGAACCACCACTCCTCATGTATTAATACCACGCCTTACCACTAAAATTCTCCCCACATGCCTAGAAGATTTTAAAATTTCTTCCAATCCCTCCCACACCAACTCTCTAAGTTTCTATGTTCTGCTGGTCCAACCCATTGTCTATATTTATTTTCATGATGGGGTCCTTCAAGGAAATCATATTCAAGAGGATGTTAAAGTAAAATAAACTAATGGTAACCATAAGGTAAGAGTTTTAATCACACCTTTACTTCTATAACATATATGACATATTCACAAATTTTTTATTCACTTAAACGTATATAATTCCCTTTGGTATATAATATCATGAATCACGTTATATTAGTTTCATTAAATGTTTTATTTGATATTTATTACCTTTTTAATGAATACGATTTGACTGAATACAATGTGGTAAGGTATTTTATAACTTAATTTCCATTCATCGGGTTAAACATAAACTTAATTGATTAATCCAAGTTTGGAATATGTTTAAGATGAATTTTTATCTTCTTCTTTGTAGTTACACTTATTTTTAATGTATTTAATGCTAATAAATATAATCTGTTTATTTGATTACTAATTGCATTACTTATATTATTTTTGTAATGGAGTGAATTTTAGAAGTTACTTTTTAAAAATATTTCCATAATACCCTATCTATTTCATGTTAATGTTTTCGAAAAATATTTTAAAATTTATTTTACAATTAGTTAATGATGGTTTAAATTCATTTATACATATTTATTAATTATAAAAAATATTTTGAACAAATTGTTTTTTTCATTTTCTATGGGAGTTTATTGAAGAATATTCACAAAAAATATAGAAGGGATGTTTATGAAACATATGTTACAAGGATAGATTTTCCAGCTTCCATGATTCATTAATCACATGAATCTTACATTAAATGATTAAAAGGTTATATTCAAATAATTTTTTTTATTTTATAATTTTTCATAATTTTAATTTTTGTAATACAGAAAAGATATGGTCTTCAATAATTAATTTATGTGATCCATAAAAAACATTTTTTATATATATGATAACATTATTAAATGTTACTTATTATTTATTATGGTTTTGTTTCAAGGATTATATTTTTATTTATTTTATGGATGGTTTATTATTATAATGGAATAATATTTATGGACCCCATTTCATTTCCATTAGTTATGTTATGATTTATTTTCTATAAAAGACATTTGAATACATTAATTATTAAATTTTTAATTACATATGTTCTTCTCAAAAATTTGTATGGTGTTCATTATTTAATGATGGTCACATTACAACCAAGGATGGTGGTTTTGTTTCAAATGATGATGAGTGGGACATATATCTCTCTCAAATTATGTGGGTAATTATTTTTATCACATGAGAAATATAAGATGAGAACATGGAGTGAACTCAATTTTGTAAGACATGACTGGAACGTGGATTAAACATAGTTCAACAATACATTAATAGAACATGAATTGAAATTATTTTAGTAAATGACTTTTTCCAATATAATAGTCATGGGAGTGATCCTTGACTATAAATATGTTTTGTGCAGTGAACCCATTCAACAATGATAGTCTTATAAAGGACATACAAAAACTAATAAAATGATTATCTATGATTATGGGTATGCTTCATTGGTTTTCTTATTCCAATGTTATTATATCATGGATCATGATTTATTTTGATTTCTGTCTTATGAAAATATATGATTTTTTTCCTTTATTCATGATTATAACCTTTGTTATGTGGGGTATAAGATTAAAATTTTATTTTCGTGATATTTTATTATAATTGATAACTACCTTTTCTTACACTTTCTAAGAATCTGACCTGACCCTTTTCTAATGTTTATTTTACCTACCATGTAGAAGAATTTATTAATAATGACATATGAAATTTGGTTATAGTAATTATGGGATATGAAGGATATTATGTACATGTTTTATGAGTTAGTTGATTTTTTTCTAATATTCCAAAGACACTAAACCCATACAGTTGTTTTATTGTTTTTATGTTTTGTAGTTAGTGTGCATCTATTTAGATTTTATATCTATGTATGAAATATATGGTACATTATAGAGTTGATAATGGATTTATTTACTATATCTAGTGATTTTTTATAATAATAAATATGATATTATCACTTTTCAATGGTAGTAATTTCAACTTTATTTTCATAATTATTTATGGAAAAAACCATGAACAAAAAGATGTAACTTCAAACATACCTTGAATAATATTCAATAATAATAATACTCTTGTGTATTTTCATTTATAATACAACATCCCATAGTTATTAAAAATATAAATTTCATAGGATATTGTACAAAATATATTGATAAATCACTATCCTCTTCAATAGTATTAATTTCCATGACATTCCTTTGTTCTAATGGTCTAGGAGGTTCTTGGTGACTATTTTCAACATTAAACATTGTATTTATGAAATTATTCTTATTGTTTATATTTTAATACAATTAATGAAATGAAATGATGTATTTTATCTTTTCTCATGAATGTATGACTTTCAGGACCTCCATTTTACAAATTATATCTAATTAAAATTCCTTTTAACCAACCCATGATGAGTTTCTTCAAATATTATTAATAGATATAAAATTTAATATTATATTTTTCATCATCATTTTCACCCAAAAATCATAGATAATCAACAATTATCTTATTTACAATAGTTATGTGTTGATATTTGTTAACAATTTTAATCAGAATTTTTCATATCTTTTTTTCCAAAATGACTAAATTTATCACTCCATCCATTATCCTTTTGATACCTAAATATAACAATCTCCACATTATCTATGGCCAAAATTGTTAACATGTATCCTTCTTCATCCATCCATTATTAAATATGTATGGATATCACATTAATTTTTGAATCTGTAATATAATTTTTAATAGATATCTGAATTCAAACATTATATGTATTAAAACATGAAATTATTACCTAACTTTTAAATTCAAAAATAATCATTCTTAGTTCTATTAATTTTTTTTTGGGTTGGACACCTGTATATTTTGTAAACAAATTTTATAACATATTTATTCATATAAAATGGTTCAAAAAATTGGATTTGAATATTAAAACAATATCAATATGTACTATCCAACCAGGGTAGAACTATTTGGCCTACACATCGTGGACCAATGTGAAGATTCAGTTAGTACTCAATAATCACTTTTCAATGTGATTACCCCTAGGTGAATTTATTCTACAACCCTATACACATTAATATATCTAGAAAAACTTTTTATTACTAGTAAAACAAAAAAATATATAGTTTAAAAACATATAGGTATGTGATATTTTACTTAGATATATCTATTTGACTTATCCATAGACATTTTCCAAGACTTATCTTATTTAAATTCAAGAAATATTCAATATTATATTAAATAACATAATGTTATTTGAATACATTGTATAATATGATAAAATAATATTTCAAACCATAAATAATGCTAAACATACATTCTAAACAATAAATTTATTTAAACCCTACATTAATACTAACTACAAAGACCAACACCTAGACTCTATAAATATGATGTGAATAAAAACCTTCATTATATACCATCTTGAAAACATTCTAATGTAACCAAATATTTACCACAAATATTTACAATGTCACCAAAAAATATTGAGTAACATACAGTCATATAAAATTTTATAATTAGAGTATTAGAGAGTTTGAAATAACTATTAACTCTCAAATCCAGGGACATTCACATAAAATGGAAATATTTCCTTTGTATAAAAATAATATAATTTGTAATAAGACTTAAAAATTTATGAAAAGTAAATACTTTTTTTCATATTCTAGAAAAATCATCTGTAACACTTTTATCCATATCCAATTAAATTGGAAATATAATACGGGTGAGATTAAACACTTATTTAGGGAAGAAATTATCTATAATAACCCAAGATCATATGTTCATAAAAGGAAAACATAAATAAAAATGATGGAATATATAACAAAACATAATTCCATAATAGAATGAAACATAAATCATTATATATCCAATGATAATGATGAATTTAAAAACGTTCATATGTGTTGAAATAAATGATTAATTAACAATGAAATACATAATTTTGGACATCTTATTCTATGAAATAATCCAATATATCATGAATGGAATCTTAATGTAAATATCAATTCCATGTTTGAAGGAAATGTTTTAATATTGGAAGGAATACTGAAACATTATAAAGATTATTTTTCTTATGACACATATCAATGTATCGAGGGATGACTATATTTTTCCACACATATTAAGAACTATTTCAATGTTATTAATCATATAAATGTTATAGTTTAATATCAAATAAATAAATAACATTCCTTAGTAATCAATCAACATCCCCATAAAAATAACTACTATAATAATTTTCAATTATTCAATAGCTAATAACATGAATATATTTCAGTAGAAAAATACAATAGACTAAAAATGTATATTGAAATATGTATATCGTAAGGTCAACAATATACCCTAATTAATTTCAATAATTCATTTATTTGACTACCATTACTTAAATGGATGTAAATATAGAGTGTTTAGAGTGAAATTCCATTAGATAAAAATACATTCCTTTATCATAGGATCATTTGGAATGTTGAGGGTAGTGATGGATCATATATTTGATAGAAAATATCATTACATAAGCTTGCGAGGTAACTATGTTGCAGTATAAAATTTAATAAATATCATCAATCATGTATAAAATATGGTTATGGAAAATAAAATTTATGAAAATAATGACATGTTTTGGAAAAAATCAAAATCAAATTAGAATAAATCCTTAATATTTATAAAAATTATATAATGAAATATTTCATAATAATAGGAGAAAAATAATTTCTTTTATAATACATAAGAACATTGAAAGGGTTATTAGAATAAAATTACAAAAGTTTTGTAATGATGTGTTCACAAATAGAACATGAAAACGATATTATTTTCTCATATCGATGAGTAAAACCCATAAAAATATTAAACATTTCAAAAAAATTAATGGGAGAGTAAATGAAATGTTACTCACACTATGTTGAGGAATATATATTTTTTCATAAAATTATCTGATGAATTTGGACATGTAAAAAGGAACTGAAAAATCTAAATTATCATTTTGGGAATGATTCCTTTCAATAGTTAATAAATGTGCCAAGGGGAATGATAAAACATAAAAAAGATAATAAAATCCCCAAAAATAATCATAGGGGAATAAAATTAAATTTCTTATGAAGATAAAATTATATTAATTCCCCGCATAACTTTTCATTCCAAATAAATCTCTTTTTATAAATTAAATTTGTAATTAAACCCTCAAAAAATTGGTTATAATTATAATAAATGGCTCTTCAAATGATAATAATAAATTTGAAATTAAATTATCATGAAATTGAATTTATTTCTTATAAAAATTATTATGTTTTTTTATAAACCATGTAAATTAAAAAATAGTTTAAATAATCATACAAGTAACCTGAAATTAAAAATATGGAATATAAATGAATCCAATGTTAGAAAAATTCAAGTCAACACCCCTTGAAAATTATGATTTAAAAAGGAAAAATAAATTCCATAAATAATGATAGGATCATCATATAAAATATTTAATATTATATAGATCCACTATTTATAATAAATTATGTGCTATATTATCTAATATGTCTATAGGGGTTAAAATTTAAGACATAAAAGTTTTACCATGTTCAAGATTCACATTTTTCATGATCATAAATACCTTAACAACCAAAAATAATTTTTATATTCTGTCATATTACCATTATTCGTCTATTTTTCATTATATATGTAATAATTAATTTTGTATTTTATTTATTTATCTTATAGTTCTTTCTTATATTTGTGGGTTTATGTGGTTTGGTATATTTATATGTATCTACATTGGTATACTGACCCTAGATAAATGTGTGGTAGTATAAATTCATAATCTCATTAATTATAGTGGTTATTAAAATTTATTATTCTATAATCATAAAATTTATATATTTATTTAGGATTTTATAAAATGTACTCTGATTTGTAAAGGTACCAATATTTGTACATTTTTGTATATAATGTTTAATATGCCCATTTTTTAATATTATTTATATAATATCAATTATTATACATCTATAATATTACTGGTTAATAAAAATAATTTAAGTAACTTAAGAAATTGTTAATTCGTCATTGTTATGTGGTTATGGAAAAAAAGAAACCCACATTGTCGAGATTGTAATTCACAAAAATAGATGATAATAAATATTTTGTTTTTTAATTTATGGTAACGAATAAATAATGAGTGTTACAATAATATATTAAAAATTTAATGTATTAATGATACCAGTTTCCTTATATTGGAATTTTTTTCATATGATTGGTAGATAAATTTTAAGATGTAAGTTATATGGATTATGTAATGCTATCTTTGGGACATCAAACATTCCATTGATAGTGTCCAATGCATTTAATATATTTTGATAAAAAATGGTGACTAAGGTATTTAGTACATTAATGTGTCTTTTAGTATAAGGAAATCAGGTAGGGAGTTTAGAATATTTTTATAGGTATGTGTATCATCTAACGGTTAGAATTGGTAGGATTTAATATGTTATGAAAATGAAACTTTTATAACACTAATTATTTTTCATCAACGGAATGGAAATATTGAATGGTAAATGGCACCAAAAGTAAGAAATAATGGATTTTAGGGTGATAAAATCTACAAAGAGACTCTACCACCCATTTTACTATAATAATTAACAATGTCTAGTTCCTTTAAAACTATTTTTTAATGTTTATAATTTTTTTATAATGGAAATTTTTTTATTGTAGTAAAATATATTTTATATAAAATATAATATATACCTTGTAAAAATAATTTATGGTTAAAATAATAAATATATGCCATATATAGTTTAGTAACATTTCTAAATAATTGAGAAATAACTTTTAAACTAAAAAATTTAATATATTACAATATATTTTTTGTACGGAATTGTTTATTTCATCATTATGTTTTATTTATATAATATAACAATTTTCAAAAATTGAATCAAGGAAAGAAATATTTTTATCCTAAATAAAAATTTAAATTTCATAATATAAAATAAAAAATTTAAATTTATTAGAAAAAACATCAAACAATAAAAATAATAAAATTATTTGATAATTTTTTTTATTATCAATTTCACTATCATTAATATTATTAATAATAATTGTATCACCATCAATGAAATTTACATCACTACATAATATGATAATGATGATCAAATATATGATGTCCATTTTGATATATTTTAATTTATACAACTTAAAAAAAGTGATTATTTTATTATAAGCGTAGAAAAATATTTTTCAAATAAAAAAATTAAATCTACGAAATTTTAAACATTTTTTTCATAAATTAAAAATATTATAATTTTTTTTGGTATTAGTCCATAAATACAAATTTTTTAATTTAATTTTTTATAATCTTATGTGTCTTTATTATATAATTATGAATCCATGAAAGTTTGATTTTTCGTAAAAAATGTATTATCCACTATAAAAATAAAAATAAATTATTTTAAAAATAATATTAAAAAATAGTTTCAGCTAATATTAAAAATATGAATATATAAATTAATATTTTTATTGACGTATAATTCAAAATTTAATTAGATTTAATTTTCCTTTTTAGAAAACCATATAATTAAAACTATTTCCCCGGGAAAATAATTTTTTTAAAATATTGACAGTTTTTTTAGTTTTTAATAAAAATAATATTAAAATTTGTGTTAATATATTAATCACGTCAACAATAACATTTTTCCATAAAGTAAATTATTTTCTAAAAACAGATATAAAATCTCAATTTTAGACATCATACATTTTAATTTATATATAAATATTAATAGTTTTTTTTAATAGATCTAATTTAATTAATTAGTTTATTATAATTTTTATTGATTTTTTCTATTAATTATAGATATATTTTATTATTTTGTTAAAAATATTTTTACTCTATGATTATATAGTACTATTTTAATGGATATATAATATTTCAGGGGTTTTTTTTTGGTTTAGTGATTCATGTTTCATACGATGCATATCTTCTATTGTTCAAATGAAAATAAAATATATTATCCTTAATATTAATGTATTATAATTTCAATCAATTTATTCACTGTATATTATTGTCTTATATGATAAATGTGATGAATTATCATACCATGAAAGTTATATCTATCATGTTTAAAAAAGTGGATGGTTAGTGACCTGAGAATTTTGTAGTTTACAATCATGGATAATACGTTAATATTGCCTTATATGAAAGAACTAATGATAATCCATGGGAAATCATAGTCAAATTATCTTGTTTATATATTTTTTAGTTCAATGGAAGAATATTTTTCAACATTAGGGGTTAAGAAATGTCATCCATTAAAAATAGTTCATTGAAAATATAATGTTAGTTTCTTTTTTACTTTCATACTATATAAATATGTATACCTAGATAAAATCATTGTTGATATTCTCACGTGTCTCGATTAAGGATATGAAAATAGTAGTTTTCTATCCGATTTATATTTCATAATTATTTATTTCTATTAGGATGGATTTTATATGTCCATATATTTTATTTTTTATTTAGTATTATCCTTCCAAGTGGGTGAGAATGGAATGCATAGAGGATAACATAGATTATAGGATTTCAGTTGATATTTTTTAAAAATGTAATCTTTTCATATGATATATTTAACGTTAATTATCTCTAAAGATATCATCATTTTAAAATATGTAAATAGAACCACATTTTTCAACATTGGTTTGTATAATAGTAAGGAAATTTACAGATATTAATAGCATTCCAAAAAATATGAATTTATATATAAATAAGGAATAACTATAATTTACTATTTTTGTCTATAATGTATTATACTAGGTATTAATAGGAAAAATTAATTACAATATACCTATGGGTTGGGGATACCCTTCGGTTATTACAACTAGAACTATATCCCTCTAAACTGTTCAGGCTTATATTTTGAAATATTTTGAGAATACATTCCCATTTAGTATTTCGAGATTATATTAATTCAATATAGAAAATGATCTTATAATTCTTAACTGTTACATACAAAAAATATTATTTCAATTTTACATACCATGATACCTAATATGGGATTCATAATTAATCATGATTATGGGAATACCTTTATATCATCCTTCCCTATATGAAAGATGCTAGATTGATTAATTCAACACTTTTGTAGCCAACATGTTCAGTTATGTATATTCATGATGGAAAATAATTATACTACATTTGAAATAAATATTTTATGATAAATCCCATGAATAATAATATGGTGTCATATAAATATACATATATTCTAGAATAAAATGTCATATACACTTGAAAATACTTCTTTATTTATTCCATTGTATATATAACCTGGGCTATCACTGCTTCCACAATACGTGCTTAGGGTATTTAATTCATGAAACGATTTGAAGGATTAAGATTAGTGGGAGACATCCTTAGTGGCTCTATTGTTATTAAAATGATTGTATAAAAAACATGCATATCCCACATTGGGTAAGAAGGGAAATCAATGATGCACATAGGGGTGACACTCCCAAAAAAGTCATATTTTGATATTGGAAGAATATGTTTTCCATCAATTTTTCAACACAGTTTTTACCATGTGTCTTAAACATAACCTATAATTCTTGATATTTATCTACTATTTGGATTATTTTTGAAATGATGTAATCAAACATCATTTCATTTACAATATTGTAATGTAAGAAATAAGTGTGTGATATAATAAAAAACAACATTAGACAAGAGGAATTTTTAGCAACTATATCAATTGGGGATCAAGGTGGAGTTGGAAATATGCCATTCTCATCCCTTTTTTGAGGTGTTATTTACACAGATATTGATAGTGATTTCAATCAGACATGGTATATTCAATATAGAGGTAATTTTTATTTTGATTTAGATAAAACATAGTCACCCTAGTGTAGTATCATAAGAGGAAATAAATGGACAATCAAAATCTTTGATGTCTACATTATTTCTAATCAGGTTTGCTATTTTTATCTACAATGATTTCTTATTTCAAGAAAAAAATTAATATTTCACATCGTAAGAGAATATGTTTCATTCAATATTAGTTAAAAATCATATAGAATTGATAGTCAGGTTTTTCATTTTCCATGATGTGAGGAGAGATGGTCTCATTAATATTATTATATTCTATTTTAAGTCACTATTATGAATTTATTATTTTTTCCCTAATAATTCACAAAAAATGTTCCATTTTCCATTTTAGAGAATTATTATGACTAAAAAATCATATAAAAATTCAATAGATGCATGAATTATATTATAAATTGTTTTATCCAAGTATTTGGTAAGTATATATTGAAAACCATATAGTGTTGTTCTCTAATTGTTATCCATATATATTGCTATTGGGTTACAATGAATTTGAGAAGGTAGAATTTCTATATATGGATTTCTCCCATGAATGGAGCTTCATAAATTTATCATTCAATGAATTAAAAATAAATGTAGTTTAATTCCAAAAAATGATGAACCGGGAAAATTTTACTGTGATAGGAAATATATCATAAATATTCATTTTTTGGTCATCAATCCATGATCACTTCTAGGTTTATTAAACCATACGATGTAAAATACTAGTTTCAATGAACCAAGATATGATTTGGTGTGAGGCATACACATAGAACATCAGATTCTAGTTTATGCTTACATAGGATATTAGTGATGGTATTTTATATAACACCCTATATAATTTTAGAAGGTCTTCCTTTCCCTTTGGCCTTGGGTTCCCTTTTTAGTTTTTGATTTTTTATAGGGATCATTTTTTTTCTCTATCTACTAGGAAATTATATTCCTTGTATTTTTTATAGATATTTGTAATGTGGATTTAAGATTTTGTGACATTATATATTTTTTCTATTTTATGTCACAATATACAATGGTTTCTAATCATATTATAAAAAAGTTGACACATTTTTTAGAATATGGAGTATTTGAGGATTACATTTTGTGAATCGGGGTTACATGCCATATCATTCATGATGAAGGAAATTTTAAGAGTTCTACACATTACAATTTCACTTGTTTCAAACTTCATACCTCCCTCTGAGGACATGAAGCCTTCCCAATGAGATTGTGGCTCCTCCAAAACCTTTAATTAATGGATTGAAGTAGTATTGATTTTGTTTTATCTCATATGAGTTAGTGGATCTACACTAATGAATTTCATTCCAATCAATCTTCCACTCCTCCATATATTTTGATACATTATCATGTAATGGATTTTTCTAAAATCTTTATCATTAGATCTTGGTTCTATGTAGTGTTACTATATCTTTTGTTCCTTCATTCTATGTTTTGGAGTCCCATATAATTGTTGACATCTTGATATTTTACTTATTGTTATGTGGTTCTATATTTAGTTTCCCTATCATTGAAATATCAAACAGCATGTATAATTTGAAAAGACATTGAAATTGAATTAAAAACAGTGATTCAAGAAGATATGATATTTTATTATAAAATAGTGTGGTTGTTTAGGATAGAACAATTTTATGGGAATTGATATTGTGAGTTGGATTTGTGATGAAATGATCAATTGATTTGGAAATCAATTTGAATGAAAATAATTGATGATTGATCTTGGGAAAATTTATTTAATATAAATTTATTTGTAATGGAATGAAATAAATAAAACCTCTAATTTGGGTTTGAAATTAAATGTCATGCTGAAAATGGTAATTAGAAAATTTCTTTTTCAAAGGTTTTATAATTATTGATTGAAAATTTGAATGATTATTTATTTAAAATATATGTTATCCAATGAAGTTATTAGTAAATGGTACAACCATGATAGGATCAAGAATTCCTATATCTGTATTTATGAAGAAAAATATTACTAAAACAACTATGACATGGAAACCCATTATGGGTTCCCCTAATTGTGTATAAAAATCCCATCTTGGGTTCTCCTATTAGGGTTTATTATTAAGTTCACACCAGACTAGATTTTTGATCACTGTGTGATGTGTGAGGATCATATTACCTAATAAATTGACTTTATGTGGTTCTTTTCTATATAGTGATGATCTTCGCTCTGTGTTATTTGAGTGGATATATAGGTCATTGATTATTAAACTATTTTATTCATTGCAGTTGATTTATATAAAGTTTTTTATAATTAAAATTTGTTTTAGATTTTTTGAAAGATGTTTTTTTATATATTCTTCCGTCTTGAATGATTTTATATTTTGGTTTAAAATCATTATATGTAATATCATTTCTTACTTTATTTAAATTGTTATCATAACTTGTATGGTTTTTTCATTGATTAAGAAAAACATATTGAGACCCTACATGTCTATAAATCTCAAACCGTACATTCTCCTTTTGGAATTTTTAGATGATATTTTTACTGGTCCATCCAAAAGGAAAAGAGACCCTTGAATGTGGTGAATGTTCTTAATTTGTTGGGCATGGATTGAAGGAGGTGACTAGTGGATATGTTATGTATTTATTACATGGTATGATTGAGTTTTCATTTGGTAAGATAATAAGTACTTCGATGATGTAATTCATCGTGTTTTTTATATCTTTTTTCATTATGGAAATTTTCAATTTTAGTGTGTTGATCATACTGAATTTTATTTCTTTCTCTCACTGTTTGTGTAAATTTATTCCCTCCTTAATCATTTTTAATGCCCAGTTCTAGCCACGAACCCATGTGGATTGGTAAATAACTTCTATATTTGTTAAAACTATATTATGAATTAGGGTACTAAGGTATCTAGTATGGTTATTGAAATTTTTTTATCAGAGGAATGATTCAGGTTCGGAATCGTTCAATGATACCAATATGAAATTTTCGTTGTCCACGTAGATAAGATGTTTTATTTTTAGGACATGGGATATTTTTGTGGGTGAGTGAATATCTATATCTCCTCAAAATTAACCTCATGTGACCATGGTTATATATGTTATGTGTTGTTTTGTGAATGATTTAATCTAGTATTAATATTTTCATTGCATTTTATTTCGATGTGTTTAAATCCAATTAATTATATCTTATCTAATGGGATATATATTCCTCATTATCCTATTTGAGATATTAATTTCAGTAATATTATAATATAATCAATGTTTTTTTGATGTTGTGTAGAATCATTCCACATGGAAGGCGATTGAAAAGGGTTCAGGAGGAAGATTATTGTTACCCAAATGAGAGGATCCACCCCGATACAAAATTCTTGTTGATACTGTTGTGATCATTTCTATGTTATGGGATAGGAACATGCACATGTTTCTTTTCAGGATCCATTTTTTAACCTGTGATAAATATATTCCATATTTACACATAATATTTTATTCACTATAAGAAATCCAAATTACAAGTATCTAATTATCATCAAGAGTTTCAGGATTTATTATGAGATATAGGAATTTTTTATGTCTTTGAAATGTATGAATAAATTTTTATAAAGTGTGATAACTTCAATATGTAAGGTCCTAGAAAGATACAGTGGGATTCAATGATAATCCTGTAAAATCATGAAAGATTTGATTGGAAGAATTTTATTGATCTTTTAACATGTCATTTCTATTTAGAATAGATGGTACTAGCAAAGTATCTATACTTTTTCAGCCTCTATCTAGCTAACGGGATAACGACACAGTATGAACATCAATTTTCTATGCTTGTTCATTTTTTAATCGGATATTTTCTTGAATAGGAATATGATGCCTGGAAATCTTGATCTACGTAATTTCCATGATATTTTTTCAAATTTTTTCTTACATAAAATCACTTCATATCTTTGTGTACATGATAGGGAATTTATGGTTGATATTAAAATGGAATATCTTTCATGGTTGATGGTGGTTCCTTTTTCAACTAGTGTAACATCTATGAAATCCATCAAGGAAAAGAAGAAGTGTGATGATTCTTATGGTGATTTGAAATATAATGGTTCTTCTATAACTCCTACAATTCATAGTAGAGGCCTTTTGACTTAATTATAATGGGGAAATGATTAGAATTCCATATCTGATTATAATGAACAAGAAAAGATATACATTTTTAGGTCCATTCAAGACAACTATTGATTTTATGCAATTTATTTTCAACTCCACACAGTGGAATGGGATCATATGAAAAAAAAATTATAAAGATGAAATCAGACACTTAAAATACTAAGGGGTTCCATCCATAGACATCAGGAAAAAATATTATCTACATAGTTGAAGATTCTTCTATGTAAAATGGTATAGGTCTAATGAGTGTTAAAGGTATGATCACTATTTATTCATCTTTGGGGGATAATTTATTTAATACTAGTTCATATCACTGATTTTTATTAACTCATATGGTGTACATGCTAAATATTCTTATCTAACATTTTCATTATGTTATGGATATTACTATGCCCCTCTGAACAAACATAGATAAGGGTATTTGTTGTCCTTATAAATTCACTTTATTTGAAATTGCACTTACTTTATATTTTTTGGATCTCTACATGAATCCTCTTTATGTAATTTTTATAACGAATTGTAATTTTTGAATATTTACAAAATTGATTTTTATCTATGAGGGGTCTCATTTACCTCAAATGATAGGATGTGTTGTGTTTTTTAGGTATAATTAAACATGAGGTCGCATATTGATTAAATTCCTTGTAATTATTTTTGGGAATGTAATATATGTGATTTATTTTGATATAGAGACAGAAGAATTTATAGATTATCTGTCTCATGTTTTCGCTGAGTTTTTTAATGTGTTCCCTTTTCATTTCTCTATTTTTTCATTTGTATGTGAGGTAGTGTTTTCAATTTATTTAGTGCATGGTACTGAACCAGTTTAGATTCAATATTACCATGTTTCATTCTATTAACTGAAAGAGTTGATACCTCAATTGTATAGTCAATACAATAATAGATTTACACACCCATGTGAGTCACCTTGGAAATCACTTATTCTATTTTTATAAAGGCTGCTAGAACAGTTCACCTAAGTGTTGATTACAAAAATCTCTATCAAGTTAAAATTAAGAAAAAACATCCATTACCATGGTCTATGATCTATTTTTCTAATTAAAAGGGGATATATTGTTCTCAAATATTTTTATTTGAATTTTTTATCAAACAATGTTTATAAAAGAATCTAACATTCAGAATACAACCATCATAAGAAGGTATGTTCACATTTAGTATCTTATTTTGTCTTTGGTCTTGACCAATGCTCCTATTTCCATTATGCCATTGATGAGTAGAATATTCCTTGAGTATCGTGATTCATTCTTGGTGGTTATTATAAATAAACCCTTGATTATGCTCAGTTAGAGGAGGATTATGTGTGTCATCTGACTACAGTTATATTAATACCTATTGATCACAATCATTATGAAAAACATTCAATGTGTAATTTTTGGATTTGGGAAGTGAAATTATTCTAACACGTTATGTCAGAACAGGGTATCTCAGCTAATCATGAGAAGGTGAAGGAAATTATGACATTGAATAAACCATATAATCTTTTTCAGATATAGAAATTCTTGGGTATGGAAGTATTCTACCATAGGATTGTGGAGGATTACTCAATGTTTTTTTTTCTGATTACTACCCTTATACCAAAAAGAATGAATTTTTCTTTTGATAGTACGTTTTAGAGATATATTTTCTATTTGAAACATAATTCAACATTTTAACTATTGATTACAATTTTAGAGTCTTGGAAAATATATGAAGTTTTTTAGTTTCTTCTGGTTTGGGTTTAGGTTGAGTTCACAAGAAGGGTGATCAGTTATTATATTATGTCTTCGGAAATCATAATCTAGAAAAGAATAACTATCATACCTATAACCATAAACACATAGATGTTATACGTGAATATATGTGGATGTGGTATTACATTTTCAGTGAATGGTTGTTATTTTATTTTGAACATTAAATATTTAGTTATATCTACTTTAAAAAATATATATGAATGTTTGGTATAGGCATTGGGTGGGGGAACCTATAGTCTTTTGATTTTGATATTTTTTATAACCTATGGAAGGAAAAAATCATTCCTAATTATTTAGTAATGGATCTTCAGACCATGTTCATGGAAGATTCATTATGATAAATGAACATTATGCATCATTTTTTACACTTTTATTTAGGAGTATGGGAGGAATAGGCCATGGCTGTCCTGGAAGATATTAAGTTGACCCCTTCTCATTCTGATATGATTCTACTAGATAAGAATCCTAATGATGAATATATTGAATTTTCTACTCTTCATAAGATGGGGATAACTTCTAGATGTTGATGTTATTTCAGATTGAATACAATGTTTCTAGAAATATTATGTTGTGCCAATTTTAGTAAGAAAATATGTGACAGGGTATTTAAATAATTCCAAGTGGTTGGTTCACCTGTGTACCAAAAACATATTGTATGACATGTGATAATGACTTTGGTTCCCATGTTTGAGATGATACATTTTTTATTTTTTTTATAATTATATACATTCCATTATTTTAAGGCTAAGTACCAGAGAACATTTGTGTTATTTTGGATACATCCCGGGCCATGTTAGAAGTGGGAGGAAATTTATAGCACCTATGATTCATGTAATTAACAATTTCATTATAGATTTTAAGTATGTACAGTTTATTAGTGGAGTTTGTGAGAGTGTTGATAACCTATGTAGTGATTTTGTGTCTTTTCTATAAGTTTATGGTTGGTGAATGGTTTGGGAAAATGTGAAACAACTATATAAAACCATGCACAATAAAAAAGGGGCTAATGGGAATGAACATAGGCACCACATAGTTTTCCCAAACCATGAGAAATCCTATAAGAAATAATTTTTTGTTTATCATATGTTGGATAGTAATATTTTTTAATATTTGAACATAGATTGGTAACCATTCAATCCAATCGTGTGTGGTATCCCTTACGTTTTAGGTAAGAGCATGGTTAAAGCATATTTTTCCTAAGAATGCAAATAATCAATGTTCAGGTCAAAATATAGATCCTTAAAATGTGGGAATAAATATTTTTCACCTCGAAATGATAAGTATTCCCTAAATATGGACATAAGTCTATAATTTTCCCTCTCAATAGTTGGAGACCCTCTCCCCATCATATTGGAAGTGATCCAGAACAATTCATTGGTGCATTGAAGCTCGATTCATTTGGTATGTTATTGTTTATTATTGTTCTTGGTAGGTTTGTCAGGTCTACTTCTGCCTCTCATTTATATTCTTATATCTAAACCACCTTTTGATATATATATATATATATATATGGGTTTGGATGCAAAATATGATTATATTTGTCTTGGTGTTTGTTAGTATAAGTGATGTATGGTTGGTTTATGTATTTTTATCATGGTTTCATCAGCGTTCTTTATATCATTCTTTATTATTGTCATAAAATATATGGTATGTGGCTTCACTCTTATAACATATATATAGAACATGAATGAAAATTTTGTAATAGATTAAATTAATTAATTTTTATTGTAAAATTTATATGCAAGGCATGATATAAACATTCTTTAATGATTGTTTTTGGATTCTTGTTAAAGAGTTGAATTATTTATGAAAAGTGAATTGATAAATGATTTTAAAATGATTATTATAAAATAATTTATTGATTTTGATTATGGAAAATGTATTTCAATAAAAATACATTTTTAGTAAAATGGATTTGAAATTATTATATTATAATGGTTTTTTATACTTGGTGTGTGCATTCATATTTCATTGTGACACTTGGTTAAAATATAATAATGTGGTCGGTGCCAAAGGTGTAATGACTAAAGAGATTTAATTATCTTATGATTAATTTGTAGACCGACGAGAAACCAACCATCATTATAGAAATTTCATAACTATTCACACCTATTAATTTTGTAGATGTGGGGATATAAATTGGGCATCCATATTGGAATTAATGAAATGGTATTGGAAGATTTGTTGGATACATTCCATGAAAATTGGTGTTGTTTTCGAGTTTTTTTTTCATTGGAATTTTTTATATTGTGATAGAAATTATTTTAGAAATTATTTTATATAAACTATTTTATATAAATGGGATAACATGTTTTATCCTAGTGGATTGAGTAGGGAATTTATTAGGGAATATCTACTGAGTTTCATTACCCACCTCGTCATTATAAATTTGTTCCTTTTGAAGATGTTGTTTATTGAGACATTGGAAAAGGTAATGTATCACACATCAATAGAAATACATCGTGATATATTCACTATGAATATTTTTAGATCATGGAGCATGTTTTGAGCTTGGAGTAATCATTCGTGTCATTGGAATTTATCTTCGACTATATACTATGATATTTTAGTCTTCCTATATGGTACTTTTTTTATTTTAATAAATTAAATGTTGAGTTACCTTTAATTATTATCATGCATAATATAGTGGTTGTTTGGTATGTCTTATATTTTTTTTAATTTCATTCATCTTGGTAATATATTACCCCGCATATATTCAACCCCTTCGAAATTTATTATCTGCCTTTGGAATCTTGAGGATGTTAGTTAAGTACAAGTAAAATTCCTCTTCATTCTCAATCCAATGAGGATAATGAGAGAAACTACATGCGGTATAATTTTTTTCAATCCAAATTATGTCTGAAACAAGTGGTATCAATTTTTTTTGTGTTAAAATCAATTTGAGATAAGTTTTATTATCTTGGTCCTTTTTGGAATATGTGGTCTCAGTCTTAGGTGGTTTTAACAGGGTATTGGTTATCAATTTTGGAGTTGAATTCATTCTAGTCTATTCCAAGAGTAAGGATATCAGAAAGAATTTGGATTTTAGGTACATTTAATGTATATCATAACAAGACTTATCTGACTTTATTATAGCTAAACATCATGTTACTATGTAATTTGGTACATAAGAGTTTTTGAGACACTTATAGGAACTGAAAAATCATTATCATGGGTTTAGCTAATACGATGAGCATGACATTCACTAGATGAATGGATTCTCACTAGGGTTTCATATTTCAATTTTGGTAATGACATATGATTTGGTGAAAATGAGTTTATTTTTTAAATGTTATGAAATTTCTGTAAAAAGTTAGATTTTGAAAAAGTGCATGGTTGTGATATTGTGAATATGGTATTATTTTTAGAAGAAAGTTCAGATTTCTCAAAATTGGTAAATTTTTTAATGCATTGCTATCGTATTAGGATTTCATAGAATTTGAAATTGTTAATCCTTAATTTAATAGAGTGTAAGACTAGATATGTTCATGTGTTTCGTGAAAATGGCACTAAATTGGAATCATAGAAGCTAATGGGAATATTCTGTATAGAATGTGGCTATACCTCATCCCCAGATGAGCCAATAACTTGTCTATAGTATTGTTTAAGCAGTTCGGGCTATTGATAGTGGGAACCTGAGGGATGATCCCTATAATGTGGATAATTCCATCGAATACAATAAATATAGTCCACCCACATTTTATGTAAATCCTAAACAAAAATAGACAGAGGTGTGGTTGAACATGATGTATCATATCTTTGATTGCATCCAAACACTAAAAGGGATAAATTTCAAGATGGAAACTTATATGCTGGAAGATATTGATCTTTTGTAAATAGATTTAGTAATGAATGAAATATAAGACCAAGGACTTGCATGGAAGGATTTTGAGGAACAATTAAATAAAATGAAATTATCACCACACCATAATAATTGAAAGAATGATAGAAAAATTAATCATGTTATAGGAAAGTTATTCTATCGCAGACATTTCATAAAAATTCATGAATTTAGTGTGCTTTACTCCCAAGTTTGCTTCTTGTGTGTCCTTGAAGGAAATAATTGTTGAATTGTGGATGAGACAAGAGATACTACCAATTTTTTTCCTATGTACTATAGATTATAAAAAGGTATTCAATATGGAGATGGTATCTGAATGGTACATGTGAAGGATATGGGTGGATAATGTATACTGATACACATAAGAGATGGTGGGATCTCTAATTCAAGAAGTAAGTAAAATAAGGAAACCTATATCCAAGGTGTGATCATGAATACAAATTATATGGAAGGATTGGTAAATCTTCCACTAAGACACACAAATAATGTTGGATGTTTCTAATGTGGTTTACTCAACTACTTGAAGTGATATTGTTGGGAACCACTGAGTTTATGCCACGTTTTAAAAAATATGGGGAATATTCAATGTTATTAAAACAATGCTATATGGGCGGGTGTCAAGACTCATCATAGGTGTCATATGATTTTATATAGTGGGGATAGAAAAATAAATTCTATTAGGAGAACTAATCTAGACATGGTGGTTCAAGGAATTCCATGAATATTCATGTAGTGAAATCTCAACATGGAAAAAATGAGAAACGTTTTGTGACAATGAAATTATATAGATTCAACTAGGATGTTATTAATGATAAGACATGACCATCTACTTTAGGTGGTATGATACTTTTTTAACTCTAAACTAATGTATGTGTTGTTTGATATGGGTCCATCCCATTCCTTTATTGATTCTTGTCTTGTTGATTTTCTCAACATAAAACATGATACGTTTCCTAATGTGATAAATCATCAATCTCTTCTTAGACAAAGAGAATGTCCGTTTTTTTGTAGAGAATGTTCTATAACTATTTATAGAGCCGAGCTGAAAATGGATTGATCTATTTTTGATATATATTTCATTGATATAATCATGGGTATAGATTAGTCTACAATGTTCATTGATCACATCAACTGTTATACCTAAAAGGCCAGTTTCACAACTACAAATGTGTTCAAGCATCTCTCTTAAGGAGAAAATAATGTAAATACAAGAGAAAAGAGTTTTCTTTACCATAAATTGGAACATTTTCATAACAATTGGATTCTTAGACCATTTCTTTAATGGGTGAGATCAGGAAGATAAATTTTTCAGTTGTGGTGTAATAGTTTCCCAATGTGTTTTATGATAATTTCTCAGGGTTACAACCGATATGTGAAGTAAATTTTTCAATTGATATATTTACATGAAAAATTCCTATTCCCATTGAGTCTTACTATATTTCACCAATATTGTTAATGTAATTGAAAATTCTATTGGAAGAGATGAAAATAAAGGGCTCCATTTCTCCGAGCACATCATAATGGGAAACACCAGTTTCATTTGTGAAGAAGGTAGATGGAACTCTTCAGTTGTGTGTGTCTTATTTTAAATATAACCAAATTATGAATAATAATATATATAACATTCCACATATTGATTATCATTTTTATCATTTAAGATGATCTTAGTGGTTCTTTATAATTGACTTGCAAGCATGATATCACCAATTGCGGGTTCAGAAGGAGGATATTCATAAGATTGATTTCAAAAGAATATATTTCCATTATGAGTATGTTATAAAGCCTTTTGGTATTAATAATGAACCAATGGTATTTATGGAGTTTATTAATCATATATTTTAGGGATATCTATATTCATTTATCATGGTATTTGTGGATAATAAATTTCTATACTCAAGGAAAAAGGCTAAGCTTGAGAAACACCTAGTGAAAATTTATGAAATGTTAGGGGATCCTAGATTGTATAAAAAATTATCATTGTGTGATTTTATGATACAAGTGGTATGAATTCTTTTCCATTTAAATTCTAAATTTTGGTTTTAGTGGATCTGGAGAAGATAGTGTTCATAATCTCTTGGCAACCGCCGAATAATTTCTATGAGAAACAATTTATTCCTGGTCATGTATGTTATTACTGACACATTGTTCACAATTTTTCATGAATAGATTCACCTTATATAGAGTTTAAAAAGATGAATTCTCCATTATTTTGGAATGAATAATTCTCTAAATATTTTCAAGAGATTAAGCTTCATTTTACACCAACACTTATCCTAATATTTTGAGAATCAACACAAGGGTATGTGGTGTATTATTATCATTCAACATTATGTATTGTGTGAGTAATCATAAAATAATATCATATTGTTTGTTATGGTTCAAAGATGTCAAAATTGCATGAGAATAATTACACAACAAATGTTTCGAATTCAGTTATCGTATTCTATGCTTTGAAGACATGTCATCAGTATCTCTTTGGATAAAATTTACAGTGTTCACGAATCATAACATATTTCACCATATTTCCTCAAAATAGGATTTGAATAAGTGACAAGTATGATGGATGGAGTATCTATAAATTTTGGAATTTTTATTTATGTATACCCATAGAAAATGAAATTCAGTGGAAGATTTATTATGTAGAATGTTATATTCCCATTTTTAAAAAGAGGCTTTTGAGGAGTGGTAGTTGATGTCGTTCATAGATCACTTTCACATGTAAGGTGAATAAAAATGAGATGTTGTGGCCTTTTCCTAGTTTTGGTGGGCCTTAATGTGTTTAATATATTTAAAGAGGTTCATGCATCAAATTCAGAATTTGTTGATATGAGTTAAAAATAAATGGTGGGTAGACTAATGGGGGATTTAAGATGGATGAGAGTACATTATTTTGGGTTAGATATAGAATTTTCATACCTATGAATTATTAGTCATAACAAATTCATGAAAACCACATTTCAATATTAGTTATTAATCCAAGAATACATAATATGAATAAGTAATTGAAATCACTATTTGTGTTGAGAAGTATGAAAATGCTAGTGGATAAGTCTGTGTTGAGATACTTTACTTCTCAAAAACTTAAGGTAGAGAATTAGGAACTTATAGGTATGTTTCATTAGTTAACTATCATTACATAGAAGTGGGATTTGATAGATAATGATTTTTTTAATAGGTCTCCCAAGAATTTTTCTGAAACATGATGTCATATGGGAGATAGTGGATCATCTAAAAAATTAATACCATTCCTTTCATATTCATGAATCTAATATATTGGATTAATTATCAAATATCAACACTTGTGGAGTGGTAAAGAGGCATTAAATAATTATTTCCTTCATATGAAATAGATATCTGAGTTTTACATGTCATATTTGGATATCCTTATAGGAAGACAATAGGACTCAGTTGATAATGAGTATGACATATCATCCTTGGATGGATTACCAATCTGAAAGGACAATGAAAAATTTGGAAGAAATGTTTCAGGATTGTGTAGTGGATTTATGTTTATATATGAATATCACATACCATAAATGGAGTTCATGTATAAAAAAACATATCTGGTTTCCAAAGAATGGATCCTTTTGAAGCATTTTATTGGTATCCTTATTATTCAACACTATTATTTTTGGAAACCGGAGAGTCATAACTTTTTCAGTTGATCATTTTCCAAGGGACTATATAGAAGATTTATTTGATCTGAAAATATATGGAGACAATGTAGATTCATTATAAATCATATGTGGTTCATCATATTTAGTTTTTTTCATTCGTCATGAGTGATCATGTGAACATGAGGATTTTTCCATGGCCTGGAAATTGATATTTTATGAATTATGTAATTTTATATTCAAGATATGTTTTCCCTTTTGAGATAATAAAATGTGTTGTTCATATAGAGTATTTGTTGGAATTACCACCATGGATCAATGTGGGTAAAAATGTGTTCCACATATCTGAGTTGAAAAATTATCAGTATGATCCTAACCATGTAGTTTAGCATGATCATATTGAACTAGTGATAAATACTTCATTGTTATATATGTCATTGTATATTATACATAAGAAGGAAAAATTATTACATGGAAAATAATCAGTACAGTTCAGGTTTAATGAAAACATGGTCACGTTTAGGAAGAGACATGGGAATGTGACGATGGAAAAAATATAGGTTTCTAGAACACTTTCAGAGAAATGATGGTTTTCTCATTTATATGGATAGGATGTCAAATATTGGGGAGAATGTATCACACTCGGTTTTGAGTAATTAACTCTTAATTTATTATTTATATATATATAATGATTTTGGGTGGAGTATTAGAGTGTTTGGAGAAGTTTTTGATTTTTTTTGGATTTTATATAAGTTCATTATTGGTGAATGGTTTTGGAAAATAATGCAATAACTATATGAAATTGTGTATAATAAAAAAGTGGAAAATGTAAAGGCACATGGGAGGAACAGAGTATTCTAAATCCATGCGAAACCAATGAGAAAAAAATCTATGTTGAGCCTATATTCAACGGTGATCATTTGAATGGTTGGCACATATTTTTCTAACGATGAAATCTAGCGGTGTGATTTCTCCCTTAAGGAAGAGGCATAAGAATGGTTATCAAATTTAATTTCTGCTATGTGACTAATCCATGACTAGGTGAAATGTTAGATCCTTAAATTGGAGATCTAATGTTTGTTCACTTATAAATGCATTGATTTTTCACAAAATTTCCCAAAATATGGAATTCCTTATTAAAGCTTGTAGATCATCTCCCCTATTAAATTGGATGTGGTATGGATATGTTCTTTTGTGTGTTGAGGATCTATTCTGGCAGTAACTGATCAATAATGGGTTTTCATGGTTGTTTTTATATCCATTTCTCCCCCTCTCTATGATTATTAGATATACACCTGATGTGGGTACACCAAAGGATATGGATTCAAATAATGATTAGATTCATCAATTTCATTGATATGGGAAGAGATCAAAGGTTGGTTTGTGGATTTTGATCATAGTTTCATTGATGGTCTTTGTGTCATTCATCATTTTCATCATAAAAATCTAAGTAGAGGACTTCACTATAAATTACTCTTTTAGAACATGACAGAATAGATTAAAATTTATTAAATTGATTCAAATTAGTTTTGAATTTTGAGTTCAATGAATAGTAGAAACCGGATTTTGTGATTGTTTGTGGATTTTTGTGAAAAAGTAGAAATTTTGGAAATATTGATCAATAAATAATTTTTATAATATTATTTTAAAATAGTTTATTTATTTATTTTATATAAAATGGGTTTCAAAAAAAATGGTGTATTTATTGAAATGGTTTTTTCATGATAATATTAGAATAGTTTTTGGGAATAATTGGTTTGTACAATCATATTACATTAAAAGGATAATATGATATATAACTATGTTCTTGGTGCCAATGGTGTAGCAGCACGTGGGATTTTATTTTCTTTTTGATGACACGGTAGATAGATAAGAAATATTCCATGAATATGGAACTATCATAATGAAACATGCATGTTTAGATATCTGGATGTGTGGATTGGAATGGGGTATTCACAAGTGGATTTAATGAAATGGTTATGAAATATTGTTCGGTTTATTTCTTGGGAAATTAGTATTTTTTTAGAAAACTATTTTATATTTTCCTTTTATAATATTTGAATTGAAATATTTTATATATTTTTTCTATAATCAATTATATATATATGGGGTAACATGTTTACAACTAGTGTTGTTAGTATGGTATTAAATTAAGAAAATACAATGAGTTTCACTACTCTTCCCAAAATTGGAATTTTGATTCTTTCATAAGATTTTTTATGGAGTCTAGAGAAATGGTAATGTTTATCAAATATTAAATAGTACTTCATGATATGTGGGATGTTGTATACTTGGATATTGGATCAGGTTTAGAGCTTGGTGTTTTCATTGGTGTCTTTGAGTTTTTTCTCCGACTGTTTACATTGATATTTTAGTATTCCTTTATGTTACACGTATTAGTCAGATAATGATAAATGATATGTAGAGTTATATTTCATTTTTATTATGAATAATATATTGTATGTTTTGTTTTTTATTTTTTGGTTGGTTTATTTATTCGTAACTATCAAATTTTCACTCACATGTATTAAATTACATTTACTTTTATTTCCAGCCTTTGGATTATTGGGGATATCACTTAAATCCATGTAACATTCCTCTACCTTCTGAAGTCAATGAGGAGAATGAGGGATGTTAGAATATATATATGGACATTGTGGTTGGTTTTCAATGTACCACTTGAGGAAATAATGTTATATGGGTTCTTACAGATAAGTTGATGAAATCACCACATTGTATACCTATCCGTGATACAAATGTTGAGGAGTTGGGATATATATTTGTGGAAGATATTGTTTAATTTCATAGATATTCTTCTATTATAGCATCTGATTGACATCCCCATTTTTATTTCACAATTTTGGGGAGTCCTTTTGGAGGTTATGATATCTCAGGATCATTTGAGTATGACCAATGATTTATATAAAGATGGTTAGATAATGAAGTCTTTATAGATTATTTAGTACATGAATTGTGCATGTGTCCTTGATTTTGGGGGGATCTTGGGATATCCATTTTCTTCTAGTTGAGATTTAATAAAATAAAATTTGGCAAACTTTAATTCATTTGAATCCTTTTGAGGACATGAATGGTCATCCTTCCAAATCTCCATTGTATAAGTCCTGGATCAGTGATTGTTTTTTGGTTGGACAAAGAATGGTCAATGAGTTGAAAGCCATGATTCGAATGCTTAATTAGGGAATGTTGAAGGCACAGAGTCGGTACATATATTTTTATTACCATTGTAGGTGACCATCATAGTATTTAGTTGCTGAATAGGTTTTTTGAGATTTTCATCTTATTTGAGTCATCCAAAGCTTGGGATAATAGGGAAAATTTGTTATTATTTTTTGGGAACTTCTGATGTTGTTGAGAATATTAAGAAAATGGATTACCATTTTTCATTTACAATATATATGAAACCAATACATAATTTTTTCCTTATATCACACCTTGATAAGTATCATTATGACCCAACACATGTCTTGAGTTTGGAGGATCGTGCTATTGATCCTAATTTATCTTTTATTGGGAATCCAATCTGAAATATTAATTCTATGAAAAAGTAACATTTGGGTAGGATGATACATTTATTCATTGTACATAGCAGCATGGGTCTCATTGACATGAGTTTTGGGAGTCTGAGACACTAATGAGAGGGTAGTGGACTAATCTCTCTGACATAGAAAATTATTTATATGATTTCTGGGTATGGAATGCTTTATTGTGGGGAGGTTTTAACACCCTATTACCATTAATAAGGTATAATTTTTTCAATTACTATAGGTTTCCTTTTTATATTATGGGATTTTAGTAGAGTATTGTTTTTTTATTTTTTGGGAAATTACATTCCATGTAATGGGATTACATGCCCTATTTTATTCTCAAGGAAGATTCCATGATGAATTTTTAGGGTTTGAATGTTTAAACCCTATGTATTTGAATGTAAGGATTTTTAATGGTTGAAACGTTTTTTCAATGAAACGATACACAATTTTTAGTATATGCATCATTCAGGGATTACCCAATGTGAACCAAGGATACACATGGTGTAATTATAATGGATTGAAGTATTAAGTGACCTAAACATATATTTTTTTACATATATGAATCACCACTCAAAACTCAAAACCATCCATAGTAAATTTTGGATCCTCTAAACCCCTTCATTTGTATATTAAAGTAGCATTGATTATGATTGTTCTCCTCTAGGTTAGTTTATCTCCCCTTTTGATATTTATTTTAATCTCCATTTCTCTAATCCAAAATTATTTTTATATCATCATGTAGCAGATGGATATAATCTCATTTTTATTATATTTGGATTATATGTTTTTTAGATCTTTTGTGCCTTTGTTATTTATTAATGAGTCTCACTATGGGTCTTGATTTTTTAATCATTGATATAATGGTAGGTGGTTTCATAATTATTTTACCTAAGATTGATAGCTTCAACAGCCAGTGTAAATTGAAATGAGTTAATAAATTCAATAAAAAATATATTTAATATGAATTTTTATTAGTCTTTAAATGGTTATAGAAATTGATAAAACACCAAATTTAAATGTAATTGAAATTTTGAGGTGGATTTTTGAACAATGATTTCTTGATTTTAAAATCATTTTGATTAAATGATTTGATGACAGAGCATGAGAAAATGGATTAAGATTAATTGTAATAAGATATGGAATGAGATGTTGAAAAACTATGTTTTTGTTTTGAAATGAAAACACATGTTGAAAACTAAAATTGGGAAATATTATTATGAAATGTTTTTCAATGATTGATTTCCAATTATAAGAACATTTTAGCCTTAGTAGTTAGTGGTAGTTGGGGTAATCATGTTCGGTTCATGACATGATAACATTAGATTAATGATGAAAATTCTTACTAAAAGGCTAACACATGAATTACCATTATGTTTTATCCTATTATGTTGTAGAATTCCCATGATTGATTATCTGATTGGGTTGTATTTTTTGTGTGCATACCAAACTAGAACTGGGATCACTAGAAGATGTGTATGGTTCCTTTTTCCGGATAAAATGACATACCATGTGTATTTTGGACATTATGAAGGTATTTTCTATATATTCTTTGACCTAATATATATTTCCTTTATTATTGAAAATTTTATTCATTACAGCATATTTATATAATAATTTGATATAAATTACTAATTTATTATTGATGGATCATTTTTTTATATGTATTCTATATTTTCAATTTAACTCATTTTTTGTTTTAAAGAATCAAAATTTAACACCAAACCATGATTTATACAATTATTAGAATAATAGTTTTATTATTTCAAAATTTGTTATAGAACTCACAGGGAGACCCAAATGGGATTTATAGCTAAAAACCTAGTTTTTCCTTGAGAATTGTTTTGATTATCTTATTCAAGGTCTAAGAAAAGGGAAAGCGCCACTTTGAGGTAGTGGTTGTTCATAATCCATCAGTATTAGAGTGATAAAGGTGACTAGTGGATATGTTTTCCACTATTTTCGTGTGATGTTTGATTTTTAATATTGTTTGACACTGATTACACTGATTGTGTTCCAGTTCTTGTTTTTTATAACTATTTAAATTATAGTACTCCACCTTTTAGAGTAATGATCATACTGACTTATATCTTTTGTATTCCACTATATGTAGAAAATTCAATCCCTATTTTATCATGTATGCTTATAGGTACGAGTCTTCAACCTATAGGGATCATTAACACCCTTCTGGTAATATCATAGATGGGTCATTTTTTATCATTCTAGGGTATTTTGACCCTTTCATTACATTTCATATCACAACGAGAACATTCTTTTCAAAGTGAATTTTAGGTAACAATGAAGATAATTTTGACATAAGATTTTTAAGGATCCGGTTATTATAATAATTACTAGTGGTATCTGAACAAATAATTTTATAATAATTACTCAATGAATTTATATAAATAATGAGAATAATATTAACTCAATGATTTTGAAAAAAAAGGATTATATTATCTCATGGAATTTATGTAAATAATTTTTAAAATTTGGAATCATTGAAATTGAAGAAACTTAGAGGATAATGTTGACTCAATTATTTGAGTAAGGATTGATATGAAACTCTACATGACTGATCTATGGTTATAATTTTTTGGTTTATTTGTATGAATTCATAAATCATACATTTTATAGAATGCAATGTTTTTAGTGTGGCTGTTCATTTTCAAGTTAATGTAATACTGTTAATGGGACCATTGGTGTATGTTACGTATGAATTCTCAACTAGAATGATATCTAGGGAAAATATAGGAATATTTACGTGAGTAGTTTAATATGTTATGATTTTGTATGTATTTCTTTTGAAATAATCGTGTAGTACTTGATAGCATTTCATACACCCAAACCCGAGTGTAAATGAATCAAGTTTAAGTAAACTATTATCTCCTATCAATTAAATTATTTGGTATGAATATAAAAATAAAAACATAGAAAAAAGTTGTTTTATGGTTTTGAATAACTGATATTTTTTTAATTAATACATATTCATTATGTACTCAATTTTGAGTAAATTTATTTTATGCTTCAAAAAATTGTTTTCATCATAATTCATTTCAAATAATATTTATACTCTGAAATTAGAATTTACTACTAATGAATATATATTTTTATATTTGAAGAAATAAATATAAATTTTTAATTCATTATGTATGTCTTATCAAGGTTGTTTTTATGATTTTTTTATAAAAATAGTCATTCTTTACAGAATAGTGATAATATATGTTTTATTTATGAAAAATAACATTTATTTTTATGTCAAATTAAAATAAATTTTACAATATTTAATTTGAATACATTTTTCTTATTTTAATTATAAATATAATAATTTATTATAAAGAAATCATCATTGTACATTATAATTTTATAAGTTCATTTTTTTGGATAAAGACAAATTTTTATAGAATCTATTTTCATGTGTGTGATGTGTTTTTTTGTTAGTAAATAAATTTAGTCTTAATTTATTAAAAAAATAATGTTATATATATTATATATATTTATATGGGTATTTTAACAGTCATTTAATGGATTTTGTAAGGAAATTAATGGAATTAAATTCTATTTCATAGTTATATATGATTTCTAATAGGTTTTCATTACATATTTATGAATTAATAAAAATTATGTTTCTACAAAAACATAACAAAAATATTGTAAAATACATTATATACTTTTAATCACAATAATTAATATAATTTAATAGTGAAAAAATAATTTTTCGACATAGTGAATTGTAAAAGCAGTCAAAATTGGATACCAGGTTAAGAATAAAGTGCATTTATCATGGTATAACACATGAGACAATGGTAGGATATAAATCCAAAAATGAATAATACTTATTTTATAGAGATATATAAAACATATATTATCCTGCATAGAATCAATTTCCATTTTTAGAAACTTCTTAATGATAAATACTTTATTTAATGGAATTATTTGAAGAAATTTCATGTCGGTATATCTCATCACCCATCAAAGGGATCATATTATCCTCCATTTTAAAAATTAATGTATGATTTATTCTTAACAATTCACAAATAAAATAACTTTATTGATTCATTCTAACAATTATATAAATTATGGCTATATCCTAAGAGTAATTGATCATGTCTTCAAGTAAACTCTATAGTTTTTCTCTCAAATAAGAGGCATAAATCATATCCAATATCTTTATTTTTAATTTATTCACCAAAATCCAATGAAACTACTATATCAATCAAAACATGATAACTCATTTATAATAAATACACTAAAAAATTATTAATATGGAAAAATACATCCCACCTTTTCTCTGTCAAATTTAAGATT
Organism: Viscum album; assembly: GCA_963277665.1. Taxonomy (NCBI): domain Eukaryota; kingdom Viridiplantae; phylum Streptophyta; class Magnoliopsida; order Santalales; family Viscaceae; genus Viscum; species Viscum album. The sequence continues at coordinate 1,936,513,680 of OY728165.1, forward strand.
AATGTATTACTTATTTGTATATGTGGACTACCACCTCCATATAGTTTTATGATTATAATTATGACACAAAAAAGTTTAGATTATTTACATGTTATATTTATTGTTTATATGTGAAATTTTTTATCTAATATTTATATTTAACAGTGAATTAATATTTTTTCTATCCATTTCAAAATGAAAACATCACTAGTTTGTATTCATGCTCTACCATCTAGACATAATAATATTATTAGTTTTTTTTCCTGGATTTATTTGAATTATTTCAAATATTAATATAATTAATTAATATGATATTTATATGAATATCAATACAATGTAGAAGTAATCATTATCAAATTTGACTCACCATAAAATTTTAACCTAAACATACATTTAAAAAGTTATGCCAACAATAGTGATTATAATTAATGATTTTTATTGAATGAGTTATAATAAGTTTTATGTAATCCATAAATATTAATATAATTATGAATATTGTCATATTATATAATTTTATTATTTTTAAATTTATTATAAAGGATATTAGAGTACATATGAATCCAAAAACACATGAAGTAAGGGTTTTATTTCAAAATAACATTTTTATAAGTATTTTTTATGAAAAAAGTGTTGATGAAATTATATGATCTATATCCCACAAAAAAATTAAAAATATTCTAATCAAAAAATTTCATTGGATTACATGTTTTTTTATGTTTATATCCATTTTGGTAATGAAAATCATAAAATAATTTCTATAAGAAAAAATAATATTATTTCTCCCAATGTTTGGGAATAATTTCATCCATGCATATATATTCTTCAAAATGTTGTCAATTTTTTTTAAAATTTTCCAAATATTTATAAAAGATAATTTAACAAATTTATTACTTTTAATATTAGTTTTTATAAGGATTATATTGTGTCCTTTTCTAAATAAGGGACCTTATATTTTTTATTTCCCATATTATTTGAATGTTTTTTGAACATAAACAATATGAATTAATTTACCATGACCCTAAATTCCTTTCACTTTGAATGAAATGTTACATGTTTCCTTTGGTAATTTGAATGAAAACATTTTACTTGATATTTTGGAAATTTTTATATTTTATAGATGAAATTTTAAAATTAAAGATTTATTTTTTGAAAAAAATGATATAATGGTCTTTTAAAAGTATTTTAATTTATAAGAAAATACATTTATGTTTCTAATGATTTACTATATAAATTTTCAAGTATTACCATATTTTATAATTATCTAGATGGGTTATGGTTATAATGAAGATATTTTTTTGTAACCTTTTTTCTTAACGTTGTTTATGCTATGAAGAAATGATGAATGGTTTATTTTCTTATGGAACTTATATGTGTTGATTATTATTATATGGAAAGTATGCCTAACATGGCATGTGAAGACGAGTGGGATTGTTATAAACCTTAAATTCATTTAGTAATTATTATGGTGTTGGGAAGCTCTTAAGTGAAGATATAGTTAATAATCTCCTAAGAGATGATGGAGTCAACAAGATCATATTTTCCCCTAAGATAATTTTACAAATTACCGGGTTAATACTTTTTATTATGGTATTTTATACATAATTATAGACTTTAGAGTGGACATTGACTATGTAATTTATATTCTATGAAAAATTTTATTCCAAAAACATTTCTCTTGTTCCTATGCCGTGTTATCACATATCAAAATTGATTATTTATGAATTGAAACACATACGACTTATGATTGTAATAATTAAAAGGATTTATTCCATGATTTATGATTATATAACTTTGACTGATTGGGATTGATTATTCAAAAATATGATTATATTCCCAAACAATTATATATAATATATTTTCAATTATGATCATTGACTAATTTCTCTTATGATTACACCTATGGTGTATCTGATCCCACCCTTTCCTATGTTTCATATAAACATATTGTGGATAATGTTTTCTAGCATGACATTTTTATTTACGTTTCTATTTAAGAATAACCGAATAGAAAATTTTGTTTATTTTGAATCTATAGGTTATTAATGTATATATGTTTCCAAAGAAAGTAATCCTCTGTGGTTGTGGAATTTATTTTAAAGATATTCAATTAATATTCTTCAAATAAGATAGTGTTTTCTTCATGAAATTATTTCGTACCTATATAAAGTTAATGGGAATTTTGTGGTTATATATATATTATTAGATGATAAAACATTTGAAAGGACCCATAGGATAAGACCAATTACAAGAGATAATCCAATGTTATTTTAATTAATGAAGTGTGATTTTCTTAGAAAATATGTTCCTATATTTTCATGTGGATTTGGTTTTTGTATAGATGTACATAGGGGGACTATTCTGAATAGGTGGAAATTTGTATTAACATGATCACAACCTTTTCAAAATGAGTAGGAAATGGCCTTAAAAACAGAATATAAAATCAATGGGAATATTCATAGGTTAATTTTCATTTTCATTAAGATCTGTTAATAATAATTTTAGTAGATAATGACCAAGGAAAAATGAATGTCTAACCTTAGGTTTCATATATTTAAAGGATGTTTTTAAAATTTAGATGACATATAAATTATTTTCATTATTATAAGACTTAAAACAATTATTATTATTGTTTATACAATAATTTTTGGTCTAAATAAATAGTTATAATAATACATCACCTTGTTAATAATGAATGTGATAGGAAATGAAATCATTTATCCATTAAGAAGAAAAATTATATTATACCTAGTATAAAAAATAATGTTCCTATTCTTACTCATCATTATGAATATGTGAACTATGGTAAGATTGTAAATGAGTAAAGTGGAAAAAATACTATTGAGTTATTCATGTGGAAACATCCACATTTTAAGTGGATTCTATGATATATTATTTTCAATGAAATGGATCCAGGCCCTTGGAAAATATAATTTATATTCTCCAATGTGATTTACAAAAAATTGTAATTTAGTTATTTATCATTTGGATGGTGATGAATATCAATTGCGTAATATTTTGAAGAAATAAAGGAAATATGATAAATTCAATCCAGGGAGTGTGATGAGATTATGATATTATTTTATAAATATTAATTTCTATGTATTCATCATAGTAGAATAGAGTAGTTCCTTGAGATATGGAAGAATGATGCTGAATCAACTAGTATTAAAGCGAAAAGTGTTATATGAATCATGTGGTTCAATTCATATATTACCATTGAATCCGATTGAATCGTTGAATAATTCTATTGTTGTTAAAACAAAATTCTGTGATAGGTTTCAATAATTAGATACATTAACTGTTATTAAGAAATATTTTGATGTGCTACCAATGTGGACATGTAGATTTTAGTACCCCATAAATATCATGGTTTTCATAAGAAATTAATTATGTGAATCAAATGGAATACTGATATAAAAAAACATATAGAGTAAGACTCTTACTTTATTATATAATTGTGGAATAATCTATGGAGGTTTTTTATTATGGTTAAAAATAATAAATTTATGTGTGGAACAAAATTTATGATAATATAAAAAATTATAGAAGTAATGTAATGTGGTGGGTAAATAAATTTAATTATGAAAAAAATAATTTTAATTAACCTCCTAAACATTTAATCAAGGATGCAAATATTAGGATACTTATGATTACCATGGATTGAATCTGAGGCTCAACTATAGTGATCATCATCAATAAACTCTTAATTCAATAGAAAAATGGAATACTTATGTAAAAATTATTACTGATGTGGGTTATGATACAAATGTGGTGAAAAGTGCACATAACACACACTCTGTAACATATAATGTATTATGTGATGATGGTTCTAAAAAAATATATATCTAAATAATTTTCAATTGGTATAACATTTTTTCCAAACCTAATTAGATGTTGAATTAATAGTAAAATAACATAATGGTATTTTGATCTCACATCAATTATATAATTATTATTCGATTAATGTTTATGATAATTTGACCCCTCTAAATAGGGAAATTTATTATATATTTTATGTTTATGTTATTTTAAGAATGTATTTAATTTCAATATATAATGTGGATATCAATATTTAAGGATGGTTAGTGATATTTGATATTCTAAACCAACAATATAATTTCTATTATCTAGTGGATAAAAATAAACATCCAATGAAAATTACACCAATTAAATAGAATTTTACACCATTAAAATTTGTATCTTTTTTTACATATTTTTAGATAAATCCACATCATCTACGATATATCTATTGTGTGGTCTTTTTTGATGTATTTATCGAATATTATCAAATTATTCATCAAGACCATGATTTTATCTCTTCAATGGGTCTTATAACCCCTGAACAACTTATTTGAAAGACTCAATAGAAAATGGACCTTATTGAGTTAATGAAAATGAACTAGAAAATCTATGGGAATCTTTATAATGTATTCATTAAAACATGTTATTAACTATTTGGTAAACATATTATTTTTATTATGAAAAATAATGAATCATATCAACTCTATATTGATTAAAAATAGCAGCACAAGATCATTATAAAAAATATTTATCATATTCCCTATATTGTTGGTTTCATTGATTAATTATTAGTTGTTCAATTTTTCCAATAATTTATCATTATTGTAGAGACCTGAAGCTTAACATACATGGAGATTACATTATTTTTTCGGAATACTTAGTACATAACAAAAACATACACACAAGGACCGTAATAGATTAGTGTCTTTGGAAACTTGGAACGTAATCTTCTAATCGTGGTGAAAGATCTTCAACATATCCTATAATGATCTTCCCCTTTTTTTATTACCTAAAACCTTTCTTTATATCCTTGGGAAACGAAAACATAAAATTGTGAGCTCAAATTCTCAGTAAGGGTACACAAAAAAAATATCAATCACTTCATATACATAAGAACATAACTTTTGGAGATCTTAACTTGAAAAAGAAATCATAATTTCATAACATGGGATAAATCATAGTAGTGAAATGTAATCCCAATAATCATAACATAAAACTTGAAACTTTGTGGCATACACAAATAATCATACGGAATCATTTCTTATTAGTCAAGACTCATTTCCAAGACAATCATAGTGGACAAAGTCTATTTCTGAACCGAGTTCACTCCTCGTTTCAGTCCTGTTTCACTGAACTGGTTTAACCTGCCCTACCAGCCATGTCTATCTCATGAGATATAGAATATTTAACCAATGCATTGGAGAGAGATATAGGTCCCACCCATCTCATAATGATACCATTATTATGTGTGCCACAAAATCATAAACCATACATCATAGCATAACCCATTTAATAAAAATGAGATTCTTAAACATCGTGTCATCATAAAACAATTCATATAAGATAAAGGGATTCAAAAAAAAAATTCCTTCACAACATAATCAAATCAATGTAATAATAGGGATAGAAATAGAACCATCTATTATCTTATATGGAAAATAATTTTGATAAAACACTTGAACTCCATTCTTGAGGAAAATATCCTTTCTACTTCAAAAACACTTCTCATTTCTTAACATGTCATAAAATTCTAAACTAAAAGTAGTTGATTAAAAATAAACTTCAAAACTTTTAAAGGAAGATTCTTGGAAATAATGTTTTAAAAATCCATTCATGCCGTATAAGTTAAAAAAACATTCTTCTCGTACATTTTTCAGAAAAGTCAAAAAGTACCTCGTACGAAAAATGACAAAATATTCCCATCATATCTTTTTATAAAAACACAGTGAAGGATAAAATTGGATTTAAAAAATTGTAGTTGGATGGAAATAATTTTAAATATTGTTGAAACATGGATGTGGATGATAAAATACACCCCAGTAAATTCCAAAGTATAAACAATCTCAGATAAAAATGAGATTGTGATATTTCCCTTACCTTAGGTCCGATTTTCTTCGTATGTGTCCGAACATCCTGTATAATGATTTAAATAATGTTATTGACTTATTCTAGAATCATTCTCATTGTTATGATATCATATATGGTTAACTTATGACTTTATTTTACCCGTTCTTTTGTAATTTCCTTGTTAAAGAGTGTTTTGGGTAAATCGTTTCATTTGTCGTCCGTGTTTTGACATGTAATTATTCATATGATTACTAAGATCATGATTAATTAATTAAATAATTTAAAACATGATTTATATATAATATATATTCATAATATACATATATATAATAGATCAGTAAATGGAAAGAAATACACCTTTCATGGAGACGGTAGTCTGTACGTACACATGAACGTTGTTTTCGTTACCTTATTGAGTTGAATGGAATTAAGTAGATGAAATACATATATATACACAAAAATCCATTAGAATTATTATGTCATATATTTCATGATTACTTATTATATATACTTTATAATCATTCATGAATGGTTATCGTGGAGAATGAATCTCATCGCGTCGTGGAGACGGTAGTCTGTACGTACGCACGAGTGATGATATCGTTCTCATGCTCGTGTAATTGTATTTGAGAGTATGTATTCTATATAATAATCAATATAACTTTAAAATAATAATATATAGATATTATTTACACCATTATACCCATCCAAGTAAGTTGGTGGTGGAAAATAGATTACACCACGGCATGGAGATGGTATTCCGTATGTACGCACGCACGGTGATTTCGTTTTCTGTAAGATGGATAGATGGTGAAATAGGGTTGTTACGTACATATAATAACATATAATTATATGAGTTATACTTATGTTATTACTTCATAATGAAAAAACCTATGAAAAATAAGTGTAAGAAGAAATAAAGTTGAAAGAATCTGTAACGGACATTACCTCTTCTTTGAAGCGCCTCTTTGAGATCTCCTTTTAGGGCACTATAATTGGACTTTAAAGAAGACCATAACCTCTAGGATGTTTCTAGGGAAGTGGAGAAGATAATTTGGTAGGGTTTGGACGAGCTTGATGGCTCAAAGTGGTGTGAGGAAGAGAGGGAGGAGGTTCCCTTTTATAAGGGAGGAGAGGGGCTCCTTTAGAAAAACAAAAAATATTATTTTATTATAAAGCCAAAATCGGTTTTAAATAGCTCAAAATTAATTTATTTCGAAGATAAGGTGGGGATGGGTAGAAATACTCACATCCAATAGAATATAGACATGTTTAGGTTCCTATTTTAACCTTATCATTTATATTTAACTTTATGTTAGATAATTCTACTTATACTGTGTCTTTTTGTGTTCTTACACTATAAGGTTAATAAACTTACTATAAGAATAAAAAAGAACCCCAAGTTGTTTATTATTAACATATATAACATTATCTTAGTCATTTGGCCTAACCTTAGATTTTTAGGAATAAAATAACAATTAATAATATAATATTTGTATTAAAAACTATTTTATGCCAATTTTGACACTATTTAGTAATTGATTTTTTCGAAAATAATAACAGAATTATTAGTTAGAAAAAAGTTAATTAAATCAATAAAAACATCTCCTATTAACCTAGAAAATTAGTGGAATTAATAAAAAGTGTCAAATTAATTTTTATTTGGGTATTTATAAAATCAATTATGTCAATATTTAATTAATAAGATAATTACTGTGTCATCTTTGTGTCATAATTAAATTAAATTATTTAATGTCTACAAATTACAAATAAAATACCATTACGTAGGAAATATTTTTATCTTTCTAATTAATATTTAAAGTCGAATTTATCTTATTTATAACCCTATATTTAAAATAATTTACTTATTAAACTTAGATTTTAATTATTTTAACCCTTCTTTAAATAAATTAATAATAAATGTCCTAAACTAATCCAAGTGGGCCTAAATGGTCAAATATTATTCCTAAGGTTGTTTTGGTCGAATTACCATTATCCAATAGAATTAAGACATGTGTTAGGGTAATAATAATATCATTTTACCCTTAATTACCCTATTTACTTTTAACCGTTGTAAAAAAAGAAAAAATTTACTATTCACCAAAAATTATTTTCATCTCATTGAACCACATTTTACTTACTGACATCAACCATGTCTCTCAAATATTTGAAATTCCACTCACAGAAGCGGTAAAATTATGTTTTATGAAAAATTTATTTTTTTAACTACCACTTAGTGGTTTCACTATTCATCATAAAATGGAAGTTTTCAGAAAAATACAAAAAATTAGGCCTAAGATATATTTGATATTATGAATTCAAAAATGATGTCTATTTTAAAAAATTCAAAACATATCAGTTTCATTACTTTAAAAATTAACTTCCGTCGTCAAAACAAATAGCATGTTTTTAAGAGATAATAACTATCAAAAGATTGACACTTATTTATGTCTGATTTAAATGTGAAATTACATACAATGACAAACATTGTATTAAATTGTAAAAATATATTCTAATTATACTTTAAAACCACTCAAATTAATAATTTATCACTATTAATTATTTCAATTAAAAAGGTTGTTTTTAATTAAAATTTATTAATTTGCACTATTCATCAGAAAATGAAAGTTATCCGAAAAGTACCAAAATTTCACCCTAAGATAAATTCGATATTCCGAATCCAAAAATGAAGTCCATTTTTAGAAATAAAATTTACCAAATTTCAAAAAGGGGTTATTACTATTCATAATGGCTAGTTTTAATAATATTTTAATAGCATATCGTTGTTTAGTGAAACTCGGTATTGCGTACTACACACGCTATCGAGGAAGGTCGTGATTGAGTTTAATGCAAGGCAAGTCAAGGATGCGTGTTGTGCAAGCTCTTTTTGGTGTAGCGTACAACACAAGACAGTAATGAAATTAAAAAGAATATTTTTCATAAAATCTCGGGGTGTTACAATTATTCTGGATAAATACATTTATTGGTTAAAATTGGATACCTACAAATTACAACCTTCGATTAAAATTATATATATTATAAATTTATAGTTATTTAATTTGGAAAACTTAATACCCATGTCAGTAATAAGTATTTAAAAATATTTTACTTTAAGGATACTTTGATCATTTTATATAGGTTTTTATAGAAAATAATATTAAATATTCTAAAATATGAGAAGAGAAAATTGATAACATGAGAACTGTACTCAAGACACCATGCATAGAGAATAATTATGAAACATATATCAGGTGTGAAATTTTGATATAGAAAGATTTAATTTTGTTTCATTATGTCTCTTTAAAGTGTTTATAGGGGGTCCTGAAAATGAAAAAAGTTAGTGAACATTATGTTATACAAAACACTATGACTAGAATCAATAATATTTATTTATTGGATTGATATTATTAATTCATTGTGAAATATTTTACATATATTTCTAAACCACTCCCAATGTGAACTTGGATGTGAGTTAACATCCATTTGACTAAAACATTTAATAAAAAATTAAAGGAAGTGATGAGAATTTATTTCATTTTACATGTTTTCACACTACCTTGCAATAAAGTAGTTTTCTTAAATTTATAGTAATGCATCCAATATTGAGATTGTATTTATTCCTCTATATACAAACCTGGTGAAAACTTATCTGGCATGCTAATTGAAGGTTAATGTGAAAAATTTCCATACTAATGATATGGAATTAATAGGAGTAATCATTTCATTATATATATGTATACACACACAGAGACATATATATATGAAATATTTAAAGATTATGGCATTAAATATATATTGTTCATAAATATTTATTCTATATATTATCCTAGAAATAGTTGAATATTCACTAGATAATATGGTTGAAGTTTATTAATGATTATAACATCCTAGTACATTATTTTCCTATTAAATGGAAAAAGGTTGTTGCTTATTTAAATAAAAATTATTATTTTACAATATTTATGATTATGATTATAAATGATAACAAATATATAGATTTTAAAAGGATAAATTTTGAAATCATGATGGAAGGGGATTCAAATATCCTTTCTCAAATGAGTGCTCCACAATCTATCCAGGTGATAAATAATGTGGGGTAAAATGAGGTTGTGGAGATACAAAATAATATAGAATGATTCCTTGTATTAAACATAATGTATAATGGAATGATAAGATTCAACAACCCATTTTGTCTATTATCAAAATTAGATATGAATAAATAATCATTGGGGGAAGATCATTACTTTATTTTATTTTTAATCTTATAATTATAATGGACAATCGATATTAGAATGAGTATTTTTATATGATATCATGAAGATATATACTGAAGAGAATATATATGATTTCCTAGTATTCCATCTTGGAAAGGATAATAGACAGAAGTCTAAGGGGATGATACATCCATGACCAATGCTAGAATCAAAATACAGACATAGGGATATTTTTTTCATAAATGGTATCCATAAAACATTTAATGTCTACAAAATTGTTTTTTATTTTTTATGGCCATAAATATTCAAAACACTTGATACATTATAACACCCAAACACCAGTTTCCTAGAGTCGGTTCATTATTACATAACACTGCCATGATCACAAGGGATCAAATCCAGAAATACTGATTGGTTTAATATCATTGGAAGTACTAGATACATAAATAAGTTTTACATTACATTATAAAATAAAAATAACAACAAAAGTTTCTCTATTAACCACATTCATATCCCTTAGACTATCCCTACTAGTTAGTCATAATATACTTCTTCGCATTCTGGGACAAAATAGAACATAGGAAGGGATGTGCTCAGATGCTCAGTAAGGATTATAATATAGTGAAAATTTTCATAAATAAGTATAACCATTAAAGGAAATGTATAAGACTAAAATAGAATTATTTTAAACATAAACATCAGCATGATATGAAAAATATAAATCAAATAATCCTATTTAATTATTCACATGGATATTCTACTTGTCGAATAATCACGTGTAATATCAATAGCCAATTTTATAATGATGGAATTCAAAATAACAGACATAATAACCATATAATCAAGGCCTTGTGCCATGATAAAAAATAATATTTGTTTAAATGCCTTGTGCCCAGACACATGTTTCTCTCATTAGACCTACCGATGCATCGAGGAGCTATAGTGAGCTCCACCCATCACACACTATGTCCAATGCATTCCTTATATAAAATTGTTTTAACATAACATAAACATTCATATTAAAACTAGCATAAAAATGTTAATACTTTAACCATAAATAATGAATGGTATAAAAATAACACATCCACATTATAACATATCACAAAACCATTAATACAATTTGGATGATTTTACCATAATAAATAAACTTCCAAAAAGTTGAAAATCCATTAATGGATGTTGACATAGATGAAATAAAAACTATTTGAGAGAAATAACTCTTTCTATTTTGAAATAATTTAAAAGTAACATAATTATAAATAAAATTACATTGAAAATATTCATATAATCTTGTAAGGGAAGCTCCAAAGTTGTTATAATGGTGGAAAATAGTCTCACTCACCATATAAGTTAAAAAAATATTCTTTCCTTAATTTTTTCGAAAAGGTCGTAAAGAACCTTGTTTGGAAAATGACAGAATGATTCCTTTATAAAATTCTTATACAAGGTCAACAGGGTATAAATGAATTTAAAAAATAGTATAGGAAATAGTAAAAATATTTTGAAATACATTTTTATGAAACATGGATGTGGATGATAAAGAGGTCTTAGGAGATACTCACGTATAAACAACCTTAGATAATGAATAGATTGTAGAATTAAACATCACCTTGTACTTTTACTTGATCGAGGGTAATTTAACATCCTGTATAATAGTTAAATCATCATTATTAAATTAAAAAATAACCACATAAATAAATTTGATATCATATATGATCTTATAATATTGCTTTGTTAATAATATTTCAGTAGGATCATCGTTTCATGTTTTAACTGATTTGTTTCCCTTTTTATGATTGGCTACATAAGCCATTTTTGTCATAGAAATGATTTATTTTATTAATATCCAAAATAATATTATGTTCATAAACATTATTTTTTTAATCATAAAATGTAATTTATTCTTGAATGGTTATGATGGGTAATGAATCTCATCGCATTCGTGGAGACTGTAATAAGTACGTATGCCCAAACACCAATACCATTATTTTGATGGTGACATAGTATGTAATTGGACAATATACCATATATACAAAATCCTTAAAACGGTATATTTATTATTTACATCAGTTTTCTCATTACTATACCAATACAAATAATGATGTGTTTGAATAACAAACTACATAACGACTTGGACACGGTAAGCCGTACGAATGCACATATGGTGACATGTCATTCATAGGATGGATAGAATATTGAATATGGATGTACCATATTTATAATAACATCACAATATTTATAAGGTACTAGAGTTATTATTTTTTTATGGAAACAAAAAATATAGGGAATGTGGGAGAATAAAAGATCTTTGAAAAATGGTGGTGAAATAATTACCTCTTCTTTGGGTGTTTCCTTTTGAGTTGATATAAAATGCTCCATTTTTAGACTTTTTTATCAAAGTAAGGAATCTAGGTTTATGTGAGGGTATTTGGAAGAATATTTGGGTGGGTTTTGGCAAGCCAAATATCTTTGAAGGTGTTTTTTTGATATAAGGGGAAATACAATTTTATAATAGAGGTGAGGGTCACTTTTGTAAAATCTTGAAATATTGTTTTATTATACAATTATATTTTGTTTATAATGTCTCAGAAATGATATATTTCTTAGAAAATGTGTGTATGGGTCTAAAAAATCACAACCAATAGGATTTAGATAGGTTTAGGTCAACATATTAGCCATATCATATAGATTTAACTCTTAGTTAAATTGTTTAACTTTTACCATGTACTTATGTATTATTATTTAATATGGTTAAATACCATACAATAAAATTCCAAGAGAACCCCATCTGGTTTATTATTAATATATATAAAATTATCAATGTAATATGAAAAATCATTAAATTTTTAGGAATATTATATCAATTAATAATATAGTATTTGTCTAAAAAACTCGTTTATGTCAATTTTTAAACTATTTAGTATTTGATTTTTGTAGAATTCATAACAGCCTGATTACTTCAAAAAAAATTAATTAAATCAACCCTAACATGTCTTATTAATATATATAATTAACGTATTGCATCAAAATTCTCAATTTACATTTATTTGTATTTTTAAAACAACAATTATTTTATCCTTTCATTAAAAAAGTTATTATTTCATCATCATTGTGTCAAAAATAAATTAAATTATTTAATGCCTAAAAATTATAAATAAAATTTTATTATGTAGGAAATATTTCTATATTCCAAATTAATATTTATAATAAAATTTATCTTAGGTATAAACCTAAATTAAAAAAGTCTTAGTTATTAAACATTGAATTAACCACTTTTAAATTTTCTTGAAATAAAATAATAATAAATTTCCTAATCTAATCCAAGTTGACCTAAAGAATCATATTTTATTCTTACAGATGGTTTTGGTCAAAATACGCACATCCAACAGAATAATTACATGTGTTAGGGTAATTACAATAACATATTTAACATTAATTACCCTATTTACATTTAACCGTGGTAAAAAAATTCAAAAGTTAGTATTCGAAAAAACTTATTTTAATCTTATTGAACAAAATTTTATTTACTAATGTTAACCTTTTCTCTTTTATTTTTTAAATTAAACACATAGATGTGGTAAAATTAATTTTTATGAAAATTTTTCAATGCTCTTGGAAGGGTGGTAAAAGGCAGAAAAAAGTTCAATAAACTTTTATATATCTAATATTATTTTAAAATTTCTCCAATGAATTACATTTAACATATATAGGTATTATTTATCTATTTTTACCAAATTTAAATTTTAATAAAATAACTAATTATTTAATGAAAATGTTCGTTTTAAACAACAATGCAGGGTTTTTTTTACTATTTATCAAAGTTGAAATTTTTCAGAAAAATACAAAAAAATCAGCCTAAGATAATTTTGATATTCTGAATCCAAAAATAAATTCCATTTAGAAAATTAAAATTTAAAAAATTTTAAAAAAGGGTTATTAAAATTCATAACGGCTAGTTCGATTGGTCATGGTGTGTTAAAACTGTATGTTGCGTACTATGCAATATATTGCATTATTCAAAGGGAAACATACTGTGAAATATTGGGGTGTTACATTATCACCTACTTCAAATATTTTCATCCTCGAAATTTCTATAATATTACTGCATAAAAATATTTGGGTGGTTCATCATCATATGTTCCTTGGGATCCCGTGATGCCTCTTCTATATTATGGTTTCCTCATAGAACCATTAGCAGTTGAGTCGTCTGGTTTCTCTATAATTGTTCTCTAGTATCAACAATCTTGATAGGATCTTCCCAATAAGACAGACCAGGTTCCAGTTCTATTTCTTCATAGGTGAGTACATACCATGGGTTTGGCATGTATTTTCTCAACTGGCATATACAGAACACATCATGAACTTTAGAGAGACTAGGCATCATTTGTTAAATAATATGCTAAAACTCCAATTTTTTTTAGAATTTCGAAAGGCCTGATGTACCAGGGAAATAATTTACCCTTCTTACCAAAATGTATTACACCCTTTCATGGAGATACCTTCCGAAAAATATGATCTCCTACTTGAAATTTCAATTCCTTCCATCATTAATCTCTATATTTCTTTTCCCACTTTGAGCTTCATTGATGTGGGATTGCATAATATTCACCTTTTCCATTGTTTCCTCAACATGTTCAGGGGCTATGAGTTTTTTTCACCAACGCAATTCCAACAAGTTTGTGTGTGACATCTATTTCTATATACTGCTTCATAAGGTTCTATATGAATACTTGAAGGGAATCTATTATTATAATAAATTCTACAAGAGGTAGATATTGATCCCACATACAATGAAAGACATGTGATAAAGGTCTCAACATGTCTTCTAAGATTTTAATAGTCCATTCTTATTGTCCATCAGTTTGAGGGTGGTAGGTAGTGCTCAAACTAAGTTCAATATCCAAGGCCTTCTATAAAAGTTTTCAGAATATTGATGTAAAATGGATATCATGATCAGAAAAAATCGATATGTGTACAACACGAAGTCTTACAACTGAAATAATATATCGTTTTGAAAATTGTTCAAGTGGTAAATCTTCTCTTATAGAAAGAGAATGTGATGACATGATAAGATGATCAACAATGACCCTTATTGCGCCATTCTTTCTTTCAGTCTTTGGAGGTTCCATGACAAAAATCCATCATAATATGATCCCATTTCCACATAGGTATTGGAAGAGGATACCTGACTCCTTTAGGATGTTGTCTTCCAGCTTTCACTTCTTGAGAAACCCTTCATCTTGACACATAATCGGTAATATCTATCTTCATGCTATCCCACTAAATATTTTCCTTCAAATATCTACAAATCTTAGTGCTACCATGATGTATAGTGAAATTGGAGCTATTAGAATCATCCAACAATTCCCTTTTTATATCAGGTAATCTAGGAACACAATTTCTCTTCCCAAATTTAAAAATTTCATCTTCATATACAATGTCTATCAATCTACCATCATTTATAGCTTTAATTTTATTTTTAAACTCTTTATAATTAGTCTAAAAACACTTTATCAAATAAAGATGGTTTGGCATCCATTTGAAAAAGTATTGATGTTTCACCTTCCATGGTTAATCTAATATCAATCATTACTATTTCCATGAAAATATGACCCTTTCAACACTCATCTTGTTCAAATTAGCATGAAACTTTATTCTCAATGCATTGCCACCTTATTTGCCTTCCCCATGTGGTATTTTATAGTGAAATCATAATCCTTGAGTAGGTCGAGTCATCTCATTTACCTCATGTTGAGTTCCTTTTTTTTCAGAAAATATACTTAAAACTCTTGTGATTAGTATAAATGACACATTTTTCACCATAGAGATAGTTTCTCCACTTTTTTCAGAAAAAATATTATTCCTACTATCTCAATATAATGAGTGGGATAGTTTTTTCTCATTAATTTTTAGTCATCCTGATGCCTAGAAAATAACCCTATCATTATGCATAAGGGTACAACCAAGTCCTTTCTCTAATTCATCACTATAAACAAAAAACATATCATTCCCCGATGGTAGAGTCAATATAATAGAATTTACTAATCATATCTTTAGTTCATCAAAACATTCTTCACACTCTTTTGTAAAAAATATTAACCCTTTTACATGTGAGCTTGGTTAATGGGTTATCCAATGAGGAAAACTCTAGACGAAGTACCAATAATAAACTGCTAAACCAATAAAAATGCATACCTCAGTTATACTTGTCATTATTATCTATTTTTGGATTGACTTGGTCTTTGAAGGATGGACATATATTCCATCTTTACTAACAATATGGACAAGAAAAGAAATCTCATGAATCAAGAATTCACACAAGCTAAACTTCCCATATAATTCATTTCATCTGAGGGTTTTAAGAATAGTGCCCAAGTGATTTTTATGTTCTTCATAGAATTTTGAATATACCAAGAAATCATCAATAAATACTACTAAAATTTCACTAAGATATTCTTTGAAAACATCATTCATTAGATCCATGAAAATAGAGGGGGAATTAGTCAGTCCAAAAGGCATTATTGTAAACTCATAAAGCCCATACCTGGTTCGAAATTCTATATTCAGAATGTCTTACTTCTTCACTAACAACTGATGATATCTAGGTCGAAGGTAAATCATTGTAAATGTATTGAGCATCATGAAGTTGTTCGAATAAATCATCCATGCGAGGTAGGAGATACATGTAATTTATTGTTATACCATTGGTATCCCTATAGTCAATACACAACCTCATAGATCTATATTTCTTCTTAATGAAAACAATAGGGTCTCCCCATGGAGAAAAACTATAGTGAATAAATCATTTATTACTAAATTCCTCTAATTGTTTCATTATTACCCTAATTCCACAGTGTCCATTATATAAGGAATCTTCGATATGGGCATTGAACTAGAAATTAAAACAATGAAAAACATAATTTCTCATCATAGAGGTTGTTCAGGTAAATACATTGGAAACACAATGAAATATTTATTAATAATATACATGTCCTCTATTTGAAAATAATTTTCCTCACCTATAGTTATTTCATTCTCTTCCTCCCCAATAATATAGTTTAGTAGAGCTTCGGGGGAGGATCTATATAAAAATCATATGGTGATGTTTCTTCTCTAAAGATAAGGTATGACTTATAATCATCGAAAATTTTAACCTCCTTTTTCTCAAAATAAATTTTCTCATCACGGTCCAAAAGGAAATAAATTTTGAGGAATATATCAAATTCAATCATGGGTGATACGATGAGATCATAAGATAATGAAAATTTATATTACCTAATGGGAATTGATTCACAAAACCATTTTGAAATGGTATATCCCTTAGGATTTTTGAATAAAAACTCCCTTGTTAACTCAAATCATAAATATCTAATTGTCATAGTAAATTTGGAAGATATGAAACAATGAGATGATCCAAAAACTAATAATGCATTGGCTAAACATGAGGAAACCATTAAATCACCTGCCACCATATCTTTCGGAGCTCCAACCACAACAATAGTGATCACATAATCTTGGCCCTTTTCACTTTTCCATTTCTAAGGTATGTATCCTTGGATCTTTGGAAATGTATTTGCATAATGCCTAATTTCTCTACAATTTTATCATTCAACATTGACACCCATTTTCTTTCCCATACAATCATGAGCATGGTGGACTTTTTCAACACACTTGTAACATACTCTCATTCCCTTCATGAAAGTTCTGGGGTGTTTCTTGCCACATTTACCATAGGATGGATATTCATCTTTTCCCTTCTTCCACTTATTTTAATTTATAGAGTGTTTAGAAGATCTCTTCTTCTCTTTATATTCTTTAAAGTCGTAAGACATAGATAATTCATTTTCTATGTTGATAGCACATGAGACAATGTCTTTATATGATGAGAAGTATTTTGAGACTAATTCTTGATGGAGAAATGGTTTTAACACATCAATGAATCAATCAATACTATTCTTTGGGTTACGCATATAATCTACTGCATTCCTTGATAACCTTGTAATGTTAGCCTCATACATTGCAACATTCTCATCCTTATTTTCCCTCAGACTCAGAAATGGTTTTTCCATATCCCCTCAATGGTCACGAGTAATGTATTTTTTATGATAAACTCATTAAACTACCCCTATTACATATTTGATACTTCTTCATACTTCTTTTTGTTTTTAATTAACGACCACCATTGATCTGTATCTCCACTGAGGTGCTCAACTGCCATGAAGACTTTTTCCCTTTCACTACTCCCCAATGAATTAAATAGTTTCTCTGAAAAAATTATCCATTTCTCAGCTACAATTGAATTTTTTGTCTCATTTATTGTTTGAGGTTATTTCCTCATGATGTAGACTACCATTGATCATCCACGTTGTGGATCAGGTTGTTCCATATGGGTAAGGTTAGTATTCATAACCTGAGTGATTTGTTCCAGAATGGTGATAAGATGACCAGAAATAGTTTCATCACTAGATCCACTGTTAATATCTTGAGTAGAAGGGAAATCCATACATGTATTATGTGTGTCGATACAGTTTTTATTACTTCCACTATGTGCCATTTGTAAACAATGGTATACAGTAGATTAGTTTTTGAATCACAATACATAATTCCAAACTTGTAAACCACTAAATATAAATTGATCATTTTATGCATATCATCCATAATCACAAAAATATTTTCTTTTAGGAGGTATATACTCATAAATCCATCATAATGTTTTATAAATAAAATGTTAATTATCCTGATAATATCTCCCAAGAGTGTCGTAACCAAGAGTGAAGCATGGCCTTTTGTCGTGTACCAGGATACCCCAGGTCAAGCCCGAAACTCCTTGTAGGAGTTTTCACTCCTAGGTACATATGTACCAGAGCCTCCATGACCTGCTCATATCCAGACAGGGATGTATATCTTGAAAAATACACAATATATCTACATTACAAAAAGATGAGGAAGTTTTTCTATACCAATCCTCAACGTCTATCTTAGGGTAATGTTATATAATTACAGTTTTTCTAAATCTAGCTTCCAAGGTTTCTAATAATATTCCTCTGATACTAACTGTAATTCCATGAACCTAGTTTACTAGAGATAGTGCATTATTAAAGAAAAATGGAATGATCACAGGGGATCAAATCTTAAACTACAAATCAGCTTGATAGCATTGGAAGTACTAGATTCATACACACGTTTTGCATTACATTATAAAATGAAATACAACAACAAAATTGTCTCTATTGAAAACACTCTTATAACATATACTATCCCGGAAGTTTAGTAAAAATATACATATTCACATCTTGTTAAAAAATAAAACAATGAAAGGGGTGATATCAGATGCTCAGTAAGGATAAAAAAACAACGAAAACATTCAAAAATAAGAATAAACTTTTAATGCGATGTATAAGACTAAATCAAAATATTTTAAACCTAAAGTTCAGTATAATATGGAAAATTTATATCAAATAATTCCATTTACTTATTCACATGGATATTCTACTTGTCGAATAATCATTTTTAATATTAATATCTAGTTTCATAATAATGGAATGCATAAATCCAGACATAATAACAACATAGTCGAGGCCTCGTGATAAGACTACATATAAGGGTTTGGAAAGTCCTTGTTCTAAAAAATTAATTTGTCTCATGATACCTACTGATGAACCAAGGAGCTATAGTGGGCTCCGCCCATCACTTACTAAGTCCAATTAATTCCTCAAATGGAAATGATTAAACATAACATAAACATTAGTTTTAAAAGTATCACAAAAATGTTAATAATATTACCATAAATGAATAATTATATAGAAATAAAAAATCCACAATAAAACATATCTAACAACCATTAACATATATGTAATATTGTATCATAACAAATAAACTTAAAACAAGTGTCAAATCCATCAAAGGATGTTGACATAGTTGAAATCAAAACTATTTGAGAGGAATATCTATTTCTATTTTAAAATAATTTAAAAGTCACATAATTATAAAAGAAAACATTTATTCAAAAAATAATTATAATATTGTAATTTAAGCTTCAAAGGTGTTATAATGGTAGAAAATAGTTACAATCACTGTATATGTTAAAAAATGTTCTTTCTTTAATGTTGTCAAAATGGTCGTAAAGAACCTTATATGGAAAACAATGAAATTATTCTTTTATAAACATCTTATAAAAAGACAAAAAAAGATATAAATGAATTTAACCCATTGTCTATGAAATAATAAAAACATTTTGGAATTTTTTTTATGATACACAGATGTGGGTGATATTGAGGTCATAGTAGATATTCGTGAATAAACAACCTCAGATAATGAAGAAATTGTAGAATTAACCCTTACCTTGTTCGTTTCCTTGAACGAGGGTATTTTAACCTCTTATATACTAGTTAAATAATTGTTATTAAATTATTAAATAACCACATATAAGAATATGATATCATATTTGATCTTCTAATATTACTTTGTTAATAATATTTCATTAGTATCATCATTTCATGTGTTAACTGATTTGTTTCCTTTTATATACATGGTTACAGAAGCCATATTTTTTATGGATATGATCTATTTGATTCATATATAGAATGATATTATGTTCTTAAAAATTATTTTTTTAATCATAACATGATATTTATTCATGAATGGTTATGATGGGGAATGAATCTCATCGCATTCATGGAGACGGTAATCAGTACGTCTACACGAGCAAAAATACCATTCTATTGATGGTTAAATCATATGTAATTTTATGATATATCTTATATACATAATTTTTAACATTTTTTATTTATTATTTACATAATTTATAATCATTATTATACCCATCCATATAATGAAGTGTCTGAATAACAAACTACACCATGACGAGGAGACATTAAGTTGTACACACACATGTATGGTGACATGTCATTCATATGTTGGATATAATAATGAATATAGTTATACTATATTTATAATAAAATCAAAATATGTATAAGGTACTAGGGTTATTATTTGGTTTTGGAGATAATAAAGAAATAGGATGTGGAAGAAGAAATGAACTTTGAAAAAGGGTGGTGAAATTATTACCTCTTCTTTGGGTATTTCTATTTGAGTTGATCAAAAGGGAACCACGGGGTGGATTTTTGATCAAATTAATCCATCTAAATATATGTGAGGGTAGTTAGGAAGATATTTGGGCAGGTTTTGGCCAATACAAATGGATTTGGAGTTGTGATTTTGAGAGAAGTTGAAGTACCCTTTTATAAGAGAGGAGGGGGTCACTTTAGGGAAAGCATGAAATATTATTATATTATACATTAGTATTAGGTTTATAATGGCTCCAAAATTATTTAATTCTAGGATAAGGTGTGGATGGGTCGAAAACCTCTCAACCTTTAGGTTTTAGACATTTTTAGGTCACCATATTAACATTAACTTTTAGATTTAACTCTTAGTTAAATAGTTTAACTTTTACAATGTATTATTATGTTATTATACTATATGGTTAATAATTATAATATAAAATCCAAGAGAACCCTAAGTGGTTCATTATTGATCCATATAACCTTATAAAATTCATTTGGATGAACCTTATATTTTTAGTTATAATATATTAATTAATAATATAGTATTTGTTTTAAAAACTCATTTATGTCAATTTTGAAACTATTTAGTATTTTATTTTTGTGGAAGTCATAACAATAAGATTACTTTGAAAAAATTTCATCCCATC
This sequence comes from Viscum album, assembly GCA_963277665.1. NCBI lineage: Eukaryota > Viridiplantae > Streptophyta > Magnoliopsida > Santalales > Viscaceae > Viscum > Viscum album. The sequence continues at coordinate 1,936,535,454 of OY728165.1, forward strand.
AACCCTAACATGTCATATTAATAAATAAAATTTGTTTAATGAATCAAAAATCTATATTTGAATTTATTTCTATATTTATATTATCAATTATTTTATCCTCTCATTAAAAAGGTAACTACTTTATCATCATTTCTTCATAAATAAATTTAATTATATAATGTATAAAAATTATAAAAAATATTATAATGTCAAAATTATTTTTAGATTTATAATTAATATGTATTGTGGAATTTATCTTATGTAGAACCCTATATAAAAAATGGACTAGTTATTAAACATTGAATTTAAAACTATTAAATCTTCTTGAAATAAAATAATAATAATATAATAATATAATAAAAATGGACCTAAAGTATCATATTTTATTCTTATGGTTGGTTTCAGTCTATATAAATTTATCCAATAGAATTTTTATTTTTGTTAATGTAATTATAATATCATTTTTACCTTTAATTACCCTATTTAATTTCAACCATGGTAAATAAAAGTCAAAAGATACTATTCACTAAAAAATTAAACTTATTGAACCACATTTTACATACTAATGTTAACTGTGTCTCTAGGATTTTTTAATTTCAACTCAAAGAACATGTAATATTATGTTTTATACAAATTTTAAAATGCTCCTAGTAGGTGGGTAGGATGGCAAATAGTTCAATACAATTTTATATATCTAATATTATTATAAACGTACTCCAATGTATTATAATTACCATATGTAGGTATTATGTATCTATTTTTACCAAATTTAAATTTAGATAAAAAACTAATTATTTAAATATAAAGATAGTTTTAAATAATAATATTTTTTTTCTATTCATTAAAAATTGAATGTTTTAAGAAAAAAAAAATTCAGTCTAATCAAATTTTGATATTCTGAATCCAAAAATGATGTCTATCATTAGATATAAAATTTATATAATTTCAAAAAGTGGGTATTACGATATATAAAAACTAGTTTGAATGGTCATGTTGTGTTAAAACTCCAAGTTGCATACAACACAAGCTATTGTATTATTCCAGGGGAAATGTACCATGGAAGCATGTAGTGTTACATAGATGAAATTAATTCTCTATTGATTATATTTATAGGATATATATATTAGTATGTATTTATGGAGAAAAACATTATATTTTTTCTGATCAATATCTAGGGTTCTCATTAATGTTCTAGAAATTTTTTTATGAAGTTATATATATGGATTTTTTTCTATTATTCATATAATTTTTAGGTATTTTTTATTCTTAGAAGAATATTCAAAATAAATGTGATATATTTATATTTTTTCAATATATTTCATAGTTGGGTGGGATCTACATGATCCTCCAAATAATTTCTCTAAAAATAATAACCTTTATCAGATAATTTACATAGATCCTTATGAATCCACCCATTTAAATAAGTGAAGAAATATAACATACATTGGTGATGTTGGAGAAATAAATCTATTGGTAATATAGATAAATGAGTAAAGGGAATATAGGGTTAAATACATTTAGTAACACATCCAAAAAATATAGGGTTGATAGAATTGTTATAGTGATAATTTTTAGTGACATCTAGAACATGATTATTATTATAGGGAATTACGATGCTTGTTCCCATGGGAGGACATTAAAAGATTCATAAATAAGGTAAATATATTTTCTAGGAATAATGGCCCTTTTGACATTGTTTATCATGTTGAAAACTTGCGTATCTCTTATTAGTCCCATAAAAAACTCTCATGTTCACGATGTGTTCCATGTATCAATGATAAGGATGTACATACCTGATATTTCCTATATACTGAACCCATAGGTTAAACCACTATACCATGATATTTCATAAGAAGAACAATTCATCAGAATATTATATTACAGAGAGAATATTCAATGAAAAATATGAAAGCTTATATAATTAACATTCATTAGAGGAATCAAAAATTTGAGGAAGCATTATGGGAACTGGGGGATGTTATGATCTATATATATAATCATTTTTATCATCGTTTCAAAATATTGACTGAAAATTCTATTATATATAATGTATAATATAGCCACTCATGATTTTATTTTTATATCAATTTAAATAAAGTTGAATTATTCAATAACATTCTTTACAAGCATCCCAACATCCAAATGAACCATTATTAATTAATCCCTTATAACCTATTCATTATATATGTAGGTATGAATATTAAATATCCAATTTTTTTGATATATTAATTTTATTTAAATAATGGTATTTTTTTAATATATATTGATTAAATTAATACTCAATGTTCAATGAAGTCATTTTATAATTAAAAAACCAGTTTTCTTCATATGTGGGTTTTATAGAATTTTGTGTAGAGAAATAAAAATTATTTTCTTCCAATATTAAAATTTTATTTTAATTAATGAGTACTTTTTTATATGATCATTTTAGTATTACCAAAGTGTGAATAAGTAGTATGTTTTCAATAAATATTTATTTTTCAGTAAAAATTAAAAATTATTATTTTTCAAAAAGAATCATATCCATTAAATTATAAGTACTATTATGTAAAAAAATTTATAATAATGTAAAAAATTCATTAATTATAAATTTTATTAATTAATTTCATGTTAATTATCATTATACATAATTTTAATATAAGTATGATTTTGGGTAAAACAATAATTTTTTTAAAAAAATTATTTTTTATATGTGCAATGTATTTTTATCATAGTAAACATTAAAAAATATATTTATTAATAATTATGATGATATTAATACATAATTTATATTCCAGAAAATATTTTTATAAATTTTTTTATATTTTTCATGGAATGGAATGGTATGCAATGAATTTGTGTGCTTTAAAAATATTGTTTTCTATCAAGGATATTCATTTCATCTTTCATACTACTTTAAAAATTTTATTATGAAAACAATTGAAATTTAATATGGTAAAATGGATTCCATATTAAGGAAAAAATAATAATTTACACTATTTAATTTTTTGAAGACAATTTTTCTCTATGTTCAATATTATTAATAGTTAAATTTTTTTACAACTATTAAGGTTAAAGTAGGTTTACTAGGGATTAATCTTAGATATTAGGGTTTAAATTACACACAGACCTATGTAATTATTATTTTAAGAAATATATTATGAAATATAATATCAAAAAATTCATTCCATGTCTACTTTTATCCAATTTAACATTAAATTGATCATATATCATTGATATCTATCAACAAATTCCCTATATGTCCCACCCCTAAATTAAAAAGGAAATCTCTTCATTATCCTTAATCATATACTTTTTACATATATATCTTCCATAACCTTATATTAAACCACTATAGATAACAAATCATTTTTCTATATCTTATGGTATTCTCCTATGATCAATTCAATAATTATTAAGGTGTAAACATACCAAGAATTTAAAAAATACATATAAATTTTTTCTGATCACATTCATTTTTATTTCATATTCTACTTCTTATGAGAATATTATATCAAATTTAACAATATATATATATATTATCATGAATATAAAAATATTCATTTATGATGATGTGATGAAAACTTCCCACCTCCTCTCAACTAAATGCATGAATAAACCATCACTTATGTTTATATGTGGCCTACTACCTCCACATAACAATAATATTTATTTTATTTTACCATATTACTTATAAATATTTTATGAATAATTATATATAAATATATTAATGATTTTAAAACAGTAATTTTTTTTCAATTTGTTTTATTTCATTCATCTAAAAAAGAAAAAAATCACTCATGTGTACCTATGGACTACCATCTCCATGTATTGATGTAATTGATTTTTTTACCACATTATATAAATCCTTATAATTATTCAAATAAAGAATACATTTTATATTGATATAATTATTAAAATTATTGTTATTAATGTATAAAAATTAATGTCCAAGGATAATAAAATTCAAACCAAATTCTAATTAAAAAAACAGTTAACCCTTAGAATGATGATTATAATCAAATATTGATAATGAATTGGCGATAAGATGTGATAATACAAAAAAATATCATATAACAGTTGTAGAAATGGTTATATAATAAAATTATATTGAAATATAAATTATTGTAAAAGTTTATACAGTGCATACCAAAAAAGATGATGGGGAGTTAGGGGTATTATGTTTTAATTTAATTTTTCTAATAGGATTGTTTATACTTAAATTTAGATTTATAAAATTTAATGATAAATATACCTAAGACATATTGATTTTAATATCCTATATATATTTAAATTAAACACATTTTATACATTAATATTTCACTTATTTAGTACTCAAGAGACCAAAATAATGTTGTAAACAAAAACCACAATTATATCACACTTTAGTCGAGTGTCATTTCTTCCATGCCTATGTTTTAAAAAAATAGTTTTCAATAATTTTTATACAGTTCTCAGTAATTTATTAATATATATTTTACCCATGTTTTATGGTCTAGATTAAATTTTTAGAAAAATTTAATTTTTTCTTTAAAAATGTGGAACTTTTATATTTCTACAAAAAAATGTGATATGAATATATTTTTTAACATACAACACATGAATAAATTTTTTCACTGAAAATTACACATCAATTTTATCCTTCCTATTAAATTGTCAAAGGTTCATTTCAAATAAAATGTTTTGAATAATATTTTAGAAATTATTTTATTCTAAAAATGTTATTTTGAAATTATTGATTATTTTCCTCATGAAAGTATCTACCATTCTTGTGAAGTTATTTCCACAAAAAACAACATCCTTTGATATTTCATATTCATTACTATGGATATAATCCAATGTTACTCTATTTATTATTTCTGTAGAACGTTTTTTATTATGACGATGATATGCTTCTGAAACATTTTTTTTGTCTATGGGATATGATATGATAAAATGATGAATGTATAAATATCTTATGAAACCCATATCTATAGATTTTTATTTAGACATGGGTGATAACAATATAGATTATAAAGTAAAGTGGTCCATTATAGACCTAAAATGATGTTTTAAATGATTTATAATCATTGAAAAAACTATTCTAAAATCAAGGTATTAATAAATGAGGAGATGAAAATTATAACTATATTAATGTTAATGATCATAGAATGATTGATATGATGGGTAAGGTATATGCATTATGTGATTTTAAAAAAAATTATACTTTTAATGGTTAAATTTTACTAAAGAAGTTATTTTATATGAATATTTATATAACTCAAAAATATGTCCTATGTCTATGATATTTTTTTTCATATCTATTAATTTATTATTTATTATTCCAAAAACATATGACTTCTGAATACTATTGTGATATGTATTTTTCCCATTATTTTTCATTTATGAACATTGACTAATAGGGTAATATTATTTTAGTTTATGGTCATGTTTTCAAAAAATTATGTTTTCTAATTCTCACTTATGATCATGGATTTATATATTTAAATTTACCATCATGTTGTGTCTATACTCACCATTTCATATGATTCCATTCCCCATGCAATGAATAATTCTTTTAAGTGTGATATATTTAATGTAGATTCTATATGTTATATCCCAAATATAATGTATGAATAAAATTTATGTATAATTTCATCATGTATCCATATTCCCAAAAGCACTAAACATTTTCAGCTCTATAATGGATTGTAATGATATCTAATTAATATTCATCTTATATAATGTAGTATTTATTTTTGAATGGATTAATTTTTTATAAGAACGGTTAATAGATTAATATTTTTGGACATGAATTCATTATAAAGAATTAAATTGGGGATAACATGGGAGTGAATTACATCTTTGGATAACTATTTAATGGCACAAAATTTTTAACCCATAACACTTTTGTTGAAGTGATGTTTCTCCAATAAGAAGAACCTGGTGTAGCTCCCTGTTAATGACAGATGGTATCCATTATTTTAAAACTAGGATATCACTTCATGGATAATAAATGATTCTTTGTTCACCTAAGAAATATTTTATTATAAAATTTTCATAGATAAGTGTAATGGGTGTCTTAGATAAGTTGCTTTATGATTTGTATACTTAGGTCCTTCGTGTTCCAGACTTCATTTAGATTGATTAGAATTTGACCATAAAATTGGGAGGTTCGGTGTCATTTTATTGGAAGAAAATATCTTGGGAACCCAACAATGGGTTCTAACTAACTATAACCACTTAAATTTCCCCAATATGGCTTGAACGATGCATGAATTTTTTAGGGTTCATTACCATTTCCAACAACACCTTCATGTCGGGTTGTTTAATAGTATTCATAATAATTAATATATTAATAAATGCATTGAAAAATGAATTTATTCAAAAATGAGGTACAAATTGGTGAAACATTTCTATGATATAGTAATGAACATGTTTCTATATCTTTATTTTTACTATGTTTCATAAATTAACTTGATTGGCTATGTATGTGTGAATGTTCAAGATCATCAGGGATTGAACCCATCGCTTTATTTGGACATGATAAAACATAAAATTGACATGAAAAAAATTAACAATCCAAAATATAGTTAATTTATTTTCATGGGAATGGGTTTATCTCGGTTGTAATATGTTGATATGTCTACTCGAATGTTGAGTTTTATCTTGTCACAAATGAATCATTTTTTCTCCATGGAAACAGGTTAATAAATTCATAAATGTTTGGCTCTATCAATCTATATGGATACAAAGAAAAAATATAAGGTATTATGAAGATATTTAATAGAAGGGAATGAAACAAAATGAATTCACATGACCATTATCACAGAATATTCATGAAATATATTGAAATTCCCCATGAAAAATCCACAAAAAAATTGGAGAGTTGTATTGTATATAATTTTTCTCCCCAAACATATGTTAAATAGAAAAATGAAACTATAATTATTAAACAATATATACTTATTTATCCTAAAATGTGATTTTTGAAGTCAAATAAAACCTAATTTTATTACCAATGTCTTTAGAAACCATTTATCAAATATTTAATAAAATCTAATACATACACTAGGTAAGATTTTCTCACCAACTTATAATTGAATTCTGATTTTTTTAAATAATATTTGACCACCCATATAGGGAGACAAAATAATTTCTTTGTAGGTCCCATCTAGTTATAAAATATTATGTGTCATACCCATTTACCACTGAAAGAATGTATGATATTTCATTGAGTCATCAATAATTATATTTGTAAAAAATTATTATCCGTAATATTAGGTGACAACAACCACATATCATATATTCCTATTTGTTGATTACCATCATAGAATTAATGATTCATAATATATCACTACCATATTTATGAATAATATTTATTTACATTGTTTTATACATAATATTTTTAAAATATCATTTCCCTGAATCATCAATCATATCAAATGATCCTACAAGTCATCTATAAAATGTTTTTGATTAATAATTCATGAATTTATTACTTATATCATGAATAATTTTTTTAATGCAACGACTAATATGATTTCCTAAATTTCATCAATACTTAATGAACATTCTATTTTATTGAATTGTGTCAATGTGTGAATTACAACTCGTTTTTTATGAAATTATAATAACTACCACATCTCAATTTGGACCACCACATTCCCCCCCCCCACTTATCAATTAAAATAATAATGGGGTTCATATTTATCATTTAATATAAAAAATATAATTTCTATATGGAATGTTATTTCATTCAATATATATTATTATTTACTATATGAATCAATATAAGATATATTATCCAAGAATAAGCTAATAACTCAACACCTCTTTTCCTATGTAAAAATTATATACCTATATTATATTCTATTATCATAATTAATCAATACATGAATAAATTGCTTCTCACACTTTATTATTATATTCTATAAAAACTATATTCTCACCCATTTTTCAATAATATAATTCTCTATATTGTCCCTCTATCATAAAAAATAAAATATTTTTACTAACAAAATGCTCTGATTTTTAGAGATAATAAACTCCCAAAAGGAATCCCAACTACTATATAGAGTCATCTAAACAAGAATTTATCATGAAATATAGAAAATTATATTTAGATAAGAAATAAATCAATTAAATATTATGACATTCCAACATCACCTAAATTATGAGATATGTGTCTCTATATTATTGAAAAATAAACATTAAACCTAATATTTTTGTATTTTAATTTCTGTTTAATTATTAAATCCAATTTATAATAGTTATAAAAAAATACATGTCATTTATTTTATATTTTAATTAAACCACATATTTTTTTTCATGGATTTGGAAAACAATAAAAATCTTTTTTTATTCTTCTTAATGTGGTAGATTGTTTCTTATTATAGATCCACAAAACTAATATTCCTCTTACACTAATAACACATAATCATGGAGACCAATGATCACTAATGTTTTATTCCAATTAAGAATTGAAATAACTAAAATAATAAAATCATTGATGCTTATCATTCGATAACCCCCAAAAAAAAATCTATTTGATGTATCATAAGAAATATTTCAACAATGTATCCTATGATTCCATAAGATTTATTTTTAATATTCCATAATTAGTATCCATAAACACATTTTTTTGTGTAGTTGTTTTCATGTAGATCAGTCTACCAATAAGCCATCAACATTCTATTTTGCAAGCAATCCTCACTTATTTATCACTAAATAACATAGTACCATGGTTTATAATATTAAATTCCTATATTGGGTATTCCATTACAAATATCCTTGAAAATTGACAAGATTACATATATTTTGATATAATCCAAGAACATATATTTTTGGTCACATAAAAACACGTGAATAATTTCATATCACCAATAATTGACATTATATAAAGATATTTTCTCATTTTGGATTTAATTTCCATACATGTCACCCATTACATTAGTTTCAAATTTTTGTAATAACAATTGAATTAACAATGTAAAATTCTATTCCATATTCCATGGGGAAGATATTATACTTCATAATTAATTTTTATAATTCCATACATCATATACTAGTATGAATCATCAAATACAATTCAGAAGGTTCATTCATCATAATATAAAATGTTTTAATATTTTAAAACATATCAAAACATGATGATATTGTACAAAAGATTATAATTGTTTAGTATACATAAATTGTACAAGAATAACTTATAGATTTTATTATTTAAGATAAATTTGTATTGTCTTTTAATTACATTTATCCCAATTAAAATTAAATTTTAATATAATTTTAATTCCACTAAAACAAAACAAATATCATAGAAATTAATAAAATTATACTATCAATATCTACCATATACACCATGATCATTGTTACATGATACATCAAACTTTATATTTACTTTATTCCAAAATATATCTTCCATACCAAACTTATTCATTCGTATAGGATGTAATGAAAACATACATATACGATTATTATCAATTTGATTCATCTATTATTTCCTCATTTCATCCACACTAAAAACAACATTTTTATTTGAAAATATTTTGGTCTGATAGGTAAAATTATCCTAGTTTAATTAAAAATTTAATAAATCAACTTTTTTTGAACACCCTTTATTCTTTAACTATTAATATTAATAGCATAATCAAGGTTCTTGTGAATTTTAAACATGTTTTCTTCATGAGTAGGGATTTAAAAAATAATGGAAAAAATAAAATATCCATAAAAACTCAAAAAAATGTTTTTCTAGATCTAGAAGAAAAACATGAATTTATATTTATTATAAAATAGAATCTTCAATATCATTATTAATGGGAAATTTTTTTGTGTGGAAGATTTTGATTTTCAAAAAAAATATATCAAGGTGGTGAAATATATATAATATATTATATTAGAATACAATTAAATTTTTCTAGTAGTTGTATATCTTGGAAATACACATTTATAGACTCAGTAATCATGTTTTCCAATGTGGATTCATATTATTATTTTTATATAATAAATTATTTTTAAAAAATTTATGGTCTTATTGTTGGTATTAAATCTGAATGAAATATCATATAGTGTTTTTAATAATGATGGCCAGAGTAAACTTTAATTATAGATGTAAATTTCTATAGTAGTAATTTATATACAATATAATTTCAAATTTCCATACTATGATAAAATTTGTTTTCCCTTGTTAAAAAAACTCTAGAATATCTTCAAATATGTTGAATTTTATTTTATTTTATATCACCACATGTCTTATTTAAGGATTCGATATATATTTATCAATTATTAATTTTTGAATCTATTGTTAGAACAATTTCTTTTGTTGGAAAATATATTTTGATAGTTATAAATATCTAAGTGTTGGTTAATGTATTTTGAGAGTTTCGTTTACTTGAATTAAAAATTGCATTATATATAGAATCCAAATATTCTTTAAAAAATAAAAAATATGTTAAATATCAAACTAGATACACCATATTAAGCATTAAAATGAAAAGTAATTATTATTTTAATGTTATAATTTTCCATTAGCCATTAAAATGTTTGTAATGAATGACATTAACTTAAATATGATCATATATTTTACACTATTTTTCAAAATTAATTAATTGGTTACTAATTAATTAAAATTATAAATAAAACTGAATTGAATAAAATGATGTATTGTTATTAAACAGAATTATGGGCCAAAGTAATGTAATCTTAATAAATCATATTAAATTAATATATTGAAATAAAATAATTAAATATCTATGTCGTATATTCAATAAAATGTATTTAAATTCCTCAAATTTTTTGATAGGTTTATCATAAGAATTAATCTAAATTTAGCAAAAATAATTATATTTTTCTAAAGGTTGTTTTTCTCCATTCTGATTGTTCAAATTTTTAAATTTAATTTTTTTAATATTTATACAATTTTTTGAAAAAATTAAAATCATATTTTATGTTTTAATATAAAAAATACAATTTTTCAAATATATTTATTTTTCAATGACGTTTCATTTTTTATTTACACTGAAAAATAATATATTTAAATTGAAAACTGTTGTTTTCTCTAATTTATTTATTTGGGTAAATTGTTTTTTAACTTATTTTTAAATTTTAATTATTCCAATTATATATATATAAATCCATTTCAGGTAATATTTGTCAATATCACATTAAATTTGGGCATTAAACCATTCCATCATTTAAGCTTTTTTACTTTAAAAACATTTTTCCCGTTCTGTCTTCTTGATTAAATTTAGACCTATTTTTTCCAATTATATGAATTAGAATTGGTAAATGGAATAAATATTTTAAAAAATGGTTAAATAAATGTTAGTAATATAATTTTATTTTTTTTGAATGAAACATTTACAATGGTAAAAAAGTAATATTTATTACGGTATAAGTAAAATAATGAATCATGATAATGTTAAATGTTAAAGGATTGAAATATAGAAAATGAAAAAAAATTAATTTTTTTGATGTGTTACTAAAACCTAACAAGTTGTTAAAAAATTAATTATAAATAAAACTAATTTAAATAAATTTAACCTAAATGTGGTTTCTATTAAATATAAAATACTCATTTTTTAATTACTTAAAACCCCACCTCCTCACGTATAAATACAAACACTCACCACAACATTTCTACAAAAAAATTATGAAAATTGTTAAATATCTAAAAAAAACATATCCCTCTCACTCTAAATATGTTAAATAAATTTATGTTTTACCTAATGAACATTCTTAGGGACATTAAGGGATCCTTCAAAGATGTGATATTCATAAGGTAATTTTTTCCAAGGCAACTCATGTAATTTATTTTCTTCTTCTGCATTATCATACCCTACTTAATCTATCATGGAATTATAAATCTAACATAATTTATTTATTCTATTTTTTTTATAATGGTATATCACATAAACAATTCAATTTTCATCAATTATTATTCAATGAAATGAAACCATTGCCAAAATTGTGCTGGTGAATCACCAAAAAATAATTAATTATTTTATTTTTATTTGTTCATCGTGTTAATGACTGATCATAAATGTATAAATATGGTTACTAGAGATTTTAATAGATATATTATAACAAATTTCATTTTATTCAATTAATATATACAAATAATATTTAATAAAATGAAACATGTTTTCGGTGATTGAAAAAACAACCAAAATAATTTTAATATTTCTCATAAAAATTATATAAAATTAATATTACTAATAAAATAACCAAAAATGATATATGGGACAATTTAAAATTATTTACCTTCATTAATAATATTTAATTATACTTCTATATATATAATCACATTTTACTATAACAACCACAATTATTCAAAAATCAGCTGATCATAATACAATGAAATGAACACACTCAAAACCATGAAAATAATAAATTATTATTTATTAATATGTAATATAATTTTGTAAAATAATCCAATAAGGTTTTATAAAAATTAATATAAATCCATAATGACATAATATAACTCGTTAAACCATTATACATAAGGTTAACATATTACAAAACTAATGGGAAATAGAAGGAAATGAGTTTCTTAAGAAAGTTTTCATTCATTGTGTTAATCATCTACATCATTGATTTTATTATGTGAATATTATGTGTGTAATAAATGTTTATTTCAATATTTCTTAGTTACGCATCAATATTCTTTATATAATTTTTTACACACAATCACACTATTGATTAATTACCACCTCAATGATACAAAATTTTTAAGGGTATGTATTCATACATTTAATTCGGTGAGATTTATAAATTATTACCCACTTATGTATTTCATATGGTTTATATTAATAAATTTGATATATCATATCATTAATATCATTTTATCATAGTTTTCAATGCATCATTTTATAATTATTACTTTTATGGTTCATATGATTTCAATACGTACAATGTGTAAGGGATTTCTGAACCGTATTACCATTTATTGGTTGAAATTATTCTTATAGAGCATGTCATGATATTATTACCTAAGAAAATAATTTTTATTATATAATGTTATATTTCATCTAGATTTATTTGTATTTATAGTAGATACACAAAATAAATTCCATTAATTAATTCTCACTAAAATGATATGATATTTATAAGGGACTCTTTTACTAAAGCATCGTTTTAAATGTTTTAATGATACATTCTTTTAAAAAATTATATTTAAGGACCTTGTTATTAAAAATTGTTACTGTAAATTTATTTTTTAAAAAATTAATTTATAAGAATGTAATTTTTAAATATCTCTTAAATTATTTTTCAAATGTAATCTTTAAAACTTTTTTTAATGACATACTTTTATGAAACATCCAATATTAATGTTTATTTTTACTTAAACCAAAATTAATATTTTCATATTATATGAAATGAAATAATTATTCTTCTTTCATGACACATTAATATATTGATATTTTCATTACATTTTTATAAATTGGATTCTAATAAATTGTTTTCATTTATGAATGTGTTGCTTTGTAAAAAATGAAAAGTTACTTCAAAATGGAAAATTTATTTTCCTAGTGAATTTTTATATTATTCCATATTTTTATTTTATTCATATGATATTGTATTTGTACATTAGGTTTGAGAATTTGTAGTTATGTGATAAAATTAGGGTAGGTGTGTCCATTAAAACTCTCCAATTTATTGGGTAATGGGATGGAATTAACAGATTAGGTCTCTCTTAATATATTATAGGATTATTATTATGGTGATCATTCCAAATGTTACTTGGAGGGTGGCTCCCTCTGTAAATGATAGTGAGAAAATATTTTTAATATTGATATATATTATTATGTCAAAATATACCTAATTATATTTTAGATTATTTAATATGATTTTTCCTTAAAATTTGTGTTTTTTCAAAAGGCACGATGGTTATATTTTTGAAAAAATGAATCCTTTTTATGAATAAAAAGTTATGTTTTTTTAGAAATTTGTAATATTTTTCCACTGGACAAAAAATTTTCCATTCCATTATGTCCAATCCTAACCATTTCAACTCATACAATATGTGAAAATGTTTTTTCATATGATTTTTTTATATAATAGAGACATGGGTGAGACTAAAGTGAAAAAATATAAATATTGAGAAAGAAAAAAACCATTTTATATTTTCAAAATTTTTAGTTTGTGGAAAAATGTATAATTTGTAGAATTGTATAATTATAATATTTGAGTTTTTATGTATGATATATTTCCTAATTCATTAAAACACTAAACTGAAAAGATCATCAGAAATTTTATAATGTGAATTTTTTTATAAAAACACTTGTTTATGTAAATTTTAATGTTGATTCTATAAATTTGGTATCATAGGATGGTATATATAAAATTATAAGGGAAAATGGATTCTTAATAGTTATTGAAATCATTATTGTGTTTTCATGTTTAAATATGATTATAACATTAAATTCATAGGAACCCATTTTTTTATTTAAGGTGATGGATTTCTAAGAGACTAATGATACTTTTTGAGCTTGTATTTATAATTCTAATTGATTTAGGTATAAATTATTTTAGGTTTAATGTATTATATAGTTTCTATGATTATTATGTTTAAATGTACCATATTAATTTTAACATGTAATAATTCGTTTCATTTTTAAATGATGTTATTTTCTATAGCATTTTGACTTTTTATCACAATTAAGGAGAAGTGATCTTTAAAAACCTTCTTAAACCTTACTAATATTTTTATTGAAATACTTATTTTAAATAATGTTCAACTAATTTTTAAATGTATTTTAGTTTTTAAAAAAACATTAAGAAATAGTTTTACTTATCTAACGCATTTTATTTTATTCAAAAAATTTACGGGCCCTGGTATCATTTTCATTTAAAATAAATATATAAAAATTACTATCTCTCTCAAAAATTGATATTCCACAATGTACATGACCATTTACTTTAGAAATATTTAAATCTTGTTAGAAGATAATTGGGATATAAAATAAATATTGATGTCTATATTTATGTATTATGGAATATATCAATGTGGAATGTCATATAGTTTATAGATGAGGTTCAATGAAGGATGTTTTTATGTATTAAATTTACAATGTCTCTATATAACAATATTTTACAAATATTATGGGAATCATAGAATTCAAAATTATTATTCAATAGTATGATTTTTATATATTTTTAATCAAAAGATAATTTGAATCATAACCTTTGAAATATATTGAAAAAATGTAAAATTTTGGGAGGCATTTATTTGGTTTTGAGAAAATTTTTAGGAATATTTTACACTTATGTTTATGATATTAAAAAGGTTAATTGAGGAACAATATCATTAATTTTGGAGGACATATGTTTAATGGATTTGGTAATCTTTATGGTTTATATGATTTCTGAATTTTCAGTAATCACAGGTTCTTAGTTATTGGGAAAGAAAATGAAATATATGAGATAACATCTGAGGATAAAATATTTTAAGGATATTTTGGAGGATTTTTGTAAAAATTATTGAATTTTATATGTTTTATATTAATATAGTGTTAAAAATGGACACCATCCTGACCATCTGAAAACCTATCATGTTCAAAAAAGCCATGGGGATCAAACCCAAACCAAAGAGAGTCAAGGGTACGTCCCCTACCACTTTACTATGAGATTTTATAGTTAGTAAGAAATTTATTTTCATTATATATATGATGGATAATGGATGATTTTATTTGGGGATCATATGTTTTATTGTAATGATAACTTTGAGATTGGGATTTGATTTTGGTATTTGGTGATCAATGTAATTTTGAAATAGATTCACTATTTTGGGAACTTTATATGTTTATGGTGAATAGAGTAATATTGGATTTTAATTGAGTAGTAAATTTGGAGTTTTACTTAAGATGAAAATGGTGTTATATTGTCAATTTATGGAAATTCATGTCAATTTTAGATATAATATGTAAATCATGATGATTATCTGAATATCTAAATTACATTTTAATGAGAGAATTTTAAAGTTATTGATATTAAGTAAATATAAATATAAAATACTTCTTCAAATACTATGTGTTAAAATCCTACTAGTTATTAGGTATAGAATTTTAGTCTATATTTTATTGTTTAATTTTAGGGATAATATATTTATTGAATTACCTTTGATGAACATTGGGTATTAATGTAGAATTTTGATATTAAAGTAGTTTTTAGTTATATATAGTATTATTATTTTTAGAAAACATTATTGTACTAACAATTTTATTTTTGAATAATTCATAATTATAAAAGGAATAGATATTTATCAATGTGTATATTTTGTGATATATAGAAGATGATTCTGATACATTAGTCATGAAAAGATAATCTTGAAAAGAATTCATTTTGAGAAATGATGAAGATGAAATTATAATTTTCAAGTAGGACTATTTCATTATGCTCTTAATTCTCATTGAAAAATAATTACTCAATTTTAGAAAAATTATTTTCAAAGAAATCTGTTAGATGATTACCATTAATACCGTGAATTCAAGATTCTTATAATCTATCATATATTTATTGTTCTTGAATGGTTAATTTTCTCAATGAATATTCTCCCTATCACTCTCAATCAGTCATTGAAAAATATTTCATATCTTTCATGTAATTTTTTCTTATATATAACCATAGAATGTGTAATCTCTGGTGACCATCATACATTTTTTTCTCTACTTTCAAA
This sequence comes from Viscum album, assembly GCA_963277665.1. Classification (NCBI taxonomy): domain Eukaryota; kingdom Viridiplantae; phylum Streptophyta; class Magnoliopsida; order Santalales; family Viscaceae; genus Viscum; species Viscum album. The sequence continues at coordinate 1,936,552,069 of OY728165.1, forward strand.
TGAAAATTTTATTAACCCTTGATCGGATGTGGGATTTCAACAACGATATTTAAAAAATTCAAACCCCAAGTTTTATTATCCCAAGTTCAAATTTAGAATAAAAAATATATTAAATGGGGGGATAATATAACATCTAGATAATTTTTTAAAAGTGAAGCAATATGTTAACTGTCACACTTTATATGCCACATCTATCTTAACCAAAATAATAATAATTTTTTAATGTGGCGGTTATCACCTACTTATTAGAAAAGATATAAAGATTTATATTATAAAAATTACCAAAATACAATTTAAAAATTTTTATAAAATTAATTTATTGGATTAAAATTAAAAATAATTGAACATAAAAACCAAATGAATAAAAAACAATGTGTTTTAAAAAAAACTTTTTTGTGCTAAAGTCATTTTATCATAATAAATTAAATTAAATAATATTATTTAAATATCTCAATGAAATATATATTTTATATTTTTAATAAAATTTATTCAGATTCATCTAATATTTTGGATAGTCTTAAGAAAATAATAAATTAAAATTTAATAATAAAAAAGGTATATTTTTGTAAATGCAGGTTCTACCATTTATTGTTCACTTTATTAAAACTAAAATTTTATATATTTAAATTTTTTGTTGGAAAATAAATATAATTGTTGAAAATTTAATATTGAAATTATCCTAGGGTGAAATTTTTTTAGTTTTTAGAGAACTTTCATTTTTTGATGAATAGTGAAAATAAATAATTTTAATTGAATTTTTTTCATCTAATATATTAATATGAATAAATTTTATTTAAAAATGGTTTTAATATATCAATAGTTCCATAGTACATAATAAATAAAATTTAGGTAATTTGTTTTAATTTTAAATTGAAATTGGATATAAAATAATTTAAAACATTGGATCTTTTCACATTAGAAACATGCTTTCTCATTGAGTCTATGAGATTACTATTAAATAGAATTTTTAATATTTTGTTAATTGAATTTGATATAAGAAATTTCCATACTTAGAATAAAAAATATAAAATTCAATACATTATCCTTTTTTATTTTTAGTCATAAAAAGGATTCCATTGTAAAAAATATATATTTACTACGGTATAGGTATAATAATGAAAATAATTAAAGATAAAATTAAATTGCTTAAAATACCGAAATATTACAACATTTAAGAGTTATATAATATGTTTATTGATCTTAAAAAATAAGATAGTTATCATCAAAAAATAAGTTTAAATCAATGCCATATCATTGTGGATGAAATTAAAATTAACCAATCATTATTTGATCAATTAATACCACCCCCCTCAAGTATATATATCACACCTAACCACATAAATTTTCCTAAAATACTTCAATATCATCATATATATATATATATCAAAATTTCTCTTGTTCACTCTCGCCACATCCATGGACTTCTAGTTTCACCCAAATACAATTTAAAGGTCATTAAGAGATCCTTCAATAAGGTGATATTGAAGAGGTAATTTTCTCAAACTAACACTCTTGATTTCATTTATTTTTCGACAGTATCCCCACATAATTCATCCATCAAGGAATGATAACTCCTTAATATTGTATGTACTGGCATGGTATGTTTCTAATTAAATATTTCAGAACCATTCCACTTCTCATATCATCTTAATCAATGAAACGAAATCATTATTCACATTATGACGGTTAATCACCTCCATAAAAAATGATAAGTTTCATTTTCCAATAATGTTGTCATGGATTTTCAGAAAATTATCATTATTGATCAATTATATTTTAAATGGGATATAATTATATATTTCAAGATATAGAACTACCAATATAGTCTAGATAGAAGCTAAGATGATGGGTATTTATTAATGAAAATAGAAAAGGTATATGGGAGATGGAGGTGTCAAACAGAAGTAATTTCCCTCATCTATCAAGAAAGGATCTACAAAAAATAATAGGAAATATCATTTCCATAATCAAAATCATCATAAATTTCTCACTCTGATTTGGACTTACCAAAATTTAATACCATAGAAATGTATTTATTTCCCTTACCAGTCATCTTAGAAAAGGACCAGCTAGAAACATTCCGATGTGTATGAGATGTTTCCCTCCCAAGACATTTGTTTTCAAGACTAGAAGTGAAGCCCTCACCATCAGTAATCATCAATTTTCTAGATAAGAGTACATCTGTTGAAGGGGCATGACTATCACAACCCATTTCCTTCAGGGGTGTAATTAGTAGTCTCTTCCTCATCAGATATGTTACCCCACTTCTCATAAATTCTTAAATAATTCAAATGATTTTTGGGTCTTGTTGATGATATTCAACATGTAATTGAGCCACATTATGATCATCCAAATCATGATTCATACCAACAGTCCCACCACAATGTGATCCTACACCAGGACTAGCATTCATGTCATGGTTTGGAGGGTATGTTCAATAAGTAGACCCAAAAATAGAGAGACCAGTGCTGACAACACCAATTTTAACTAATATAATATAATTACTATCTAAAACATAATTTTATGTGACCTCCTTTGTAGAGTCAACCCTAATATTATAGGTACAACTATATTCTCCCACTATCAGTACAAAGTCCCAACATTACAACATATCATAATAATAAATTTTAGTAATGAACTCACTTCCTTTTATGGTGATGATCTTTTCATGTTTAGAGTTTTAGATAATTGGGATATGATACATACATAATATTCAACATTCATATATTGTAGATACTACCAAAACCCTATCAATTTCTTCCAAAATATAAAACTCTTCAAATAAAAACATGGGATAAGAACACAAATCTTAGTACCAGATATAAATAAAATAAAAACTTAAAAATTATTCCATAAGTAATTATAAACATATGACATAATTTTAAAAAATGCATACATATCGTCCATAAAATCATACTTTTTGAAACATGATATTTCCAAGAGAAATATAAAATAATATAGAACAGAAATATAACCCTAAATATTTCTTAGAAAATTACTGACTTAGTTTATTATCCATCGTGGATACATTATGATTTGTAACCCTCATTGATACCATACAATGTAACCATCACTATTACCTTATTGTGTAATCATCACAGTTACACTTGGAGTAACAATATGGTCGAACTCCAATATTTACATACCAAATGAATTGAAAGGAGATATAAGATCTACCATTAATCATAAACAATTCTAATTAACCAGATCATAATCATAGAAATGAATAATTTCATAAAAATATTTCTTTTGAATATTTTAAAACAATATTTTAAAAGAATATTTTAAAAGAAAACCCCCTAAAAATATAATATAACTAAAGTGAAAGTTAATAAAGTATATGGAATATGTATATTCAGTGTAAATAATCATAATTTTATATAATATAAACAAAATTAATCCCTAAAATTATATTAATACAACATAAATACTGAAGTAGAAGGTTAACCAAAGAATGGGAATTGGGCTAAGAACTCCCTTATATTAGGGGTTTTCATACATTAAACATGATTAAACCACTTGTATAATGGATAAAAGAGTGTTATTAATATATTAAAAAAAATTCATGTTTACAATTCCTTATTTGTTAATTTTATAACATCATTTCACCCTTTCCTTAATTGTTTTTTCTTCTTCCTATTGTTTTGGGGGAGTTCTTTACATGATTTCCATGAATGGTTTGTATTTGATTTTCTTATCATATGGAAATGAGACTGTAGAAGTGGAATTAAATTGTAATAATGTTTTTTTAGAATATATAATGATACCATAAATTATTTTGTTATCATATATGGTGATGTATCATTAGATAAAACATTAATTATATTTGATTATATAATTTTTGGCAGTTCCTCGATTATCCTAAACATGTTTCATTATACAATATATTTTCATGCATTGGAGTTCATTCTAGAAGATGAAATATTTCAAAAAATAAAATTTACATTCTATTTAAACCATTAAAATGGATTTATGATCCGATTTAGAGGATGTAATATAAATTCAAAAAACATTGTTCACAATTTTTGTAAATTGGCACATCGTAGAAGATGTTTTTATTTTTAGAACATGAGGGATATGACAGGAATAAAGATACTAAATATTTAAATGATAATGATAATATACAGAATGTATAATATTTTGAGATGTCATTCCTCTTGTATAAGTGGATGGAAATATTGTATAATAAAATAAAAATTATTTAATATAAAACATATGAAAAGGGAAGTGGATTCTAACCTCTTGATCTATTCTCCTTTAGATCCTTCTTAAGGAATTTGGTTTTAGTCTTTTAATGAGACCAGTAGGTCCTTGACATAGGGAAGAGCCTTAGTAAGTTTATTTTAAATAATGTAGAAAATTCCCAAGGCATTAGTGGTGTGATAGGAAGTGGGGAATGATGTTTGTATTTATAGTGGGGGAGATGAGGGATTTTACATTATTTTAATCATTATTTTAATATTTTATCAAATAATATGAATAGTCATAATTCTTTTGATAAAAATAGTAATGATATCTTTTTATATCAAAACAATTGGGAATATATTATTCATGATATAAAATGTAGTGTATTTGACTGAAAATTTGAATATACTGTATTTTACTGTATTTCAATATTCATCCAAAATTCATGAATTTTAAAAAATTACAAAAAAATCATCCTTACCATTTCTGACCTATAAAATTGAGAAATGATACCCATTTTTTGAAAATAATTTTCAATATATGATTTTTTTAATTTAAAAAATCATACTTCATTCAAAAAAACAATTTTAAAACTGCATCTGATTTTATATCACCATGAAAAACTAATCGATATCTTATTATATTTTAACCTTATGAAAAATTAATAATAATACAATTTAATATTCATGAGGGTTATGTTAATATTCATAAGTGTATGTTACTATTCAGTAAAAATCATGCTGGTTCTATCAGACTCTAAATAACATACTGATAAAAACTGTAGATGACTGTTTTTTTGAAATCCAAAACATAGATGTTCTAAAATTATGTTTAAACTCTAGAAATAACTACCTAAATAAAACAATGTTTCCATAATTTCAATTTATATTTAAAACCATCGGGTGTTACATTATCCCCTCCTTCTTTAAATTGCATCCTCATAATTCTACTTACTTAATAAACAAGTGATGGTGCTTTCCCCCATAGAATTTTTCGAATCCCTTGTTGTCCACCATGTGGTTTCTATACAATTACATTACCTGGTAGATTAAATTATTCCCCAATACATGTTTTCTTCTATCAAGAGTCTATATATGTTTCTATTCATATTAATGGTTCTCTTAGAGCTGAACTAATTTGGATCTCAAGACATGAGATTAATCTTGAACATACTTTCTCAACATCGAAACATGATAAACATTTTGTACCTAAGATAAACTCAAAGGAAATTATACTCGGTAGGTGATTGGTCTATTATTATCTATAATTTCATAAGGTACAATGAACTTTCGAATTATCTTTCCTTTCTTAGCAAAACACATAAAAAATTTCCATGGTGAGATTCTAGGAAAAAAATGATCACCTAACTCAAAAGAAAAATCCTTTCTCTTTTAGTATTTATAACATTCCTACCTTATATAAGATATAATCATGTGTTGTTGGATCATCTTCACTTATTAAACCACATCTTCTACTAACTCTTGTCCCATCAACATCATTTCCTTGACTTCATCTCAAAAATTTTGAGTTTGACGCCTCTTCCCATAAAATGCCTCAAAATGTTTCATTTGTAACCTAGAATGAAAAATATTATTAAATGAAAATGAAAATAATGAATGATGATAATCCTAACTTCACTGGTAGTCCATTTAACATGATCTAGGCATATAATCAAAAGTCTGAATCATTCATTCTGAATGCCAATTTGATTAAGGATGATAAGATGTTCTGAAATGTTATTCTTTGCCCAACATCCTACGAAGGACCATCTAAATAATAGAAGTGATCCAAGGATCCCAGTTATATATAATTGAAGGCGGAACACCATATAACCTGAAAATATCATGGATATATAGTTGAGAAAGAAGATCTAATGAAATTGTATCTCAAATAGAAAGAAAATGTGTAGAGTTAGTGAGCCGATCAACAATAAAAAAATAGCAATGTTACCTCAAGAAGTCTTTTGTACTCCCACCATGATGTCCAGGGATATATTCTCCCATTTACACTCTGGTACTTGGAATAGGCTCAATTTACCCTTTGGTAACTTCTGCTCTCCATTAACCTGCTAACATGTCAAACATTTCACAATAAAATCTACAATATCCCTTTTCATTCCAGACCACCAACAATACACCCGAATATCTATGTTCATCTTAGAAATTACAGGATGAACTAAAATTCTAAATCTAATATCCTTACATAACAAATCATATTTATACTGGTAATCGCAAGGCACACACAAAATAATTTTATAAATCTCCAAACTCAATCTTAATCAATGTTAAATTCTGGAAACATTCTCATTTTAACAAATTGTACCTTTTTCTATAGCTCATGGTCTTCCTTTTGTGATTTCATAATTATGTTTGATAATGAAGAATGCACTAATACCTGAAACACAATATATTTATTTCCCAAAACAATAAGTTCTATGAAAAAATTCATGATACTATTAATCAATGGATCTTGTTTCCAATGTAACATTGTTAATTATAGATGGTTTTTTTTACTCAAGGCATCCGCCAGTTTGTTTTTTTCTTTGATGGTAATTGATTGTGAAATCAAAATTTTTATAAATTAAAGACATATTCTCTACCTCATGATTAATTCATTATGATTGAATATATACTTCAAAATTTTATTTTTAGTATATATTTGATCTTTGGCTTCGTAGAATTGGTGCCTCCAAATTCTCATAGAAAGAACCACATATGCAAATTTCAAATCATGCATGGGATAATTTAACACATGAGTTTTTAGTTGTATTTAATCTTATGAATTACCTAATCAATTTGCATCAAAAAACGGCCATTCCCCTTCAATAAAGCATCACTATATATGGAAAACTCACCATTTTTTGGAATGATGATCCAGAAATAGAAAATTCAGCAATCTCTTCTTCAGTTTTGACAAAAAATCACATTCTTTTGTCCAATAAAATTTACCCACTTTTTTTATAAACATACATACCATGTGAGATAATTGTGAAATGATTTTAAAAAACCATTAGTAAGCACCAGGAAATCCCTGAAAATTAAAAATGTTTGTAATATTTGTATGTCTTGTCCATTCATCAATGACTATTATTTTGGTAGGATAAACTGTTATTATATACATGTTTACAATTTTTTATGAAAATAAATTTTCTTGAAACCAAAAAACAGACATTCTAAATTTTCCATTATGTTTTTTCCATCAAATTTTTCAAAACTACCCTTAGATGTTTTTAAAGCTCCTGTTTACTCTTAAAAAATACCATAATGTAATAAATTAACACTACCACAAACTTATCCAAGATCACAAGAAACATTCAATTCATAACAATAATGACTGTAGTAGTGAAATTAATTAACCCAAACGACATTAAATAATTTATATTACCCATATCATGTGCAAAAGTCTTTTTTTAGGATTTCGACCCCCTTCACCATCAATTGGTGGTTTTCGGATCTTGAGTGAATATTGGAAAAGTATTGAGCTTCCTAGAGCGGATCAAAAAAGTAATTGATATCAGGAAAAGGATACATTTTTTTATCAGTGATGTTTTCAAGGCTCTAAAATCAATGGTCTCATGAAACCATCTTTCTTTTATGAACAAAATTGGAGCACCCCTTGGTGAAGTGCTAGGATGAATGAAGCCTTTATCAAGAAAATCCTAAAACTGATTTGTCAAATCTAAATGTTCTATTTGGGAAATTTAGTAAAAGGGTTTTGAAATTTTCATAGCATCATGAACAAATTCAATTGTGTATTCAACTTTACAATTAGACATAACACCAAGTAACTAATCAGGAAACACATCAAGATATTCATTTACCACTACCACTTCATTAATATGAATAGTTCCCCTTTTTCATCAAAATGAGTAAGATAACTTTGATTTTGTTTTTTAAACATTTTCTCTGATTCTTTATTTGTTATCTATTGTATGGGTTTGATCATTTATACTAACTAAAACTATTTCTGAAAAATAACTAATTTACCTCTACAATCAATCATATCATGATTAACAAAAAGCCAATCCATTCCCATAATGACATAAAACTACATTAAAGGATAAAAAAAGGTTTTTTGGTAAATTAATATCATTTTACACAATATAAAGCTTCTTATAATTTATATTTGGTATAATATTTTCTTTTTCTGTTTTAACAATAAGATATGGTCTAATTTATTGAGGTGATATTTCCAATTTACCATAAACTTCCTAAAAAATAAAGTAATGTATAAACCCTATATCAAAGAAAACATTAGAAAAATTTGAGTAAACAAATTTGTACCTGATACAACATCATTGGATATCCCAACTTCTTCTGATGTAGTCACAAAGGATCTCATTAAACATTTCTTTTTATAGCCCAGATTCTTTGAATCCATTGAATATCTTTTTGGGAAAGCATTTACATAATGTCCCATCTCACCACATTTAAAGCACTTCATAGTATTCTTATTAGCATTATTCATAAGATCATTTTTATTACAATATATATACATTTTTCCAATCATACCACATCAAAAACACTTTTTAGTTTTGTAATGGAATTCTCCATGGTGATTTTTTCTACACTTTCTTCAAACTATAAACTAAACTTTCTTACAATCAATTTTTTTGGTTGATTCTTACCAATCACATTCCATCAGGACCTCTTCATCTCTTTTGTTAATGTGTATGTGATTTTCAATAAATTCTATCTCTACCCTATCAGCACATCAGATAAAATTCTCATAACATTAAAATTCATAGGAAACCTATTACCTTAGATACATTTTATTTAATCTTGTGTAAAAGAGGTTTATATTTCTATCATGATCCAGAATAATATTTGAGGTATAATATTCCATTCAGGTGAAGTTTTCTTAATAAAAAGTCACTAAATATTCATCTTTTTTCATCAATTCATGGAATGTTTTCCCCATATTATGTCCCACCACCATAGGAAAATATTTTTCAAGGAGAAGACATTCAAATTCATCCCACTCTAAAGAATCAAACATTTTTGTATCAGTGATATTTTTTTACCACTGAAAACATCTTATTAGGTTCAACTACAAAATCATAAATCTAATTCCATACCTTTTTCTTTTCTGAACATCCCATAACATCAAATATCTTTATAAGAGCTTTAATTCATCATTCAGACGTTACTAGGTTAAAAGATCCATTGAATGCAGGAGGGTGATGTCCCCTAAAATGTCCCACTATCATTATGTTCCTTTTTAGTAGATCTTGTTGTTATATTTAATGGATTACAGTAAAATTTATTGCATGTGTTATCTTATCAATTACTATCAAAAACTACTTGGATCCAATCAATACCATTCTGAGATGTAGATTCGGAAGGATATCATTTTGTCAATTCCTTTCCTATTCATCTTTCTTGTTTCTTCTGTGGAAAACCGTCCTGAAAAATGTATCTTATTGGAAGAAACAAGGTAATATTTAAGATATATAACATTTAAAATTAACCATTGTGAAAAAATAATTTATGGAATTCTATTAACATCATCCTAACCCCAAAATTTTTCTAAACTATTTATTGACACCAACTATGATGACATGACCTTATAACATTATATAATGATGAATTTAAGTCAAGAACTCACATCCTTTGATATTTAGGATATATTCATGTTTATATATTTCAATAATTGTGATATAATTCATATATAACATTCCACATTCATATAAAGAATATAATTTAAAAACAATATATGTTACATCCGAAATATAATACTTTTCCAATAAAACATGATTTCATTAACCAATCATCATAACATTTAACATGAATTCCTTATTTGTCTTACTCATACATATATCATATGAAAATAATTTAGAAACACGGTGTGAGGAGAGAAATATAAATAAGTGATACAGAAAGAAAGAAAAAATAAACATTAGTCTGTGAATAATTGTAAACATATGAAATAATTTTCAAAAAGGAACACTTATAACCCATATAAACTTTCTATGTGAAACTTCAGATTTATGAGAGAATTTAGAAAAACATATAAAACAGAAATATAACTATATTGTTATATTGGGAAATTAATTACTTTTTTATCCATCTTGGATATATTATTATTTTGAACCCTGACGGATACCTTATAAATTATCCTTACCAATTACCTTATTGTGTAACCACCATAGTTACACTTCGAGTAACCACACACCAACCCACTATATTACACATACCAAAATAATTTGAGAGAGATATAGATACCACCATTATTCAAAACCAATCCCCAAGAACCTTAACATAATCATACAACTTGAATAATTTCATAAATACATTTCTTTTTAATTTCATAAACGTAATTTTAAAATAATATTTTAAAATAAACCCCCATAAAAATATTATAAAAAAGAAGTGAAACTTAATAGAGTTTATGGAAACTATATATAATAAGTAAATAAAAATAATTAAATATAATATAAATAAAATTCATCATGAAAACTATTTTAATACCTCATAAATATTGAAGTTTATGTTTAACAAAAAGAATGGAAATTGGGTTAAGAATTCTCTTTCCTCAGGTTTGTCTTACTTATTACTTATTTAAACCACCTGTATAATAGTTAAAAGTTTGTTTTTAATATATTATAAAAATTTATTAATGTTTATAATACCTTATATGTTGATTTTATAAGAACATTTCTCTCTTTCGTTATTGGTATTTTGTTTCTTCCATTGTTTTGAGTGCATTCTTTACATGATTTCCAAGGACTGTTTGAATTATATTTTTTTCATATAGAAAAGAAATTACAGAAGTGAAATGAAATTGTATTCATGTGATTCAATAATATATAATGATACCATTAATCATTTTTTATCATATATAGTGATTTATCATTATATAAAACATTAATGATATTTGTTTATATCGTTTTTTCTGATTCCTCGATATTTATGAATTTGTTTCATTATATAATTTAATTTCATGAATAGAAGTTTATTAAAGATCATAAAATAGCTCAGAAAATTCACATTAAATTATATTTCAACCATTAAAAGGGTTTAATGATAATATTTGGAGTAAGAAATGGATGTTTTAAACACATCATCCATGATTTTGATAAATCGACACATCCCATACAATGTTTTTATTTTTGGAACACAGAAAAGTGGAGAGGAATAATGATGAAGAATTTTTTACATGAACATGATAACATATAAAATTTAAAAGATTATAGATATTTCATACCTCCTAGATAAGTGGTGATATAGAGATTATATGAAAATAAAGTAATAGAAAAAGAAAACACTTGAAAAAAGAAGAGGATCCTTACATATTAATATATTATCATTGAGATCATCCTTAAGGACTTTGGTTTTTTCTCTTTATTGAGACCAGTAAGTCATAGACATGGGTTAGAGACATAAGGAGGGTATTTGGTAGTACATAGAAATTTATCAAGGATTGAGTGGTGTGAGAAGAAGAGGAGAATGAGGGTGGTATTTATAGTGGAGGAGTGGGTGGATTTTACATTATTTTAATCAATTTTATAATAATTTTGTCCATGAATATGAATAGTTTTAATTATAGAGATCAAAAAAGTAAAGATAACATGTGATCTCCCAAAATATTGGCTTAAAGTAGTCATTATTTCATAAATAGTGTAATTAACTGATAATTTGAATTTATGTTATTTTATTGTATTTCAATATTCATCCAAAATTTAGGATGTTCTAAAAATACCAAAAATTCACCCTGAATATTTTTTACATGTAGATTTAAAAAATCAAGTACATTTTTTAAAAAATAATTTTCTAAATATGAATAATTTAATTTTTTAATAAAATAATAATTTATTCAAAAATAAATTTTGAAATAATAACTATTTCTATATCACCTTGGAAAATTATTTATGATCAGATCATAATTTATCCTTAATACTATAAAATAGTAAGAAAATATACTATTCATTAAGGTCATATTACTTTTCAAATTACTACACATATGGGTGAGATAAGATTCTAAAAAAATAAATTTGGTATTATCAGACTCCAAATAACATACTAATCACAACTATAGGTGGCCATTTTTTGAAATTAAAAACACAGAAGTGCCAAAATTATGTTTAAAGAATAGCTATATCTATCTACATAATAAAAGTTTCATTCATTTATATTTATTATTAAACCCTCGGGGTGTTAAAATCAGTCCTTTTCAGTTATCCTTAGTAGAACCATCATTATGATTAATAAGCTTTGATAGACCCACATCAGCCCTTTATCGTTTACTTCAATAGAGATTATATGGGTCACCCTAAATCCTACATTTCTCACATGAGATATTCTATGAAATAGCTCTAATAATTGCCAACACACATATATTAATTATAGAAAGTATTTTTTATTTCATAATATAAATCAATATGAATTATATCAGTGGGAGTGGAGAGAGTAACATTATCATTCGGATTGGGAATAAAATCAATATCCCCAAACATTCTGGAAAATTTTCCTAACCAAACAAACATAGTTTTCTTGAAAAGACGTATATGATTCCCAACTTCCATTCCAATATCAGGTATAATCTTGGGATTCTGAAGGTCCCAATTATGATCATATAGATGAACTCAAACCATTGAAAAATTATTCCTTGTACTTGAATAATTGACGTATGGGGTCCATTAATGAAGGTAAAGAAATCCTAGTTTCAGGGATAGAGATCAAGTGCTCTACACTTGAATTTTAGAAGCATCCAAAGGAAAAATATAATAAAAGAAACCAATCCCAATAGAAACTGATCTCAAATTAGGGAATTTCCAAAAAATGAGATCTTAGGGACCAAATCATCAAACCTACATGATTTTTAACCTTTGGGTAAAACAAGGCTGACAATCGGGGAATTTTTCACGATTGCGGTTCTCCATGCAAACAAAATACGGTTAGATTCAACATGGGTTGATTACCCTCTATGGGGAATTATTCTAGATTAAAATTCAATGAATGACATGAAATTAGGAAAAACATCAGATCATTCCATCACACTCAAACTGCATTTTAGGACATTCAATACATCATATGGATTCATCCTCTACAAATCATGATTTTCAATGGTCGATTTCTTGGAAACATCACAAGAAACATATGGATGAAGATCTGACCTATTAACATCATGATCTTTCATATGATCACCTTAGATATAAGTATATGCTTTAGAGGATGGGGTTTTGGGTCTGAAAGTATCACAAACATTGATTGGAGATGCGTCTTATGTTGCAGCATCATGATCATGCACATCTCCCCCAACTTGATGAACACTAAAGACATTTGATCCACCACCTGTTTGTATATTTTCACTGAGACATAAAACTAAATAGCTAGAATATCCACTAGATTTACTCTACCACCGAGAAGTATCACAACCTTATTCTGGGTGGAACCATTTTTTCTATCCGTGAGAACAATGCCAAGGAAATGAGGAAGAGGCATCAAAAACCCTAAAAAAGGGAAACCTTATCACCATTGAAGTGAAAATAAAAATGATATATGGTATCATTAATACTTATGAAAATTAAATAAAACCTTTTCATTACACTTTTTATGTTGTAATGCCATTTTTCAAGAACATCCCAAATTTTTTCAGAAATAAACTTGTCATTAAACCATAAACCAAACACACCCAAAACATTAAGAATAAAGAACTATAATTAATGATTGGGTTTTAAGAAGTCATAAAACAATCAACCAAGGAATTATAAATATCATTATTGTTATATAACGAGTTAATAAATGTCTTTAAACCATTATTCAATAGAATAATGTAATAAAAAACTAAAGGGAAGAAAGATATACGAGTTTTCTTAATTTAGTTTTCATTAATTGAGTAATACATATAATTCTTCGATTTTATTAAGTCAATAATATGCATGGAATCACAAATTATTTTTTTCTTCACTCCCTTTGGGTGTATTTTTTTTACACCTAATCAACCAATTAATTAGTTATCACCATAATTTTATAAGCATTAAACAGGTTTCAAGTCTCACTTTTACTTCTGTGAGATTTATTCCTTATAAACCACATATTTATTATATATGGTGTATATAAATCAATATAATATATTATATTGTGAATATTATTTATTTCACTGTATTTCATGTTTAATTTTATAATTATTAATTTTATGGTGCATTTGATTGGACTGATTACAATATGTAAGGTATTTCTTATACCAATATCTATTCTATGGGTTAAACATTGACATTACTTATATTCATTGTAATATTTTGTGATAAATGAATTTTTATTTTATTATTTAATATTTTCATTTCTATGTTTTTTTTAAATTAATATGAGACCTTGCCCAAAAAAGCAAGGCCCCTTTATTAAAAAAAAATCCGACTTGAAACATCCTAAAAATATGAGATCTGTCCAAAATTTGAATTTATATGTGGATTTACAGAACATATATATAATCAATTAATTTTATTAATACCCACCTCAATGATATCATATCTGTAAGTGAATCTAACTAAATAATCATTTTAAATGATTAAAAGATTTATTATTCCAAATCATTATCTTTCATGTTAAAATTTTAGAAAATTTTGTTCACAAATATTTTTTATATGGAAATTAAGGTATTAATAATTGAAGTTTTTAATTTATCTCAAAATTATTTCAAAGTGTAAATTTTTCAATGTTTTTTAATATAAATTATTTTTAGAAAAAATTCATATTTATTGATTATTTTTGAAAAACAAAAATAACTATTTATTTGACTCACACGTAATAATTGGACTTTTCCCATGTTCAAGATAGATTATTCTATTGATATTTCATTTACATGTTTAAATATATATATTCAAATATATTTTTATTTATTTATGAGTGTGTGGTATTTTATAAATGAAAATTTATTTCACAATGAAAATATTATTTTCCTCAAGAATATTTACATTATGAAATATTAATGACATATGCTTCTGTTATGGTTCATGGGATTTTTTTTTGAGAATGGGTGGTTATGTGATATAACATGTGTGGTTGAGCCAAATATAGCTCTATAATGCATTGGGTAGTGTGATAGAGCTTACAGACTGGGTTTCTCCAAAAAGATTATTTGAATAATACTATAGTGATTATTACAAATGTTAATATGATGGTTACATAATTTGTATAAATTAGATAAAAAAATATTTGTATGTATGATATGGAAAATGATTTCCCATGTTACCTAATTATATTATATATTCTTCTAAATGAGTTTTTTTATAAATTACAGATTTTGGAAAGGTAAGATAGTAATCTTTCTGAAAATATGACTCTATTTTCGGAATAAAAATCAATATTTTTATAAAAATATTTTTATGTATTTTTATTCGACTAAATTTTTGAAATCAATTTATTTCCTTTTCTGATCATTTGTTCTCATTTTAGATTTTAAAATGTTTTTAATAGGATTTAAAGGAGAATAGATTAAAAAATTTATCAAGGGAAATTTTTTTATGATTGTTCTTCTAAAGAAAAAAATATTTTAAAATGTAATGTTTTGTGGAAAAAATAAATATTGAGTAGAGGTGTATAAATTGAAATATTTGAGTCATTATGTATGAGATAAGTCCAAATTCTCTAAAACTATAATTCAAAAAGATCCCCAAAAATTTAATAATGTGAAATTTTGTTTCAAATCACTAGAATATATAATATTTATGATAGGTTCCATATATTATTTGACAAAACGATTTTATGAATCTTATGAAATAAATATAATTTTTTGTTGTCTATTAACTCATATAGCTTCCCACTCCTATTTCTACAAACTGAATAGGTTTCTTCATTATGATCTACATTATATTGTTATTATTTTTCATAATTTTATGTTCGGAAATGTATCACCACTTTTGGATATTTATTGATGTAACAAATTATACTTCATAAATAATCATTCATGAAGACCTTAAGAATAATCCATTCACATAAATATCCATGTCACCACTCCCATTATTTTGATTATTATTTACAATAATTCTTTATATCTCTTAATTGTTTGTAATAAAATATAATTTCTCCGATCAATAATATTTTTCCTTACTAAATCCATTTTTAATATATAAATCCATGAATCTGAAAATCTCATTCCCATTTTAAAAAATATTTGATTAAATTAAGAGGTTTTTATTCATACATTTTTCAAAGCTATCATCCTTGGAATATTATTTCATACTAAAATGATTATACATCAAATGAAATTAATATAATGTGACCAATTTTTATCAAAACTAACAATTTACATATCATATAATTTAATATCATTCAATATATTATTATTTTTAATCAGATATAATAGTAAAACACTATCTTAAATCCCCTACCTCTCTAATATTATTTAATTAAGATGACCACAACAAAAAATATCCTTCTTTGGACTTTCAATAATCTTTTTGGATTTGTATATTTAGTTTTTCTAATAGTTACCATTAATTAGAGTCAGAGTAATGTTTTTGTTGAGTTAAAATTTATTAGAT
Source organism: Viscum album (assembly GCA_963277665.1). NCBI lineage: Eukaryota > Viridiplantae > Streptophyta > Magnoliopsida > Santalales > Viscaceae > Viscum > Viscum album. Next base: position 1,936,568,735 of record OY728165.1, read on the forward strand.
AAAATTAAATATTCATAAATAGAATCATATTCATATATATATATATATATATAATTTTATCATTTATTTTGTATTTTTTATATTATTTCACTCATGATAATTAGGTTTATTCCACATTTTAACATATAATTTTTTTATTGGTTTTTTGATTCATTTAACGATAACAAATAATAATTCATATTTCCAATTATACATTACTAAAATCATAATTTTATGAGGAATATACAAAGATAGAAAATATATCCTAATAAATCTATTTGAAAAAATTCATTCAGATCCCAAAAATTATTCTTCATATTTATAATATCATGCTTTAGATCAATCTCTTTTACAATGGATTTCCCCATAGTCACATACTATATAATTTTTTAACTGAACTACTTCATTAGAATTCTATTTTTCACTCCCAATTTGATTCATGATAGATATTTTATATTTTATGGGTGAAGTTATTACTTTGTTATCCCCATATTCCCTTTCAAGAAAATTTGTATTAAAATCACGGGTGGATAAAATATTTTTTTATCGAAATGTGAGGAGGAAATCATTATTCTTAAGGCTATCATTAATATTATCTTCTGTTATATGTTGTTTCAATAAAATAACTTAATTAATTTTGAAACACATTATGAGTTATCTTTAAGGAATTTTGAACATCCACTAACTTCCCCTTAGGAGGATTATCCATTTAACCATTATAAAAAAAATAAAGTTGTAATTTCAAAAATCTTATGACATACAAAAATAATTTTATTGAGATATCAAAAATTTAACGTGCCCTCAATTTATACGTCAAAAATATCATTGTATTTTGATTCACTAATAGATTTATTAAGTAAAGTACTATCATATTTTAATATTTTTCTTTCTCTATCAACAATCAGGTTTTCCATTATGCACTCCATGGTGTCCATTATTTATATAAACTCATTCAGTGTTGTCTCATCAATTATTTTCCACTATTCCATAAATACATATTTTTCTTCACTCAAGGGATAATAAGAATAATATTATTTAGTAAAAAATATCATTTCCCAATTATCCTATAACTCCTCTTTATTTGTTTCAACTTCCACGTCACAATGTGTAGTAGAAAATCATTATTCATTATTGTGTTAGTTATGAAAACCCACAAACTATTTAATTAAATATAATAGTGAAAATAATAGATTTAAATAAATTCCAAAAATAATATAATTTTAGCACTTTAGATAATTATTAAAAAATATTATCTAATTTAACCCATATATATTTTGACTATTAGAAATTTTTCAACTATATAAGAAACTACATATTTGCTAATGAGTCTAAAATATCTCCTAAAACATTTCAAAAAATAATATTTTCCTATAAAAAATATCAAAATTAGTTTCAATAATATCATCAATAAAATAATTCATAATATATGATCAATGATATAGTAAGTTAGTAAAATTATACATTGTAAAATTAAACAATTATATGTGAGAAAAATATATGTATATAATTAAATCATTATACAAAATAATTTCATACCCAACAAAGTATAGATAATAAATAATTATATAAATATGTAATTATATAATAACATATTAGAATATTTCATCATTTAATAAAAAGACACCAATACTAACATATATTTGATGTATGAAAACCCATCTTCGGTCATGGGAGTAGTGTAGAATATAAAAGGAAAGTGGGATAAAAATTTAATTTAATATATCCATAAATGTAATGAAATATAGAAAGGTGGGAAAATCATAAGAATATGAGACATTATGTGGAATCAATTTCCCTGAAATATCTATAAAAAACTAACTAAGACTAAGAGTTAAAATGTGTGAAAACTCATTAATCCCATGCCATTATGAAAAAATCAATAATGTCATACCTTATTAATTCTTGGGAATTCAGTAAAATTTATGGAATTATAGAGAAATAAATTTCCCCACATGTTTTCAACTATTCATATGAGTGCCTATTGAAATAAACCATTCATTAAATAAGCATTAATCAATGGAATGGAAGAGGGATAAATATCTGTCTTAAATGTAATAGTTTAATGAAAACAATTATAATCCCATAAATATTTGTAACATCATATATCTAGGTAGAATAAGATAGTATAAATTATATTCTATAATGCTCTATGTAAATTTCAATAAATAAATATTACAGAGTCTATGGTATTTTCATTGTAATGTTAAAAGATATATGCTAAAGAAAATAATCTCAAAAAATTAATCTATGTATGAGATCTAGTTTAACACATTATAATAAATTTCACCCCGTACACGATACTAAAAAAATTCTCATTTATTCTAGATCATTTTAGGTACCTAAAATTATTTATTATATGTTTTTATAATTTAATAATTATATTCTATAGTTTTTTTGTTGGTCTTAAAATAAGAAATTTGGGATGGACTTATTTTGATGTCTTCAAATGAATGTATGTTTTTATTTTAACTACTGACATTGATAATAAATTTAAACATATGAAACCAAAAAAATTAATATTTACTTATTTATATAATATATTATCATTAAATATGATATCTTAGTCATTTATGTAATAATAATATAAAATTGTTCATTTAGGGGGTAAGATTGACCCAAATATTATCATACCCTATGTGATAAATAATTATGAAGTTATTTAGTTATAATAAAATTATTACAAAGGCATACGTAAATTTTTTGTCCTTTAAAATTTTATAAAATATAATTTCAATGAATTAAAATAATATTTATTGTGTAGTATAATAATTATCTATTATGACTAAATTATATTCCACATACTATGATCATTATAGAAAATTGAATTTAAAATAATCATTTTCCTCATATTATTTATATTTTTAAATATTCTACTTCATGTAATATTATTTATTTCATAAAAATAATATTTTATACTTTAATCCCATTATCATGTCTATAAAAGAATAGTAGTGATGAAGAAAAAATATATTGGTCCATAGATGTGGTAATATGAACTTATGTGTGTATGATGGATTCATTCTTCATAGAACTGGAGGAATATGTAACATGGTTTTATATTTTTGAATCTAAATAAAGTTATAAATATCATACGTAATTATTAAATTATGCATTTGGGTCATACTTGTATGGTGGTGAATGAAAATGAATCATGACTCTATATAAAAGATATAGTTCACGTGTATGCAGAAATCTAATTTTTTTATTACATAAGGGATATGTGTAAAAGTTGTTAATGAATACTATAATATTTTTATAATATTCAGTATGGAGTTAAATAAATTTGGTACATAATTATTACATCATATTAATTGATATTCAATCAGATAACATTACTAGACTTTTTAGAACTGTAAGGGTTTAGTTTATTTGTAAACATTGATACAGAAAAAACACATACAAAAAAGATTTACATCATCTACCAGAAAGATATTGAAAAAATTCAACAATTCATAGAAACATCAAAAATACAACCTTTTATCATATCATGATGAAAATTATTCAAAATAAAGTGTAATCTCATACTCTCAATAAGGGTAAACATTTAATATATCAATCAATAAAAATTATTTGTAATATTATAATAATAAATGTATGAAAACATGACCTTAAAATCAAAAATTCTGACCACTTTGTAAAATATAATTAATCACCAATCAAGGTTTAAGAATTTGGCATAAAAAAGATAATTCATATGTTTGTGGAATCATCATTAAGTATATGACATAATTTTTCAGAATTAAAATAAGCCTTGTATATAAATTCCTTTTTTAATGATATTTAAAAATAATATAATAGGGTAATGGGTTCACTACCCATTATATCATATCCTTAATCTATTTCTACACCTTATACTATCCTAATAGATACAGGACCCTAAATAGTTGGTTTAATTCCCCTTGTAGTGTTGATTATATAATTTTATATTAAAGTTTAAAAAATCCATTGTATGGAAACATTATTCTATGTTCACCATTGTTATAATTAAAAAAATAAATATTCGTTTCATTAGATCATCCAACATTTACCATATCATCAAATCATAACCACTAAAAATTAAATATGTTTCATAAATATTTAACCATTTCACCATTTTTAGTAAATATGTATTGTTAACATCAAATCATCATAATCATAAAATATACATTTTGGGAATATGGAACATATTAATATATCAAATTCATAAAAAATATAAATTAACATCAAATATTGTTATCATAGATAAAAAATTTCTTCGAAATACTATTGGAATATTTTATTATGGAATAGTGATTTTTTATTTTGAAATCTATTTTGAAAAATAAAAATAATTCAAAAATATGTCTAATCAAATTTTATTTGAAATTAACTATGGAATATTGTAAATTAAACATTAATTCTTTGAGTAGTAATGATAGTGAAAAAATTTGATCAGGCTATAATAATTAAAATAATGATTATCTTCACTATTTTTATAAAAAATATATTAAACAAAATCTTATAATAATATTAATTTTAAAATATAATTTAAAAATAAAGAATGAAAAAATTTGAATATACAAATAATTAATGAATATAACAAAAATATAGAAATCATTTGAGAAATCTAATATATGGATGAAAAATATTCACTAATAGAATGTGGAGAAATATATTTTTATTTTATAAATCTCTCAATAACATTTTGAGTACCATAGAGAGAAAAAACTTAATAAAATATTAAAAACAAAAATAAATATAAGAGAAAAATATATAAGGGTTATATCAAATAATCATCATATAATTTATTCATTTAATATTGACACCTTATCAACCCCAATTTAAATGGGACTAAAAAAAATATCACTTACTGCTTTGTTAGTCTCCCAACCAATCCTTATTATATAGAGAAACATAGTTTCATTTTAAAATCACTATAATATTATTTATAATAACAATAAAAGTAATTTATTGGTATTATATAAGAAACTTTTGTTGAATTTGGAATGCGTCTCATATAAACAAAAGTAAGACAATAATTATTGTACCTCATGTATCTTTTTTCATGGAATGTGTTCATACATCATATATAAAGAATATATATTTTTATACATATATTTATGATAATTAATAATATATATCACCAAATATATGGTTATATTATATAGTGATATCACATATTTATTTATAATTCATATTTAAAATAACTGATTTGAGTGATAATTGCAACATTTTTATGAATGTTCGGGTTCAACTGTCTCTATCCATGATATATTATAATGGTCCATCATATCATGAATAATAAAAATTTCATGAGTATTTTATAAAATATTATATAAAATTTTATAACTATTCTTATAATGCTTTGTTAAAAATAAAACGACATCATGTCCTGAAGATGGTAATCTGTACGAACGCATGAGTGATGTATTAAATTTTTGATGGATGGAAAAAAAGAAAAGAAAAGAATAATTAATCCATTTATATAATTTTATAATAGAATGAATATCATATATATTTAATATATAAATGAATATTTCCAGTAATTTTAATTGTTTATGAAAACCAAAATGCATCACATCATTGAGGAGGTAGCCCTCATATACACACAAACGATGTTTTATTTGGACATGTGATGTAAAAGGAGTGGATAATGGTTTTAAAATTATGAAAATTATAATTATTTTTATTTAATATAATATTTTAATTACTTATCAATGTTTACAATACATTTAGAAGATGTAGAAGAAAAAATAAAATCCAATTTTCTCTGTTAAGAGTTACACCTATTCATTGAGAAAGAAATTTTTTGATACATCATATACCTTGAAAGGATGATATTTCGAAAACAATAAAGCTCTAGGACATGTTTAGGGAATCTAAGAAGGAATTATTGTAGGTATTTTCAAATATAGATAGCTCGTGAAGGTTTATAATAGAGGAGAGGTAGTATCCTTCTAAAAAAGAATCAATAGGAACACATTGAATGAATTAAATGATTGGATAATATAGATATCATAATCAAATAATGTGGCACCACGACTACACAGATTCCATGATTATATATGAAGAATTTTCTAAATAAAATCATATAATAAAATTTATAAAATTCTAATAAACACATTAGGACATATATTAAAGTTAAACCGTAGTTAATCTATTCTGGAATTAAGAGGTATAATCCAATGTTTTACCATGATATAATAATTATATAATATAAATCAAAAGAGTACTTCTAAAATAAAGTTTAAATACTAATTTAATATTTTTAATCTATATTTTCAAATTTAATTTATATATTTGTCAATAATTAATGAAATAAAACAAAAAAATACATATGACAAACTTTTTTTAGGAAAATAAATTTTTTTAGAGTAGAAATCATTTCACCTTGAAATAAAGTAATAATTTATTTTACAGGGAATTTTTTGTCAGATAATACAAAATTAATGTTTTAGACTTTATTATCAATCAAAATTAAAATATCAAAATCAAAATCCAAAATTAAATTAAAATAAATAAATAGATTTTTTAAAGAGAATAAATTATTACATATGTTCACAAATGTAAATATTAACTTCCCAATTTCGAAATAATTATCCATAAATACATTAATTAATTCAATTTACAAATATTATATTATAAATCACTTCAATTATGTTAAATTTAAATTTTTAGATATTTTAGTGTTATATCATATAGTTATAAACATGTTTGACCCCTTTTACTAAGATAAAAAATCATCACCATGTTTACTATTCACATTGATGAAAAATCAATTTAACCTATTTAAATTATATTAATTTTTCATGATTAAAAATATTTAATCAATTTTAAAAATTTCAATTTCTTTATGTGAGTAATATTTATTTTGAAATATGTTTGATACATGCCAGCCATTCCATTATTAGACCACATTCATTTTCATTACAAATTTGGATTTATTTTAAATTATGCCTTGTAAATTCTATAAAAATAATGTAAAATTATTTTATTGAATATGGAATCTATAATTTTAGTCAAATCCATTAATAAATAATTATTTATATAATTAATTAATATAATAAAACCCATTGCACAAAAGAATTTATTTTTGAAAAAAAAAAGATTTAAGATAAAAATTAAATTATATGTAATAGCACAGACCTCTCTAGCCCTTTCCTTTTCCAAAAAGTGGTTCATGAAGTGTTTTGGAGGGTAAAACAGACTTTTCCCACACTTTTCAGAATTTTGAAACTACACACCGTGTTGTGTGAGTACACGCTGTGTACCCCCTCGCCGGGTATATCCCATGTTGAAGGTCGTGTCCTTGCCATGTGAAAAAAATGGGTACACGCCGTGTACCCCATACTTCACGTCGTGTAGTCCCTCCCCCCGTATGCATTACCCTCAAACCGTGTCTTGACCAGTCAATGGTCATGTGCCTTGTTGGAGCTGTTTCCTTGCCGTGTGAAATAAATGGGTACACGTCGTGTACCCCATACTACATGTCATGTAGTCCCTCCCCGCGTATGCCTTACCCTCAAACCATGTTTTGACCAGTCAATGGTTGTGTGCCGTGCTGAAGGCCATGTTGGAAGCCTCGTGGTGACTGTGTGAAATGGCCGAGTACACGCCGTGTGCCATAAAGTACACACTGTGTAATTTTGTTTTCTCACCTATAAAAGGAGGAGTCCCCTCTTCCTTTTTGACTCACTCCTCTCCTCCCCATTCCCTCGAGCAGAGCTCTCCCAAGAGACTTGAAGGCTCCTTTCATCCATAACATCTTCGTCTGAGCTCTAATTTACGATCCATCTGTGGCCACGAGATCGTAACGAAGAGGCGGAACTTCTGAGCTTGGATTTTTTTCTTTCTATTCGGCCCTTCCTTCCCAGCTTCAACCCAAGGAGGTTTTTACAGGATTTTCTAGAAGCGACGGATGCCGATGGACTTCTTTTCAAGTTGATCCGGGGGAGCGTTGTTTTCAAAACCTGTTGAGTTAGGGATCTTACCTTCATATCTATAATTTGTGAATCATGCGGGGTGGGTATCCTCTTGTTTTCATGAGAAATGGTTGCACCATTAAACGAAGAAAATAATCGGTTAAATAACGGGGATGGGTAAGTTTTTATGTTTATCTTTATATCCTGTGATATTATGTTGTGAATTGAATAGGCTTATGACTACTGAAAATCACGGTCATTGGGGGCCTTTTCTTGCGCAATTAAATGTTGCCCTATCTTTCTAGACCATTTATGGATGGAAACATTATATAATGTGGAAATTGGTTAATCACGTAAAGTTGGATGATTTAAAATTTGGAACCCTTGTATGATCACCCCGGTTGATCAAAATTTAATAATGAACATGTGGGTGTTGGCTTGAATATGTGGCATGTGATGGTGGTGTTTTGTGGGTTGTTGTGGATCGGGTGAGCAGTGGGGCTTCAGATGGCTTGGTTGTTGGTTGGTGTGAATAGTATGATTGTGTTTGGCAGTGGGGCTGTAGGGATGGGCTTGAATGTGAATGAACTATGGGTTGTGAATAATAAATAAAATGTGGCAGAGTTAATGAATTGTGGGGCTTGGTAAAGGAACAGAAATAATAATCAATGGGGTTGGTTGGTGAATAGGAAGGGACTTTTTATGTTTCTTGTGTTTTCCTAACTTGATTTGTGAATGATAGGGTAATGTTTTACGAACAATTGATATGGTTAGTTGCAGTTTATTTCCCAGTAGTTAAGGAAATAATAAACTGATTCTCTTAAAACATGAAAACCTAAATGGGGTTGGGGTGGTTTTTGGTTTTCATGCTTCGTAGTAGTAGTGCCAAGGCATGTTCTTAGTTCTCTGTTTAGAATCCATAGATTGGGATGAGTTTTTGGTGTATATATATATATATCTGTATATTTTTTTTTCGCACCCCACCCATGTTGATTACTTAGTACCGAACACTCCCATTTCATGGGATAGGGTGTCGTTTCCATAGTTACTAGCTCCTTCCTGCTCATTCTTCCATAGGCTGTGATGGATTTAGGGGACCTTACACCCAAGACTCTTCAGGTATGTTTTGATTGGGGTGGTTTTAGACCAAGACTCTTCGGGTTGGTTTTACTATTCCCAAGATTCTTCGGGATGAGACCCAGGTGTGTGCGGGCGGGATGCGTGTTTGTTAGGCTCAGGTGTGTGCAAGCAGGAGGAGTGTGGCAGCGTTAGGACGTTCACTGTTAGGAAGAGCAGCTAACTAGTGTGAAATGGTGCGGGGTACCCAATACTCTTGTTCTTTTATACTACTACCTATTGTGATTGTGTTTTAGTGAGTGTGGCTGGTGAGGTTGGGTGGATATAATTCCTTTCTAGGTTTTATCTGTTTTTCTCACGGGACATTAGGATGTCTCCCCACTTGTGAACGAGAGATTGAGGTTCCCTACTGATTATACTTGTATGCTCACCCTACATTTACTTTCAGTTTTCCAGGAGGACTACCAGGGCCGTGCAGGTCCCTACTAGTCGGGACAGTTGGATTTGTTTCAGTTGATGGACTCTTGATTCTTTTGGTATTGTACTTTTGATCTTTCTTGTACTTGTACCTTGTTTCAGAACTATTTAAACATGCATGTGGGATTGGTATGGGTTTATTTACTTTTCTTTCCATTATTTTTCTTTTGGTGGTTGACTCATCCTATTTCCCAATCTTAAATAATAAAAAGGGTAATGCCTCTCATATTTGTGAAAACTCATTCCCTTGGTGCTAGGCGCCACCCCGGGGCCTACTAGAGGCGGGACTCGGGGGTCATTATCCCCCTTTCACCATTTAAAGCTTAGGAGGGGCATCTTTGGTGGGAGGGGGTCCTGACAGAATGGTATCAGAGGTGATGGTTAAGAGATAGGATGGAGTTTGGAGTTAGGCACAGTGAGGATTGCATGGGATGGTAGGGAAACAGTGTTGGTTGATCTTGGTGTGTGACATAGGCCAGGGAAGACTTGCTAGGACACGAGATTTTAGGGTCCCCTGTGATCTAATGCAAGGACTCTGAGCCTACCGAACGAACAAGGGATACTACATTGATTGCAGGGTAGAGACCCTAGGGAAGGTACATGCCTCATCATGATTTTTTTAACTTGATTTGGGCGTTCTGGGAAATAAATTGAATAAACTGATAAAATGAAACCTTGAGAAACTCGTTGCTACATGGGATTAGGCGATCATTGTTTACCGTACAGCTATGGAACATGGACGTCTTCCCTAGGTGGGTCAAACGGCTGAGGCCTAGCAGATTCAAGGGGTCGATCAGTTGAGGATTTACCGAGAGGAGGAAGATAGCCAGTGGCAGAAGACTCTCTGTTCTTTTTAGTGGAAAACCCTCAAGAAGTACAAGGTTATTACTTTGGATACGGAGACAAAGGGGTGGCATGAGGAGCTAGGGATCCGTTTTTCCTGGATCTGTGCTTCGAGGGAGTACTGGGTTCTCCTAGTAGTCAGTCAGCTAAGACGTGCAGCACGATAGTGGTGGATGCTCTACCTCGGAGAAGTAGTAGGAGTTACTCTCACTTCAGCAGGGGAGTATGTCAGTACGAGAGTTGGGGATCATGTTCAATGATCTCATACGCTTTTCTTCGGATCTATTTCCAGATGAGGAGTCTCAGGCGAGACATTTGGAGGAGGCGCTTCATCCTTCGCTCTAGTATTTTGTCACCCCATTCACCCTTCTGACGTACATGGATGTACATAAGTAGGAAAAGGTTGTTGAGAGGATTCACTCATTGGGAGGTTCACCACGTGAGGGGATCCAACTAGGTTCATCGAAGGGGAAGGCAGTCAGCAGCAGGTCTCCTATGATGGGACCTTCCAGTTTCAGGACAATGGGTAGCAGGCCCCACTAGTTCATGTTTAGATCATCAGGTCCTCATGCCTTTTTCACGAGCCCAGGACCGAAGTTTTTTTCTTGTGGATGTTTCGGGCACATTCAGATTCAGTGCCCGACCCGAGATCAATTCATTGGATGTGGGCAGTTTCAGCGCCCACCTCAGCAGCACCAGTTTCTAGCGAGGCCCTTCCAGTATCAGTAGGACCATGCTCCTATGAGGGAAGACTTTGCGGGAGGTGGCCGACCTCAGGGTTCTCCTCAGGGAGTTGGATTTCATCAGAGAGGTAGAGGAGCTGGGTGTGGATAGTTTCACGGAGCAGAGTTGATAGCTCCGATAGGACCAGAGGTGGTGCGAGGTACGGTTTGTTTGTTCAACACTCTCGATTATTCGTTGTTCGATTCAGGATCTTCGCACTCCTTTTTTTCACATGATCCATCCCACGATTTGGGTCTAGACTTAGAGAGACTTTTCATACCCCTGGTGATGAGTACACCAGTTGGAGGCCAGACCAGTGTTTCTTTTGTTTTCCGGGGATGTGGGCTGATGTTGGGACCACATCGATCTAGTGGGGATCTTATTTTTCTACATATGCACCCATAGTTTTTCATCCTAGGAATCTACTGGTTGTTTTCTGTTAGTGACATTATCGACTGCTTCTGAAGAAGAGTGGTGTTCTCCGACGTGGACGAGAAGCATGTTTCTATTGTTGGCAAGAGGAGCTATCTAGTGGGAAGCCAACATGTGAAGCCTCTCCTTTCCTTGTTAGGCGGGTTATTAGTGGTTTCAACTGATATAAAGATGATGGATATCTCATAGGTTGTTGGGGAATTCCTTGATGTTTTTCCTGAGGAGGATGTGACTCTACCCCCCCTGACATGACGTTGAGTTTGGGATAATCATACAGCCTGGTCCCTATCCGATTTTGATGGCCCCTTATGGGATGGTACCTTCAAAGTTGCGGGAGTTGCAGATTCATATTGACGATTTGATGGAGAAGGGTTTTGTTTGACCTACTGTATCACCATGGGGTGCTCTAGTATTGTTCGTGAAGAAGGCAGATGGTCGTCTCAAGCTATGCATAGACTACCGAAGGTTGAACCATGTAATAGTAAAGAACTGTTACCCCCTTCCCAGGATAGATGATCTCTTCGACCATCTGAGGAGAGCAGGTTGGTTTTCTAAGATTGATCTACAATCTGGATATCATTAGCTGAGGGTGAAGGACAGTGACATCTCGAAGACGAATTTGAGGTGAAGGTATGGGCACATAGAGTTTGTAGTGATGCTGTTTGGAGTTATGAATGCACCAGCTCGGTTAATGGGACTTTTGAACTTTGACTTACAGGAGTTTCTGGACTGGTTCATCGTTTTGTTTATCGATGAAATCCTGATCTACTCAACATCAAAGGAGGAGCACATTGAGAATCTCAGGGCAGTCTTAGAAGTCCTTCGACACCACCAGATTTACGGTAAATTGTCGAAGTTTATGTTCTTGACACAAGAAGTACACTTCCTTGGGAACGTATTGTCTCATCATGGAGTGTCAGTGGATCCGTCGAAGGTGGAGGCAGTTGTTTATTGGGCAGCACCCAAGAGCATGGTAGAAGTTCGTAGTTTCATGGGGTTAGTAGGTTACTATTGGAGGTTCGTTTCAGACTTGTCTATAGTTGTTTCTCCATTGACAACTTTGACTAGGAAGAACCAGGTCTTCCTCTGGAGAGAGCAGTGCCAGAAATCTTTTGACTACCTGAAGGAGAAGTTGGTCAGTGCTCCAGTACTCAAGTTGCCAGAGGAAGGGTTTTTGTTTGAGGTGTTTTGTGATTCTTCTGGCCTTAGTTTGGGGTGCGTACTGATGCAGAAGAAGGGTGTGATCTATTATTGGTCAATCTAGTTGCACCCTCACAAGTGTAACTATGCCACCCATGACCTGGAGCTTTACAGAAATAGTTTTTTCACTAATGTTATGGTGACATTACCTCTTTGTGGAGCACTTTGTGGTCTTCTCAGATCACAGGTGCCTACGTTATATCTTCTCCCAATGTGACCAGAACATGAGGCAGCAGAGATGGGTTGAGTTTCTCCAAGTCTACGACTTCGAGATCTCCTACACTAAAGGTAAGTGCAGCGTTGTGGCTGATTCCTTGAGAAGAAAGTCACATAAGGAAGTGGTTTGGTAATCTGATGATGATTGGAAAACGATGGGAGAATTGGATGCCAGGGTAGAAGGTTTTAGAGACTATTTTGTCAGATTACGGTTCCATCCTCCTTGTTGTAGCAAGTGGAAGAGTCTCAGTGGGGGGACTCTGAGGCAGAAGTAATGCGGGATCGTGTCGATCAGGGGAACGCTCCAGAAGGACAGTCAGAGGATTGCACACATCAGATGCTTTTCCATGGAAGATTGTTTGTTTCGGAGGCGATGCGTGAGAGAGTTCTCCGTGATTTCCATATCTCGGCCTTGGAGGTATATCCAAGAGATTCAAAAATGTACCGAGACCTAAGGGAACAATTTTGGTAGTCTGCGGTGAAACGGGCTGTGGTGGAGTTTGTGGCTATGTGCCTAGTGTTTTTGCAAGTAAAGGCTGAACACCATGTTCCCATTGATTTGTTGCATCCATTAGATGACCCCATGTGGAAGTGGGAAGACATCTCGATGGACTTCGTCATAGTACTACCCAGAGGTCAAGGAGGTTATGATGATATCTGGGTGGTGGTGGATCGTCTAACAAAATTATTTCACTTATTAGATTTTAAGGAGTTGGTCACACTGATTACCTTAGCAAAGAGGTACACAGATGAGGTGGTGTGTTTTCATGGAGTTCCGAAGACTATTGTCCCAGACCAGGATACTCTGTTTACCTCACAAGTCTGGAGGGGGTTAAAGCATGCTTTTGGAACCCAGCTACGCCTTAGCACTACTTTCCACCCCTAAACAGACGTGCAGACATAGAGGACTGTCTAGACAATGGAGGAAATGCTGCGAGCATGCATTCTAGATTTTGGAGGTTCATGGATATGAAACTTTCCTTTAGTAGAGTTTTCCTACAAAAACTTCTTCCACTCTACTATCAGCATGGACCCATTTGAGTCTTTGTATGGAAGACCATGTCGTTCACTTATTTGATGGGAAGATGTTGGTGAGATAGGTTTTCTTGGGCCAGAGGTAGTGCAGAGCCCCACAGAGAAAGTCCAGCTTGTACGTGATAGGATGAAAGCATCTCAGGACCGACAGAAGTCTTATGATGATCATCAGAGGAGGCCCTTGGAGTTAAAGGTGGGAGATCATGTGTTCTGGAAGGTTTCCCCTCGACGGGGGCAGTGGAGGTTTGGAAAAGGGAGAAATATCTCAACTAGGTTCATCGAACCTTTTGAGGTGCTGAGGCGAGTCGGCGAGGTGGCATACCAGCTAGCACTGCCACCTCAGTTAGAGGAGGTTTCATGACGTATTCCACGTCTCCCAGCTATGTTGATACTTACACAATGACTCTCATGTGATCGAATGGGGAGAGTTAGATATGGGAGATGAATGGACCTTCAAGTAATGACCAGTCAGAATCGAGGATCGTAAGGATAATGTGCTTTGTGGATGAACCATTCCCTTGGTTCGTGTGTTGTGGAGGCATGGCAGCCTCGAGGAGAGCACTTGGGAGAGATAGGCTTAGAGTCACACTTAGTACCTGAATTTGTTTTGACTTTTTTTTGCTTTGTTCCTCTGAGCATTGTTTTGATGTTATACTGTGTACCATTGATATATGGAATGTGTGTTTTGTCGGTTATGAGATGTTTTGTTTCCTTGTTACATGGAAATGTGTAACATGTCTGGATGTGTGGGGAAAGTGAAAACCCAGACCCTTAATCGAGATGAATTAATGAGGATGCGATGGAACTCATGTGGTCGAGTCAGTGCCGCCTAAAGCGGATAATATCTCGACATAGGAGAAGGAATTTTTCCCAAACCTTGTTTTCGGGAAATGTGTGGGTTGTACAGTGTTGGGGGCGGTTTAAGTTAAAAAATCCTTATATATGGAAGTGGAAAAACCCAATCCTTAATTGAGACACATTAATACCTATGTGATTAAAACCATGCAGGCGAGTCAGAGCCATATAAAGCGGATAATATCACGACATAGGAGAGGGAATTCCTAATACCTATGATTAGGGTTGTTGGATGGGTTCCAATTATAACGAGGGCACTAAGAGGTAACTTGTTGTGTTCCTCTAGATTGGATTTTGAATTGTCAGGGACGAGAATGTTTTAAGAGTTATCTGATGTAATTTCTCGGACCTCTCCGTCCCTTTCGTTTTTCAAAAAGAGAGTCATGAAGTGTTCTGGAGGGTAAAATGGAATTTTCCCAAAATTTTTAGAATTTTGAAACTACACGCCATGTAGTGTGAGTACACGCCGTGTACCCCCTCGCCAGGTATACCCCGTTTTGAAGGCCATGTCCTTTCTGTGTGAAATAAATGGGTACACACAGTGTACCCCATACTACGCGCCGTGTAGTCCCTCCCCGCATATGAGTTACCCTCAAACTGTGTGTTGACCAGTCACGGTCATCTGCCTTGTTGGAGCTGTGTCCTTGCCATGTGAAATAAATTGGTACACGTCGTGTACCCCATACTACACGATGTGTAGTCCCTCCCCGCGTATGTGATACCCTCAAACTGTGTGTTGACCAGTCAACGACCGTGTGCCGCGTTGAAGGTCGTGTTGGAAGCCGCGTGGTGACAGTGAGAAATGGACGAGTACACTCCATGTACCATAATGTACATGCAGTGTAATTTTTTTCTCACCTATAAAAGGAGGAGTCCCATTTTCCTTTTCAACTCACTCCTCTCCTCCCCATTCTCTCGAGAAGAGCTCTCCCAAGAGACTCGAAGGCTCCTTTGATCCATAACTTCTTCGTCTGTGCTCTAATTTACGATCTGTCATCGGCCACAAGATCGTAACGACAAGGCGGAACTTATGACCTTGGATTTTTTGCTTTCCATTTGGCCCTTCCTTCCCAGATTCCACCCGAGGAGGGTTTTCCAGGTTTTTCCATAAGAAACAGACGCCATCGGACGTCTTCTAAAGTTGATTCGGGGGAGCGTTGTTATCTGAACCTGTTGAGGTATGGATCTTACCTTCGTCTCTCTAATTTGTCAATCATGCAGGGTGGGTATCCTCTTGTTTTCATTAGAAAAGGTTGAAAAATTAAATGAAGATAATAACTCATTAAAGAACTGTGATGGGGAAGTTGTTATGTTTATCTTTATATCCTATGATATTATGTTGTGAATAGAATAGGCTTATGCCTACTGAAAACCACGGTCGTTGGGGGCCTTTGCTTGCAAAATTAAATATTGCCTTATCTTTATAGACTGTTTATGGATGGAAACATTGTGGAATGTGGAAATGGGTTTATCACGTAATGTTGGGTGATTTAAAATCTATAACCCATGTGTGATCACCCCGGTTGAACAAAATGGAATAATGAACATGTGGGTGTTGGCTTGGATACATGGCATGTGATGGGAGTGTTTTGTGGGTTGTTGTGGATCGGGTGAGCAGCGGGGTAGCAGTTGGCTTGTTTTTGGGTTGGTGTGAAAACTAATATGGTGTTTGGCAGTGGGGCTATAGGGAGGGGCTTGAATGTGAACGAATTATGGTTTGTGAATAATAAATAAAATGTGGAATAGTTAAGGAATGTTGGGGCTTTGTAATGGAATGTAAATAATAATCAATGGGGTTGGTTGGTCAATAAGAAGGGACTTGTTGTGTTGGTTGTGTTTTCCTAACTTGATTTGTGGATGGAAGGGATATTTTTTACGAATGATTGATATGGTTGGTTGGGATTGATTTCCCAGTAGTTACGGAACTAATAAACTGATTCTGTTGAAACATGAAAACCTAAATGGGGTTGGGGTTGTTTGTGGTATGCATGCTTCGTAGAAGCAGTGCCGAGGCACGTGCGCAGTTCTCTGTTTCGAAGCCATAGGATGGGCTGAGTGTTTGGTATATATATATATATATATATATATTTATATATATATATATCTATATCTTTTTTTTGTCGCACCCCACCCATCGTGAGAACTTAGTACCGAACACTCCCATTACATGGGAGAGGGTGTTTTCCACATATTTACTACCTCCTTCCTGCTCCTTCTTCCATAGGTTGTGATGTCTTGAGGCGACCTTACACCCAATACTCTTCGGGTAGGTTTCGATTTGGGTGGTTTTATCCCAAGACTCTTCTGGCAGGTTTTACTATTCCCAAGAATATTCGGTATGAGGCCCAGGTGTGTGTGGGAGGGATGTGTGGTTGTGAGGCCTAGGTGTGTGCTGGTGGGATACGTGGTTGTGGGGCCCAGGTGTGTGCGAGCGGGATGTGTGGTTTGTGAGTCTCAGGTGTGTGCGGGCAAAAAGAGTGTGGCAGTGTCAGGATGTTCACTTTTAGGAAGAGTAGCTAACTAGTGGGAAATGGTGTGGGGTACCCAATACTCTTGTTCTTATATACTACTACCTATTGTGATTGTGTTTTGGGTGAGTGTGGCTAGTGAGGTTGGGTGGATAGAATTCCTCTCTAGGTTTATTATTTTGTTCTCATGGGACATTAGGATGTCTCCCCACTTGTGCCCGAGGGCTGTAGGTTTCCTTACTGAGTATACTTGTTTTCTCACCCTACGTTTACTTTCAAGTTTCGAGGAGGAATACCAGGGTCGTGTAGGACTCTACCTGTCAGGAAAGTTGGAGTTTTTGTAATTGATGCACTCTTGTTTCTTTTGGTATTGTACATTTGAGCTTTCTTGTATTGTACCTTGTTTCATAACTATTTAAACATGCATGTAGTATTGGTTTGGGTTTATTTACTTGTCTTTCCTTTCTTTTTCTCTTTCTATTTGACTCATCCTATTTCCCGATCTTAATAAATAAAAAGGGTAATTCCTCCCATATTTGTGAAAACTCATACCCTTGGTGCTAGTCGCCACCCCGAGGCCTACTGGAGGCAGGACTCGGGGGTCATTATCTCCCTTTCACCATTGGAAGCTCAAGAGGGGCATCTTAGGTGGGAGGGGGTCGTGACATTATAATGAAAATAATTGTAATTATGATACCAATTTATGTAATTAAATTATATACAGTTAATGGATTTTTATATTACCATAAAACAAAGTTCAATTAAAAATTGTTCATTTCTAAGGATGAAAATGATAGTTTTAAAAAATATATATTTCATTTTCCACAAAAAATTAATTATTTTAGAAAAATCACAAAATATCACCCTATGTTGTTTTTAAATTATTAATTTAAAATATATATCCAATTTATCAAATTAATTGTATAAATATTTTAGTTATCAATTATAGTATTATCTTATATAATGAAATAAATATAATATTTAGATAATTTTTTAATATTGAAATATCTTTAATGAAAATTTAGTACATATATATTTTCCTTTAATAATCATTTTTTAAAGAAGTAAAAAATATTTTATATTTTATAAAATGTTTAATTATATTCCTACATGACAATTTAAAAAATTTCAAATTATATAATGGATCATTTTATGCATGTTGTTGCATATCAAGTAAGAAATTAGAGAGTTATAGTTTATTTAAAGAGATATAAATGATAAAATATTTTGGTTTTAAAATCTACCCCTTAAATAATTTATTCCATTGCTGTTTTATTTTTCATAGTTATAAAATGGTAGAATTGTGAATTATCATTTTTGAAATCTGAAAACATACAAAATATAACGATACATACTTTAAAAATGGGTCGTGGGGAACATAATAGTTCTCTAAAATAAAAAATAATCAGGTTCCAAGATAAAAATATCATTAGATAGAAGTTAGTATATAGAAACAGTGGAGTAAAATAACATCTCTGGACTAAAAATCATTGAATGATAAAATAATCATTCTAAATTTAATGAACATGATACCATAAATCTATAATGGATTAGAAGACGAGAAATTGATCAAAAAATTAATGTAAATGAATAAATTTATTAATTTTAATTTCAACTTATTAATGTTGAGGGAAAATAAAAAGAATAATGTTAGGACACCTAATAATTTATAATTACATTATATATTTCTATTTCACCAATATAATTTTATCTTTTGATTGTGCTTCAGTGAATTTCCACTTGATCTGTTAATCTATAAAATAAATGTCTATGATGAATATTTCATCCCTAAAGATGTAAAATAAACATATAAGAGTTCTTGAGAACAAATTTAATTAATAAATAATTCCATTTATCTATAAATAATAACCAAAAGTAAAATGGTTAGAAAATGTCATCCAATATAGATAGATATAATATGTTAATTAATAAAAAAAACACCAAATGTTGAACTTAATACACTAAATAAATAGTTATCTTTATGACTTATAAAAAACAAGTATGACCAATTTAAAAACCCTAAAAAATGACTGATATGATTAAATATATTTTATAATATGATAGATAAAATTAAACCCTAGAAAATAATTTAGTTTAATAATTAATTGTTTAATGTAATACCTTCATCATATATTCTCTTGAACTATATTAATAACCCAAATCCCTAAAAAACCTCAATTAAAACATATTTCTATACAAAAATTTCAATATAATTATTTTTAAATAAAATCTAAAAAACTAAAATATATTCCATAAATTGAAAAAATATAATAAAAATCATCATATATTACATTATCATTATATCAAAAAAAATCAATTTACCTAACACTATAAAATAGTATTTATCAATATCATATAACTATTTATCCAAAATAATCATTACTTTCCCAATATTAGACAATATTAAGGTTTATATAATCTACAGTAATAGGATAACCAAATTAAAACATCAAAAAACTAAATAAATTTTATGGATATCATTACCATTGGATTTATCTATTTAAATACTTAATTAAATACTACTTCATAACAAAAAGTATATATTTCATGATTCTTATAAGAATAATATCTTTGATAAAAAATTTATATAATTTAATTCTTGATCCCAATATATAAACACATCAAAAACTCCACTTTAATGAATGGAATATCATATACCCTTCCTTGGTCTATCACAAAACCCTTATTTTTGGTCATTAACATTAATATTTTACATGTATCCAAAACATAATATATTTATCTGATATTGGTACATTATGATCCACATTATTTATCCCCATTAAACTATTCATTTTTTAATCACAAATTACAAGATCTATGACCTTTTGTCACAAAAAACATTTTCATATTCCTTTAAAATATATACCTTTATGTTTATTCAAACATTCATGACAAGTAAAATGTTTTTTATTAATTCCATTGTTGTATTAATCTATTGAACACCCTTGATGAATAATTTTTACTAAATTTCTGTGTCAGGATCTCACACATGTTGAGGTTATTCATCATATTATGTGATATTTGATTGGTAATTTTCACAGGGTTTAAATTTCCATCTCCAGTTTAAATTTTATACTAAGGATGAGTATCTTACATTATCAATACCTATCACTTATAACATGTTATTTTCTTCATTTAATTAAACAAAAACCTAAAGAATATTGTGAGATATAATAATATAAATGAGAAACCACATAATAATGAAAACCATTATTATGTTATAAAATTCATCACACCATTTTTCAATATATGTTCCCTTATATTCACCTAGTCCATCCTATGTTATCATATATTAAAATAATCCATAATAGATACTAATGAGAATGTTAGTTAACCCAGGAATTGAAACCTAGATTGTCTATAAATGTGTGTAGTCTTAAGACCACTCATCATCGAGTATAGAATATTGAGTTAAGTAAATTATACATGATTCAATGTTTTTACCCGTAGGTGTATTTTTTTCATAACAACATCTATATAATTGTAACCAAACATTGATTTATTTTATTTAAAAACCATACTCATATTATTACAATAATTTTGGATTTTCTCATAGACATAGTTTATGATATGGGTTCTTAATAATTTTTTGTCATCCTAATATCTAATTATTATCTAAACCCTAATCTGATACAAAATATAGAGATCCAATATTTATATACATAAATATTATATATTATCATATGAAAATTTAGTAAATAATATTATGACCCTTTCCGAAACCATAGTGTTTTTGAGTTATTGGAGAATAAACATAGAATCCCCTTATTATAGGAATTATATTTAATATCTACCATGAGTATATTCTCCCATTGAAAACATTATAGACATACCCAACATAAAACCATTCTTCATATCCTAGGGAAAGTAAAATATAATAAACGATGACCTTAAGTATTTATTGAGGTTATTCATAGGATATATTGGTCAATGACAGTAATTGAGATTAATATTTAAATTGATTTTTAAGAACATGTTCATAAATTTAACATTTACAAAAAGTTGTTCAATAGTAAATAATAATAAATCACTCTATAAGGCCAAGTCTTTTTAATTGAAATAAGTCATAAATGTTTGGAATCATTAATAAAATATCATAATCCATGGTAACATGTTATTCAAATATGACATATATTTATGTAATATACAAATGTATATATAAACATTTCCATATTCAATATTCACTGTGATAAATATCGTAGGATATTGTGATCACTCCCAATTATATCATATCATTTGTCACTGATCAATCTCAATACACACATAGTGTATAGATTCCATTACTAAAACATTTTTAATCCTCATGAAATCCTTTGACATCTAATCATATATCCATGTTTATACAATTCACTTGAGTGATAAATAATTTTAGGACTAGAAATTAATTAGTAAAAATAATGAAAACATTTTCTTCAATAACCTAAAACATTAATCATATCATCATATCATAACACACAAAAAATAAATATTTTTTACAAACATGTCCTTATTAAACCATATCATAAACAATGGATAATAAATTGGCTTTATATAGATTAGATCATCATATCCATAAACCATTCGTAGAAATAATGAAGATATTATCATTGGATCATATCCATAGTAAATAATAATGATCATAAAATGATGTTATTGTAGATGATTTTTTTAATTTATCATGTGAATATTTCATGGGGAAAATAATCTTTTCATTTTGAAAAAAAATTATTAGAATCCAAATAATGTTAAACTATTAAATAAAAATTTTCTTCAAAATTAACCATTGAATATTCTAAAACATTAATCAAATCATTATTTTTATTTTGTAATCATTAAGATAATAACTTTTTTCAATATTTCACTACAAAGTAAATTGATCATAATATGAGAAGAATAATATTTTCAAAAAATTATAAAAAAATTTAATAATGGTCATAAATTAAACAGTTTTTTTAATTATAGTAAAATTAATTATAAAAATGTGTTGTATAAAACTATTATCTGGATAAATAAATATTTCAGGATCAAATGTTTAAAAATAACTTCATAATTTCATAAATAAATATTACTGAACCATTTTGAGTACCAATGAAGAAAAAATATCTAAAAAATATATTTTTTAAAAAATAATAATTAAAACATATAAATTATATGATTTTATCAATTAGGAATCATATAAGTTCATCAGTGGTTGTTATTTATTTAACCACCTTTATTGAAATGGTATTGAAACATAAATCAATTACCACAATATTTATAAAAAATATAATTAACAAAATAGAGTGATATATATATATTTATTTATTTAAATACCATATTTTTAAATATATCTATTAAAAATAAAATCATAGGATATATATATACCACATAATAAACAAGTGGAGAATATGGTTTTTCATTTAATGAAACAAAAGTGAAATGAAAATTTACTTGGCCTATGACATCTATTACTTTGTATGTGTTTAAAAAAACATATTTTATATAAATATATTCCAAAACATAATAATATATATAATACCATATAATATTTCACTATAATTATTTATGACCTATTTATTAAGAAATGTTTATTACAATAATCAATTTTGGGGTATAATTGTTGCATTTTCCATACATGTTTCGTCTTGCTATTCAAGTCCTTATAAATATTTCATGGATTAATAATACCTATAATTTTAATCATTTAATTTTTATAACTTGTAATCATGATATATTTTTTATTACTATTAAATTAATTCGGTCATGAAAATTTATTTATATCACTTTGTGGAGATGGAAGTTCTGAAAAATACATGAGTGATGTTTTCATTTTATGATAGATGGAAGATGAAAAAAGTAAATAATATTTAACAATTAAATTAATATAATAATAATATATATATTATATATTTAGAATAAATATTTCATTATAACCATCAATGTGAAATTATGATGTGAAACAAAACATATCACATCATAGAGGTGTTAGTCCACACGTACACATGGGTGATGTTTTCTTTTATCATATGATGGAACGGATTTGGATAATAGTTGTTGAAAAATAAGAATAACAATTCAGTGTGTTTAGCATAGAAAATTATGTATGTTAATATTGATTGTATTTATTTTGAGGATCTAGAAAAATTAAAATAATTTAATGTACTCAGTTAAGAGTTATTCTTCTTCATAGAGAAACCACTTATGACATATAACTTAATCCATTAAAGGAATGCATTTTAGTATGAAATATTTCTCTAGAGAATGGGATAGAATCTAGGAAGGTTTTATGGTAGGTAATTCCTTGTCTATTTGTATCATTATTTTTTGTTGAATATATGATATATGGTATAATTTTATATGGTAGGGAAATGACATACATTTAATTACATATTTTATTAAATAATATATATATATATATATATATATCATAATTTTTTAATTTGGAACCAACGTACTCAAAATATAATGATAAAATTTTTAGGGTCTAAAGATATTCAAAAAATCACATTTATACCTTCTATGGAAATAATATAATCCTTGTATCCCATTTTATGATCATTAATAAAATTTTAACTTTAGCCATTATGACATAACTTTTTAACATGATATCATAATTACAAAAACAAAAACAACTGTGTACATCTATGAAAATTTGAACACGATGAATCAATACATTGTATATATTTTATTATATTACATTTCTACAGCTGTAACAAGTCATTTTTATTATAATAAAATAAAAATGATGAAAAATAGTTTTTATTAAAATAACTAATTTAATAGAAAGCATAATTTTACAATTAAATAAATTAATGATTTTTTCCATGTATTTTTGTTAAATATTAAAAAAGGATTATTTTTTAGATTTTGGATTATGATAAAACTTAATATAATCTTTTGATCATTCCATTAGATGAAAAGACCAAAAATATTTTTTAATTTTAATAAATATATCATACATTCAAAAATGACAATATTAGCTTATCATTTTCAAAATAATGTTTTATAAATATGTTATTTGACATACTAAGCATATCATAAGTCAATGTTATTTCATAAAATAAAAAAATTTATATTTTTATAATGATGATATTGTTATAACGCATATTTTTAACCAAGTATTATATCTTTTAAGGAGGAGGGAAAACTATATCCTCAAAACTATTCACAAAGAAAAAAAATTATGATAACCTCATTGACTTATATTTATTTTTATAATGAAAAATATAAAATATTTTGTTTAATATTAAATTCCAAAAGGCGGTAAATTATAATTTAATATAATTTCCAAAAAAATAATAAAAACAGTTATTTGAGAAAACGAATTTTTAAGAATAAAATTTTATTTTTTATAATATTGTGCATAGTTAAGACCATGAAATGATAATAAATGATTTTTATTGGGTATATAATCTAAAAATTTCATTCTAAAAATTATTCAACATGGATTTAATTTATTAGTTAATATAAAACAGGTTTTAAATTGAATAATAGTGTTATTAAATTTCTGTTTTATCCCCAAAAGTGAACTTATATAGAAATCAATAATAATACCGATTCATATGTAATTAATTAAAAAAAACTATTTAATCAAAAATTATTTTACCTTAAGTTAATATATTATTTAGAGTACTTACATTTATGGGGATGAATAAAAATTCATACAAAAATCAGTATTTTAACTTTTAATTGAATAATCAATTTTCCAAAAAAAATGATATTTTGGTCTTAACATAATTTTGATATACAATTACAAAAAAATAAATCCGATTAACCATAAAAAATTTAATTTTTTTTATTTTCTTATTTTAAAAAAAATCAATAATTACTTTTTAATGGAAAATATATATTTGAATTATAAAAGGAATTTTTTGAAATTTAAGTTATTATATAATATGTGTTAATAAGTAAATTTTGAATAAGGTAACATTTTTACACATATATATATATTTCATAATGTGGTAAATCCCATTCATTCTTGTTGATTTAATATACATTTTAAAATATATCATGGTTTGTTTTAAGCTTTATGTTACGTTTCATGGAATCTATCAAACAATAATAATTTATTTGAAGATAAATATATTCTAAATTAGCAGTGTGATAGATTAAATATTCTATAAATTATTAACTCATCATATTAAATTATTCATAAGATATTTTAAATGTGAATATAAAAAATAAATATTTTTAGGGAAATTTTATTACATATGACGATGACATTGAGGTTTTATTTGAGGATTACATGTAAGGAGAGTACTTATGAAAAAAAATTATATAAGATTCATGAAGTGTAAGTACATTTTTTTGGAAGGGAAATTATATAATTCAGAAAGAATTATAAAATTTCGGGGTGGTGATAAAGGGTTTTTTTAGATTCCCCTTTTATAGTAGGTGAGAAATTTAGTTTTAAAATATTTAGTGTTCATATAATGAGATAATATTTTTTAAATGTTAATAAGACTCCAAAATATACAGTAATAGAGGGAAAAGAAATATTATTCTAATAGAATTTTCCAAAAGTAGATATATCTATATTATGAATTCCTATAATCATTTATGTGTTGATCATTTTAAAATGAAGATAAAACATTAACTAAAAATACCCAAATATTATTCAACAAAATATATTTTCCCAACTATAAATGGAAATTCACAATCCATAATAAGTATTCAAAACCTCTTATAAATTCTCCATTCTTGATTCCATTCTAGAAACATTTTCAGTGTTATAGTTCCTCATATTCTAAGAAACTGAAAAAATTGGTGTCCTCAGATTCATAGTAAGGTTAATCATAATTGATAATAATAAATGATCATATGTGAATTTAAAATTGGAATATTGATATAATAAAGATAAAAAAAAGTTATACCTAGCAATGAATGGGTTATATATCCCAGCATAAGGCTTGAAATAACATATTAAAATATCATGGAATTTGATCTTATTAATGAGGCTAGAAAATAAATATATTTCATAGAATATGGAAAAAATACAAAATCAATGATGTAATATTGAATATCATGGAAGAGATTCATAATGATGTAATGTAACATAGCCTGAAATTTAGTGAAACATATAATGATTGAATAAAAACATGAATTATAAACCTTTTAATGAATACAACCATATTTCACTCAATCCCAACACTCAACCTAATCCCTCACATACATGAAGGGAATTACCAATCTCCACAAGTTTGAAACAAGAACCCGGGACTCAAACGATAAAACTAAGGGAAATATTTCATCCAACTAGAAAAATGACATGTAATACAAGTATATATTACAAGAAATAACTAGGGGAATAATAACAAATTTATATTCGATAAATGTATGGGAAAATCAAGAAAAATACAGCTATAACAGTAGAAAAAACTCCCAACCAAAAGTGCAACTGTAATATAGTGAAAAAATTGGATACTCTAAGAGATGTCGTAGAAAAACCCCCACCAACTCACCACTAGCAACACATCCATGCAGACCCAAATCTCATCACATAATTGTCAAATAATTACTTTACCTACACTAGAAGAAAAAAAAGGTTTTACACACTACTGAAGAGGTGCACAAGGTGTGAGCAAATAGGCTCAGTGGGGTCCCACTCAGGTTTTCTGTAACAAGCCTCTGTATAGAAAATCTTGTATGTTCATTTTTAAAATAATATATGAAATGATAAGTAGGAACTTATTTTTTAAAACATTGTCAACCTTGACCTTTATCCCAATTCTAAACAAATCATGTATATCGGTTTCGCATCATATTTTCCATATCATTGTTCACAATCATTAACATGTATACAAAGTCTAGCTCAGAAATCGACGCAGTATAAAATAATAGCACATGTATCACACGAATACTGAATACTATAGGTCCAAAGCATTTAATAATCATTCAACAACAATAAAATGCACAAAATCATATACTAGAAGAATGTGCCTAGGAAGTAGAGGAATACCCCATTAGAAAAACCCCATAATTTCACTATCAATCCCGAAGAAAAAATGCCTATGAAATAGAAGAAATACCCAATACAAACCTACTTGATAATCATAATATAATATAATATGGCCTCAACCTAAACCTTCTACATAGGTACACAAGTTAACACATGTTCTCAATTTCACAAACAAATTTCAATGCATTTAAAACCATTCAAAACCATTTCACTACACATTTATCAAAAAATAGGGAAAACACATTTCCTTTTAAAACACTTTTTAAGCACACCCAAACAATCGTGTCAACTTAATTAATTACTATATAATGAAAAATAAGCATGTTTATTATCATTGGGTAGAGACATAACCACTGAACTCATATCTTGGGCCTCAAATGCCCGTAATATAATCCACCAACATAGAAATCTAATAATGAAAATAAAGGCCATGGAATTAAATCCAGACAAATTAGGATTGAGTCAAATCTAAACAAAAGAGGTTTGTAGAAGAGAGGAAACAGAAATAACTCAAATATAAATGTTCTCTGAACAATTAACATATGAAGAAAAAGGTATCGCGAATGAGATCTCACGACTAATCTAGAAGAAACAGAGAAGAAGCATCCAACCTAGATCAATGGACCTGGTACTGCAAAGCTAGGGTGCTATCACGATCAAAAGAAATGATGAACCATAAATAAAACTTACATAGAAAGACACACTATATATTCAACAAATATCCAAATCCAATTGAATTGATATAGAAACAGATAGACCTCTGAAATTATCATAGGAATATTCTTTGTTCGAGAGTGAAGAGGTCTATAAAGAAGGAACCGAGAAAGACTACTGAGCACGTGATTTAATCCAAGATGTGGGATGGATAACAACATGCAACCCCTGATCACATCATGAAGTCTATACATGATATGTACACCGAGAAACCATAGATTAAAATAAAAAATCCATCATTTGAACCCAAGACGTTGTGTACCCACCATTAAGGATGTATATCGGTTCATGGTTTGATCTCCCATTTCAAAACATGTACATAACAACCAGCACAAAATTTGTACCGTAGGTACATGACTCGTACCTTCTCTACAGCCTATAGAAAATAAAAAATTACTTTTAAGGACATGAATCAAACATATCATAGAGTTTGGTAAAAACATACCTGATCAAGGTAACATGTTGTTAAAAAATCCCCACCATAAAGACTTTCCGTCAATAGAAAGTCATATGGACATGTAACTCCTAGAAAAAGATAGGTTCATAGCTCCATCATCTATAACACGTGTTACCAAGTCTCATGAGAATATGATCCATGTTTCCATATAAATTTGACCAATAGATTTGGTAACCAAACCAGATTGAACATCTCATTGTTTTTTGGGATGAAAACTCCCTTCTTGAATGAAGTATTCCATTTGAAGAAAGAGACTAACTAAAATGGGTATTCCCACCTTTAAGGATTTCCCAATAAATCTAAAAATCCCCATCCTAAAGCTTATTTTTAACAATAGAATCTATGAGATATGATGATTGTTGTGCACTAGTCAGAACCATACCAAAAAAATCTTCTTGAGTGCCCACATAAAATTGAGTGAACATATCCATAACATTCCACTACAACTACGATTCTAAAAGGGAATGGGACAGTACCTTCCTACTAATATAATCTACCACAAAAATCCATTTCCCTAGGGTGTAGGTGATGTCAATTTCAAATTTATAAAGGTATTAAATCAATCATCTCTTTATGAGAATCAATAATTTCTAAGAGATGATATGTCCTTGATTCTTATTATCATAATAGAACCGAAAATTATCCACAAATAGATAGTGCCGCCAACATATAAGAGAATGAATAATTGCAGCACGCTCTAAATCTGGAGTGGGCTAGTTCTTCTTATGTTGTTAGATATGACAGGAGAAATAAGCTACCACATGATCATCCTACATCATCACACATCCCAAACTAGAACTATATGCAATAAAAAACACCATGTACCCCTTATTGGCCTAAAGTGTGATTAGAATAGGATTTTATGTCCAAATTCATTTCATTTCATCAAAATAATACTAACACTTCACATCCCATGTAAATTTCACTACATTCCTAATAATATTAGTTAAGGGAGATTTCAACATAGATAAATCCTTAAAAAACTGTTGGTAGAAGCCAGAAAGGCCCTAGAAGCTTCTAATTTCATTGATGTTATATGACTCCATCCAAGACAATAAATTTTTTACCATCTATGTATCATCTGAAAATCCATGATCATAAATTATATTCTCTAAGAACATCACTTCCTGAATCAATAATCTTTGTTACAAATTCTTTCCATAAAAATGTTAAGTTCTCAAAATTTCTAGAACCAAACATAGATAGTGCTCTTGGTTATGCTCGGATTTCGAATAAATCGAAATATCATCAATGAAAACTACCAAAAAAATTTGAATATATTGATGGAAAATTTAATTCAGTAATGAAAATAAAAACATTAGGAACACTAGTTCGACTAAAATGAAACACAATATTTTCAAAATTGTCATGACTTATCATGAAGGTTGACTTTGGTATATAAGAATCTTGAACTATGAGCTAATGATAACCCGACTAATGATAATCCATTCAGGACCTCTTTTCCCCTTCCATTGATAAAAAAATAATACAAAGGATGAAAAGTTTATCTGTTCTTTAATATTAAGTGGTTCAACATCTAAAATTCCAAACATAACCAATGTGAAGCATTATATTTCTTATCAAATGGAACAATGAATTCTAAGGTAAAGACACATGGGAAAATTAATCCATTCTCTAACAGGTCTTCCAATAGAATCTGGAGTTCATTAAACTCCACTTGTGGTATTTGATAAGAAGGAATTGATATGAGTTGTGTACCGAGAAACAGGTCAATCATAAACTCTACGTATCACAATGTATTGAGACTAGAAAAATAGTATTGGAAAACATCTTGGAAATATAGAACAAAAATAGTAAGGTCATCAACATGTTAAACTTCAATGGGATAAATAGAAACAATAACCAAACAAATCCTAAGCTATAGGCTGGAAGGTCCTACACAACCAGAGCTTGATTCCCACTCTCCCTGAAACACACAAGAGATTTCATCAATATCAAGATTATAAACCCACCAATAATAATAATCAACCTCAACTCGATGAGAAACAATCCAATCCATACTGATGATAATGTTAATAACATACAAATCAACAATGTAAAAATCCTGGACTAAATCATTATCAGCTATCACTAACAAAAAATATGGTCAATAAAACACCTACTCATTCCTCTTCAAAATATGTGCCACTAAATCTATTGTAAAGTGAATATGTTCTGTTGGATGTTTAAGGACATAAAAAAATCATGCAGATATAAATGAAAGGGATCCACTAGTATCAAACAATGAAATGTATACTAAAGAAGAAATAATAATCATACATGCCACTATTTTTGGACCCACATCAATGTCCATTGGAAACATTTCTATTGTGCATAAATTCATTACTTATGAGGTATGTGGTTGGGGTCCTCTAGTCTTTGATGTTACAGACTACATTTTAATACACTCTGGAGATGATGAACCTAATCCATAATGAGGCATGTGTATAGCCTAACAGAAATGCTAGAGATGACTAACACATCCATAACTATTTCATGTCTTTTTGGGAATATGAAATTAATTTATGGTGTTCCATCAAATTATGCACTGATAGAATGTTAGAGATATAATTTCCGTGGAAACTGATGGTGCATATGAGGTTTGCGGTAGACACCCACCTCCATCACTTCTACAACAGTCCTGAAACACCCTATTCTTCCCACACACACCACTAATGTTGTCACCAATTAGATGAGAATAGGTGGAGAATATTACCATTCCTTCTATGTTAATCTAATCCATCATCTATCACTATAAAACCGCAATATATGTCTAATGATTCAACATGACGACATATAATCTGATATCTGAACGCAAATGTTATATGTATTTCTGAGATATTAGCCTTCCATTAATAACCTCATCCAGAGAAAAACTGACAAGATCAGCAAATCAGTGTGTGTATGCCAACATCGAAGGTTCTACCTTCTTCCATGATAGGATATCTAGAGACATTTCTAACATTAGAGACTATGGAAATAATAACTAAAAGAACAGTATTTTGAAACCCTTCAAATCCAAGTTCATATAATCATCTTCCTAGACTAATGAATCCCACTATTTATTATTAGATACATTAGGTTTGAAATATAAAAAATACAAACTAATATTCTCAGTATTCTCTAAGAATTCATTGATTTGATCGATATTTTCTAGTCAACCCTATGAATCTTGTGGTTCATTTTTTTCCTTAAAGGATGATGGCTTCTTGTGAAAGAACTCTCGTGATTGATCTCTCTCTTCTCCAACTCCCGGTTAGACCTCAAAATATTTGTTCTGAACTTGTGGTATATCATGATCAATGGAATTGAATGGCTATATGATCAACTGAATGAGGTTCTGATATATAGGTTTATTTTATTAAGGATAATCAGGTGAAACTTCTTATGGAACCCTTGAATGATATCTTAGAGGCATACTATTTGATATTGAATCACAATAATGATCAGACAAGATAACAAATATAATTTCAAACTAGAAAACCCATAATAAATAACTAATATTTTCAAACAAATAAACACTAGAGACACATAACTTGGCATCCCATATTATCTTGAGTCTCATTATGAAAATATCTATCCAAGAACTTGTGCAAACACATCTCTAATATCAGGAAAATCAAATCTTTGATCTAGAACACGTCCCAAGAAAAATATTATTGATGAAATACCTACTTTGATGTCAAACATTAATGAAACAACTTTGGATTACCTCTAACCTAGATCCTGACCTAATCCATCAAATACATGAATGGTGTTCTCGATCCCCATTGGTTAGAGACTTGCACCCGAGCATCAAACGACAAATCTATAGGAATGATTTCACCCAACTTGAATAACTACATGTCATACATATATCTAGAAATAAAGAAATTATGGAAGACTAAAAAATATAAATTCAATAATGGTAGGGAAAATAGTTGAAACAAAACAACTATAATTTTAGGAAAAAATCCAAAAAAAAATCCACGTGGAAACGACTTCAACCAGCAGCTATTCCAAGTGATGGTGTGGACAAACCCCCAATATCTCACCACTGGATACCCAACCCAGCGGACATTTACCTCACCACATCACTATAGCATCATTAAATTCCATAAAATGGAAGAAAAAAAGGTCTATACACCACTGAATAGGTTCATTCGTTTTAAGATAATAGGTTCTGTAGGATCCCACCCAGGTGTTCCATAACAAGACTCTATATAAAAAATAATGTATCCACATTTTAAAAATAATACATGGAATGATAAGTAGTAAATAAGTTTAATAGAATACATTTTAAACATTTCCTTTTTTACATAGTTCTAAACAAAATAAGTTATATCAGTTTCACAACATATTTTCCATATAAATTTTGAAAAGAAAAAACATGTTTATCAAGGATAACTCCAAAATCCATTCAGTAAAAAATTGAAGTATATTTATCACAACACCAATGAATACTATTTGTTCAACCCATATAATACTCATACTCCAATAATAATTTTCCTAAAAACTAATCCTAGAATAATGGGACTAAGAATAAGAGGAATACCCCATGAGTAAACCCCCACCCAAATGTCAATATTGGTCCCTTGGAAAAATATGCCTATGAAAAAAGAATAATCCCCCAGAAAAACATCTTTGATAATCAAAAACCAATGTATGATGACATTAAGATAAATCTTACACATAAATACCCAAGGTAATAATTGTTATCAGTTTGAATAACTAATATCAGTTCTTTCTAAACCATTTGACAGTCCATTTATCAAAAAGCTTGGAAAACCCATTTCTATTTTAAAATCCTTTTCCAACACAAACAAAAAAAAATTTATTTAATAAATCAGTTTATATATGAAAACAATGTGTTTTATTATCATAGGATAGAGACAGAACCACTGACCGCAATGCATGGGTCGCTCACACAAAAAATGAAATCCACCAATAATGAAATCCAACAATGACAATGAGGGCCCTAGAATCAACCCCATATGTATTAGTATTGATTAAAATGTAAACATAAGAGGTCAATGAAAAAGTTAAATGCCATATAACATAAAGATGAATTCCTTTCGCACCATGAACAATTAATAAAAATGTATCTGAAATACAATCTTACAATGGATCTAGAGAAAACTGAGAAGAGGCTTCCAACATAGATCAAAAAATCTGAATCCAAAAGGATAGGACACTACTATGATCAAATGAAATGACCAACCCAAAATAAAACATTCCCAGAGAAACAAACCAAAAATTCAATGAAGATTGATATCTGATAGAATCGATCTAGTAGGATAGTTTCCTCTAAATATCTCCTAGGAATAGCCTATTTTCAAAAGTTAATGAGTCTGGAAATAAAGCACTGGGGAAAACACTTGAATGTATGATTTAAATCTAGAAACGGTCTAGGACACTAAATGTATTCTATTCTAGATAAGTACATTGGAAAAAACCCATCAATTTGGATTAAAAATTGTTCATTTAAACCATACACGTCATGTAACCAACATTCACAATG
Source organism: Viscum album (assembly GCA_963277665.1). Taxonomy (NCBI): domain Eukaryota; kingdom Viridiplantae; phylum Streptophyta; class Magnoliopsida; order Santalales; family Viscaceae; genus Viscum; species Viscum album. The sequence continues at coordinate 1,936,602,507 of OY728165.1, forward strand.
TGTACTGGATCACTACATTATATCCCATACCACAACTTGTATACAGTAGTCACTACACATTGGTTACCTCAGGTACATGATGTGTACCTTCTCAACATCCTACAGAAAATCTGGAAAACCACTTCTATGGACATGAAACAAAAGGGAACTTAGATAGGGGAAAACATACCTGATCAAGGTAACATGATGTTAAATCCTTGTTAGTAGTGTCATTATTCCATAACCATTATCTAAAACCTCATTATATCCTCACATTAAAATATTCAAAATGCATTATCTCCATTTCATTGTCTAAGAACTCATTTTAGACACACCCTACTATGTCATGAGATAACAAAAAACATATAGAATTTGACAACTGTATAATATGCTACCTATATTATTAAATAAAAATGAGTGAAATTAGAAAAAAATCATCAATCTAATTACAATGAACACATCAACTAAAAATGGGTTTTATATTCATTTTATATTGAATAACTGTAAGAAAAAATTCATTAGTAAAATAACAATCATAACATAATATACTAAATGATCATTTATTGGTGATCAATATAATCAATATCATTTGAGTTATAATCCTGAAAATAAAAAAAATTATTCATTTAAAATTTACACCATATAGATATAGGGTATATGGTTAATTAAATTATATCCAAAATAAATAAACAAGTGATATTTTTAAGAACACTATTTAGTGAACGAAATTAAATATAAGGTGTCCAATGTGAAAATATAATGTTTTATAAAATAAAAAAAAAACATAAAAATCAATGATAAAGGATATAATGGATTTTATTTATTTTATTCTACCGAAATATAAATAATATAATTTAAGGGGTATCAGATAAATGAAAATGTTCAATTAAATAAGAAAATTTTAAATAAAGAGGAAAATTTGTTTGAAACCCCAAAAAATTATATTTTTTAAAAAATTTCCATACAATAAAAAATTAAAGGTCACATTCTACTAATTGTTTCACTTTGTGATGTGATAGTTTTTGAAAAAAAATTAGAATTAAATATAATCCCCAATAATAATCCATTTAGATGAATTTTTATATTTCAATTAAATGTGATGTGGAAAATAAAAATAATGATCATGGAAAACAAATCATTTAAAATGAAATTTTTGAAACCTGCATCATAAATATTAACAATATTTATTTCTATTTAAAATTGAGAAAGAGTAATGTAATGGTAGCATCAAAGAACACATTATTATGTTTTTAAATAATATAAATATCATTAATATGAATTAAAATATGAATATTGATATGAATTCATCATTAAATGGGATTTAAATTAATCTTGACAATTATATAATTTTTCAATTTTTTTAAAAGAGTAATATTTAAATTAAAATGTTATAATCCAATAGATAAGAGGATAATGTACAATGAAAATGTTCATATGGGGAAGAGAAAAATCATGGTTGATAAGAGATTAAAAATAAGAATTATAATATACAGATGTGGGTTGAGGTAAAAACCCATCACAACATTTTTATCTTTTGAGTTAAACTCTAATTAATGAGGGAATATGATATGGATCAAAAATTTAGTCAATTAAATGAATATGGTAGATGTAATAAAATATTCGTTAATCCAACCATATTAAACATATCATGGTTCACAATATGAAATATTTCTTATTAAATTAAATTTGGGAGAAATAACCTCTTACAATAATTCCAAACTAACACTATTATAGTTTATTGTCTAATATATATGAATTAATAATCCTAATAATGAATTTTAGAACTTCATTATTTCTTATAAAATTTCTTATTCTAAATTAATAATAATTTTATACATAATCATTATTATGTCAACAAAAACATTGGATATCTCGTAGAATTAGTCAAATCATTTTGAACAAGTTTCACAATACTCATGTATTCCTTCACTTTTCTGTAGATTTTTATAATTCCTATGTTATTAATATTACCAAAGTTGATGTTTTATAATTTATTTATTTCATCTTTCAGTTTTTGGAATATTTGGTAATTAGCTCAATGTTTAAATCTAAATTCTACTTATTTTAGTCATCCTTGATAAAAAAATGTTTTCATATAATATAAATAGATTTATATTAATATTACAGTTCAATAACCAAAAATAAATTGATTATTAACACAAATCAAACAAATATTATATGTAACTGAGTCATTAGGTTATCCAGGATATAATTATAAATACATTCTCTTGTGTGTGGGTTGGAAAACCAATACATGAACATACCATAATTAATCGATGACTATGAATTAAATTAGTTGTAATGTCATTATTCAAGATGAATATTGTTATTTGTTTTTGTATTATTATTTTTATATATAAGTATTTAAAATATTTAAAAGAAGTGGTAATGTATAGAAAACTAATACGTAGTATAGTTTCTTTTTCCCCCACTTAGTATGCACATTTTTGTGAGTTTCAATTATAATTATCTTTTTTCTCATATTATTGATAGGTGCACCAAATTTTATGACCATAAAAAGAAAATGATGAAAAGAAATAATTCCATTGAGGTGGAAGTAAATAATTAATCATATATGGTAATATTATTTTCCATATAAAAAGAGAAATATAAAATCTGGTTATATATTAAAGTATCTTGAACATGTTATAAATATCATAATTATTTATTAAATTTTATATTATGACGACACATGTTTTTTGGATAAGAAAAATGACACATGAAAATTTATGGAGGTAGAAGTCTACACATATAAATAAATGGAATATTCCACTTCTATAAAAAATCAGCCATGTTGGTTATTGGTTATTACAACAATACAAAAATATATTGTAATAAAAATAATTAATTTATCATATAATAAATTTAATAATATATTTTAATTGTAATTGAATAAAATATGAAGTATTAAGGAAAATTTATTATATACATTTAAAAAAATTTAACATCCCATAGAGGATTATAAGAAATAGTTGAACCTCTATCAATCTATTATATCCAAAAGAATAAGTACGTGAATTAAAATTTTAGTAGATGGAATATTATCTTGCATTATATTTGATAAGAATTTTTTAGTGGTCTTAATGTTGGGGATAGAGGCCCCTTAATAAGTGATGAGAATGAAACTTCTGTAAATATTACATTCTAATATAAAGAGAGAAATTTATTGACATTTCATGATTAATTCCGAAATTAATGTATCTGAATTGATATATTATTGTGTTGTTAAAAAATTGTAACATTCATTTGTAAAATCTTTATTAAAAAATTTGGCAATTTACCTCTTTAGTTCTTCCTTTTATCGATGTAATCAGGTTTTACCTAAGTTCCTGATTGTTGATTACTAAAAATAAAATGGATCAAAACACATTATGTGGAATCACAAAATATATAATTGAAATCCATAATATGAAATTAAATTTTTATGTTAGATAATAAATAATTTTAAATAATTTAATATATAATTTATTTAAATTTATTTTTTTAGAAAAATGTATGTTTTGTTTAAACATATAAAATAACATTTTTTTAAAACAAAATAATCATTTTTAAATTAAATTTTTTTCATTAAATATATAGATTTTGAATAATTATATTTTATAAATATATATTTATCACTACTATGGTAAAAATTTCATTATAGTAGTGATATTTATAAAAATAGTGTTTTTCTATATTAACATAAAGCAATTCATTCCAAAAAAAATTAGAAATTTTTTACTAACATAATATAATTGTTATAAATAATAAATTAATTTAATTTGGTCATATTAAAATTTGTAAATTTTACAATTTAAATTTAAAATGGAAATATAATAGAAAACAATTTTATAATAAAATATTTGTAAAGACCCGGAAATTTCAAGGAAAATATTTTCTTAAATTCTATAGAATTTTACATGTCCGCATTTTTTTGATGGTGCGCGATTTCGAGGCTCAAAGTGGCCGGAATGATCCACCATGTTTTGTTAAGCTTTAATTAATGCGAATAAGAAGTTTTCATGATCAACTGGAATAAATCTTAAATGGTTACTCGGATCAGAATTCTAATGCCACTGTTGCGCTCAGGATGCCAGGTTTACCTTAGGCACAGCTTATGTTTAGTCGGTGTGAGCCTCCTATGAGAAAACCCAAAAAAGGCATAACCTTAAATAAAATAATAAATTAATGTTATTTTATATTTTAAATGCATATAAATCACAAATGGTAACTCGGATTAAAAATTTGAGACCACCACTGAAATCATAAGGGTAATCTGTCTTTAAGAATATACTAACTTGGGTCGGCGAGGGCCACCAGAGAAAGTTAGTTTTTGGCTGAAAATAAAATAATTAAGTGAAAATTATTTTATTGTAAAGTAATAACATTTAAACGATAATTTGGATTGGATATATGAGGGTACCGTTGGATTATCTGGGCAGTGTTACACCAAGGCGGAGCCTAACTTCAACCTAAGTGGTACCCTGGTGGCTTTTAATAATTTTCTGATCATTTTTTCGGGTACTTTCAGTAAACGTACATTTGGGATTTTATATCTTTTGAACCGGTGCTCGGAATTTAAATCTAAGTGCACCGATGAAATCGCGGTGCCGTTATTTACTTATGGGGACCATTACCACAGTTTCCATTTGTCGTATGTGGTAGTTAATATTTGGGGATTCATTTAGAATTTAATAAAATTTTTGTGTTACAAGTTTATTTTGAGTAGAAGTTAATTCCTCCAAAGGGAAGTTGGGGTGGGTCCCACACCCTACCTAACTTCCCATGGAAGGATATATCTAAGTGTGGTGGGGCCCACAGAAGCCCCTAAGTTATCACCATCACTAAACTCTCTTGAAATAACCATTTACCTCCCCTTCATTTATATTAGACAACTCCTCACTTTTTTAATTTTAAACCCTCCACCTCTCTCTCAATTAGTTTTCCAACTCAATTAATTAATGACTTCATTAATTAATTTGTGGGTACACAATTCATTTGAATTGTTTTGAATTTCATGGTAATTCATTAAAACTTTGAAAAGTCTATTATAATATTTGGTTAGAAAATATTTTAGTTTGGGAAACCTTTGGAGAAATAGAGGAGGTTTATTCTTCCACGAAGAACATCATCCTGTCTCAGCGAAGAACGCCCCATGAATTCTCTTACCTTCTTCTTTCTCGGCATCAAGGGAGAAGACACCGCTCATGAGAAGCGTCACCTATGTCAACGACTCTTCCTCCAACGTTGATGGGACGACACCGTTCTCCGCGACACCATCTTCCGCGATGCCCGACTCTCGCGACGCTCATCTTCCTTGGATTGCCTAGGTGTGACGTCATCTACGATTTAGGGGTTTCATATAATTTATAAGTGAATAAATTATCTTCTTGGTGTTGAATTCTTTAGAATGTCTTCGGCCTTTAGTTACCTCTTTCTGCTGAGGGCGCGGGAAGAACGAACACGGCCCGACAACCCTCTGTTGTTTCTTATTTATATTGGTGATGGAGACGGTGTTAGAAGAGGTGGAAACGACCGAAGGCGGAGGTGGAAACAACATCCATGAGTTTTCACGAAAGAAAAACCCAGCATTGGGAGCCGTGTGGATGGAAAACTGCGGCCCGCAACCGCATGTCGCTCGGTCGAAGAATAACAGGTCTGCCGAAGCCGGCCCGGCTGAAGAACCATTGTGCCACAAGGGGTGACATACTGTGGTAGACCATAGCCCGCGCTCCATGGGCTGCTTCGGCGGCAAACCAGCCATCTCGTCAGCAGGCCAGGTTGAAGATGGCAGCATCACCCGCAGGTGCCGTGCGGGAGAACCGTGGCCCTCCCCCACGACTCCCTCGTGTTGGAGAAGCCGGCCGACCGGGTAGTAGGGCGGCACTACCGGTTCGAGAAGCCCCACCCCCCCCCCCCCTCGCATCACTTGGCCTACCAGGTTGCAGTACGGATAGCCCGGCTGTGCCCCGCCGGGATAGGCCGCGTGTTTCACCGGGCTGGTCTGGCACCAACAGGGTCGGACTCCCCAAAACTAGGCGACCGACCCGCCAGCCCATTGGGCTTAACGGGTCATGCCCATTAATCTTAAATAAAAATAACATCACATCCGTGCATTCGATCAATGTGATTTCTACAACAATAGAACCCTCGCATCGAGGCGGAAATTTTTCGATAATCTAAGTGAGTTCTGGATGTCTTTGGGTAAACGGTCAGGTTGGTTCGAAACTGAAACCAACCAGGTCCTCAGAGCGTAAACGCTTATAACATAAGGTTCAGACGATCGATTGACGTGTTGTCAATTACGATGGATTTATTTTGATGAGACGATTATTTTGACATACTCCACATGATATTCGGATGAGATTGGAGTATAGTCGGGATAGTTTTAGCTTAAAAACCCACCGGGACCCTAGAACAGAAAATCCAATAACTCACAGACCGGTTGTCCGATTAACACGCCGTCTATTGGGTTGAGACCCCTATGACGAGGCGGTCCATTGTTATACATCTACATGAGACTTAGTGCCACTTGTATTATCAGATTGATGCTCGTGGATTGGATACTCCCGGTTATAAGAGAGCATATTGCAGAGACCTAGTAGCTTGCTGAGACATGACAACTGTTGATCGATCAACTCAGGGTGATTCGGATGGCCCAGTGGGGAGCGCTTGGTTGTAGCAGCAGACCCATGGAGGAGGAGCGCTTGGTTGTAGTGGCAGACCTGTGGTACTCGACAGAAGGAGTACCTCTGTAGGTTATAAGGGAGAGCTCTTGGTTGTACCGGAAGACCCATGGTGGGATGTACGTGGTTGTATTAGTAGGCCCACAACACTCGAGAGGTGGATTACATCAGAAATCTAAGGTTAGTGGGAAGCACTTGGTTGTAGAGGCAGGCCCACTATACTCGACAGAGGATGAGTTCTCTAAGAACTGTGGTTCTGACATTGTTAATTAAAATCCTAGTTTGAGCTGATGCAGTGACCTTTGTGTTTTCCTCATGATAGAGATGTGTTACTTGATATCTTAGGTATATGTATGGTAATATAACTAAGTAATGGTTAACCGTTGATTGCATACTTTGTGGTTTATCTTTGTAGGATTTTATGAGACCTTGACTTTCTCGTGGTCTCTACTGAGCATCATTATACTCACCACTTCACAAAATACTCCCACACCTCGTTGTGTAGGTTTCAAATGATGGAAAACGCTAATGGAGGTTGAGAATTCCTGGATGGGATGGTACCCGGAGGTGGACCTTACAATCTATCGGTTCAACGTGGAGTCTGACGGACATGGAGTGATGAGGAGACCATTTGTACCCACCCTTCCGGTGGGACTCCCAGTGGACGACTCAGGATTTACTGATTTACATTACTGTAGTTGTACTAGCTTTTTAGTTTTATTGTATTTTACTGTTGGGTTTTATTATTGGACCATTTACTTTTCATAACATACTTTTGTATTCAGTATTACATAGTTTTTACTTATCTTATGTACATTGTTGTATTTTTTTATTTCTATAAACGCAATATCTTCCCTTTTATTGGGATTTACGCCATTGGTGCTATTCACCGGGCCCTCGCCTATGGAAGGCGGGCTTGGGGTAGTCACGGCACGGGCCCTGATGACGGGTCGTGAAAAATTGGTATCAGAGGAGTCGTTTATACCGCAGAACATAAGACTCTAATATTTATTTTATGTGAAGCAAAATTGTTAAGGGTACCGAGTGTGGTGTTCAGTTCAGGGAGTCTAGTGTTGGTGTGGTGGCCGACGTATCCATACACCAGGAACCTGACTACTGATTTCCAACTTGGTGCATGAAAACACTGATTGCGTGTGTGTTTCAAAAGTTTTCCATTATGTCATCTAAAAACAAGTCATCTCACCAGGTGTAATCTGTTGACCATGGAGCACCTATTTCTTTTCAAGAGGTATTGACATAGTCAGACAGTGTGGGTTACGAGTGGAGAGAATGACGGTAGCCCACCGAGTAGAGAGGCCAAGGTGCAGGGCCCCATCATAGTAGAGGAACCAGTGGCATCACTAACGATTGGGAAACTGTTGCCACTAGCCCCAGTAGCAGAGGGTGTGCACTACTTGAGCACGTTGCACGAGTTCCTGCAACAGAGGCCTCTGAGGTATCGAGGTGAGACAAATTTTCAGACGGCTGGATGCTGGCTGGAGGTTGTAGCATTATTTTTCCGCACAGTTAGGACACCTTCTGATTTGATGGCGTACCTAACTATTAGTCTCTTTCAAGGAGCACCTGAGAGGTGGTGGAACCTGAGGATCCAGTATTATGATGAGGTGACCGTCACATAGGGATACTTAGAGGGTGTTTTCAGGGCGGATTTTATACCAGCAACTCTACGTCATGTGCGGGATCAGGAGCTACTACTCTTTCCGCAGGGCTTTCCGACTATAGAGAAGTCTTCTACAGCCGGAAGTAGACATACGACATAGAGTTCTAAGAGGACGAGGCGATCAGGTGGGAAACCTCAGGAAAAATGTTTGGTTGTGCGCGAGACATGAAGCAGAGCTAGCTATATGAGGAGCAGGAAGTGCTATGCATGCGGCGAGAATAGTAACATGGCTCATCACTACCCGACCCATCCTGTATATGAGTAGCATGTAGTAGAAGGACCTTCCAAGAAGAGGCATATGTTTGATCATGGAGGTCCTCCGAGAGCAGGAAAATGTGGCAGAGGAGCTGGTTGAGCAGTAAGTGGACTGGAGCAGGAATAACTCTAGACATGGAGGCCTTTGTTTATGATGCTTCTAGCTTCGTTGATATCGTTTTTTGTGGGTTCTTTGTGTCTTGTAATTTGAGCTACATTAATAAAACACACTTTTCCTTGTGATGTTTTCTTTCTAGACTTTTTGTGTGTTTGATACTGAGAGGATCTTGTTAAAACCATTAACATGACCCTCACATTCGAGATTCCTACTGGAGGGGACCCAGTAACCACACATTATTGCCGACAGTGTGACTCAACCCTTGGAGGCGAGAGTAACGGTTGGATCATTTGGTAGTAGTTTCGAGGACTTACGACATCGACCATGGAATGAAATAGTACCATTCATTTCAGGATTGACTGTATTAGGAAAATAATGTGGTTCATCTAGTGGATAAGGCCAAATTTCTCTTTTCAAGAAAGGGGAAAACTTAGCAGCTGTCTGTGTTGCTGATATCATTTGTGGATAGGGATGGAGAAGCCTTTCATTAGTCCCTCACATTCACTCCTCCACTACCTCAGCACGTCAGAGTTAGTGCAGGATACATAAGAGAAGGTTCATATCATCTAGGAGCGGATTGAGACTATACAAAGCAGACATGAGTCTTATTCTAATAGGATATTGAGTCTAATGGAGTTCTAGGATGCTGACCACGTCTTCCTATGGGTCTCAGCTTGATGATGTCTGCAGATATTTGGCTAAGGTGGAAAGTTATCTCTATGCTTCATAATACCTTTCCAGGTCCTCAGCAGAGTAGGTGAGGTGGCTTACCGCATGGCCCTTAAACCTCAGTTGCATCGGGTGCAGGACATCTTCCACGTATCTCTACTGAGGAGATACGTGAAAAACCCAACCCACATCATCGATCATGGGAAGCTGGACATCGATGATAGAGAGAGTTTCATGGAGGTCCCGGTGGAGATCATGTATCGACAGGAGCGGGTTCTACGTGGACGGCCGATTCCTATGGTGTGCGTTCGCTGGCAGCATGGGAACCTCCAGGGTAGCACATGAGAGCGGGAGGCTCAGATGCATGCTCAGTAATAACTTTTGTTTCCCTAGTGTCTGTTGTAGCTTTATAGGGATACAAATCCCTGAGGTGGGGGTAATGTAAAGACACGGAAATTTCAAGGAAATATTTTTCTTAAATTCTTTGGAATTTTACTAGTCTGAAGTTTCGGACGGTGCTCGATTCCAAGGCCAGATTGCCTGGAATGATCTATCGAAGTTTTGTTAATATTAAATTAACGTGCATAAGTATATTTTCTGAATAATTGGAATAACTCATAAATGGTTACTCTGATCAGAAATCTGAGACCACCACTGAACTCATGAGGGTAATATTTCTTTAAGAAGATACTAACTTGGGTCGGCGAGGGCCACCAGAGAAAGTTATTTTTTAGCCACAAATAAAATAATTAAGTTACTATTATTTTATCATAAAATTTATAACCATTAAATATTAACTCGGATTGGAAATCCATGGGTATAATTTGGTTCGTTGGGTCGTGTTTCACCTAGGCAGAGCCTACCCTCGACTATAGTGTGACTCGGGTGGATGTTAATAATTTTCCAAACTTTTTTTCAGTTACGATCAATAAACACACATTTGGGATTTTATATATTTTGAACCGGTGCTCGGAATTGAAATCTGATGTCACAGATGAACTCACAGAGCCAGTATTTGATTAAGGGGACCTTTACCATAGTTTCGTTTTGTCGTATGTCGTAGTTCAAATATCGGGATTCGATTTGAATAAAATAAAATTGTTGTGTTACAATTCTATTTTAAGTAGAAATTAATTCCTCCAAAGGGATGTTGGAGTGCAGCCCACACCCAACCAAACAACCCATTGGATGATATAACTAAGGGTGGTTTCGTTCACACGAGCCCCTAACTTATCACCTTCCCTCAACTCTCTTGAGACCCCCATTTAACTCCCATTCATTTATTTTTGACAACTCCTCAATTTTTGAATTTTAAACTCTCCACTTATCTCTCAATTAGTTTTCCAACTCAATTAATTAATGACTTCATTAATTAATTTGTGGTTAAACCATTAATTTTAATTGTTTATAATTGCATAAAAATTCATTAAAACTTCGAGAAGTCTTTTATAATATTTGGTTAGAAAATATTTTGGTGGGGGAAACCTTTGAAGAATTATAGGAGCTTCATTCTTCCAAGAAGAACATCATCCTCTCTCGGCGAAGAATGCTCCATGACTTCTCATACCTTATTCTTCCTCAGAGTCAAGGGAGAAGACACCTATCTCAAGAAGCTTTGCCTATGTCAACGAATCTTCCTCCAACGTTGACGGGACATCACTGTTCTCCACGATGCCATCTTACGCTACATCCCACTACCATGATGCATGTCTTTTGCTGCCTGTTGACGTGCGATGTCAATTATGAGGTAGTGGGTTTTTGTATAATTTATAACTGAAAAAATTATCTTGTCGGTGTTGAATTCTCTAGAACGTCTTCTTCCTTTTGAAACCTCATTACACGGAGGGAGTAGGACGAACGGACATGGCCTGGCATCCCTCCATTGGCGCTTGTTTATATTCTTGATGGAGAAGGTGTCGGAAGAGGCGGTGATGACCAAAGGCGGCAGTGGCAACAGCGGCCATGTGCCGACCTGAAGAAGACCATGACACATGGTGTCGCATGGAAGGGAAACTACGCCTCGCAATCACATGCCCCTTGGTCGAAAAATAACTGGCCGGCCAAAGCCATCCGGGATGATGAACTACGTTGCCACAAGGGGTGCCACACTACGGAGGACTACAACCCGCGCTACGTGGGTCGCTTCAGTGGTGAACCAGTCGGCTCGTCAGCTGGCCGGGTTGATGATGGTCGCGGAACCCGTAGGTACTACCTTGGAGAACCGCGACCCCCCCCCCCATCTGGGCCGCTCACATTGGGGAAACCGGTCGGGCATGAGAGCAGTGCCGCTTGGTGCCGCTGGTTCGGGAAACACGGGGGCCACCCCCCCCCCCCCCCGCATTTCTCGGCCGCCCGGGCCGAGCCGCTCGGCCAGGCCGTGACCCTCTGGTCCAGTCCACGCCACTCTGGGTAGGGAGGTGAACTTCACTGGGATGGTCCGACACCAGCCTGGTCGGACCCGCCAAAACCAGGTCGACCGACCCACCAGCCCACTGGGATTAATGGTCCAGGCCTGTTACACTTATATAAAAATAACTTCATGATTATGGGTCCAATCAATGCACCATCTGCGGCACTAGGATACTAGATTCGAGGAGTTACTATTGTGATACTCAAAGTGAGTTTGGATGGCTTTGAAAAAACAGCCGGGTTGGTTCAAAACCGAAACCAACCTGGCCCTCAGGGTAGAAACAGATATAACATAAGTACCAGACATCTGATTGACGTGATGTAAATTATGTTGGATTTTGTTTATGAGACGGCTCTTTTTACATACTCTACATGGGATTAGAAAGATATTGGAGTATGTTCGGGTTGGTTTTTTCTTAAAAACCCACCGGGCCCCTAGAACAGAAAAGCCAATAACTCACAGACTGGACATCCAATTGACGTGCCGTCTGCTGCATTTAGACCCCTATGATGATGCGGTACTTTTTGATACTTCTATGTGACACTTCATGACACTTGTAGTATCAGATTGAGGCTCATGGAGTGCACCCTTCCAATTACGAGCAAGCAAATTGCAGAGACCTAGTAGTTCGCTGAGACTTGACAACTGTTGATTGATCGACTCGGGGTGATTCCGATGGCCCGGTAGGGATCTCTTTCTTGTAGAAGAAGACCCATGACGGAGGATCACTTGGTTGTAGTGGTAGACCCACAGTACTCGATAGATGGAGTACCACAATAGGCTATGTAGGGGAGCACTTGGTTGTAGTTCAAAACTAATGGTGGGAAGTTCTTTGTTGTAGCAGTAGACCCACCGTACTCGACATGTGGAGTACTTCAGCAGTCTAAGGTTAGTGAGAAGCAATTGGTTGTAGTTTAAGGCCCACTATACACAACAGATGAAGAGTTCTCTAGCAGCCGTGGTTTCGACAACATGAATTTAAATCCGGGTTTGAGCTGAGTCAATGTCCGTTGTGTTTTCTTCGTGATTGATATGGGATACTTGATAACTTAGGTATATGTATGGGAATATAGCTATGTAATGGTTAATCATTGATTTCATACATTGTGGTTTATCCTTGATGGATTTTGTGAGACTTTGAGGGTCTCAGGGTCCCTACTGAGTATCGTTATACTCACCCCATCATGGGCTTTGACTGCACCTCATTTTATTGGTTGTAGATGATGGAAAATGCTGACGGAGGCCAAGGGAACTAGGACGAGACTGTACCCGGAGGTGGACCTCACGACGTTTCGGTTCACAGTGGAGTTTGTCATACGTGGAGTGCTGAGGTGACCAAATGTACCCAACCTTCGGGTGGGACTCCAGGAGGTTGAATCAGCTATTTCTGATTTACTTTACTGTAGTTGTACTAGATTTTTAGTTGTATATTACTTTACAGTTGGGTTTTTATACTGGCCCATTTACTTTTCAACACTTACTTTTGTATTCATTATTACATATTGTTTACTTCTATTGTGTACTCTGTTGTGTTTTTTTACTTCTATAAAGACAATGCCTTCCCTTTTATCGGGATTTACTCCTTTGGTGGTAGTGCCCAGCCCCTAGCCAATTGAAGGTTGGCTTGTGGTAGTTACGACATGGGCCCCGAGGACGGGTCATGACAATATCATTTTAGAAGTTTTACTATTTTCATTCATATTTACAATCAATTATTTGTTTTCATTGTTTTAATACATTACTCATCCAAAAAAACATATCACTAATATATTTAGTAAGATAATATAATTCCCACAAGAAGCCAATTTAAAAAAAATCCATTTTTACTCATAAAATGATCATGTTAATTTTATTAATAGTTTTGTAAATATACATTAATTTTTTTTAAAAAATAAACATTTGAATCATATAAAATAAATTAAAAAAATAACATATTTTATTATTATTTTCAGGTTTATATCAACATAATTTATAGTTACATAAGTTTTATGTGTCTATGTGAATTATCTATTTATATGGTATCATATAGTGGAATTCAATGTTGGTGATTAAACTATCATAGATCATGTGGTAATTTTAATGAGATTGAACTTTACTCACATCAAATATTTATTATATGATTTTTATTTTTCAGGTTTTATGGAAAATAATTTTTAATATACCTCCTATTTAGGCTTTGAGAAATTATTTTCGTAATCATGACTTTTGTAATATGGTAAAAGTTTATTCCTTCTTCTTGGTAGATTCAAAAATATTGTTAGTTTCAATTTTTCCCAATAATATAGCAACATTTTTATAAGGGTAAAATTTTATTTTTATGTGTTAATATTTTGGATTACATTATTGGATAATGTAGAATACAATATTAAAATAATATATACTAATATAAAATAAATTGTTAAATTCTAGGAAAATTCATTGGTATATAATTTTATATTAAAATAAAATTATTTGTAATGAACGATAATCATCATTTTTTCCCCTGATGATTATTTATATTAACAATCCTTCATATATTTCTTTTATATCTCTTGAAATTTTTTTGGATGTTGTCAAATAATTAAAAAATTCAAAATATTTAATTAGTTATTATCCATAAATTCTCCTTTTAAAAATAATATTCCATTTTAAATGAATGGTATAAATTTTATAAAATTGGTTGAATCATCCATGAAAATTCTCCACTTTAGAATACATTAATTGAAGATGTTTCTTGATTTTTTGGGCTCTAAAAGTCATTTGCATCAAGGATAATTATTTCTTAGTATGGTTATCCCTCTTCACATTTATATATAAATAAGTAATTTCTTCATCATGAATGTGGTCAATATATCCATTTCAGGATCCCCTAGGTGAAAAACTATTTTTATAATTTTTCCAGCTAGATTAAGATTAATTTTATTGTCATAGTAGAGTTCACATGAATTTTACAATAACATCAAATCAGGAATAAATTTTTTTTACATGAATGAAGAATATCACCATAATTGAATCACTCCAGTAATTATAGACTCATATATTACTCCATGTGATTATAAGGGAGACTCCTATACATTTTTTATCCTATACTAATATCATGAGATATTTTCAAATTTCAAGTCAATAGTTTTTAACCCATTATTCATGTCAACACTATATCAAAGAAGGATGAATATTATGCATTACACATTATACCATTTACATAGATATAGTTTATGTCATGAAATTTATAGGCTATAAAATTTTTGAATGATGTAAACCATTCATGAGGTGACTAATAAAATCCATTTTGGGAGATATAATATACTCAAAAACCCTAGAGATCAATCGATAAAATCTTCTATCATTTATCTTATTAATTATTTTGATAATGATGTTATTAAAATAACATGTAGAACACATTAATAAAATTTTTCATGTTTTAGAATCAAACATAAACATATGATAATGTATTGAAGGGATTCAGTGACACACATTTAATAAATGAAACACTGTGGAGATAGTATAAAACCATTTTGGTTTGATTTAGTTTGTACCAAAATATTATAATTCAGTCAATGAATATTCCAATACTAGATAGTGAAGTTTCTTAATGATCAATATGATGTGATTTAGAGAAATAATGGGTGAATAAAATCACATGTAATAATGTATTTTTCTTGGTTCTCACACCATTTTTAACTCATGGATAATTTTTGGTGTAAGAGGATGAGATCTTATAACACATGATCCTATTTTTTTATAAATTTGAATTATTAACATAGTAAATAGATAATCAATAACATTGACTATAATAAAAAAATTACATAACAAATATGTTTATCAATTCCTTCTTCCTAACTAGAAGTGTCTTTAAATATTTAATTATGAAGGAACATTTATTCTTCAACATAATTTCCATGAAAACATACATGTATGGGTTACATGTTGTCTTAGTGGTTCAATAAAAAATAATCGTAATATTCAATTGGATGATCAAAAAAAATTTATAAACATGTCATGTTTAACAACATGGTATTATTTCTTCTATATGTTAATTAGATAAAAAAATAAAACAAAATTGAACAAATAAGGACCATATACCCTTTAAAAAGATAACAGTTTGGTGGAATAGACTATAACATATTTATTTTAAAAAATCTAAATCAGTATAAAATATGTGTAATTTCTTATTCACCAATGGTGAAATATTTACCACTTCATTTTGACATGGTCTCTTTATTTTCATAGAACTAATGGATCACTTGATATTCATGGATTTTTTCTATGGTGTTAACTCGTCCTTTTCAATGTGGAATACATCATTGATACATTGGGATCTTTATACTCGGTAGTAAGTATATCACAAAAAAATATCTGGTCACATAAAATTATAGAACTTTAATTTCATCTCCTAAAAAAATAATTACTATAAATATTATTATTATATGAAATGACTACTCTATGTATGAGTAAATTGGCAGCCTATTTCAACTGCATCATTATATAAAATATATGATAGTTTTACAGAATACATGATTAAGAGTAAAAAAATATTCTAATATTATTACCATTATAATGAATCAAAATAAATAATTTTTTTAGATATATAAACTCAATATATATACCTTAATTTTTTAACCTAGTGAAGTCCATTGAGCCTCTAACTATTATAGGATAAATTGTTCCATAAATAAACATGTGTAAATCTATAAACTCATTAATGGGGTTCATTTAGAATCAAGTCATATAATTTATCTATTGTAAAAGTTATCTAAACACTAATAGATGGGATATAATGGTGTTTTTTAGAGTAATCCAACTCCCAGTGTATGAAAAAATAATTCACGAACCTCTATTTATTGATAACACTTCATAAATTATCTTTTATGAATTACCTTCATGGGGGGATTCTCAAATATTTAAAAGTATTCAAAGTCCACATCCTTTATTCTATAATTTCGTGACTTGGATGCCACTAAAATTGTACTCCAATTAGGTTCCCAATATGGTATCAAGATTGAATCTACATACTATAGAGGCTCCAGACTAGTTGCGATGAAATTCGATGTGTCTTTGGAATTACCAATCAATTCTGTTCGAGTAAATAACATCATAAATATAAATATATAATCATTGTAGTAAATAAACATTGTGTGGAATTAGTAAATAACAAAATCATTTTTTAATGATATCTTAAATTATATAAACTGTTGAACATCCATGTCATTTAAAAAACATTGATCAACCAATGGGTACTTCATATATATTGGAGTATATAAAGGGAAACTAAATAAAGGTATAAGGATCTAGGAAAAACTCTTAACTATACTACATACTTGGTCTCCAGTACACAATATCAAGAATCTCTATCATGTTCAAAAAATACATAGGAGTGGGCTTACTTGGTCAGGAATCTATGGGCCGTTTCTTTATAGATCATGTAATTTATGATCAATAAAATATGTAGACATGTGACCAGCACACACAGAGTTGCCGAATTGATAAATATTGAAAACAATAGCATAAATATGAATACAGTCAATCTGTAGTTTTATAATCTCTATCGACCATATCAACATCTAGCTATGTTAGAAACTCATTGGGACTATTAAATTACATAAATATACACCCATAAAAAATATATGTATATTCCAATAGTTGGACATGTAATTGACATAAGACAATAAAGTAATATGTCCATGAACAAAAGAAAATATAAAAAACAGCACCTAGTCAATCATACAATATATGATCAATTTGAATGGAAATCCTGGCACTAGGGATTTGAGTTTGATATCATACCACCCAATCTAGGTATCATTAATTAAATCTATGGGTCCATAATCCTAATAGAAAATATAATCTTTCTTTAGTGTCATAATTGTTTATAGAAGCTATTTCACCATAGGGGCACATGTTCTAGAACATGGCTCACACGTACTGACCACTAGTCACAATAATTAATTCTTCTTAATGATAACTACAAATCCAATAAAAATACCACCTTTACTAATATTAATATATATGTGACATGAAGTACATAACCAAAGTGTTTATATCTGATGAAAATAAAGAATTAAAAAATTAGATTTCTCCATGATTCTGTCCATGTAATTCATAAATTGGAATCCAATTATCACTCCAGAAGTATAAAATCCAACATCCCATTATTTCCATCCAATTATTCCCTTTAATGTAATAACAGTTTTAGTACAATGAAATATAATTGATATTCCCTATGAGTCATTCTAAGTCATTCCAACATTGGAGTACATGTATCACTTCTTAAAAATGTAATTCATCTTCCCTTTGAGTTCATCCATCGAATACCAATAATAAATCCAATAATCACCTTAGGAATAATATAATTAATCTTAAATTTGATTCCTACCAAGTAGTTTCTATATATAAATAAATTATCACTAATGGAAGAGTATAATTCATCTTTCCTATTAGTTCATCTGAGGAATTACTATATGGGAAACCATGTATAACTCTTGGAATAATATAATTCATCATCCATCTATTTCCATACATGAGATTTTTATATTTGTCAATTCTATCATTAAAAAATTCATCTTTCCTCTATGTCTATCCAACAAATTCCTACATTGGACTCCGTATTCTAATTTTCACATAATATAATTCCTCTTATCCTAGAAAGTACCTCTGTAAATCAAAAAATATATATAAATAAAAGGGGCCCCAATGTTAGACCTTTTCAGGTCTGTTTAAGAATCTCAATAATAATAATAATATTAATATTAATATTAATAATTCACATCACACTCGGAACATGATCCATAATCCTAGAAGAGCTTTTGGATATCATAGTTTCATTAATATTAATAACATGAATATATAAATTAATGATTAGGGGTGGCTGAAGCCTAAACACATCGCTACATACATTTTCTCGTGAAGGCACATGTTCAGTATAGGTTTTATATTGTCACATACTATAATCTCCAACAAATCCTATAACTTACTATATTAGGGTCAATAAAATTTCATGGAACCCATTGGGTCCCTAAGATCAAAAAACTCAAAATTCATATTTATAGGAATCCTCGGAAAAAATAATCTACTTGAGGGATCCTACATGTGATCGTTAAATGAAGTAAGTAAAAATGTGTTAGCCTACATGAGTTACATTTTTGTAAAATTCTTTGAAGACATCCATTGTGAGATCCACGTAACATTTTTCATAGTCAGAGGCATTATACATGGGATCCTCTATGTCAAATATTATTCTAACTCATGGAGTAATAAGAAATGATGTAGAGTACTATTCTAGAGAGATAGATCATATCCCACTTCATATCTGGGGTCTCAATATTAGTATGTAGCTAAATTTGATTTTAGAAGAAGAACCACTTAATTATGTTTAACATATAAAACACCAATGAGGATTCCTAAAATCACCCCAAGGATAGTATCATTGCAATTTAGGTAAAAAATAGCTCAAAATGGGATGCTCATGTGTCCTATTTTGGGTACGGTCATGAGGATATGAAAAACCCTAAATATGTAGTAAGGGAGGAGTACACATCATGTATACCCCACTATATGTAATGTACTCTCAAAGCCTTACATGGGTGTCTACCCTAGCCAAACATGGTGTGTATAGACTGTATACGTCGCTTTCATTTTATTTGCATAGAATGTACCATACAAGGGATTCCTTCCTATATACCACATACGACCTGACCATTTATATATCTTGGTTTCTACATTTACATGTTGTACAACCCGTAAAAGGACCGGCTACATACTTTTACATAACCATGTTCCCCTACACTGGTTGTCTTCCCATGTACTCAGATACATGGAAGATTCTGAGTAAATTTCATGCATAATACATTTTTGGGGTGCACTTTGAAAATGGTCAACTTCCTTGAATGGGAAGAACATAAGACTTGTGTTCCTGAACCACACACTAGGTGATTTGGGTTTTTGAATGCGGAACCCTCAAATAACCACAAAACACTAATTCCCCCCCCCCCCAAAGCTATAGATAGACCGTCGAGGGGTCTTATAAAGTGATTATAGATCACTAAAACTAGAAACCCTTAAAACTATGTGTATTTATGAAAATAAATTTCTTACTTTTAGTGGGAACCCACTAATGCATCGCCAATTTACGTGATCAAACACTACTACAAAATGATATGTCTTTTCCAGAGAAATTAGAAATAATGGATATTCCTATATATATATTTATCTCTATTTACCCCTCTCCATATACTCTTTTAGTAGAGGAAAAGTAAACCCAAAAAGTTTAATTCTCAAGAATCCATAGATTAAAGGGGAAAATAAACATTTAAAAAGGAATAAAAGAATTTATAAGAAAAGAGAAACGAAAAGAGTCTTCGGCTCAACCTTAATTCCCAAAAAGATTTCATGCCCCACCTAAGACAAATACACCATTCAGACTCAACTAATAACAAATAATCTTAGTCTATTTTTCAATTAAAATGATATTATTGAATGAATTCTTGTTATGTTTTAGTAAATATATAATAAAATATTTACAATTATATATTTGATAAAAAAATCAAGATATTTTTATTACAAAAAACTCATTTCATAGGGTGAAAACCCTATTCTACGAAAATTTTAGTTATCAAATATTAATCTAAAATCATACTCCTTGGGTAAATGCCTATTTTTCACTGTTAAATCATATAAAGGAAAAATTCCAATTTCATCTTTAATTTCAAGTCCAAAAAACATTGGTTGCTTAAAATATTCTCTCCATTATTTCAAAAAATTATTCATATAATTTTTTAGATGAACTAATATGAAATATATTAACATATCTATCTTAATGTTTTCAATAATAATAATTATTTTGTTTTATTTAATGATATATTGATATATTATTCATTTTATTTCCTTGAAAACATTATATATTGATGTTATTATTTAATGATTAGATAATGTTTCAATATTTTATATATGTGATTTTTTGATAATTATTATTATTTAAATGGAAGTTTATTTAATTGGTGTTAAAAGGTGTGGTTTGAGTATGTGATTGGAAATGTTATGTAGTTAGAGTGAAGCGATTAATAAAATTATTTTTGAATACCTTATGTATCATATGGCATCAGCATTAGAATTAATGGGATTGATGATATAATATATGAAATTATTCACTACATAGTGTACCATTGGTGGATGATTACACTCTATCTAGAGTTTTTTTAAACATTAGGGGTCTTGGAATTGGTGAACCAGGGTGTGTGTATAGTTAGTATCATATCCTCAAACCAAATAGATGTATTATGTCTTATATTTCCTTTTTACCTTGTTATTAATTTTATAATATATGATAATTGATTATCATATATTTATATTTTTTAATTTTTACTTTTATTATTATGTGTTTATCATTGTAATATATATTAATGCATTCCAAATTAAACATTAGTCAATTCATTATCCATTATTTTATGATTATTCAAAAAAAATATTATTATTTCTATATTCTTTAGTTTTATATAATGTATAAAATATTTTCTCCATAGTTTATTTGTAAATTTTTATGATTATATTTAAAAAATTATATAATTTTAGTTTATAACCATGAAACTGAAAATATTCTTCAAGTAGTTTTTTTGTAAAATAAAACACATATAATTTAAAATATATTCCATTATTCTAATGATTAATATATTTTTATTTTTTATTTAAACAGAATGTGATTAAATTATTCTAAGAAATGTTTTTTTAAACCCCTCAGACACACATTTTCAATGTATTTACATTATTTCCATTAATATTTGAAATATAATGGGTAAATATTTATTTAAAATTTGATCAGATTCCTATAATTATTTATGGATAATGTGATATGTTGATAAAGAAACATTTAATTTAATGTTGGGAATGATTGGCTCTGTTCTAATTTTTTATTTTGGTATCATCGTGTACTATTGCTATTCTATATTCTATGTCCTTATTTTAATCGAACTGTATATTTTTTGTTACCATGGTTTATACGTATGTTATTGTAATTAAATATAATTTTCATGTTCTAATTTTGGACTTTTGAGTACATTTTGGTGTAATTATTTTTTATGTTTATATTTCTGTGTTTTATATTCTTCAAATATCATACCACTTAGGATTACATGGTATATATCTTTTTGGAAGAACACTTTTTCTATTAAAATGGGAAATACCATTCAATATGTTTACATATTTGTTCATTAGCTCTTATTTTCATCCCAAGGTGGTTATGAAACATTTTCTGGACTCATGGAATACCATATTTAATTTTGGGTTAGGATACCTGGGGTTAGTTAATTATAAAATATTTCCCAATAAGAATTTTATTATTATTTTTTAATAATAGAGGGTATATGAGATATAATATTTATAATTTTATAGGAATGTTGATAGGATGTTCTCAAAAAATATTTTCATAATAAATAATTAGTTTCATTTCTCTATCCTGAATATTTATTTTTTGTGATGAGTTTGTTTCAACATTTCTTATTAATGTTTTTTCATGATTTTACTTTTTGAAGTGGATAATTATAGTTCATTATAAGGATGTAATATAAGGGTTCATATGATACATACCATTAATCAAAACATTGATTCCCATTATGATAGTTCATATAGATACTTTCGGGATTGATAACAAGTTTCCTTACAAGATAGTCTAATAATAAATCATGAAAACTGAAACAACACAAAGTTTCATTAATGGAAGTCCCTCTTGATCTAATTAAATGCGTCTTTATGTTTATATAAAATTTCAACATCATTGGTTTTATGTTAATAATTTTGACTGTTGCTAATGTAGCCATTGAACAGTGATCACATGATTAATATAAATATAGGGTCTTAACAAATCCAAATTTACTCAGACAAAAGAAGCGATGGCCTCATCCAGTAGAATTTCTCCATACGAAGCCCATTTGTCGGAGCATGGAGAAGAGGTGGCATCCTTGGGATTCTCTCTTGAAAAATCCTAGGCTGAGCTTTATCATGTCAATCTCAAACGGGACTGTCTACGAGAAAAGTGGAAGTTTATAGAAATTACCACTCGAGCGATGTTATCCAAGCCACCCAAAGAGTCTGTCACCATCGCACACCTTACAATTTGGTCTTATGAGGCTATTTTAAGGGGTTATGTAACTAATCTATATTACTATGTTCATGAAAATTATTTTTGTATATAATAATGAAAATAATTTCTTTTCATTATTGATACATTGTAAATAGTTTTTAAAGAACAAATAGTGTTTTTAGTTATTATTTAATTAAGAAATCTATTTTATTAAATTAAGGGAATTTTTAATTTAATATTATTTTAATAAAATATTATTATTATTATTATTAGATTACTTTTATTATATATTAATGATCATTTAATTGTACGAATGCAATTATAATTTTTATTGAGGTTTGAAAGCCATTTTTGTCAAAACCTGTAAATTTTCGATAAATGTCGTTTTTTATTTCAAAAGTAAAAATTAAAATATTTATAAAATTATTTATATAAAATAAATGTTATTTTTGGAATCGTGACATCATAATTTTCCAATGGTGAATTTTTCATAATTTTCTGAGACAGTCAAATTTCTGAGTAAAAATTAAATAATGTTTAAAGACATAATGTGTTTTATGACATCATAATGACCCAATAGTGATGTAATAAAATACAATAATCAATATTTTCGGCCAATATATGTTTTACCATTATAATAATGTGATTTTGGGTTAGTTTAGATTACATTTCAAAGCATTAATGGACCCCTCAAGACTTATTAAACACCTTTCCTTTTTAAATTAAATTCCATGGGAGTGTGACTCACCTCCACATAAACAACCTTAACATTTTAATAAGTTTGGATGTTGTCCTTATAAAATAATTTTTTCCTCTTCCCTTCGCCAAAAACCATGGGCAAAAATAATGGTATGGTTTGTGGTTTGGATTAATATAATATAAGGGGTCCCAAACCTAAAAAATAAAGAATTCCCTCACCTTTCCTATATAAGCCCCCCAAGCTTCCACATCCTCCTCAGTAAAAGCCTTTGGAGTTCGTCCAAACTCTGACCTAATCTCTATATAATCCTCCCAAGGTTCCCCAAGCTCCCAAAAAGCCTCTCACAAGCCTCTTTCTAGCCTTTGGAAGCACACTTCCAAGTAAGGGTTTTTTTCCTTTCTCATTTTTGTCCAATTTTCATTAAGTTATTTTGCACTTTTAATTTAAATTATGAATGTTGGGGTATGGTTTCGAATATCTCGAATACTTCTCTCTTTAGGTTTGAATGATGGGAGATCCCTTTCTCTCTCATTAAATGCCTCCCATGTACACCCGTTACTATGCCGAAATTCGGAAAGGAACTTCTCTCTCCTCTTTTACATTCAAGCAATACTTTGGTATCATGAATCTAAATTCCATTACAAATGTTGGGACATGTATCTATATGACCTCCTTACATTCAATTACATTTAAATATGATGAGGATCACTATTATCTCTCATCAACCATTTTAATGAATTCTTATTTCACGCCGTTATGCTGTCAAAATCGCACGGATTTTCTAAACCAATGTCATTGTGTAGTGAATACCATGCCCATTTCTCCATCAAGGATATTCACCATTATGCACATTTACATATTGATTGTAACTTTTCATTTATTAATTCCACATTCTTTATCATGGAATAAATGATTATGTCTATGAATCCATGTTTTATGATCCATGTGGCACACTTATGCATGAAATGAAATGTTTAAGAAGGCTGTGCCCTTATAGCACTCCAATGAATTGGGTAATGTATAGTATCATGATACGTCATTGGAAATTAGAGTTGACTCATGCTAATTCAAGTTAAATGAGGGTTTACTCGTCCTTTATGTCCAATGAAGATTTACTCATTCTCCATGTGCAATGCGCCTTGGCCCATGCTAATTCCATGTTAAGTGTTGTTGCCACATTTCCATGTTATGATTATCATGATTTATCATGCTTTTATGTTCATGTTTCTCTTATGCTCTATTAATATGCCTATTTCCTAACATGTATTGTACTATTCATGTTATTACATGTGTACTCCCTTACTGGGCTTTATAGCTCACCCTTTTCTTATGCATGTCCTCAGGTTATACCACTCAATGCTAAGTACGAGGGAATGTAGTGTTCATGTAAAGGATTTTTTCAATAAAGATGTTGTATTTGATTTTTTACATTCTTATGTAATGATCCTAAGCCCCAAAGACACTAATCCTCTTGATCATCTTTGTTGTATCAAGTGATTTTTTATTTAATAAATAATGTTTATGTTTGTAATAAAAGCAGGGTTGTCATAGTTAGTATTAGAGGATAGGTTTGGTTATTTTGGGGATTAGGATTAGAAAACCCTAGTAAAGCCTTTGATACAAGACTAAGTACAATAAAAACGTCCCTATGTTTTGGTCAGTATTGAGTAAGTGGGATATCAATAAAATACATCCATGTCTAGATACGAGCAGGTAGTGGCGGCTCTGGCACAGATGTATCTTAGTGGTAAAACCCGAAAACACCGCTTTGAGCTACACTCGAACGGGAACTGGCGCACAAAAACGGACATTGTTGCACTCTTGGTTACGAAACACCCAGTGGATATGTTTTGGTAAATTCACAAGATTAGTATGAACACTTATTAAGGGAATTATAAATTCCTCTTAGAATATATGTTATAAAGTAAATCATGAAAATCTTAGATTAAATCCTATAGACTCATGAGTTAAGGAAATGAAAGTTTATTTATAAGTCATCAACTTTTGTCTTTGGATTACACTTTATGTGTTACCCCTAACTTTATTTTATTCCATCCAATGGCTTTTAATAGGAGGACTCGGGAGAACAAACATTGTGAAGATCAGTGTGATGACTGTACTAATGAGATGCCCAATCCAATGGGAGCGGGAATCACGAACATTGTCACACTTATCCCTCAGCTAACTCATTTTTTGAATAGAAAAATGGGTCAAAAGGAATGTCCAACCCCCCCCCCCCCCCAAGAAAGAACAAGTCGATATCGAGAGCTTCATGAGGCAAAGGCCTCTTACTTTTAGTGGATCATCTGATCCCACAATCGCTGAATAGTGGATCAACTCCATTGAAAAGATATTATCCATCCTTAAATGTTCTGAACAAGAGAAGGTTCTCCTGTATGATTATCCTATAGAGGTTGAAGCTAAACAATGGTGGTCGTTGATCAAAAATACAAAGCCTGAGGAGGAGATCGAGGCATTGGAATGGAAGGATTTCTGGAAGATGTTTTTTGATAAATATTTTCCGTGAACCCTCCGACTTAAGATGGAAAGGGACATACATTCCCTACAGAAAAAAGATGAAGAATCTGTGGGCTGTATGAGGAAAACATTACCAGGCTTGCACATTATGCTTTCAGCTTTTTCGTTACCCCTACGAAAAGCATTAGAAATCCGTCACTTCGACAGCTATGAGGAAATTGGCTGATGTGCCCTCAAGGTCGAAATGGAGATCAGAGAATCACAATGGTAGCATGAGGATAATAAGCGCAAGGTGGAATTCAATGTTGGTGGGCCGATGTATAAATCTAACGGTTCTAAGAAGATCCAGCACCCCACTTGCCAAATGTGCATAAAGAAGCACTTTGTAAATTGCCTCAAGGATACGAGGAAATTCTTTAGGTGTAGAAGAGAGGGGAACCTAGCTGTTAAATGTCGGCAATAAATACATGCGGCTACAACAGAGGAAAGGAACGCTCTGTTAGAAACTCAACGTGTTGTTCAATGATACAAATACAAAGAACTGGGTCATTTTGAAAGTCAAGGCCCTAATACAAGGGTTTTCGGAGGCAACCAACAACCTCCAAGGAAGCAAGGAAGAGCTTTTTCCATCACTCATGACGAACTGAACCCTGACAACGATGTGGTGATAGGTACTCTAGTTATTCATTCATTAATAGAAAACATAATTCTTGATTCATGTTTTACGCATTATTTTATGTCTCTAAATTTTAGTAGAACAACCCCAGTACCACCATACATCATGGAAGTGAAGATGTCGGTGAGTATGAAAAATGGGAAAATCATTACATCCCAAGAATATAAGTCCTCCCCTATTATAGTATGTGGATTTAATTTCCTGGTGAACCTCATCATACTCCCTTTGGTGGAATTTGATGCAATTCTTGGCATGGATTAGCATTCCTTATATAGATCCAATATAAATTGGCGAGAGAGGGAAATCACACTCCATATGGAGAATTGGCCCCCGATTCATTTCAATTGTAAGGAGGAAGATGAATCTCCTTTAGCTTCATCATCTCATGCGTGGATATTACTGCCTTATGAGCAAGCGTATCTGGCTCAGATGATTGAGTCCAAGGAAGAAACCATCCTTAAAGAAATGTCTATTGTGAGGGAATTCGCTGAAGTGTTTCCCAAGGAACTGTCTGGTCATCCTCTTAGAAGAGATGTTGAATTCTCAATTGAACATACACCCATGGCTTTACCAATATCCAAGACTCCATATAGAATGGCTGTTGATGAGCTTGAAGAGCTGAAGAAACAACTATAGGAAAATCTCGATAAAGGGTTTATACGCCCAAGTGCTTCACCAAGGGGTGCACCAGTCCTCTTCATCAAGAAGAAGAAAGGGTCAATGCGGATTTTCATCGATTACCGTCAACTTAACAAAATCATGATAAAGAACAAGTATCCTCTCCCATGAATTGATGACTTGTTCGATCAGCAATGTGGAGCATAATAATTCTCCAACGTAGATTTGCAGTGAGGATATTATCATATAATGGTGAAGAAGGAATATTTCCCCAAGACTGCTTTTCATACATGAAACAGGCCCTGTGTGTAACGCCCCGACCCCAGCTACCCAGAGTCGGTGCATTACTTCGTAACATTGGCGTGATCACAAAAGATCAAGTCTCGAAAGACCGATTAGTTTAGTATCCTTAGAAACACTAGATACATTCTTAAATGTTACATTACATCAAAAAGTAAAAAAACTACAATAACATGGTCTTCATAGTCCACACTCATATCCTCTTCTGACTATCCCTGCAGGTCATTCATAAAATACTTCTTCGCATCCTGGAAAATATTAAAACATTGAAAGGGGTGAGCTCAGATGCTCAGTAAGGATAACAATATTGCGGAAGCTTTCCTAAATAAACATAAAAATTTACGGCAATGTGTAACTAAAACAAAAGCCTTTTAAACTTGAACATAAACATAATATGGAAAAAGTAAAATGAGATAATTCCATTCACTTATTCACATGGATATTCTACTGGTCGAATACTCACATGCAATATCAATAACCACTTTCATAATGAGGGAATGTATAATGCCGGACATTCTGAAACATTTTGTCATGGCCTTGGCCAAGACGTCTAAAATGATTAAGGCCTCGGCCAAAACCATAAATCAAATTGGGAAAGGGCCTCGGCCAATTCCATGTCTAGTTGTCTCATGAGACCTACCGATGCATCGAGGAGCTATAGCGGGCTCCACCCATCACTTATTAAGTCCAATACATTCCTCATATGAATAGGTTTAAACATATCATAAACCATAACATAATCATATCACATAAAGCATGCATAAAGAAACATAAAATTTCCACATTTTAATCACAAGATATCAATACAACACATTGATATAATAAAAACGCTTTCAAAACCATTTTCAATACCAAAATAAAAGAAATTTAAAACTTTGTATTTATTTTTCATTAAAAAAATGATGGCTTGTAGAGGAAGCCGAAACTCAAATAATGGTCACGGTGGCGGAGAAGTTGTTGTCGCCGCCTAAGTACGGAAAGAAAAACATTCTCTTTTTTCGTTTAGCAAAACGCTTTGTATAAAAAAGATTCCTTTTGAATAAACATAAAAGTCAAAGGGGTTTATACTCCGTATAAAAGAAAGTTGTGTATAAAACGAAATATGCCTCAATGAAAGGAGATTGAGACGAAGTCCCTTAAAAAGATCATTTTCTTAAATAAAGTACATCTATATTGTGTATTAACTATAAGTACACATAAATAATTTAAAAATATAAGATAGGACATAATAATATCATGACATAATTTGAAAGTAGGAGATTAACCCAAAGAATATAAATTGGGTTAAGAAGTTCCCTTACCTTGCTTCTTGTCCGGAATCGACCGTTCTTTAACCTCCTGAATAATAAACTAGAGTTAATTTCTATTTACATAAGAACCTTTTTCATGTTCATTATTCCTTTTATATCACTTATTACCATGTTATGAACATTATGTAATTATTTAAGTTAATAACAGTCGTTTTGTCGATCTTTGGTACTTGAGTCAACAATAAACTTCTTATAATTACAAGTTGTTTATGTGGTGATATATATCCATTATATCCAGAATTATATTCATGATATAGATATCATATATATCATATATATCCAGTATATACATTCATTCATAATACTACGTAACATTTTAGAGGTAAGAAATGAAATGCACCGTTCATGGAGACGGTAAGCCGTACGTACGCATGAACGCTACATTCATTTCAATTTCATATTTAATGGAATGAAATCATAATGATATAAATGTATAATATAATTCTAGTATAATATAGTGTATAATACCATTTTCTCAATCCTTTATACATCCCACATATGGCATTAACGATTCAAATCACTTTGAGGGGGCGGTAGTCCGCACTTCCTAAAATGAAATTATCGCGTTTTACCCATAATGGAAATCATAAAGTATGCCATAAATGAGAAATACAGAAGCATAAGTAAAAAATAAACATATTATATATCATATATAAAAATAGTGACATCTTAGTGGCCACCTTTTAAGGTGTTATATGAGTGTTGAACAATCATCGTTTCGTGAGGCAGAAATTCGCCATCCACAGAAACCGTATGTTCTTTAACCATTAGATGTAGGTGTGTGTAAGTGTAGCTCTAATAATTCTTATAACAACATCCTAGTATATTGAGTATACTGGTGTTGTTACAAAATAAATGAATAAAAATAGTTTAGGGGGTTGGAGAAGAAAAATAAAACAAAACAACATT
The DNA here is from genome assembly GCA_963277665.1 of Viscum album. NCBI lineage: Eukaryota > Viridiplantae > Streptophyta > Magnoliopsida > Santalales > Viscaceae > Viscum > Viscum album. Next base: position 1,936,632,322 of record OY728165.1, read on the forward strand.
AGAAAAGATATTACCTCAAAATCGGGTAACTCTTTTTGATTTGAGCCAAAGGCTTCCTTGGGAAAAGTTCTGCCCAATTTAAGGCTTCTAGGAGTAAGGGGGGGAAGTTGGGAGAGTATTTGGGCAGATTTTGGCCGAGCCAAATGGCTTGAAAGTGTAAATGAGGTGGGAGAGGTGGGGGCCTTTTATAAGTGGAGAGGAGGGGCACTTTTGGAAAGATTGAAATGTTACATTATTTCACAATGATTTTCGGATTCTAAAGGTCCCACACTTATATAATTCGAGGCTAAGGTGATAAGGTTTCGAAATATCCTCATCCAATAGGCTTTGGACAAGTTTAAGACTTGGATTTTGCATTATCTTCTCATTTTATTTAAATCGTTAAATAATGAGGTCATCGCTGCATCATAATGATGTCATATATAATTTAATTTATTTAATGTATAAAAATTATAAAAAAACTACTATGATGTATTAAATCCTTTTATCTTTCTAATGAATATTTATAGTCAAAATTTTGACTTGTGTAACCCCACTTAAAAACTGTTTTAGTAAAATTACTCATGTTTGTGTCAATTTAATTTTAACATTAAATAAATATATATTAATGTCATTTTCCAACTAAAGTGGCTCCATGGGGTCCCCAAGTTGACCCATGGGTTCTCTTGGTCGGCCATGACTCATACAATAGGAGTATGACAAGTTTCATGCTCATCTCATATTATTAAAACATTATTTGTACCTTAAACTACACTAATTACCTCTAATCGCGATTAAGAACTTAAAAGTTACTATTCACCAAAAATTATTTTAATCTCATTGAACCAAATTTTACTTCATAATGAAAACCATGTATGTTGGATTTTTGAAAATAAAATCACAGAAGTGGTAATATTTCATTTAAACGAAAAATCAGTTATTTAACCATCACTTAGTGGTTTCACTATTCATCAATAATTGATGTTTTTCAGAATAAGGCCAAAATTTCACCCTAAGCTATAATTGATATTCCGAATTCAAAAATGATGTCTATTTTACAAAATTCCAAACATATAAGTTGCATTAATTAATTTTATAATTAATTCCCGCTGTCACAACAAATAGCGTGTTTTTAAGAAACAATTTATATCAAAATATTGGCAATTGTTTATGTCCAATTTCAATGTTAAATTAATTCTAATGACCACCATTGGACAAAATGGTAAAAATATATTCTAATTATACTTTAAAACCAATAAATTGTATAATTTATCACTATAAATTATTTTGTTTAAAAAAGTTGTTTTAAGTATTTTTCACTATTCATAAAAAATTAGAAGTTCTCAGAAAAATACCAAAAATTCAACATAGGCTAATTTCGATATTCCGAATCCAAAAATGAAGTCCATTTTGAAATATAAAATTTCTATAATTTTAAAAAGTGGTTATTAATATTCATAACGGCTACTTTGATTAGTCGCGGTGTTTTAGAACTCGAAGTTGCGTACAATGCAAGCTATTGCATTATTGAATGTGAAGCGTATCGTGGAAGCTCGGGGTGTTACATTCTCCCCTCCTTCAATAAATTGCGTCCTCGCAATTTGAAATTTTTCTTTGAAAATAAAAGGTTGAAAAGAGAAAATACCTTTGAGGAAAACCCACATCGGAAATAAGTTTAATAAATATATAACATTAAAAGAAAGCAGGACAAGTACAAAGGTCACCCGATATAGCCCATTCTAGGATTATATGAAAATATGGATATGGAGGAGAAACAAACCATCAAGGTCTGATGGAGAGTTATAGAAAACAGGATTAGGATAAAGTGTAACCACAAGAAAATCACAAACGTGTGATTGGTTAAACGGTCATTGAATCCCCAGTTGGAAAAGTTAACCGACAACATTTTTGTTTTATTTTACCTTTTATAATGTTGAGGAATTTATTTAGGAGATTTACTAAGAACGTAAGGGAATATACATACTTGTTATGTATACTTTCATTCGTTAATAAAATTTTACCACAAACCCAACTTTTACTCCAAATGGTAACGGAACTCAAAAATATTCTATTTATCCAAATTGTATAAGGTTCCAAATGTTAACACATACCATTTAGATTAGTAAAACTATTTTTTAATAATCAGGGACTTCCTGTAGGATAGTGGTAGGAAATAAAGGCCTGTCGCACTATACTTGTGGGTTCGATTCCTGCAGCTTTGTCCGAAGCGGCAGGTTATGCCCTACCCTGTAGGTTGTCCTTTTCCTAAAACTATAGTAATATAATATTCCAAAAATAATCTTCAGAAATTCTTTAACCTTAAACAATACTATCCGTGGTTCAACTTAATCCATTCAAACCTTAATAGTAATCCAAAATACCTCCGTCCAGACTTTCTCTAAAATGTCTCTAAATTCCAAAATCAATTGTAACATCAGATTCCCCAAACAAAGAAAAGTTTTTCTTATTGTCACATACTAAAAATATGATCATATTAAAACCTTACTGAAATCAACAAGTACTGCAGTACAATCCATATATATATATCACATTATTCTTATAACCAGAATATAATCCTTGAGTCCAAAAGCACGCATACATTAATTATTCCGCTTCAACTATAGTCACAGCATAAGATTGTCCTTGATCCCTTGGCCTTTTCTGAGGTAAGTTTCCTTGACACATAGGACATTCATTTGCATAATGCCCTGTTTCCCTATAATTGTAGCATTCAACTTTGACAGCGTCTTTCTTTCCCTTGCAATCACGAGCCTGGTGACCCTTTTCTCCACATTTATAACAAACTCCCATTCCTTTTAGGCAAGTACCAGGGTGATTCTTCCCACAATTATCACATAATGGAAAATCCTTCTTTCCCTTTTTCCCGTTATCTGTCTCTTGTTCCACCGTTCTCTTCTTTTCTTGCTTTACTTTGTTGTCAAAAGACTTAGAGAATTCCTTTTCTGTCTTGATAGCACACGAGACAATATCTTCGTATAATGAGAAGGATTGTGATACTAAAGCTCGACGGAGAAATGGTTTTAACCCATCAAAGAAATGATCAATCTTACTCCTTGGGTTACTTATATAATCGGCAGCATGCCTCGCTAACCTTGTAAAGTTAGCCTCATACTTTGCGACATTCTCATCCTCCTTCTGCCTCAAACTCAGAAATTGCCTTTCCATATCTGCTCTATGGTCACGAGGAATGTATTTTTCTAAGAAAAGCTCTTTGAACTCCCTCCATTCCATATTCGATACGTCATCATCTTCCTTTGTGATTTGAATGAGCGACCACCACTGATCGGCATCTCCAGTGAGGCGGTAAACTGCCATGAAAACCTTCTCCATTTCACTACTCCCCAAGGCATGGAATATTTTCTCTAAGAAATTTATCCATTGCTAATATACTAATGGATTTGTACCCCCATTAAATGTTGGCGGTTGTTGCCTCATGAAGAGGTCTAACATTGATCCTCCACGTTGCGGATCAGGGTGCTCCATATAAGTAAGGTTATTATTCATAACCTGCGTGAGTTGTCCCAGTACGGTGAGAAGATGATCGGCACCAGTTGTATCACTAGCTCCACCATAATTATCTTGAACAGGAGGGAAATCCCTGCACAGAGTGCGTGCATTGATACGGTTTCCATTCCTTCCACTAGGCGCCATTTCTAAACAATGGCATAAACTATATTAGTTTATGAATCAAAATACATAATTCCATAATTGTTAAACACTTTACATAAATTGAACTATTTATGGATATAATCCATAATCATAAAAAGAAATGTTTTCTTTGAGGAAGTATGTACTCATAACCCTTCATAGTGGTTTGTAAATAAAATGAGAATTATCCTAAGCATATCCCCCGGGAGTGTCGTAATCAAGAGTGCAGCAAGGCCCGTTGTCATGCACCAGTTCCCGTTCGAGTCTAGCTCAAAGCGGTGTTTTCGGGTTTTACCCCTAGGTACATCTGTGCCAGAGCCACCTCTACCTGCTCGTATCCAGATAGGGATGTATTGCTCGGAAAACTCATAACATCTCTATAATACCAAAAATCTAGGAATTTCTTCTATACTAATCCTCAAAGTCTATATTTGGGCTATGTTCTCTAATCAGAGTTTATCTAAATCTAGCTTCCAAGGTTAGTACTAAACTACCTCTGATACCAACTGTAACGCCCCTACCCCAGCTACCCAGAGTCGGTGCATTACTTCGTAACATTGGCATGATCACAAAAGATCAAGTCTCGAAATACCGATTAGTTTAGTAGCCTTGGAAACACTAGATACATTCTTAAATGTTACATTACATCAAAAAGTAAAAAAACTACAATAAAATGGTCTTCATAGTCCACACTCATATCCTCTTATGACTATCCCTGCAGGTCGTTCATAAAATACTTCTTCACATCCTGGAAAATATTAAAACATTGAAAGGGGTGAGCTCAGATGCTCAGTAAGGATAATAATATTGCAGAAGCTTTCATAAATAAACATAAAAATTTAAGGCAATGTGTAACTAAAACAAAAGCCTTTTAAACTTGAACATAAACATAATATGGAAAAAGTAAAATGAGATAATTCCATTCACTTCTTCACATGGATATTCTAATGGTCGAATAATCACATGCAATATCAATAACGACTTTCATAATGAGGGAATGTATAATGCCGGATATTCTGAAACATTTTGTCAAGGCCTCGGCCAAGACGTCTAAAATGATTAAGGCCTCGGCCAAAACCATAAATCAAATTGGGAAAGGGCCTCGGCCAATTCCACGTCTAGTTGTCTCATGAGACCTACCGATGCATCTAGGATCTATAGCGGGCTCCACCCGTCACTTATTAAGTCCAATACATTCCTCATATGAATAGGTTTAAAAATATCATAAACCATAACATAATCGTATCACATAAAACATGCATTAAGGAAACATAACATTTCCACATTTCAATCACAAGATATCAATACAACACATTGATATAATAAAAACGCTTTCAAAACCATTTTCAATACCAAAATAAAATAAAGTTAAAACTTTGTATTTATTTTTCATTAAAAAAAATGATGGCTTGTAGAGGAAGCCGAAACTCAAATAATGGTCACGGTGCCGGGGAAGTCGTTGTCGCCACATAAGTACGGAAAGAAAAACATTTTCTTTTGTCGTTTAGCAAAACACTTCGTATAAAAAAGATTCCTTTTGAATAAACGTAAAAGTCAAAGGGGTTTATACACTGTATAAAAGAAAGTTGTGTATAAAACGAAATATGCCTCAATGAAAGAAGATTGAGACAAAGTCCCTTAAAAAGATCATTTTTTTAAATAAAGTACATATATATTGTGTATTCACTATATGTAAACATAAATAATGTAAAAATACAAGATAGGACCTAATAATATCATGACATAATTTGAAAGTAGGATATTAACCCAAAGAATAGAAATTGGGTTAAGAAGTTCCCTTACCTTGCGTCTTGTCCTGACTCGACCGTTCTTTAACCTCCTGAATAATAAACTAGAGTTAATTTCTATTTACTTAAGAACCTTTTTCATGTTCATTATTCCTTTTATATCACTTATTAACATGTTATGAACATTATTTAATTATTTAAGTTAATAATGGTCGTTTTGTCGATCTTTGGTACTTGAGTCAACAATAAACATCTTATAATTACAAGTTGTTTTTGTGGTGATATATATCCATTATATCCAGAATTATATTCACGATATAGATATCATATATATCATATATATCCAGTATATACATTCATTCATAATACTACGTAACATTTTAGAGGTAAGAAATGAAATGCACCATTCATGGAGACGGTAAGCCGTACGTACGCATGAATGCTACTTTCATTTCAATTTCATATTTAATGGAACGAAATCATAATTATATAAATGTATAATATAATTCTAGTATAATATAGTGTATAATACCATTTTCTCCATCCTTTATACATCCCACATATGTCATTAACGATTCAAATCACTTTGAGGGGGCGGTAGTCCGTACTTCCTAAAATGAAATTATCGCGTTTTACCCATAATGGAAATCATAAAGTATGACATAAATGAGAAATACAGAAGCATAAGTAAAACATAAACATATTATATATCATATATAAAAATAGTGACATCTTAATGGCCACCTTTGAAGGTGTTATATGAGTGTTGAACAATCATCGTTTCGTGAGGCAGAAATTCGCCATCCACAGAAACCGTATGTTCTTTAACCATTAGATGTATGTGTGTGTTAGTGTAGCTCGAATACTTCTTATCAAAACATCCTAGTATATTGAGGATACTGGTGTTGTTACAAAAGAAATGAATAAAAATATTTTAGGGGGTTGGAGAAGAAAAATAAAACAAAACAACATTAGAAAAGACATTACCTCAAAATCGGGTAACTCTTTTTGGTTTGAGCCAAAGGCTTCCTTGAGAAGAGTTCTGCACAAATTAAGGCTTATAGGAGTAATAGGGGGAAGTTGGGAGAGTATTTGGGCAGAGGTTGGCCGAGAAAAATGGCTTGCAAGTGTAAATGAGGAGGGAGAGGTGGGGGCCTTTTATAAGTGGAGAGGAGGGGCACTTTTGGAAAGATTGAAATGTTACATTATTTCACAATGCTTTTCGGATTCTAAAGGTCTCACACTTATATAATTCGAGGCCAAGGTGATAAGGTTTCTAAATCTCCTCATCCAATAGGCTTTGGACAAGTGTAAGCCTTGGATTTTTCATTATCTTCTCATTTTATTTAAATCGTTAAATAATGAGGTCATCGCTACATCATAATGATGTCATATATAATTTAATTTATATAATGTCGAAAAATTATAAAAAAAAATACTATGATGTAGGAAATCTTTTTATATTTATAATGAATATTTATAGTCAAAATTTGGACTTGTGTAACCCCACTTAAAAACTGTTTTAGTAAAATAACTCATGTTTGTGTCAATTTAATTTTAACATTAAATAAATATATATTAATGTCATTTTCCAACTAAATTGGCTCCATGGGGTCCCCAAGTTGACCCATGGGTTGTCTTGGTCGGCCATGACCCATCCAATAGGAGTATGAAAAGTTTCATGCTCATCTCATATTATTAAAACATTATTTGTACCTTAAACTACACTAATTACCTCTAATCGCGATTAAGAACTTAAAAGATACTATTCACCAAAAATTATTTTAATCTCATTGAACCACATTTTACTTCTTAATGACAACTATGTATGTCGTATTTTTGAAAATCAAATCACAGAAGTTGTAATATTTCATTTAAATGAAAAATCAGTTATTTAACTACCACTTAGTGGTTTCACTATTCATCAAAAATTGATGTTTTTCAGAATAAGGCCAAAATTTCACCCTAAGCTATAATTGATATTCTGAATTCAAAAATGATGTCTATTTTACAAAATTCCAAACATATAAGTTGCATTAATTAATTTTATAATTAATTCCCGCTGTCACAACAAATAGCGTGTTTTTAAGAAACAATTTTTATCAAAAGATTTGCAATTGTTTATGTCCAATTTCAATGTTAAATTAATTCTAATGACCACCATTGGACAAAATGGTAAAAATATATTCTAATTATACTTTAAAACAAATAAATAGTATAATTTATCACTATAAATTATTTTGTTTAAAAAAGTTGTTTTAAGTATTTTTCACTATTCATAAAAAATTAGAAGTTCTCAGAAAAATACCAAAAAATCAACATAGGCTAATTTCGATATTCCGAATCCAAAAATGAAGTCCATTTTGAAATATAAAATTTCTATAATTTTAAAAAGTGGTTATTACTATTCATAACGGCTACTTTGATTAGTCGCGGTGTTTTAGAACTCGAAGTTGCGTACAATGCAAGCTATTGCATTATTGAATGAGAAGCGTATAGTGGAAGCTCGGGGTGTTACACTATGAATTCATATTATTGCCTTTAAGACTCATCAATGCTCCAGATATCATCATGGACATGATGAATAGAGTCTTTAGAGATTACCTAGACAAATTTTTGGTAGTGTTTATAGATGATATTCTAATATACTCCAAAACCAAGGAAGATCATGAGGAGAATTTAAGAACTGTACTAGAGACTTTACGCAATGATAAGTTCATTGAAAAGTACATAAATTGTGAGTTATGGTTGAAGGAGGTCTCATTATTGAGTCATATCATCACAAGTAATGGGATATTTATGGATCACTCCGAAACAGATGCAATTGAGGGATGGACAAGGCCAACATCGGTAACAGATATCCATAGCTTCTTGGGGATAGCTGGATATTATCAATGATTTGTGAGAAATTTCTCAGAATTGTCCAACCCTCTTACCATGCTATATCGAAAGGGAGTAAATGTTTCTTGGAGTGATGAATGCGTAGAAAGCTTCATGGAGTTGAAAATGAGGATTATCACTGCACTTGTGCTCACTTTACCCAAGAGTGGGGAAATTTTTGTGGTATTCAGTGATGCTTCAAAGAAGGGCTTAGGCTGTGTGCTGATGCAGAATGATATAGTGATATCCTAGGCCTCAAGGTAGTTGAAAATCCATAAGAGAAATTATCCAACGCATGATCTGGAGTTAGCAGCGGTGATCTTTAACTTGAAAATCTGGCGGAATTATCTATATGGAGAGAAATGTGGGATATATAATTACCACAAGAGTATTAAATATATATTCAGACAGGAAGATATTAATATGCGCCGGAGAAGATGGATAGAACTCATCAAGTATTATGACTGTTCAATCCATTACAACCTGGGGAAAGGGAACAAGGTGGCAGATTCCCTAAGTAGAAAGGGTCCAGCGATTCTATCAATGATGAGAATTGAGAAGGATCAAATCTTCTTAGAATTGATGAAGATGGACATGGGAATCAAATATAAGGGAATGTTATCAATCCTTACAAAAATGATTTCTCAATCGTCTCTTTTGGAAAGGTTAAAGGAATCTCAAAAGGATGATGTGGGAATTCATGAAAAAGTGGAAGCTTTCGAAAAAGGTAAATCCTCGGAGTTTAATGTTAATGAAGAAGGAATTTTGCAGTTTGGGAAAAGAATATGTGTTCCATCAAGTCCAGAACTGAAGACAGAACTGTTGGATGATGCACATAGTTAAAATTTCTCTATTCACCCAGGGAGCACAAAGATGTATCAAGATCATTGAGAAAACTTTTGGTGGGATAATATGAAGAAGGAGATTTCGGAATATACATCAATGTGCCTGGTGTGTCAGCTAGTGAAGGAAGAGATGCAGAAGTCTAAGGGGATGATGCAACCATTTCCCATACCAGAATGGAAATGGGAAAACATCACCATGGACTTTGTCACTGGACTTCTGAGGACATCCAAAGGAAACAATTCAATTTGGGTTATTGTGGATCGTTATACAAATATTGAAAACTTCATTGCTATTCGGGAGGATATCTCATTGGATCAACTGGCACAGATAAATATCAGGGAAGTGGTAAGGTTGCATGGAGTACCACTATCTATTGTGTCTGACTGAGATCCATGATTCGCCTATAAATTTTGGAAGAGTCGTCAACATGCTCTTAATACAGAACTGAACTTCAGTACGGCCTATCATCCTCAAACTGATGCCCAATACCAGTGGACTATCCAAACCCTTGAGGATATGTTGAGAGCATGATCAATGGACTTTAAAAGAGGATGGGATCAACATCTTCCTCTGTTTTATTTCTCTTATAATAACAGTTTCCACTCGAGCATCCAAATGGAAATATATGAAGCCTTGTATGGGAAATGGTACAGAACAACAGAATGTTGGGATGAGGTCGGTGAACGAATGCTTCTTGGACAATAAATGGTCAAGGAAATAGTGGAGAAAGTGAAAACCATTCAGCAGCAAATCAAGGTAGCCCAGATTCAACAGAAGAGTTATGAAAATAATCGTCAACGAGACCTTGAGTTTAAAGTTAGAGACATGGTTTTTCTATGAAAATCTCCTTGGAATAAGGTCATGAGGTTTGGAAACAACGGGAAGTTAAGTCCAAGGTACATTGGCCCCTTCGAGATTCTTGATCGTGTCAGGGTTGTGGCCTATCGACTATCACTTCCACCTACCATGGAAAAAGTACATGATGTATTTCATGTATCCTTCTTAAGGAAGTACATCTCGTACCCTTCACAAGTACTCTCTTATGAGGAGGTACAGTTGGATGATGACCTTTCTTATGAGGAGAAACCAGTGAAGATCATAGATCATAGAGAAAAAGTTCTACAAAATAAGACAATGCCCCTCGTCAAGGTGTTGTGTAGAAACCACGGGTTTAAAAAAGCGACATGGGAATCGTAGGAAGTGATGAAGCTGAGTTACCCACATCTTTTTTAGTGTGGGAAAAGTAAAATTTCGGGGGAGAAATTTCTTAAGGGTGGAATATTGTAATGACCCAAAGTATCATTAATCGAAATCCATCTTGATCTAATTAAATATCTCTTTATGTTTAAATATAATTTCATCTTCATTGGTTTTATGTTAAGAATTTTGACCGTTGCTAATATAGTTGTTGAACAGTGATCACATGATTTGTATAAATATAGGGCCTTAATAAATCCAAATTTACTCAGACAAAAGAAGAGATGGCCTCATCGAGCAGAATTGCTCCATACGAAGCCCATTTGTCGGAGCTCGAAAAAGAGGTGGCATCCTTGGGTTTCACTCTTGACCAAGCCCAAGCTGATCTTTATCATGTCAAGTTCGAACGAGACCATCTACGGGAAAAGTGGATGTTGATAGAAATTACCACTCGAGCGATGTTATCCGAGCCACCCCAAGAGTCTGTCACCATCGCACACCTTACCCTTAGGTCTTGTGAGGCTGTTTTAAGGGGTTATGTAACTAATCGATAGTACTATGTTCATGTACATTATTTTTGTATATAATAATGAATATAATTTCATCTCAATATTGATACATTATGAATAGTTTTTAAAGTACAAATTCTGTTTTATGTTATTATTTAATTATGAAATATATTTTATTAAATTAAGGGAATTTTGAATTAAATAATATTTTAATAAAATAATAATAATATTATTATATTAATTTTATTATATATAAATTATCATATAATTGTACGAATGAAATTATAATTTTTATTATGGTTTGAAAAGCATTTTTGTCAAAACCAGTGAATTTTTTTATAAATGTAGGTTTTTATTTTAAAATTTAAAATTAACATATTTAGAAAATTATTTAGATAAAAAAAATTTATTTTTTGAATCAGGACGTCAAAATTATCCAACGGTGAATTTTTCATAATTTATTAAGACAGTCAAATTTTTGAGTAAAAATTAAATACCATTTAAATACATAATGTGTTTCATGACATCATAATGACCCAATAGTGATGTAATTAAATACAATAATCTTTATTTTCGGCCAATATATGTTTTACCATTAAAATAATGTGATTTTGGGTTTGTTTGGATTACTTTTCGAAGCATTAATGGACCCCTCAAGACTTATTAAACACCATGTCTTTTTAAATTAATTTTCATGGGTGTGTGACTCACCTCCACATAATCAACCCTAATATTTTAAGATTATAGGACTTTGGCCTTATAAATAAATGTTTTCCTCTTGTCTTTTACAAAAACTATGGGCAAAAACCATGGGATTGTCTGTGTTTTGGATTAATTTAATATAAGGGATCCCAAGCCTAAATAATAAAGAATTCCATCACCTTTCCTATATAAACCCACCCAAGCTTCCACATACTCCTAACTCAAAGCCTTTGGAGTTCGTCCAACATCTACCCTACTCTCTCAATAATCCTCTCATGTTACCCCAAGCTTTCAAGAAGCCTCTGACAAGCCTCTCTCTAGCCTTTGGAAGCACACAACCAAGTAAGGGTTTTTTCTTCTTTTCTCATTTTTGTCCAATTTACATTAAGTTGTTTTGCCCTTTTAATTTCAATTATGAATGTTGGGGTATGGTTTCAAACCTCACTCATTCTTTTATCTTTATGTTTTAATGATGGGAGACCCCTTTATCTCTCATTAAATGCCTCCCATGTACACCCGTTACTATGCCAAAATTCCGAAAGGAACTTCTTTCTCCTCTTTTACATTCATGCAATATGTTTGTATCATGAATCTAAATTCCATTAAAATTGTTGGTAAATGTATCTATATGAACTCCATATTGTCCATTACATGTAAATATGATATGGAACACCTTTCTCTCTCATAATACATTTTTATGAATTCTTAGTTCATGCCGTTACGCTGTTGAAATCACATCGATTTTCTAAGCCAATGTCATTGTGTAGTGAATAGCATGCCCATTTCTCCATCAAGGGTATTCACCTTCTTGAAAATTTACTTATTGATTGTAATGTATCATGTATGAATTCCATATTCCTTTGTCGTGGAATAAATGGTTTTTTTTTATGAATCCATGTTTTATTATCCATGCAGTACACTTATGCATGAAATGAAATGTTTAAGAAGGGTGTTCCCTTATAGCGCTCCAATGCATTGGGTAAAGTATAGTATCATGATACTTCATGTTCAATGAGTGTTGAATCATTATAATTCAAGTGAAAATAGAGTTTACTCGTGATTTATGTGCAATGAGGATTTACTCGTGATCCATGTGCAATGATCCTTGGATCATGCTAATTCCATGTTAATTGTTGTTGCCACATTTCCATGTTATGATTATCATGATTTATCATGCATTTATGTTCATGTTTCTCTTATGCTCTATTGATATTCCTATTTCATAATATTTATTGTACTCCTCATGTTATTCCATGTGTACTCCCTTACTGGGCTTTATAGCTCACCCTTTTCTTATGCATGTCCTCAGGTTATCCCATGGAATGCTAAGTACAAGGGAATATAGTCGTCATGTAAAGGATTTTTTCAATAAAGATGTTGTATTTCATGTTCTAAGTTTGTATGTAATGATCCTAATACCCAAAGACACTAAACCTCTCGATCTTATTTGTTGTTTCATGTGAATTGTTTTGTAATAAATCAGGTTTATGTTTATAATAAAATCAGGGTTGTCATAAAAACTCATCATTATTTTAATTTTTACCATATAATAAATTCATAAAATATTATATAATTATATAATGATATTTATGATTCAATATTTTATTTATTATTCTATAATCTCATTCAATTGTTTTGAAAAAATAAATATTCATATGAAATTTATATAGGGTGGGGCCTATCAGATGATTCCAATTGAATTGTGAATAGTGTAATATGGTTGATATTTTACATATAATACACCTTGATTATAAATTTTTTTATTTTATGGGGTTATAATATTTTTTTATAGACATTAAATTTTTTCAATAATTATTTATATCCTTATAATAGAGTGATGTATTCCATGAATATAATCCTAATGTTTTACAATGAGTGAAATCTTACTTTAAAACCTAAGAGTGTATGAAAGAGACTAACAGAATACCCATTTATATAAGAAATCCTAAATCCTTTATTATCATTATTGTCACATTAATTCTAAATTATTTTAGATATAAATAGTAGAGTATCATTATTCATGCTATAATGTAACTGAACAATTACAGAAAAGGATTCTTGGTAATGTGTAATCTATAATATTACGGTGAATATATAATGGTCGAGAAGTCAAGGAAGGTGTTACATTCTAAAAAAATTAATTTTTTTTTATAAATTAGAAAACTTATTTCAATATAATAAATAAATTTATAAATAAATTAACATTATATATTTTTATGAAGGGTTAGATATGTAAATGATTCTGGTAATGATATAATTCATCCTTATCAACTCTATTTGATATAAGTTATTATTTAAAATATGTTCCTCTAATAACTAAAATCAATGAAAGGATTCAAATAATGAGTTATTATCCATAAATTTATATTATTATTGATGGTAATCTTTCTATTGAAAATATAATGAACGATGAGATCAATTACACAGGTTCTAATGGAATTAAGGAGACGACATATTGTTTACTTAGGTTCACATATATGTATACCACTAGTGTGTTGTAAATATGGTATATATAGAAAGACAAAATTTCATGTTATGATACTTTAAATGATTCAATTGTTTTGTGGTTTTTTTCATCACTCAAGATTTTTAGGAGAAGATAACTTAATAAATTGAAATTTTAGTTTAATGCCTCTATAGATTCATAAATTATATATATATATATATGATTCAGTAGGTAAAATTATACATTCTATAAAATAAATGAAAAATGGTTTCAATTATGGATGATTAGTTATATGATAATTTTCATGATCATCCATATTTTGATAAGACAATATTAACATATCATTTTCTAGTTCATAATAAAGGAAAAATAACATCAGATATAACTAATCATCTAATTTTCTCATTGTGTTCATTAATTTTAATATAAATGTTGAACTATTTCAATTTTATATTCTAAATTTATATTTTTTGAGATATATTTTATGTGACATGTAAATTTAATATTTCATTGTATAATGAAACTATAAATCCCCAATTAATGTTAAATTTTTGAATATAATTATTCCAATAGTTTATAAATGTTGAAGTAAATTATATTGCGAACTATATCAAGATTCAATTTTATTATAATGTAAATGACATATAATTAGAATTTTTTTTGAAATTATTTAATTAGTAAATTATTTAGTACTTTTGTAATATATCAATTTATCATTTCTATATATATTGATATAGATTAAATGTTTTTATTGTGTTATTATCGTTATAATGTTCATATAAGAATCTTATTTATTGATGGTCCGAAGTGAAAATGATGAAAAATTATGAAAAATATATTTTATTTGATGCAAATGTAGTAAATTATAGAAATTTTAAAAGTATGAGTTATAAAATATAATAATTATATGTATCATATATTTAAATATATGACATATTCCCTTAATAATTGAAATAATTGATAGGATTTTCCTATATTTACCATTGCATATATTAAAGGAAATCAATACATAATTGTTATAGTAAATAATTTAATAATAAACTATTGAAGTTATATAAGATAAAGATTTTATATTTTATTCAATGTGAATTTTGTTATATCCATATTGGGAAATATTATTTAGAGTATATTTCCAGATATGAGAATTAGTATTTGGGAGGATTTATAAACAGTTAGGGGAGAACTTATGAATGATATCTACCATTTGATGTTTCCATTCACTTTAGTAGTTTCTATAAAAATTATCTCATCATATAAAATAGAAGGGATGTAATATTTTTCCTATTATATATGGACTAAAAATACAAAGGGTCCTATAATATTATAAAACAGGTATGATCAATACTTGTGCCTGATATGGATTGAGAATTACTAAGAATGATATCATTTTCTATTTTAAACACCAAATACATTTGAGTATTATAAATAAATGATCACGTTTCTCACCAGTATGTTATATATATAAATTAATTTCTATGTTTTGAAGGATACATATTAATAGAAACACCACACACACCTAGAGGATATAGAAGATGCAATTATCCTATAAATCATAGGATGTGATCAGTTATAAGATCATAAAAATTATTTCTCATTAACTAGTTATAGGTAGATATATATTTGAAATAATTTTTTTTCATGGTAATAAGAGGAAAATTGATTTCAGAATGTTACCAAAACCATTATATTGATGATTGGTCAATTTCAATCTCTCTATGATCTAGATAGATCCCCTTAAAATTTTCAACATTCAACTGGATGATTATTTTCTGATTCATACCTATGATAATGGTTACTGTGTGTGGTAGGTTTTTACAATCAAATTATTTTTTTGAGTAATGATATGGAGTTCATGAGAACTAAAATGTTTTACCTATTTTTTGATGATATATTATGCAACAATTATTATCAAGAAATTAGAAAGATGATTTATCAAAAGGCTCCATTTTATTTTTTTAGATAATCACTACTATATTATGTCTTATCCCATCAGTCCATTTTGTTGAATTGAATTATATGATAGAGATAAGGGAAAAATAATTTCATATTTAAATGTTAATTAATGTAACAATATTACCCTCTATCATAATCTTTTCATAGAAATAATCCACTATGATGATATGGGTGACTGTTTGTTATAAAAATACATATATAGAATATTATTTAGATGGAATGTGAATTATTTCATTACATACCACATTTGGTTAGAAAATTTAATTTCATTAAAAATATGGAATTAGGATGAACAAGATGAAATTAGTCTTTTATAACGAATAAATAATAACACATTTCATTTATCCTAGTTGAATTAGTATAACCTTATTTATATTGTTGATGAATTTTGATAAAGGAGTATAATACTTATTGGAAATATAAGTGGCCTATATTCCCATTTCCACAACCCCCTATCATAGAGAATGTATTTATAATTATTATTATTTGTATTTATAATATATTATCACTATAGATTTATTTTTCTTTTGAAATTTCATCATTTTTCGGGAATTTGGTTTAATTTTGAGATACACTTTGAAAATGACATAATTTTGAAATTTTCCCATATTTTTATCACCTTGGTAATTTGGGAATACCATTATTAATTCTGGTACTATTATTTTACTTCATTTTATAATATCCCTTGAGTAATGGGTTGTATTTATTATAACTAGGAAGTGTGAATATTTGATCATTTTGATACCCAAACAAATCATTTAAATTTTAAACTAGAATAGTTGGTCTTAATTGACCTACCCAAAATAAATAAATTATTAAATAGCCCATAAGTTTTGAAATGAGTTGATTCCAGATATAAGGGAAATCATGAGGTTTTATATCCATATCAAATACCAATTATAGATTTAATCATTAAGGAAGTTATTTAATGAACTCTAATTTATCAAGATGAAGAGTCATTACATACATAATTTTTTTTAGTAATTTGGGTACAAAATATTCACCACATGTCTATGGGTTTTAAATTTTCGTGGATACAAATATATGAAACATGTGAAAATTATTAACGTATAACATAAAATAATATTATTCTAGTAGGAGGTTATAAATTGTGTGATTTTTTTAAAAAATGATATTGGAAAACACCTTGGCCATAACCTTTTCCTATAAATCATTGATTCCATATCCATTTCATTTGACGGTGAGTGTGTTGTAATGTGATATTTATGAGAGAACATTAATGATATTAATATTGTTTTGGATTAATTCTATCCACGAAGAGCAAAAATCAATGTGGTTGTGGAAGTAGTGGTCCCAGGGTTCTCTAAATTTTCAATTAGTAATTGAATATATTTTTGTTATATTTTCCAAGAAACTATTTTCATGATAGAATAATGTATCTTTTATACTAGGAATCACATTAATCTATTTTTAAGGACCATTTACATTCTTATGAATGTTAATTTCCTTTTGATTAAATATCTCCAGTCATGGTCTTTCTATAGTGAATAATAAGTACAATTATATTTTGATTATAGTAGGCCATTAAGAAATGGAATCACTTTAATAAAGGCGTATGTACTCATATTTGAGTCTTTGGGATGCTAACTATTTAAAAGAGTTTTTAATTTAGAGGAAATTTAAGGATTATTGAGAAATATAATTACATAATTCAATAAAATAAGGATAAATGGAATTTTTGAGGATTGAAGATATTTGACTTATCATACATTGGGCTTCTGTTTTTCAATATATAATGTTACTAACATTATTATCTAAAATTAATTTATCATCTGATTCAAAAAAAAATTTGTTAAATAAAATGGTTTAAATTTTATTAAATTTTATTTTATCATTTCTATTTTGATAAAAAATTATCCAAAGAGATTATTTGAACATTGAATATAACCCCCCCATGAGTCAATCCCATTTTCATCATTGTTCTACTTTTTAAAGGGATATTGTTGAATATTATAACCTAAATGACAATCAATTTCAGTTTGTTTCATGCATGGGGAGGTTTCCTAGTATTTTAAATTAATTTTTTATTTCTAGTATTTTATCCACTAATTAATTGAATTTTCAAAAATATATATTATCAAAAACCTAGACATATATACTTTGTATTAAAATCAATATGTTTGGAGAAAAACAATTGGTGATGAAATTAATATAATTATTTCACCATAACATTCATTGACCAATTAAGATATTCGAGAAGAGTTGGTACCTTTGAATCCATATGTAGAAGTCATAATTTTTGAATCACTTTTTTATATGACATTGATAATATATCATTAAAAATAACTCATTGTGTATTTTTAATGCCAATTTTTTATAGGACTAATTTTTTATATAATGATAAAGTGAATTAAGAAATAAATTAAATAATACTGTGTGAAATTTATAAGTAACCCAATTTACATGAGGATTCAGTCACTAATATTATTTTGGATGATGAAGTTATTTCTCTAGATGAAATTTATTATGAACCACATCTTGGAAATATATTTTTATCACCATGGGAGGTTTATTAGAAGGTTAATGTGTTGGGAAGTAACGTTTACATTATATTACCTTGTCACCTACAATATTAGATCTATAATATGATAGAATATAACCTAAATAAATCATTATTTTGGAGAATCTACAATTATTCTGGGCTGAAAAATATTGAAGAAATTTCAATTTTGGTTATCATGAGAATGAAACCACACCCACATTAATATTGTTGATGATCAACTAAAATATTATGACTAAGGTTAGTGAAAACATATCACACACATGGGGGTTCGAACAAAGTATTAATTACATTCTCTTTATTTTTTTTAATTTTTTTATTTCAATAAATTTAGGATGATTTGTTTGTTTTTCATATAGGCTTAAAATTTACATCATTTAGATGATACCTCAAGGATGTGGCTGAAACATAAAAACCAATTGGTGCATTTGCATCCCTCATTTTTCTATAATGTCTTATCTTCTTACCCTGAATATCCTGCAAGACTACTATTTACATAATTTTGGATAATAAATTTTTAAGGGATTGAGGGAAACCCTTACATGACCCGTAGGCCCAAGGAACAAGGCCCATACACAACCAAAATCAAGACCATAATGGCCCAAGATTTGACACACTTGAAAGAGCCCCTCCCTGGTATCTGAATCTTGATGGCACATACCTTCCCACCTCGCATGGATGATCAGATAGCATTTCCCCATGCAGAGCTACATAGTGCATAGTCCCAATAGATGTTTTCATACCCTCTCATTATTACAATATAGTTATCTCTTATATGGTGGTTGATATATGTTTTCTTAACCCATGTTTTAGCCTTCTCATATATGGTATTATTGAGTTTCCTCTTGGTCTTTTTTGAGGCCCAAAATCCTTGTTTCACAAAGTCCATTGGTGGCATAAAATACATTATGGTATGAAGTCCCTATGGCCCAAAGGCACTATGGACCAAATGCCTTTGGGGCCTAAAAGCCCTCAATCCTGTAGACCATAACCGATGGCCCAAAATACAAATAGGATAAAAATTGAAGGCCTCTATAGTAACAAATAGTATCTGCTATAGTACCCAGAAATTCACCCCCACACGGATTTGATCATGGTTCTCCTGGATGACAAGAAGGATCCTCTACCACTCGAGTACAAGATCATTGGCTTAATGTCTTATCTTATTGATTTTTACATCTCATAAAAAAATCACAAATTTTAAAATTTTAAAAATAAGTGTGCAGTCATTCGTTTTAGATTATGTTTTATGTGTTTTCATTGTAAATATATATTTTAAAATATTTATTTTATGTTGGTGTTTTCTATTTCAAGTTTTTTGTTTTTTAAACATATATAAATCAACTTAATTAAAATTTTTGAATTGAAAATTTTTAATGGAAGTAACTAACATGAATCATGGAACTACAAAATATTTAATGCCACAATGTTCTATATTCTAGATTAATATTATATAAATTATTGAAATGACAATTGACATCTTATTCCCTATCCATGAATGTTATCTAATGATTAAAATCACATTCTCGTAATAATTCAAAACCATTTTTAAATCATAGTGATAAATGGAAAACTACATGAGTGGAAAAAATAATACATATTTCATCCATATCAATACATGATTCAATTAAAACATTAGACCCTTAAGGGAAATGTTTTCATAATAGTTAATGAAATTCGTTTTTTTAAATCCAAATTTTTTAAAAAATTATATTCTTTTTTAGGGATACAAATTAAATTTGATCATTTTGTTTTTTTAGTTGCACATAAAATCTAGTTATGTTTTCCACATTATAATAGATTTTTCTTTACTCATCATTCTCTTTATGTACTTCAGAAGATTTAAGTTCATCATATTTGTGGGTGAGTTTCTTTATTGTATTATATAACATTTTATCATTATTTGGGTAGGTAAAAGACTTTGGATGTAGAGAAAACTATTAATATAAAATGATGTGCCTTTATAAAGGTTTAATGAAATTATTGATTTGCATTTATATATTTTTATGAGAAAAAGATATACTCCTTTTTAGATATTTAAGAAAAAAATTCTAAATGTTTTGAAATAAATTATTATTCCATTATTGGTAAAATAGAGATGTTGTGGTAAATGCATGAGATAAATTTTGAGTAAATTTTTTAGTTGACATTTTGAAATTATTAAATTGGGGAATACCATTCCTGAGTGGGAACTAAAATCTTGAAATCATGATTCATCAAAGAGACAATTCACCTCCTTCTACCTGATATATTTTGACCTTTGAATCCCACCAACTATCAAACATCATAAAAACCGATTCGAAATTCCCCAGAATGATATAATAAATTTAACATAATTAGATGGAGATTTATAAAATTTTCAATATTATAGTGACCCTGTATTTTTTATGAGAATATTTATTGAAAATCTAAATCAAGTATTGAGAGATAAATAGTTTAGGTATCGATCCAATGCTATAGGTCGCACCTTGACCATCACCGGATTTTATTCGTTCTAATAAAATGGTATCAGTTATACGAGGTAGATAAAAGAAATGATAAATGTAACTTTTATCAGGGATAAAGAAGAGATGATAGGGTTGTAACATTTATAATATTTTTTAAGGTTTATAAAGGTGGAGCTTCATCAACACTATTATTAGTCTTGATAAAAAAACATTTATTAAATAATGGTATTAATATATATACATAATAATAATCATAATTAAATTAACTAAATAATGATTATTTATATAAATTAATTAAAAAATGCATATATATAATCAATAATAATATGATATATCAATATATATTTTTTAATAAGTCAAATATACATATATTTATTGAAAAAAATTACTTATAAAATATGAAATATATATATATATATATTTAAATAATAAAAAAATTAATTAATATATTTATTATATTTATAATTAAATATATTTAAATATTATTATATACAAACACGTGAGCATAAATCCTAGAAGGGGAATAAATAATGGAAACACATAGTATGTTAGAAATAGGCCTATGAATAAGGAATTAATATATGAATACGATGAATATCATAATATATTAATATGAATAATAATATTGAAATATTGATAGAACATATAAATTGTATATTCATAATAATATCACCAAGGTCCACCGTAGGAGTTTATAAAACATAATTACAATTTTAAATCACTAAGGTATCATAAGCATATAATATCTTGATAATAATTCACTACCTAATGCATTGGTACTATATCTTAGAACATATTTAATATTTATTTTTTCATGTGATCCACATTTCACAAAATGGATTTAATTCATAAAAAACTTATTTAAATAAGGAAAGAGTTTCATATAAAATTCATTGTGTATAAAGTGCTTGAAGTCTTCAAAATAAAAATATTTTTAACCTAGGAAAAGGTAGTATTGGATTCATATATGCAGAAACTTATATCAATAAAACATATTTAAATATTGGATAATATCAATGTAAGTGATTTTGGTAATCCTCAAATGATAATGTCTAATGTGGGTAAAATAAATTTCTGGAAACGAATTAAGTATCATGAAAATACATAGAATTGAGTATAGAATCATAATTATAGGTATTTCATGTATCCAATAGACAAAAAACAACATGGGAATTAGTTTTTATATAAAAAGAGTAGGGTATGAAATTTTACTGAAATTTATACAGTTTACAGCAAAGGGGTACTTAGATGAAAAATGAGAAGATGAGAATTTTACTTACTAAATTTAGGAAGCATAATGATATATAATTTGTCCTATGTAAATGTAATAGTTTGAGGAAACTAACACCAAAATATTATGAAAAATAATATTGTATGTATAAGTAAGGTAAACGGATTTATTAAAGGAAATATCATTACAATTAGAATTCACACAAGGAAAAAATTACATAAAATTGAAAGAAGAGTACGGGAATTACCTGATAAAATTTGGCCTTCTTACAATACAAAAACTGAGTAAGAAATTTATAATTGGAGGGGATTGAGGATTCCCATTGCTAAACATCGAAATTAGAAGAATATGGAAGAAAAAAAGTGAATAAAAATAAAGTATCATTTTCATTTAGATGACTCCAAAAAGATGTGTTCTAAATTGAAAAAGAAGAATGTGAGAATTTTTATTTCTTTCAAAAGATGGACCCTATAACATGGAGGGAAAACCCAAGGACCTTATAAAATAATTTAGAAACCATTGAGAGACTATTTTTTTTGGTAAATTATGATAAGTTACTGGAATTTTAATTTTCAGTAGAAAGGATGAGAAAGGATTAGAGATTAAATATTGGTTATTTTAGAGTATATACCAACCACATATGATAAAAATAAATTCCAACCATCTTTATATACTATTTAATAGCCGGTAAAGGTGGCAAGACATTAAATATCTTACTAAACAGATATATACCTACAATAATACCCACTTACAATCGAAAATCAAAAAATATTTTTAATCTATAAAATTACATATTTGTGTTCCAAATTGAAAGGAATAAATTCCAAAATTAAAATTAAAATTTTAAAAATAATTTTTAGAATTATTAAAATATATTTTAATTAAAAAAATTCTCATTATTAAATCAAAATGACATAATAAATTTTTCATAATATTCTAGTGATTTTTAATGAAATAATTTTAACTGTGTTAGTAATAAATATGGTTTTCTTTGTTAATTCGGAAAAATTGGGCATAATATAAATTTTAAAAGATTAGTCAAAAAAATATAGAGTATTTTATAAAAATAATTCTTCAGGTATGATGAATATAATTTTTTTAAAAAAAAAATTTATATAAAAATTAAAATTTTTATAGGAAAATCAATATTCTAACCATTATAAAAATTACTTCATAATTCTTTATAATATATTATCATTTATAAATAGTTTTATATATCTATCATATGATATCAAATTTTATTTAATACTTTCATGAAATCATATTTCAATATAATTTGTTTTATTGACTAAAAAATAACACAGTTTTTTATTTTATCATTGTTTAATTTTGACGACCAATTAAATTAATCTACATAAAAATAATTGTAATGACTAGCTATTTATTGACTAATGGTCATAATTCTGATAAATTGCATTAGATGAAGAAATGAAATGTTGGTTATCATATTTACCTATAAATAACTTATCATACATTCATTATTACTCTCTACTCTACTTACAAAGGATCTTACACTTCCTTTGATAATGTATATTGTTCTCCTAATAATCATTTTC
Source organism: Viscum album (assembly GCA_963277665.1). Taxonomy (NCBI): domain Eukaryota; kingdom Viridiplantae; phylum Streptophyta; class Magnoliopsida; order Santalales; family Viscaceae; genus Viscum; species Viscum album. The sequence continues at coordinate 1,936,656,006 of OY728165.1, forward strand.
CATTTTTTGATCATTATATATGGGATTATCATATTGGGGTATTTCAGTCCTATGAAGTTATTTGTGGTGAACATACTATTCTTTAATGTGTATGTCCTATTGTTGTTCCTAGTTATAGTAGTACATATTTCTATATAATATTAAATTTATAATTAAATAAATTCATTATTTTTTCTTATATTTAATTCATTAAAAAAATTATTAGAAGGAAATATATACATTAATTAAAGGAGTTCATTTTTTCTTCGTTACATATTCCCCTTTAAAATAATTACATCCTCATAATTTCAACTCATGTTCTAAACTAATAAAAGATGAATGTACTTTTGTCTTATTGTTTCCTTTTGTAATTATGTTTCTATTCATATTTATCGTTTCATACTGGAAATCATATACTATAAATTAATAAATATTAAAATTTTATAATATCATAATTCAATGATGGTATAAATTAATCTTAACAAAAGGCTTTACATTACCTTTATATCATTCATAAGGATTTGTTGAAACATGGGATTAACCAAATCATATCCCTATTGACGGTCAAAACCAAAAGTGAATCAAAGCCTTATTTCATGAACTAGTTCTTGATTGATCATTGCTCAATGTGTTATTTTCAAAGGTTATCATAAGCTACATCTATACTGGATCTACATCTAGTAGTTCATATCTAGACATGTATTTTTTTCATAGAAACCACATACATAATACTTAACAAAATACCATAATTTTTTCACTATATTTTGAATTATCATCAGGTTTTTGTAATAATTTTCTCATAATAATAGTTTCATTATATAAATAAACCTCCTATTGATACAAATTATGATGACTTGACATTTCATTACATATAAATTTCATTTTATAATTTAACATATGACAATTCAAATGATCTTTTTGGATGAGTGTCTTGGAAATTAAGTACATATTACTAGAACAAATACATAAACCTAATAGTTATAATAATCCATTTGGAAACTCATTTTTTATACCACCCTACTTCTTCCCACTAAAACTCATATCTTGGGAAAATACATTCATGAAAGGGGTCCACATAAATCTTTACAATGGAATAACCAAAATAAACACTTAGCATGTGAGTAAGAGGCTTGTGGATAAGGAATGATAAAACTAATATAAGACATATCACAATATTAATAATATGAATCATAAAATAAAAATGTGGAAATATTATTGATATATTAAATTCATATTAATATCACTGTGGTGTATCCCCAAGGTGTCATAAATCATAATTTTTTAGCTTAATCACTATGGAATCATAAGCATGTCAAGTCTAGATATTATAATTTGACCAATACATTAGAGCACTATTAGGGTGAACCCTTAATATTTCTTAATTAATTTGATCCTTATTGAACATAAATGAAATAATTTATTAGTAACCCGTGTAAATATGTAATGGATTCCATGTCAAAATCATTACATTAATGTTAATAAATAATTTAGAAGGATATCATGTTTAACCTCTGAAATGGTTATATGGGATTGATGTATGTCGATACCCTCACTAATAATCCAGGTTTAGATACAAGTTAAAACCCATGGAATATATTTGGGAACTAATAAAATCATAATTTATCTTAAAGGAAAGAGAAATTTAATTAAATGAATTCGGAAGCATGAATATATATAACATTTTCTAAGAAAACGAATAATAGAATGTAATTGTGTTATACCACAGATATAAGTGGACATGGGCTGTATTATTATATAAAAATAGTAAGGTAATATTTTTTGAATTTATTTGTTTAAAAAAAGGGGTACATGGATGAAAGGGGAGAAAAGGATAATTTTTCATCATAAATATCAGATGCATAATGGTATAAATTGTGGATTTTGAAGCGGTTATAATGAAAGTGTAATAAGATCTCCCAATTATGGAACATAAAATTTTAGTTATACTGAAGATATAAATTTTATGTAAATCAAGTAAAATAAAATTAGATGTTACCAAAGAAAAGGTATATGTAAAACTGAAAGTAGATTAGAGGAATTCCCTTACAAAAAGACGACAACATAATGATAAATAACACTTACTAAGAAAGTAATAATGGGAGGGAATTGAGGAATGTCTTTTTCTTAAAAAATATTAATTATATTTTATATTAAATGTTTATAAAAATAATTATTAATTTACATTTACATGAATAAAAAAAGATGATGACATGACTAAAAATAAGATGACGTGAATTTCCCTTACCATGAGATGTTGTTCCTAAATAATGGAGGGAGAAACCCTAAGACAATGGAGAGACCTTGTAGAACCATGGGGGTAATAATTGGTAGGGTAAACAAGCATAAAATAATGACTTTTTAGTTTTTAGTAGATATAAGGGGATATGGGGTATTTCTACATGAGGGGCAATGAGTTTTATGTGTTACAATATTGGGTTTTTTATAATATAGGTCAACCACTAATTTTATAAGTCAATTCAACCATAAAAATGGAATATTCATGAGTGGGATTGGTTGGGTGGACATTAAATTATATACTATAATAAACTATACCGATCAAACCACATAATTAAAAAAAGAGATCAAAAATAATTTTTAGGTCCAAAATTCCAATTTTGTGTTCCAAAATTAGTGGTATAATTCTAAAATAAAATTTTAATTTTATAATTTTTTAAAACATAATTAAAAATTATTTTTTGGTAAATAATTATTTTTTTAATTTTTAAATCATGGAGACATAAAATGATGTCCTTAATACATATTGATTTTTAATGGAACAATTTTCACTATATATTTAAAAAATAAAATTTTTAAAACATTTTTTAAGAAACATCATAATATAATTTTAATATGATTATCCCAAAAATTAATTTTATTTCACCAAAATTATTTTCAGTGTATCATAACATTAATTTTAAAATTAACAATTATTTTAATGAAAATTAACAAATTAAATGGATAATCCTCATTTGAAAAATTATAAAAATTAATTTGGAATATATTAAAATATATTCCCATTTAGAGATAATTTTATATTATCGTTAAATTATATAACATTTAGTTTAACAATTCCTCTTAAAAAATTAATATAATTTGTTTTAAAGTCTTCAACCACAGTAGTGAGAAATAGTTTATTACCTAATAATCATAATGTTGATGGACTATTTTAGTTGAAAAACATAAATTTTAGTGATCATACTTTCCAATAAATAGAATATCATACTCCTCACATTACTCACTACTCCTCTTATAAATGTTCATACACTTCCTTTAATAATGACTAATTTTTTTCCTAATGCTCCTATTACTTTTCGTAATATTTATGGAAGTGGTGATCTTCATTGGTGATTTCAAGCCTATGGAGTATGTTGTAATGAATTTACTATTATTTAATATGTGTATCCCATTGTTGTTCCTAGTTTTACATGACTAAATTTATAGATAATGTATAATGTTATCATGAAATAAAAATAATTCCCCTTATTCTAATGTAAAACATAATAAAATGTTATTCGGATGAAATATATCCAAAAATTAAAGGTGTAAATTTTTTGCTCATTATATAATATATATATATATATATATACATACATCAAAATATTTGTAAATATATTTATTTATAAATTTAAATATAAATACATTTTATTTATTTATATATTTGTAAAAAAATATTTCTACTACAGTTTGTATGTGTTTATATATTTTATATTTATATATGCCTATGATTTTTATAACTATAAAAAAAATACATTTATAAAATTATATATAAAAAAAATTATCAAATTTGTGTTAGTCAAAATGATCAATATTTAATTTATATACATTAATTAAAGAATGTGTATATATTTATTAAAAGAATAATATATAAAAATCTTAATTTAAATAATTATATAATATATTAGTGAACAACTAATTAGGATATATATTTATATTGATATTATTGAATCTGAAATATATGTACATGTATAACCGCATGTATGTAATTGTATGTGTGTGTATAAATGAGTGTATGTATGTGTGTGTACATATAAATGATTGTAATTCAATTAAATATTACTAATTCTCTTTTTAATATTTTTTTAATTTATTTATTCCTCTTGTACTATATGTTCATTAATAATATTAAAAATATATTTAATCATTTTGTAATATTTATTTATATATATATATTTACTATACATAAAAAATTTTCAATTCATTGTAATTTATATGAATAATATGAATAATATTTTATTTATTATGTCTTTATATTTAAAATATCAATGAAATTTATATATTTATATATTTATATTTTTTTTGTAATTTTTTAAAGTAACCTTTTTTTCACAAAATTATGAATACGTATAATTTTTTAAAAATAATATTTAATAAATTATATATATATATCTAAATAATTACGAAACTATAGTAAATATATTTAAATAATAAACCTAAATATTATATATATAAATATTTATTAATATTTTTTCAATAGGTTTATTTAGAATTTTAATTATAAATAAATAAATACATCAATAAATCATTATAAAAATATAAGAAATGTTATATATTATATATGTATATGTATTATACCTATAATTATATATATAATATTGTATATAAATAGTATTTAAATATATTTTTGAAAAATATTATTTTTAAATAACTAATTATATATTTAAATAATTAAAATGTTTAAAGAAATATATTTATTATACTTTTCTAAATATATAATTATTTATTAAAATATATATATATAATTATATAATTATATATCTTAAATTATATAAAAACATTGATATTTATATAAAAATATTTATCAATATATTTGTTAACAATTATAATTATATATATATAATTAATTCTAATGTTATAAAATATAGATTTATATAAAAAAATTATATCAATAATTTTATAAATATATATAATAATATAAATATATATAAATATATAAATATAATTATAAATATATATCAATAATTATAAATATATTTATTTATAAATATGACTAAAAATATATATATAAATATATTATATTTAAAATTATATCTTTATTGGTGCTTATTAGTAGTGATAATGATACATCTTTTTCAATGTTAAAAAAGTGATGCAAAGATTTCTCTTTCTGAGTGCATGAATTTCAATGTTGATAATGAATCACATTATTAGTTTTTTTTAGTACATATAAAAAGGTATCTTTATTATTGGTAAAAATGAACTGATAAAGGGTTCTTTTATCATGGTGTACTATTTTTGCACTGGTAAAATTACTGTACATATTCTCTTTTTTGAATGCATTTATAAATGTATAACCTCATCCTATAAAAAGAACCCTAATGGAATCTTCTCTCTTGTTCCTTAAAGCTCTCACATAATCTTACTGATGTAGGCTCTCTTGCCCTTTATCCATGTTCTGTATGAGTTGATCCTCTCCAAATCTAAGGTATGTGTTGATTTTTTTTTGATTGAGTCTAACGATCTACTTCTCTTTATTTATTCATTTCTCATCCATCGTCAACAATTATTTTTTTCAGATATTTTCCTTGACTTCATGTCGTATTGATGGGGTTTTCTATGTTTTTTATACAATGTGTAGCCACATAATACACCCCTACCCTACATCGCACCACCCATCACTACATTGACATCATCCAGGTAAATGGGTTACATGTCATTTCGAAATCTCCATGACTTCGATGATAATTTTTTAGAAATAGGAATCATATTTTAGAATTGATGAACCTTTAGGTTTTTCCTACATGATATTTTTGTCAATTTGATGTGTGGATGAATATTTACTTTAATTAGTAAAGAGAATAGTCTTTATGCATCATCATTAAGACTTGTGTATCATCCCTTATTACTCATAATGGCTCTTACACACCACCCATTGACTATTATATAAACTAAAAAATCATACATACATATCAAATTTTGGTTACATCCTTTTTAAATTTTTATTATATTGAAAATGAGACATCTAGGTATGTAGAAAAAGTTTTGTTTGGCTCTATTTCACTTCTTCATATAAAATTACATTTTTATGTATACAGAAAGTGATTTTATATAAATTACAAAATTTCTAAAGAGTAATTAAAACTAAATAATTTTTCTTATATTGGGGGATTATAGTCTATCCATTTCCATATTTACCAATTCTAACATAACTAGCTTGATTATAATCTCTAGCATCATTTATGTGTTTTAATGTTAGTTTTTTAGCCGATGTAAATACAAATAACAACACATGTATTTCAAAACAATGGTTATTTAATCCTATATAAAAATAATTATATTCACTAACTATGATGTTTTTAAAAATAATTTATTTAATATAACTATTATAAAATACCATAAAACATTATACTCATCATCGTCAATTCTGATATCCGACATCCAAAATCCTATATACGATATATTACTTTTATGACTGATGTAATAAGTGACTTCAAATGATGAATTATAAAACAACCAATTTAAATTTTTATATATTTTCATAAAAATAATTTAACACCCAATACTCTCATTGACGAAAAATATTAGAATATATAACAATAAAATTTCAGCAATAAAATAAAGACAAGAAAAAAACTGAATCTTTTCATTTCATTGCACTTCTGGTGGTGGTGTCCTCTAAATCTAAATAAATTTTTTTATAAAATTTTATTTTTAAGGAAGAACTCATGTTATATATTAATCTACTTTTAATAAATACCATACAGACGATATAACATATAAACTCAAATTTATGAATTAATATTCTTAACAAAAAAAATCATCAAATGTATATATATATATATATATAGAAAATAAATATAAAATGATACAAAATTGTGATAAAATATAATAAATGACATGAAAACCCAATTGAATGTTGAATTGATGCAATGAAGAAGAATTTAATTTATAAGGTCTATTTATGTCAAAAATTAAGAACATAGTTTATGGTATTCTCATATAAATTATTATAATATTTTTTAGGTGATATGATATATTTATTAAGGAAAAAATAATTTAATTTTTTTAATGAATTTGAAAAATTAAGAGCGTCTAATTTTAAATTTCTATTTTAATGATAGTTATTTATATAAATGAAAAAATATATATTTTTACACTATTTATATATTAAACAATGTTCAAACCATTTTTATTATTTATATAATATAATAAATTTTAAAAAATACCATGAGAAAAATTCTCTTTGAAAATTCAAAATGCCGAGCAATAAAAAAATAATTTTTAGATCATTTATACCTAAAACTAAAATTGAAATCATTTTGTTTTGATGTTAGATATATAATAAAATATACTAAATGAGACATTTAACATTATTAATTTGATAACTGATATCAAAACCCACATCTAAAAGGTTTTAACAGTGATCATATATATAACATATGTTAAAACCAACTGATAATGGGTTTTAATATTGCTTTTTAATATAAATGATAACAAAACCCTTATTTGAATTATACTATCTTATTCAAGTGATGATATAGACTCTATAATGTCACTTCAATAAGAGGGTGTCTCTAATGTATATGGGGATATTCACCAATAAGTTTACAAAATATTTTTATTATTGAATACTCATTATATTTAGATTATGCATGATTTTAATAGTTTTAAATCTTGGTTTAAAATAGAAAGGCATTGGTTATGGAAACAGTGCAAGAGTTTTCTATGGAAGTTTTTAAAAAAATTGGTTTTTTTAATTTTAAACAAAAGACAAATTAAATGGTCTAACATTTGGTTAAACAGTGGGATAAAATAATGGGTAGATTTTTTGTGGTGAAAATAATTTTTTAAAACTGTTAAAAAGTATCCCAATGATTTATTAGGAATATATTTAATGGTTTTTTATAATGTTAATGTTATTTTAATGATTAAATATTGATTTTATAGTTAATATATTAATGTTATATATTATTTCATATCGAAAATGATATTTTGGATTTTTATGACGATCAATATAAAGAATATTTAAAATTTTGCATTGATTTAAAATAGTGTTGTTATTTGAAGTTAGAGTGAATCAACTCATCATTTTTTATAATATAGCATTATTTATCAGCAATGTTTGTTCCACCACAATTTTTTTATTATTATATTAATTAAAAACTTATTATGTATAATATAGGACACTGTGATTGTGGTGAATACTATGCTTCTCAAAATAATCATCAATTTTTACATATAAATTTCATACCATTATTCACATGGGTCATATATAAGGATAAATTACAATACTTATTTATATTATATAAAAAAATTTAAAAAAATTTTATGCTACAATTTATGTATCATAAAAAAATAGGATAAATTTAAGTAAATTTATAAATAATGGATATAATATACTTATATACATAATTTAAATATATCTAAATAGTTTGAGAATTATATAAATCAATGTTCTTATATTATTTGGTAGATTATATATCAAAATTATTCTGTGAAGTGGTAAAAAAGTCCCTTTAGGGATGTGGAGAACAATATATCCATTTCTCTTTATATTATTCCTAGATCAAAAACATTTTCATCTTCAGGGATCCAACCCATTTTTTTCAAAAATATTGACAAGTTTGTTACATAATCTTATTCCTTCTTATGGAATAACATTAATGAGTTTCCCACATCACTCACATGTAATATAATTTCACTTTGGTCATTGAACACTTATCAAAATAAATCCATAAAATTAGGGATTATATTGTTTATTATATGATGTATGAAAATATTAAAGGGGAATAATATATTAACATGGATTAATCTAAGAAACCCATCTACTCCACCCAATCCTAGGGAACATTGAAGGATAAAAAAAATATTCAATGGCTTAATACAAGATTGGAATGCATAGGGATACTATAAAAAAGAAAACGATGAAGAATAATATTACATGAGAGCATATAGAGTTACCTTATTGAGGAATATTCCTTATTAGACATTCATGGAAATTTTTAATTTATAATAATGAAGGGAAAAAATAATTAGTGATACGATTTTTTATAAAATTAATCGACAGAAATTATCACATGTTATTGATAAAATTCTTGACAGACACACATAATAATATCCTTTTAATTTTAGAACACAACTTAATATATCTATGTAAAATTTGAGAAGTACCTCTATTAATAAATTATATAGGATTAGTTGTATCTAGATTTATATATTCATACATGTATAATTAAAAAGATTGGTATTTTTGTTTATATGATCATAATAATATTCAGATACCTCATAGATACAAAATATATAACCTCATATACAATATAGATTGAATATAACTCAATTTAAATGGCATGTCACTAACTCCATCAAACCAATAATATAGCCACAATGACCCCACTCGAACAACATTTCCCTCAAAGTAAGATAATCAAAAATTAAATTCAATCCTCAAAAAAAACATTTTCATTGACATTAATTAATTAATGTATATTTTTAATGAAGAAAATGAAATGGTTTTTTCACTATGAGTGCAAGTAATACTATCAAAATGAATCTTCTCATGATAACAACAATCAAGGGGCCTCGTCTAGGGATTAGACTATTTCTGTAGATTTCTATACATTAGATAGAAAACTTTGAAATGTTGATTGTTACTAATCTAACACCCTAGACAATGAACATTTAGATTTAAGGAGAAAACTCTCAACCATATCATATTCATCTCTCTAACACTTACTATTTCATTTTGATTACTAATACTCATTCCCCATCTCCTACATATATGCACCTATGCTTCCATAATGACCATATATTGCCAAATATTTCATGCATATAACCATTTTATTATGTATTTTATATATGTTTATAGTTTTTTTATTATTTTGGATGGTTTCGAGGAATTTTGGATTTTTTAGGGATTTTTAGAGATGCAAGGATTGAGAAAGGTTAGTAATAACCATGAAACTACTACATAAAATCATTAAATGTGAGGAAGTATGGTCTAGGTTAGTGCACTATTAGTCGCGTAGTTTGGTCAAACCATGATGCCACCAAGTATAAAAATTGTCTTTTTGGATAAAGGGCTTTTACATAATTAGAACACATTATTCTTACCACACGCGCAAACCACCTGAATTTATTCTTTAGGCAGGGGCATGTACATGGCCAGATCCTGGTTTGCCTAATAATGTAAGCTAATCATTCAGAACCAAAATCCAGAACCAAAAATTGTGGATCTGACCATATTTCATACCTTAACCATAATATTTCATCTATTAAGACCCTAACACGCTCTTCTCTCCTACCAAAAGTTATGGATTCTCTTCATTTTAATCTGAAGGTGAACAGGAGGGTCATATTACATGGTAAGTCACCTTTATTGGTTGTTCTTCTTATATATCATCATATTACATTTTTTATACATCTAACAATAATCCACAAGTTATTGAGATATGTTCATTGAGTCCAATAATTTTGATATTCGGTTTTACTAATTATATAGAAGGAGATCTATAAGGCCCTAGCCTTAAACATTACTTAATCTTGAGTTATTACAAGATTACACATTGAGGATCTTTTCAGGTTTAGAGTTTTAGAGAATTAGATCATGAAACTTGCATTACATTCCATATTTAAACAAAGTGGTTACATAAAAGACAGTATTCATTCTTACCATCAACAGAAACATATTGAAAATAAAACATGGATTCTTTCTTGACACATCCTTGACACTATCATCACATCAGGTTACTTTCCCCTGACCTGTGAAAAACATTTCAAAACATTGGGATGAGCATAAAAATCTCAGTAAGGGTTATAAAAAAATATGGAAAGAAAACATGAGTTCATCTATACATAAGAATGAAATCATACATTACCCATAAAACACAGGAACTTTAACATACCTCATCAAACCATGAATAAATCATAGAAAACATAAGACATAAAGGTAAATTGAGGCATTCATATATTTCTTACCTAGGGAGTAACCCTCTTGGTTACGTTTGGAATACACATCACAGTATATTCCCTAAATCTCTTCGGATAAACCTTAACGTTTCACTCCTTCGCGTTACCCAATGCATTGGAGAGCTATATCGGGCTCACCCGCCCTTAGTTTATCACGGTACCACCCATTTTCATAACAATGCCCAAGAACCATAACATAAACGTATCACATAAAACATGAAAAAAGGAAACATAACATTTCAACATTTCAATGACAATATAACATTTTAGTATATTGAAATAATGAATCCATTCAAAAAGAAACCATTTCCAAAACCATTTAAAACATTTAATAGAGAGATTTTGGAATCAAAGTGTCCCATAACACATTGAAGCTTTTAAAATTTTAAACCATTAATATCCATATAAACAAATCCTTAAAACCATTTTGAAACATGAATATTAATGAGAATAAATATTTAAAACATTTAAAGCGATATTTTGGTTAAAGGGGTTTTACCAAAATTAGAGACACTTGAATACAATAATTAAGGAATAACATTTAGTAAGAACTTTATAATATCATGAGAATAAATTTATTCATGATATAATACTCCAAAGGACAGTATATAAACCATATAAGAGTGAATTGGTGCATAACAATAAAGAAGTCTCAATAGAAATGTCAAATGTGATGAAATCCCTTATAAAGAAGGTATCCTTAAATTAAGGATAAATCAATCTCAAAATTATGTGTGACAAATATAAATACACCCAATATAAGTGTATATTAAGTGTAAAACAATAAAAGGTCATTCACACATATTGAAAGGATGAAATATTCAATAACTATATGTTGAACCCAAAGAAATCGAAATTGGGTTAAGAAGTTCCCTTGACAGCCTAACGGCGTCACATCAAAATGAGTTGATGAGAGATAAAAAGTGTATCTCATCACTTGTACATAAAATTTACATCAATAAGGATATATGATAACATATCCCAACATAAAAATATTTAAATTAAAATACCCAACAAAAGAAGTCTTTTAAAAAAGAGGAGGGTGAAAGGTTCCCTTACTGACTTGTGTATCTTTCAAAACATACACCCCATGAAAGAAGGACAATAGATCATTGATGTAAATACTCATAAACAAAAGTATATTACACAAAGAGTAGAATAATGGGAAGTACATACACCACTCAATGGAATTTGTGGAAAATGTAGCATATATATCACGGGAATAAAAGTGAGATGAAAAATCCCTTACGAAAACTCGGCAGCCTAACAGCGCCACATAAAACTTACAAAAATTGATTGATGAGATCAAACAGGGTATCTCATCATATTAAAATAAAGTTTATAGAAATAGGAATATAAAAGAACATCCCCAACATAACAAATAGGAGCTTAATATAAGTGACATAAAGGAGTGTGCTTAAAAAGAAAGAGAGAGGTTAGATCTCTTACGAAAATTCGGCAGCCTAACGACGCCACTCAAAACTTCCAAAATGGATTTATGAGAGAAAATAGGGTCTCTAATCACATGAACATAAAAATTACAGTAAGTGTAATATAAAGGATCATCCCAATAACAATAAAGATGACCTCTAAATGGAATGACATAAAAGTGTGTACTTAAAAAGAAAGTGAGGAGTAGGATCCCTTACCTCAAGTCCAACTTGTCTTGTTCTTTTATTTATATTCTTGAATAATAAACTTTGGTCAATTAATAATTGCCTAATTACCTCCTTTAGAGATTATTATTCAGTTCATATCACATATTATAATGTTATAATAATTGTTTAATAATGTTAGTTCATATCAGACGTTTTTGCCGATGTTTTGTACATGAGTCAAAAATGAACCTGTTTGAAAAAAGATTGCCCATGTAGTTATAAGTAAATAATTTTCAGAATATTATTAATGATTAAAATATCATATATATCCAGTAAATATTCATTTCATACTATTCCATATCATTTGGAGATAAAAAAACGAAAAGCACCATTCATGGAGACGGTAGGCCGTACGTACGAATGAACGCTACTTTCATTTTTTGTCATATTAATGGAATTAAAAAAAATGAGATATATATATATATATATATGATATAATTCCAGAATGATATCAATAATTTTGATGTAATATATTACATATATATCCACTTTATATATGTACTAATAATATTACATAACATTTTGAGATAAGAAATGAAATGTACCGTTTAATGGAGATGGTAAGCCGTACGTACGCATGAACGCTACTTCCATTTCTATTTAATATTTAATGGAATTAAAACATAATGATACATAATAGTATTTTAATTCAAGTATGGTATCATATATAATATTATTAAATATATCCTTTATACGTACCACATATGGTATTAACGAATCAAATCACTTTGAGGGGGCGGTAGTCTGCAGTTCCTTAAATGAAGATATCGCGTTTACCCATTATTGAAACCAAAAAGATATGCCCAAAATGAAAAATACATAAGCTTAAGGAAAACATAAACATATTATATGTCACATATAAATATAGTGTCATCTTAATGGCCACCTTTGAAGGTGTTAGAAGAATGTTGAACAATCATCGTTTCGGGAGGCATAAATTCACCATCCACAGAAACAGTATGTTCTTTAACCATTAGATGCAGGTATGTGTATGTTTAGATCGAATCCTTATTATAAAAACATCCTAGTATATTTAAGATACTGTATTTTTTACAAAACAAAAGAATAAAAAGAGTTTTGAGGGTTGGAGAAGAAAAATAAAACAAAAGGACACAAGTGAAGACATTACCTTAAAATCGGGTAACTCCCTTTGGTTTGAGCTCAAAGGCTTCCTTGGGAAGACTTCTGCCCAAAGTGAGGCTTCAAGGAGTAATAGAGGGATTTTGAGAGACAAAATGTGTAGAGTTTGGCCGAGACAAAGGCTTTGGGAGTGTGGGTAAGGAGGTAGAGGTGTGGGCCTTTTATAAGAGGAGAGGAGGGGCACTCTTGGAAGGTAAAGAAAAGTCAATTTATTTTAAAATGGTATTCGAATTTAAGAGGTCCCACATTGATTTGTTTCAAGGATAAGATGATAAGGGTTCTAAATCCACTCATCCAATAGGTTTTGGACATGTGTAGATCTTAGATATTACATTATCCTTCAATTATATTTAAATCGTTAAATAATGAGGTTATCGCTGCATCATCATGATGTCAAAAATAATTTAATTTATTTAATGTCCGAAAATTATTAAAAAACATACTATTATGTAGGAAGTCTTTTTATCTTTCCAATTAATATTTATAGTCAAAAATCTGATTTGTATAACCCCATTTAAAAAATGTTTTAGTAAAACATTTCATGTTTGTCTCATTTTTACATTAACATTAAATAAAAGGATATTAATGTCATTTTCCAACCAAAGTGGCTTCATGGGGTCCTCAAGTTGTCCAATGGGTTGTCTTGGTCGGCCATGACACATCCAATGAGGTTAGGATATGTTTCACGTTCATTTCATATTATTAAAACATTATTTTTACCTTAAACTACACTAATTACCTCTAATCGCGATGAAAAACTTAATAAGTTACTATTCATCAAAAAATTATTTTTATCCCATTGAACCACATTTAACTTCTTAATGACAACCATGTATGTCGGATTTCTTAAATTCAAAACACAATGATGGCAAAATTTCATTTAAACAGAAAAATTAGTTTTTATAAGTAACACTTAGAGGTTTCACTATTCATCAAAAATTGATGTTTTTCAGAAAATTCCCAAAAATTCACCCTAAGATATATTTGATATTCCGAATTCAAAAATGAAGTCTATTTTAAAAAATTCAAAACATTTATGTCACATTAATTAATTTAGTAATTAATTCCCGATGTCATGACAAATAGAGTGTTTTTATGAAACAAGAAGTATCAAAAGATTGACACTAGTTTAAGTCCTATTTTAAAGTGAAATTAATTCCAACAACCACTATTGGATTTAATGGTAAAAATATATTCTAATTTCACTTTAAAACCAATTCAAAAGATAATACAATCATATAAATAAATTAGATTAAAAAGAGGTTTTGAATTAAAATACAACATTTTACACTATTCATTAAAAAAATGAACTTTATCAGAAAGATACCAAATATTTACAGAATTTAAATTTTGAAGTACCAATTCTTAAGAAGAGTTTTATTTGGTTCAAAAGGATGTATAAGAGTGAACAAAACTATATTTAATGATGGTTCTCCATCAAAAGGTGCTAAGTGAACCTTTAGTGAAAACTAGGGCATATACGCCTAAAATTGAATTCTTTCCGTATTTTAAGCCTTTATCTTTTATTGGATAAATGTAAAAACATTTAAAAACAAATATAATCATATTTTAGTTATTTCTATCCATTCCTACCAATGCAAAGGCTATATGTTAACTGCCATTTAAAATAATATTATTTTATTATTAGAGTGCAACGTAAGATTCCCAAGAAACTCTTTGTTGCGTGTTGGGTACGCAATCGAGCATAGCATCCCCTTTAAAGTCATATTAATATTTTATTCACAAATATGGATAAATATGAAAATGTCATATTATTTATTTACCTGGGGTGTTACATCCTTCTCCCCTTTTGGGAATTGCGTGCTCACAATTTTAAAATTGGGCTGGCAAACATCCTTGAAAGTCCCACATCGGAAGAAGAATATGTAAAACAATCACTTTAAAATAAAGAAAGATAAGTACAAAGGTCACCCGAGTTAACCCATACTCGGATTCCAAGTATGAAAACATGGACATGGAGGAGAAAACATAGGGTCATGTTCTGATGAAGAGTGATAGAAAACATGTTTAGGAGAAAGTTAACCATGAGAAAATCACAAACTTATGATGGGTTAAACGGTATTCGATTCCCCAGTAGGAAAAGTTAATAGACAACATTTTTGTTTTAAGATACTTTTTATTGAGGAAATTATTCATAAGTAAACTTAATCACTTATCATGTTGATTTTCAACTTTTACTAGATTCGTTAATCAAACTCTTATTTTTTTCCAAAAGATGAGTATTTAGGGAGACTTGTTCGCATTAAGAGTACTATAATCAACATCTAGAGAATCACATAACCCAAAAAAAAAGAACTATATAATTCCCCTATCTTTAGACTTTAACCAAAACCATAACCAAAAAGTTTAGTACAAGATCAGATAATCTAGAAAAGGATAACCCTTTATAAAAAGAAAATCTATTCTTAATCTCCAAAATTTGCCCAACAAAACCCAAAGTTCAACGAGGACCATTCGATAAACAATTTGTCAATGAAATTATTCAATTTAAACCAATATAAGATTGAAACCCAAATATTTGAAGGGTCTAGTCACATAGTGTTCCAAGTAAAATCGTAACATTTATCTCCAAACAACATCAGTTGCTCCTAAAGTCTCGTATTGAAAAGTAATTAACCTAATCACATATCCTCCATTATAGGTTAATCATTTTCATAAATAACCCAAAATCAACATACTCTTAATTAATAAAATCATATAACTAAAAAGAATCAGTCAAACTAACCAGGGACTACACGTAGTCCAGTGGTAGGCGAAAAATACCAGTCGCACTTTGGTTGTGGGTTCGATTCCAGTAGCTTTGTCCGACGCGACAGGTTTTCACACGGTCTGCGTGTTGTCGTTTTTCCAAAACAATATAATTCTTAAATCATTCCCCAAAAAGAGATAAAATCATAAAAAATGAACATATCATATTTTAAACTCAAGTTTATCTCATGCCTTTCATTTTTCAACATATCATATTATAACACATAATTACCTCAAAAGTAAGGATCATATAAACTCTAATGGTTACCTTTATAATTATTACCTGAACCTCCACATGGATTGGTCATCTCTTACATGATGCATTAAAGATCATACCATGGTTAAAGTGGTTGATGATGACTCCTTGATAGTTGGTTTAGAACAACCACGAGTTTCCTTATTGAATACCCCATTTCATCTAGTCTCTTAATCAATGAACCACCACAGTTTCCTTTAAACCAATTCTCACTTTGGTGCCTGCTAGATCCATCCATTCACTAAAAACAGAAATGTCAGTGTGAGTATATCAACAAAACCATCATGTACTAATGAGTAAGGAAAACACTAAGATACACTTACTCATTCACTTTATCTAAAACTAGTACTCTTTCTGAAATCCTAACCATTATGGTAAAGTCACTTATCCTTAAATAATACCCTAACCTCTAAAGTTATCTAAACCGACCTTTGATACCAACTATAAGGCCCCAGCCTTAAACCTTACTTAATCTTGAGTTATTACAAGATTACACATTGAGGATCTTTTCAGGTTTAGAGTTTTAGATAATTAGATCATGAAACTTGCATTACATTCCAAATTTAAACAAAGTGGTTACATAAAAGACAGTATTCATTCTTCCCATCAACAGAAACATATTGAAAATAAAATATGGATTCTTTCTTGACACATCCTTGACATTATCATCACATCAGGTAACTTTCCCTTGACCTGTGAAAAACATTTCAAAAACATGGGATGAGCATAAAAAGCTCAGTAAGGGTTATAACAAATTATGGAAAGAAAACATGAGTTCATCTATACATAAGACTGAAATCATACTTTACCCATAAAACACAAGCACTTTAACATACCTCATCAAACCATGAATAAATCATATAAAACATAAGACATAAAGGTAAATTGAGGCATTCATAACTTTCTTACGTAGGGAGTAACGCTCTTGGTTACGTTTGGAATACACATCACAGTATATTCCCTAATTCTCTTCGGATAAACCTTAACGTTTCACTCCTTCGCGTTACCCAATGCATTTGAGAGCTATATCGGGCTCACCCGCACTTAGTTTATCACGGAACCACCTGTTTTCATAAAAATGCCCAAGAACCATAACATAAATGTATCACATAAAACATTCATAAAGGAAACATAACATTTCCACATTTCAAAGACAATATAACATTTTAGTATATTGAAATAATGAATCCATTCAAAAAGAAACCATTTCCAAAACCATTTAAAACATTTAATAGAGAGATTTTGGAATCAAAGTGTTCCATACCACATTTAAGCTTTTAAAATTTTAAACCATTAATATCCATATAAACAAATCCTTAAAACCATTTTAAAACATGGATATTAATAAGAATAAATATTTGAAACATTTAAAGCGATATTTTGGTTAAAGGGGTTTTACCAAAATTAGAGACACTTGAATACAATAATTGAGGAATAACATTTAGTCAGAACATTATAATATCAATAGAATAAAAGGATTCATGATATAATACTCCAAAGGACAGTATATACACCATATAAGAGTGAATTGGTGCATAACAACAAAGAAGTCTCAATAGAAATGTAAAATGTGATGAAATCCCTTATAAAGAAGGTATCCTTAAATTAAGGATAAATCAATCTCAAAATTATGTGTGACAAATATAAATACACCCAATATAAGTGTATATTACGTGTAAAACAATAAAAGGTCATTCACAAATATTCAAAGGATGACATATTCAATAACTACATGTTGAACCCAAAGAAATCGAAATTGGGTTATAAAGTTCCCTTAACAGCCTAACGACGTCACATCAAAATGAGTTGATGAGAGATAAAAAGTGTATCTCATCACTTGGAAATAAACTTTACATCAATAAGGATATATTAGAACATATCCCAAAATAAAAATATGTAAATTAAAAGTCCCAACAAAAGAAGTCTTTTAAAAAACAGGAGGGTGAAAGGTTCCCTTACTGACTTGGGTATCTTTCAAAACATACACCCTATGAAAGAAGGACAGTAGATCATTGATGTAAATACTCATAAAAGAAATTATATTACAAAAA
Organism: Viscum album; assembly: GCA_963277665.1. Taxonomy (NCBI): domain Eukaryota; kingdom Viridiplantae; phylum Streptophyta; class Magnoliopsida; order Santalales; family Viscaceae; genus Viscum; species Viscum album. The sequence goes on from OY728165.1 coordinate 1,936,674,761, forward strand.
TAGTATAATAATAGGAAGTACATACACCACTCAAAGGAATATGTGGCAAATGTAGCATAAATCTCATGGGAATAAAAGTGAGATGAAAAATCCCTTACGAAAACCCGGCAGCCTAACAACGCCACATAAAACATACAAAAATGGATTGATGAGATCAAACAGGGTATCTCAACATATTAACAAAATGTTTATAGAAAGTGGAATATAAAAGAACATCCCCCAACATAATAAATAGGAGCTTAAAAGCAGTGACATAAAGGAGAGTACTTAAAAAGAAAGAGAGAGGTTAGATCTCTTACGAAAATTCGGCAGCCTAACGGCGCCACTCAAAACTTCCAAAATGTATTGATGAGAGAGAATAGGGTCTCTCATCCCATGAACATAAAAATTACAGTAAGTGTAATATAAAAGATCATCCCATTTACAAGAAAGATGAGATTTAAAAGGAATGACATAAAAGTGTGTACTTAAAAAGAAAGAGAGGAGTAGGATCCCTTACCTTAAGTCCAACTTGTCTTGTTCGTTTCTTTATAATCTTGAATAATAAACTATGGTCAATTAATAATTGCCTAACTACCTCCTTTAGAGATTATTATTCAGTTCATATCACATATTATAATGTTATAATAATTGTTTAATAATGTTACTTCATATCAGACGTTTTTGCCGATGTTTGGTACATGAGTCAAAAATGAACTTGTTTGAAAAAAGATTGCCCATGTAGTTATAAGTATATAATTTCCAGAATATTATTAATGATTAAAATATCATATATATCCAGTAAATATTAATTTCATACTATTCCATATCAGTTGGAGATAAAAAACGAAAAGCACCGTTCATGGAGACGGTAGGCCATACGTACGCATGAACGCTACTTTAATTTTTTGTCATATTAATGGAATTAAAACAAAATGAGATATATATATATATATATATATATGTTATAATTACAGAATTATATCCATAATTTTGATGTAATATATTACATATATATCAATTATATATATGTACTAATAATATTACATAACATTTTGAGATAAGAAATGAAATGTACCGTTCATGGAGACAGTAAGCCGTACGTACGCATGAACACTACATCCATTTCTATTTCATATTTAATGGAATTAAAACATAATTATACATAATAGTATTTTAATTCCAGTATGGTATCATATATAATATTATTAAATATATCCTTTATACGTACCACATATGGTATAAACGAATCAAATCACTTTGAGGGGGCAGTAGTCCTCACTTCCTTAAATGAAGATATCGCGTTTACCCATAATGGAAACCATAAAGGTATGCCCAAAATGAACAATACTGAAGATTAAGGAAAACATAAACATATTATATATCACATATAAGTATAGTGTCATCTTAATGGCCACCTTTGAAGGTGTTAGAATAATGTTGAACAATCATCGTTTCGGGAGGCAGAAATTCGTCATCCACAGAAACAGTATGATCTTTAACAATTATATGTAGGTGTGTGTATGTGTAGATATAATCCTTCTTATAACAACATCCTATTATATTTAAGTTACTGTATTTATTACAAAACAAAATAATAAAAAGAGTTTTGGGGGTTGGAGAAGCAAAATAAAACAAAAGGAGAGAAGTGAAGACATTACCTTAAAATCGGGTAACTCCCTTTGGTTTGAGCTCAAAGGCTTCCTTGGGAAGAATTCTGCCCAAAGTGAGGCTTCAAGGAGTAATAGAGGGAAGTGGAGAGACAAAATGGGCAGAGGTTGGCCGATCCAAAGGATTTGGTAGTGTGGGTAAGGAGGTAGAGTTGGGGGCCTTTTATAAGACGAGAGGAGGGGCACTCTTGGAAGTTAAAGAAAAGTCACTTTATTTTAAAATGGTATTCGGATTTAAGAGGTCCCACATTGATGTGTTTCGAGGATAAGATGATAAGGGTTCTAAATTCACTCATCCAATAGGTTTTGGAAATGTGTAGGTCTTATATATTAAATTATCTTTCCATTATATTTAAATCGTTAAATAATGAGGTCATCACTGCATCATCATGATGTCTTAAATAATTTAATTTATATGATGTCCAAAAATTATAAAAAAATAAAATTATGTAGGAAATATTTGTATCTTTCCAATGAATATTTATAGTCAAAAATCGGATTTGTATAACCCCATGTAAAAAATGTTTTAGCAAAACATTTCATGTTTGTCTCATTTTTATTTTAACTTTAAATAAAAAGATATTAATGTCCTTTTCCAACCAAAGAGGCTTCATGGGGTCCCCAAGTTGACCCATGTGTTGTATTGGTCTGCCATGACACATACAATAAGGTTAGGACATGTGTAAAGTTCATTTCATATTATTAAAACATTATTTTTACCTTAAAATACACTGATTACCTCTAATCGCGATTAAAAACTTAATAAGTTACAATTCACCAAAAAACTATTTTTATCCCATTAAACCACATTTTACTACTTAATAACAACCATGTATGTAGGATTTTAGAAATTCAAAACACAAATATGGAAAAATTTCATTTAAACGGAAAAATCTGTTTTTATAAGTACCACTTAGTGGTTTCACTATTCATCAAAAATTGAAGTTTCTCAAAAAATTCCCAAAAATTCACCCTAAGACATATTTGATATTCTGAATTCAAAAATGAAGTCTATTTTACAAAATTAAAAACATATAAGTCACATTAATTAATTTAATAATTAATTCCCGCTGTCATGACAAATAGCATGTTTTTATGAAACAATAAGTATCAACAGATTGACACTAGTTTAAGTCCGATTTTAAAGTGAAATTAATTCCAATGACCACTATTAGATTTAATGGAAAAAATATATTCTAATTTCACTTTAAAACCAATTAAAAAGATAATATAATCATATAAATAAATTAGATTAAAAAGAGGTTTTGAATTAAAATACAGCATTTTACACTATTCATTAAAAAAATGAACTTTATCAGAAAGATACCAAAAATTAACAAAAAGTAAATTTTGATGTCCCAATTATTAAGAAGAGTTTTATTTGGTCCAAAAGGATGTATATGAGTGAAAAAAACTATATTTAATGATGGTTCGCCATCAAAAGGTGATAAGTGAACCTTTAGTGAAAACTACGACATATACGCCTAAAATTGAATTCTTTCCGTATTTTAAGCATTTATCTATTATTGGATAAATGTAAAAACATTTAAAAACATATATAATCATATTTTAGTTATTTATATCCATTATTTCCAATACAATGGCTATATGTTAACTTCCATTTAAAATAATATTATTTTATTATTAGAGTGCAACATAAGATTCCCAGGAAACTCGTTGTTGCGTGTTGGGTACGCCATCGAGAATAGAGTCCCCTTTAAAGTCATATTAATATTTTATTAATAAATATGGATAAATATGAAAATGTCATATTCCTTATTTACCTAGGGTGTTACAAGATCAAAGGAAGCATTTTTGAATTTTAACCCATTTTTTGAGGAATTTTATTTCCTAATTGTTTTCTCTATAGATTCTGAGGTAGGTTGCATCTCTATTGAATAATATTATTACTATCTCATATATGGTTATAAATTGTTTTAAATTTTATTGAATTATATGGTGAAATTATAGTGAAAATCTTAGTAGAAACATTGTTTATTACTCATTTTTTATGTTATGGATTTTTTTTGTGAAAAGTTAATTTTTGAATTATTTTAAAATGGGTTGTTTGGTTTGATTCATGGAGAAAGACTTTGTTGAAAGGATTTCAAAAAGAATAAAATTAAAGTAATTTATCAGAATAATTGCATTGGAATGGTTTTGGCATAATAGGTCAGTGTGCATTCATTTTCATTAACATGACCCTATAGAGGGGAAAGTGAAATTGTGGAATTTTTATATAGTTACCAAATGAATACATTGTAGATCAATGATAAACCTCTCATGGTTATGAAATTTTTACTTGGTAATTCATGTGTGGATGTTTGGATTTGAATAGGTTATGAAAAATAGAATCTGAATTTGTTTGAACAACTTGTTTGGTTGTTTCCATGAATTTTTTTTGAAAAAATGACTATCATTGATTTACACCGTAAAAAATATTTTATTGTTTCTTGTAAATTAATTTATATAAATTTGAAAAAAAATTAATTCTAATTGTGTTATTAGGGAGTAATATGTTGATGAACTATTTATTTTCATTACTCATCCCCTAATTTGGAACTATGGTTCTTTTTTAGATGTTGATTATAGAGACATAGGTAAATGAAAAGTATCTCACTACAATAGGGATGTATCATGATACTTTGAGAATGGATTTTGGAGTTGGATCGTGGAGTATATTGGGAGTAGTGGAGTAATTATATTAGGTTCTTCATCTTTTGTAGGGTTTTTTTCACATTATAGACTAATCTGGGTTAAATTATAATTTTGATGGTTGTATATTTGAATTACATTGAGTTGTCACAATGGTAACAAAGGAGGAACCCATCCTTAAGCTGGTGAAATCTCCTATGATGATATGTATTCTCCAAAATTTTATTTTTGTTCCCAATGGGGTTAATATAAAAACCCAAAATGATAAAGGGTTAAAGGAATAAATGATATGAGTCTTCTCAATAAGGCAAAACATTATATATTAAAACCTATCTGACTTTAAATTCATAGTTATGTGTTCTTTTCCTGTGGTATTGATAAATATGGTTGACATTATGGGATGATTCCCTAGGTATGTATGAGTGATGAAAAATAACACTATAAATAATATGTGTTGTGATGTAGTGATAGTAATTAGTGTATTGACAATTCTGAGCTTGTGGGTGTTCCCTAGGGAGGAGACTATGTATCTCTGGGGAACTGGTGGTACATACAGGTCCATTATGTTTCACCACACTTAATATTGGTTTTTTATACTTATACCACATGTATAATCCTTCCCCATGTCATTGTCTATAGTTGAGGTGGAATTACTACTTTTCCTTAGGTGACATACCCAAGAAGCCAAAGGATGTAAATAAATTCTAACGAATTCATGAACATATGGGGGGATTATTTTATCTTTGAATATAAAACATGATCATAAACAAAACCATAACCGATATACAATATATGATGCATGATAATAATGTAATAAAAATAAAATTAGAAAAAAATATTATAATACCAAATTATACAATAAACCATATATGAGTTCAATAAAAAAAGAAAAACCAACAAAATTCAAAGACTCTAAGACATAAAATCCATAGGTTCCAACATGCTCAAACTCCAACTCCAAAATACATGCCCAATTTATCTTGATTAATTAGGATAAATGAGACACATTTTCTTTATAATTGTTAGCATAAACAACATATGCAAAGAACCAATGGTCTAAATAAATGTTTATAAAAGAAACTTGGTTGGTTTCCCAAAATGACTTCTCGACTCATGCCATTAGGATAGAACATGTTACCAATTTTATATAAAGAGTGTAACATGAAAAGAAATTCAAAATGTATTTCCTTGAGGTACATTGTTTGGAAGGAGTAAGCTTTCTATAACATGAAATGTAGAGCAAAAAATGGAGTAGTTATCCTATTTATGTTGAACCTCAAGTTACCCAGGAGTTAGATACATATGGGGTTTAAGACACTTATAAGAGTTTTTACCTCATGTTTGTGGGTTTATCAAATACGAAGAGCATGATATGATTTTTATAAATGACTTCCAACTTAGACTACATATTTCATTTTGTGTAATGATTTATTATTTTAAGAAAAAATATTTATTTTTTAATGTAGTTGATTTTTTTATCAAAACTGAGATTTCAAAAAAGAATCATATTGGTATTCTAAAAATGACTTGATTTTAAAAATCAGGGTATTATTTTTACGTAATGATTTTAATAGAATAAGTGTTGAAATTTGGAATCCATTATTATGATATGTGTGATTTGGTTTTATTTGAAATTACAATGCCTTCGGTTTTTAGATAGTTAGACATATGGTGTAACATTTTTTATGAAAATGGAAACAAGTAGGCATAGAATAAAAAAACCAAAGATCATTATGAGAATGTGGTTGTACTTGAGCCACTAGTGAACCAATTTATAGTTTGTAGTATCTTACATGATTTTTAACCTATTAAAAGAGAGAACTGAAGTTATGAACCAAGGTAAGATGATCATTCATTTTAGTTTCAAAATAAGAATCTTCCCATCTTTTGAGGGTATTCAGAACTAGATGAGCCATATCTGTGGATGAATTGTATGAATCAAATATTTAATCACGATTTCACAAAAAGAAATGTTGAACATCATCTTATGGTGGTATATTCTATATGATCTTGTATGATAGTGGTTCTATTTAGTATTCCTGGCCAAATGGATCCAAGGCGCTACATTGGATAATTTTTTAAAATTGCCACCAAGAAATTCTCTCATAACATGTTCCAGATGTCTGTAATGTCCTTATTTTGAGACTTTAAGGATGGGAATCTATAAATGATTTAGTATGAAGCTATGTTTATTAATATTTTTTCATTTGATCATAAATTTATTGTAAGCGAGTTCTTGAAGGCATTCATTTTTGAATAGGGGATGTGTATATAGATTCAATTGAAATTATCTTAATGCGTATTGAATATTATATGGATATAGTCAATGGAGTGATGGTGGTACAATGGTATATCTCAAAAGGTATTTGGGAATGGAGAAAGTATATACCTATAGGAAAATGTAGGAACTCTAATGTTGGGAACAGGTCGAAGATTGAAACTTATTTTCGAGGTTTAGGGATGAATTTGAACTAGATAGCTAAATCAGTGAATCATAATCCCAAAACAAAGGGTAAAACTAGATATTTTTAGGTTTTTTTATTCCAAAAAATTTGGTTTGATTGTACAACATCACCTAGATCATGACAATATTTCAATCGGATTTGGAATATTCAGTGTTATTGTCACAGTTTTCCAAGATCAGGAGTTTCAGAAACATCTCATGCATTGTAGATATTGTATGGGTTAAAGGGAAGAGGGTAGTAGAATACCACATTTCAGTGGGATCAAGATATCCATGGTGATTCCCTGAATACCATGTGTCTTTTGTAAGGTAAATATCAAAATTAAAATAATGAAAAATGTTCAATGAGTAAGAAGTTGTATAGATCTGAACAAGTTATTACAGATGACCAATTTAGACCATTGAGCTTATGAGGTATGATTTCTTTTTCTACCATTATTATTGGTTTTTTATATATGGTTGCATACTATTCATTTATTTCATTAAATTTGGTTTACTTTTTTTAGTTTAAATGTTGTGAGGATTCCTTCTATTTTAAAACATCAATCTACTCTTATAAAAATTGAATGTTGTGTCTATTGTGTGAAAATGTTCTATAACAATTTATTGTTTTTAATTAAGTTGAGATTTATCTATTCTTGATATGGATGCCATTTAAATAATTTTGGGTATGTATTGGTTTAATACATTCAACTAACACAATAATTTTTTTTGCTAATGTTTAGTTTTACATGTGATAATGGTATTGAGCATATATTTGAGGAGACCAGAATGAAAGGGGGGTGCAGTGGGCTTGTGGGCACTAATAGTTGGATTTATATCATACAAGTTAGAAGATTTTACTTTTCCATTACAGGATGATATCAAGGATAATAATTTTCCAACATTTACTGATCACTCTTAAGATGTGTTTAAAAATATTTTCTATGGTTTCCACACATAAGAGAAGTATAGTTTATGATTGATCTATCATATGGGATTAATCCTATATCACTTCCAAATTACAAAATGGAACCAGAAAATTTATATAATAGAAGGTGGAGTTGGATGATCTAGACATAAAATGGTTTATTCAACCTATAAGGTCGTCATGGTATGCATTCTTCTTGTTTGTAAAAAATGTAGATAAAACTACAAGATTCTATTGGGATTATCAAATTCTAATCAATGTTAAGATAATGAATCAATTTCCACTTCAATGAATTGAAGATATGTTAGATTAATTTAGGGTTACCTAGTGGTTATCTAAAATTATATGTGATTGGGATATCTCCCATTGTGGGATTGAAAGGTGGACATTCCCAAATTTTCTTAAAAAAGTAGGTATGGCCATTATGAGTATGTGGTTATTTCTTTAATACTTAATAATGAACTAGAGGTGTTTATGTAATTGATGAATCAAATATTTTACTAGTATTAGTATTGTTTCTTTGGTGTATTTATAGATGACATATTGGTGTATTCAAAGAATAATATAGATCCTAAGAAACACCTGTTGAAAATGTTGGAAATATTTTGGGATCATCAGTAGTATTCATTAAATAAAAAGTGGTAATTTTTTATGAAAATTTTTGTTTCCATGGAAATTTAATAATTTAATGACTTGTTTTTTGGGGATCCATAAAATATATAGGCTATTATATCTTGGAAGCATCAAAATAATTTTTTACGATATACAGTTTCAATGGATTTTCTATTCATTACCAACATTTTATTTTTATTTTTCATGACTAGATTCACCATTGATGACATTGACAAGGAAAATGTTATTTTATAATGAAATAATGAGTGTAATTAATCTTTTCATTACAATAATATTGCCCTTATAGTAGAACCAATGTTGAATTTATGAAATTAGGAGAATGGCATGTGGTGTAATGTAATACTTTAGGATCAGGGTTGGGATATATTCTCATGCTTGGAGATCATGTAGTTTATTATTGTTCAAAATAGTTATGGTTGAATTTGAAAAACCACACAAACAATAATTAGAGTTAGCTATTGTGGTACATTCTTTGAATACATGGAATAATTACATGATTAGTGATAAATTCATGGTGTTTAAATATCATAAAATCTATAAACATATTTTCTGCCAAAGGTATTTTCATTTGAGAGAAAATGATGGATGAATTATTACCAAATGATAGAGTATGATTTGATGTATACACTGGGTAATAAAAATTTGGCGATAAATGAATTAATTTGAAATTCATATTCTTAGTGGTAAAAAGATAATTCATATCAGTTGATGTTGATGTTGGTGATATTTAACATGCACTTGGATTGTGAATGTTGAGGAGGTGTTGATGTTTTTGTTCCGGTATCATTGGCTTCTGATCATGTGGATATGGATAAAGAGGTAAAGACATCAGATTTTGAACATGTTTCTATGAGGTCAAAACTCAATAGATGGAAAAAAATAGGGAATGGAAACTATACAAGAGATCATTTTTGTGGTTTTCAGATTAGATGATCATACCTATAGTATTTCAGGAACAACTTCTTCATGCATTACACCATTTGATATGGTCTATTAATTCGAGAATACATAAGATGTAAAATTCAATAAAAGAAATTTTTTGGTGGGTTGGAATGGGAAGAATAGTCGAAGATTATATTTTCAAATAATTAACCTATAAATAGGTCAATCCAGAGCAACAGAAACCATCAAGTATATTACATTATTAAACTACTCCTACTTCAAAATAAGATAAGATGTCCACAAAATTTATGAATGGTACCCAAACCATGGTTTGAAAACATGATTTCTTATTTGCAGTAATAGATCAGTTAAAAAATTAACTCATTTCGATCCCATTTTTTACTATTATATATTAGATGATTTTTATAAAACTTATATGTGAGGAGGGATAATTATTCATGGAATACAAGTTTTGATAATATCAATTCAAGATCCAAGGTTTTTATGTTGTTTATATAAATCCATACAATAAGCTCTTGGGACTCAACTAACCATGATTATCATGTATAATCCTCACACTTTTGGAAAATAAAAATATATGATATATGCATTGGAGAAAAATATTAGGATTTTGTAATTAATTTTTGTGGATCAAGATAAGAGAACATACCATTAGTGGATTTCTCATATAAAAAATTTTATCAAGACTCAATATATATGGATCCTTTTAAATCATAGTATGGGTTTCTATATCATTCCCCAGATTTTTGGGTGGAAATATTTGGGACATCAATGGTTGGGCCAAACCATTTTGAATAGACAATGGATAAGATTCAATTGATCATGAAATTTATAAAGACGATAGTGAGTCATAAAAAATCATATGAGAATCCTCATAGATGGATTATTAATTTGTGGTGAGTGGTCATGAATTTATAAGAATTTATCCATTTCATTGAAATTAATGCATTCAAAATAAATACAAGCTATCTCCTCGATACATTGTCCCTTTTGGGATACCTGAATGAGTTGGTGAGGTGAAATATTAGTTGGATTTTCCACTGTGTCATAGTGTAGTTCTCAATGTTTATCATTTATCTTAGTTGAAAAATGAATCAGCTTGATATAAATTCTTTTATTTGATGTGATCACATTCATGTAAATAGGAAATTTTTATCGGATCATTTTTCGTTATAAATTTTGGACAAGTAAGAGAATGTATTTCATGGGAAAAAATGATTTAATGTAGTTTCTATGGAAACCTAGTAGGATTTAAGATAAAAATAGGAAAAATGAGAATGTGATAGTTGACTAATGACGCAAAATATTTTTGGGATGTGGGTTTTTCCACTTTTTGATATGGAATGCTTAATGGTAGGGATAATTATACACCCTATGATTCAATTATGTAAACCTGTCATTAAATATTTTAATTATGTAATGTTTATGAGTGAGGTTTGGGAGGGTATGGAGGACTTTCGAAATGATTTGTGACTTTTCTTGTGATTTAAATTTTTATAATGGTTAGTACAACCCATAAAACTATAAAATAAAACCATGTAATGGTAGGAATTGTTCTTTGGGTATGTGCATGATTAAGTGCATAGTTTTGCGAAATTATTCGGACACCTAGAAGAAACCATGATTTTTGGGAAATAGGGCTTCAGAATAGTTTGTTCTTGTTTTTTCTCACTGCGCAAGAAAACCTTGAGATATTCTTGTTGATTCAGAGGCTTGTGCAGGGTTAGTAAATGATTTTATTAACTGTGCACGAAGACCTTGAACATCCCAATGTTGGATCCAAAACATGTTAATCTAACTCAAATTGGCCCCTTGTACACACATTTATTCATTAGTATTACCCTATACAATTTTTTCTCTCCTATTCGAATCTTTGGGTATTCTTACCATTGATAAGGTGGTTCCCTTTTGGAAAATCATGGTGCGTTGAAGGCTGTATTGGTTGGGATATCTATGTTCTTAGTTTTTCCTTTGATCACTTCATCTTCCCTCCCTTGGATTCAAAGATCTAATACATTTGGGGATAGATCTATGTTATTTTGAGAAATCATGATGACTTTTGGTTGTTTTGATGATATTTAATGAGGTAAAAGGCATGATTTGGAGTCTTATCCTGATTTTTTTTGAAGAAATAGTGTTTTTCATTATTTTCAAAAGAATTTATGTGCTAGGTATATTCATTCTCAGCTCCTCTTATTATTAATTGAAGTATTGGTTTTAATTTTTTAAAATTTATTTATTTTTATTATGAATGTTTTTTGAAAAGCTTTCTTATAATATTTCATTAGTTATCATTTTTTAACTTTGGAAATGATGCAAAAAGTTAAATTTTTAATGGTTTTATAATTAATATTTAAGATAAATGTTTTGTTTGACTCTTTGAAATATTTGTTAGAACATTTTTAAAAAATATATTACATTATTGAAATGGATTGGAAAAAATTATTTGGAATATTTTATGAATAATTGGTTTGTGTGTGTTCATTTTCATTAATGTGATATTTTTTAAGGGGTGTGCTTCATTATGGCACTGGTATATGGTTACATTTTGACTGGTTGGTAGATCGATGCCAATCTGCTCAGGAGTATAGAACTGTCACCTGGGCATGCTTGTCTGGATGTGTGGATTAGAATGTGTTAGACTGAATGGATTTTGAAATGGATTGAAGCAATTTTTTGGTTGTTTCCATGGAATCTATATTGTGAGAAAATTATTGTCTTTGATTTAAACTATTAAAATGGATTCAATGTATTTCGTATAAATTTTAATATAAAATTATAATAACCTATTCTATAATAATTTCATGAGTAGGGAATTAATTTGTGGAAAACCTACTAAATTTCATTAATTTCCCGATATATGGTTTTATGGTTCTTTTTTATATTTTTTTATCAAGACATATATAATAGAGAAAGTTATCATTTTTATATGGATTCATCTTGATACTTTTAGACTAGATTTTTGTGATGGAGTCTGGAGAATTTCGGAGCCGTGGAGTTAGTGTCTTGGTGTATTTGAGTTTTTTTCTTATTTCTTCCATGTTATACTCTAATATAGGTTTTAGTATAATTTTTTGTTGCATTATTTTTGAGTAAATTTTTTTGTATAATATTTTTGTCATGGATCATATTGTGGATATTGGTAATCATTATCTTTATTAAGTTGTTTTACATTCAAAGTGGAAATAATCCCCCATATTTTCATGAATAAAATTGTATTTAATAACAAACTTTGGCCTCATAGGGATATCCCCTAAGGATAAGTATAAATTCAACAACGACATAAAGAAATGATGAGGGGATTGACTTTATATAACCTTGGCAATATCCATCCCATATTATGTACTAGTGATCACTGGGGATTAATTTATTGGATAAATCATTTCAACAATGGAGTAATTATTTAATTAAATTTGATAACACATTTATTTTAAACCATGATGAAACTATTATAAGCATTATAATGTTGGTTTCCCCTTATATGAAAATATAATTTTTTGTATTTATTTATTTTAGAAAATAATAATACTAATAAACCATGTTGGATGAATGTTAATAAAAAATGGATGGATTCCAGTCTTATAATAAAGGTATATATTGATTTGGTGAAAGTGTGTGTCATGTTTGAAAGATAAAATTTATATTACCCTTATAAAGTCATTTATCAGTGTTTATTATATTGTAATTGAATAATAATTATTTCAATGAAGTTATTAGAATTATTTATCTGTCATGAAATAGATCGATTTTATAAATTTTAGAATAACCCCTATGAAAACTTTATGGTAGCTAGTGAGTGGGATAACAATGTGTTTTACAGATCCTCAGATATGATTACATGTGTCTGAAATTTTTAAGGCCATATTGTGGATGTGATTATAATTTTTACTTATGATGAAGATTGTATTGAGGGAATGATTATGAAAATTTATGATGAATGTTGTAATTGTCCAAAATGTATTGCTAATTTAATGAGTTGTTCAAAGAATCCATTGAACATTTTATGTACAAAATATATATCATTTGAAGCCATACTGATCTTTTATAATTTATAATCTCACAATTAGTAGATTAAAATATATTTTACAAAACTACTTCATCTCTTAAATGATATTCTCCCAAAAGGTAATAACATTCCTAGTTGAACTTATGATGCCAAACTAATGCTATAGTAAATGTGTATGATATCTAAAATATTACATTACAATCCAATGGATTATAAACTATTTCAAAAGGATTATAAATTAGAAAAAGAATGCCAAATGTTTCATTTCTCTTGATTCAAGAATGATGAATCAGGTCCTATAAAAATTACATCTTACATTCCAATCAGTCCACTATATATATGCTTATATAGAATTGAGGAGACTATAAAAAAAATTTAAACGGCTTGAGTATACAATAAATATTGATGGGAAACATCATGTCTTGGTAGAGTCTCCTTAGTGTAAGATAATTGATCATGAATTTCATAAAATTTTAAATGATTCAGGTGACCTTCTTTTTGTTTTATCTATTGAATGAGTTAATCCTTTTTGTTTTCATAGAAGAAATCATAGTACATGGATGGTTATGTTTTTAAATTAAAACATTCCACCATACATATGTATGAAATGAAAATACATAATGGTGTATATGATAATAGAAGGGAATAAATTACCAGGTAATGATATTGATGTTTATTTGGCTTAGTTTATCAATAATTTTAAATCATTGTGCGATTTAGGTGTCAAATTGTATGATGCTTAAATTAATGAGGATTTTACTTTTAGAAACATGTTGTATGGGATGATAAATTTCATTCATTATTATGTAAATTTATCAGGACAGATAATTAATTAAACTCATGTGTGTCCCATTTCTGAAAAATCTACCAATTAAATTAGGTTGAACCTCTCAATGAAAAATGTATTTTGGGTAAATTACATATTTATTACTTGGTTACAAATGTACGAAACATGTATGACATCATTTTATGGGATTTTATAAGAACATAAATCACCATTTCCACCAACAGGTGATAAACTATTTTATAATGAGAAAGATATAGAAATTGGTTTTTGTAATTCATATTTGAAAAAACATATGAAATTCATTTGAAAAAATAGATCAATTTTAATAATTACCATATAGAATTTTTTATGTCAGTCATTTTCTAGAAGATATGAATATTGAAACAAATATGTGATGGTATCATTTTCGCATTAATAAATGAACCTAGAAAAAATGATTGAATTAAGCTTATATTGGACATGATTGACATGAGAATACAGGAAGAGTTGGAAAATGTGAATGGTGAAAATATACCATTCTTGATCTAGCTATATATACTCATTTCAAATAGGAGATATACAATATTTAAAACTTCATTAATGACCAAAATATACCAAATGTTTAGTCATCAAATATGAATAATATCATGTCAATGTAATATTTAATGTTAATTTTTTGAAATCACATGATTTACATTTTTGATGCATGATATAATGCATGTGTATTTAATATTTTTTTTTAAAGAATGAATATCATAAATAAACAAATATCAGTTTCCTTTTGGATCATATATGATGAAATGATATAATCCTGGGGAAATTTAAAACTATATAACAGAAAATTCCATTCAAATTCTATGAATTGGAAATGTTCATCACTTTGAAATTCTTTGATATGATATTTCCCTCGACAGTTCACTTTCTAAGATATGTTTGATTATTTGGACCTATAAATTATAGAATCATGTACACCATTAAATGTTATATGGTTATATTTATGTTGTATTTCTAAAGTAAAAGTTAGATATAAGGTTATATAGAGGAGTGATATACTATTGAGTAATCCATTAATTAATTTACTGACAAACTATATGATGTAGGAAATATTTTTCTACCAAAATTTCATCACATTAATAAACTTGTGGGTATTGAAATTTTGAGAATATATTTTTTCACAATCAATGTAATATATTTGGTTTAAGGTCACCATTAAATTTTTACTAAATATTATAGTTTTTCCCATATTTTGAAAAAAAACAAATATTAGAAATTTGAATCCGTCAATGGTTGAGATATGGATGTCAAATATATATACTTTCTAGTTTATAAGATGGTTTTGAGACCATATTTTTATGGATTCAGCTAAAAATAAACAATCATTTTTAGATTAACTTTGATCTATACCTAGAAGATAATGCTTTCATGTATTATCATATAATGGTAATGTAATTAATGGTTACATGTTATAATAAATTAAACTAGATTAATGCAGTATAATGAAAAATAGTGGAGAAAAACTTTGGAATGAACCAATTCATTAATTTGGTACCCAAAAAATAAATAAATTTTATGTGAATACTTAAAACAATGGAATCACCAAAAAATATTTAAGTTGGATTTTATAACACTCTATGTTATGATTCATCAATACAAGTGGTTCGATAAAAAGAGTGATAATAAATAGATGAATTGGGATTCTTGAAAGAGTATTTTAGTAATAGAGGGTAATAATGTAGAATTTATAGTGGAATCAGAAGAAGTATAACTATTTTATGATTCATACCCCACAAACCAAAAGTGGTATATTTTTCTACTATTAATAAAAACCTCCAAAGGGTCATATGAACATTCAACTGATGATGACCCTTTCATTGGGACATCCCAATTTGATCTTAGTAGCACCAATGTATTGTGGATCCTATATGTAAAAGGATACCATAATGAAGTGATATGAATACTAGATAGAGGGGGAATGTCCCATCAACCATTAAAAATGTTAATTAAATAATCCATCTATACCATTTTTTTATATACCATGTGTTTCCTCAAATTTTTATCACTTTATTGATGCATTTAAGTAATCTAAATAAAATGTTCAACCACATATATAGATAATGACTTCTGTATGCATTATTGTACCAAATCCTAAGGAACAATAGGATTCTCAACCTTCTAGTTCTCCTAATGTATATTAACAAAAACCTTATGCATTTGTCGATGCTACTAATCCATAAAAACAACATAATGGCGATATTGAACATGTAAAAATGGTATTTGGTGAACAAATAATGTTTTAGAAACAATAGTATCATCATAGAATGACTATGTTTGAAAATATTATTATTGTGAGAGAAAATGAAATAATACTTGATGTTAGATGGAAGACATGTGGCTAAGATATTAACACAAATAAGAAACTGTTCAGTAGTTTCATTAGGTTCACTACTCAATAGTTTGTGCCGACTGATATAGATTTGAATCACAATGTTTTTCTCGAACTAAAGATGCTGACATAGGAAGAGATTATTGTAACATTATGAAATGTGTTATTTAATTTAGTAAAAAAACTATACTGAATAATTGACTTACTCTTAATTATCCATTTTAGAGTTAATTTATTGTATATGATTACAAAATTAATAACTTTTAATTATTGATGGAAAAGAATATAAAGGCCTTTTTAAAATATGAATGTAGTTTCATATCAACTATGTTGAACTGAATATAATCCTACACCCACCACATATATATGGACACATGATAAGAAAAGAATTAGAGGATATGTTTAATTTACATCATGATGATTTATATTTTTTGGGGCATTGTTATTGGATATATAATGATTGAAAATATGTCAATTAATCACATGGATTAGTAATTGTTAATATATGAAATAATAGAAGGGAATAAAATAATTAAGGTAAAATAAAACCAACATACCCCTAACATAAATTAAGGATGCGGTATAATTCACTTGAAGAAAAAATTGGTACGTTTTTTTAATTAAATCGTGAAATTTTATGTAACATTAAACAAAAAAATAATTTTTTACAATATTTATATGAAAATTGAAGAATATAAATACAATGCCACATTCATCCCACTTCATGTTCTTTGGAAGGTTGCATTTGTAAATAATAATGGGATACTAGTAGATGAAAACACAAAATTAGAATTGGAGGAATCTCTTGGTACGAAATAACAAAAACATTTTTTTTATTAAATTGGTATAATAAAATGATGATTAATTATTTTTTATATATTTTTATCCAATATAGATATATGGATCATCATCAGATATACTAGGTGAATATAAATTATCAGTGTCCTTGAAGAGGCCAGAACAGTATATCAATGTCAGTGGTTCATGTTTTGGGGTGTCACACCAGGCATATTTTAAGAAAATAAATGAACTGAGGGATAAGGATTAAAAAATGGAATAGGGTGAGGTATAATTTGATTCTCTTCACTAAAAATTTAATTGGGAGAAATATTTTCTACAAAATGTTATGGAAAGGATGAAAATAAATGAAAAAACTCAAAACAACCACCACATGAGGACCTTCCTCCACCCCTACCATCTTGGAGGTGACTCACTCTCTGGAAGGAGGGGTGTTCAATAAGGCAATTGAAATTATAAAACTTTATTCCAAGAAATTGAAATCAGGAATTCAATGATACCTTACATGTGATAGTATTCTACCTCATGAAAATGATTGTGATTTATATCTGTGAAGACCGACTTATCACCATGTTGTGAGGGTTACCATGTTCAATATACATTAAGATATTCTATAGAATATGAAACCTTATATAGGACATGTGAGAGTGGGGATTAATATATCTGATGATCTAAACACTGAGAAAATCATTCCCCTTGATGTAATAGATATTCATGTAGTAGAGAAATCTATTAGAACATTCGGTTTATGGATGGGAAATCATAAAATTTTTATTAACAAAATAGTATTTATTACCATTTTATTTAGAAATCCCATTAAAATTAGGAAAAATCATTTGAATTGATGTATTTATTTTATCTGAAAATGGGGAAGGGGTGAAATAAAAGGTTAAATAAAAATTTCATAAAGGATTAACCAAACAATCCAAATTATGTTCTAAAATCACCTTTACACTACCAATTGATCTTCTTCATTTCCTATCATTGATTGTTCATACAAATACCTAATACAATACAGTTGTAATGTCATACTTTATTTTTAGTAAAAAAAATATGGAGGCGCATTTACATACTAAATATTACCCGATAATATAAATTAAATCCTCAATTTAGGATGGAAAGGTGTCTCATTTCTCAATGTACACATGATGCGTGTTTTCGTGATTTTTTTTCAAATAGCTGATTAACTCTATTAATTATTTCCATATACAATTCATATTTTTTGGAAAGTGTCTAAATCAATAATATTTTAATTGGAATTTCTATTAACATATATATATACTAATTATTCATCACGTCACTTATATGATAATGACCTCAATTGAATTTGATCAAATTCATGCCATAGTGGAAACACTAACCATAATGATTGAACGAAAACATATGGATCAAATACTCTTCTTATTTTAATTGATGTAGGGGTAGAACGATAATAATTATTTATATCAAATATATTTTCATTCTCTTCATTAAATATTGTTTTTATTTATTTTAAATAAACATTAGGAACACATTTTAGTTAATTTCGATACCCTAAATATTTATTTTCATGATTCAATTAATGGAAACCCAATAAACCAACCACCCGTGTTAATGTTTTTCAATTTTTCATACACTACATGGAACATTTTATAACTAAACATCATGATTTATATTTTATATTATATTTTAATGATAATTATATTTAGATAGGTTTGTGTTTAAACATCAACAAAATCATGGTATGAGAACAGTCCATGTATACAATGAGGCTATCGAATTCTAAAGTGTATAATTATTAGGGTGTATATAATTATATTTCACTATAAAAATATATCAAAAAATAAATAATTTTATTTAATGTTTCTATAGTGTCTAAAACAAACCGATGGAAAAGATTTTGGTTATTATATTTGAAATTTTATTAATGATATAGTATACCATCACCAAAATAGATTCTCTATAGAGAAGTTCATGATGATAATTAAAATTTCATTTGTAATATTTTTTAATCCAAACAATATATAATTTTTTCTTGTACTTCTATAACCATTTAATGTACCCCAATTTACATAAATAAATTTTTCTGAAATGACTAGGTAGCATAGTGTGTCATAATGTGCACATATATCGTGATGATGTGACTTTATACTTCCCATTTAATTGATTTTTTGTCTTTTTTTTACCTTTTTAATTAATTTCCATACTATTTTTTCAATATACATATTTTGTTAATGATCAATGATATAATGAATTAACGTAATTCATAAACTATGATGATTCACTTATTTACCATGATCGTGCATTCAATAATGATGATGTACTCTGGATGATGAAATAATATTTCTTTTTATTTTACAATGAATTCAACATTTTAGGTCATCAAAAAAATTGTTACATAATCCAAGAATGGTGTATTCATTAAAGTATATAAGGACATTTTGTAAATAACCATACCTTAATACAATACACAGTGTATTTGGAATGACTCAAATTGTGTGGTTTATGTATAATATTTATATTTTATTGTTGTATTATTTCATATTTATGTTTAATTAATATATTCATACTATTAATAATATAATAATTATTATCTTATAAATTTGGGTTCATTTTCTTGATTTGGGGTGGTTTGTTCAAAGATGACCATTCTTTGGAGAGAATGGGCATTGAGGTAAAAACAATGATAATATAAACAAAGAAATGGGGAATTAGCCTTAACTAAATCTGATATATTGTGTACTCATTATGATTCAAACTATATATTTGTATTTTATAATTTACATTTTAGTTTAAAACACACATCACATTCTCAAAATTGAGAAATCATAAAAAAAAATTTGAATGATTAAAAAAATGATCTAGAATCATTTTTGATGTGATGGAACCAACCATAAAATAATATACCCTACAATGTGACCAATGTAACTCTATGTGTGAATTTTAATTTTAAATTCAGATTTTAGTAAAATATATAAGTAAAATATTAAAAACATACAAAACACATTCATAATGTTTAAACAGTTTCTTGAAATGATCTATTTGAATTTTTTGCTAGGTAACAACTACCATCCCCTTAATCGGAAACATAGAGTTCTTGGTATCACAAAAAGATCATGTCATCTATCTAAAATTTACATTTTAGTTCAAAACATATGTCTCTCTCTCAAAATACAAAAAACTCAGAAAATATTAATATTTTATGAAACATATTTATAAGTTATTTTGTGACTTATAAAATCCAGTCTAAAGTATAAAAAACTCATGATGTGACCAGTATGACTCAGAGTGCATGTTTTCAATTTAAAATATACCATTCTGTAAAATAGTCAAGGGACATTATCACCACCGTGAAAGAAAATTTATATTGGTTCTTTTAATTTAGTAAAATGATCCAAAAATCATTTGCGACATGTAGGAATAATTTTTACCTCAATCTGACATACGGTTTGACCAATATGACTCTATGGGTTTCTTTTTAATCAAAATTGACAATAATTTTAGTAAAAACGACTACTGAATTAATGAAAAACTATAAAATTATTTTTTATTTTTTTATAATTTA
This sequence comes from Viscum album, assembly GCA_963277665.1. NCBI lineage: Eukaryota > Viridiplantae > Streptophyta > Magnoliopsida > Santalales > Viscaceae > Viscum > Viscum album. Next base: position 1,936,695,472 of record OY728165.1, read on the forward strand.
GGAAGACAATCAATATGTAATTTTTAGTGTGTAGTAATAATATTCACCTAAATCTTATGCGTGTTGTTCCTGGTATGACTCAAAATGTATATTGTTATTTTAAAATTGGAATTTTATTTCAAAACATGTTTCATTCACTTAATATCATAAAACCACAATATGTATGAATTTATAAATTAAAAAAATTAATAAATCATTTTTGAAAGGTAACGTTTTTTTAAATTAAACTGATTAAATATGTGAGTAGTATGACTCAATGTGCGTGTTTTTAGTTTAAAATGAAATTTTAGTATAAAACCAGAAGTGAAATACTAAAAACAATGTAAACTCATTTGGATTATTTTTATACCATAGTGAAATTATTCATATGTTATTTTTTATATATAGGAATCATCTTCACCTAAATTTAATACACAGTGTGACATGTATGAGTTGAACTATGGATTTTTAATTCAAAATGACATTTTAGTAAAAAAGAAATGTGAACAACTCAAAATAGATCAAGAAAAATTATGATGAAATTATTCTTTTGGAAATTCATCCAAATAAAAAAATTATGTGTAGTAATTAACCATAACTCAATCTGATTCACGACCTACATAGTCTAAATTCAAGTGCGACTTTTTATTTAATATTTACATTTTAGTAAAAAAATAGAAGTAACATACTCAAAACAATGAATAAAAATTATTTCTTTCATTTTACATTAGGGAACTGATTCAAAAGTCATTTTTTAGGTTTGGTAAAAATACTAAATTCCATTTTAATAGATTGTGTTCCTGGTTTGACTCAATGTTCGTATATAAGTTAAAACATATCATTTTAGTTAAAATTTATATCACTAAGTAAAAACCCATAAAATACACTCAGATTCTCTACATACATTATAAAAATGATTCATAATTCATTTTTGATGTGTATTAATTTGTCTCACATAAATCTAACACATGATGTGACTTGTATGACACTATGTGTGTGTTTAATATTTGAAATTATTTTTTAGTAAGAAAAAACAAGTGACATACTCAAAAATGAGAAAACCCCTTCTTTTTGAATTCATAATTTATGAAAATGTTCCGTGAGTCATTTTTCACCAGTAGGAATAATTTTCACCTCAATTCAATACGGGTATTGACCTATATAACTTGTTGTCTGCCTTTTTTTTGATATTGACTTTAATTTTAGTAAAAAAGACAAGTTACATTCTCAAAACTATAAAGAAAATATTAAATTGTTTTGATTATTTATTAAAATTATCCATAAGTTATTTTTATCATATATTAATCACCCTTAACTCAATCTGATAGAGAGTGTCATTGGTATAACTCAAAGTGATCAATAATAGTTTAAAATTGACATTTTGGTTCAAAACATGTTACCCTTACTAAAAATCCATGCAAAAGTTTTATAATTGTCTCGATATTTGATGAAAATTTCTCATTTTTCATTATTAATATATAGCAATTTTTTTCACTTCAAACAGACACACTATGTGACTGGTATAAATCAAAGTGAGTGTTTTCAATTTATAATGATATTTTATAAAAAAACACATGTTGTATAATCAAAACAAATAACACACATTTTTATTGTTTTTATACTTTAGAAAAATAATCCCTATTAAATTTGTGATGTTTAGGAATTATCATAACCAAAATTTGATGCATTGTGTGACCGTTAAAACATAAACTGTGTCTTTTTATTTAACAAATTTATTTTAGTAAAAAAAATGACATACTAAAAAATGTATAAAAAATATGATTTTTTTTATAAATTAGGAAAATGATCCATGTTTTATGTTTTAAATTTAATAACTATCCTCTATTCAATTTTATATATGGTGTACCATGTCTAACTCAATGTCTTCATCACCAGTCTATAATTTTCATTTTAGTTCAAAACAAGTTTCACTCACAAAAAACCCAAAGAACATGTTTAGATTAACTTAATACTTTATAAAATCGATTTTTATGTCAATTGGGATGTGTAGTAATTAGTCTCACAAAAAAATGACAACCATTGTTACTAGTATGACTCAAATTTTGTTTTATATTTTAAACTGTATTATTAATAAAATGGAAAACCGATATACTCATAACCAAGATAAATTATTTATATTGTTTTGATACTTTAGAAAAATTTCATATAAGTCATTTTTTACATGAATTAATTAGTCTCACCTAAATTTGACCCCTGGAGTGACCAGTATATCTATAAGTGTCTTCTTTTATTTAAAATTATCATTTAATTCTTGTATTTTTTAGTATTATGTTTTTTAGTTTTTTATTGTATTACTAATATCATAATTATTTTATAAAATAGGTGGATTATTTTACTCATTTTCTGGTGGTTTGTTTGGTGACTAATATCATGATCGTGATTTATAATGGGGTTCAGGTGAAAAACTCGATGAACGAATTATGTGATTGAGTCTTTATGAATTTAATTTTAAATTTAATTTTTTTATAAATTGTTTCAAGTGTCTAATAGATAGTGGGTTTTAATTATTTTTATTTAAATTTTTATTTCAAATAATTTAGCGTGAAATTTTTATATATTTTTTGACGTCACAATGTGTTGTAATTAAACTATTTCACTCTAGAATAATACCCTTTATCAGCATTATTTATTATGAAAATAAATACCCACCATTATCAGTGAAAAAGATGGAACTAGTAAAGCCTATCCTTTAATTGATCATGAAATTACAATATTTTTTTATCTGTAAAAGACAAATGGTTGTTCTATTGAAGAGAAAATATGTTGTAACGATCCTTGTTCATGGTATAATTAATGATATGGAAATACAATAAATGAAAATAATGTATAATTTTGAATTGATGATATTTAGTAAGAGTGATGAGTTTGGTCCTATTAATTTATTCTTATGAATTTCATTGAAAATTGTTTTGAATTGTTTACTATAAATATATTTGGACTACCCATATGTCTCAGAGACTATGTATTATGTGTCAAGGAAATGGTTAAATTGATATAATTCAATAATTAATATATATATTGTAAATATTTTATCCATATATTTTTTAATTTATATGAAATTGAATAATTTTTGGAGTTTGGTTAATTTTGGATCTACATTTTGAAGATACAATATTTCTCTAATTTTATAAGTTTATTATCACTTTGAACTTTTCCCCAACATTTTCAACACTAATCCAATTCCATATGTTTTAGGATTCCCTAGGGCATGGGGTTGATTAAATTCATATATTAAAAGTTATAAATTGATCATTTTAATTAACAAAAAATAATTTTATTTTAGAAGTTGAATTCTCATACATAATTTAACCACCTTTAGTAAAATAATAAAAATTTATCAAATATGTGTCTAAGTGAGGTTATTCTATAATTACAGGAAATAATAATTGATGGATCATTTCAAAATTATATAAAAAATTTAATCCAACTAATATTATATTTTTATAATATACTATATTTGATCAAGATAAGGAGACACTTTAGCCAGAAAAATGTTTTTTAGTAATTTTGAAAATAAGTCAAAAAAATTCCAAATGATCTCAACATATGTATGAGAATAGAAATTTTTTTTTGAAAAAAAATGAATAAGGAATTTTTTTAGATTATATTAGGAAGATCTCCAAAATTGGGACATCATTCAATTTATAAAAACTAGACAACACCATACTCACACACATTTATTAATAATATAACTCTAAACATCCATTATAATAGATGCTGATGGTGATGGGTTAGAAATGATTTAGTATATTAGTTATATTATAATTCATTTTCATAATGTATTAATTTTATGAAGATCTTAACATCAAGTGCTATTGAAAGTGAATATCGAAAATTAATCCCCTTTAGGTTTTTACTTAAATGTATACTTATTATATTTTTCATGAAGTCCACAGTCATAATTTGAAGGAGTTATCTTTTAATTATTGAATTAAAATTATCCTACCTTTCTTGGAATATTTACCTATTTATTATTGTCAAATAATTACATTTTTTATTTAAATTTTTTTGTATAAGGTTTCCCTATTGGTCACAACCTATTCAATTAGGTTCACTTTCATAGTGGTCCTTACACATTTGAATAACTTTTATATTTGGATAAAAACTCATATTTGAGGACATGATATGGTGTCTTGTAAATATAGGTGTTCACATGGTATACTTTAAGTTATCATAATGATATATAATCTAGTATTTTTATAAAATAAGGATAATGGGAGTTCTCGATGATTAATAATTTTCCATTACCATTACTATTATCTTGTTCTTTTCTATCAAAAATTCATCTGATTTCTTATCTATAAACTTAAATTTTTTTCATAATCTAATTTATATTAATTTAAATTATTTTCAACTCATTTAATTAACCCATTTATAATTATAACAATACTAAAAACAAATTAACCAATGCGACAGTTTTAATATATATTTCCTCCTCCAAATGAGACAACACTATGGTCACCTTTATGATACATTTTATAAAGGAAAATGTTTAGTACGGTAACATGATTGAACCCTCATCGTCACCCTAAAATAATGAGGACTAATCCTGAGTCATAAATTTGATATGTTATATGGCTACTACCTGAGTCTTTCCTCTATTATTCCCCAGGTTGGTGACTAACACCAATGATATATCAGTCAAAAAATTGAGAGGAGTTATCCCTTAAAAGGACTTAGAAATGATAGATATATTACAGATACACTGATTAAAACCTTGTTATGAAGATAAAATATAAATCAATCGAATAAATTAATAGTTATACAATAAAAAAATATAAAGGAAAACTATACGTACTAAACCCATAAACATGGAAATGAGCATAATTATCAACCAGTTCCTAGAAAACTATGATGATGTAAAATAAATCTTGATTTCTAACCAGAATATTAATTCATAAAAATAATCCTATATACATGTGGTGTGAGAATAATAGTATACTTAGTATTATATTCACTATATCCTCTCGTGAAAAAGAAAAAAATGAATGTTAAAACCTATTCAACTACAAGATAAACTAACTTTTATACTAAACATGTATTCAATGTTTTAACCCTCACCATATACATATAATTATATATAACACAATCAATCAATAATATTATATTACAAAACAACAAAAACAATACCCGACTGATTATTCCCCACTAGTTTGTAAATTTTCCCAAACATCCTAGGTATGGATCCATATCTATGCAAATGAATCCATCCCAAAGACACCTGGGTTATGTATCTGAATATGGACCTCTTTCTTCTGATCATATTGTCATCTCATCACTTCACACACATATTCAAATAGAAACTATGTTGTATAAAGGATCAAACACATCTCATATGATGTGAATCATACATCAGGTATTATACAACAATCCATCACAGCCCATATTTTGATAAATTAACCTCGATCAATCACAAACTATATAGGTCATACATATATTTACAGTTGAATAAAAAATATGGATATATATGTGTATTAAATCACAACATTCCAATAAAACTATCGAATCACATTATTGGGAAATATATCGCATATATATTTGAGAAAATAATACGACCAAGATAATATAGTGGGTTTATAGGGGTAGTTATCAATCCATTCCTTGCTATCACAGAAATTGGGGTAAACAACATCTCAAAGTCTTCTAGTGTTAGTCACCCTACCAATAACACTATTGGAATAACCTATCCCTCAGCTCATAAACTATTATAGTCAGTCAAACCCCAGAAATCTAATTATATGATCTATGTATCATATAAACAGAAAATCATTAAAAATATCTACATTTAATTCATCAATCACATTTCAACATTTATCAAATAATTAGTTACTTTAGTATCCATTAAATATACATCATAATAAAACCAATATAAATTTCATTAATCAATAATATAATTCCAAATTGCATTATTCCATGAACATAAAGGCATGATAAAGCATGATAATCATAACATGGAAATGTGGCAACAACACTTAACATGGAATTAGCATGAGCCAATGCTCATTGCATATGGAGCATTAGTAATCCTAATTGCACATAAATCCCAAGTAATCCCTCATTTCACTAGAATTATCATGATTCAACACTCATTGCACATGACGTATCATGATACTATACTTTACACAATGCATTGGAGTGTTATAAGGGAGCACCTTTCATAAACATTTCATTTAATGCATAAGTGTCCCACATGGATCATAAAACATGGATTCATAAAAAATATTCATTTATTCCATGATAACGGAATATGGAATTCATAAATGAAATTTTACATTGAATAAGTAAATATGCATAATGGTGAATACCCTTGATGGATAAATGTGCATGGTATTCACTACACAATGGCATTGGCTTAAAAAATCGGTGCGATTTCGGTAGCATAATGGTGCGACGTAAGAATTCATAAAAAAAGTTGATGAGAGAGAAAGGGGTTCCTCATCATATTTACATGTAATGGACATTAAGGAGGTCATATAGATACATGTACCAAAAATAGTAATGTAATTTAGGTTCATGATACAAGAGCATTGCTTGAATGTAAAAAAAGAGAGAGAAGTTCCTTTTGGAATTCTGGCATAGTAACAGGTGTACATGTGAGGAATTTAATGAGAGAGAATGGCGTCTCCCATCATTAAAAAAATAATAGGAAAGTATGAGGGAGGTGAGAAACCATACCCAAACATTCATAATTGAAATTAAAAGGGAAATACAACTTTAAGAAAATTGACAAAAATGAGAAAAGAAGAAAAAAACCATACTTGGAAGTGTGCTTCCAAAGGCTAGAGAGAGGCTTGTGAGAGGCTTCATGGGAGCTTGGGGTACCTTGGGAGGAATCTAGAGAGAGTAGGGAATAGGTTGGATGATCTGAAAGGGATTTGAGTGAGGAGTAAGTGGGAGCTTGGGTGGGTTTATATAGGAAAGGTGAGGGAATTCTTTATTATTTAGGTTTGGGACACCTTATATTGAATTATTCCAAACCACAAACCATAGAATGGTTTTTTCCCATGTTTTTTGGCAAAAGGAAGAGGAAAACAATATTTTATAAGGCCAAAGTCCGAACTTCTTAAAATAAAAAGGTTTCTTATGTGGAGGTGAGTCACACTCCCATGGAAATTAATTTAAAAAGGCAAAGTATTGATTAAGTCTTGAGGGGTCCATTAATGATTTGAAAAATTAGTCAAAAAAACCCAAAATCACTTTATTTTAATGGTAAAACATATATTGGACGAAAATAAGGATTATAGTATTTTATTACATCACCATTGGGTCATTATGATGTCCTAAAACACATTATATATTTAAACGATATTTAATTTTTACCCAAAAATTTGAATGTCTTAGAAAATTATGAAAAATTCACCATTGGATAATTTAGACGTCCTGATTCCAGAAATCATTTTTTTATCTAAATAATTTTATATATATGTTAATTTTCACTTTTAAAATAAAAACTGACATTTATCGAAAATTCACGGGTTTTGTCAAAAATGGCTTTCACACCTTAATAAAAATTTTAATTGCATTCATAAAATTATAAGATCATTTATATTTAATAAAAAATTAATTTAAAAATATTATTATTTTATAAAATTAATATTTAATTCAAAAATAACTTAATTTAATAAAATAGATTTCTTAATTATATAATAACTAAAAACACCATTTTTACTTTAAAAACTATTTACAATGTATCAAAAATGACTAGATATTATATTCGTTATTATATACAAAAATAATGTACATGAACATAGTACTACTTATTTGTTACATAACCCCTTAAAACAGCTGCATTAGACCTAAGGGTAAGGTGTGCGATGGTGACAGACTCTTGGGGTGGCTCGGATAACATCGCTCAAGTGGTAATCTCTATCAACTTCCACTTTTCCCATAGATGGTCTTGTTCGAGATTGACATGGTGAAGCTCAGCTTGGGCTTAGTCCAGGGAGAATCCCAAGGATGCCACCTCTTTTCCGAGCTCCAAAAAATGGGCTTTGTATGGGGAAATTCTACTGGATGAGGCCATCACTTCTTTTGTCAGAGTAAATTGGATTTTTTAAGGTCCTATATTTATAATAATCATGTGATCACTGTTCAACAGCTATATTAACAATGGTCAAAATTCATAACATAAAACCAAAGAAGTTGACATCTTATAAAAACATTTTTCATAAAGAGACATTTAACTGGATCAAGAAGGATTTTTCATTAATGGAAATTTGGGTTGTTACAATATTCCCCCCTTAAGAAATTTCTCCCTCAAAATTTTCCTTTTACCACACTAAAACAATCGTGGGTAACTCAACTTCATCATATCCTCTGATTCCCAAGTTTCTTCTTCAAACTTGTGGTTTCTCCACAACACCTTGATGATCATAATTGTCTTATTTCGTAGAAAATTTTCTCTATGATCTAAGATCTTCACTAGTTTCTCCTCATAATAATGATCTTCCTCCAATTGTACCACCTCGGAAGAGAGTACATGTAAATGGTCCTGTATGTACTTCCTTAAGAGGGATACATGAAAGACATCATGTACTTTGGCCATGGCAGGTGGAAGTGCTAGTCAATAGGCCACAACCCTGACATGATCAAGAATATCTATGGGGCCGATGTACCTTGGACTTAACATCCCTTTCATTCCAAACCACATGACCTTCTTCCACAGAGATATGTGTAGAAACACCATGTCTCCAACTTTAAACTCAAGTTCTCATCGACGATTATCTGTATAACTCTTCTGTCGACTCTGGGCTGCCTTGATATGCTGCTGAATGGTTTTCACCTTTTCCACCATTTATTCAACCATTTCTGGTCCAAGAAGCTTACGTTCACCGACCTCATCCCAACATGCCGGTGTTCTACACCTTTTCCCATATAGGGCTTCATATAGTGCCATTTGGATGCTCGAGTGGAAACTATTATTATAAGAGAACTCAACCAGAGGAAGATGTTGATCCCATCCCATTTTAAAAACCATTCAGCACGATCTCAACATATCCTCAAGTGTTTGGATAGTCCTCTCAGATTAGCCATCTGTTTGAGGATGATAGGTCGTACTGAAGTTCAGTTTAGTATTCAGAGCATGTTGAAGACTCTTCCAAAACATATAGGTGAATCATTGATCTCGGTCAAAAACAATAGATAGTGGTACTCCATGAAACCTTACCACTTCCCTGATATATATCCGTGCTAGTTGATCCAATGAGAAATCCTCCCGAATAGCAATGATGTGTGCAGTCTTTTTTAGACGATCCACAAAAACCTAGATTTCATTGTTGCATTTAGATGTTCTTTGAATTCCGGTGACAAATTCCATGGTGATGTTCTCCAATTTCCATTCTAGTATGGGCAATATGTGCATCATCCCCTTAGACTTATGCCTCTCTACCTTCACTTGCTGACACACCAGGAACTTTGGTATATATTCAGCGATCTCCTTCTTCATATTATCCCACAAAATGTTTTCTCGGAGATCTCGATACATCTTTGCGCTCCCTAGGTGAATAGAGAAATTTTAACTATGTGCATCATCCAAAAGTTCTTTCTTCATCTTCGGACATGATGGAACACATAGTCGTTTCCCAAACCACACAATTCCTTCTTCATTAACAATAAACTCCGAGGATTTCTCCTTTTTGATAGCTTCCACTTTTTCTTGAATTCCCCACATCATCCTTTTGATCATCCTTTAACCATTCCAAAAGAGATGTTTGAGAAATCATTTGTGAATTGATTGATGATGTTCCCTTGTTTATGATTCCCATGTCCATCTTCATCATGTCTAAGAATATTGGATCCTTCTCAATTCTCATCATTGATAGAATCGCTGAATCATTTCTACTTAGGGCATCTGCCACCTTGTTCTCTTTCCTAGGGTGGTAATGTATTGAACAGTCATAATCCTTGATGAGGTCTATCCATATTCTTTGGCGCATATTAATATCTTTCTGTGTGAATATTTATTTAAGACTATTTTAGTCAGTATATATCTCACATTTCTCTCCATAGAGATAATGTCGCCATATTTTCAAGGATAATATCATAGCCGCCAACTACATATCATTCGTTGGGTAGTTTCACTCATGGATTTTCAACTGCCTTGAGGAATATGATATCACTTTATCATTCTGCATCATCACACACCCTAAGACCTTCTTCGAATCATAACTGAATACCACAAATATCACCCCACTTGTGGGTAAAGTGAGCATGGGTGTAGTGATAATCCTCCTTTTCAACTCCATAAATATTTCTTCACATTCATCACTCGAAGAAAAACATACTCCCTTTTGAGTTATCTTGTTAAGAGGGTTGGGCAATCATGAGAAATTTCTCACAAATCGTCGATAATTTCCAGCTTACCCCAAGAAGCTACAGAAATCCGTTACCGATGTTGGCCTCAGCCATCCCTTAGTTGCATCTATTTTGGAGGGGTCCACAGATATATCATTTCTTGTGATGATATAGGCCATGAATGTGACCTCCTTCAACCAGAACTCACACTATAGGTACTTTTCATAGAGCTTCTCCTTGCGCAAAGTCTCTAGTACAGTTTTTAAATGCTCCTCATGATCCTCATTGGTTTTGGAGTATATTAGAATATCATCGATAAAGACTACTACAAATTTGACAAGGTAATCTATATAGACTCTATTCATTAAGTCCATGAATATATTTGGAGCATTGGTGAGTCCTAAAGGAATTACTATGAAATCATAGTGCCTGTTTCTTGAACGAAAAGCAGTCTTGGGGACATCTTCCTTCTTCACCCTTACTTGATAATACCCCAACCGCAAATCGACCTTAGAGAAATATTGGGCACCATGAAGCTGATCAAACAATTCACCAATTCTTTAGAGAGGATACTTGATCTTTATCATGATTATTTTAAGTTCACTAGAATCGATGCAAAGCCATATTGACCCATTCTTCTTCTTGATGAAGAGGATTGTTGCACCCCATGGTGAAGCACTTGGGCGTATAAACCCTTTATCCAGATTCTCTTGTAGTTTTTTCTTCAGATCTTCAAGCTCTACAACATGCATTCTATATAGAGTCTTGGATTTTGGCTGCGCCCCAGGTATAAGTTCAATTGAGAACTCAACATCTCTTCTTGGAGGAAGACTAGGCAGTTCCTCGGGAAACACTTCAGCGAATTCCCTCAAAATAGGCATTTCTTCAAGCATGGTTTCTTCCGTGGAATCAATCAAATATGCTAGATATTTGTTCTCATAAGGCAGTAGAATCCATTCATGAGATGATGGAGCTAAAGGAGATTCATCTTCTTGCTAACACTTGTAAATAATCGGGGGTCGATTCAATATAAGGAGTGTGATTTCCCTCTCCCGACAATTTATGTTGGATCTATATAAGGAAATCCAATCCATGCCAAGAATTGCATAAAATCCCACCAGAGGGAGTATGATGAGGTTTTCTGGGAAATTAAATCCACATATTATAACAGGGGAGGACCTATATTCATGGGATGCAATGATTTCCCCATTTTCCATACTCACCGACATCTTTACTTCCATGATTTGTGGTGGTGCTGGGATTGATCTACTAAACTTTCAAGATATAAAAGAATGCGTAGAACCTGAATCAAAAATTACGTTTGCTATTATTGAATGAATAAGTAGCATACCTTTCACCACTTCGTTTTTGGGGTTCACTTCGAGAGATGTGATGGAAAAAGATCTTCCTTGCTACCTTGGAGGTTGTTGGTTGCCTTCGAAAACCCTTGGATTAGGGCACTGATTTGAAAAATGACCCGATTCGTTTCATTTGTAGCATTGAACAATGCATTGATGTTCGAACGGAGAGTTCCTATCCTCTGTCATAGCAGTGGGTCCTTCTTGCCGATAGTTAACAGCTAGGTTCCCTTCTCTTCCACACCTGAAGCATTTTCTCATCCCCTTAAGGTAATTTCCAGGGTGCTTCTTTCCGCACTTTTGGAAAGTGTGGTGCTAGATCTTCTTATCACCGTTGGATTTATCCATCGAACCACCAGCATTAAAGTCCACCTTACGCTTCTTGTCCCCATGATACCCATGTGATTCCCCTATCTCCATTTCGAACTTGAGGGAACATCGGACAATTTCCTCATAGCTGTCGAAGTCACGGGTCACTAATTCTTTCCTCAAGCTAGGCTTTATCCCACCCAAGAAGAGGTCAACCTTGCATTCGGGCTAACGACAAAGTTGTAAGCATATCGTGAAAGCCTTCTAATGTTTTCCTTATACGCTCCAACAGATTCTTTATCTTTTTTCATGTAGGAAAGAAGTCCCTTTCCATCTTAAGTCAGAGGGTGCACGAAAAATATTTATCGAAAAACATCTTCCGGAAATCCTTCCATTCCAATGCCTCGATCTCCTCCCCTGGCTTTTTATTTTTTATCAATGTCCACCATTGATCAGCTTCACCCTCCATATGATAAGCCGCTAGGAGAACCTTCTCTTGTTCAAAACATTGGAGGATGGAGAAGATCTTTTCAAGGGAGTTGATCTATTGTTCAGCGATCGTGGGATCAGATGATCCACTAAAATTAGGAGGCCTTTGTCTAATAAATCTCTCGATAGTGACTTGTTCTTTCTTAGGGGGGTGGGGGGTTGAACATTCCTCTTGAACCGTGTTTCTATACAAAACTTGAGTTAACTGAGAGAGAAGCGTGACAAAGTTCGCGATTCCCGCTCCCATTGGATTTGGCATCTCATTGGTACAGTCATCACACTGATCTTCACAACAGTTTTTAGCCCGAGTCCTCCTCTTATTGGCCATTGGATGGAATAAAAGGGATGTTGTGGGTAACAAATAAATGGTAATACAAAGACAATAGTTGATGACTAATATATAAACTTTTATTTCCTTACTCAAGAGTCTATAGGCTTCAATCTGGGATTTTCATGATCTACTTTCTAACATATATTCATAGGGGCATTTTATTTAATTCCCTTAATAAGGGTTCATACTAAGCTTGTGAATTTATCAAAACATATCCCCTGGGAGTGTCGTAACCAAGAGTGCAGCAAGGCCTGCTGTCGTGCACCAGTTCCCATTCGAGTCTAGCTCAAAGCGGTGTTTTCAGGTTTTAACCCTAGGATTCATCTGTGACAGAGCCACCTCTACCTTCTCGTATCCATACATGGATGTATTTATTTTGGATAAACCACTTAATTAGTACTTACCAATACATAGGGATGTTTTTAGTATACTTATTCTTGTATCTAAGGCTTTACTAGGGTTTCCTAATCCCAAAAATAACTAAACCTCCCTCTGATACCAACTATGTCAACCCTGCTTTTATTACACCATAATCATGATTTATTACATAAAACCTCACTTGATACAACAAAGAAGATTGTAAAATTTAGAGTCTTTGGGTCTTAGGATCATTACATTAAAACTTAAAACATGAAATACAACATCTTTATTGAAAACATCCTTTTCATTACCACTACATTCCTTCTTACTTAGCATTGCATGGGATAACCTGAGGACATGCATAAGAATAGGGTGAGCTATAAAGCCAAGAAAGGGAGTACACATGGAATAAAACGAGGAGTAAAATACATTTTAGACAATAGTCATATCAATAATCATAAGAAAAACATGAACATAAAGGCATGATAAAGAATGATAATCATAACATGGAAATGTGGCAACAACACTTAACATGGAATTATCATGAGCCATGGCTCATTGCACATGGAGAATGATTAAATCCTCATTGCACATAAATCACGAGTAAACCCTCATTGAATATGAATTAGAATGAGTAAACACTCATTGAAAAAGATGTATCATGATACTATAATTCACCCAATGCATTAGAGCGCTATAAGGGCGCACCCTTCTTAAACATTTCATTTCATGGATAAGTGTGCCACATGGATCATAAAACATGGATTTATAAAAAATATTCATTTATTCCACGATAAAAAAAGTGGAATTCATAAATTAAACTTTACAATCAATAAGTAAATGTTCATAAAGGTGAATAACCTTGATGGAGAAATCGACATGGTATTCACTAGACAATGTCATTGGCTTAGAAAATCGATGCGATTTTGGTAGCATAATGGTGTGACGTAAGAATTCATAAAAAATGTTTATGAGAGAGAAAAGGGTTACTCATCATTTTTACATTTAATGGAAAGTAAGTAAGTCATATAGATACATCGGCCAACAATTTTAATGTAATTTAGGGTCATGATACAAGAGCATTGCTTGAATGTAAAAAAAGAGAGAGAAGTTCCTTTCAGAATTTTGGCCTAGTAACGGGTGTAGATGGGAGGCATTTAATGAGAGAGAAAGGGGTCTCCCATCATTAAAAAATAAGAGGGCAGAATGGGGGAGGTGATAAACCATACCCCAACATTAATAATTGAAATTAAAAGGGCAATACAACTTAATGAAAATCGACGAAAATGAGAAAGGAAGAAAAAACCCTTACTTGGAAGTGTGCTTCCAAAGGCTAGAGAGGGGCTTCTGAGAGGCTTATTGGGAGCTTGGGTCACCTTGAGAGGATTCTAGAGAGAGTAGGTCAGAGGTTGGACGAACTAAAAGGGCTTTGGGTGAGGAGGAAGTGGGAGCTTGGGTGGGTTTATATATGAAAGGTGCGGGAATTCTTTATTATTTAGGTTTGGGACCCCTTATATTAAATTAAATCAAAACACAAACCATACCATGGTTTTTTCCAATGTTTTTTGGAAAAGGTAAGAGGAAAAAAATATTTTATAAGTCCAAAGTCCGAACATCTTAAAATAATAAGGTTTATTATGTGGAGGTAGTCATACTCCCAGAGAAATTAAATTAAAAAGGCAAAGTGTTGAATAAGTATTGGGGGGTCCATTAATGCTTCGAAAATATGTAAAAAAAACCCAAAATAAATTTATTTTAATGTTAAAACATATATTGGAAGAAAAAAAGTATTATAGTGTTTTATTACATCACCATTGGGTCATTATGATGTCAGAAAACACATTATATATTTAAAAAGTATTTAATTTTTACCCAAAAATTTGACTGTCTCAGAAAATTATGAAAATTTCACCATTGGATAATTTTGATGTCCTGATTCTAGAAGTAACATTTATTTTATTTAAATAATTTATTAAATATGTTAATTTTCACTTTTAAAATAAAAACCGACATTTATCAAAAATTCACGGGTTTTGAAAAAAATGGATTTCAAACCTTAATAAAAAATTTAATTGCATTCATAAAATTATAAGATCATTTATATTTAATAAATAATTAATTTAATAATAATAATAATATTATTTTATTAATATAATATTTAATTAAAAAATACCTTGATTTAATAAAATATATTTCTTAATTAAATAATAACTAAAAACACCATTTGTATTTTAAAAACTATTTACAATGTATCAAAAATGACTACAAATTATATTCATTATTATATACAAAAATAGTGTGCGTGAACATAGTACTACTTATTTGTTACATATCCCCTTAAAAACAGCCGCATATGACCTAAGGGTAAGGTGTGCGATGGTGACAGACTCTTGGGGTGGCATGGATAACATCCCTCGAGTGGTAATCTTTCTCAACTTCCACTTTTCTCGTAGACGGTCCCGTTCGAGCATGACATGGTGAAGCTCAGCTTGGTCTTGGTCAAGGTCAAAGCCCAAGGATGCCACCTCTTTTCCGAGCTCTGACAAATGGGCTTCGTATGGGGAAATTCTACTAGATGAGGCCATCTCTTCTTTTCTCTGAGTAAATTGGATTTGTTAAGGTCCTATATTAATACTAATCATGTGATCACTGTTCAACAGCTATATTAACAACGGTCAAAATTATTAACATAAAATCAAAGAAGTTGACATCTTATAAAAACGTTTTTCATAAAGAGGCATTTAACTGGATCAAGAGGGATTTTCCATTAATGAAACATTGGGTCATTTCGACTACGAAGATACCCCATTGTTTGTAAGTATCCTAAAAACTCAAATCATAAAATACACTATAACATGGATAAAACTATGTATAATCTTGTCTTTTTTTTCATCCCATAGCTATAAGTCGTAGCCTTCACTAAAATTCCATTGATTCCCACTTTTCTGTGAACACACTCCAAACACTTCGGAACCTCCACCATGTGCCTCCTACTTCCAAAACAAATAAAGGAAAGAGATTATCAGATATATTATTTTATATTATAGAACACTACCTCATATATTAAAAAATACACCTTGAGTGAATGATGAATATAGGAAAACAAAATAACTACCTCATTGGATTCCTTTTAAGGATCTCAAGATCATTTCACCTAATCCTACTTTTTTATTGAAAAAAAAGTTAATCCCATTCAATATAATTATAAAATTATAGAAAAAAATATCAAATAACATACCTATCAATTGATGAAATTTTATAAAAATATGCTCATTCATAGAAAACCATTTCGTAATACAAAAAAAGTACAACATCTATAAACAAGTTCTACAATATGATTTAAGAAAAACTAAAAAATATTAGTTTAATTTTAATGACCCAAAATTTTATCAATTAAAATTATTTTTAATATAATTAAATTTCTTATTATGTAAAATGGCTATAAAAAATATCCACTTCCTGGGTTTTATTTTAATAGATTTTATAATATCTTTAATAATTTTTATCATTGATTATATTCCCATTGAACAGTGATCACATGATTAGTATAATTATAGGGCATTAACAAATCCAATTTACTCAGAAAAAGAGGGTTATTGCCTCATCCAATTTACTTTACCCATTTGAAGCCCATTTGTCAGATCTAAAAAAGGAGGTGACCTTAGTAGGCTTCTCTCTTGGCCAACCCCAAGCTGAGCTTCAATATGTAAAGCTCGAGCAGAACCGTTTATGGGAGAAGTGGAAGTTGATAGAGATTACCACCCGAGTGATGTTATCCAAGACACCCCAAGAGTCTCTCACCATAACACACCTTACCCTTTTGTCTTATGCGGTTGTTATAAGGGGTTATTTAACAAGTCTCTAGCACTAAGATTATACACATTATTTTAGTATAGAGAATATACATTCTTTTTTTTATTGTTAAATTATATATAATTTTTAAATCAAAAATAAAATTTCAATTTAGAAATATATTTTGATGAATTATTGGATTTTTTAATTAAATAATCTTTTCTTAAAATATTACTACTAAATTAATTTTTATTAAATATAAATGATCTTATAATTTTAATAAATACAATTTAAATGTTTATTAGGGTTTGAAAGCTGTTTTTTTAAAAACCCATGAATTTTTTATAATTATATGTTCTTATTTTGAAATTAAAAATTCATATATAAAAAATATTTATTTAGATAAAATAAATTTTATTTTTGGAATAAGGACATTGAAATTATCCAACGGTGAATTTTTCATAATTTTATGAGACAATTGAATTTTTGGATAAAAATAAAATATTTTTTAAATTTATAATGTGTTTTATGACATCATAATGAACCAATAGTGAAGTAATAAAATATTATAAACATTATGTACGTAAAATATATGTTTTATAATTAAAATAATGTAATTTTAGTTTTTTTATTTATTTTACAAATCTTTAGTTGACCATCGAAGACTTTTAGAACATTTTATCATTTTTAATTGATTTCTTTAAGAGTACGACTCACCTCCACATAAGAAAGACAAATATTTTATAACTTTAGAAAATTGGACTTATAAAATAATTTTTTCTAATCCCCATTGGCAAAAAACATGGGCAAAAACCATGGGCTTGTTTTTGGTTTTGATTACATTAATGTGTGTTGTCCAAAACCTAAATAATAATGAATTCCCTCTATTTCCTTATTTAAACTCAGCCAAACTACTACTTCCTCTCCAAAAAAAGCATTTTGAGCATGAAAAAACTATCCCCTCATGTCCCTATAATCCTCCCTAAGTTTCCCAATCTCCCAAAAATCCTCTCTCAAGCATCTCCCATGCTTTTGGTATCACACTTCTACGTATGGAATTTTCATCCATTCTCATTTTTTTCAACGTTCTTTATGATGTTATGCCCATTTAATTCCAATTTAAAATGTTGGGGTATGATTTCACACAACCCCCATACTTTACTCCATATTTTTTAATAATGAAAAACCCTATTATGCTTCATTAATACCTCCCATGTACTCCTATTTCCATGCCAAAATTCGGTAATAAATTTATCTCTTTTCATTTACATTCAAGCAATTATTTTGTTTTATGAATCTAAATTCCCATAAATATTTTAGGAAATGTATATATATGGTACAATTATTGTAATTTTCATGTACATATTATGATACATCCCTTTCACTCTCATCAACAATTTTTATGAATTCTTCTATGATGTCATTATGTTGTTGAAATGACACCATGATTTTACAAGACAAATTCAACATGTAGTAAATACCATGCCCATTTCCCTATAAAGGTTATTCAACTTTATGAATATTTACATATTGATTATAGAGTTTCATGTATGTATTCTACATTATATTATCATGGATTAAATTTATATTTTGAATGTTTCCTTGTTATATGATCTATGTGGCACACTTATGCAAGAAATAAAATGATTAAGAAGGGTGTGTCCTGATATCATTCCATTACATTGGGTAAATATTAGTATCATGATACATAAATTGTAATGAGGGTTTACTAATTCAAATTCTTGTGAAGTGAGGGTTTACTCATTCTCCATTTTAAATGATCCATTAGTCATGCTAATACCATGTTATGTGTTGTTACCACATTTCCATGTTGTGGTAATAATGCTATATGTTTCCTTTATGTTCATGTTTCTCTTATTATATATTGATATTACTACATCCTAACATGTATTTTTTTATTTATTTTATGATTTTCTTACTCCCTTAATTGGCTTTATAGATCACCTTTTTCTAATTAATGTCCTCAGGTTATCCCATGCAATGCTAAGTACGAAGGAATATAACGGTCAGGTAAAAGATGTTTTCAATAAAGAAGTTTAGTTTTATGATAGAATTAGTTATGTAATGTTACTATGTTTCCAAAACACAAGACCAGTCAATCCTCAAATTTTTCTTATGTTCATTTTTATGTAATAAATAATGTTTTAGTTTGTAATAAAGATCGGGGTTGTAATAGTTGGTATCATATGATAGGATTAGTTATTTTTGGGATTAGGATTATAAAACCCTAGTGAAATTATTAGGGATAAGACTAAGAATAATAAACACATCCAAATTTTTTTTGGGTAATGTGTCAGAGGTTTATCAAGAAAATACATCCCTATCTGGATATGATCTGGTAGAGGTTGCTCTATCACAGATGTATGTATGAGTAAAACCCGAAAAAATTGCTTTGAGATTGAATTGAATGTGAATAGGTGCATTAAACGGGCCTTTTTTCTCTTTAGTTACAACATTATCAGGGGATATGCATTGGTAAATTCACAATATTAGTAAAAACCATTATTTACAGAATAAAAAAAAAATTCCCTAAGAATATATGTTGAGATGTAGATCATGGATAACAAATATCGAAGCCTATAGATTCATATGTTAAAAAAAATAAATGTTATTTATATGTCATCTGTTTTTGTCCATGGATAATCCATTATGCTTTACTCCAAACATTTTGTTTAGTCTCAAAAATGGACAATAATAGGAGGACTTGAGATAAAAACCGATTCAAATATCAATGTGACGAATAATCTAATGATAATCCCATGTCCAATGATAGAGGAAATCACAATCATTGTCAAGATACTTTCTTAGTTAACTCTAGCATTGAATAAAAACATGGGTCACGAGGAACGTTGAACCCCCCTAGGAAATTAGAATTCATAATCGAGAGATTCATGAGGAAATGGCCTCCTACTTTTAATAGACCATTTTATCCCTCAATTATTCAACAATGAATCACCTACATTGAAACTATCTTCTCCATCCTTAAATGTTCTAAACAAAGATGTTTCATCTAGATGCTTATCGTATAAAGGTTGAATCCAACCAATGGTGGTCATTGATAAAAAATATGAAGCCTGAGAGAGAGATAAAGGAATTGTAATGGATGTATTTATGGAAACTATTTTCAAATAAAATTTTTCCTGGCACCCTACGACTTAAGATCAAAAGGAACATCCTTTCCCTCAAGAAAAAATGAGATGAATCCGTCAGATTGTATGAAGAATCAATCAAAATTGTTACATGATATGCCTCTGACTTATTCATTACCCCATAATGCAAGGTTGACTTCTTCATTAGTGGGATTAAACCTATCCTATGACAATCAAAAATGATCAATGAATTTGTTAGCTAAGAAGTAATTTTTTGATGTTCCCTAAAGGTCAAAATTGGGATTAGTTAATCTCAAGGATATCATGGGGATAAAAAGCATAAGGTGGACTACAATTTTATAAATCGATGGATAAATCCAACGGTGCTAAAAAATCCAATATCCTATTTTGAAAAGGTGTAGACAGATTCACCCTAGAAATTTTATTAAAGGGACGATGAAATGCTTTAAGTGTGTAAGAGAAGGGAAACTAGCCATTAACAACTGACAAGAAAAACATGAGGCTGTGACAGAGGATAGGAGCACTCTGTTTGACTCTCAACGCATTTTTCATTGCTTCAACTACAAATAACTAGGGAATCATGGAATTCAATCACTAAGACAAGGGTTTTAGGATGAAAGAAACAACCTACAAGGGAGAAAGGGTGAGTTTTTTCCATCCCTACTACCAATGTGAATGCCGAAAACAATTTGATGACAAGTAAGCTAGTTAGTCATACAAGAATAAGAAACATAAATTTTGATTCTAGTTATATGCATTCTTTTATCATGAATGTATATTAGAACAATCCCAAAACCCCCACATATCATGTATGTAAAGATGTCAGTGAGAACAACCAATAGTGAAATCATTGCTTCAAATGAATATATCTCCTTCTTGATCACAATTTTAGTATTGAACTTCCTGTAAAACCTTGTCATACTTGCTCTGGTGGAATTTGATGCAATTCTTGGTAGGGACTTTCCTTCCTTATATGGATAAGAATTAAATTTTTTTGAGAGGGAAATCACTCTCCATATTGCAAATCGACACCCAATTCTGTACAAGTTCAAGGAAGAAGATGTATCTTCTATACCACCATAATCTTATGCGTGGATATTAATTCCCTTTGAGAAAGTGTATCTTGGTCAGATGATTGAGTCCAAGGAAGAAACCATCCTTGAATACATGCCTATTTTGATAGAATTCGCTGAAGTGTTTCTTGAGGAATTGTCTAGTCTTTCTCTTAAAAGTGATTTTGAAATCTCAATTTCTCTTATACCTAGTGCATTGACAATATACAAGACTCCATATAGAATGGTTTTTATGGATCATGAGGAGCTAGAGAATTACTATAGGAGAATCTGTAAAATAGGATTATACGCCCAAGTGATTCACCATAGGGTATACGAGTCCACTTTGTTAAAAAGAAGGATGGTTCAATGAGCCTTTTCATTGATTATCGTGAACTCATCAAAATCATGATAAAGAACAATTATCTTATTCACTGAATCAATGAATTTTTTTATCAGCTTGATGGATCACAATACATATCCAAGGTGGATTTGTGGTTAGGATATTACCAAGTAAGTGTGAATAAAGGAGATATCTCAATGACTAATTTTTTTTTCAAGGTACGGGAACTACGAAATCATGGTAATGACTTTTGGACTCACTAATGCTCCAACAATAATCATGTACATGATGAATATAGTCTTTATATATTAACTTTACAAATATTTGGTAATCTATATATATGATATTATAATATACTCCAAAACCCAGGAGGAGCATAATGAGAATCTAAGTATTGTACTAAAGACCTTGAAAAAGGAAAACATCTATGAAAAATATATAAAATGTGAGTTTTGGTTGTTGGGGGTCTCATTTTGGGGTAATATCATCACAATAAATGAGATATTTGTGGGTCCCTCTAGGACTGTTGTAAATAAGGGATAGATGAAGACAACACTGATAACAAATATCCATAGCTTCTTAGGGTTTTTTGGATATTATCACCGATTTCTGAGAGATTTCTCATGATTTTCCAACCATCTTACCAAGCTAACTCAGAAGGTGGTAAATATTTCATAGAGTGATGAATGTGAAGAGAGTGTGAAGGAGTTGAAAATGAGGCTTATCACTACACCCGTTCTCACACAACCGAAAAGTGGGGAACTTTTTGTTGTATTATGTGATTCTTCAAAGAAGGTATTGATTTTTGTGTTGATACAAAATGAAAAATTAATTTTCTATGCTTCATGTAAATTGAATGTTCTTGAGATAAACTATCTAATAAATGACATGGTTTTGGATGTAGTGATCCTCACTTTAAAAATTTGGATGCATTAAATCTTTGGTAATGAGTGTGAAATATAAATGGATCACAATAGCCATAATTATATATTCACATAGAAAGAGTATAACATGCGCCAAAGAAGATGGTTAGAGCTGATCAAAGACTATGACTGTTACACCCATTAAGACCCTATGAAAGATAACATGGTGGAAGATTCTTTTTGTAGAAAGGATCCAACAATTCTATCATAGTTGATAATTTAAAAGGATCCAATATTATTATATTTGATGAAGATAGACATGGGAATAATAAATAAGGGTACATCAACAAACCTTTCAATGATTATTGCTCATCCTTCTCTTTTGGAAATGTTATTGGATGCTCAAGAAAATGATGTTGGAATTCAGAAGAAGGAGGAGACTATCATGAAAAAGAAATCCATGCAGTTCAATGTCGATGAATAAGGAATTATGGGATTTGTGTCAATAATATGTGTTCCATCTAATCTGGAGTTAAACAAGGGACTTTTCAATGATTCACATAGTTAAAATTTCTCCATTCACCCAGGAAACAAAAATACGTGTCAGTATCTCTGAGAGATTTATTGATGGGATAACAAGAAGAAGGATATCAGTTTGTATGCATAAAATTTCCTAGAATGTCAGAAAGTGAAGTCTAAGAGGCATTATTCTAAGGGGATTATGCATCAATTACCCATACCTGTATCGAAATCTAGAACATTACCATGGACTTTATCATCAGAAATCTGGTGAAATCCAATGTAAACAATGTTGTCTTGGTTTTTGTGGATTGAATTTCAAATAATGCACAATTCATTGTAATTCGGGAGGATTTATCATTGGATTAACTGGAATAGATACACCTCATATAAGTGGAAAGGTTGCAAGAAGTAGAACTATCTATTATATTTAGTTGAGATCCAAGATTAACATATTTTTTCTGGAAGAGTCTCCAAGATGCTCCAAATACTCATCTGAACATTAGTACAGATTTCCATCCACAAACTGATGGACAACTTTAGCTAAATGTCCAAAAACATGAGGAAATTTAGAGATCATGCTTAATGGACTTAAAAGGAGTATGAGATCAACATATTTTTCTAGTGGAGTTCCCTTACAAAAAATAGTTTCTACACAAGCATCCAAATGGGTCCTTTTGAAGCCCATTATGGGAAGATGTGTATAACATCGACATTTTAGGATTAATATGGGGAGCAATAACTCCTAGGTCCAGAAATATTTGAAATAATGGTGGTGAAGTTCAAGACCATTCAGTAGCATATTAATGCTGCTCAAATTCAACAAATGAGCTATGCTGATAATTGTCGACGAGACCTAGAGTTTTCTGTTGGAGACTTGGTATTCCCCCACATATCACTGTGTAAAAGTGTTATGAGATTTGGAAATATTGGAATTCTTAGTCGAAGGTACATCATCAATTCTTTTATTCTTGATCACATTAGAGAAGTGTCCTATCGACTAGAAATCCCATCGAACATGTCTCATATATATGATGTATTTCATGTATCACTCTTTAGGAAGTACATAGCTGATCCATGGCTTGTACCCAATTAAGATGTGGTACAATTGGAGAATGACCTCTCTTATTAAGAAAATCCATTTACGATATTAAATCATAAAGAAAACGTTCTACAATATAAGATAATAAACCTCATGAATGTATTGTGGAAAAACCAAAATATTGAATAATTAACATAGGAATTAGAGGATGTGATAAAAAAGAGTTACCCACATATGTTTTAGTGTGGGAAAAGGAAACTTCATGGGTGAAATTTTATAATGGGGGAATATTATAATGCCCTAAACTTATATCAATGAAAATTATTCTTGATCTAATGAAATGTATTATTATGTAAAATTTTTATGTAAAATATGTAGTTCCTTGATTTTTTATTTTTGTATTTCAAAATATCATTAATAATTGATACCGTTTCTAATATAGACATTGAATAGTAATAACATGATTAGTATAAATATAGGTATTTAACAAATTCAATTTTCTCAGAAAAATGGAAGTTATTTCCTCAAAAAATATAATTTCTCCATAAAAATCACATTTTTTAGAGATTATAAAGGAGGTGGCATCACTGAGAATTTTTCTAGACCAAGCCCAAAACTAGCTTCGGCATGTTAATATTGAGAAGAACAGCCATTGAGAGAAGTGGAAGTTGATAGGGATTACCACCCATGTGATATTATCCATGCAACCTAATGAGTCTGTTACCATGGAAAACCTTACCCTTCGGTAATATGTAGTTGTTATATGGGGTTCTGTAATAGACCCTATCACTATGACTTTGTATATTATATTTTTATAGTGAATATATGTTCATTTGAGTAGTGTAACTTGGAAAATAGTTTTTAATGAAAAAAATACATTTTTTTAGTTAATAATCAATTAGGATATATATTTTGATGAATTAATGGATTTTTGAATAAAATAATATTTTAATTCAATTTAATTACTAAATTAATTTTTATTAGATATAAATTATCATATAATTTTTATGAATACAGTTAAAATTTTTAGTAATGTTTGAAAGGTTTTTTTGTTAAAACCCATGATTTTTTTAATAAATGTCAGTTTCTATTTTATAACTAAACAATAGAATATTTAGAAAATTATTTAAATAAAATTAATATTATTTTTGGAATCCGTACATCGAAATTATCCAACGGTGAATTTTTCATAATGTTCTGAGATAGTCGAATTATTTGGGAAAAAATTAAATACCGTTTAAATATATAATGGTTTTTGTGACATCATAATGACCCAATAGTGATGTAATTAAATACTATATACATTATATTAGTCATATCTATTTTTTAAAATTAAAATAATGTTATTTTAGGTTTTTTTGTTTTATTTTACAACGCTTTCGTGGACCCTCCAAGACTTATAAAACATTATATCTTTTTAATTGATTTTCTTAAGATTATAACTCAAATACAAATACTAAAGCCTAATATTTTAAGAATATAGGCCATTGGAATTATAATATAATGTTTTACAATCCCATTTAAAAAAACCCTGGGCATGGACCACAGGCTGGATTTTGGTTTTGATTAGTTTAATATGTGTTGCTGAAAACCTAATTAATAAAGAATTCCCTCCCTTTTCCTATATGAACCCACCCAAACTCCCACCTCCTCTTCACTCAAATCCATTGATTCTCAAAAAAAACTCTTACCTTGCCTCTCTATAATCTTTCCAAGGTTCCCCATGCTTCCAAGAATCCCCTCTCAAGCCTCTCTTAAGCCTTTCGGATCACACTTCCAAGTTAAGGATTTTCTTCAATTATCATTTTTTTCCAACATTCTTTATGTTTTTATGACATTTTAATTTCAATTTAAAATGATGGGTTATGGTTTCTCATAACCCCTAGACTTCCCAAATTAAACTCCAATGACGAGATACTCATTTTTCTATCATTAATTCCTCCCATGTATACCTCTTACCATACCCAAATTCTATATGGAATTTCTCACTTTTAATTTACTTTCATGAAATTATTTTGTATTATGAATCTAAATTACATTACATATCATGGGACATGTATCTATATGTCCCATTAATATATATTTAATTTAAATATTATGATAAAACCATTTCACTTTCATCAACCATTTTTATGGATATTTAAGGCACGCTATTTTTCTACCGAAATTTTCACCGCAATTTTCCAAGCCAATGTCATTGTATAGTGAATACCAAGACCATGTATCTATCATAAGTATTCACCTCTATGCACATTTACTTATTTATTATTTAGTTTCATTTATTTTTCCACATAACTTTATCAGGGAATAAATGAAGATGTTTAATGATTCCATATTATATGTTCCATGTGGAACAGTTATTCATGAATTGAAATTTTTAAGAAGGGTGTACCCTGATAGTGATCCAATGCATTGAGTAAAGATTAGAATCATAATAGGTAATGTTCAATGAAGGATTAATCATGATAATTCATGTTAGATGAGGGTTTACTTAATATCCATGTTCAATTATCCTTGGCTCATGCTAATACCACGTTTATTGTTGTTACCACATTTTCATGTTATGATAATCATGCTACATAATTTCTTTATGTTCATATTTCTCTCATTCTAAATTGATATTATTATTTCTTAAAATGTATTGTATTACTCATGTTATGGATTTTTTACTCCCCTATTGTGCTTTATATCTCACCCCTTTCTTATTAATGTCCTTGGGTAATCCCAGGAAATGCTAAGTACGAAGAAATGTTGTGGTCATGTAAAAGACGTTTTCAATAAAGATGTTGTGTTTTATGTTTTAAGATGTTATGTAATGTTCCTAATTTCCCAATACATTATACTTATCAATCCTCAGACTTTTTTTGAATTCATTTTTATATAATAAATCATGTTTGAATGGGTAATAAATTGTCGGGCATTTATTGTAATGACTGTGTATCATTGACTCAAATTTTTAGTTAATCTCCTCTGTTAAACCATGCCCCCCACAAGAATCAGTCCCATGGAATATAATCCATACTCAACACCTTCTCTTCAATGTCCATGATCTCTAAAACATTCTACTGAATGGTCAGACAATTAGCAACATCGAACTGTTCCAAATTAATGATGTATGAAAAATGATGAGGGTTAAACAATTGATAGATCATATGATAAAAAACAATTATATACATCATCTAGGGGTGAAGTGATATCTAATATTCCACACATAAAATATTTGATAACCCCTCAAAAGGTCCAAAAATATATGGCGAATGATTACTCCCATGACTAAAATATAACTTCCCTTGATGAGGAGTCTCTTTCAGAAACACATGACCTCTAATATAGAAATATATATGTCTCCTACTATCATATAAATTAGAAATATTATATTTTTTTGGGGTTTTATCCTCCCACAAATGACCACAGCCATCTCTCCCATAATTCTCAATAAACCAATCATAAGAATTATTATCCCACTTACCCCATTCAAACACAATGGAGAATGGAGTGCTCGATCGAGCAAATATTCATATAATTATATACCATTTAGCGATTGAAATCTATTTTTATATAAACTACATCATATTCATGTGCCTCATACAAAAAATCCCGAAATATATGAAATAGTAATGCAAAATTTCGTCAAAATGTAGATATTGTACTATTTCTGACCATTATTCTATGGATATCATCAAATGATTAAATGATATATATTATTTAATATTTAATTAAAATAATTCACAGATTTAGTTAAACAAATATAGAAGTCAATATTTAAATATATTAAATTACATTTTTATATTTTTTTCTTGTAAAATTTATTATCTTTGATAACTTATGTTACATACATGGTCGAGTCTGGTCCAAAAAAATAATATATTGTTTCTATTATTATTTGATATGGAACTTATCTCCAAAAAGTTTTAATGGATGTTTTGAAAAAAAACTATATTATATATACACATGTTTATAAAACGTTTTTAACATTCATCCAACTATTTTTATAGTTATATAATAAGAAAGAATACATTTGTATGCATAAAAACTGTATTTCTCTACAAATTAGTTTTATAGACTTTTATAGAAGACTTGTTTTAAAATTAAATTTTGACACATTTATAACTATTAATTGAAAAAATAGACCTTTTTTTAGTGATAAATATCAATATCTAATTTGGGATATTTTTTAGTATTTTTACGAGATGATCCATTTTTATGTATAATGAAATGACTGTATTTGAAATGACGAATGCATTTTTTTCTAATTTATTTATATAGTAAAAATATAATATAATATATATTTATTTATAATTTGTTCAGTAATACATTAATAAACACATTTTTGTTCAATATATTCAATTTCCCATTGAAATCAGAAATAAAAACATTTCATACTTTTGAACTAGTCTCTGTAAATACATGTTGTCTCGTAGCATCTGCAGGATAAGTTTAAAATTATTTTTAGAAACATATATAAATATCATTTTAAAAAATTTATATATGTATTATGAATCTGTATGATATTTGTTCCAAAAAAATTTATCTTAATTATTCAATTATAATTATTAGTGAAAACATTTAAAATTAAATAATGTGGTCAATGTAAGAACAAGCATACATAATGATTGAACAATTAATGTATGGTGTAAAAATGAACCAAACATTTTAAAAAACCAATTGGAGGAACATATGTCTACCCACCCACCATATTATCTAGTTTCATGACTTAAGTGGATACTATTTCATGAAATTTTCGAATATAATAATTTATTTGAGGAATTAAAGAAACCTTTATTACCATTAAAACATATAAATCATTAGATTAGGGAATAAGCTACATTGGTTTGTTTATAAATATTTTAATTCATGAAAATTAATTTATTGTTATCATAATAATTTTTATTTAATTTTTGGAGATGATATAATTACATTAAATTCTTTTGAAATGTCAACATATGGATTATTTAGTTAATAAATAAAATAAATTATATTTTATTCAAAATATTAAAAGTAAAATAACATATCGTCTGAAAAGTGATTTATATGTGTTAATAAATATAAAATATATTCTAACAATATTCAAAATTATCTTTTATAATGAAAATATTTACCAAAAAATAGTAAAAAATTTGTTAGCATAGTTTGGGATAAAGTAGTGTTTTTACGTGTTTCATGTGTTTCAGTAAAAATTAATTTCAATCACTTATGGAATTTTAATTTAATAAATGATATGAAATAATTTATAATTAGTTGATATAGGATTCTATTAATTATATCATTAATTTTCTGTTAATGGATTAATTATATATGTTAGAAAAATTGATACCTAAATGAAAACCAAAAATGAAAAAATAACGGTACATAATGACTAAGGATCAAATGATTAAAAGGATTTTATTTTAGTGTGTTGTGAGTGTGGTAAAACCATATTTATCATTTAATACCCTATTTTTAGTATTTTTGTCACATGAGTTATGGTATGCCTCCATGTAGTGTTTACCTTATGGGGTTTACAACAATCCCACTACACATCCTCTATAAAATGATATTCACTCTTCTAATATATTCATACCTCTAAAACATATTATCTCCTCCAACACCTACCAAAATAATCACTTAAATCTCATCCTATCATGATAAAATCATCACCTTCAGATGGGATAAAACCATAAAATTCCTTTTGTGAAAACCAAAGGTGTTACCAGAAAAAATGAAGATATTGACCGACATGACAAGTATAACACAAGGTGGGGGAATTCATATCAATATAAATTCATTGATTCATAATTTTATATTTTATACACAAACCATATTTTATATGGTTTATATACCAACCCTTTGACATGTTATATGATGAATTTATATATTCTCATTTTATTAAATTCTTTTTAAAATGAAATTCTTTTAATGGAATTATGATAAAAATGTTTCAATGTTCTATGGGACATTTGTAATGTTAAAATACTATCCTACCCCAAAAGGATCATTATGATATATTAATGTTTTATAAATTGATAAAAATCATAATCCATTATTGGTATTTATCCTCAATTGGGGATATTTTGTATTTATACCATCATTATTCTTTCCCTTGATGGATTTTGATTATTTCAAATATATTGTTATAGGACCCATTTCTTCTACATGGGTTAAACATGTGTTAATTTATTTTTACATTAAAAAATTATATTTTATGGTTTTGTAATGTTATAAATGAATAATGATTATTTATATCATTTTTATGATAAAATTGTTTTATTTCATGAAATAGTACTTGAGAATTATATAAAATTGGTGAGCATGATATCTCTTACATATGGGGTGGCATGGATAACATTGGGTGATCCCATTAAATCTTATGCATGGGGTGATCAATATATTATAAGTTTAACCCATTAGAGCTTATAAATGGGGTGTCCCATATAGAAAAGGGTGATCATATTTAATTATATACAAGGTGTGTCCTTGATAGCATTGGGTGATCCCATTATATCCTAGAGAATAAATTTGTACGTGATATCTAACCAATTAATTTTTCAGAAGTCAACCATATAGTTTTTCTGCTTCTAAGAGTGAAATTTCTAGATATTAGTTATATGGATATTGCAATTAAAAGGGTATTTAAATGGTTTACTTATTATGATTCTCTAAGTCACTAAATAGAATATTAATTTCCTTCTATGGGTTTTAAATAATTTTTTTGAAAAAAAATGTGTGCTTTTATTCAAGTTAAAATGTTTTATTTCATAATCTAAAAATAATTGAAGATAAACGTAAATTTTATATTATTTATAATGTTTTTATTAAAATATAAGTCTTGTTTCTTTTTATATCTCTTGGTGATATTTTTATATTCATCAAATTTTAAAAAAAAATCGATATGTTTTAAGGATGGATAAGGGAAAGGAATATGTAAATTTGAAACATGTATATATTTCATATGAAAAATATCCAATATTTATTAAGAAATTATTATATTATAGTAAAAATGGATATTGATCTAAACTGTACACTTTGTATCTTATTATTTATTTTATATATGATTTATGTCTCAATTATCTATTACTATAATCCCAAAAAGAGCCTTGATGTGATAGAAAGTAAAATTCCTCTCTTAAATTAGTATTTTGTATTGTTTATGGTTGGGTACTTGTAGTAAGTATCAATGTAATGGTTTATAAAACATTAGAGTTTTGTATAGTATTAATGTAATTCTATTTGAATATTTTATTTTCTGGTTATGTTTAAATGATAATGATCTTTAATATTTCTATGTTGATTTATATAATAATTTTCTATTTAGAATGTTTTTCCATGGAAGAAACAGGAATGATATAAGGGTAAGGAATTAAGAGGAATATATCATTCCATAATAACATACCGTGATAGTCATAATAAGAATATACAAGTTTATTGTAGTTATGTATCTGTTTATACAATCTGTTAACAGTGGTGTTATCGATTATAGTGAGAAACATGATATACCTCATTTGAATATGTCTACAGTGGATAATCTTATGAGACACCATCCCAATAATTCATAGGAACATCTGACTCAGAGGAATTCAAAGTATGGATCAATTCCATGGAAAAAAAATTAATTTCATGGGGCCTTCAAAACATCAAAAGGTGTCTATTTACATTTATCATTTTGAAGTTGATCCTGATCAATGGAGGATGTTTTTTATAAATATTATAAAGCAGTATGGTATTAAATTGATGAAATGGGAAACATTTTAAAATATGTACTATGATAAATAATTTACTCAGTTTTCTCATCTTAGGATTGAGAAATAATTATTGGAATTGAGTCAAAAGGATGAATATTTGGTGTCCGTAAATGAAGAAAATCAAAAAAAATTAGATATGTATGTATCATATTTTGTTCAAGACAATGATAGGAATGTTAATAGAATTTAATTAGGTTTAAAACTAATATTGTGTTTATATTTGAACATAAAATACTTAAAAATTAGTGAAAATGATTATAATGTTGAGGTCGATATTTCCAACACTTACATTCCATGAGATGACAAGAGTAAGAATTAAGTAAAGATATATGAAATGTAGAATAAAAAAACTAAGAATTGTTGAGGTAACCCTAAAATGAGATTCATGTGTAGTAAAATACATTTTATGGAATGTATGTTAGGATTTAGAAATATTTAATATTATTTTACGAATTGTCAAAAGGATTATGTCTATAAGTAAAAGTTTCATGAACAATCCAAGAGTGAGATAACAGATATCCAATCAATAGTGATTTCTTATAGTTTTAATGATTTAGATCATTGCTAACATTTTTTTAAGTTACATACTCAATATTGAAATCATTAATATCAAAAATTGATTAGTATAGAAGAATATTTTTCTAATACTATAGTTGATATCGGGATATCTGGTGAAGTGATGGAAGCTCCAGGGTAATTGGTATTTTCTGACGGTTGGCAATAAGTTTAATATTTTAAAGACTCCTATGGTTTTAAATGATGACATCATAATTTCATTAAGGGATTATTGGGAGATTTCATTATATGATTATTTTTATCTAAGGATATTTTTTAATGGGACGTATTTTTAACTTTTGTAAATGATTTTTATGGTATCCATAACTTTTATGGTTTATATGAACTTAGATTATTATGGTTATTTTGAGTTATGTCCATCATATTTCCTGAAATGTTATGAGGATGAAATTATTTATATCGAAATATATCAAGTATCTATAATATTATTATATTTTTTATATTAAAATAATTTATAAAATTTTGGAGTATGAAATTTTCAACAACGTTATTTTCAAATTTCAAACTAATTTTTATCAAGATAAATGACAAATTTTGAGGGAATAAGTTTTTTATGGGGTTCGGTTGTGAGAAATTATGATTTATTTAAATATATTATACAAAATTTATTTAAATTATTTTATTTAATGTGATTATCTTAATTTAAAATTTATAGTTTATTATATGAAACATTAATTTTATCTCTCATTGCATGTAACATCTATTTTCTTTGATAACTTGTGTTACAAGCACGACTGTGTCTTAATGAACAATAATATATTTTTTATGTTTTTATTTAATATGGAAGTTATGTAGGATATATTATATTTTAGGGTGTGAATAAGAATAAATATATTATATTTAAAAAATATTATAAAGTGGTTTTTTGACATTCATCCAATAGATTTTATAGGTATTATATGAGAATAAATTTAGTTTTACGCTTAAAACTGTTTATTTATAAAATCTAGTTTTACCATAATTTATGGGAGTTTTGTTTTAAAACTAAATATTTATTATTTTATAAAATATAAATAAAATAATAAAATAATTTCTAGAAATTATACTATCAATATTTACTTTTCGAAATTTTTAAGCATTTTTTTAAGTTTTTTTATTTTCTATGAATCCTAAAAAACAATTTAATTGAAAATTTAATTTAATATAATAAATTTATATAGAAAAATTATATTTTAAATTGTTTTTAAACTATAATTATTTATTTTATACATCAATAAATTCGATTTATTTAAATTAATTTAATTTCACATTGATATTTGATATAAAAATATTATAATGTTGTGAAATTTTCTCCTAAAAATCTATTGTCTTGAAGCATCAATGGGAAACTATTAATTAATTTTAGACACTATTGTAAATTTATCATTTAATAATGAAAATATAAATTTGATATTTTGCTGTATTATTTTCCATAATATGGAGAACTTTATTTTTTCACGGTAATGGTTAAAATTAATTAAATGGATTAATATATGAATAAGAACACTTACTGATTAATCTTAGATTATAAGGTGTATAAATTACCCAAAACTCATGCAATACCAATTAAATAGATATATATAAAACCTCACAACATATTATTTATTATTATTATTCATTGAGATACTACTGCATGAATGTAAACTATATAATATGAAAATTAAGGAAAATGTCAAAAAAGAAACATAGCATGACTTAAAAACAAATAAAACATTGGATTTGGGAATAAATTACTTTTGTTACGTTATAAATATGTTCTTCTAATATGTATGAATAATTTTTATCATCAAAATTAATTTTTAATTTCTATATATGATATAATGACATTATAATATTAAAAAATTCCAATTCATAGATTATTTTATTAATTCTATAATATAATAAATGATATATTAATAAATGAATTAAAATTAATAAAAATATTATCTTATTATAAGTAATTTTATGTGTTAAAAAATATAAAATATGGTTCATTAATGTTATAATTTATCAATTATAATGAATGTATGGACCCATAAATAGTAAAAATTTTGTTAGCATTGTTATAGTTAAATTAGTGTTTTTTCACATTACATTCGTTTCTATTAAATCAACATCAAACACATATGTGATTTTTATTCTATAAATTATTTGTCATATTTTAGAATATGTGGGTATAATTTTATTATAGTTTTGAAATTAATTTTTATTTAATGGATGAATTACCTAGGATAGAAAATATGCAACCTAAATGAAAACCCAAAACTGAATAAAATAAGATAACAAAAATACAATGGAACAAATAATAAGGATGGTTTTATTTTTGAGTTGTGTTAGTGTGGCTAGACTATACATCTACCATACTCCATTAGTTTTAGTTTTAGAATCTCATGGGGTAAAAGAGACTTATAAATAGTGTGTACCATTTGGTATTTACTAAGATGACACCTCTCATCCACTATAAAAATAGAATTCCCTCTTCTCCACTATTCACACCTCTCAAGGTTTTTGGATCATAAAACCCTTGACAAAATAAACTCATGACACCCATAATCTCATCCTTGAATCATAAGAATTTTAATAAAGCCTTCCTAGGATGTACTTTTTTAAAAAACAGAATGGGTTTTCCCAAAAAATGTAGATAAAGACACATGTGATGAGTCAGACACGTTATTATGGACTCAATATCAATGTTGTTATTAAGGAATTATTTTTGATTTCATACATCCTACTAATTTAATGAGGTGTATATAAAAACCCTTTTAAATGTTATACCATGAATTTATTTGTTGTCTTGTTATATGATTTTTGTTAAATGTCATTATTTCATTGGTATTAACATTCAAATGTTTGAAAGTGTTAAGAGACACTATGGAATGTATAAAGATTATATTATTAAATATTTTATTGTTATTATTACAATGGTATTTACATTATCCAAAATAAAAAATCCATAATTTTTTGTTATCCTTCACAAGGGATATTTCATATTTATACCTCTCTCAATATTTCCATATACAGATTAATGTTGTTTTAATTATATTGTTATGGAAACTATTTTATTACAAGGTTTTACCATGTTTCTAATAGATTTACCTTAAAACCATTTATTTTCATTGGTTTTACCACATTATAAATGAATAATTATTTTTTCTATCATATATTTGATGAAATTTTTTTGTTTCCTGAAATGGAACATAAGAATTTTATGAAACGTGAGAGCCTGATATATGTTATACATGAGATTCCAAATATTGCATTGGGTGAGCCTGTTACAACTTAAAAATGGAATGGACTAGAAAGAATTGGGTGACCCCAATAAATATTATACATGGGTTGGCCCAAATAGTACTAGGTGATCTCATTATAGATTATGCACATGGTGCCTCCAATAGTGTTGAGTGAGCCTATTATAGCTTAAAGGATGCGTGAGTCTATGAGACCCCTCTAATGAACTACATATGAAAAACAACATTATGGTTATTCCATTATAATGAGTGAAATGTGTCGAAGTCTATCTTGTGTATATTCTAATTAAAATTATTTTTACATTGTTTAATGTATATGATTCTATAAGAAACCTAATGGTGTATTACTCTCTTGTTCTGGGTTTTAATGATTTTATTTGAGAGAAATGTGTGACTTTTATATATAAATGTTTTATTTCGTATTCTCAAAGAACATCTAAGCTAATGGTAACAGTTAAATGAGTTTTCATTTTTTTTAATGATGAAATGGTTCTTATTTTTATTTATATATTACTTAGAATTCCGGATCGACCCATGTTTTTAAAATGTTTTCAGAACATTTAAGGATGGTTAATGTAATTAAATAAGTCAATTTGAATGTTGTGGTGATTTCCCATGAAGATATTTCATGCATTATTTTCGATGTTTTATATTATGGGAAAAATAAATACTAATCATAGTATCCAATATGTATTTATTGGTTTATTTATGTATGTGTTATGGAAAAATACTCTAAAACACGAATATTGAAACGAGTTTCAATTTTTGAGAATTTAGAATTAAAAAATATAAATTATAATTATGTAATGTTTAAGGATAAGTCCTTATAGTAACTGAGATAAAAAATCATGTTGGGGAGCATTATAAACTGTGGAGATAAAAAATGGATTGTGATTAAATATTATCTTCTTATGGAATTTATGAAGTCTCACAAACTCTTCCATATAATGCCTCTAAAAACAACCACTAATCTCGACTACCTGATCTTAATGAAGTTGTATTATTTCATCAAATGATCTATTATCACTCATATGTATTCATATCTTTCCTGATCTCAAGGTAAACTTGTAATGATGTCTATCATGCTTTACTTCCAATTCTATTTGGTATAATCTAATTACTACCAAAATCAATGTATAATATTGTTCAAGGCCATAACATTTTGGGACACAATACATCAAGAAACAAACTCTCGAGCTATATTCTTCAGCCCAAGCCACGGAAACATCCATCATAGTTCTCGATTGATATTTTTCATGCATTTATCTACCACTTAGGTTGATATATGGTACTTATAAGGAACCATGTCATGCACCACCATAGAAACAAAATGCCTCCCCTGTAATAAAACCTAGTTTTGATAATCCTAAGACCAAATATTAAGGGAATATCTAAATACCAATCACATTCTCCATACATCCACTTAATAATCCAAAATCTATGAATCCCTCACCTACTACAACAAATATGACTTTAATAAAATCAAGAACTAAAAACATAAACCTCTTTACTCTATCATTCCTAGATCCATCATTAAGAGAGCATCCATCACTCTCTATGAATATAGTGATTCATACAAGACATCACCTTGTGAATTCATTTTAGTACATCAAATAAAAAAATTACCATTCTATCTATACAAAAAATAGAAATATTTATTCCTATAAGAATTTAATACTCCATAAAAATTGTACATTATTGTCACGCTGTGAAAATATATATAGATTAGGCCCTTATGATTAGTAAAAACAATAAAAAACTCATCTATGAGGTAATTTATTCACCACATAAATGAAAAATCATCATTTAGAAACATGAGATCTTGGGTGGTAGAATATTTTTCCAGATATTGATATATATTAGAACTAGAAGAATCCTATAAACACTACATCCTTGAAACATATCACAACCAATGAAACAAAGCATCACAAGAATCTATGAACTGAACACCCACTACATGAAATTACTAGAATAGATCACTGACATATCTATTCATCAGGATCATTAAATATAGCTAAAAAAATTATTTATTAAATAACACATGATAAATTATGGTCATGGATGTTATAGGAGTCTCAACTGAAGTGAAA
The DNA here is from genome assembly GCA_963277665.1 of Viscum album. Taxonomy (NCBI): domain Eukaryota; kingdom Viridiplantae; phylum Streptophyta; class Magnoliopsida; order Santalales; family Viscaceae; genus Viscum; species Viscum album. Next base: position 1,936,732,944 of record OY728165.1, read on the forward strand.
TTAGCTACAAACCTCATATATTTTCTTATAAGGGTAGAGAAATCCTATATATCTATACTAATCATGGGTCATCCCAAAACCCAACTACCATAATCATTAAATTATCATTTACTTCCTCTATAGAAAAATTGCATGACCAACGAAATAAAATTCACGAGCACAAAACCCAGAAATAGATACTATTCCAAAGAATTTCTAATAGTGATCTACTCCCAAAATAGGATGTTTATTCCCTATATTATCTTCCATATATGTGAAGTACACAACTTTTTTATCAATTAAAACCAATAAGAACTAATTCAAGAAATTAGAAATCATTTTTTCATAAATTTCATGAACAAGGAAAGGTCTTTCATCACATCGAACAATATCACAATGAACTCTTCATGCCAATGATGACATTACAAACTAGTATTTAGAATATCCTCATACTTTAACAATATATAATTATATTAAAATAAAAAAACATTTATTTTATATCCAATATTATAATTTTATATAATTAAAAAATAAACCATCACATAAGAGGATTACAACTCCCCCACCCCCACACAAGATTCAAGAAATGATAATCAATAAAAAGATTAAAAATTCCTTCATCCTTATTCATGAAACACATTTGGGTATGATTTAGAGATGTAGTCAAATAAATAGGATAAAATATAATATATCATAAATAGTTACTAATAACTCTTAGAATATATAAGGTTTCATCATATATTAATACATTGATATCATAGAAATTCTTTATTTTAGATCTATAAAAAAATTGATCTCATATGGTGGGGTTAATGATAATAAATATTCTAAAATCACATCATGTTACTCTTATAAATCCCAAGAAAACAAAAATGTATGAACCTATAATGAAGTTATTAAAATATTTTATATCATGTAAGTCATTATAAAACATGCCTCTAACATATATGAGGGTGTCTCTCACCAATAGACACTCCTACATCTCAACCATCATCATCAAGCACAGTATGTATCCTAATGAATTCCAAAACAACATTAACTGAATAAAAAAAATCCATATTGAGGGTTATGTATTCCATCTATTTCCATGAACATGGTATGTATTTCTATTAGTGGTTTTTCCCCATAAATAGCTCATAGTTTTTACATAATTTAAACATTTGTTATTATTCTCTAAATGGTGTAGTTAATACATAGTGGATTAGAATCATCTACCTCTCATGTACCACATCGTCTAAGAGGGATGATTATATGATGGTTTTTATGACTTTTGTGTTAATTAATGCATGAACCAATGTAGGAAATAGGAAAGGGGTACCTCAAAAGAAGGTCTGTATCAACTAGTGCTAGAAATTATATATCATGTATCATGTCATATCCTCTATAACCTTGATGATGACCACCTCTATTGCCGATATAATCTCCTTGAGGAAGATTATTATCTCAGGGAAGTCCTCTACCGAACCCATATTACTTATTTAGATCCCATTATGGAGCACCATACTAGTTCTTCCACTTCTAATACTACCTTATTAGAGGAACATAAAATAGAACACTTAATTCACATTGACTAATGAGAATGGTCATTGAGTACCTATTATAATAACCCAATCCTTCACAACAACAAAAAGTTTATTGACCCATTGTAATATGAATAACAGAGGATTCCTAAGAGCTATTATGAGGGATATTACCTACCCCCTATAATCTGAATCAAATTATAGAATTATAATTGGTGAGAACATTCCCTAAATATACTTCATAAGGAAATAAATATTTCCCCTATCTTGAAAATCTAGTTCTATCTATTGTTATCTCAACAAAATATACTCCTCCCATAAAATATAGATAAGATACAAAAATTAATATGGTGAAATACCATTGTATCTACTAATAGAAATAGTCATTATATTGCCTCCACATAGACTTCTCATCAGGAAATAAGTCTACAATATACCAGATAAGGGTCCTATATTAGATCTCATCATTCTATATTCTATAACACCCATGTAAAAGGGTGTGTTTCTCATGCCAAATAGATTCCATTGTGGTCTAATAATTAAAAAAATCTTGGAATTAATCCATGTACTTCTCTTAGAAGGCTGAATTTTTTTTATAAACCATAAGGAATAATATAAATCACTTATATAATCTCCCATACAATATCATCACAAATAAAAAAATTGGTGTTTTATTTCTATTAACATATTAAACATAAATCTATTTCATCCTCATACAACAATTATAATATCAATAAATATGAAACAGATCTTTTTCACTTCAATAAAATTTAGTGTTAAATATCATAATTTCCAACTCCATATGTCATCATTGTGGACATATACTCTATGATGATCATATATTGGATACTAATGATCATCATATTTTTGATCCTAATAGTGATGTCAAACTAGATGAATAAAATCAAAATCAAAAATGATTACAGAATTATAAACCAATAATATATAATATTTATTATTAAATAATTAATGAATTAATGATTTAATTAATTATTATCCTACACCATGATCTACCCATTTAACAAAGAGGTTAAAATACAATGAAGCATGATATTTTCCTAGTTAACTACCCCATAACTAGTATCACATCAATTTATAGGATAATTGAATCTAATGTTATTGGAAGAAAATAAATGGAGGCCCTAACTATTTATTCCTCAGTTATTCCCTCATGATTACATGTCCTACTATAATTACCTGACACCATTTATCTACCAACCAATGTGATCTCACTATTACCTACCTCCAGACTCAATCCTATACCTAAACCTAAGACTCTCATACCACTATGTTATGACCCCTCCCCATGAATAGAACCCTTCCATGGCTTCCACTGAGAGATTAGAGATAGTGAACACTGGATTCTATCCTTGAGAAGACAAAAATTTAAAAACAAGAACCAATGGTATATCATAAATAAAAATTTATGGCCTTATCATCTTTGAGAACATGTGAAAGAGGGAGATATGTTAGATACATAAATCAAAACCATTTCATTGAGATAGAAGATGTACCATGTTCATACACATAATTTTATGTAGTACTAAAATAATTTAATGGAAATTTACATATTATGATAAGGTAAACATGTATGTGACCAAAATTACAAAAAAACTCAATCAAGACAACAATCAAGTAAAATTCATCAAAATATATTACCTTATCCTAGTGAACCAAAAAAATAGATTATATATATGTGGGTTGAGCATAATATTATACATAGTAAAATCATCCCAACAACATCTCTTGTAATTGATATAGAATTCATGATAAATACTAGTTAACAAAAAGTCAAACTTACTTATTCACTAAATAGGTATATTATTCCTCTATCCTCTCCAATTTTATATCTCACCTTGAAATTCATATAATAGATCATGTAAAATAGTACCAAAATAATGGTATCCAAAATATTCTTAGACTCTAGTATAGTGCTCTACCCCAATGTTGTTTTACAAAAGTTACCTCTCCCAAAAAATATCTATTTGATAGGTGGGATAATTATAATTACATACCCAATTTCTATAATATTTTATTATTATTACATAAATATATTAATGCAGTGATCAACTAATTTTAATGGTTCCACCACAACTTTTATGAAATATGACACCTCGAGATTTATTAAAAAGTTTAATTCCAATTATTTAACCCCATTTTATATTTTTTTCTAAAACAAAAAATATGTTCATATTTTATTATATTACACACAATGTTTTCCTTATATTCTGCACATGACAGAGATTACCTAATGTTACACATAAAGATGAGTTCAACTAAAAAGATACATATTATTAATATATTATTATTTAATATAATTATTATTTAATATGATTATTATCAACTATCCATTGGAAGGATTGGTATTAAATAGATTATATAAAATATAAAAATATATGGTTTATATATTTATAAAAAACTAATTCTTTGGTGAAAAATTAATTAGAATAAAAATCAGTACTATTTAAAAACAATGGAAATATTGTAAAAAATACTAATTTTTTGAAATGTAATTTGTTTTAACTTAATAAATTAACAAAAAATATTTTGGTAAATAAATTTGATTAAATCAATATATTATATATGGAAAAAAATTATAAACATTCATATCATGTGTTTTCTAGATAATAGAAATGAAAAAAAGTCTAATTTTATACTATGATACTTTTCTAAAAAATAATTTTTTTCACATTTTATGAAGGTATTTAATAAATATTTTTTGACACTTTTAAAATATTTAAGTGAAAAAATATATTTTATAATATAAAATATCATGTAAAAGTTTCTATAGGGTGATTTTTCTAGAATTACCTTAAAAGGATACTTTTTTAGATTAATAGTGAAATAATAATAAATTATAATTCGTAACTATTTTTTAGTTAAAATTATTTATACAAGTAAATAATATTATAATTTTTTAATGTAATATTAATTCAATAATAAATATAATATTCTGATTTAGGTGATTATAATAAATTTTAAATTTTAATTCAATATAAAAGTATCAAACCCTTTGGAATATTTATCTTTTTGGAACCCCACTTTCTCATCACACCCATGGTATTAATTTTAAATTAAATGTTTCCACTTATATTAAGATAATTTTTAAAAATAGATTTAATATTTTTAATAATAATAATTTATATTATATAATAATTTAAACATAATTTTATTTGAAAATTAATTTTTAAAATATTGAAGATTATTTACTTTGGGTAAGGTAAAAATTGGGTTATATAGAGTTAAACTAAAACAACAAGTGTAAAAATGGCCTAATAAATTTCTTATAATGTATTTTGTGGCCATATTTGTGAGATTATATAGTTTAATTTTCTATAATAGGTCATTTTTTTATCTTTTTGATGTAAAAAACATGGTTACACATTTTTCTATTCCTAAATTACAAGTGTGCCACCCACTCTTCTATCTAATTCACACTATAACACCTTTTGGGATCAAAAAATAACTATGCATAAATATTTAAAACATTACTCATATCCTTAGAGAAACCTTATTTCTTTCATTAGTCAACCATTCAAATTATTTTGTTGAAAACATATGGAGGTTACCTGAAGAAGAGGTAATGTTCTTCAAAGATCATTTTTATTTAATTTCATAATCAATATCAATTAATTATTATTTAAAATTATATTATATTATAATAAATATATATGAAATAATAGTATGTTTTTCTATTAAGGTAGCAACCTTTAGCATTTTATAATTCTATTATATTTCTAATAATATCATCGTACGGGTTTGTGGGGAATTACTAACTTGTGAACCGATGTCATTAATATTTCCATTAACACCTCTCATGGTTGGGAATAATGATCGATATAATGTATATATGTGATTATTATAACATAATTGTACCTATTAGACATTATATCATAAATAAATTTTTTATATCCATTCGTTAGTGGATATAATAACATCAATCATGTGAACAAAAAAAATTACCTCATGAATCGATGTGATACATTTTCACTAACACTTTTCATGGGAAAAAATTAAGATTATGAAAATAAAAAGAATTGATATACATTAAATATTTATGATATTAATTTAAAAATTATCATTCATAAAAAATAATATTTCATTTCAATTCGTAACATTTAACTGACTAAAAGATGATGATCTCATTCATTTATGTGTATAATATAGCCTTCATGAAATGATGTGACTCTCTTTTCATGACCACACCATGTGGATGAAATGAATAATTATATTTAAATAAATAACATGATATGTATTATATTATGAGTTTCCATTGATTATATTATATTACTTACCTTCTTTAAATATTAATCATTCAAAAAGTGGAATCATTACTCATGCATAAATATTACATACTTTCTCCATGATCGTTATACACTTATTTATAAAAACTATCATTTATTTATTGTATAAAACTTATAATTGAATTATAAATATGATAATTATATAATTATTTTTATTCTGTAGATGACGGAACCATGATCAATGTAATAATACAAAACATTCAAATCAAAACATATTAAAAATACAGAGTAATTATTTCCCAAAACATGACATTATTGTGTAATTTTCAATAAATGTTAATAAAAGTGAATAATTAATCCATATATGGTATGTTATATACAGGTATAGATATATAATATATTTATAAAAAACTATTTATTAAATCAGAGGTTTGAACCTGTAACACCCGAGACATTTAGGTGAAAATTTTTGTTTTTATGTTATATAAATCATCAAAGGAATCTTTAAATACACACAACACTAGCTTGTCTTACTTTACACACAATTGCGACTTTCCTCAATAGCCTGCGTCGTACGCAATACCGAGTTTCACTAAACAACGATATGTAATTAAAATATTATTAAAACTAGTCATTATGAATAGTAATACACACTTTTTGAAATTTATTAATTTTTTTTTCGAAACGGACATCATTTTTGGATTTGGAATATCAAAATTAACCTAGTGTGAAATTTTGGAATTTTTCTGAAAAATTTTATTTTTTGATGAATAGTGAAAACTCTTGGTTACTATTTAAAAACCGACTTTTTATTTAAATAATTAATTATCTTATTTAAATTTATTTTACGTAAAAATTGATACATAATACCTATATAAGTTCAATACAATTCATTGGAGTCATTTTATAATAATTTTAGATATATAAAAATTTTATTGAACATTTCACCGTCTTTTACCCACCTCCTAGGAGAATTTCCAAATTAACATAAAACCTAGTTTTACAGCTTCTCCGAGTGGAATATCAAAAATCCGAGAGACACGGTAAATATCAATAACTAAAATGTGGTTCAATGAGATAAAAATAATTTTTGGTGAATAGTAACTTCTTTATTTTTTTCACCTCGGTTACAAGTAAATAGGGTAATTAAGGGTAAAAATGATATTATTGTTACCCTAACACATGTCCTAATTCTATTGGATAAGTGTAATTCAACCAAAAACATCCTTAGGAATAAAATATGACCATTTAGGCCCACCCGGATTAGATTAGGACATTTAATATTAATTTATTTAAAGAGGGGTTAAATTAGTTAAAATCAAAGTTTAATAAAAAAATAATTTTTAATATAGGGTTATACATAAGGTATATTAGACTATAAATATTAATTATAAATATAAAAATATTTCCTACATAATAATATTTTATTTATAATTTTTAGACATTATAAAATTTAATTTATTTATGACACAATGATGATGCAGTAATTATCTTATTAATGAAATATTAAAAAAATTGATGTTATAAATACCCAAATAAATGTAATTTGCAACTTTTTATGAATTACACTATTTTTCAATGTTAATATGACATGTTAGTAGTTATTTAATTAACCTTTTTAGAAATAATCTTTCTGTTATGTTTTTCAAAACAGTCAATTACCAAATATGTCAAAATATCATAAAATTGTTTTTAATAAAATATTATATTATTATTTGTTATTTTATTCCTAAAAATATAAGGTTCTTCAAAATGGCGTAGATATGGTTACATATATTAATAATAAACAACTTAGGGTTTTTTTGGCATGATATAGTATTTTTATTAAACTTATAGTGTAAGAAAACAAGAAGACATGGTAAAATTTCAATTATCTAACTTAAATTATATCTAAAGGATAAGGTCAAAATAGATACCTAAACTTGTATAAATTCTATTGTATAAAATTATTTCGACCCATCCACACCTTAGCTTCGAAATAAATCAATTTGGAGCTATTAATAACCGAATATGACTTTATAATAAAATAATAGTTTTATTTTTTCCAAAGGTGCCCCTCTCCTCCCATATAAAAGGGAACCTCCTCCATCTCTTCCTCACATCCCTTTAAGCCATCAATCTAGGAAAAACCCTAACAAATTCTCTTCTCCATTTCCCTAGTAACATCCTAGAGGTCCTGGTCTTATTCAAATACAAATTTTAGTTCCCTAAGAGGAGGTCTCAAAGAGGGGCTTCAAAGAAGAGGTAATGTATGTTACCGATTCATTCAACATTATTTCTTCTTCCACTTCTTCTTATATAGTTGTTTCTTTATTAAGTAGTAACATAAGTATCACTAATATACTTTAATTTTATTATATGTATGAAACAACCCTATTTCACCATCTATCCATCCTACAGAAAACGAAATCACCACGCGTGCGTACATACGGAATACCGTCTCTACGCCGTGGTGTAATCTATTTTCCACCACCACCTTACATGGATGGGTATAATGGTGTAAATAATAACTATATATTATTATTGTAAAGTGATATTGATTCTTAAATAGTATGCATACACTCAAATACAATTCCATGATCATGGGAACGATATCATCGCTCGTGCGCACGTAAGGAATATCGTCTCCACGATGTGATGCGACTCGTTCTACATGATATTAATTGAATAATGATTATATAAATGAATTGAATTAATTAATATGATATATATTTAACTAATACCATTCTGTAAATGCGGTATCTATAACCTAAAGATAACAATAAGAATTTATTCTACAAAACACGCATAAGAACAAAAAGTAATAAACACCCAAATAACAAGTAGCAATGAAATATTACTAATAAGAAACTAATAATATGTACATATATGATATCTTAACAATGATTATTATTTTGGAATAAGTCAATTACATTATTTAAATCATTATACAGGAGGTTCAGACACCTATAAAGAAAATCATACCTAAGGTAACGGATAATATCACAATCTCATTTTTATCCAAGATTGTTTATAATTTTTTTATTTATTCGGGTGTATTTTATCATCCACAGTAATGTTTCCACAATATATAATATTATTCCCATCAACCTATAAAATTTTAAATTCATTTTTACCCTTTGGTGAGTTTTTTGTAAAAGATATGAAAGGAATATTTTGTCGTTTTTCATACGAGGTACTTTTTGACTTTTCCGACAAAAGTACGAGAAGAATGTTTTTTAACTTATACAGCATGAATGGATTTTTAAAACATTACATCCAAGAAGATTACTTTACATGTTTTCATGTTTATTTTTATTCAACTTCTTTAATTTAAAATTTTATTACATGTTAAGAAAGGAAAATTTTTTTGAAGGAGAAAGGATATTTCCCTCAAGAATGGAGTTCAAGTGTTTTATCAAAATTTTATTCCATTTAAGATCATATAGGGTTCTGTTTCTATCCCTATTATTACATTGATTTGATTATGTTGTAATGGAATTACTTTTATGAATTCCTTTGTCTTATATGAATTTTTTTATGATGTCCTGATGTTTAGGAATCCCATTTTTATTACATGGGTATGCTATGATGAATGATTTAGGATTTTGTGGAACACATAAGAATGGTTTCATTATGAGATAAGTGGGACCTATATCTCCCTCAAATACATTTGGGTAAGGATTTATATCTCATGAAATAGACATGGATGGAATGGAAGGTTAAACCGGTTCAGTGAAACATGACTGAAATGAGGAGTGAACTCGGTTCAGAAATGGACTTTGTCCGCTAAGATAGTCTTGGCAATGAGTATTGACAACTATGAAATTATTCTCTATGATTATGTGTGTATGACACAAAGTTTCGTATTTTAGGATATTATTATTGGGATTACATTTCAATACTATGATTTATCCCATGTTTTGAAACTATGATCTCTTTTGCAGGTTAAGATTTCCAAAATGTTATGTTCTTATGAATATGATGTGATTGATATTTCTCTTTTTTACCCTTACTGAGAATTTGAGCTCACCCTTTTGTATGTTTTCTTTCCCCAGGCCAGGAAGAAGGTTATTAAGTAGGATATGCCAAAAGGGACTGTAGATATGATTAAATAAATGGGAGACAGTGTAGATGCTTTATGAACCGGTTGTTTATGTTTCCCAGTTTCCGGAGACACTATACCTATACAGTCCTTTCATGGTTTTATTATATGTTGTAATAAGTATGCTTCAATTTTGAAGTATTAACAATGTATGCAAAGTATGGGTTGTTATAGTTTGTATTAGAGGAATGGTATAGTCAACTATTGGAAACTACAATGTGAAAGCCTTATAAAGAAACCTAAGGATATGTCTAGCCATAGAACACAATCTTAGTGTTCTAGAAATGGCCATGAATAACATATGATAAAACCATAAGTGTAAAATATTATTCTTGATTATCTGGTTTTCCTATTATAATTAGTGTTTCTCGCACTATTCTTCATGGTTTTAGTCAATGGCTGGAACCCGAAGGAACCATGTTAATGCAGAATGTGACGGGCAATGCAATGGTTGTCCCCCTGAGCAACCAAACGTTATTGGTGCTAGAATGAAAAATCTTGTATCCATTCTCACACAACTTTCTCAAGCTATGAATCACGAAGGACTTCCAAACGAGCAAAGGAAGAAGCAACATTCTGTTGAATCCTTCATGAGGCAGCGTCCACCATCATTCAGCGGGTCTTCTGATCCATTAGTGGCTGAACAATGGATCAGTACCACGGAAAAGATATTTTCAGTTCCTCAATGTTCTTAACATGATAAAGTCATCTTAGCAGTGTATCGTTTTTAAGGATATTCTGATCAATGGTGGAATCTTATAAAGAATACGAGGCAAAGAGAAGAAATTTAGTCCATTGAATAGGAGGATTTCAAGAAAATATTTTTAATAAGTACTTCCATCGTATTCTTCGAACAAATATGGAGAAGGAGTTTCTTGAATTAAAGAAAAAGAATGATGAATTTGTTGGTACCTATGAAGCAAATTTTACAAGACTTGCAAGGTACACTTCTGGTGTTATTATCCAACCTGAGAGTATGATCGATCAATTCTTTAGTGGCTTAAAACCTAGTCTTCGAAGGTCGTTAGACATAAGGGACTTCAATAGCTACGAGGAAATCGTTCGATGATCTCTCAAAGTTGATATGGATATTGGAGTAACCCATCAGCCATATGGGGTTGATAAGAAGAGGAAAATCGAATTCAAAGGAAAATCTAAAGAGCACACTAAAAAGAAGATGAGTTTTCTCTTATGATCAAAGTGGGGAAATAAACATGGAGGAAATTGTCTTAAGGGGATAAGAAAATGTTATTAGTGTGGAAAAGAAGGTCATCGATCAATTGAATGTCTAAATAATGGGATGGAATGTCTAATGATGCAAACAAAGGAAGGGATACACAGAATGAACCTACTACACTTCAATGTTTCAAGTACAAGGAGGTGGGGCATTTTTCCAATAAATCCCCAAATCCAATGGTTGATGATGATGATCGACATAAACAAACTCTTAAGGATAAAGTCAATGGAAAGTCACATGAAATTACTATCGGTGATGTGGAGTACGACAACGAAGTGGTGAGAGGTACACTTATCATCCACTATAAAGTAGAAAATGTTTTATTTGATTCTGGATCCACCCACTCATTTATTTCTGAAGAATTTTCTAATGGTATCGCCATATTACCTGATCAATTAGATGTTGAGTTGGCTGTGACAACTCCAAATGGCACAACGGTTGCATCAAAAGTCTATAATTCTTATCCGATTGAAGGTTGTGGGAAAGTGCTTCCTGAAAATCTTGTGATCATTCCTATAGTGGAATTTGATGTGATTCTTGGCATGGATTATATTTCTCTATATGGAGATCATATCAATTGCCAAAGAAGGGAAGTCACATTTTATATTCTAGATCAATCTATGATCGTCTATCGATGCATGGATAAACATAACCTTCTAGTGGAAATTTCTTCTATATTATGGGTCTTTATTTCACTAAATAAAGGTTATTTATCTCAAATGGTTGGAGATAATATCACGATTAATAATATTCCCCTTGTACGGGAGTGTGATGATGTCTTTCCGGAGGAATTACTGGGTCTTTCAAAAAATCGTGAAGTTGAGTTTTCAATAGAACTCGTACCGGGTGATTTACCTATTTCAAAGACACCTTATAGAATGGCCCCAATTGAGTTGCAGTAATTGAAGCAGAAACTCCAAGAGAATCTTGATAAGGGATTTATCACCCTAGTGTGTCACCTTGGGGAGAACCTGTTATGTTTGTTAAGAAGAAAGATGGATTAATGAGACTCTGAAATGATTATAGACAACATAACAAGATCACTATCAAGAACAAATATCCTCTCCCATGCATTGATGACTTATTTGACCAACTATGCGGAGATCAATACTTTTCCAAGATTTAACTTCATTCAAGGTATCATCAATAAAAGGTCAAAAGGGAGGATATACCAAAGATGGTTTTCTATACAAGGTATGGGCACTATGAATTTATAGTGATGCCATTTCGTATTACCAATGCCCATGCTATCTTCATGGATCTGATAAATAGAGTCATTAGAGACTATCTTTATCAGTTTGTGGTAGTCTTTATAGACGATATTCATATATATTCAATGATCAAGGAAGAACATGAAGATCACTTGATAATTATATTGAAGACACTGAGAAAGGAGAATATTTATGAAAAATTTACAATGTGTGAATTTTGGCTTCAAAAAGTTTCATTTTTGGGTCACATAATCTCAAAAGAGTGGATATCTGTGGATCCATCAAAAATAGAGGTTATCGAAAGATGGTTGAGACCAACAATAGTAACTGAGATCCGATGTTTTCTTGGTTTGACTGGATATTAATGACGTTTTGTGAATGATTTGTAACGATTATCTAATTCGCTCACGAATTTGACTCGGAAATAAGTTAAGTTTGTTTAGATGGAGGAATGTGAAGATAATTTCAAGGAGTTGAAAAGAAGGTTATCCAGTGCACCTGTACTCACACTACCTTTTAGTGGAGAAAGGTTTGTGATGTACAGTGATGCATCCAAGAAGGGGATGGGGTGTGTTCTTATGCAAAATGATATGGTGATAGCTTAAGCCTAATGATAGTTGAAAATCCTTGAGAAAAATTACCCAACTCATGATTTGGAGTCAGCTGCGGTAATCTTTGCATTAAAGATTTGGAGGCATTATCTTTATGGAGAAAGGTGTGATATTTATACTGATCATATAAGTTTAAAGTATATTTTCACACAAAAGGAGCTGAATATGCGCCAAATAAAATGGTTGGAGCTGATTAAGGATTACGACAGCGCAATTCATTACCACCCTGGGAAAGAAATCAAGGTGGCAGACACATTAAGTCGACAAGGCCATGCTAGCTTATCCATGATGATGATCAAAAAAGATCCAATATTTATGGATTTAAAAAGGTTGGATCTTGGAATGATAATGGAAGGGTAAAAATCGTATCTTTTTCAAATGAATGTTCAACCATCTATATATGTGATGATTAAAGAGGCACAGAAAGAAGATGTAGAGTTACAAAAGTAGGTGTGAAATGTTCCTGAATTCAACCTTGATTGTGATGGGATAATAAAGATCAAGAATCGGGTTTTTGATCCTCCCATCCTAGAATTAAAGATGGAGCTTCTGGATGAGGCTAATAGTTCATCATTCTCTATTAATCCTAGAAGCACGAAGAGGTATAGGGACATGAAATAGTACTTCTGGTGGGATGGCATGAAAAGGGATGTTTCTGAATATGTCTCTCGATGCTTGGTATTTCAGCAAGTTAAAGCAGAGAGAATGATGTCTAAGGGGATGTTACAGCCATTACCCATACTAGAATGGAAATGGGAAAACATCACTGTGGACTTTGTCACTAGACATCATGAAACATCCAAAGGAAATAATGCTATCTGGGTCATAGTTGATCGTCTTACAATGTCAGCACACTTTATCGCTATTAGAGAGGATTTATCTATGTATCATATTGCCATGATATATGTAAAGGATGTGGTAAGACTTCATAGAGTACCACATTCCAATATATCTGATAGGGATCCGAGATTTACCTCGATGTTCAGGAGAAGTCTTCATCCTACTGTGGATACAGAGTTGAGTTTCAGCACTGCTTATCATCCTCAGACAGACGGTCAGTCTGAGAGGACAATTCAAACTCTAGAAGATATGTTGAGAGCTTGGTCTATGGATTTCAAAGCTGGTTGGGATCAACACAACCATTGGTGGAATTTTCTTTTAATAATAGCTTTCACTATAGTATTCAGATGGCTCCTTATGATGCTCTATATGGAAAGAAATGCAGGACTCCAACTTGCTGGGATGAAGGTGGGGAAATAAAGCTATTAGGACCTGATCTGGTTGATAAGATGGCAGAAAAGGTCAGATCTATTCAACAACACATTAGATAAGCTCAGTGTCGACAAAAAAGGTATGCCGAAAACCGAAGAAAAGTCCTAGATTTTGAAATGGGTGATAAAGTGTTCTTACGAATATCTCCATGGAAGAGAGTAATGATATTTCGAAAGATGGGAAAGCTGATCCCTAGATATATCAGTCATTTAGAAATACTGGATCATGTTGGGAAGGTAGTTTACAGATTGGCGCTTCCACTGAATCTCTCCCAAGTTCACGATCTGTTCCATGTATCTCTCTTGAGGAAGTACATACCTGATCTTTCACATGTACTCAGCTCAAGTGTTGTACCGCTTGAGCAAGATATTTCTTATGATGAAAAGCCGATAGAGATTCTGGATCATAGCGAAATGTCCTACGGAACAAGACCTATCACTTGGTGAAAATTTTATGAAGGAACCACAAATTAGAAGAATCTACATGGGATCTTGAGGATATGATGAGGAAACGGTATCCTCATCTGTTTGTTACAAAGTGACGAATTTCGAGGGAAAAATTCATTTTAAGTGGGGTAGAATGTAACACCCGAGACATTTATGAGAAAAATTTTGTTTTTATGTTATTTAAATCATCAATGGAGTCTTTCACTACACACAACACTAGTTTGGCTTGCTTTACACGCAATCACGACCTTCTTCAATAGCTTTTGTCGTACGCAATACCGAGTTTCACTGAATAACGATATGCTATTAAAATATTATTAAAACTAGCCGTTATGAATAGTAATACCCAGTTTTTAAATTTTTTTAATTTTTATTTTCCAAAACGTACTTAATTTTTGGATTCGGAATACCGAAATTAACCTAGGGTGAAGTTTTGGTATTTTTATGAAAACTTTCAATTTTTGATGAATAGTGAAAACACTGGGTTACTATGTAAAAATTGACTTTTTATTTAAATAATTATTTATTTTATTTAAATTTATTTTAGGTAAAAATTGATACATAATACCTATATAAGTTGAATGAAAATTATTGGAGTCATTTTATAATAAATTTAGATATATAAAATTTTTATTGAACTTTTCACCGTCTTTTACCCACCTCATAGGAGAATTTCCAAATTCACATAAAAACTAATTTTATCACTTCTATGAGAATTTGGAAAATCTGAGAGACACAGTTAATATCAAGTACTAAAATGTGGTTCAATGAGATGAAAATAATTTTTGGTGAATAGTACCTTTTTATTTTTTTACCACGATTAAAAGTAAATAGGGTAATTAAGGGTAACAATGATATTATTATTACCATCACACATGTCCAAATTCTATTTGATAAGTGTAATTAGACAGAGAGAAACCTTAGGACTAAAATATGACCATTTAGGCCCACATGGATTAGATTAGGACATTTAATATTAATTTATTTATAGAAGGGTTAAAATAATTAAAATCAACGTTTAATAAATAAATCATTTTAAATATTGGGTTATACATAAGATAAATTCAACTATAAATATTCATTAGAAAGATAAATAAATTTCCTACATAATGGTCTTTTATTTATAATTTTTAGAAATTAAATAATTTAATTTATTTATGACACAATGATGATAAAATAATTATCTTATTAATGAAATATTAACATAATTGATGTTATAAATACCCAAATAAATGTAATTTGAGACTTTTTATGAATTAAACTAATTTTATATGTTAATATGTAATGTTAGTATTGATTTAGTTAACTTATTTAGAATTAATATTTCTGTTATTAGTTTCACAAAAATTAGTTACCAAATACTATAAAAATTGACATAAAATTGTTTTAAAAACAAATATTATATTATTAATTGTTATTTTTTTCATAAAAACCAATGGTTCTGCCAAATGACTAAGATAAGGTTATATATATTAACAAGAACCAACTTGGGGTTCGTTTGGCCTGTTATAGTAATTTTATTATCCTTATAGTGTAAGAAAACAAGAAGACAGAGTAAAAGATAAATTATCTAACTTAAAGTTAAATCTAAATGATAAGGTTAAAATAGATAACTAAACTTGTATAAATTCTATTGGATGAGATAATTTCGACCCATACCCACCTTATCTTAGAAATAAAACAATTTGGAGTTATTAAAAATCTGAATATGACTTTACAATAAAATAATATTTTTAGTTTTTCCAAAGGTGCCCCTCTCCTCCCTTATAAAAGGGAACCTCCTCCCTCTCTTCCCCACAACACATTGAGCCTTTAATCTCGGAAAACACCTGAAAAATTAACTTCTACACTTCCCTAGAAACATCCTCTAGGTCCTGGTCTTCTTTAAAGACCAATTTCTGTGCTTTAAGAGGAGGTCTCAAAAAGGCGCTTCAAGGAAGAGGTAATGTCTGTTACCGATTCTTTCAACATTGTTTCTTCTTCCACTTCTTATTATTTAGTTTTTTAATTGTGATGTAATAAAATCAGTATCACTCATATATTGTTCTGTTATTATAATTATGAAACAAACCTATTTCACCATCTATCCATCCTACGGAAAACGAAATCATCGCGCGTGCGTACGTACGGAATACCGTCTCCACGTCATTGTGTAATCTATTTTCCACCACCACCTTACATGGATGGGTATAATGGTGTAAATAATAACTATATATGATTATTTTAAATTTATATTGATTCTGAAATATTATTCATACACACCAATACAATTCCACGATCATGGGAACGATTTAATCGCTCGTGCGTACGTACGGAATACCATCTCCACGATGTGATGCGACTCGATCTACATGATATTCATTGTATAATAATTATATAAATTAAATTAATTTAATGGATGAATATGAAATATATTACGATAATACCATTCTGGAAATGAGGTATCTATATCCTAAATATAACAATAAGAATTTATTCGAATAACACACATAAGAACAAAAAGTAATAAACACCCGAATAACAAGTAGTAATGAAATATTACTAATAAGAAGCTAAGAATATGGCCATATATGATATCATAACAATTATTATGATTCTAGAATAATTAAATGACATTATTTAAATAATTATACAAGATTTTCGGACACATACGAAGAAAATCGGACCTAAGGAAAGGGAAAATATCACAATCTCATTTTTATCTGAGATTGTTTATACATTGGTATTTACTGGGGTGTATATTATCATCTCCATCCATGTTTCCTCAATATGTAATATTATTTCCATCCACCAACAACTGTTTAAATCCAATTTTACCCTTTTTTGAGTTTTTAGTAAAAGATATGAAATGAAACTTTTGTTATTTTTCTTACGAGGTACTTTTTGACTTTTCCGACAAAAGTACGAGAAGAATGTTTGTTTTAACTTATACGGCATGAATGGATTTTTAAAACATTATTTCTAAGAAGATTCCTTTACAATTTTTCAAGTTTTTTTTTATCAACTTCTTTTAGTTTAAAATTGTATGATATGTTAAGAAAGGAAAATGTTTTTGAAGTAGAAAGGATATTTTCCTCAAGAATGGAGTTCAAGTGTTTTATCAAAATTATTTTCCATTTAAGATAATACAGGGTTCTATTTCTATCCCCATTATTACATTGATTTGATTATGTTGTGGTGGAATTATTTTTATTAATTCAATTATCTTATATTAATTTTTTATGATGTCGTTATGTTTAAGAATACCATTTTTATGACATGGGTTATGCTATGATGTATGATTTATAATTTTGTGGTACACATAATAATGGTTTCATTATGAGATGGGTGGGTCCTATATATCCCTCCAATGCATTGGGTAAATATTTATATATCATGAGATAAACATGGCTAGAATGGCAGGTTAAATCGGTTTAGTGAAACAGGACTGAAACGAGGAGTGAACTCGGTTCAGAAATGGACTTTGTCCGATAACATAGTCTTTGCAATGAGTCTTGACTACTAAGAAATGATTCTATATGATTATGCGTGTATTCCACAAAGTTTTATGTTTTATGTTAAGATTATTGGGATTACATTTTACTACTATGATTTATCCAATGTTATGAAATTATGATCTCTTTTGCAGGTTAAGATTTACAAAATGTTCTATTCTAATGGATATGATGTGACTGATATTTCTTCTGTTAACCCTTACTGAGAATTTGAGCTCACTCTTTTGTATGTTTTCATTCCCCGGGTCAGGAAGAAGTTTATTAAGTAGTATATGCCAAAAGGGACTCTAGATATAATGAAATAAATGGGAGATAGTGTAGATGCTTTATGAACCAGTTGTTTATGTTTCCCAGTTTCGAAAGAAACTATACCTATAAGGTCCTTTAATGGTTTTGTTATATGATGTAATAAGTATGCTTCAATTTTGATGTATTAACAATGTATGTAAAGTATGGGTCATTATAGAACCTTTACAATGGATGTTGGGACTTTAGATAAGAGATTTATAATCCATCTTTTATTTCTGGGAGATATACGAAAATTCACCCCTCAGTCATATTATGATGTGTATATAAATATTCATGGAAAATTTACTTCATTTATTTCTTTATTTTAATGGTAATTATTTTTTCATTTGATCTTATTATTTATTTAGACTTATGACCCAATATATTACCAACCATGAATTTATTTTATGATTATTATCCTTATAGTTTTTTTAAATATCCATTTGAGAATCTATATTTCATGGTGTGTATGGTTAAATTTTTACCACATAATTAAGCGACATTGGTCGCGATTTTATTTATTTGAGACAAATATATATTATGCAACTATATCTTTTTATGATATTTATATAAATCTCCATTATCAAGTAATATCTAGAATATATATTTCCTCGGGATATTATTTTTTTCCTTTATTAAAATTCCTTCTAGAGGCTTATGTTTGCATGTTAATGAAGTTGAAAGAGTTTTAGGTTAAAATATCATCATTTATGAAAATTATTTATAATTATACATCTGATGATGAAATATTATAATCTATAACTAATGAAACATGTTAATTTGATGATCCACGTTTTATGACATGATGATAAATTTTTTCACTTCATCATTGTCTCTTTTCATACAAAAGAGTCAAAAAAATATTTTTAGTAAAAACCATATTTTAATGGTAAAAAATGTGTTTTCTTTTAAAAAGGTGTTTTCTAAAAAGGAATTAAAAAATGTTTTAAAATTAATAAAATGATTTACCAAATTAATTTTTAGCTCCATTTTAATATTTAATAAATTTTTTAAGATGAATATTCCAATCATTAATCAAAAATTGCCCATTTTTCTTTTATAGAAAACATGATGAATTTTTTTATTTATACTTGTATAGGATGAATTGAATTTTCAACTATCATACTGCTATTTTCTTCGAACATTTCATTATAATTAATAGATGGTTATTTAAAATAAAAAGTATTTAAAAAAAATGTTTTTCTTTAAAAAAGTTTTTTCCAAATTGGAAAAGTTATTTTCCCTTAGAAAGGATCATGTGGTCTTTAAAAATCATTTTCTATATATGATGACATCCTGTGATGTTACCCATGCTTTACTGTGGATATGATCAAAGGATACCATTCCTATTTTTCCTCTCAATTTATTTTTTTATGAAGGATAAATTTTTATAAAACTATTATTTTTCTCATGGGTCATACAATGATAAAATTATTATAAAACCATCTTCTTTTGCATGGGATATTCCACGATGAAATGGTAAAATGATAATGAAATAGAATTAATTTACATAGGTCATTCTGTGATAAAAAATTTATTGAAACCATGTACCTTTATGTGTGTTTAAATGATGAATTTTCTTTGAACCTAGGAACACAGATGTATAGACAATGTACCGGTTGGGACATATCTCTCTCTAATTAATAGTGAAATAATTAATGCCATTTGATCTCTAAGGGTACATGTGAGGTTATCCCAAGCCAGAAACAAGAGTTTTAAAGGGAATTTAACCCAAACATTTAACATGAGGGTATATTGGGGGTTATCCCAATCCTGTTATTGGTACATATGAGGTTATCCCATGCCTGGCATGCTATGAATGTCATGGTGGGTTTCTATGATATATTATTTTCAATCCATATATGTATACAAAAAAATATATAACTTATGCCAATGTTATGAACTCTGGGATAATTTTCTTTGATTTCCTTACGATTTATGTCTTCTAAAATACAAATATTTGATCAATGACAAAATATTTTGATAGTTGATATGAAAGGTATGGTTTTTAAATGTTATGTTCATGTTCTCAAACCCTTATTCTCTTGTTATGCTACATATATCCACTATTTACCCTTTTTCATAATTTTATCTCACCAATTCATATCATTCATTTCCTCTATTTATGATGAATTATTTCTTGTATGTTATTTTTTTAAGAGTCATAACCATGAAGATATTTATTTGAGTCATTGAAGATCGTTTGTGAGTTAATAAAATAATGTTTGATGATTCCCAAGTAACTACACTATTAATTTCCTCAGTATTATGTTTATGTAATATAAATAATGTTCATCTCAATTTATTTAATATCCACATATGAGAATCACGAGTATCAATTGCAATTTATTATATATTTGGTATAATACCTCAATCCATTACAATCCATTTGTCTAAGAATGCATCTTAAGGCATCACCACATATACAAACCACACCTATTATAATCCTTTGGATGCTATATCCAAATATATATATGTTTTTTATATAAGTTCAATCCATTAAATACTTATATAAACATATATGGGAAATAAAACTAGTATGCATACCATTACTTAATAATACCAATAGAAAATCATGTGGATATAGGGGGTTGTTATCCATCTGCTCCACACTAGCCTTTAAGTTATATAAATCACCCTCTCAAAGTCCATTAGGTGGAAACTGCCCCACCAACATGGTTGACGTGGAATACTAAATCACGAAACATTCACAACATATTATAGTTTAAAACCAAACTATGAGAATAACCTAGTCATAGGATCACATATAACTATAATCACATTAACACCAGGTTCACATTGTTACAAACTATATATCATATGTAAACATATTAATTTAAAATTGTAACATTAAATTACATTTTCCATTTTTAAAATGTAACAATTAATTAATAAATTTATTTTCTATTTTTTAACCATAATCATTAATTCAAGATACCTTTAATTAAACTATAATGTTTTTACATGTTATATAATTCCATTTCATCATACATATACCATAATGGTGAGTTCCGTGATCTCCAGCCATATTCCAACCGAGTCTAGAGTTCTCAAGATTCAAAATAAAATTTAAATTCAAAAAATAACTATGAACAGGCGTCAAACCATTTATTATTATCACTTAATTATTTTTTTTATGTAAACTATAAAAACATCATAATATAAAATAAAATGAGATTTATGGGAGTATAATTCGATCTACCCCCAAGTAGTTGGGAAGGGAATACAACTTTTTTAGAGACCTTTCCATTCAACCTACAAAATTATTCATATAAAGAATGAAGTCAAGATTCATCATAAAAAAATTTAATACCATATTAAACGTATTATATAATCATGTTCCAACCCCAACATTATAACACATATCCCCTTACATCTCATTATCATAAGTGTCAATTACCAACACAACGTCTTGCATCCCCAGCGATATCTCATCACTCATATTACGATCAAATAAAAAGTCATAGAAAGGAATACATCTAGGGAAACAGATAAGGAATAATGTAACCAACAAGGTAAATAGTTAAATTGGGCCCTTAAAAAAGGAATCCAAACTTTACATGGTAAATTGCTATCATGGGACCACCATAAAGAAAATAGCCTTTTTTGTAAATCAGACAACCTTGCCCCTATATATTTTCCATTATCAAAAAATTGGTTCTTAATCATTATTGAATTAACCAATATAATTATCATATTATCGAACAATGAGAAACCGACACCATCAATTATTACAAGAAAACAAAATTAATTAAACATGGACTTCAGCATAGGTTTACAGTATCAACAAACATAAATAAGAACACTTCTCATTAGCTTTACTTTAATAAATAATATCATAAACATGTATTCTATATTTAATAAAATTTATACAATCTTATTTTAACTTTTTGTAACATCTTTAAATTAAAATTTCATAATTCAATCAACTTTATTATAAGTAAATTATAAGAAACAACAAATTTATTAAACATTCCAATTAAATTCACTATCCAAACAAACAATTAATTAATTTATGTTATTTTCCA
Source organism: Viscum album (assembly GCA_963277665.1). NCBI lineage: Eukaryota > Viridiplantae > Streptophyta > Magnoliopsida > Santalales > Viscaceae > Viscum > Viscum album. The sequence goes on from OY728165.1 coordinate 1,936,755,358, forward strand.
ATATCATGTTGAAAAAAATATAATCAAATTAGAAAAAATATTCTAAATAAGATAATAATTTATAAAAACAAACAAGTAAATATAGAGGAAAACCATTATCATGGTGGAAGGAAATAAGATGAGATCAAAAACTATAAATAACTTATTATTAAAAATCATTGAACCTTTATTAGGTTAATACCACCACTATATAATAAGATAAAATATGTTTAATATATGATAAGACGTAAAAACATAAGATATGATTTGAATCTATAACCTCAGTCCTTTAATGTTATTAAAATGAATATGATATTCTATCGAGCATCTCTGATCACCTATCCCAGGTAAATACAACAATATGTTGTGAATTCATTCCATGAACATAAAATTAAAAGAAAAATAACACCATTAGAATAACGGATATCAAATTGAAATTAGTTTAATAATAATCGTGTAAAAGACAGTATTCAATCGAGGAGAGACAATATGAACTGAAAAAAAATAAATCAGGTATCTCAAATTAATATCAATAAGTAAGAGATTAATATAGATCTAAAATGGTATTCAAAGGAATTTGAAAAAAACATGGGGAACCAATGTTTTGAGAAAAATGAGTGGGCGAAAATGGGTATAAGTCCCTTTGCAGTATTAATAGGTAAATTGATTCTCCAGACATCATGACGGTATAAGATCAATTTATAACCAAAACTGATATCGATCATAATAATTATTATGTTATGAAAAAATTAATATAAGGTGTGAATTTTTGTAAACATTTTATAAAATATTAAAAATAATAAATTCAAAGTCCTATTAAAGTATGATATTTTGGACATGGACTCTATTTGATTAACAATGTCAAAAAATTAGAACCAAACAACATTCTAAATCAGAGTCAAAAGAAATATATCACTATGAATATGATTATTCAGAATATTTCTATCATAATTATTTTTAATATGATACATCAAAAAATATTGAAAGATGAATATAGTGACTCAATTTCTATTAAAAAGGTGCATTGAAATAAAGACCATTAAGAACAAGAAATATTATATCATAGAAATAGTAATAGTGAATCACAAGATATTATTAAAAAAATTCCGTTATAACTGTAACAATATGGTTGTCAATAACATGTACTAAAATTATCCCCCATTTTATATTTTTAGGGAAATTTTCTCTTTCTTTCCAGGAAATCCATCAATATGATGACCAAATTTCCCTTGTCTTTATAACCTTGAATTCCATTGATACGATGATTATATCTATCTTATAATCATCATAATACCTCGATTTGAAGATCAGGTTCTCCATATTTCTAACCCAATAATCAATGAATCATAAAAATGATTGTAAGATGTAACAATTACTAAAGTAGTTTTGGAGACTCTCTTTAATGGTTTTTTTTAGAATGAATCTTGAAAAATAATTATATAAGGAAACTATTAAGAAGTTTACACAATGTTATCTTCAAAAAATTCAAATGAAAATGTAATTGAAAATATAAAAACTCATTAAATGGAATGGTATTTATAATATATAAACCAAATACCAAATAATGGTCATATTTATGACTTTTTTGCAACATATTAGGACACCTAGCACTTGACAATTCATAAAAAATTAATTTCCAAGGTCATATTTTTCAACACCATTATAGTGTTTAAGATATTCATTACATTTGAAGCAAGCCTTTTTATTCCGACTATAAATATATTCAGTCTAAATGAATTTCTTAACAATATCAATACAATAATATTTGTTTGTATCAGTATAATGTTATTAAAAACATGTTACATTTTGATTGTAAATAGTTTTTTCAACTTGAAATAATTGACTGAAGATCAAATTTGTTTCTGATAATGGTCAGTCTTATTTATAGAGAATCTTACTCATTATGATAATCAAAATTAATAATGTAATTTTTATTTTCATAATACTTTGGAACTATTTCTACATATGGTAAATAAGTATTGTTTTCTATAAAAAACATTCTAAAACATATGGGACATTAAAGTTTAGTAAATATTTTTTATGAATGTTTTTATGATTTTCAAAACTAATGAAATAGATAATTGAGAAGTAGAACATTCGACTAAATAATATCCACCATTTGGGAAGAAAAAAAACACAATATAAATGAGAAAATAATAATTGAAAAACATAAAACAAAATTTTATTTAAATAAATACCATATTTAGTGTAATACTTTAATATTAAGCCCCCCATAAATATGAAATCTTTTGAATATGATTTTCAAAATTATGGTCTTTTAGAAAAGATATTTCATTAGGATTACTTCTAGACCATATGAAATAATCTCCCCATACTGATCATATTTTCCCCATTAAAGAAACATCTCCCCCTTTGTATGCCAACATAATAAAATCCTACCTGAATAAATAATTCTCTTTCTTTCAGGAATTCATCAAATATTGTGGAATAATAAAAATTTTCCTCTAATTTTTGAAGATGAAAATTATAAAAACAAAGAAATGATTTAACTAGTCATACTCAAGAAATTATGAAATCACATTTATCCAAAAATAATTATAAAAAACTTGTAAAAGATTGATTTTTATGAAAATAAATTCCTTTAAACCATTCAAAAGTTAATAATTTTTTGGAAAATAATATAAATTTAGCATTAAAAATAAATATTCAATATTTTTTAGTTAATGAATTGAAAAAAAATAATTCAATGTCCTTATGGTTTTTCTATTGATTTTATATCCTTTTATATAAAGTCTAAACTTCATCACATAGCTTTATATTCTCATCTTTTCAAATTAATTCTTAGAATCATTATTTTTGAGTCTGTTAATATCATTCTAAAAATATGGAACATTATGTTTCAAAACACCAACATAGTTAGTACGATCATCAGTTGCATCTCGAAATCTTCCAAAAACACTAATTTTTCTTCCATTTCATCTGATTAGTGATTTAAATTAGTACCAACTATACCATAAAGCTATTAATCACATAAAATTCTCATAATTCATTATAATATCAATATAAAAATGAGGGGACATTTGACTTCTTAATTCCATGATGTATAATTATTCTAGGATCATTCTTGAAAATTTTCCAAATCAAATTCATTCAAAATCACTAATTTTATTAAAAGACTTCATGAATCAAATTTTTGATAGATAATTACTTGAATTTGCTGACCTATTTCTTTAAGACATATAAACTATTGAATTTTTTCTTTAATTATCTTCAATAAAAGAATGATAAAATCAATTCATTTTAAGACTATTGTTCCAACTAAATATGATTGATTTTGTAAAACCAATGGTTCTTTATTCCACTAGAACCAACATAAAATTCCATAAAATATAAATATATATTTGAAATAAAATTTTAAACATCCCTTGAATTCTTATTTTAATTTTAAAATTACATAATTTAATTATCTTTATCAGGCTTGTCGTTATCCTAATAATTTTATTCAATGATGTTAGTCTTTTTTCTTTAATTAGGATTATTTTTCTTCTTCTAAAAAAGATTATTCTTCTTTAGAATGTCCATATTTAACTTCTCTATTAGACATATAGGGAATTTATGATGAGGGTGATAGTGATGAATCTAATGAATTATTATCAGATTGAGTTTCTTCACTGTCTTCATCATATTTGTTTTTATACTTTTCATCTTCTCCTTTTCAACCTCTTCTTCTATTATAGTTTTAAATTATCCATACTCTATTTATTATTATTATTTCTCATCAATATATTTTTTTTATTTATCCCACCCTTCTTCCACCCCCTCAATAACAATATTTAGATACTTCTTAATCTACCATTCTTTTGTAAATGTTCATTTCATACCATAATCTAGGTACATATTTTTTCTTGACCAGCTGGATCAGATTCTTCGTCGACAGAATTCTATTTTAATTTATCAGCAACTGAAAGAACATTAACATGAACCAATAAAGATTCTTCAAAATATAATATGGCATTAAAATTCACTTCATTAGTATGGGATTCTTCAAAAACAATTTTCTCAAATTAAATTTTTTCTCCTTTTAAAATATTTTCACATAACATAGCTTATGGGAAACTCTTATTTTTTTCTTTCATTTTTCATTATCATTCAATTTTTTGGCAGCATTAATTTTGAAAGCTTTTTCCAAGAAAAGTTTTATACCAAACTCTATATCCCACGACTTCATTATGGCTTTCTGTTTTACCATTTAATCTAAAACATCATATGAAAAAATCTAATGATTCATCTAGTCATTGGGAGGAGAGGTCTCAACCTTCTTATTCTTATTCTTTCCAACCACTTCTAAATTCTTAATGGATGTGCTTCTAAAACGACCCCATGAAATCTATTAACAAATTTCATTGTCTTACTATAAAAACCTCATCCAATTTATTGTATCATAACATATAAATAAAATATATTGTATCATTAAATATTATTTATTCGAAACTTAATAATCTTCCAAACTATTTTGAACTATATTTCTAAAAAAATCCCAAAACATTATAACCATGGATTTTAATGATTTTTTGTGTGTTTTACATAGTGAGAAGAAATAACATCACAAGTTTTATCATTCCCATGATCACCAAAGAAGTCATGAACAAATAGATTTTATAAATTAAGAGTGTCTCTTTATCCATTACATAGTATAAGAAAACCATGAATCCATAATGAAACTACATGATTGACCAGTTTTATATGGGAAACTTTCCTTATCTTTTCTTACTCTAAAAATAATTAATCATTGGATTTGGTTTTTTTAAAAGTGTAATCAATTTGATCTTGTCTTCCAATGAATTTAAAAATAATATCTCACATACGTGCATCCAAAAATTCTATTCCATAACAAATATTGATCTATTATTGCACTAAAGAATGGCACGCTATTGATCATATGGTCTTCTATGATAAGTGTGTAAACATTATCATGGAAATTAGAAAAAGAAATAAATTCATATATAAAAATATGTACTAAACCTTTATCATTCCTACATATCACATTGTAATATTCATCAAATAATTAACTTATTCATATAAGTTATTTCATAGTTCCTTTAACAAAAAACATCAGTAATAAGAGGTTTTAAAAGATAAACATTGTTACATATTAGGATAATCTATCCCTGATCATTGTATGTAAAAGTGACTTTTCAACTTTTCATTTTGATTATATTATTGAAGAAATATTAATTTCCATTCATATGACTGGAACACCCACTATCTATCTATAATTTATTCTCATTTTTGGTACTATCTATATTTTCCAAAAATCAAATAAATAAATATTTCAGAACCCAACCCTTCTTGGTCCATATAATGTTACAGAAAAAAAATCGGGACTCCATATTATGTTTTTTAAAAATAATAATTGTGATAACCTGATGATTGAAATTTATTGAATGAATTATTCTTTTTCCAATGAACACTAATATGAAAAATAGTAAAAATGGTGTACCATGAAGGAATGAAGAAATTTTTACTGAAAACATGTTTTCAACTCAAAAACACCTTCTAGAACTATTACCATGGGGTTAAATTTGTTTGTACATTTTATCAAAAAATAATAACACCAATGGCAGTGTTTGATAAATTTTTTCTCAAACTTTAAATTTCATATCGTTGTTTTAAAAGTAATATTTGAAACACTTATATCATTTTTTTAGAATTAATATGTTTTTAAAGAATTTGTATTAAAACAACCTTTTAAAAATCATTTAAATAGTTTAATTTTCAAAAATAGTTTTATAAATGTATTTAGAACAATATAATATTTAATTTTTAAAAAGATTTTTCCTTGAATCGGCCTAGGGAACGTTAAAATTTTCATTTTCATTGTTTTTAGAAACTTTACAATTTAAATTTTCTAAAATTTTAGAAATATCACAATCATCATCACAAGAAGCTAATGAATTATCTTCATTGGATGTGGAATATATTTCATAAAAAATGTATAATTTTTCACATCAGGATAACTATTTGTTAAATATATGTTGTTATTTATTTTCTATTAATATGTTTTCCTTAAAAAATATTTTAAAATATTTAAATTTCCAAAGAGACAAAGGTTTCTCTATCTGGAACATTCATCATCTAAATATATATTAGAAAAATCACCTCCACTGGTAGTCCAAATTTCTGTGACAATTAGAACATTCTTCCCTATGGATTTAAAATTATTTTTGGATTTTCAGTCTAAATTTCATTATTTTATATCTTTTATATTCTTTTTTAGTGATATTGGTCTAACATATCTAGCTATCTAACATTCATAACAACTGGAATCATATTTCTTTTCACATATAACCTTATGAATCTTCATGTATTGATATTGGGAATCATTCATCCCATAAATTTTTTATCATATGTCATAGATTTGAAAATTAATTCTCATAGGGTTCAGATATACTTTAATCATATTGAAAAACAAATTTCTTGTTTCATAATTATTTTACAACATTCATAAGAGATTGAAATTTAGTAGCTAATGTACTAGTATAAAATGAATCACCTCCATTTATCATTTTATTCATCATCAAAATAATTAAATATTATTTAATGAAATGTACAAGGTTTCATGATGAAAAAATGGTTAACAAGGGACCAAAGCCTACCGCACCCTTAGGGTGTCCTAAAATAGTGAAGACCGAAGGCATCCCTTCATATCAAATTGACCCCTTCTGGTGTAAGGAATGTAATGTTAGGGAGACAAGTGACACTAGTCACATTTTATTTCAAAGAAGATTTGTGGTCTTCAACCTTATTCCCCTCCTTCCATGTGTGGGTGACCAGGATTCTCCTGTTGAGGAGGGTTATACATTTCCTGATCATATATTCAACTGAACATTTTTAGATCCTCTTCTATATAGGAAGTCGTGTAAAACCATAGAGTTGGTTACCACATGAGTAAGTACCCTATTATTTTACTTGCATAGATTGAGGCCGGTAAGAACTGCATGTGGCTCTTCATAATTTATGATTCCATTTCCAAAGTGAACTATAAAAGCTAAGAGAACACTTCCCCGAGTATCTCATAGCACCCCTCCTCTACAAAAGTCACCCAAAATATAGCTTCGATTAGTATTCATCATGAGTTAGTTTTCTAGTAGAAGCCATCAAATCCAATGTCCCTTCTTCCTAGGAGAAGAATATAGGGCTAGGGAAGAGATGGATTGAATAATATGTAGAGAAGGGGTCTCCCGACTATTCCCAAAAAGATTAATCATGTCAACCAGAAGGATCGTCATTCGAATTATAATAGGCCTATTAGTAAAGAGGGACCACTCATATTTGTCTTGGATTCTCACTTTCCATATACACTAGATAATTGATATTTGGATAAGTTATCATATTAATAATTCTAGTCCTAAATATGACACCCCTAAAACAATTTATACAAAAAAGAAGCGTCACAATGGTAGTGGATGAGAGAGCTCTGAAGGTACCAATGAAACCCCACAAATTGTTTTCCCATTATCCTTCAATGAATATGTGATTCATTATTTCATCCCTATAATATTTATAGTAGTGATAGCCTGATGTGTGAAAAATCATATTTTTTAATGTTTTCATCCATTGGTACTGCATGTTTTCATATCCTCCAAAAAAGGAAATTATATTCGGATGGAATCTTTTTCCCTACAAAATTTAATTCCATATATCCTGAGGGTCAGGGGATGAGGATAGCCTCTATAATTCCTTTAATGAAATGTTCCAAAAGTTATATGGGGTAAACACACATCTATCTAGGTCGTCATTAATGATAATTGATTCAAAAATATCTTGTTGGATAATTTTATTTACTATCCTAAGGAAGGATTGATGCAAACTCACATTCTTCATGTATATTTATGGGGTAGGAAACCCCGAATAACCGATCACAGATCATGACCATTTCTGAAATTAGAATAGAATTTTACATTCACCCACAATCAAATGAGAATAATTTTTAACAGATGAAATGTGGGGGAAAATCCATGAGCGAAGGGGGGGGGGGGGGGAACCTATACACTAGAGTAATCTATATTTCCATCATAGGTATTGGTCATAGTCCCCCCCCCACAGTGTTTTTTCTCAATCACTTCCCCTGATAGTTTCCCAAGAATGAATTTATTTTTGTTCCCCATGCTTCACACGTTAATCCCACCACCATGAATGGGTTACGAAATCCTCTCCCATGATATTCAATGAATCTTTCATTCATAAAGTGAATCCCAAATAATACTATCAAACCACTTGTAAAAAGATATGATCACTCATTTTTTGACTGATGTAGGAGCCAAATCATACAACGAAATTATAGAAATTACACTATTCACTAGAACTATATGATCCCCAAAGGATATGAGGTGATTTTTTCTATTGGTAACCCACACTATGATCTTACTCACCTCATGGTCAAAATATCAAATATGCATAAACCTAGAAGATAAGGGAGTACTTAGGTACTCCATTAGGAAATTACCTCGCAGCATGTTCTATCTTCTACACAGGTTGGTGGCCTGACTTGGAGAACTCTTATTTGATATATACAGGTCTCTCTTGGAATTATTGATTGGAATCCCTCTCTAAAAGAAGTACTCATCTATATCCCTTTTTTTTCACAAATATTCCTCTTATCTTAATTTGAAAAGATAATTGTTTCATCTACGAACATGGAGTGAGTGATAGAAGTCATGTCTTGTTTCCTCCTGTATGGAATGATTCTCCAGCTTGATATCACTTTATTAATCAAGAAGTTGCGTGTATCTTGCATTAGTATGAAAATAATTTGGGGGATAGGATATCCTTATCATTTTCCATGTACTACCTTGAAGAATATGTATGTTCTCCCTAAAAATGTGACTGGGATCCACGAAGAGCTAAAACATTTGAATAATATCATTGACCATTTCTATAAGAATTTCACCATCATGATTATTATAGCTAATAAGTAATAAACTATTTATAATTTTCTTAAATATTTCACGAATCTATGATAGTGATTCTCTAGGTAATAAGAAAAATTCTTCATAATATTCTATAGGCATAGCTATTCTGATTTCAATAAACATAGAAGTACAAATATGTGTATCTCAAGACTATTCCAAATACGAATAATAGCTTCACATGTACTTATCTTTCTATAGATTCTTCTTTATCATATAATATAATAATTTATTCCTTAAACTATAGTTTAATAGATATTATTTCTTTAATTTAAGTATAATAGTATTAAATTTATCATTATGAATTTTATTACTTCTAGAAATCATATAAATGTTATCAAGTCAAGTATTAAAAAAATAATTCTTCATCATATCTCTCTAGTACTCATAATTAAAACCATCAATTAAAGGTTGTATTTTTGGATTCTTAATTTCTATTAACATTAACTTATGACCTTCCATATTATAAAATTGAAATTAATTTTCCATATAAAAGTTTGTGTAAAAGAATTTATAAACATAATGATTATATCAAAATTTATTAGAACTTGAAATAAGTATAAGAAGTAAACCCTCAGTGAGTGTGTATGTAGAAGAATAATTATCTGATTAGAATTATGTATTTAGTGTATATTTAATATTAATTAGGATATGATGTATTATCGTGTGTTGGAAATTCTGGAAGGGGGTGAATTTTAGATTAAAAACATTATTGAAAATATTTAAACTAATTAACCCAAAAGCCTCTAAATGTAAGATTATCAGAAATAGAATCTGTCAGGTTAACAAAGTCATAGGATCGGAACCAAATAATAGTATGATTAAATTAGAGGTAAAATATCATAATAACTATGTATTTGATTAATAAAAGTATTTATATAGTAATTGAAGGTAATGTGATAAATATAACAAATATTGAAAGTTGAATATAATGAATAATATTATATTATATATAAATTAATATTAACTTGTAACGAAACATGTAGTAAAATTATAATGTAATCACATAAATGGATTTCAAGATATTATCGAAAATATTACTCTTTTAGGAATAATCGTATGGTAGTAAATAACAAGGACTATTAGTATCCAATTTTTCATGATTGTAAAGAAGCCTCATTTTCTATATCGGGAAATACCTTGATATGATGATCCAAATGGATCCGTCTTCCTATCCTCAAAAACCAAAAATATGATGAAAAGAATCACTATATGAAATATCTCATTATTATAGATTAGATTCACTGCCTTTCTATCCACAAGAACCCTAGAAAATAACAATAATTGGACACCCCTATAACTAAAATAGGTCTTAAAGAGAAAACTTGAAAAGGTTTCCTCAATGTGAATCTTTTTAAATAATTATAAAAGAATAAGATTGAGGATTTCATGCTAATTATTCTTTCAATAATTTGAAGTATAATCTAATCAACTTACTTCAAAATCATTTAATGACCTCTTAATTATAATAAATTCTCTAACATTTAAATAACTGTCAAATTTCTGAGTTGTTTTCAATGAATTCAAAATCCATAAACATGATAACTCATCCTAACTAAATGATACATTTCAAATTTTTAACACCATTACATTTTTAAAGATATTTCATACATTGGAAAGAATTATTTTTTTTCCAATTATACACATAGTCAGTGAGATGGAAATCCTTAACAATGTGAATATGAAAATCATTATGATAATAAGTATGATGTTCTATATACCAGTATCAGTCCAATTATTAATAATTTTTTCAAAACAAATTACATGACTAAATTATGTATTTTTTCACCCTATTTGTGAGTATGATTTATTTGGAAACATTCTTATTTCAAAAATCAATATGAAGAATGCAAATCCTATTTTCATATTAGTTTTTTGTCTTTTTCTCTCTATATTAAATTGTATTTTCTCTTATAAAACCATGCTAAAAACATGGGATATTAAAAGAGAGTAAACATGTTTTAGGAATGTGTTAGTTATTTAAAAAAATAATGAAATATAAAATTTAGATGAAGAACTTCTAACTCAATAGGATCAACCCCTTAAGATACACCCCATACTCATCTGACACATGTCATAACATGATTAAATATAAGGACTCCACCAAAACCCCTTTTTATGAGGTTAATTGATGGTATAGTCACACACCAAGGAAAAAATATTGTTTACCATAAAGAAAGATAATAAAAGAGAAAACAACACACACTGCTGCCAGCTATTATTTTGTAGAACATTCCCAGATTACTACCATGTAGACTCCTAACACCACGCCAATGAGTTCAACCAGGTGGGTTGGTCCTATAACATAGATAAAAACAATATATAATCTTCTCATTGATTTTTTTATTTTATCACTAAATACTTTTAATCCCCCTATTCTATAGTAAGTAGACGATATTGTATAATTCATGCTTATATCATAGACCATGTATCCATGTAGCATCCTTGATTAAAATGTCAATCCTCCACCACCGCTTTTTCTCAATGACTCACAAAAAACATTATAACCTCATCTTGATTCCACAAAAGCCAAAAAAATTAATTGGATTATAGGATATGTTCCCATACACTTAATCATTTTTGGGACATGATCGATGGGAAGTTATTTCTTTAATATTATATTTTATATAATTTTTTTTGATTCTATAATGAGTGTAATTTTATTCCATGTGTGAGGTAGCTTTATAAACATTTATTTTTGTTATAATAATCATCATAATTATTTTTCATTTTGATGAACACTTCATTGAGGGGGAAATTGAGGCACTCATAATATAACATTCTATAACATATTTTTATTCATTTTATATAGTTTCATGTTTTGAAATGTTTTTATTAATATAGAATCATGAGTTTATGTGGTTATGTTCTAATTTTTTATATCCATTAATGTAGACGTTGTGGGATAAAATTGTATATAGAATTGTATCCATAGTTAAAATGATTATTTAACTAAACTTGAATCTTAATTATGTTTTGAAATATATAATTAAATATTTTATTCTCGTGAAATTTAGTTTAAATAATATTTAATCAATATTCCCATCATCATATTTGTAACACACTCATGCGTAGACCCCCATGGGATTCCCTAAAATATTATCATTATTACAAAAAATATTCATTACATTTGATTGAATAATTAAAGTAGTTTTATCTTAATCACCACAATATCCCCTATTCCACCTCATTATTTAATCACACAAGAAAATAAATATCAGTGTTTCATTGGGATATCTATGAAAATTAACATTGATAACATATTTATACATATACTAAAAAAATGTGGTCGACATTTTGTTATTACTTATCTATATTTTCATTTAATATTTGGATTCTTAGTGGACTATATGAACTTACCGTTGTGTGGTTTAATAAGGTGTAGTCAAATTTTAGCAATTTCTAGATATATTTTTATATAATATTCTCGTAGTTATTTAATCACCTCAGATAAATTAATACATAAATGGATATTTTATAGTAAATATGACAAAATACAAAGACATAAAAAATGAAATGTAATTAAGAGATCAAAAAATTATATTTTAAAAATGTTAGTCCCAAATGGGGGAAGCCAAATCCACAAAATTTAGTATCCACTTGATTCATGGATTCATTTCAAATAAAATCACCAATTATAGTGGTGGGAACGTTATCATAATTTATCTATATATACATATAATTACACATATGTGCATCAAAACAATAAAAATTTTAATTGGCCTCCTCAAACTGGATAATTACACACATATACCATGAGTTATTCCATAAGATACTCTTTTTGATGTAGATTAGATCTTGGTGATATGAAAATATTCAAAGTTATATTTTGATCTTATTTTCCATATAAGCATGTCTGTGATAGGTATAATTCATTCAATAGTTTATATATTCAACATGTCCTCTTCCCTATCCAAAAAATATATATTTTATCAAAATATAATATTTGAAACCCAACCCAATCATCGTACACAACTAGTATTGACATAAAATAAATTAGAATAGACACTAGGTCATTCTCTCTAAGGTTTAATTTTATTCTTTTTAAATCAATACTATATTCTTCTGTAAAAAATAAAATCACAACACAATCAACCTCATTATTTTAAACTCATCTCTTCTGGTTCATCATTTTTATTCATCCACTATAACAAATATATAGAACAAATCATCTCAGAAACATATTTTTCTTATATTTATTTTTAAACATGTCATTTTTATTGTCTACACTAACTCTCCATTCCTACTATATGTCCTATAAGATTCATGTTATTATTTTTCTTCATTCTTGAAAAAAGTGATTTGATATCTCGGCTTCTAACTACATTTAATTTCTTCTCAAAAATGTATTTTATTTTTCTATTTTACACTATCTTACTCGAGAAACTAAATTATTCAATATATGGGGTCATATGATGTTCTAATAAATTTAAATAAATCTATTTTAAAAAATAACAATCAAATGGGAAATTTTTCTATTTATTCTCACATGACCCACATGACCAAATAATATCCCCTCATATTAACTACTTTTACATGCTAAGATTATATGAAAAGACATTTTTATCAAAATTATTTGTAAACTTAAATAAATATATTTTCATATATTTCCATCCATTGCAATGAATTCCTCATTTTCATTGTAAGGAGACACAATTTTTTTATAAATACAATTTCTTAATTAAATATCATAAATTTTTCTTTTCATTCACACAACAATGATCTAAAAAACTCATTACCTTAATAAAATTATAAAATGTTACAATTATATTATAAAAAGTAAATTGGTGGGTATAAATAATTAACCACATTATAAAACTTGTGAAATATTATATAATAAATCAAAATTCATATTACACTAAGTAGATACTTGTTTCATAATGTTATTTTTATAAATCATTATACAATTTTTTCCACATTAAATGTCAAAATATATAAAATAAATAGAATATTTTAAATTATAATTTCATAATAAATTAATGGGGTTAAATATTCTTAGACATCAAATTATAATTGTAATAATTCGCATCCATGATTAAGTAGTATATTATCTATGAATTATACTATTCTATGTTTTTTGAGTAACCAAATTGATTATATATAATGAAAATTATATGATATATTATAATATATAAAATTTAATTAACTCACATTTTTTTACTAATTAATGTAACATAATACTGAAGAAACTTGATTAATAAATGAAATTAAAAAACAAGTTTCCAACACATTTTATATTCAAATTAGATTGAAATGTTTCTCATAAATATATATTTAATTACATTATATAAATCCGGAACTAGTATTCATTACCGAGATTTTTTTAATATGGGTCATCTTATATTAATAGTGATAAAATAAAAACCATGATTAATGTCTTAATAAATTTTTTATTGTTAAATTGAGTTATATAATGTTTCGCAAAATTTTTTAATTAAATTATTCACGAAGACAATTTTAAATAAATGAATAATGTTATAACTTATTACATAATTTATAACCAATCATTCCCTATCAAACTCAAAAATTTCTTTTAAATTTGATTATTAAATTTTACTTAATAATATTTTCAAATAAAATTGCTCTATTTTTCACCTATTAATGGAGATAACATACACCAATTTCTAATATACTGTCCTAGTTTAAAATTATCAAAAACAAAATATCTGATTAATTTATCATTTTTAACATCAACATGTATAGAATGTTTTAAAAAAAATGTATGGCCTCAATCCTTTCATTTCCCAATGATACATCAAGAGAATATCCGTATTTTTAATGTTAGCGTTACGAAAAATTTAACTTCCTTTCAAAATCCTTCTCATAAAACATCCTAAAAACCATTCTAATAATATCTATATTATTTAATAATTACAAATAATGTACATAAATTTTCTTATATTTATCTTATTACCATTATCTTTTTTTCATCTCATACAATCAAAAGAAAAATGATCATCTTATCTTTGTGTGGACTACTTAAATAATTAACGAGTCATTTAACTTTTCAAAAAAAAAATTATTGATTGTTATAAAAATAGGTATAGTAAATATATATGTCATTTATTTCCTGAATTATATTCTAAAAGTATAATTTTTTCATTCTCAATATAATAATAGAAATCATATTTTATAGAAACAACCCCTAAAGTTAAATATGATGAGGAAATAATAATAATTTTAAGTGATAATTTTTTTTCATTTACAGTATTCTTATAATTAATTAATAATCCATTTCATCACATTAAAAGAATATAAATAGTCACATTTATCTTTTTTAAATTTATATTATAACAAAATGATATATTCAATATACACACACATATTTGAATTATAGTACTCCCTTATTTGGTCATCCGAACTACCGACATGAAAAATGATAAACATTTCTGTTTTATTTAGAATGAAAAACATTATATTTTCAATTAAGAAGAAAATAAATAGTTTCCATTGTTATGGATTATTAAAATAAATATTTATCTATTTAAATAATTTTACACTTCTCATTTCTTAAAAATTACTAAAACATGACCACCCCTACTTTTTCATAAAATAATTGATCAAAAAATATCATATGATGAAATTATACATTAAAAAAATCAATTATTGTAATTAATATGAAAGGGGAATGAATGAATTTTTGCGATGAATGATGAACAATTACTTCAAAAATAATCTAAAGTACACCCACCCGAAATTGAAAATTGGTATGAACTAACTAAAATACATTTATATAAAGATTATAAGTAAAGGGAAATATTTTATAACAAAAATAATAACAAATTAATTACCATGTTATACATTGTACAAGATACAAAACAATGAGATTAAACAAGATATGAATTATTATTATTTAATTGTGACAATTTAAACCTACCAGATAAATTGGTGCGAAGGAATAGTATTATTCATATTATGAAATATATATATTGATCCTCATAATTTAAAATGTATTATGTAATTATTTTTTAAATGAAAATAGGATTTTAGTGATGTTATTTTATTCTTCTAATATATTTGTTCTTCATAAATTTATTTTCATTATTTTTTAAAGTTAATTATATAATTTATTTTCCAATTTTTTCAAAATATATTTCAAAATATAAATTGAATTTTATAATTAAACATGAAAATATTATCATATTATATATTTTTTAGAATATTCTGATGAGAATTATTTTTTAATGAATAATTAAAATAATGATGATCATTTAATATTTTATTTTTTAATATTAACAATTGAAATTAATTTTTGTATTAGTTTTAAAATTTAATTTGTTACTTTTGTTCCAAAATATCCTAATTGTGATTTTAAACAGATTTTATTCATTAGTTTATTATAAAAACACTACCTCAAATATTACATTTTTTTGATAATGTGTTTTCCATCACATTTGTTCAGTTTAACATTAAACTAAATTCTTCTACTTCGATGTTTTGAATTTTACAAAATGGATTCCAAATTTATAATCGGTCGGTTACAATATTCTAAATAAAATAATTTTTTTAATCAATATGAATAGAAACCATTGTGATTTTTCTACGAATGTAAATTATAAATCTAATAATTAATTTTAAAAATAAAATGAAAATAAAAACACGTTGAATATAAAACACTATTCAATTTTATTTAATGAATCCATTTCATCCAAACTCATCCATTATTTGGATATATTTTGTATTGTGATCATTTTAATTTTAATATAACTTTTTATAAAATTTTATTTTAGTAAAAGAAAAAAATTTCCCACTATTTTTTTATAAATATAATGTATCAGACCTAAAAAAATATGGAATATGTTCAGTTATAAAAATTTATTTGAAATATAATTTATATAACTTAATAATAGTAATTAATTTTTAATTTTTAGTGGAAGTATAATTTCTCTAAATATTTACCCTACCAGAATAAAGTTATTGTTACATTAATGTAAAAGAAAAATAAATGATATTAAAGTATTAAAAATAATTGAATTTGATATAAAAATTTTAATAAAATATTTTTTTATATAAACATGACTTTTAAGGGATGTATAATTTTTTTGTGTTACACACTTTTACTTAATATTGTTAATATCAATGCATTAAATTGTTCTAAAAATATTCATTAATTATATAAAATAATAAGCAATATTTTATAATCAAATATAATCTTGATAAAAATATTTTATATTATTACTTTAAAGGAATACCATTGAATATATCAAACATAGTCCATTACTGGACTATTTATTCCAATAATAATTACCATATTAATCCCCAAATATTAAAAATCAATGTTGTCATAGTATGTGTGAAAGGGGATAATGAGAGTTTAGAATAGAAAAGTCAAGGGTCAATTATTGATAAAACTATTATAATTAATTTATCAAGGGATTATTTTTATCTATACTCATTATATAATTAGAAACTTTTTTGGGAAATTTCAAATTGAGGAATAATTTATATTTATTTAATATTTAGAAAAATCCAAGTGTTTACACACCCTCTCATATAAAAGAGAATATTTTCTTCCAATTAAATGAAACATAAAAACCATTTAGTATTGTAAAATAAATTACATAATCCATTAATATAATCATTAAACACTATCTATAAGAATTGTTTTAGTCATAATACTCAATTTAAATGGACTAACATGTTAAAAAAGTTTACTTTTCAAAGAAGAGGTATTGTTTTTAACCATATATTTTTTTTAATTTCCCTATCCTCATCCATAAAATATTATAAATCCATGATAATTTAAAAACCCAAAATAATAAATATAATGAGATTTTATTATGATAATTTTTTGAAAAATATTTTTATCCACTTCCACCAAATGGGAAATAAAACCATCTTTCAGGCGTATGATGAACTACCACCACACACACCAATATAATTCCACCTCTATCACAATATCTCAATAATTTATCATAAATATGGAAATGTTATTTATATATTATTTTCATGAAATATTTATCATTATAAAAATATAATCTATCAGTTAAATTCTTAACATTCTTTTCAATATAAAATGATAACGTTGTTTGTGCGTACATTTGGACTGTCGCCTCCATGAAATGATTTGATTCATCATTCAACACAACAAAACATGGATGATATATATAATAATATTTATATATTTGATATCATATTTATGATATTACGATCGTTATTTAATAAAAAAATAATATATAAATTATTTTCTTGATGATCGTTAAAAAATTTACATGTTTCACTTTCGTACGTATGATATATCGTCTCCATGATTGTTGCGTAATTCCTTTTTCATAGAAATTTTTAATTAGTAAATTTTAAATAAATTTTATTCAGATAAATGATAATTAATCAATAATTATTATAGATATTATCATTTTATTATTAACATTATTTATCAAATTTATCCTTTACCTTGGAAACAAATTTTAGAAATGTGTCTATTCTTATATAACAAAAATAAAAGGGCCTTTTTACCAACTATATACATACTAATTCTATATATGGAATCAATAATTTTAAATTTTAAAAAAAAATCTGTTGTTGCATTTAAGTCAAAATTGAACAATAAAATATCTTTTGGAAATTTGTTTCTGCAAAATATTCCTTTTTAAGTAATAAAAAAATATTATATTAAATTCAATTATAAAATTAATTTGTAAAATAATAATTTTATAATCTTAACTAAAAACGAACAACTAAAATTTTCAATACATCCCAAAATATAAATTTTCAATAAAAATACATTAAATGGAAATATATAATTATGTATTATTGTTATTCATTAAAAATTCGTTTAAAATAAACACATTGATGAAATTTCAAAAAAATATATATTTTCTACAAGGTGAATTCAAAAACATATCCATTTATTCAAATTAATAAAAAATTAATTTAAAATTAAACTATTAGATAAACCCATATTAAAAATGATTTGGAAAAAATATGATCTTTTTTATTATAAAAATCATATAACTAAATAATATATCTATCTATTGAGTATTGATAAATATGAAAAGTATTTCTTCTATTAGAATATCAGTTGTTAAATTATACAACCTTATAGAAATATTGTCCATTAATTTATATTAACTTACACAACATGTGAATACACATTTCCCTCATATCATTCTCAAAGTCCCATGTTACTTCAAAACCATATGGTTTTCTCAAAATTCCATAACCAGTTGAATTTCATGGTTCTATAATGGATGCTCGTAAATATTAAAAATGTGACCAGGATGTTCCTCATTTTAAATGTCATCTTCTAATAAAACTACTTGTAGGGTCAAAACATTATATTAACATGAAATCCATACTATTTATAACTCATTTAGTCATTTTTTATTTAATAATATTAGACATAATATACAAGAAAATATCAAAATGTCTTGACTATTTTGGAATTAGGTACATTTCATAAAAACATAATTAATGGGATATGAAAAAAAATATTGAAAATATCCATGAAATTCTCATATTAATCCATCACACATAAAACTATATAGGATAACATAGGGACATACATAATAAAGAGGTGAGGAAGAAATCTCAATAAGGGAATAAAAATAAATAAAAATAATAAAATATTAATTGTTAGAAAATCGTAATATCAATAGGTCATTAATGGATTGTAAATCTTAAATATGAACAATGAGGCACAATGTAAATAGATAATATAATGACAACATGTTAAATATGAAATGTACTTAAAACACTAAATCATATGAATATGACAAGGATAGATAACAAGAAAACATGATATAAGAAGTATCATAGTGGAATATTTTTACTACCTAATTAAATTAATTGCATCTCAGGAGAAAAAAATTACCAATTGAATTAGAGCACATTATAAATATAGGCATACTCTTCACTTACATTTAATTCTCACGCTTATGTCTTACACATAAATTATACAACATGGATTCATTAATCATAATATTTTATTCAATTATCATGGAATGTGGAATAAGTAAATCTATTTAAGAAATTATTATGTATAATTTTATAAAGGTGAACACCCATGATAGGAAATAGTTATGGGTATCCACTACACAATTTTATTGCACAGAACATTGTAGTGAAATTTTGGAAGCATAACGGGGGATTTTAAATTTTCATGGGATGGATTGATGAGATATAAAGTGGACTCCCATAATTTATAAATCATATGGATATTATGTGGGATATTGAAGAAAATATCCCAATATTAGAAATTATAGAAAAATTCATAGGAAAATAAGGATAATTTAATAATGATTGGAAGGAAAATATACCTCACCTTAATATTGTGACTCAAAATGCTTTTGAGGAGATTCTTGAGAGTATAGGGAACTATAAGAAGACTCTATAAAGGTGAGGGAAGATTTGAAACATAATCCAAGGATTTTTAGTGAATGTTAATGCTATATATTTTTTGTGATTATATAGTAAAGGTTTTATGAATCATTATCATTTCTCAAACATATGTTCTGGACTTTGTTTAATAAAATAACCAAAAACACGAATCATTAATATGTTTTTTCCTTGGTTTCATCCAAATATGGGTGTTTTTAATTATTATCTATGTCCATGGGGTGAAATAATAAAAATAGTACCGTTGTTGATATGGAGGTCATTCCTACTCTTAAAAATAATTTTAAATCCTTAAATATTTATAGGATTGGGAGGATTCATATAAAATATATAAATTTTATCAAATATACATAGAATTATATTATTTTTATGGTAAAACATATATTAGATCATTGATACCCCTTATTGAAATTATTACATCACATTTGGATTATTAGCATGTTATAATTCACAATGTATATAAATACTGTATTTAGTTTTTATTTGAAAATTTGGGTGTCTTGGAAAATTAAGGTCAAATAACCATTCGATAATGTAGAAATTATAATTCTAAAAATAACATTGATTTTATCAAATGAATTTTTTGAATAGTTTAATTTTAATTTTTTAAATAAGAATTGATATATATTATGATGTGTTTTGTTTTTGGATAGATAATAATTCGTGTAGCATAAAAAATTACATTTCGATAAAAAGTATTATATTTTCATTTATATTTAATTATTTTAAAATAATATTTTATTAAAATAATAATCATTTAAAAAATCATTAATTCATCGAAATATGTTCCTGATTTGAATTTAAATTTTACCCAAAAATAAAATTTGTGTCTTACTATTCCAAAATACAAATCATTTATAAAGTGACGATAAGAAGAAAATATACAAATTATTCTATAGAAAATGAAGTATAAATATTATTATTATCATTTTCCAAAAACATTTGACTTTGATAGACCAGAAAATTCCATAAGTTCAGGGTGTGTGATGGTAATATTTTCATGGGGTGGTTTGACTGACACGGTTTGGATCATGATTAGTATGTGATTGATCTTATCACATAAATTTTGTTCTCGCCATTAGGTTTTTGTGTCTCATAGTATGATTTTTCAGTGGTAAATCTCATTGATTCTATCTCCCTTGTAAACATTGATAAATGGGCTTCATAGGGTTCGATCCTACTAGTTAAGTCTATTACTTAATTTTTTGGTGCTAATTGGATTTTTAGACCCCTATATTTATACCAATCATTTGATCACTATTGAAAAACAATATTATCAAAGGTAAGTATTCATAATATTTTATAAATCAGATTTGATACAAAAATTACATATAATTTCAGGATTTTCATATATATATAATATATATAGTAATTCATTTAATTAAACGGTATGGGTAGTTTTATTTATAAAAGTCTAGGTCATTACAATATGCCTGTTTAAGAAAGATCAGCCTATAAATTTTCATTTTTGGAAATTAAAGAGATGAGGGTAACACTTTTATATCACCTCCTCTAGTTCCCATGTTTCTAGTTCGAACTTTTGGTTTCTAAATAAAATTGTGATCAAGTTCCTTTTATTATTTCGCAAAAAAATGTCTCTACAATATAAGAACTTCATAGTATTTTCATAATTGGAAATATGATTCTCCAATGGTATCACATCTAGATTGAGTACATGTGAGGGGTATGGTATTTAATTCGTCATAATTGATAAATGGAACATATCATGTACTTGAGAAAGGTTTGGCGAGAGTTCTAATTGATTTGAAACCATTATAATGTGATCATAGATCTCAAAGGGACTGGTTTTTATTAGACTCATCAATCCGATAATCCCAAATATTATTTATTTATTCCATGTTGAAATGTATAGTAATATCCTATCATCAAATTATGACTCTAGGCCTCATTATTGATTTTCATTATAGATAATTTTTTGACTCAAAGTAACCAGGATGTGTTGTTGAATGGCCAATACTTTTCATTCCACATATTCATCCCAAATTGTAGGTTATCGACACCAATACCCATAAATTTCTTCATATGGCTCAATTTGGATGCATGAGTAGAAACTGTTAATGTGTGAGAATTAGACCATTGTAAGATGATGATCTGATCGTCCTTCAAAATTAATTGGGAATGCCCTTCAAATTTACTTGAGTTTCTAGATAGTTCACTCATATTTTAAATTATTTTTAGGGATATATGTTATGATAATGTTCACTACCATATTTGAGTATTCTATAGTCTCTTCCAGAACATAGAGGTAAACCCATGGCCTTGATATGTTATAATAGATAGTGGTTTTCCATAAAACCACACCACTTCATTAATTTATAACCTTGTTTGTTGATTGAGTGAAAAGTACTCTCAAATTTCAATTATTTGATCATTTATTGTGTGAATTTTCACCCAAAACCATATAGAATTATTTCATATTGATGTCTTCATTAAACCAATGACAATTTCTATGGGGATGTTTTCCCCTTTCCACATATCTATAGGTAATGGTTGAATCATCCCCATTTATTTTTTCATCCCAACCAAAACTTGTTGTCATATAAGACATCTTTATGTATATTCCATGTTCTCCTTCTTCTTATCATCCCACTAATAGTTCACTCACAGATATTGAATCAGCTTTGTTCTCCATAGATGTATAGAGAAGGTTAAAATATGTGTATATTACATCATCTCCATCATTTACTCAGGATTTGATGGCACATATTATCCCTAATAAAATCACACAACTACGTCTTAGTTAATTTTAAACTCTATGGATTTCATGTTTATTATATATTCCACTTTCTTCTAAATTCCTACAACATATATCTTTTTTGAGTGAGTATTTTAAGATAGGCGTAAATTGAGTTCCAAATTAAATTTTTTGTCCAATATATGTTTAAATAATATCCCCCAATAATATTAAAACATCATAGTTAATAAAAATAAAAGATCATTATTTGATTGTATCTTTTAAAATATTTCTTAATGATTGACTATGTCTCATTTAAAAAAATTACACGGAATAATTTAAATTATAAAATCCATTTAATTTATCGAATCAATTTATATGAAAACACTTTATGAATTACTATCAATTTATTTGTTTTGTTTATAGTTGGAATGTACTCAATATAAAAAATATAAAAAAAATAAAATAACACACACAATGGAATGAATATATATGGTCTAATATAAAAAATAATACTACTCCACTCCACAAGGTAATCAACTACCACCAATATGATTATATAAAATAATATTGGTCCACCACATGGATCGTTTATACAACATCAACTCGTAAATCCAGACCATTCAGGATCTCTGGCACAACAAACATAATAATGATACAAGAACGGGCCACTAAATGACCTCTCCCACAAAACAATGTAAAATAGATATAGAAGGAGTTATAAGACCTCAATTATCATCTAGTTAATGTATAACAGAAAATGTACATGTTTAAAATATAGTGAAAACACACGGTTTATATATAATAATTATAATAAAAATAAAGAGAAAAAAATATGTAAAGAATATACTTTTTCTTGGATCTGACTCTCTCCGAAGCTTGTGACACCTTGGATATAGATTGATTAGTAGCTTGATCCATGTTTTTGAACATTGAATTAAAAGAGAGTGTTGTGAAATCTTTTATTGTGAATGTAGGATGGAACATAATAGTTGGTGTTCTCCAATCTATCATATTTATATTGAATAAATACTGGGAATCAATGATATCATTAAGTGGAACACTTTAGGTTATTGTAATAATAAATCATCACACATCACATGTGTGTGTCTGCCTCTATTTTTTACTTTTCTATAAGAAAAATGGAGTTTCATCCTTAATTTAACATCATCATGAATGAATAATTATTCATATCCTATTTTCCACATAATAAATGAATGAAATGGACTATAATGTATCTTTTGAATAGTGTAAGAACAATAATTAAAATAATATGGGTATTAATTTGAATAATATATATGTTTGTGATATTTTATGGAAAATAAACAGAAATTGTTTTTTTGACACATTTTAATTACGAGATAATTCAACTAATGACTTGAGATGGTGGATTTTTAGGAAAATTTTGATACATATCGATGGTTGTTCCATCCAACAAATTCTAAAAATTACATTATGAGGATATTTCATCTTTAATTGTGACACTTCTCTGATGGTAGGTCATTTCAAAAATTAGATAAATTTTTATCTGGGTGGTGGCTCTTCTTAAATGGTAGGTTTTTTCAATAATTCATAAAATTTATTGGTTCAATAAAAAGTCATCCACTAGCGGTTATTATTTCCAATTCATATAAAAAGTTAAATTCTAATGGTAACTCATTATTTATGGTTGATCATTCCCATATTTATACAAATTTTCATTCTTACAACATCCTCAATGTTGAGTCACATATGATGGGGAGTAATCTCTGAAGATGGGTATTCCCAAAACCTGACCATATATTTTATAATATTCTTTATGTCAAAAAGATCTACCATAAAACATGAAACTCATTAACACAATAAACATGATTTGGAGACTATTAAAAAAGGAATCCAACAATCTCCTCCATTTTGATGATCGAAAATCAGAGTACCTTATACACATTGTATCAAAGTTTTGTAGATAGAAAAAATATTTAGAGGTAAATAAAAAATAAATTATAAAAGAACAAATAGTATCAATGTGATGAATTATACATATATATCATTATAATGAATATTAATAATTAGGATACCACATGATATTATTACTGTTAGAGAACTACAATCAATTGTTTCAAAGGAAACATTTGAAACAACTATAAATAATGTTATTAATTAATTTTAACTATAAAATGAATAAACAAATTCCATAGTTTCATTATCCCCTTTATTTATTATTAAAAGAGTGAGAATAAAATAAAAAATACACAGACAAATAATAGGAATAATAATGAAATGTTCATTAAAAATGAACCGATGTACAAAAATAAATATAAAAAACAAAAAATTCAAACTACTACATCCCCATTAAAGACCATAATCCTAATGTCAACTAATTTTGGTCTGATTTTAATGATCAAGTGGTGCTTCTTCATTTCTTTATTTAGTATTAGATAGTTTACCAGTTGAAATTGAGGTAACTGAAGGGATGTCTATATGAAGTGAAAGTAGGGAAGGTGTCTCACTGATAATGATTGTGCTGAGATATTAGACTGCTTCTCTGGGAGTTAGGTTAAAAGGATAGAAACAATATTGTATGAAATCATTCAAATCTTTCGTTGTGATATGCCACAATACAATGGATCAAAATCCAGATTGGAGTTATTTGAAGTAAAAATAATGATATCCAAAAATATAATTGTAATTCAATAATAATTTATAAATGTTTTAATCAAATTGATAATGTCTATAATTATTCTTCTTCCCCTTTCCATGTCACTGTAAAAGTACTTCTTCTCTTTTATTAAGTGCATGAGTGATGTGGTCGTCACATTAATCTAATTTACTTACTCCATTAAACCATGATTCACTAGAAGAATTCTTATATTCTATGTGAAGAACATGAAATGAGCATTAAGATCATTCTTATTATAAATCTAAGACATATGATACATTATATCCTTTTTATTAAATCTCTCTAAACATTCATATCCTTCGTATATTTTATAAACATTATATGGACATGATCAATATTATTTCTAATTTTTATCAAGAATTCCTAAGGAATTCAAAGTATATCTCTTAAAATAGCAAGTTGATCCTCCACAATAACCATCCCTATCAAATCAACATCAAGTATATTTTAGAGGAGAATTTGATTTAGTACCTATAAAATAATTATTCTCCACCCTCTCTATAAAATAATCCACAGAGTTTACAATGTTAGATCTCATCTCATCCATGGGGGGTCTTATGTTCTCCAACTCTTTAGATAAGCTACTATTATATATTTACAATCTGTGAATTTGATGAATTGTTTTTGGATAAATATGATAGATCATAAGCACAAAAAGATTCCATGATCCTATTTCACTCAACCAAGTGATATAATGTGCCTGATTTCTTAAAAAAATAAAATCAAACAACGTCATCTCATTAAAGGATTCCATTATAAATCAAGATTTTGAATCTACTTGAACTAATGAAATGACATGTTCATATAAGGGTGAATAGGCAATGGTAGGTGCCGTAATACAAGAAATAAATGTCTATAATTATCCTGCATCATTAATCAAATCAACTAATGGTACATTCATATTAATAACTTATTTAAAGATAGGTCTCTCATCATCTTAATATGAGTATTCTCGACCAAGTCTGAGAACCCTTGAAAACTAGTCCATTCATCTAGAATTCGGTCCATCAATCTGATAAAAGGTATAAAAATGTATTAGAAATTACATTATCTATTACATTAGACTCATTAGCTATAGGTACAAAACCAATATTTTCATCTTATATCTACACAAACAATATCAACTCAGTAAAAATAGGCTCAACCACCATCTTCTCATAAACTAATTGTTCAAAAACATTCAGTGCATAGGTTGTACGGAGAGAATAATCTCTATCAAAATAGTGGATGCCAATACTTACTAATTTAACATCCTAATAGGATACTTCCATCTCATATAATGTTGTAATATCAATATCTTGAACTAATATGGGTGTATATTTTGATATATATATATAGTTGATAATCCTAGAGAAGATATTAGTTCCTGAGGTATCTCAAAATATTCATCTATAATTCTTCCACTAGGACCATTATGGGGAAAACCCCAACATTTCAATCTTCATCTCAATATCCATTTCCATATTTATTTTCCTCATGTTCACTAGTTTATTCTTCTTCTACTTCATCCCCATTCTCTCCACATAATTTTTTCTCAGAGTACATAGATGTTATCTTGAATAGATCTTCACCCTAAAATTTGGTTTCTCTATCCTCACATCTATCTTTAATGATTGACACATGGATATATGTAGACCTAGGTGGACTAGAAGTTCCATATTACATAGCATGATAACCATGAGAATGATCAAGATCACTACCTTCATCAACATAAAATACCTCCTCCTAAACTCTTGAGTTATCGAACTCCTCTACATCCTCTTCATAATATTCAACCACCTCCCCTTGTTCCAAATACATATCCACAAGATTATTCAATATAGAAGTGTGATAAACTAGATTTAAATTATCACAAATGCTTCACTATCATCAATATACAAATTCATCATGTATTCTCTCTTATTTTACCATTTTTCAAATGAAAGGTTAAAAAAATCAATACATAACAACCATTTTTTATCGTTAATCAACTAGTTCCATGACCTCCAAGATAGATGAAATAAATATTGGATAAATAAGGTAGTTTGATCTCAAATATTTCATAATCATTTCTATAATGGGATTCATCAAGTATCTTTACAAATTCATCTTTCCTACCCACTTCATAAGAGACAAAATATAAACATTATGATACCTCATTGTAGTGAAATATCTTTTTCTATGGAATATAAAATGTTTTGTAAACATATAGAGAATACAACAGTCTCCATCAAGCTTAGTAGAAACTAGTATTATTACTATCACACATCTGGTGAACTCTGCCAAAGAATATTCATATGAATATTTATTACTATTATCTATAATAATACATTGATAATAATTTAAAACAACTATCTACGTTACTTTCAGACATCATTCCCTTTGACTCGAAGTGATAATGACTTGTAAAAAATATTACTTCTTAAAAAATCATCATCCACTTCAATGTTGAACTAGATGTACTAATAAAACTAGTGAAAAAATCTATTATATATTAATATCTTATTAGAAGAAAACCATTAATCCCATTTCATGAATTAAATAAACATATTCACCATTGAATTTTTTATTATTAACCATTTACCATGAAATTATTTTTATTGAACCAAAACTCTCTTTAGATGTACTGGGTTTACTAGCTTAATAGATGCTGGATGACTGGGCCCCCATTTCTTCTTCTTTGAAGGATGTGAATTAACCACTACAGATTCAGAATCTCTTTTCACTCTAACCATGTATATCAAATCTGAAGGATTTTATGAAGTCTAACAAGGACCAGTGGTCAGTAGTGAGAAGGGTAGGTTTCAGGTTTGAGGGAATAAGTAGAAGACAGGGAGAGCATTGAAAAGTATATGATTGTCTCACGTATATAATTTAGGTATTATTTATTTTAAAATTGAAAATTAGAATAATGATTGAATTGAATGAATAAATAAAATAAATAAAAAATAAAATGAATTTATAGCTGGAGAATTAGACAATAACATAGAGAAATTGAAACGGGAAAATTGTTTCCAATAGTGAGTAACTCCAATTCTGGGTAAAAAACAAATGGTGGGTCCCATTGAATTAGAAGAAAAAAAAATATAATTCATGCATAATTAATTTTTTATTTAGTTTATTCTTCCAAAACACAAAGGATTGGGGAAAATATCAATATGTGGATGTTCTATTCAAATTTATTCAAGAGTTATATCACCCTTCAAGAAATTATGTCTAATAACATAATTTCATGAATCAATAATTTTTTCTAGAGTGAGATATAGGGTTTTTACAAATTTTTATAGTAGTTTTATTATGACAATTTATATATAATTGTAGGAAGATATCCAAAGTACAGTAATGTGTTTTTATTCCACACAATTAGTTCAAAACTACTAAATTCTTCTATATATTCATCTTTAGATGTATAAAACACGACGATTTTTTTTGCATATGTCAACAATATTCTAGAGACATACCTAGAATTATAAATTTGGTAGAGGTTATTTTTTAGCTATTATTCAAACACCTATATAATCATTTGAATAACTATTTAACAAAATTATTTTCCTTTAAAATAAAATCCTCATAAATTTTCATTATACTGAAGGTTTTGTAAAATTACTTTTACATCAATTATGGGTGACTCTTTTTTGTTTAATTGAAAGAAAGAACACATAAACACCCTAAACGTAATGTTAGGTTGGATAGAATTTATATAGAAAAGATGTCTAATCATACCTCTATAACTATTTTTATCCATTGATTTCCCACATTCATAAAGGTAAAATTCATAGGTGGTACCCATATATGTTTCACCACACATAGTTTTATCCAAATTAAAATGATTTAAAAGATATCATGAATATTTAATTTTATTAGTAAAGATTTTTTATATGTTTTGAAAATTTGTATAACCACGAAATAATTTCACTCCACCCATTAAAAACACTCTAAATAAAATTTTGTGCATTTTTTTAGAAAACTCTTCATAAATATTTTTTATGATCAAAATGTTATTTCATCTAGATAAATTTGAATAAGTAAGAAATATTTTCAAATTCATTATATAAATTATGTATGACATGTTAGACCTTTTGAATTTATTTTTGAAATAATTAAATAGATGATCCTATCTTACAAAGATCTTGGAGTTGAGTAACCCAATTATATTTTTTTCAAAATAAATAAATGATTTTGAAAATCAGAATTTTGAAATATTTGGGGGTTTCAACAAAAAAATCTATAATTATATATCCATTCATGAATATCCCCTAATAACCATTTGATCTAATTTGAAATCTTTATGTGCTGAATTGGAATGTAGTATACAAATGGAATTATGTATGAATATGGTTGGAAATGTATCTTCATCGTTGATACCCTTTAATTGACTATTCCCTTGTGCAACTAGTCTATACATATTCCGTACTAATATTCTAGATTAATCCACTTTGTCTCTAAACATCCATTTAGTTCCTATAATCAAGATTTCATTGGGTCTTCCAAAAAGTTATCAAACATTATTTTGTTCAAATTGGTTATCTTATTATTTTATATCCATTTCCCAAAATTCATCATGAATTGCATCATTTATGTTCCTAGGTTCAAGCTATCAAAATAATTCTCGATTTTCAACTGAGTTGCTTATATAATATTTTGTTTGTATTCCTCTATGTCAGTCCCAAATATATCATCTAAAATATTGTATATAATAGTTTTAACTACTCTAAATAGAGAGGTTTCTATCACCTCATGTTGTTTTATTGGTTCACATTAAGGTTCTAGAAGTTTAATAGTACTGGATGGTTTTTCAATATACTTGAATGAATTATTATAAGGTGTGGAATTTATGTGCGTTGTGGATAACAAATCCTCAAGGTTTTCTAATGAGGTCTCAGGAACATGCCGATGTGTTTCTTCAAATTTTATATTAATATATTCTTCCAAATATATGATTCATTTGTTAAAAAATCTATAGAATTTAGTAGATGTTGAATAGCCCACAAAAATCCCTTCACCACTTTTGTAGGAATAATTTCATGATTATCCTTAGTGTAATGCATATAGATTTTACAACAAAAAATTATAATTTATATACCTTATTATTATTACAATTCCAAAGTTTATAATGGGATTTATTTAATATATTTATAATAAAACCCTATTATTATATTGGAGGTTATGTTCACTACCACTACCTATAATATGATAGGTAATTCATATTCATGAACAAAAAATGGGAAATCTCTAGGGTGATATATTTCATTTTTCCTAAAATCCACTTTTCTAAGGGTACATAAGAGTAGGAATGTTGTGCCTATAACCATTATGTGAGAAAAATTATTCAATGTAGTAATTCTCAAACTCACATCCGTGTTAACTTTTTTAGGTCATAATTCTACATCCACTTTGATTTTCTATAGATTGATCATTAATGGAAAAATAAGAACAATCTCTACTCTAGTGAGATAAAAACAATAACCATATATACCTATAACATTAATCTACAAGTACATAGAAATAGAGCCTCCCATTTTTTCTAAATACTCAATATGATCCAAACAATTCCATGTGACCCAACTAAAGTGTTTCAGAAGTTGATTTTTATTTATTAAATTTTAATGATATCTTATTATGTTTCCCTTTTTGATATGGGTTATAGAATTTTTCATTTTGGAATTTAACTTTGGGTAGATCCATGAATAACCATTTTCTATAATGATTTCAAAGTGAGTCAGTATTTTAGTGGCCTTGTCACCTAAGGAAAAGTCAAAATTCACAATTAAATTCACTTAATAAATATTTTTTTTGAAGTTAAATAATCAATATTGAATTCCTAAACATTATTATTTCTAAAATAAGTAAATACCAAAGAATTTTTGGAGTTAAAAACATTACAATCATTATTTTAAAACATCACATGAAATCTATCATTACATAATATTGAGATGTTAAGTATATTTTATTTTAAACCATAAACAAAAATTACATTAGTTCTTGATATTGAGTTAGTGTTACTGATTTGGCCAAGTTTAATCATATTTAAATTAGAGTTTTAATCAAAGGTGATATGTCCACCATAAACCTTTATCATGTTCTTGATGTTTGAGTAATCTCCATTCATATTCTTGAAATATCCAATATCAATGAACCATATATTTTTATAGGATATTTTCATGAATCATTCATAAAAAACCATGTTTATACCAAGAGTAATTTTAGAACAGATATTTTCTTGGGTCCATATATGTCAGTTTTTAGGGCCTTAAGAGACCATATTTTCATAAAAATATTCTTTTTGAAAACATTGTAATCTCATTCAAATAATAATTTTATTATTTCTAGTTGATTAAAAACTAGTAATTGAATTACCATAATTGTACTTATGAAAAGAAGTACTCTTATAAAATATTCCTTTTCTAGTTTGGAAAACTACACCGGCAATATATTTAGGGTAAATCTATTCTCATAACATTAGATTGAGAGTTTCTCTTCTATTCAAAATTATCTATAATTTTTTTATTAGATGAAAAATTGAATATTTTAGTTTATTATTTTCTTTTAACAATTGATCATTCTTTTATTTTCTATAGTAATGCTTTTCATATACAAGAATATAATGTATGTTGTTTCTTAATAACATTTTAATTGTCTATAATCTCATTAAAAGTATCCTCCAACATATTTATGTACTCAAAATTGTATTCTTATAACATATCATTATAATTATTTTCATTTTAATAATAATTAGAATTATGTACATGAGAGAAAGTAGAAACCTAAGATAAATTTTCCTTGAAGCACTTATTTTCATGGTTAGGCTTCTCTCTATGAGTTCTGTCTAATTCACTGGGGCTATCCTTATATGCACACCAAGTTAATTTTATGGATTTCTAATACTTTTTATCCATTTCCTCAAACATCTTCGTGTACACAGACATATGATATCAACCTTTATATTTACTTTTCTATTACACCCATAGAATGCAATGTAATTTATATTTTAGTCGCTTTATAGTCCTTTTTTATATTACCTCTATAATAATTCATTCCCTTATAAATCAGTTTAAAAAAGAGATTATTCATATTGTGTAATTTCATAATCCATTTTAATATATGTTCCATTTCATCCTCACTATAAATTGGTGATTCGTCCTCAAAAAAATTTCTGCTTGTACCTTTTCCTTTTCTTATATGTCAGATGTGGTAGTCTTGGAATAAATAAATATCCTCTTTGGTTCTTCATCCTATCTAGGGTTTAAGGGAATCTATACCTTATACATAATTAGCATCACAATGAATTCTTTAACCTGTAGTTTACTAATGCCAATAAATTCCCATATTGAAATAGATTCCACTCATGATCTCTCTAGAAGATATCTCAGTAGTCACATAAATTGATATGATTTTAGACACTAGATTCCCCATGAAGCACATTATGTCCACTATGTCGTTGAACTGAATATACATATGATGAATTAGTTCCTCAGGTTTCATATTAAATGTGTCATATTTAAATTTATAACAATTCAATATCGTTTTGTTATAATTTGTAGTTTCTTAATTACAAATAGCCAACATATCAAAAAATTTATAATTAGATTTACTAAAATATACCATATCCAATTTTTCATATACTAAATCATAGTAAACAAAATTCACAGATTTTCTATTATTATATTTATAATTTTAACTATCATAAACCATTATAGCCCAAGAAGATACATTTAATTCAAA
Organism: Viscum album; assembly: GCA_963277665.1. Lineage (NCBI taxonomy): Eukaryota > Viridiplantae > Streptophyta > Magnoliopsida > Santalales > Viscaceae > Viscum > Viscum album. The sequence goes on from OY728165.1 coordinate 1,936,788,659, forward strand.
TTTATCTTCTATAGTGTACCAAATTTCAAAACATATTCATTCTATAATAGTTTTAATTTTTAATTTCAAATATGCATAACTATTTACAATGAAATAATTTTTTTCAATAGTAGAAACATATTGTATATTATCCATTTAAATAATTAAATTTAGAATTAATAGAAACTTATGATCATTAAAAGAAAACTAAAATCTTGGTTGAAATATTTTTGTAACCCTCAGATGCCAAATGTTGGTCAGAAAACGTATTTAAACCGGGTGTGAATTAGGTACCCACTAAATTTATTTCATAATATAAGATTAAATAAAATGACTTGAATAATTAAAATATCCCAGTAAAATAAAATAACATATCAATATAAGTTCTAATCATTTAAAATATTTCTAAAAGGATGATTGAGAATCATTTAAAACAATTTAGAAAAAAAATTTAATTTAAAAATCAATCTACTTAATCAAATACTTATATAAACACTAATTTATAAAAAATATCGAAATGTTGTTTTTATATTTTCAAAAACATTCAGTTTCAATCAATGCAACAAAAAAAACAAAATAAAACACATGGTGGAATCATTACAAGAGGTTCTATATAAATATGAGGCTAGATCCTCTCTATATGGAAATCATATACTTCTAATACTATTATATAAAATTATTTCGATCGAAAAACTTAATCAAGTATACAATAATAACTTATCATTCTAGGCCACAAAGGACCTATTTAACAGCAACCATGGGAAAAAAACCAAGACCATCCAGTAACCTCTTCCACAAGACATGGGAATGTATATATAAAGGGAGTTATATTATATCTAGTATCATCTAGTTAAATTATATGGGATAGTATGTGTCTTTAACATATATAGAAAATTAACATTTCTTATAATGTAATGATAATAAGATTATAGTGAAAATAAAAGATTTAAGGACGATATTGTTTATCTTGTATGATGTTCTCTAAATACTATGAATATATTGATGTATATTGAGTATAATGTTGATTTTTTATGAAATTATTTGTAAAATAGAATATCTAGGACTATTTTCTATAACTATATAATGAAATAAAATACTCATTATTATCCACTTTCTCATAGTTGTTTTTAGGAATGATATATCCATTAATCTATGAGAAATTGGATCTCTTCATGTTTATAAAAAATATATTCTTCTCACATAAAATGTTCATCTATGTTCCTATTTTTTAATTTTATATATGAATGAGGGAGTTTCCTCCCTCATTTAATAGCAACATGCAAGAAAAAATCACCAAGATCCTTTTAACCTTGTACTGGATGACAGACAAAGACACTAGTGTAACTCTACAATAGTTTAGAAAAATTTATTCAAAAAACTATCATCATCAAATTAAATAATAAATCATTTATATATATTTGATTTAATTTAAATTGAAATAGTGGGAGTGGCTATTTTGAATTGTTATATAACTATATAGGTGACAAGAGAATGCAGTGATTCATCCAACAATGAGACATCAAGATTTTCCATCATTCTAGTAATGTTTCAAAATTTCATTTTGAATGTAGGTTAGCATCAATAGTGTCTCTTCTTTGATGGTAGGTCATTATGACAAAACCAAATTTTCTTCATCGAGAAGAATAGTCTATGATAGTTGTTGTTTCAAACACTTTTTAATGATTCTTGGTTCAAAAATGAGCCATCATCTAGTAGTTATTCTATTAAATACTTATACAAAATTTTGTTCTAGTGATTATTAGTTGTTGAAGGTAGTTTATACCCATACAAATTCAAATTTTCATTTTGGAGGAATCCTTAATTGCGAGTTATGTCTGGCAGTGAGTAGAGTATGATGGTTAGAATTTTCAAAACTTATACATATTTTTTCTAATTTATCTTATGTGAAAAAATTCTACCATAATGCATCAAAATCATTAATAAAAAAATTACATGATTTTTTATCATTAAAACATGTTTTATAATGATCTATTTCATAAACATTTATCTTATCCAAAGGTTATTAGTTAGAAATAATTTGTTAAAGTATTGATGATGTTGCTTCCATTTCGATTCCCATGTCCATCATTTTAAAATATATGATAGTAGGAACAATATCAATTCTCATCAATGATATAATTATTGTATTATTTCTATAGAGACAATATATAACTTTATTTGATTTTATGGGATGGTAGTGGATTGAGCAGTCACAGTCCATGATCATATCTAACCATATTTATGGGCTCATATTTATCTATTTCTATTGGAATATGTACTTTATGATTTTATGATATACCCATATATATATATATATATCACACTTCTCCCACAATATATAAGGAACCAAATTATTAAACATGGATATATTTGCAATAAATTATAGATCAAGCATTGGGTATCTCTATTCATAATCATTAAATTTCATTGTGGAATAGGAAATAATGTATTCATTATGAATTAAAAAAATTATGATCAGTTCTGTGAATAATCATTGAATACCACAAAAATTTATCCAGTTATGGGTAGAGTGAGTTCATGTGAAGTGATAAGCCTTTTCATACTCCTTGATGATATGTTCACATTTGTAATTCCCAACAAACCATAATCCCTTCTGAGTTATCTCGTTTATAGGGTTTTAAAATCATGAGTGATTTATCTTATATAAATGAAATTACCCTAATAATAGAAGGAATCTATGTTCATATGTCACTAATGATGGTGACATACATCATTAAATTGCATCTATTTTGGAAGTGTCCATTTATTTCCCATTTCTTTTGATAATATTCCCCATGAATTAAATTTTATTTAACCATAAGTGAAATTATCATTACTTTTCATATTGATTTTCCATTCATAATGTTTTTAGAAACATTGATTTGATTCCCCTTGTGTTCATCCATTATTTTTGAGAATATTATAATATCATCTATGAACATGATAAAAAAATCAATGAAATCATTAAATCCATTATTCCTCGGGTCCTTTTAGATTGTGGAGCATTAGTGAGTTCCAATGGAATTACTATAAACTCATAGTTCTCGTACCTTGTATGAGAAGAAGTATTTTGTATATCCTCTTTCTCCAACATAACCAAGTAATAACCTTAATGCAGATCCACAATGGAGAAGTATTGTTATCCACATAGATGATCAATGAACCCATCATTCTGTTGTATAGGATACTTATTAATTGTTGTTATCTTTTTGTGCTCATGGTAATCAATTCAAAGGAACATTGGCCCATCCTTATTCACAATGATGAATACTAGTGCACCCCATTGTGAAGAACATGGGAATATGACCCCATTATATATAATCTAATGTATTTGTTTCATCATCTCATCATGTTCCAAAATATACATTCTATATATAGTCTTGGTTAATGAAAATTTATCAGGTTTAAGCTCAATTGAAAATTCTCCCCCTATGCTAGGATAAAGTCTAGGTAATTCATTAGGAATCACATCAGTGTATTCCCTAAAAATGGGAATATAATAAGGGATGAAATTTTTCATAGAGTCAATCATTTGATCTATATATGATTTCATGTAGGTATGTAAAATCCATGCTTTCGATGTCGGAGATGAATAAGATTCACCCATCACCAATGATTTTTACAGAAGAAGTGGATGACTCATGATATATATTGTAAAATCTAATACATACATTGAATTTTGTAAAATTACACCAAAGGGAGTATCAAAAGTCTCTTTGGTATGTTTAGAGTACAAATTTTCACAAAGGTTTAGTTATATTCTTTGGATTCAACATATCCCCATTTTCCAATTTCACTGACATCTCAAATTGCACTGTATCACCCGAGATTTTTATGAGAAATATTTTTTTATCATCAAAGGAATCTTTCACTACACACAAAACTATCTTGGCTTGCTTTACACGCAATCATGACCTTCCTCGATAGCTTGTGTTGTACGAAATATCGAGTTTCACTAAAAAACGATATGATAATAAAATATTATTAAAACTAACCTTTATGAATATTAATACACACTTTATGAAATTTTATAAATTGTATCCTTTAAAATGGACTTCATTTTTGGATTTAGAATATCGTAACTAGCCAAAGGTGAATTTTTGGTATTTTTCTGAAAACATTAAATTTTTGATGAATAGTGTCACGACCCGTCCTCGGGGCCCGTGCCGTGACTACCCCAAGCCCGCCTTCCATAGGCCAGGGGCTGGCGACTAGCACCAAAGGCGTAAATCCCGATAACAGGGAAGGCATTGCCTTTATAAGTAACAACCACCACAGAGTCAGCAAGCGGAAAGTAACTACAAGTGCAGAAAAGTAAAGGGGGCCGGAAATACAAGCCCAACTGTAAAGTACAACTTGAAAGGGAAAAACAGCAGCTGGAAGAACGAAGCGGCTCCTGGGTCGTCCGCCTCGATTCCTACCTGAAGGGTAGGTACAGATGGCTCAGCTCCTGGATCGTCCACCACGGATCCTACCTGAAGGGTAGGTACAGATAGCTCCTCTACTCCACAGGTCCTGTCGTCTACTCCGGGTACGTCCGCCCAGTGGTCCACCTCCGGGTACCGACCTGCTCCGCAAGTCTCAACTGCGATCTGCGCTGTCCGTCGTCTGCAACCAACACAACGAAGTGCGGGCATAGCCCGTGCAGGGGTGAGTATAAGCTACTCAGTAGGGACCCCGAGACCCTTAAGGTCTCACTAAATCCAACATGGATATCCACAAAGTAATGGCAGCAATCACGAAGTAACATCAGACTCTTCTTAGGTATACGCCCATACATATACCTAAGTCATCAAGTAACTCATCCAATCTCAAGGATACACAAAAATCATGAAATCAACGGATAACCATCACCCAGGTATATGCCCATACATATACCTAAGTTATCAAGCGACCCATCTCAATCATGAGGAACCACAAAGGTCAAAGTCTCAGCTCAAACCAGGATTTTCATTATCGAAACCGTAACTGCTGAAGAGCTCCGTCTCTAGAGTGTACAGTGGTCCTGTCACGACTCCGAGGCTGCCGCTCACTAACCTAAGACTGCTGAAGTACTCCTCCTGTCGAGTACTGTGGGTTTGCGGCCAACTACCTGGCGCTCCGTCCGCTGAGGGTCTGTCGCCAAGTACCGGGCGCTACCCAGATAGCCTACTGAGGTACTCCTCCCGTCGAGTACCGCGGGTCTCCTGCCAACTACCAGGCGCTCCGTCCGCCGTGGGTCTGCCGCCAAGTACCGGGCGCTCCGTCCACTGGGCTAGTCGACTCACTCCAAGTCGAGTCGGTCAAGCAGTCGTCAGGTCTCAGCCGGCTACACGGTCTCCGTACTCCGCACGCACGTCTCCACTGTCGCGGGTCTGTCGCTACAACCAAGTGCACACACTCCGTAGAGTATCGCGGTTCCGCCGCTACAACCAAGCGCTCCACCGCCAAGGGTCTGCTGCTGCATCCAAGCGCACCACCACTGCCAAGTACCACGGGTCTGCTCCACGAGCTACTGGTCGATACTCCAAGTATCTCAAAGTCCCACGAAGAAGTGTCTCAAAGGTCCGTCTCGGCACAGGGGTCTCAACGCAACAGACGGCGCGTCGATCGGACGCCCGGTCTGTGAGTTATTAGCCTTTTCGTCCCAGGGGCTCGGTTGGTTTCGTGAGCGAAACCAATCCCGACCGTATCTCAACTGCACCCCGAACTCCCATAGGGTATACTCAAAGGGACCGTTACTCAACGTAACCACCAACGCCGCTGACGGCTCGTCAAGCGGACGTCCTGTCTGAAAGATATCAGCTTTCCCGTTCCAGGGGCCCGGTTGGATTTCGGGTACAATCCAACCCGGCCATACTCCGACTGTATCCAAAACTCGGGCGGAGTATGTCAAAAGTTCCGTCTCATCAAGAGGAAGTCAACGAAACAGACGGCGCGTCAATCGGACGCCCGGTCTGTGAGTTATTGGCATTTTCGTCTCCGGGGCCCGGTTGGTTTTTAAGGAAAAACCAACCCGACCGTACTCCACCTGCGTCCAAACCTCGGGCGGAGTATGCCAAAAGATCCGATTCACTAAGAGGAACACAACGCGACTGACGGTGCGTCAATCGGACGTTCGTGGCTCAAGATATGAGCGTTTCCGCTCCGAAGGCCCGGTTGGTTTCGTGAACGAACCAACCCCGCCGAACTCAAAGTAACCCGAAACCTTGAGTGCGATATACCGAATCGACCGTCTCGATCCAAGGATCACGTTGCCGCAGACGGTTCGTCATTCGGAGGTCCGAGGCTCAAGTTATGAGCCAAGAACCGAATCTGGTCCGAAACGGGGGGGTCCGGGTCCGGGCCGACCCGGCCCGACCCCCCCCCCCCCCCTGGGCGGCGCGCGGCGGCGGGCGGCGGCGCGCGGCGGCGGGCGGCGGCGCGCGGCGGCGCGCGGCGGCGCGCGGCGGCGGGCGGCGGCGCGGCGGGCCGCGGCGGCGGCGGCGGCGGGCCGCGCTGGCGGCGGCAGCGGGCCGCGCTGGCGGCGGGGTGCGCCGCACGGGGTGGTCACGCGGGGGGCTTGATTGCCCCCGCTTCTTCACGGACGGCGCGGCCTTTGTGCCGCGCCTGGGTAACAAATCGGCCCCCACGTGGGGGCCGGTTTTGGAGAGTCAACCGGGGGGGCTGCTGCCCCCCCCCCCCTTTTATTGAACCGCCCCCCCCCCCCCCCCCTCTTAAAGAGGGGGTTATATTGAACCGGCCGGGGAATTTAATTCCCCGGTTTTGTGACATCCGGCCGGCCCGCTGGCCGGCCGGTTTTTACCAACGGGACCGGAAATTCCGGTCCCGCCCTCGACTTCCGACGCCGGCGGCCCGGCCGCCGGTCTTTCCTTCCGCCGCGGCCCGGAACCGGCCGCGGTCTCCTCGTCCCGCCGCGGCCCGGAACCGGCCGCGGTCTTCTCGTCCCGCCGCGGCCCGGAACCGGCCGCGGTCTTCTCGTCCTGCCGCGGCCCGGAACCGGCCGCGGCGTTCGTCGTTCGGCGCGGTGCGACGGCACCGCGCCCCTTTCGCCACACGTTAATTTCTTCAATGCGGCGCGACGGCGTCGCGTTCTTGATGTTCCTTCCATGGTGTGCGCGCGACGGCGTTGCGTAAAATAAACGCACGATCATCCACGTGGTGCGACGGCACCACGCCTCTTGCTTCCTCCCGCAAGAACAAACAAGATCATTGGAGGGGGTTCGGCCGTGTTCGTGCGGTCCGGCCCCCCTCACGTTAAATTAATAACGCATCTTAAAATAATCAACATCCCACGTTAGTTATACGAACCACGAGAAAAAGAGATAATTAAATATTAAATCAACCACCCCTACCTCGGGTTAAGATTTGAAGATTTGATCACGCTCCGCGGAAGACGGCGTCGCGGAGGTCGGGCGTCGCGGTCGACGTTCGTCAAATCCGCTGACGAAGAGTTATGTCCGAAAAGACACGTCGCTCGGATCTTCGATTGCCGACGAAGAAGGTTCGGGGAGGAAGGAAAGGTCCGAAGATACCGGGTCGCCGAGTCGATGATCCTTGACGAAGTGTTGTCGTTCTTCCTTGAGGATGAAGACGTTCTTCGTTCTTCGTCAGAGCTTGGAGATGAAGGGGAAGCTCTCCAAAGACAAACAAAGAACTCCAAATAAAATAAGACTACCTCTTATTTTATTAACACAACACAAAAGAATTTCAAAGATTCGTTTCTCACCTTAGCTGCCGAACGAGGATTGGCTGCGGAAGAAGAGGCGTCGCCGAAGAACGTCGCGGGTAAAGCTCGTCGACGTCGCAGATCTCGGTGTGCGTCGTCGAATTTCGGTCGCCGGCGTTCTTCGCGTTCTTCGCGTTCTTCGCGGGGAGATGAAGAAACAAGATCCTCTCAAATCCTTTCAAAGGATTTTTAGGTTGGTCTTATTTTATAAACATGCCAACACACGAAACCGGTTAAGAAACGATTCATTAAATCCACGAAAGAAACAGTCCATTTAATTCACGAAATAAACCGCCCAATTAAATGGTCTGTTAAGAATTAAAGAAAACGCGTCGGTTGACTTTTCAGTTACTTTGACGGGTTTTCGCGGGTGCGTTACTTAGCGAAAGAAACGGCGGGGCTCGTGCGGGCCCCACCTCACAAATATCCTACCAAGGGGTAGGATATTTCTGGATAGCATCCTATCCAGTTCAACTCAGTTCAAGCCGCCTTTAAGTGGCTTCAAGTGGCTTCCAAGTGGCTTAAGCGAAATAAAATAAAGTTGTCGCAAAATTATTTTATTTCTTAACCTTAAGCCCGAAAATTAAAAACCACATCCGAGAAAACGCAACTCCGAAAGAGGCGTTTCTAAGCGAATACCGGCGCTGCGATTTCATCGGTGCCCTCAGAATTCGATTCCGGGCACCGGTTCAAAAGTTAGAAAAACCCGCTCGTCCGTTCACTGAACGTACCCGAGCCAAAACTTCGGAAAATGATTCCGGGCACACCGGGCCTCGGAATCAGGTGCCGTCAGAAACTGCGTTCTTGTAAAATTCCAAAGAAAATTAAGAAAAAAAATTTCTTTGAAATTTACGGGTCTTTACATTACTCCCACCACAGGGCTTTACGTCCCCGTAAAGCTTCACCACAGACTTAGGGAAACAAAGCGGTACTGAGCACGCATCAGAGCCTTCCGATCCCATGTGCTCACCTGGAGATTCCCGTGCCGCCATCTGTTGCGCACAAGAGGAATAGATCGCCCATGTAGGACCCGCTCCTGTCGATCCTCTATCTCCACCGGGACCTCCGTATAAGACACTCATCGCCACTGTCTAGCTCCTCATGGTCGATGATATGCGAAGGGGGGTCGAGTACGTATCTCCTCAGCTGGGATACGTGGAAGACATCGTGCACCCGGTGCAACTGAGGTGGTAGAGCCAGGCGATAAGCCACCTCGCCAACCCTGCTGAGGACCTGGAAAGGCCCGATGAAGCGGGGAGACAACTTGCCGCCTCGGCCAAATCTCCGCAAACCACGTCGAGGTGAGACACGCAAGAAGACGTGGTCGCCATCCTCGAACTCTAGTGGCCTCCGCCTCCTGTCAGCATATGACTTCTGTCGGCTCTGTGTTTTCCTCATCCGCTCCTGGATGACATGGACCTCTTCTGACGTGGCCCGGACCATCTCTGGTCCCACATGAGCTGCGAGATTTCTTCTTTTCCGATAAGAGAAACCTGGTCTCATCCCCTGGATGAACCACATTCTTTGCCTAAAACAGTCAATCCTAACATGGATGATACTTATCCATACCAAGGATGACGTCATAAGGCCTCGACGCTACTACTAAGAGATCCAACCGTTACTCTCGCCTCCAAGGGTTGAGTCACACTGTCGGCATCAGTGTGTGGTAACTGGTCTCCTCCAGTAGATGTCTCACAAGTGAGGGTCAAGTCAACTGTCAACTGGAACCTCTTAGTAACATCACAAAAGAGGACAGGAATGAAAACATCACAAAGGGTGCGTCTTTTATTATTGCAGCTCATAATACAAGACGCTACACAAAAGCAACATCAACAAGGAACTAGAAGTACAAGAGACGTATCCACTAGTTCTGCTCCTGTCCACCTGCTCCAAGAGTTCTACTGTTGCTCAAGCATTTGTCGTTGCCTCTTTCTCGGTGGCTCCCTCAAAGCCTGCGGATCGGGAGTCGGACAGTCACGTGCCAGATGACCCTTTCCGCGACATGAGTAACACAACCTGCTCCTTGCACGGCTAGCTCCGTTCCCACTCCGGGTGCCCTGCACCACCGGTCGTAAAACCCGAGACCGTCTAACTGCTGGTCTGGTCTTTCTGGGCCTCTGCATCATCTGTCTACTGCCCACAGATGACTCGGCTTCTGATCGAGAAACACGTGGCAAAGGCAGCAGCTCCTGATCACGCTCGGGGTGTAGAGCTACTGGCACAAACTCCACCCTGAAGAAGGTCTCAAAGTCTTCCCATGTGAAAGCCATTCCATCGCAAAACTGGAACAAGTGGCTCCACCACCTGCCTGCTGCTGCCTGAAGAAGGCTGGCAGCAAAGGTCACCATGAAGTCTGATGGTGTCCCCACTAGCCTGAAGACTCCCACCACGGCCTCCAGCCAATCCTCAGCCGCCTGCGGGTCCATCTCTCCCCCGAACCTGGGTGGCCTCTGGCGCCGGAACTCATGCAGTGCGCGCAAGTAGCGGGCATCGCCTACTGCTGGGGCTGGTGGCATCGGTGGCCCAACGTATGGTAGTACCGCTGGTGCCTCCGCTGGTGCCTCAACTGCAAGAGGGCCCTGTACCGAAGTCTCGTCGCTCGACAGACTGTCAGCACGCTCATCCCTCCGGGCTCTAGCTGGTCGTCCGAGAAAAGACATCCTGAAAGAAACAACGTAACACGATCAAACGATTATACCTGGTGAGCTGACCTGGTTTGAGCTGTTTTAAGGGGGGAAACCTTTGAAAACACACATGCAATCAGTGTTTTCGTGCACAAAGTCGGAAATCAGTTGTCAGGGTCCTGGTGTATGGATACGTCGGCCGCCCGCACCAACACTGGACTCCCTGAACTGAAAACCACACTCGGTACCCTTAACACTATTGCTTCACATAGAAAGAAAAGACGATCAGAGTCTGCGGTAGAACCGACCGCCTCTGATACCAATTTGTCACGACCCGTCCTCGGGGCCCGTGCCGTGACTACCCCAAGCCCGCCTTCCATAGGCCAGGGGCTGGCGACTAGCACCAAAGGCGTAAATCCCGATAACAGGGAAGGCATTGCCTTTATAAGTAACAACCACCACAGAGTCAGCAAGCGGAAAGTAACTAAAAGTGCAGAAAAGTAAAGGGGGCCGGAAATACAAGCCCAACTGTAAAGTACAACTTGAAAGGGAAAAACAGCAGCTGGAAGAACGAAGCGGCTCCTGGGTCGTCCGCCTCGATTCCTACCTGAAGGGTAGGTACAGATGGCTCAGCTCCTGGATCGTCCACCACGGATCCTACCTGAAGGGTAGGTACAGATAGCTCCTCTACTCCACAGGTCCTGTCGTCTACTCCGGGTACGTCCGCCCAGTGGTCCACCTCCGGGTACCGACCTGCTCCGCAAGTCTCAACTGCGATCTGCGCTGTCCGTCGTCTGCAACCAACACAACGAAGTGCGGGCATAGCCCGTGCAGGGGTGAGTATAAGCTACTCAGTAGGGACCCCGAGACCCTTAAGGTCTCACTAAATCCAACATGGATATCCACAAAGTAAAGGCAGCAATCACGAAGTAACATCAGACTCTTCTTAGGTATACGCCCATACATATACCTAAGTCATCAAGTAACTCATCCAATCTCAAGGATACACAAAAATCATGAAATCAACGGATAACCATCACCCAGGTATATGCCCATACATATACCTAAGTTATCAAGCGACCCATCTCAATCATGAGGAAACACAAAGGTCAAAGTCTCAGCTCAAACCAGGATTTTCATTATCGAAACCGTAACTGCTGAAGAGCTCCGTCTCTAGAGTGTACAGTGGTCCTGTCACGACTCCGAGGCTGCCGCTCACTAACCTAAGACTACTGAAGTACTCCTCCTGTCGAGTACTGTGGGTTTGCTGCCAACTACCTGGCGCTCCGTCCGCTGAGGGTCTGTCGCCAAGTACCGGGCGCTACCCAGATAGCCTACTGAGGTACTCCTCCCGTCGAGTACCGCGGGTCTGCTGCCAACTACCAGGCGCTCCGTCCGCCGTGGGTCTGCCGCCAAGTACCGGGCGCTCCGTCCACTGGGCTAGTCGACTCACTCCAAGTCGAGTCGGTCAAGCATTCGTCAGGTCTCAGCCGGCTACACGGTCTCCGTACTCCGCACGCACGTCTCCACTGTCGCGGGTCTGTCGCTACAACCAAGCGCACACACTCCGTAGAGTATCGCGGTTCCGCCGCTACAACCAAGCGCTCCACCGCCAAGGGTCTGCTGCTGCATCCAAGCGCACCACCACTGCCAAGTACCACGGGTCTGCTCCACGAGCTACTGGTCGATACTCCAAGTATCTCAAAGTCCCACGAAGAAGTGTCTCAAAGGTCCGTCTCGGCACAGGGGTCTCAACGCAACAGACGGCGCGTCGATCGGACGCCCGGTCTGTGAGTTATTAGCCTTTTCGTCCCAGGGGCCCGGTTGGTTTCGTGAGCGAAACCAATCCCGACCGTATCTCAACTGCACCCCGAACTCCCATAGGGTATACTCAAAGGGACCGTTACTCAACGTAACCACCAACGCCGCTGACGGCTCGTCAAGCGGACGTCCTGTCTGAAAGATATCAGCTTTCCCGTTCCAGGGGCCCGGTTGGATTTCGGGTACAATCCAACCCGGCCATACTCCGACTGTATCCAAAACTCGGGCGGAGTATGTCAAAAGTTCTGTCTCATCAAGAGGAAGTCAACGAAACAGACGGCGCGTCAATCGGACGCCCGGTCTGTGAGTTATTGGCATTTTCGTCTCCGGGGCCCGGTTGGTTTTTAAGGAAAAACCAACCCGACCGTACTCCACCTGCGTCCAAACCTCGGGCGGAGTATGCCAAAAGATCCGATTCACTAAGAGGAACACAACGCGACTGACGGTGCGTCAATCGGACGTTCGTGGCTCAAGATATGAGCGTTTCCGCTCCGAAGGCCCGGTTGGTTTCGTGAACGAACCAACCCGGCCGAACTCAAAGTAACCCGAAACCTTGAGTGCGATATACCGAATCGACCGTCTCGATCCAAGGATCACGTTGCCGCAGACGGTTCGTCATTCGGAGGTCCGAGGCTCAAGTTATGAGCCAAGAACCGAATCTGGTCCGAAACGGGGGGGTCCGGGTCCGGGCCGACCCGGCCCGACCCCCCCCCCCCCCCCCCTGGGCGGCGCGGGGGCCGGCGGCGGCGGCCGGCGGCGGCGGACGGCGGCGGCGCGGTGGCCGGCGGCGGCGCGCGGCGGCGGGCGGCGGCGGGGCGGGCCGCGGCGGCGGCGGGCCGCGCTGGCGGCGGCAGCGGGCCGCGCTGGCGGCGGGGTGCGCCGCACGGGGTGGTCACGCGGGGGGCTTGATTGCCCCCGCTTCTTCACGGACGGCGCGGCCTTTGTGCCGCGCCTGGGTAACAAATCGGCCCCCACGTGGGGGCCGGTTTTGGAGAGTCAACCGGGGGGGCTGCTGCCCCCCCCTTTTATTGAACCGCACCCCCCTCTTAAAGAGGGGGTTATATTGAACCGGCCGGGGAATTTAATTCCCCGGTTTTGTGACATCCGGCCGGCCCGCTGGCCGGCCGGTTTTTACCAACGGGACCGGAAATTCCGGTCCCGCCCTCGACTTCCGACGCCGGCGGCCCGGCCGCCGGTCTTTCCTTCCGCCGCGGCCCGGAACCGGCCGCGGTCTCCTCGTCCCGCCGCGGCCCGGAACCGGCCGCGGTCTTCTCGTCCCGCCGCGGCCCGGAACCGGCCGCGGTCTTCTCGTCCTGCCGCGGCCCGGAACCGGCCGCGGCGTTCGTCGTCCGGCGCGGTGCGACGGCACCGCGCCCCTTTCGCCACACGTTAATTTCTTCAACGCGGCGCGACGGCGTCGCGTTCTTGATGTTCCTTCCATGGTGTGCGCGCGACGGCGTTGCGTAAAATAAACGCACGATCATCCACGTGGTGCGACGGCACCACGCCTCTTGCTTCCTCCCGCAAGAACAAACAAGATCATTGGAGGGGGTTCGGCCGTGTTCGTGCGGTCCGGCCCCCCTCACGTTAAATTAATAACGCATCTTAAAATAATCAACATCCCACGTTAGTTATACGAACCACGAGAAAAAGAGATAATTAAATATTAAATCAACCACCCCTACCTCGGGTTAAGATTTGAAGATTTGATCACGCTCCGCGGAAGACGGCGTCGCGGAGGTCGGGCGTCGCGGTCGACGTTCGTCAAATCCGCTGACGAAGAGTTATGTCCGAAAAGACACGTCGCTCGGATCTTCGATTGCCGACGAAGAAGGTTCGGGGAGGAAGGAAAGGTCCGAAGATACCGGGTCGCCGAGTCGATGATCCTTGACGAAGTGTTGTCGTTCGTCCTTGAGGATGAAGACGTTCTTCGTTTTTCGTCAGAGCTTGGAGATGAAGGGGAAGCTCTCCAAAGACAAACAAAGAACTCCAAATAAAATAAGACTACCTCTTATTTTATTAACACAACACAAAAGAATTTCAAAGATTCGTTTCTCACCTTAGCTGCCGAACGAGGATTGGCTGCGGAAGAAGAGGCGTCGCCGAAGAACGTCGCGGGTAAAGCTCGTCGACGTCGCAGATCTCGGTGTGCGTCGTCGAATTTCGGTCGCCGGCGTTCTTCGCGTTCTTCGCGTTCTTCGCGGGGAGATGAAGAAACAAGATCCTCTCAAATCCTTTCAAAGGATTTTTAGGTTGGTCTTATTTTATAAACATGCCAACACACGAAACCGGTTAAGAAACGATTCATTAAATCCACGAAAGAAACAGTCCATTTAATTCACGAAATAAACCGCCCAATTAAATGGTCTGTTAAGAATTAAAGAAAACGCGTCGGTTGACTTTTCAGTTACTTTGACGGGTTTTCGCGGGTGCGTTACTTAGCGAAAGAAACGGCGGGGCTCGTGCGGGCCCCACCTCACAAATATCCTACCAAGGGGTAGGATATTTCTGGATAGCATCCTATCCAGTTCAACTCAGTTCAAGCCGCCTTTAAGTGGCTTCAAGTGGCTTCCAAGTGGCTTAAGCGAAATAAAATAAAGTTGTCGCAAAATTATTTTATTTCTTAACCTTAAGCCCGAAAATTAAAAACCACATCCGAGCAAACGCAACTCCGGAAGAGGCGTTTCTAAGCGAATACCGGCGCTGCGATTTCATCGGTGCCCTCAGAATTCGATTCCGGGCACCGGTTCAAAAGTTAGAAAAACCCGCTCGTCCGTTCACTGAACGTACCCGAGCCAAAACTTCGGAAAATGATTCCGGGCACACCGGGCCTCGGAATCAGGTGCCGTCAGAAACTGCGTTCTTGTAAAATTCCAAAGAAAATTAAGAAAAAAAATTTCTTTGAAATTTACGGGTCTTTACAAATAGTGAAAACACTTGGTTACTATTTAAAAACCGATTTTTTTATTTAAATAATTATTTATTTTATTTAAATTTATTTTTGGTCAAAATTTATACATAATACCAATATATGTTCAATGTAATTCATTGGAGTCATTTTATAATAATTTAAGGTATATAAAAATTTTATTGAACTTTTCACCGTCTTTTACCCACCTCCTAGGAGAGTTTGAAAATTTACATAAAACATAATTTTACCACTTCTATGTGAGGAATTTTGAAAATCTGAGAGACAAGGTTAACATCAAGGATTAAAATTTGGTTCCATAAGATAAAAATAATTTTTGTTGAATAGTAACTTTTTAATTCTATTTACCACGATTTAAAGTAAATATTGTAATTAAGGGTAAAAATGGTTATATTATTACCCTAAAACATTTCCTAATTCCATTTTATAAGTTTAATACGACCAAAAACAACCTTAGGAATAATATATGACCACTTATATCAACTTGGATTAGATTAGGACATTTATTATTATTTTATTTAAAGAATAGTAAAAATAGTTAAAATCAATGTTTAATAACTAAAACATTTTTAATATAGGGATATACATAAGATAAATTCGACTATAAATATTCATTAGAAATATAAAAAAATTTCCTACAAAATGGTATTTTATTTATAATTTTTATACTTTAATGAATTTAATTTATTTATAACGCAATGATGATGCATCAATTTCCTTATTTAGGAAATATTAACATAATTGATATTATAAATACCCAAATAAATGTTATTCGAGACTTTTTATGAATTACACTAATTTTATAGGTTAATATGACATATTATTATTAATATAATTAACCTTGTTCAAACTAATCATGTTGTTATGATTTTCACAAAAATCAATTACCAAATAGTGTCAAAATTGACATAAAATAGATTTAAAAAAAATTATATTATTAATGGTTATTTTACTCATAAAAATCTAAGGTTTAGAAAAAATGACTTAGATAAGGTTATATATATTAATAATTAACCACTTGGGATTATTTTGTCTTGTAATAGTCTGTTTATTAACCATATCGTGTAAAAAACATGAAGACACGATAAATGTAAAATTATTTAACTTAAAGTTAAATCTAAATGATAAGGTTAAAATAGTAACCTAAACATTTCTATAATATATTGTTTTAGATTATTTCTACCCACCCAACCTTATCTTTTATATAAATCAATTTGGGGCTTTTAAAAACCGAATATGACTTTATAATAAAATAATATTTCATGTTTTTCCTAAAGTGCCCATCTCATCCCTTATAAAAGGCCACCTCCTCCCTATCCTCTTTACACAACTGTGAGCCTTCAAGATCTTCAAAACTCTGCCCATTTCCCTCCTAAACTTCCCTATAAATATTCTAGATGTCCTGGTCTTCTTCAAAGACCATCATTAGTTCCCTAATAGGAGGTTAAGAAGAGGCGCTTCGAAGAAGAGGTATTGTCTGTAACCAATTCTTTCAACTTTACTTCTTCTTCTACTTCATCTTCTTTAGTAGTTTCATTATGAATTAATATCATCAGTATCACTCAAATATTGATATGTTATGATAAATAGGAAACAACCGTATTTATCCTTCTATCCATCCTACGAAATACGAAATTACCGTGTGTGCGTACGTACAGAATACCGTCTCTACGCCGTGGTGTGATCTCTTTTCCACCACCACCATACTTGGATGAGTATAATGGTGTAAATAATAAATATATATGATTATTGTAAATTTATATTAATTCTTAAATAGTATAAACACACTTCAATATAATTCCACGATCATGGGAATGATATCATCACTCGTGCGTACGTACGGCCTACCGTCTCCACGATGTGATGCGACTCATTCTACATGATCTTCAATGAATATTGATTATATAAATGAATTTAATGAATAAATATGATATATATTACACTAATACCATTATGGGAATGAGGTAACTCTAACCTAAAATTAAGAATATGAATTTATTCAACAAAACATGCATAAGAACAAAAATAAATAAACACCCGATTAACAAGTAGAAATGAAATATTACTAATACGAAGCTAAGAATATGACCATATATGATATGAAAACAATGAGTACGATTCGAGAATAATTCAGTAAAATTATTTAAATATTTATTAAGGAGGTTCTGACATGTACGAAGCAAATTAGACCTAAAGTAAGGGAAAATCTTGCAATCTCATTTTTATCCGAGATTGTTTATACTTCAGAATTTACTGGTGAATATTTATCTTCCACATCCATGTTTCCTCAATATGTAATATTATTTCAATCCTCCTATAATTTTTTAAATCTAATTTTACCTTCGGTGAGTTTTTAGTGAAAGATATAAATGGAATCTTTTGTGGTTTTTAGTACGAGGTACATTTTAACTTTTCTGGCCAAAGTATGAGAAGAATCTTTTTTTAACTTTTACAACATGAATGGAATAATAAAACATTATTTCCATGAAAAATCCTTTAAATTTTTTAAAGATTATTTTTAATCAATTTCTTTTAGTTTAAAATTGTATGACATGTTACGAAATGAAAATTTTTTTTGGAGTAAAACATATATTTTCCTCAAGAATGGTGTTCAAGTGTATTATAAAAATTATTTTCCTTATAAGATAATATAGGGTTCTGTTTCTATCCATATTTTTACATTTATTTTATTATGTTATGATGGAATTATTTTTATGATGTCCTTTTATCTTATATGGATTATGTTATGTTGGCATGATGTTTAAGAATCACATTTTTATTGCATGGGTTATGCTATGATATATGATTATCGATTTTGGGGAACACATAAGAATGGTATCATTATGAGATGGGTGGTGCCTATATATCCCTCAAATGCATTGGGTAATGATTTATATCTCATGAGAAATATATGTATAGAACGGAAGGTTAATCCAATTCTTTGATACAGGACTGAAACGTGGAGTGAACTCGGTTCAGAAATGGACTTTGTCCTCTAATATAGTCTTGGAAATGAGTCTTGACTACTAAGAAATGATTCTATATGATTATGTGTGTATTCCACAATGTTTCAAGTTTTATGTTATGATTATTGGGATTACATTTCAATACAATGATTTATCCCATGTTATGATATTATGATCTCATTTTCAGGTTACGATTTCCAAAATGTTATGTTCTTATTATTGATATTTTGTTTGTTTACCCTTACTAAGCATTTAAGATCACCCTTTTGTATGTTTTCTTTTCCTCAGGTCATGAAGAAGGGTATTAAGTAGGATATTCCATAACGGACTCTAGATATGATGAAATTAACGGGAGACAATGTAGATGATTTATGAACCAGTTGTTTATGTTTCCTAGTTTCTAAAGAAACTATACCTATAGGTCCTTTCATGGTTTTGTTATATGTTGTAATAAGTATGCTTCCATTATAATGTAATAACCATATATGTAATGTATGGGTCGTTATATGCATTCATTTTGGTGTTTTTTTCATAGTCATACTAAACATGAATGATATTAATGAATTCATAAAACCTTAATAAAATAAAATATATTTTATTTACATTATTATTAACTAGAATACATGTCACCAAATCATTTTTTGGATCCAACTCACTGGTTGTGATAGCAAAAGCATGACCTTGTTTCATTAGAGGTTTTTCGATTTCATTGAAACACTATGTCTTACTGCATTAGATTTAAATGTGTCATATTTCAATATAGTTCAATCTATTATAAATGTGATTTGGGTTTACTAGTTTATTCCTTTCTTTTAATACATTAGTTATTTTCTCCTATTAGAAATATCTAGCTATCTTTGCTTCCTAATCAGACCTTAATCATTTCTTCATTACTTATAGAAATTTCTGGATTGTTTCATTCCACACCTTTTTGAAGTGGAATTTTTAATTTCATAGCACAATTAGATTTCTTTATCAAAGTAACATGATTAATCTCAATATTTTTATTCGTATCCTTGTGATACCCTTGAGATTCTTGAATCACTATTTTTGACTCTGAGGAAACATCAGAAAATTTCCTCATATCTATCATATCCTTGAATCATTAGGGATTTAATATACTATGTTTTATCCCACCAAATAAGTGATCAACCTTCAATTTAGGGGTAATAAAAAATGTTGAGATATATCATGAATGTTTTGTGATGTTTTTCATGTATTCCCTGATATATTTTCCTTTTATTACTTAATGATAAAGAAACAATGAGTTGGAGAGGAAATATTTATCAAAATACATTTTTTGAATTCTTT
Source organism: Viscum album (assembly GCA_963277665.1). Classification (NCBI taxonomy): domain Eukaryota; kingdom Viridiplantae; phylum Streptophyta; class Magnoliopsida; order Santalales; family Viscaceae; genus Viscum; species Viscum album. The sequence continues at coordinate 1,936,807,997 of OY728165.1, forward strand.
TCACCTAATCACGTTGATCTTTTCACCCAGATTCATATTTATAATCAATATTAAGCATTGATCATCTTATACCACTATATGATAAAAAACTAGTAAAATGTTATATCCCTTATAATATCAAAGGATATATAATATCATCTTAAAATATTTCATCCACTATTTTGTTATTAGGGTGTCAGATGGTCCATTGAATGTTAGAGACATTTTTAACATAATGGTATAACCTGAAATGTGTTCCTTATTATTGGGATTTGTTCACTCTCCATGATCATGGTTTCAATTTAGAAACTACGATATATGAGATAATTTCATCACAATTTTCAAGATTCTTACTCTCATTGGGTGAGGAATCTCATTTGGGTAGTAATCACATTTCCTTTCAGATTGGTTGTTTAGATGATTCCTCCTATTTTCTACCATTGGTTAGAATATAGGTAAAATTCTGGTTAGGATTTTAAAATCAATTAAACATATAAAGGGGAATCCAATTATATTAAATAGATAACTTATAAATTACATAATTTCCTTCACTTCTAAATTTCTTCACTTCAATATATGTTATCGATGGTCTATTTCATAACATAGAATTATATGGTAATTTTTCATTCCCTAAAAATGGTTCATAATGAGCTTATTAATATACCAAATCGCATATCCTAGAAGAGTAAAAATAAGTGTAGATGAAGTCCCCTAATCACGCACAAGTCATGTAAAGATCAATTCTGTGTTTTTGAGTTTTACCACTATATACAACTGTTTCATAGACACATTTAATTTTATTGTTTAGATAGTGATGTATTTTCTTGATAAACCTTTTACTATATACTCTACAAAAATTCAGGGGTGTTCTCCTGTAAATTTTTTCTATCCATAATTCTTTCAATATAGTTTTATAATCCTAATAATATATGTTTCCAAACATTTACTTTAATAAAAACTCTGAAAATAATTCAATTTATTTCACATTATTTCATGATTTACAACATAAGATTACATATAATAAAACCCAGGATATAAATAATTCTATTATATTAGGAAATTAAGTATATTATATAAAAACTAAAAAAATTGGATACCACAAAATTATTGAAAACATCCTTGACATGGTTATATTATTGCATCACATATAGAACTTGATGGGGTAACTTAGGGATATATATAAGAAGGGGTGAGATATAAGTCCACATATTGGAAAAAATAGAAATATATGATTGGACTATTACATGTCATAAAATAGTAATATTAATGTGTCATAAAAGTATTCGGAACAATAAATATGACAAAAAGGCATGATATGTCATGATAACATAATGGATGCATGGTAAAAGTGGAATCTACCGAAAATACATCTTTATAATCATAGTGCAAGGCAAGATACAAATAAATCATGATGGAAAAAGACCCATGATGGATTGTTTTCTATCTATAATCCTTTTCAATTAGTATCATGAGACTAATACATTTCCCAATAGATTTGAGTGCTATATAATTTTGGGTGCACCAGTCATAGTTATTTTATACTCAAGATATTGTTTTTCCACAATGAATATACAACATAGATTCATTCATGAAAATATTTTATTTCAAGAAACTGATTTTGGAATAATGAATTTTTAGTCCCTAAAAATGACGTAAAATTGCATAATGTTGAAAAAACTTGATAAAAAATGGGTATGGGTGTTTACTACACAATGGTTTGGCATAAAAAGTTATTGTGAAATATTAGAAACATGATGGGGTCATATAAATGTTCATTTGAGGAATGGATGAGAGAGAAACAAGAATATAATTATTTATAATCCATAAAATAGGTAAGGGTAATATATAAAAATATATACCATCTTTATTAATTGGAGTAAAATGAATATGAAATTGATGATGCTAGAATAATAAGGATATGTAATAAATCCCTTTCCTCTAGTGTCTGATTCCACATGCACAAGAGAATCTTATTAGGACCGTGGTGCAACCTTGTTATGACTCATGAGAGTGTAGGAATTATTAAGACTGTGCGCTGAGGATTTTGAGAGAAGTTAAATGGTAGGTAGGGTGGGATTATATAGGAAATTTGAGAAATTCAAAACCATTTATTAAACTTAGGTGTTGGTCTATATATAATTTAATTCCAAAAACCCCTAAGCATCGAAATAGTTATTCCCATGGATTATTAAAAAGTGGGGTATTTTTTATTATTTTATAAATCCAAGATAATAATTTATTAAAATAATACCCTTTTTTATGTATAGGTAATTCATATCCTAATGAAATTATTTTAAAAAATAATAATATATTATAGGATTTGTAGGATTCACAAAGGATTTATAAAATTAATCTAATAGGAATACAATAATATTATTTTAAAGATGAAACATATATTTTTCATATACACTTTATATTATTTATTAAATCACTTCTGGGTCAATATTATTTAATAAAATACACCATATATTTATATAGTATTTAATATATGCCCACAAATAAGATTGTCTCACAAAATTATGACAAAATCACAACTGGATAATTTCAAAATTCTAATTCCAAAAAAATATTCATTTTATCGAAATAATTATCTAAATGCTTATCTTTTAAATTTTAAAATTATAATAGGTAGTTATTGAGAAATACTGGGTTGTTTGAAAAATAATAGTTTTCAACCCTTATAAAAACTAAAGTTCACTTCAAAAAAATTATATGTTCATTCTTATTTGATAGAAAATATTAAATAATAATACTTTATGACAATATTAATTATTTTAAAAATAATAATTTATCAAAATAAATTTCTAAATTTAATTTTAATATTACCTGGAAATACAATTTGTGTTTGATTGAATCTGAATAAAAATAATTTATAAACTAATGATAACAAGTGAATATAAATACTATTCATTAAAAATAAAATATATTTAATCATATTATTGTGGTCTTAATACACATCCACATAATATGATATAAAATTCATTATGGGTAAGGTGTGTGGCGGTGATAATTTAATTGGGTAGTTTGGCATACATGGTGTGGACCATGGTCTCGATAAACATGATATTCTACCTTAAATAGTTTTAATTGGTCTTAAGTGATTGTATCTAGCATTCTGCATTGATAAAAAGAAATCCAAGTGATGATATCTCTATTAGAAGCTCCGATAAATGGGGTTCATATGTTATTATTCTATTAGTTAAGGCCATAAAATCAATTTTTTGTTCCAATTTGATTTATTAAAACCATAAATTATATTAATTATATGACCATTGTTCAAAAACTATATTATTAATTCTAATGATACATAATAGTATTTAAAATTATAGAGGATATAATAAGAACAAATAATTAAATGTGTTTCCTATAATGATAATAAATAGTAGTACATTTAATTAAGCTTCAATGGGAATTTTATTCCTAAAATATTGGGATGTTAAAATGAATCTGGAACATTATTTCTATATTTCAAAACCTAAAAAAATTATATACATCTGAAAATAGTAGAGACAAAACAACTCAAAATGAAACTATACCAAAATTTTCATGTATTTAATTTGATTCAATGGACTACAGACTTATATTACCCTTTTACGAAAATCACATAACTTTATCTTATAGATAAACATTGATAAAACATAATCACAAAAATGAAATAAAAAAAATTTCTCCACCTATACATGTAAACTTTCTTCTCACTATGTGTAGTCTTTATATTATAATGAATTATCATAACCTGATCATCAATTTTATCAACTACTTTTGTCCCCATCTACATCTTTTTACTTAATTCATCCAAAAAAATAGTGTATAACATCACTTTATATATAATATCTCAAATTTATCTATTTTTTATAAGTAATAATATTATTAAAAGAAAAATCAACAAAAGAAATATGTTGATCCCAAAACACCATTTAATCCATTGAATAATAATAAATCATGTCTCATGTTTTCTAAATTGTTCACTATGATTATCCATCACATATAGAATGAAAATAAATACTAAAATTTTTTTAGTACCCAATGAAATTTGAATTCATTGAAAAAAATTAGTGAACAAGGGATCAGAATTAGATATAATAAATATATAATCTCAATGTATCCTAACTACATCTTTAAGATAAATTCATTAATGTTTATATGAGGATGGTGTATCTCTAATTGGACAGAAATATATAGATTTAGGTAATTGATCAACTATAATTTGAAAACAATTTTTACCTCAAGTGGTTTTGTATAATCCCACTCTGAAATCCATTGATTTATTTTCTCATTCCCCCTCTGGTTTTGGAAAGGGATGAATCATTCGCTTTGGTAATTATCAAATTTTTATTAAACTGTGAAAATTTAAAAAAATTATTGTAAAATATAATAACATCATATTTCATTCCATACCACTATTAATACACCAAAAGGTTTCTATATATTTTAAAACTATGATGATGTACAAAGAATGGAGAATTATGTGATTCACTCAACAATTCAATATTTAACAATGAATCAAAATTCACACATAATAGAATTTAAAATTCCAATATATAATATTTATTAAGATTAAATTCAATAAATTTACCCTTCATTACAATTTATACATTTTCCTATAAATAACGTTCTTACTTCTATGATTTAATAATTCTTTATTACATAAGAGATTTTATTACCAACTAAAAAATATAAATTTCTTATATCAATGGTTTATTGAAAAAACACAATCAAATCATTAACTAAAGGTTCATGTTATAAATTTAAGATGGTTAATGAGGGATTATTTATTTCAACTCAAATAATATTTTACATTGTTTTCATTTCTATGATGGTAAATAATTTTGTAGTAACAATCCTTTATAAATTTTATAAATATCTTCTATCTTATGTCAAACTATTTCTAGGTTAGTATATTCATCAAAACATTATTATAAGTATATTTTTACACTATGATATTTATAAATTATTTATAAAAAATTTAAATTGAATACCCACAAGATCCCATTCCATATCATGAATTTAATAATTTAACTCATTATGATTTAATTATCGAATAATAAGCAATTTCCTAATAATTATTCATTAATAAATAACGAACTAATTTTAATGAAACATACATGAATATGAATAATTATGTATACTAAGTTGATATGTCCAAAATTGATGTCTTCAGCAAAAATCGTTTTAGATCCTGAAAACTGTCATGACATTACAGTGTCTATATGATTTTATCCCCTTAAATGTTTCCTTAGCCAGTGGGCAAGATAACCATGAAAGTGTTTTAAATAACCTCCAATAATAATATTCTAAACATGAAGATTTATTAATCTCAGTAACATTTGGTGGACATTAAAATTGTTCAACAACATTACTTTTGGAAAGATCAAATGTTATGAAAATTTTAATTTGATGTGTCCATGGAATTTTATATATTTTAAACAAAAATAAATTTTTTATTTATTTTCCACACAACTTATTTTATTTTAGGGACTGTAGAAAAATTTGTATATATTTTTTATTATCCACATAAATTTTTATATAACTATATATATAATAAAAACCAAGAAATTATCTAATATTCATTTCAGAATCTATTTATAATATCCATAGATATTGATATGATATTTTTTTTAAAGGGCATAACCCAAAATATTTAATTTATGTATCTATTTAGAAATGATATTTTCATAATTTCATCCTCTTACGCCTTTGAATATTAGTACCCAGACCTCATGTCATCCTTTGAGAAATACTATGTCCCCTGGAGATGATACAAAAATAATGAGTATGAGGAAATAGATACTTATTCATATGTTTATTGTTATTCATAATATATAATCAATTAAAAGACTCAATAAGTCATCATGTTTAATGATAATATTGTAGAAACCCACAGTGAAGTGATATAATAAATGAATCATTCATCAAGAAAATCGAATAATTGATTTTTATTAATTCCATATGTTCACCTTCAGCAATTCGATAAGGGGGTTTTGAAATTGGAAAAGCAAAAATAACTAATTGAAATCTAATTTCAAATTTTGAATATGGTATAAATTCATAAAACGAATCAGAAAAAACATCCAAATATTCATTTTCATACAAAAATTCATTAATCTGTACATTTCACTTACTATAAAAAAAAATTGATACTAAACTTCATTTTTTATATTTTATATTTCTTGAATTATTGATATGTTATCAACTTTATGAGTTTTTTAATATATGTTTATAATATTATTCAATAAAAACAACTTCATTAAATTTATAATCTATCATATCATGGAAAATTGAAATCCAATCTATACCAAGAATCACAACAAACACTATTAGGGGAAATACAATAAGGATATCATTGAATTACATTCCACACACAATGAAAGGATGTTTATTATAATTTTTTACATTAATCCATCCCCCATTTATTTTTACCTTATGTTATGAATTAAATTATTGAATTATAATTTCCTATTTTTATAGAATATCACAAAATTGATATAATATATATCCCCCTAATTAAAAAATACATTAATATAAACTGATTAAACAAATAAAGTATAGGATACCTGCATGTTTGATAGAAAACCACTTATGAAGTGGTTTAAAAAGATTTCACCACGTCTCTCCTCCAAGGGTATTATTTCCTCCAATCAGTTTTTTTCTTTATTGGACATGCATGTTCATAATGACCCATCTCATTACATTTAAAACATATTACATTTAGTTTTTCAGAATTTTTCTTACAAATACAATGATTTACAAAATTTCAATTATGACCCATATTATCAATATCTATAAATTAAAATCACTAAACTGAATTAATAAGGGATTCCCTAGTATGACTTTATGCACAAATCATGTAAATGAAAACATAATTTTTTTACCATTGAATTTCTTTGATCCATTAATAACTTTTTCCTACCACATGTACCTATATTTCAACTCAGTGTCCATGTACACATGATCATAAAAAATTCTATTTCTACCTTCTCAAAAACCTACATGATTCTCTTAAATATAATATTCATTGGAATCTAAGGACTGTAGAATATTGTGTTTTTGGATTGGGTGGTTTGAAGAGGGTTTTTTAATTTTGGAATTACTGCATTGGTTGAATTTAAATTTTATATTTAAAATGTTGTTTTGAGAGTTGGAACATCTCAAAGTGATGTTTTTGGTCTTGGGTGAAGGCTAAAGACGTTTCTCAAAAGTCATGGAGAGGTTTGGGGTGTCTGGATTGGAAAACAATGCATTGAAGGACCTTTAAAGGGTCTAGGGTATGTATGAAACCATGTGGTTTATAGTATGAAACTATGCAGCTTATTGATGGTGGATAGAGCATTTCGTATGGGTTACAAATGTTTTTCTAAACTATGAACCGAACCCATACAGTTAGTGGAATATGGATATTACCAAAGAACTACTCACCCTACAATTAGCCCATGGATTCCAAACCATGAATTTATCACAAGTTGGGTGCCTCAGATGCCCTATAAAGGGATCACATTTAGTACACAGTTTGATAAGCCATGCGGCCTAAACTGTGAGTGAGTTCCATATTTTAAAACTTCAATTATTTAATTAAAATAAAAATAAAAGATTTCAAACATAATATTTCTCTCCTCCTCCCGATGGCCGACGACGCACCCCCCTAGGGGTTCCCTTTGAGCCGTAGAACACCCCCTCCACTCTATGCCTCCATCGTGAATTGATAAAGTCCACTAGATTTTTTGGTGATTATTGATCAAGGTCTTGATGTATACCTTATCCTCCTTCCTCTTCTTCTCTTGGGGATGATTTTGGATCTACACATCTCCCAAATGGTTCATCTAAAACCATGGGTTAGGTTAAACCCCATTTATTTTGTTTCTTCTAATTATAGGGAATAAAAAATGCTTTGTTGGGATTATTTGTGAGGGTTTTGGTGTTCTCCATGAAGGCGTTGTGCTTCAGGTATTTTCGATTTTCCCCTTCCATCCAAGGTTAGTTTTTACCCCATATGTTTTTTGTATAATCATTCTATTATTTCATTTAGTGATTTAGGGTCCTGGGTAATAAATGTTTCTAGGATTGTGTCATATGTCATGGAATGCACTCAAACACATATGTGTATATATATTCTTTGTATAAATTCAATCATGGATAGGGGAATATGTACATTGGATTAAGGGGTAGATAAATATTAGTGTATTTTCTTACAACAGTGTAGTAGCTTTGAGTTAAATTTTAATCAATTGAAAATGAATTCATCTGGGTATACTTTTTGAGGTAGGATACACAACCTTGATCTTTAAATGTAAGAATACATTACATTCCTATATATTTTTTTGGGTTAATTGATTTGTAAATATAGAATAATATTTATAGTTATGATAATTTATTTGTTTGAGAAACAAATTCATGATTTTATAATAAAACCCATCCAATGGAGGCGCACTACCATCAAACCAAAAAGTATTTATTAGTGGTTTAATTCAACTTTTGATTAATTTATTATATTTTCCTCTATTCTTTGATGTCTTGGAGTGGGGTAAGACATTTTTAGAACATGGACCTTAATGGATATTTTCCATTATTAATGTGTATGTAATCTTTTGAACATTATAAGTGCCATATTGTTCCATTTTAAATTGAGTTTCCAAAGATTGAATCACCTAAGGGGTGTCTTCTCATACTTTCTTAGTTGTAAAAATCCTAATTTAAATTGAATGAATTTTTATTTCTGGGTAGGAGATGTTTTACTCTTATTGGATTTTATTCCATTTACATAATAAATTATTTTTACATGATTAGATTAATTGGTTATTTATAAAATGTAAATTTTTATGAATATGCTTGTATACACATTTAGTAAGAATAATTGTAAATGGTGATAAATGGGTTGGTATACCCATGTGATACGTTTGAATGTAATTTGATTCGAATGATGGATGATGAAGGGGTATACTGATTAATTTACTTCAATCGATAAAGTGTTAAATGGTTAACGGTGTGGGAATACTAATTGGGGTTGTTTGAATTGTTTATAGGGATAACCAATAAAAATGGAAATGTGAGTTGTTAGATAGATTTTATATGTTTATTTTGAATGTTAATTGTAATAAATTGTATATATACTTCTTGGTTTTTTTATTATGAATTTGGGTAAATGATTTGGAAGACTCATTAGAGTAATTGGTTTCATATTGTGATTAATGAGTAGGTTTAATCATCATATGATTTTAGTGTGACTGGTTATACATTAGTGGGTGGAATCATATGGTGCTGAATGTAAAATGATATGAAATGGATAAATGACTGAATACATTCCATGGACAGATCTACATAGATCATGAATGTGGTAGAGAACATCGTAGTTTTTGTATACCACTTGGGTCTTGATTCTATGGGATAATGTTTTCCTTGCTACCCCTTAGATCTATCTAGCATGGACTCATATAGCACGTGTTTATTATGAGATTCTCCTAGGACTCAAACTAGTACCATTACTAAGTATACATTTTGGTACACATGGGACTAGACATGAATTCCTAGATCTGTGACACCTGGGATCCAACCCTTCATGGTCTGATACTTTGACATAATTTAATTCCTTGGGGAATATGTTAATTGGTTTTTTATCTCTTGAAAATTGTTTTGTTGACTCCTCTAGTTGTATGGAAAGGCCATGTGTGTTATGGTACATGGGATATACGACAAGGCCATGGTGGTGTGACATGTTTTGATAAACTATAACGGTATGTTACTTAGTATTCATTATTAATTGTTATCTTGTTATAGGACATTGACTATCTCATCAAGGGAGCCATGAAAGGATATCATTGTTATCAATGGTTTAGCAGTTTTTATTCCATAAAAAACATTACTTGTATTGAGTGGTTATTTTTTTACATGCACACATCATTAATTATATTGTATGAAATGGATTGGGATATACACCATTGGTGATTGTAAACTAAGATGTTATCTCACACCCTACTGAGATAATATTGGTATCCCATTTGACCTTCATGTTTGTAGGACAATGTAATAATTTTTTGTTGTTTTTCATGTACCTAGAAGATAGAAGCATAGGACTGAGCTGAAGCTCTGGGTGCTCAGGGAGATCACAGTTGGAATTTTTAGTTCTTTTCATTAATTGGGTCCGACATTATAATGAAATGTAAAGACTGTTTTATATTAATCTTTTAGATAATGTTTCATTATCTGATATACACACTTTGTTTAAACTAGAGTTGGCTATATTCAATATTTTTTTAAATTACATTTGTCTTCTATTATTTTTCCAATTATTATATATCATTTCTTGTTTCATGATATTTAATATCATATATTATGATGAGCTACTCTAGGATGAGGTTATATTATCCCCTAATGAACAACATTTACACCCTTGCTGATATTCGTCATTCTATAGCGTATGGGGATACACACTTGAGGTCATGTGGTGACCGATTGAGAAAACTATTTAGTTGTAAGTCATACTGGAATATTACAAAGTGGAATCACATTTATTATTTTCCTTTTCCTTTTTTTCTTTGGGATAGTTGACATGAGACATGGAATTTACCCAATCTTGGTAAATAGACATTTCTAGGATTGATCACCCCACACATGGTGAAATTACCAGGTGTAAATGGTTTGGATTTCTATTTATATTGTTTGATATTTCAGTTCATATTACATCACCTCATGTGATTGTTCTATTTTCTACTTCTTATAGATATATGGGATTTGTGGTATTTTTTCCCTTGTCCTGATATGGAATGGATGGAGCCTTACATGCATCATTATAGGTACATATAATTCATAATAAATGCATATTCCATACCATGTAGTAGAATTAGTAGGTTTTGAGCTATGTATGATTATGTTCCTTGGGTGATATCATTCTTAGTTTTGTACATGTTTAGGTAATTCATTGGAATTTCTTCTTAGATAACAATCTGTGGTGTTTAATTTTATCTTGTTTTTATTCTAATTTAGAGATTATATATAATTAATTACCCTTCTATATGAAATTATTTTGTTATTAGGGCATGTTTTTATTTGTAATCTACGTGTGATCACATTCCTTGTTTTGTTAAAATACGTGATTCATTGCATGGGATATTTTTTTGTTTCAGTTATGATGGGTTTAATTTTTTAGTTGTATGGCCAATGTGAGCCTTATATTATGAAAATGTAACCTATGTATTTGAACCATTGTAAAAAGGGTTGGTAATGTTAAAATAATATTGTGGATTGGTTGTGATCAATGGGATACTATTTTAAATTTAGGATGTGTATGGGTGCTTCTTGAATTAATAAATGGAATCACATATTAAATATAATGGAATGATGTGTTCTGAAATGGTGTGAGGTGGAAGATATTTTTTTTGAACTCAAATCGATTGGTTATCATTAAAATTCTCAACCAATCCCAAGTGTGTCATTTCGAGAATGTTTTAATTTGATGAACTATTAAGGGTGTTTTTCCTTCTTATGGTTAAACAACATTTATTGGGTTTCGTTTTGAAGAACCCTTGTTGGTTTAATGGGTCCATCATAGGTTTCCTAGTTATTTTTAAACGGATTTTATATGTTAATTTTCCTGTTTTTTATATGATAAAAAATGTGTATAATTTTTGTTAAGGATGTTTGGTATAAATTTCTAGTTTTTTCCCTTGGGGATTTGTTAAAATCATGTTCCTAGTGTTGTGTTTTGAAATGGTACATTATGTTTTGAAATTAAATCTTCCAAATTATTAAATATTAACATGTGAATAATTCTGGTGACTTTAAAATGGAACATATAGTTTTTTCCTTCATTTAAACCCTCATGTATGAGTAGTGTATATATTTACTATGAGACGACTTGGAATTAAAACCAAAGATTTTATCAGTAGGATGATTATTTTTAGAAATTTATTATATAGTAGTATTTTGAGTCAAGTAAGATTCAATTTGGTGTGACTTGGATATGGGGTTAGTTCCAATGCTCTCATAAGGGGATAGATTGTGGTAGGTATAACCCTTGTATTTTAACCACCTTGCTAAATGTAATGAGCATTCATATTCTTGGTTTTGTTCAAGATTCATTATCCCTAGTAGGATTCTTGTTTTACAAAACACACCCTTGGTCAAGTGGTTGGTTGTTTCATATTAACACATTATATGGGAATAATCATTGAGGAATTATTGATTCAGTAAGCTAGACATGACTTATACATGGTAAACGGCATAGGGGGTCATGTAAACCTCTCTTTTCATTAGTTACGGATGACCTAATATGTTTTCATCCAAGTTAGTGGTTATATAATATGATGTTAATTTGATCTAATTTCTACATGATACACCTAATAGTTTATTACATATAGTATACAATATATTGATGGTACCAAGGATATTCCATTTTCTTTTTTAAACATGGGGTAGAATGTGTCAGTATATTTAATACTTGTAGAGTGCTGAATGTTAGAACAAACAGATTGTGTTTGATGAATTATTGAGTCTTATGCTATTGTGTAAATTCTCAAGACATCTCCATAGTAGTGTGATGGGGGTATTAAAGGGTTTATGTTCTTTCGAATGTTTGGGTGGAAATTTTATAGAATCTTTTTATTTGTCATGTTGTTTAGTTTTCCATTGAACTTATTAATTTGACATTGTTACCATTTCTCAGACAACATTAACATTCATTTTGGTAAATGTGGCTTTCTATGTTAAAAGAACACAAATGAGGATGACCATATGGTAATGTTTAGTCTTTTATTAACTCTTTTGTTCTAGTAAGTTTTTTAAGTGTTTGTGATTTCTTGGAAGCATGATATCATTCAGGTTGGTTTTGGTAGAAACATGTTTGAAATGATATTGGTCTTAGATGTACTTTGGTGGTTAATGATGAATCTTAATAAGACACATCATGTGGTAATGGATTATAATATGTTAATAATGAAGTGAAAGTAGTGTTAACCAAAGCTTCTTTTAAGAGGTCGACTAGAAGTGGCATGACCGATTTTATTTCAGTTTCCATGGTTTTCCCTTACTGTGTACTTATGAAAGGGAATATCATGTAGCCTATATATACATATTCCATGATTCACTAAGAGAGGGAATGTCTTATGTCATGAATAGTATTTAAAATCCATTAGACTTTATAAGTGGAATCTATCTGTGTTTAATTGTAGATGAGAGGTTATTTTGAGGCATTGTTGGTTCAGATTAATACTTAGGATCCCATGTAGGAATGAAATGGATGGCCACTTGGATACTAGTTTTTTCATTCTAACATGACCACTAGATAGATGCTGGTTTGGGATAATTCAATGATTTTTTATTGATATTCTATCCTTGTGCCAATTTCTTATTTGTAAATATGGAGTATGGACTACCTTGGTTTAGATCCTTAAAATCAATTTTAATTAATCTGATGTTACCCCAAACCATTGTTAGGATTGGTTTTTATTCCATGGTCAAATCATCACATGACCATTAATACTATCATTCCACCGCATAAACAATAGTGAAATATAAATCCATACTACTAGAATTAATACCATGGATAGATCCAATGTTTCGAAGACAAAGACATATATATTGAGTCCCATGTGTATCTCGATAGAAATAGAGTATAATACTATAACATACAGAATGACCATGAGTACTATTGTTATTAGGTTTATATCGCTCGGTCGTGGATTTGTTGACTCTTCTTGTAGTACGAGAATGGAATTTTTTTACATTGGATTGATGGAAGGGCCATAGTGGTGTGACATGTTTGGATTAATGGAAATGACATGTCATTTATTTGTGAATAATTTATACCTTCCTTGTTATTATAGGTTGATCATCCTGTGCAAGGAGTCTTGTTAAGATATTTTTTGTATCACTCGTTTAACAGTTTGCATTCCATGATAATGTTTACATGTTTTTCCTATTTATTTGTTTACCTGCATAATTTTTTAATTACATTTCATTAAATGGATTTGGAAAGATACAGTGGGTATCAATCAACTGAAATGTTATCTCACACCATTATCAGGTACCATTTGTACCCTAATAGACATTATTTTTTGTATGACCATAGACTATTGATTGTACTATTTTTATAGTACTTTATAGTTAGGTAAATATTTATGCAATGAAGCTCAGGATTCTCATGAAGATCACCATTGAGATTTTTTATTCTTTTCTTTACCTGAGTCCCACATTGTATTAAACTATAAATCATGTTTTATGTTTCTCTTTTAGATAATGTATTATCATCTACCATGCATGTTTTTCATAAAATGGTGTTTGACATATTCTACATTTAGTTGATATTACATTTTTCTTCTGTTGATTTACCATTAGATATACTATATCTTCTATTTTATTCTGTTCACTGTCTGAAAAACCATTATGATACTCTTACATGAGTGTATAGCCTCCCCACTAAACTATCTTTACACACACATTTATAAATGGTAGCCTCTCATCTATAGGGAGATGCACTGGAGGTCATGTGGAATACATAGATACACCTCCATGATATATGTTGAGCCCTTCATGGAATCGATACATTCATTCTACCATTTCATATAATTTTACAATCAACCCTGTATGAGTCAACGCACTCATATATAACCATTAACATTCAAATCATACAATCTCTATACCCACTCTTTATTCAAAATATATAACCAATTACATCTCTTGAGTATACCCATTCATGTATCCCAATTCATAATCAATGAAACCCAGTAGTATACCCAATAATTGATACAAATCAAATTCAATATATACATATAAAATTAGTTTACCAACTCACATTTTGATTTTTGTTAATTAACCCAATAAACAATTCAAACCACCCAAATAAATATTCACACACATTTAACAATTTGACACATAAGACATTCAAGTCATTTAATGTGTATACTAACTCACTATCTATCATACATGTAAAATTCCATTTAAACAAGTCACATGGGTATACCCATCCTGGGTATTTCTATTTAAAATTATTTATACCACATGGTTATACTCACCCATTCAACAGAAATTACATTTTATTAGTAACCACTTCAGCATATTGAGTATATATATTCTATTTAGTCAAGTGAATCACATGATGAGTGAAGAAAACATCTCCTACCCCTCAAACCAATTACATTGCATTTAAATTACACTTTATACTTGTAGGAATTAATGAGAATATTCACCATTGGTTTTTCATGAGTGGGAAATTCAAATTACAAGGGAACAAGATGTCACATAAAAGGATTAATGGTACCCTAAATGCTCATATGTTAAAAATACATTTATTAACCCCATTAAGTTCCATTATATTAACATTCCTTACATTATACTGTTTCATCAATTAACATAGACATGTAAAAATCAGTAAGCCACGAATTCATTAAAAACTAAACATTAATTTTTTTTCTTGAAGACAAATCTCCTCTGCTGGACCAGTTCTATAATAAAATCCTGATATTGTTTCTAACACAATTCATTTATCAAAATTATAAATTTGATTAAATAAATAAAATTCAATTTACCTATGAATCATTATATAGGAAACTAATTCATTCATAAATTAAATGGGTGTGGATAGGGATCCTACCTAAAGTGGTAGGCTAAGATAAATTCCATTGCACTCTACGGCCAATTAAATTCGATGTTCATCAACACTTTTATGCTATTAAATTACTATAAATATACATTACATAATCTAATGTACATATTCCCATATATTTGAGAGAATATGTACAAGGAATTTGTGTGTCTGTGTGAATACCTATGTATATGAGTGCATGATTTCACAGATGACCAAATCCCGCTATAATTTATTACCAGGGACCCTAAATCACTATTTTACGCAAAATAATGTTGAGAATCAAAAAAGGGGAGTAAAAAATTTCCTTGGTTAGTAAAAGAAATCCAAAGAAGACGTGAAACCCATCTTCTTTGGTGGAGAACACTTAAACCTACACAATTGAGTCCCAATAAAACTTTCATTCAGCCTAGAACCACAAGAAACACAAAACCCAGGGTTAACAATAACCCTAATTTTTCGGACAAATAGGTAGTGGGATGAGGCGAAAAAATATACCCAAAGAGTGGAATATGAGGGGGTAAAAAGATATACTTCTAGACCTTGACAAAGAATCTCCAATAAATCAAATGGATTTAGTTTATTAAAGAGTGATATGGGGAGTGGGGTGTCACATAGATCAAAGGGGAACCCCAAGGGGGTGCATTGTGATCCACTAGGAAGATGATGGGAGAAATATATAGTTTTATATTTTTTATTTTAATTTTAATTAAATAATTAAAATTTTAAAATAGGGAGTTGATGAATATTTTGGGCTACATGGTTTATCAAATCTTGTTCCAAACGTACACCCTGTATAGGGAACATGATCCACTCTACTAAAAATATCCTATCATGGAAACCTGCACAATGTGGTCCATCTCTTATAAAAACTAAATTCAAATAATTGAAAATAGATGAGATTTCCTTGGCATTCATCCAAACATGTCACACCACAACATCTGTTTCATATATCTAATCTACCAAAACAAACATGGCCTTAATTATATTGTACGAAATGGATTGGGCTAGACCCCAAGGGTGTCATCCTACTGAGATGTTATCTCACACCCTACTTAGGTGCCTTTGGTACTTGACTAGACAATATTCTTTGCTAGACCATGAAATAATAATTGTGTTGTTTTTATTTTACATTGGATTTAAGAGAATAATATTGATCTTGGGCTTAGAATGCTTATAATGATTGCCTTTGATATTTTTAGTACTTTCATTTACATTAGAAATTATTTTTATATAACTATAAATCATGTTTTTCTTTTCTTTTAATCTTATTATCAATTTCTAGTATGCATGCATTTATAAACTAGAAATAACTACATTATATATTAGGTTGATATCAAATTTGACTTATGATGAATTAACATTACTTATAATACATCTTTTGATTCCTTTTATTTACTATCCGATGAAACGTTTTTCTTCCCTCCCATGGTGGTATATTCTTCGCATTATAATACCTTAATACCCTCGCTATTAGTTGGTGTCCAAAATATTACATAGAGATTAACTTTAGTTCATGTGCCAATCGGCCCAATTTCTAGTTTAGTGGTATGTTAGTCCAGGATATTATAATGACCCTATATATATATATATTCAATTTTATCCTTAGGAAAAATAATTAATCACTTTATCATGATAAAATATAAATTTTTGTGCATACTTTTCCAACTATGTGAATGTTTCTTCATATGCATCCATTGAATCTTATTAATTTTCCCTATATTCATTAAAATTATTTTTCTATAAAATGTAAAATATCTTTAGTAAAAAAATACCCAAGGATTACTTTTAAAAATAATTATCTTCCCTGATAAAAATCAATACAGTTTTTATTATACATAGACATTGTCTATTATTGACCCCATTCACCTTAAAAATGATAATTAGAAATAAATAATATTTTATGATCTGAAAAACCCATGGAATGAAATATACTATCTAGGGATGTAATAAATCCTTCAAATACCTATGGTGCATATATCCACTGATTGTATGAGGGTGTGACCTTATAAAATGTTTATCTATTGACATATTCCTTTTAGTAGATCTGAATAATCTCAGGCTAGGATGCCCCCATCATTTATAACATACATCAACATAGACATTATAGGGACAAATTGATATATTTAAATTTAAAGTACTTCATTTTAGTGATAGGAATGAATATCTTCCACTTGGATCCTTCGTAATTCAACTTCCATCTGTCCTTTGTAGAGAACCATTCTGAATATGAATACTTGAGATAAAGAAACATTTAAATCATCAAAATATAAATTTTTTGAACTTTAATATATTAAAAAATCATTTAAGGTAATTTTATTAACATTTACCCATCCTATAATGTCATCTAAACCTTCCTCTTATAACAACTATAAGGACCTTTACTTAAATATTACTTAATCTAGTGTCTTTAAACTAGATTTCATTTCACATAATTCTCAATTATATTTTTGGTTTAATTTTGTATCTATTTAGGGAACAATAGTCTCATACATTACAAACTGGTCACATCAACTCATTATAAATTTTTTTCACAATATATAACATTTAATCTAAAATATGATTTCATATCATTATAAATCATCCCGACTTTCAATATGGATTATTTGTTTTTTATCTATCCTTAAACCTTGTGAAAAATAATTTGAAACATGGGTTGAGTAGAAAATTCTAAGGGACCTATGAACAAATAATGAAATAATTATTCTATTAATACAAATAATTTTTTTTTCCTTTTAAAATTCAAATTTGCGGACAAAATAAATATTTTCATAAAATGAATTTTCCATCCATTTCTATAAAATATCATTAATAATTTTTATAAGAGGGGCGTGTCAATCTTTAAATATCTTAAAATATTAAATTAATAAAAATTAATATTTACTTCAAAATGGAAAAAACTATCTTATTTTGAAGATTTTATGAGTTTGGATCTATTTAATTACATCGAATAAAAATTATTCATGTTTTATTTACATTTTCTATCTTATCTTCTTGTTTTAACCCTTTGTTAATACTTTTTAAAATTATCACAATTATAAAATTTCCATCATTTTAAAGGTTAATAATGTTTATATATAATGAAAAACAACAAATAAATAGACCATGATTTATTTTATTAATCAAATATAATTAATGAGGTAGAATATACGACTTTTAATAATTTTATATTATTTAATAAAATATATTTTCAATAAAATATGAATATTTTCAATATTATAACTACTCAACTACATTGATTTTATTATAAGATAATGAGAACCAAATATATAGAATATAATAAATAACGATATTCCTTGAATGTTTTAGTTATATTAAAAAATTTTGATCACATTAATTATTTCTAATTATAATACTATTAATATTTTTAAAATAATTTATTTCATATTTCCATTAATACTATAGTCACTGCCTCATATTTCTATAAAAGTATAATTTAGTCTGATCATTATATGAAATTAAAAATAAATTAAAAGGATATATATAAATAATTTATATTTCAAAAAAATATAACTTGGAATAACCTCTAGTTATCCATACGTTAAAAATTATATATTATTAAACAATTTTTTTATTTTTTAAATAAAATATTGTAATATTGATATTAAAAAAAATGGAAAAAAGGCCTCACAATTGAGTATTCAATGAGTATGGCTTGAATGAAATCATATTATAAAATTATGAAATGTTTTAAAGAAATTTAATAATCTGTATCATTTTATTTTTAAAATTAATTACCAGATATATCCCCAATCGCGGTAACTAAATTTAAGATCATTATTATTACGATTACAAAAAATGACCTATTTACCATATCTAGAAATCACTAATCACCCAATTTGAATCCCATTTTTTAAAATGGATATAATATAATTATTAGAATTTTATTAAATATTCAATTTGAAAAATGGTATGATGAACTATTTTATTGAAAAATATCCTTATAAAATAAATTTTTTCGACTAAATTATTAAATAAAATTCAATTGTTAAATAATAACTATATCATATAAAATAAATAGTATTACTTTTAATTTCATAATTTATACTAAATTTAATAATAATTAATAAATACATTGAATAAAAATAAACGTTTTCATTAAAGAATCATTATATTATATTGTTAATTAAAAAATCAATAATTTTATAAAATTAACAACAATTTTTTATAATATCTTTTGGAAATCATGATTTAAAATAATTATTTTATTTATTCATATTAAAATTATATAATTTTATAATTAATCTTATGTATAAACCAAAAAATTAAATGTGTTTACTAAAAAAATTTCCATTTTGAATTTTAAATAAATTATAATGAATATAACTATTTATCTCTTGAATAAAATTAAATATGACATTTACTTATTCAGTAATTTCGTTTTTCATTAAGCCTTTTAATATATATGATTATTGAGCCATATGTGAAGATGAATAACACCACCATGATTACGAAACTAGCTCAAAATAATTAAGATTACTCACACGAAAAAAATGAATTTATATGAAATAAATAATATAAATGTGGGGAGAAATTATAAATAAGTGGTTATGGAGTAGATTATTTATTTTTGTTATGTTATTAAAAAATTGATTTTTTAATGTAGTGGGTTAAGATAAATCAATAAAAATCATGATATGAATGTAAAATACTTTTATAATTCGAATAACTTTCATATTTTCCAATTTGTTTTTAAATTTGGCCTTTTTTCTATAATAAATGATATATTTTTTCAAATGATCTCCATATTTATCTCCATGATGAGAATTATTTCTCAATTAAAACCCCCATACATTAATTATTTTTAAGTAAAATTATAAATTTTTTTAATAATTCCAATATTCTTTAGTGTTGACTTCAATTAAATAGATATTTGTTTCACATAATAATTTTCACATACCCCCAAATAATATGTTACTAATTTAGTTTAAAATATTAATCAATTCATATGATCATTATATGTTCATTTTAATGATAATATTTTTTACTATATTTAATTTTTATTTGATTTTATAATTATTCTCAAAAGTGGTCATTTTTTAGTGATGTTATATTTAATAAATTACACTCAAAATGAATTTAAGATTTTCCTCCTTTTTTAATTGAGTTTTAGTAAAATTATTTATTTTATATAGTTATTTATCTTATTACATTTTAAAAGTAATGAGAAATACATTCATAATCCTATTTTTTAATGATGTGATGATTATATAATTGTTTTGGAACATTTGTGCATGATTAATTATTATGTGGTGGGTGTTCCTTATATACGTCGATATTTTATTATGTAAAGCACTAAATCTCCAAATATAATGGTTAGATGAATATTTTTCATGATCTAATATGGGATCATGGTTGTGATTCATAGTGTTTTATGTGATAAATATTGTGGTTAATAACTCACTAGGGGATGTTTTTTGTGTTTTGTGATCTTCTATAAGATACAAGATATGATTCTTGAACCATCATATTAAATTCACAGTGACATGTGATTCACATTATTCTATTTTTATACATATGTTTTTGGCATGATACTTCCTTTTTTTAATATTCAATAATTATGATCTTATGATTATTGTCACATGTTCACCAAGTCATTACATCATGTTATATTATTGATAATATGTAATTATTTGATCATCTATTATGAAGCATAAACCATTTTGATTATTCATTATTTTTTAAATTTGTTATTTATATCCTTTTTTATTATCATATTCTCATGATCTCTCCATAGGTAACTTGTTGACATAATTACATTTCCCTTACTATGAATTTGAGATAACCATATTCTTATGTTTCCTTTTTTAAGAGAAGGAAGATGAGTTCCATTTGAATGAGTATTAGAAAAAAACAAAATATGATGAAATTATAGGGAAATATTCAAATGATTTTTATAATATTTTTTTTATATAAATAGTCTCTAATGGCATTAAAAATATTGATTATTATTATTTTGAGTATATTTTGTAATTTAACGTTTTAATTATTGAAATTATGTATAATAAAAGAATTTTCGATTGGGATACCCTAATATGAAAAAAAAAATTATAACTCTTTTTAGAAATTTAGATCAATCTACATAGTGATATAACAATATTTAATAACAATTTCACTGATGTGGAAATGACATGAAATATAAAGTTATTTATTTTGGTGTGGAGAATTATTCATAAAGTGAATTATGTCCACAAACTCATCTATATTATATCTTCCCAAAAATCAAGCTACATAAATAAAATTTGATATAGATAAATAAATAATCTCCGACCCAACAATGTATCAAATATTAATAAAAAAATATAATTTTATTTAAACACATTTGAATGTTTTAGTGAATCAATAACAATTTTATTTAATTCTATATATTTATGAATATCAAAAAATTTCTCAATGATATCATATATGAAATTAATATGGTGTAGTTTTTTCATGGAAGATATTAACAAGTATGATCATAAACAAATTTTTAGGGATCTTAAAATTTCGTAAACATTATTTTTTACAAGGAATATTTATAGAAAAATACTAAGTAAAACAACATAAGAGGAACAAATATAGTATAATATTCAAAAATAATATAGTTTATAAAAAATATAATATGTTTGGAGACCCCAAACCTAGACATCGGGATTTGGTGTCTAATAAAATTACCTTAGAATATGATACCAAAAAATAAATCCTGATTGACAATTTATTAAATTAGTCTTGGTAACCTAGATACAGACATCAATGTTGAATCAAAATTGAAAACATGAATTAAAATATAATTTTAATTCAATAATAACATTATTCCATCATGATTATCATAGTATAACATTCATAGTAATCATAATTTATTCCAAATAAAAAAAATAAGTGTTTTCACAAATTCATATTATGTTTGAAGTACAAAAAACACTATCAATAATTAACAAGAATAGTCAATATAAAAAAATATATAATGTAAAAAAATTACATTTAAATTACATTAGAATCATAATGAGATAAATAATAATTATTACAGGGAGTTAAATAACTTAACATACATTAAATTTAAATCAATAATATAATAATGAGATGTGTCTATAGAATATAACATAGACAAAACACCCTTGATAATGAAAAAATATATGAATGAAGGAAATTATTAATTTTGGGATTCCGAGTTACCTAGAAATATGATAATGATACCATCATGATCTATCCTCCATATTGTTTAAAATAAGTTTTATAAAACCTATTTGATTTGCGTTAACAGCTTTCACAACACATTACCATCAAAATATATCCACCATATAGTTTAAATTACATGGTTAGAAACCCGAAGTGTTACATTATAACTGATATCACATCAGGAGACTAATGATACATTTAAAGTCTTATACAATATGTTCTCCAAAATATTTCATACCAATGCAAATAATTCCCCATATACTAAATAATCGATTTAATTCTTAAAAAATTCACATTATCATATATCTATATTGATTAAAGGATATAAAATTATCGTTATTTTATTTGTTAATAAAATCTATGTCAAAGTAAAATCCATATGTAAAAATTAAATATGATTTAATCATAATTAATATCCATGAAAATTAATATGTATATTTTGTGGAAATTTAATGTATAATGATCATAGGATTTTCAATGCCTCAATAATAAGATATGGACTACAAAAATGCATTAATGAATTTAATTTCAATACCTTCCTTAGTATAAATGATCAACACCCATACAAAGGAAGATTAATGATGGTTTCATTGAAATATAATCCAATTGGAGTGAAAATAATTATTTTTAATTTCATAATATAAAATCCAAAGAAATATCTTTAAAAATTTCTTGAGGAAAATATACCCCAATTTGAAAAACCATTTCAAAATCATATTCATAAAAAATAAATTTAAAAAAACATTCATAAAAAATATAAAAACAAATTTCTATGAAAATAATATTTGAAACATATAAAATAAAATTTAAAACATTTTATTGGTCACAGCGGCAAGAAATTATATTTCTTTCATACATGTTAAATAAATGTTTCTTTTCAATTTATTGATAAAATAAAAACATGATTTTTTAAAATGAAAATAATATTCAATTGAAAATATTTTTTATATATAAAAAATTTGTGAAATTCCATTATTAAATAATTTTAAAAACGATAAAGAAAATTTCAAAACAATTTTCGAAAACATTATTTTGGAAAAAAACATGTTTCCGATCGAAAAGAGAAATGATGTCAAATTTTCTTGAAATCATTTTAAAATCAATTAAGTACCAATGAGTGGAAAACTGGATCTATATGTGAAAAATATTAGGAATAAACATAGTAAATTAAAATTAATGTTTCCATTAAACAATGATAAAAAATTTCCTTTAATGGAAACCATGGGTAAATATTCTCAATTTGAATTTGATTGTGAAATAAACTCTTAAAATTAACATCATAATAATGTGAAAAATAATCAATGATTGGATTATGTGTCTAAAATAAAAATCCACATAAATGAAGTGGAAATAAATAATAATTTAAAACAATAATTATTCATATAAACTAATAATTTCTTATATAATGAATTAGAAGATTAACCTAATAAACAGAGTTTGAGTTAAGAAATCCCTTAGCTTACGATTTATTTTGGTTGAAAGTTTTTAACATCTTGTATGGATGTTTTAAAAATAATAATAACTTTTTATAGAAACATATTAATATTTATGATATCATTTATGATTCTTTTATAAAATATTGTCAATTAATCATTAATAATGATTCATTATTATCATTATTTTTGGGTAATAATTGATTTTCATTTAGAGTATTTATGAACATTTTATTTTTGTTCATATTAATTTGATCTTCATTTAATAATATATAGATTTTAAAAAATTATATATATAAAATATATATTCATTATATTATTATTTACTAAAATCAATAAAATCGGGTGATAAGAAATGAAGTACACCATTCATGGAGACGATAGGATGTATGTATGCATGAATGTTGTTTCCAATATGTTCTCATATTGAATGAAATAAAATTAAATAATATATATATTTATATATATATTTTAAATTATAAATTTCATGTAACATATATCACATATTTTTTTTGAATCCAACCTTAATACATTAAATGTAAAACATTAATGAAATATATCCTTTAGAAAGGAGGATGTTCTCCTTACACATGAGCGATATTATCGTATTCAAAGAAAATAAAAATCATGAAGATATTTGTGATATAGTAATTATAGAAGAATAATAATGTCATAATTATCATATATATATATATATATTATAAGTCTATTATTTTCACTAATCATGGAAGGTTGTAATGAAAAAATGAATGACATAAGTTAGAGAGGCAGTAGTCTGCCAAATGTAGCCTTGATTATTTCATCATCCAATTGATGTAGGTTTTTGAATTTTTGTGTAAAAACTATAACATTATAATATATTTTTATGTTAAATATTATGATAATGTTGTATAATAATATAATAATATAAATTTATGGATGTCGAGAAGGAAATAAAATAAAAACCATTATAGATTAACATTACATATTCTTTGGGTATCTTCTGTAGGATGAAACTAAACACTATAAAAATTCATTACATACAAAAACAATTATAATATGATTTTCTTAGGGATATTTTTGAGATATTTTTCATGGGTTTTTAATATCCTAATTTCTTTAGAGGTGTTAATAATGGGGGATTGTGAGTTCTCTTTCATAGTTGAGGAGGAGTGTTATTCTTATAAATACTCAAAAGTATTCACTCTTGGGAGGATTCCTCTACTTCATGTTTAATATTAATTGTATATTAATGGATTTTAATGAATATTTTTCTGATAAAAACATCCACCACTCAAAAATACGTTAATTTTTATAATGTTCTTCTTAACATCTACATTTACTTATTTTACCATTTTGATTTTTTCCCCTAATGTGACTAGTTTTATTTAATAGTTAATTTATAAATTTAGACTAAATTATATTAAAAAAATATTTGTAAATTTATACTAAATTATTCTAAATATGAAATACAATTTAAAAAATAAAAAGCACGAATGTGTTGGAAGTTAATTTTGATAGAAGCACATGTAACGCACAAAAACATTTCATTAACATTAATCATGTTAAAAAAATTTATACTATTTAAGGGTCAATATGTTCATTCTAAAAGATAAATTTTCCCATTTATGGGCCATATTATATATTTATTATCAATTAAAAGTCACACAGAATATAATAGTTTTTTTATTAAATTTGAGTCAATTAACAAAATATATTTTTAATAAAAAAATATTAATGTCAATTTTCACATTATTTATTTATATTGAATTTTAAAATATCAATAAAAGGATGTAATAAAATATATTAGTTTCAAAATAGTGAAACACCATTTAATTATTACCAAAATTAATGCATCTCAATAACTAAATTATTTTAATATTTTTTATCATATATTATATTTAATTATCAACTAAATAGTTATTGTGTTGGAATTTCATAAGAATTTTAAGTAACTAATTAACAAATATAAATTAATATTTAAATTAATATGATAAAATAAACTATTTAATATTTACATGGAAAATATATAATCATTAAAATGTGGTTTTTTTATTATCCCAAATCCTTATAAATATTAAAGGCAATGAATGTTCTATTTTTTTTCGTTTTCGTTACATAACTATTTATATCGGACACTTTTATGAAATGGTATCCCATAAACAATTAAGATATGATACTATTGTGTTAATGGTATAAATAGGTCAAAATAAAGGGTCTTTCACTAATTTTTATGACATTTTACACCTTATATTCTATGTTTAACAACTTTGTAAACTCATTTTTACCATGATCGCTATAATTGATTTTAACATTATTCAATAATAATTAGGGTCAAATATTAATTTTACCCAATTAGATAATTCTAATTATTATAATTACAAATAGGGAATACTTTTTAAAATACTCTACTTATATATATGGTATAATTTATTTTAAAATTAATCTCATAGATGTGTAGAGAAATCTTATTTTTAAGAGAAAATGTTAAAAATCATACGATTTTGTTATATCAAAATTCATTATATAAATGTATCTAATGAAAACATATGGATTAGTTTATCTATAATTGATCGATTTTTTATTTAAAAACAAATTACAAATATATCTTAACATTAAAATTATATATAAAATAATAAATATTTCAATTAAAAATATGTATTTTCAGTATTCATAAAAAAATGATATTTATCACAAAAATACCAAAAAATAACCATAAGATAATTATTAAATTTTAAATTTAAAAATTAAGTTAATTTTTTAAAATAATATTTATAAATTTTTAATAATTTATTTTAATAACAGGTTCCCTTATAAAAAGTAGTAAAATAGCCTCCAAAAAACATTGTTTTTATGTGTAAAATTTTATTTATTTTTATCTTATTCTAATAAAATATATCAGGTAAATATAAATTTTTTTTATTGAATATATAATATAGAAATTTTATTAACAACAATCAAAATTATAAATTAAGTTATAATTTTATGATTAAATTTATTTTGTGCATAATTTTTTAAAAAAACCATTCCTTTATCTTATATTGTTTTTTATATTAATTTATAATTAATCGATAACCAATGACTTCAACAATAAATTTTCTTAATTTATATAATACTATTTATATTGTCCAATTTAATTTCCATGAGATAATCTACATTTTAAATATAAATTTTAATAGTATACTATATAACTCATCCTTGCATGTAACACATTCTATCAAAGAAACTCGTTGTGGCATAAAACATAAGATACTTAACTATTGCATTCATGAAAAGCTATAGAATAAATTTAATTAATATTAAATAGAAAATATTTCATTAATTCCTCTAATTCAATATTACATTATACTCATGGTGTTGTGTTTCATACTCTTTATCAAATAAAATGTTTTTGTTTCAAAATTTTAATGGTGTTACATTCTCCAATACATAAATAAATTATCTCCTCAAAATATAGAATTTATCTTATAAATTGAGGGTTGTAAATTTTTAAAACTCCTTATTACGAAAACCATGTAATAAAATAGTCAATAAAACAACTCTTTAATAAGAACGTAGTAGAAGTGTGATGTTTATATAGAATAACACATATCTTGATATCTAAGTTAGAGAGCTTTTGTCGATGTTGAAGATATTAACATCGAGGAAAAGAAATAATATTTAAAGATGGTTATTTAGGTCATTGATCACAGTCATGTAAATGACTAATGGAATTATAATTGGTTCATAACCTTAAATATGTGATTATTTAGAAGATAATTTTTAAAGAAAGGGTATTATGACAACATTTTTGATTCAAAACCCCTTTTCTAAAAGATGATGAATTATATAACTCTCTAGAAATATAAGAAAATAATTCTTTAACACGTTTCTATTTAATTTGAAAACTTTAATATTTTTTGTTTTTTTTTCGAATTCTAATTCGTATCATCAGGAAATGAATATCCAAAAATGAACAATGATTCCTTAAGAAAACAAATACCACAAAAGTATAGGTTTCGGTCAAAGTCGGGCCTAAGAAAAAATTATAAAAGAGGACAAGTAGAGTCTGGTATTTCAATGGTTTATTAAAAATATGGAAATATATGACATGACACATATCATCATCCTTAATTGGGACACAATATTCTAGAGTTCTAAAGGACCATTCCATATTTATCTCCCTGAATTTATTCTTTAATAGAGCATATTCCACATTATTTTCCTCTATGTATTCATGTGAGATAACTAAATTGTGTTAATATTTATTTCTATGGAAATAAATTAAATGTGGAATTATTTTCCAAGGCATTTTAATTATTCGAGTTTTCAGTGGTTTAAAAACAATTTATGATTCATATTCAATACATAAAAGGACCACTGATATAGAGAAGCATACCAAATTTCATAAAATATAGACAATAATTCTACTTTATAGGATACTATAATTAGAGTGTAATGATGAAAGAACACTTTGATTAAATGAAGTTATGTTCAGAAGATGCCTCCATAACCTGAGTGGCCCAGCATGGATGAGGTTCCACTATCAATATTGACTTTGAGAAAAATATGAATTGGGGAATCAATCATAAATATTTGGGAACCCTAGGGTTCCCTTCCCTTCTTCCCACACCCAAAAGCATGAAGGTAAGATAATAATTTAGTTATTGGACATACCTCATGCTCACAACATTGATACACATTACACTTTCTTGTGTAATGTGATAATTCACATTGTGTGTTGAAGGTTGGTGGTCATCAAACAACATGGCATTTCATTTAGTTAAAACCCCTAAGAAAATAGGTTTCACGAATGACAATAGGGGATTCTTAACCTTTTCCCTATATCCATAATTGGTGATCCTCTATATGTGATCATTCAGATATATATGAGTTATGATTTCCATCCTATACATGTAACTTTTTTAAAACCATATAATCTACAAATACCGATATATAAGTAAGATGTATTGTGCATCATACTCTTCCATCGATCATATATGATAAGATAACACAATTTGTTGTCCTTCTATTTTAAGTTGATAATCTATTACAATTTTATTTTCTTATATCCTCTAGATAATAAAAAATCTTGAAAGTTCAATGAATGGTTCTATGAATTTTTTGAAACACGGCTGAGGTCTATTAGAGGATCTACAATACATCATGTAATAATCCTTATTATTAAATTTCCCATTCATTTTTTGCTTCCATATAAGGTAATAAACATCCATATATGTGTAATTATGAATACCTAGAAAAAAATGACTTGGAACTTAACTATCTAATATTTTGTATTTTGATAAAAAGTTAATAATGGACTTGTTTGAAAGTTTAGGGGATACACACATGGTATTTTATTGTGTGCTTCACAAACATACATTGGTAAAAAAATTGAGGGGAATACTCTTTTTACCAACCTCTTAGTTTCGTGTAAGGTTCTATTAATTGAGTGCCTGTGAGATTCCTAAATAGATTATTCAAGAGTGTTATTTTACCTATTCAGTAGTCTCCCATTGTGTTAGTTGGGAGGAAAATCACAGAAAGTATTACGAACCATACTTTATATACATTGTTAATACTTCAAAATTGAATCATACTTATTACAACAGATAACAAAAACATGAAAGGACCGTATAGGAATAGTGTATTTGGAAACTGGGAAACATAAATAACTGGTTCATAAAGCATCTACACTGTCTCCTATTTATTTCATCATATCTAGAGTCCCTTTTGGCATATCCTACTTAATAACCTTCTTCCTGACCTGGGGAAAGAAAACATACAAAAGGGTGAGCTCAAATGCTCATTAAGGGTAAACAAAAGAAATATCAATCACGTCATATTCATAAGAACATAAAATTCTTGAAATCTTAACCTGCAAAAGAGTTCATAATTTCATAACATGGGATAAATCATAGTAGTGAAATGTAATCCCAATAATCATAATATAAAACATGAAAATTTGTGGAATACACAAATAATAATAGAGAATCATTTCTTAGTAGTCAAGACTCATTTCCAAGTCTATCTTAGCGGAAAAAGTTCATTTCTAAACTGAGTTCACTCCTCGTTTCAGTCATGTTTCACTAAACCGGTTTAACCTGCTGTTCCAGCCATGTCTATCTCATGAGATATAAATATTTACCCAATGTATTGGAGGGATATAGAGGTCCCACCCATCTCATAATGAAACTATTCTTATGTGTGCCATAAAATCATAAATCAAACATCAGAGTATAACCCATGTAATAAAAATGGGATTCGTAAACATCATAACATCATAAAACAATTCATATAAGATAAAGGAATTCATAAAAATAATTCCATCACAACATAATCCAATCAATGTAACAATAGGAATAGAAACAAAACCCTATATTATCATAGATGGAAAATAATATTGATAAAACACTTGAACTCCATTCTTGAGGAAAATATCCTTTCTACTTCAAAAACATTTTCCTTTCTTAACATGTCATACAATTTTAAACTAAAAGTAGTTGATTAAAAATAAATGTGAAAACATATAAATGAATATTTTTCTAAATAATGTTTTAAAAATCCATTCATGCCGTATAAGTTAAAAAACATTCTTCTCGTACTTTTGTCGGAAAAGTCAAAAAGTACCTCGTACGAAAAAAGACAGATGATTCCTTTCATATATTTTACTAAAAACTCACCGAAGGGTAAAATTGGATTTAAAAAATTTATTTGGATGGAAATAATATTATATATTGAGAAAAAATTTAATGTGGATGATAAAATACACCCTAGTAAATACAGAAACATAAACAATCTCGGATAAAAATGAGATTGTGATATTTTTCCTTAGCTTTGGTCTGATTTGCTTCGTATGTGTTTGAACCTCCTGTATAATGATTTAAATAATGTCATTGACTTATTATAGAATCATTATCTTTGTTATGATATGATATATGGCAATATTCTTATCTTCTTATTGGTAATATTTCATTGCTACTTATTATTCGGGTGTTTATTACTTTTTGTTTTTATGCGTGTTTTGTCGAAGAAATTCTTATTTTTCTCTTTTGGTTATAGATACATCATTTCCAGAATGTTATTAGTGTTATATATATGATATTAATTCATTCAATTTATTTATATAATCAATATGCAATGATGATCATGAAGAACGAATCATATCACATCGTGGAGACGGTATTCCATACGTACGCACGAGCGATGATATTGTTCCCATGATCGCAGAATTGTATTGGAGTGTATGAATACTATTTAAGAATCAATATCACTTTAAAATAATCATATATAGTTATTATTTATACCATTATACCCATCCAAGTAAGGTGGTGGTGGAAAATATATTACACCATGGCGTGGAGACAGTATTCTGTATGTACGCACGCGTGGTGATTTCGTTTTCCATAGGATGGACAGATTGTGAAATAGGGTTGTTTCATACTTATAATAATATACCATTATATGAGTGATACTGATTTTATAACTTTATAATGAAAAAACTAAAAAATAATAAGTGGAATAAGAAATAAAGTTGAAAAAATCGGTAACAGACATTATCTCTTCATTGAAGCGCGTCTTTGTGACCTCCTCTTAGGGCACTAAAATTGGTCTTTTAATAAGACCAGGACCTCTAGGATTTTTAGGGAAATTTAGAAGATAATTTTTCAGGGTTTGGTAGAGATTTAAGGCTCAATGTTATGTGAGGAAGAGAGGGAGGATGTGCCCTTTTATAAGGGAGGAGAGGGGCACCATTGGAAAAACTAAAATTATTATTTTATTATAAAATCATATTCAGTTTTTAATAGCTCCAAATTGATTTATTTTGAATCTATGGTGGGTATGAGTCTAAATCCTCTCATCCAATAGAATTTATACAAGTTTAGGTATCTATTTTAACTTCATCATTTAGGTTTAACTTTAGGTTATATAATTTTACTTTTACCGTGTCTTCTTGTTTTCTTACACTATATGGCTAATAAACATACTATAAATATCCAAAAGAACCCCAAGTAGTTTATTATTAATATATATAACCTTATATGAGTCATTTGGACAGCCCTAGATCTTTTGGAATAAAATAACAATTAATAATATAATATTTGTTTTAAAAACAATTTTATGTCAATTTTGACACTATTTGGTAATTGATTTTTGTGAAAATCATAACAGAATTATTAGTTCTAAAACAGTTATTTAAATCAATACTAATATGTTATATAAACATATAAAATTAGTTTAATTCATAAAAAGACTCAAATAACATTTATTTGGGTATTTATAACATCAATTATGTTAATATTTCATTAATAAGATAATTATTGCATCATCATTGTGTCATAAATAAATTAATTTATTTAATGTAAAAATTTTTTAAATAAAATAAAATTATGTAGGAAATATTTTTATCTTTCTAATTAATATTTATAGTCTAATTTATCTTATATATAACCATATATTAAATTTTTTTTACTTATTAAACATTGATTTTAACTATTTTAACCCTTCTTTAAATAAATTAATATTAAATGTCCTAATATAATCCATGTGGCCCTAAATGGATATATTTTATTCGTAAGGTTGTTTATGGTCGAATTACACTTATCCAATAGAATTAGGACATGTATTATGGTAATAATAATATCATTTTTACCCTTAATTACCCTATTTACTTTTAACCATGGTAAAAAATTAAAAAGTTACGATTCACCAAAAAATATTTTCATCTCATTGAACCACATTTTAGTCCTTGATATTGACTATGTCTCTTGGATTTTAGAAATTCCACTCACAGAAGCAGTAAAATTAGGTTTTATTTGAATTTGGAAATTCTCTTAGGAGGTCGGTAAAAGATGGTGAATAGTTCAATAAAATTTTTATATATCTAAAATTATTATAAAATGACTCCAATGAATTTCATTGAACTTATATAGGTATTATGTATCAATTTTTACCTAAAATAAATTTAAATAAAATAAATAATTATATAAATAAAAATTCAGTTTTTATATAGTAACCTAGTGTTTTCACTATTCATCAAAAATTGAATATTTTCAAAAATATACCAAAATTTCACCCTATGATAATTTATATATTCCAAATCCAAAAATGAAGTTCGTTTTGAAAAATAAAAATTAAAATATTTCAAAAAGTGGGTATTACTATTCATAACGGCTATTTTTAATAATATTTTAATAGCATATCGTTGTTTAGTGAAACTCGGTATTGCGTACGACGCATGCAATCGAGGAAAGTCGTGATTGCGTGTAAAGCAAGACAAGATAGTGTTGTGTGTAGTGAAATATTCCTTTGATGATTTATATAACATAAAAAAAATTTCTCATAAAAGTCTCGGGTGTTACATTCTACCCCCCATAAAACGAATTTCGCCCTCAAAATTCGTTACTTTATAAAAAACAGATGAGGCTACCTTTCCCTCATCATATCCTCAAGCTCCCATGTAGCTTCTTCTAATTGGGGGTTCCTCAATAAAACATTCTCCAAGAGAGTGGTCTTGTTCCATAGGAATTTTTTGCTACGATCCAAAATCTCTATCGGTTGTTCTTCCTAAGAAAGATCTTGCTCCAGCGGTACAACTTCTGAGCTGAGTACATGTGAAGGATCTGGTATGTACTTCCTCAGTAGAGATTCATGGAACACATCATGAACTTGGGAGAGATTCTGTGGAAGCTCCAATTGGTAAACTACCTTCCCAACACAGTCCAGTATTTCGAAAGGACCGATATATCTAGGGATCAACATTCCCTTCTTTCCAAATCTCATTACTCTTTTCAAAGGATATATTCGTACGAACACTTTATCACCCACTTCAAACTCTAGGTCTTTTCTTCGGTTGTCGGCATAAATTTTTTGTTGACTCTGAGCTCCTATAATGTGTTGTTGAATTGATCTGACCTTTTCTGACATCTCATCAACAAGATCAGGTCCTAATAGCATTCTTTCCCCAACTTCATCCCAGCAAGTTGGAGTCTAACATTTCATTCCGTAGAGAGATTCATAAGGAGCCATATGAATACTAGAGTGAAAGCTATTATTATAAGAAAATTCCACCAAAGGTAGGTGTTGATCCCAACCACCTTTGAAATCCATAGAGAAATCTCTCATCATATATTGAAGAGTTTGAATTGCCCTCTCAGACTGACCGTCTGTCTGAGGATAATAAGAAGTGCTGAAACTCAACTCTTTATCCAGAGTATGCTGAAAACTTCCCCAAAACATCGAGGTAAATCTCAGATCCCTATCATATATAATAGAAAATGGTACTCCATGCAATCTTACCACTTACTTTACATATATCCTGGCAAGCTGATCAAGAGATAATTCCTCTCTAATAGTGATAAAGTGTGCCGACTTTGTATGAAAATCAACTATGACCCAGATAGCATTATTGCCTTTGGATGTTTTAGGAAGTCCAGTGACAAAGTCCATAGTGATGTTTTCCCATTTCCATTCTGGTATTGGTAATGGTTGTAACATCCCCTTAGACTTCTGTCTCTCAGCCTTAACTTGTTGTCAAACCAAGAATTGAGGGACATATTCAGAAACAACTCTTTTCATGCCATCCCACTAGAAGTACTCTTTCAAGTCCCTATAATTCTTCGTGCTTCTAGGTTAAATAGATAATGTAGTACTGTGAGCCTCATCCAGTAGCTCCTTCTTTAATTCTGGGATGGGAGGAACACAAACCAAATTCCTGAACTTTATTATCCCATCACATTCAAGGTTGAATTCAAGAACATTTCTCACCTTCTTTTGTAACTCTACATCTTCTTTCTGTGCCTCTTTAATCATCACATGTATTGATGGTTGTACATTATTTTGAGAAAGTTACGATTTTCACCTTCCATTATAGTTCCAAGATCCATCCTTTGTAAATCCATAAATATTGAATGTTTTGTGATCCTCATCATGGATAAGCTAGCATGGTCTTGTCAACATAATGTGTCTTCCACCTTGTTTCCTTTCCCAGGCTAGTAATGAATTGAGCAGTCATAATCCTTATTCAGTTCCAACCATCTTCTTTGGAGCATATTCAGCTCCTTTTGTGAGAAAATATACATTAAACTTTTATGATCAGTATAAATATCACACCATTCTCCATAAAGATAATGCCAAAAAATCATTAATGAAATGATTACCACAGCTAACTCCAAATCATGAATTTGGTAATTTGTCTCATTGATTTTCAAATGTCTTGGGGCATAAGCTATCACCATATCATTTTTCATAAGAACACAACCCATCCCCTTCTTGGATGCATCACTGTAGATCACAACCCTTTATCTAGTAAAAGGAAGTGTGAGTACAGGTGCAATGGATAACCTTCTTTTCAACTCCATGAAATTCTCTCCACATTCCTCCGTCTAAACAAACATAACTCCTTTCCTAGTCAACTTGGTGAGTGGATTATATAATCGTGAAATATATTTCACAAAACGTCCATAATATCTAGACAAACCAAGAAAACATCAGATCTCAGTTACTGTTGTTGGTCTCGACCATCTTTCGATAACCTTTGTTTTTGCTAAATCCACAGATATCCCCTCTTTTGAGATTCTGTGACCCAAAAATGAAACATTTTTATGCCAAAATTCACACTTGGTAAATTTGGCATAAAGATTCTTCTTTCTCAAGGTCTTAAATATAATTCTCAAGTGATCTTCATGTTCTTTCTTTCCCTTTTAATATACAAGAATATCGTCTATAAAAAATACCACAAGCTGATCAAGATAGCCTCTAAAGACTCTATTCATCAGATACATGAAGATAGCAGGGGAATTAGTAACACCAAATGGCATCACTATAAATTCATAGTGTCCATACCTTGTATGGAAAGCCGTATTTGGTATATCCTCCATTTTGACACTTAATTGATGATACCCTAAACGAAGATCAATCTTGGAAAAGTATTGAGCTCCGTGTAGATGGTCAAATAAGTCAACAATGTGTGGGAGATGATATTTGATCATGATAGTGATCTTGTTAAGTTCTTGATAATAAATACAGAGTCTCATAGATCCATATTTTTTCTTAATAAATAGAACAGGTTCTCCCCAAGGTGACGTACTAGGGTGTATGAATCCCTTATAAGGATTCTCTTGGAGTTTTTTCTTCAATTCCTACAACTCAATTGGGGTCATTCTATAAGGTGTCTTTGAAATAGGTAATTCACCCGGTACGAGTTCTATTGAAAACTCAACTTCACGATTTTGTTGGAAGACTTGGTAATTCCTCCGGAAAGACATCATCAACCTCCTGTACAATGGGAATATTCTTAATCGTGAGTTTCTCTCCAGCCATTTGAGATAAATATCCATCATTTAGTGGAATCATGACCCATATGATGGAAGAAATTTCCACTGGAAGGTTATGTTCATCCTTGCATCGATAGATGATCATAGATTAATCTGGAATATGAAATGTGACTTCCCTTCTTTGGTAATTGATTTGAGCTCCATATAGAGAAAGCCAATCCATGCCAAGAATCACATCAAATTTAACTATAGGAAGGATTACAAGATTTTCAGGAAACACTTTCCCAAAAACATCAATCAGAGAATAATTATAAACTTCGGATACAACAGTTGTTCCATTAGGAGTTGTCACAGCCAACTCAACATCTAATTGTTGATGTAATACGGTGATACCATTAGAAAATTCTTCAGATATAAAAGAGTGGGTGGATCCAGAATCAAATAAAACATTTTCTACTTTAGAGTGGATGGTATGTGTGCCTCTCACCACTTCGTTGTCGTACTCCACATCGATGATAGTAATTGCATGTGACTTTCCTTTGCCTTTATCCTTAAGAGTTTGTTTAAGTCGATCATCATCATCAAAAAATGGATTTGGGCATTGATTGGCATAATTCCCCATCTCCTTACACTTGAAACATTAAAGTGTAGTAGGTTTATTCTGTGTATCCCTTCCTTTGTTTGCATCATTAGACATTTTCTTCCCATTATTTTGATATTCAATTGCCCGATGACCTTCTTTTCCACACATATAACATTTTTTTGGCCCCTTAAGACAATTTCCTCCATGTTTCTTTCCATACATTTAGCATAAGGGAAAACTCATCTTCTTTTTAGTGTGCTCTTTAGATTTTCCTTTTAATTCCATTTTCCCCTTCTTATCAAACCCATATGGCTGATGGGTTACACGAATCTCCATCTCATATATGGGAGCACATCTAAAGATTTCCTCATAGATATTAAAGTCCCTTATGGATAACGCCCATCGAAGACTTGGTATTAAGCCACTAAAGAATCGATCGATTTTAATCTTAGGTTGGATAATAATTCTAGAACCGTACCTTGAAAGTCTTGTAAAATTTTCTTCGTAGGTACCAACAGATTCATCATCCTTTTACTTTAGTTTAAGAAACCCCTTCTCCATATTTTTTTGATTACTATGAGGGAAGTACTTATTGAAAAATAAGTTCTTGAACTCGTCCCATTCCGTGGAATCAATTTCATCTCTTTGCCTCGTATTCTTGATAAGATTCCACCATTGATCAGCATCTCCTTCAAAACGATACACTGCTAAAATGACTTTATCATGTTCATAATATTGAAGAAATAAAAATATATTTTCAGTGGTACTGATCCATTGTTCAGCCACTAATAGATCAGAAGATCCGCTGAATGAAGGTGGACGCTACCTCATGAAGGATTCAACAGAATTCTGCTCCTTCCTTTTCTCGTTTGGAAGTCCTGCATGATTCATAGCTTGAGAAAGTTGTGTGAGCATGTCTACAAGATTTTTCATTCTAGATCCCATAACGTTTGGTTTCTCAGGGGGACAATCATTGCATTTCCTGTCATATTCCGCATGAACACAGTTCCTTCGGGTTCCATCCATTGACTAAAACCAAGAAAAATAGTGTGAGAAACACTAATTATAATAGGAAAACCACATAATCAACAATAAAAATTTACACTTAAGGTCTTATCGTAGGTTATTCATGACCATTTCTAAAACACTGAGATTGTGTTCTATGCTTAGACATATCCTTAGGTTTCTTACTAAGGCTTTCACATCCTAGTTTCCAAAGGTTGACTATACCTTTCTTCTAATACCAACTGTAATGTCCCACAATTTACATACATTGTTAATAATTCAAAATTGATGCATACTTATTACAACATATAACAAAACCATGAAAGGACCGTATAGGTATAGTGTCTTTGGAAACTGGGAAACATAAAAAACGGGTTCATAAAGTATATACACTGTCTCCCATTTATTTCATCATATCTAGAGTCCCTTTTGGCATATACTACTTAATAACCTTCTTCCTGACCTGTGGAAAGAAAACATACAAAAGGGTGAGCTCAAATGCACAGTAAGGGTAAACAAAAGAAATATCAATCACATCATATTCATAATAACATGACATTTTGGAAATCATAACCTGTAAAAGAGATCATAATTTCATAACATGGGATAAATCATAGTAGTTAAATGTAATCCCAATAATCATAACTAAAAACATGAAACTTCGTGGCATACACTAATAATCATATAGAATCATTTCATAGTAGTCAAGACTCATTTCCAAGACTATCTTAGCGGAAAAAGTCCATTTATGAACCAAGTTCACCCCTCGTTTCAGTCCTATTTCACTGAACCGGTATAACCTGCCATTCTATCCATGTCTATATCATGAGATATAAATCGTTACACAATGCATTGGAGGGAGATATAGGTCCCACCCTTCACAAAATTAAACCATTCTTATGTGTGCCACAAAATCATAAATCATACATCATAGCATAACCTATGTAATAAAAATGGGATTCTTAAACATAATGACATCATAGAACAAATCCTATAAGATAAAGGAATTCATAAAAATAATTCCATCACGAAATAATCAAATTAATGTAATAATAGGGATAGAAACTGAACCATATATTATCTTAGATTTAAAATAATTTTGATAAAACACTTGAACTCCATTCTTGAGGATAATTTCCTTTCTACTTAAAAAACATTTTCCTTTCTTAACAGGTCATACAATTTTAAACTAAAAGAATTTGATTAAAAATAAACTTGAAAAATTGTAAAAGATGATTTTTGTAAATAATATTTTAAAAATAAATTCATTTCGTATAAGTGAAAAAAATCATTCGTCTCGTACTTTAGTCGGAAAAGTCAAAAAGTACCTCGTACGAAAAATGACAAAAGATTCCTTTCATATCTTTTAATAAAAACTCACCTAAGGGTAGAATTGGATTTAAAAAATTGTAGGTGGATGGAAATAATATTACATATTGAGGAAACATGGATGTGGATGATAAAATAAAATCCAGTAAATACCAATGTATAAACAATCTCGGATAAAAATGAGATTGTGATATTTTCCCTTACCTTAAGTCTGATTTGCTTCGTAACTGTCCGATCCTCCTGTATAATGATTTAAATAATGTCATTGACTAATTCCAGAATCATAATCATTGTTATGATATCATATATGGCCATATTCATTGCTCTTTATTTTTAATATTTCATTGCTACTTATTATTCAAGTGTCTATTACATTTTGTTCTTATGCGTGTTTTGTTGAATAAATTCTTATTTATCTCTTTAGGTTATAGATACCTCATTTCCAGAATGGTATTAGTGTAAAATATATCATATTCATTCATAAAATTCATTTATATAATCATTATGCATTTAATATCATGTAGAACAAGTCACATCACATCGTGGAGACGGTATTCCGTACGTATGCACGACCGATGATATCGTTCCCATGATCGTGGAATTGTATTGGAGTGTACGCATACTATTTCAGAATCAATAGCACTTTAAAATGATCATATATAGTAATTATTTACATCATTATACCCATCCAAGTAAGGTGGTGGTGGAAAATAGTTTACACCACGGCGTGGAGACAGTATTCTATACGTACGGACGCGCTGTGATTTCGTTTTCCTTAGGATGGATAGATGGTGAAATATTGCGGTTTCATACATATAATAACATACCAGTATATGAGTGATACTGATTTTATTATTTCATAATGAAAAAACTAAATAAGAATAAGTGTAAGAAGAAATAATGTTGAAAGAATCGGTTACAGACATTACCTCTTCTTTGAAGCGTCTCTTTGAGACCTCCTCTTAGGGCACTAAAATTCATCTTTGAAGAAAACTAGGACCTATAGGATATTTCTAGGGAATTGGAGGAGAGAATTTTTTAGGGGTTGGAAGATATTTAATGCTCAATGTGATGTGAGGAAGAGAGGGAGGAGGTTCCCTTTTATAAGGGATGAGAGGGGCACCTTTGGAAAAAATAAAAATATTATTTTATTATAAAGTCATATTCGGTTTCTAACAGCTCCAAATTGATTTATTTAGAAGCTAAGGTGGGTATTGGTAGAACTTATCTCATCAAATATAATTTAGACATGTTTAGGTATCTATTTTAACCTTATAATATATATTTAAATTTAAGTTAGATAATTTAACTTTTACAGTGTCTTTTTGTTTTCTTACACTATAAGGTTAATAAAGTTACTATAACATGACAAACAATCCCCAAGTTGTCTATTATTAATATATATAACCTTATCTAAGTCATTTGGAAGATCCATAGATTTTTTGGAATAAAATAACAATTAATAATATAATATTAGTTTTAAAAACAATTTTATGTCAATTTTGACACTATTTGGTAATTGATTTTTGTGAAAATCATAATAGAAATATTAGTTCAAAAAAGTTAATTAAATCAATACTAACATGTCATATTAACATATAAAATTAGTTTAATTCATAAAAAATCTCAAATTATATTTATTTTGGTAGTTATAACATCATTTATGTTAATACTTCATTAATAAGTTAATTACTGCATCATCATAGTGTCATAAATAAATTACATTATTTAATGCCTAAAAATTATAAATAAAATACCATTATTTAGGAAATATTTTTATCTTTATAATGAATATTTATAGTTTAATTTATCTTATGTATAACCCGATATTAAAAAATAGTTACTTATTAAACATTGATTTTAACTATTTTAACCCTTCTTTAAATAAATTAATATTAAATGGCCTAATCTAACCCATGTGTGCCTAAATGGTCATATATTATTCCTAAGGTTGTTTCTAGTCTAATTAATCTTATAAAGTAGAATTATTACATGTGTTAGGGTAATAATAATATCATTTTACCCTTAATTACCCTATTTACTTTTAACCATGGTAATAAAATAAAAAGTTACTATTCACCAAAAATTATTTTCATCTCATTGAACCACATTTTAGTCCTTGATATTAACTGAGTATCTCAGATTTTTGAAATTCCACTCACATAAGTAGTAAAATTATGTTTTATTTGAATTTTTAAATTCTCCTAGGTGGCGTGTAAAAGAGGGTAAAAAGTTCAATAAAATTTTCATATATCTAAAATTATTATAAAATGACTCCAATGAATTTCATTGATCTTATATAGGTATTATGTATCAAATTTTCCGTAAAATAAATTTTAAAAAAAATAAATAATTATTTAAATAAAAGGTCGGTTTTTTAATTGTAACCTAGTGTTTTCACTATTCATCAAAAATTGAATGTTTTTAGAAAAATACCAAAAATTCACCCTAGGCTAATATCGATATTCCAAATCCAAAAATGAAGTCTGTTTTGAAAAATAAAAATATCAGAATTTCAAAAAGTGGGTATTACTATTCATAACGGCTATATTTAATAATATTTTAATAGAATATCGTTGTTTAGTGAAACTCAGTATTGCGTACGACGCAAGCTATCGAGGAAGGTCTTGATTGCGTGTAAAACAAGCCAAGATAGATTTGTGTGTAGTAAAAGATTCCTTTGATGATTTTTATAAAATAAAAACAAAATTTTTCTCATAAATGGCTCGAGTGTTATAGAAAGTGTGCTTAAAAATAAAATACCATATGAATTTTTATATAATTCAATCATTATAAATCCTGATGTCTTTAATTCCAAGCCCTCCCATGCCAATATGATTAATTGATGACTTCTATGAAACAATGATCCACTTTTATCATAGACCTACCATGTTCATATAATTTTCTTAATCATGCCTTGAAGTTCTTTAATTAGATTTCCAGTCCACCAATAATGATTAAATTATTAGAAAAACATATATGTTATTGTAGGGTTTAAAGGAACTCCCTTCCATCATTGGACATGGCCATCCCTTTACATATATTGATTTTACTGAAAGTTACTGATCATATTTCCTCCATATAATTTCTCTCCACCTTTCCCCAAAATA
This sequence comes from Viscum album, assembly GCA_963277665.1. Taxonomy (NCBI): domain Eukaryota; kingdom Viridiplantae; phylum Streptophyta; class Magnoliopsida; order Santalales; family Viscaceae; genus Viscum; species Viscum album. The sequence goes on from OY728165.1 coordinate 1,936,850,392, forward strand.
GGGGTACAATAATATAATTTAAATTAATATATCACCTCTTTACTCCAAGTCATTTAATTATTTTGTTTTGTATTCCCACTGGTATTAGAAAACCAAAAAGAATGGATTATTTTTCTCATATTTTGGAATATCTATCCACCTATTTATGAAATGAAATTAGAGATTTAATATATAATATATTATTTCTTGTAGATTTACCAAACAGAAGAATACCATCAACATGTAAAATATTTCATAGAGACTAATCATTACTCACATCATCGATTTGGTTATAGAAGCAAATCTTAGTATGGTAATTGATATATCTCTTTAAATAATCTTCATTATTGGAATATATAATTCATAAATGTAGATAACCTTGTGTCACACACTTATAGAATAGAAATAACCCTATAGGGGATCCATAAATAAGAATATAAGACCTTGCAGAGCTACAAGTGATGTTAATAAAATTTATAACCACATTTGTGAAACCATATCTTCTGAGGACATAAAAAATAAATCTCTATTTTTATTTTTCAGATACATTGGAGATGTCAATTTTGAGAGAAATAACAAATTATTATTTTTTCCACTTGATTAGATTTACACATTCTGAGGATGTGATGAGAAAATTCGAAATGTTCTTCCAATGGATAATACCATATTGGATTAATGTTATATTATGTTTAAAAATACCCCTCTTCATGTTCATGGTATTCTTATTCATGAGTTTTGGAATCATGTTCCCAAGTAAACTAAACTAATGTAATTAATATCAAGTGCATTATCCTTCTTGAGTATCAAGGATTAAGATTTAATTTATCCCTTATGAAATTGAGTAATGTTTTACTAATTTGTTGATTTCATCTTTGGTATCATCTAGAAAAATATCCCAATAAAACATATAGAATTTGTTAGTAAATCCATCTAGTCAAGAAGCACTCTCACCGTTGAGAGTTAATAATGATACTTTTATTTCCGCTTTGGATTGATCCATGATATGTGTTTGGGTTTTCTATCCTCAATGCAAGAAGTTATGTTATCAAAATTTTTTTGTGTTTTGACTATTCCATTATTTGAATAGAGTTACAAGAAATCATCTACCACTACTTGAGACATCACATTTTTAGATTTGTATAGTCTTCCATTTTTTTTGTTTTGACCATGCCATATATGATGGGTTATCACCCAACATATAGGTTTTACTTTTCATAAAAAAATATTAATATAATTCATATAACATTGCCATTAAATATTTTGGCTATACATGAAATAATATTTATCATTTAATAAACTTTTTTCTCTCAATTTCAATACAACATAATACATTTTCCACAATGTCTAATAATAATATTTTCCTATTATTAATATTTAATTAATGATAATATTAAATATAAATATTATCAATACCTTTGTACATTGTTATATTAAATGAAAATCCATTATTCCTAAAATTACTTTTCTACAAAAACATATAATTTTAATATATATCTCTAAAACATTTCCAATATTGGTAGACTCCCATCACATAAAACCTAAATGGTTGTTTTTAAGTATTCTAACTTATCTTCAATATTAATCTCATAAAATCATTATAATATCAATTCATGAATTTATTTCTAAATAAAATAATCATTACATTACCAAAAAATTATTATGTTCTTCTATACTTGTCGTCAAATACAATCATCAGATTATGTCCCAAAATATTTTTTTGAAAATCGAGTTTCCTTGGTTTTTACAAAACATCGTCTGATACCAAATGTATTGACCCTAAACCTAGATAAAAATTGTTGTTTCCAAATACCATTACATAATCATTATATACAAGTAAACACATCAAGAAGGAATGATCAGTTTAGTAGTCTTGGTAAAATAAATACAAATATGAGTACTTAATTATAATTGAAAACATAAATTGAATAAAATTTTATTTTACAATAATAAAATTATTATTTCTATCATATCCTTACATAAAATTCATAGTAAACTTAATGGATTCATGATAAAAAGAAAATAATTATCAGAATCTTAAATACTTAGTAATCGATAAGTACAATAGACACCATCATGAATCAATAAGAATAATCAAAATGGAAATATAACTAATAGAACACATATTCCATTTAAATAACATTACTATAATTTTAGGATAAGGGAGATCCAATATAGAAATTTAAATAACTGAACACATAATATATTTAAATCAATAAACTATGAATGAAATATATCCATATTTTATAACATAGAGACAATCTCATGGATAATGGAAATTGAATTTAAATAAAGTATATTAATCATTATTGTATGTCTTTTTTCTCAGTAACATTGTACTGTTACCAAAAATATCTATCCTCATGATGGACAAAAATATGATTGGTAAAACCTATATGATTTTTGTCAAGACCGTGCACAAGACACTACTCTCTATAACTATTTTCCTGAACAAAAAACTTCTTCCATACAAATGTGAAGGTTTTTTTCTAACTGATCCATATAATGAGACTACTAGTTCATTAATGTTATTATACTAAATGTCCATCAACCCATTTCATCCCTCTCTAAATCATTCCTCATAAATTAAATAATTTATTTAATTCATAAATAATGTTCCTTGTCAAATGTCCGGATGGTGTAAATGATTCATGTTTTTCAATATTTCCTTATTTAATCGAATAAGTATCATTTTACACACCATATAGAAAAATGATATATGTTTTAATGAATAATAATATCCATGAAAAATTATATGGACATTAAGGGGAATTTAAAATCAAATAATCTTAGGAAAGTAAATAACTCAAGAAAATGTAATTGACTACAAAATATGATTCAAGGAAGTTAATTTCAATACATTACATAATAAAAATTATAATACAGTATCTTTTTGAAGAATAAAAATGGTATGAATACATTATATAACCATTGGAGTTAGAAGAAAAAGTTTAGTTACCATTAATGAATAGAATAAAAATAAATATTTCTTTATAAACATTCTTGAGAAAAGTATCCCATTCATTTTGATTGAAAAATAATCAATAAATTTCATTGAAAATTTCCTTATAATCATAAAAAATACAAAATAATACATTTATTTTTCATTATAGGTAGAAATTTTCATCATTTTGTACAAGTAAAAACTATTTTTTTACATTCTTAGGAAAATAGAAACTGTCCATGTTTTAAAACCAAATAATATACTCCTTTGAAACTACTTCCAAATATTAACATGCGAGAACATTAATTTATTAAATCATTGTTAAAATTTCTAATCATTTTAAAAATGAATATTTTGGAAGAAAACATATTTCCATCCAAGGAGATATGTGAGGAAAATTTTTCCTAAAAAGTAAAATATTTTAGCTAACAAAGAGTTAGAAAATAGTGATATTACCTGAAAAATATCATGAAAAACCAATGAATTAAAAACATAAAGGGTTCCATAAACAATTATCAAATAATATCAATTAATGGAAATTCAAGGGAAAATTATCTCGATTAGAATGAGATTATGAAACAAAACACACATAAAATGACCATAATGTTGATGTGATAATTAACAAATAAATATATATTTTATTAAACTATAAATACACATAAATAATATTGACATAATATTTTATGTAATCAAAATCCATTATACACATAATCATATAATCAAATAATCAATAAATTAGATGAATAACCAAATGAATAGAAATTGAGTTAAAAAATATCTTACCTTACACTTCATATTGTTTGAAAATATTCAAACCACCTTTATTATGGTTATTTATCATGTTACTAAATTATTAAATAACCGTTATAATATTAATAATATCAAATATTATCATTTTATAGCATCTTATCCACCATTCATTAATAATCATTTATTATTTTCTTTTATTCATGTAATAATAGCTCTATTATTCGAGCAGGTTCTAATTTTTTATTTTTTTTACTATTATATAGATATTTATTTAATAATATAAATAATTTAAAACATGAAATAAATGTCATAGAAATATATTAAAAATATATTTGTGTTAATCAATAAAATTTGGTGATAGAAATTTAAATACACAGTTCATGTAGATGGTAGAATTTATGTACCCGTATATATTGTTTACATTCTCATGTTATATTGAAAAAAAGGAAAATTATATTCAATATATATATTATGATTTTTATGTTATATTTATCACATAATTTTCTAAATCCATCATTAATACATTCCAGGTAAACTGTGAACAAATCACATCACTTCGCGTTGTGGTGGCCTTCCATACACAAGAGCAATGCTAAAACATTATCACCAAATAGAAAAAAAGAAATTAAGTGAAATATAAAAACTAAATAAGAATAATGACATCATATATATCATATATAATCTATATAATCTATAATTCCATTGTTATTCCCACCCATGAAATGGGGTAATGGAAAATTGAATTACATTGGTTCGCGATGCGGTAGAACTTCATATGCCTGAATAATGATTTCCAATCCCATTTGATTGAAGGAAGTGAATTTTTATGTAATTACCTATACATAAAATCATATCAATATATAAAATATTTTTTTTTCATATATAATAATGATATACTATAAATTGAAGGATGCAGATAAGGAAATAAAATAAAAATTGTTTTAGAAAAATATTATCTATTCTTCAGGTAGCCTCTATAGGTTTGGAAAAAACATTATAAGGTTTGATTTAATCCAAATATATGTCTACTAATATTATTGGAGGGATTTTGTGGAGTGAAATGGGGTTGGTTTTGAATTATCCCAGTGGTTTGGGATATCCAATAAAATAAAGATAAGAAGTTCCCTTTTACAGTTGACAAGGATTTGCATTTATGTAAATACTCAGAACTATTAACAATTGGATTTTCTCCCTTATAGTGGCTCCAAAATTGAATAATAATATAGTTGAGGTTTTACTTGGCCTATTCACACCTCCAAATAAAAAAATAAATGTTTTTTATTATCATATTCCTTAACTTCATTGTTTCCTTATTTCACCATTTCGATTTGTTTCACAAAGATTATGAGTTTTCTAACCTTGGTAATTATCCATTAAGTCGAAATTAAAGTGAAAATATCTTTGAAATTTATACCCATTCCATATGAATTTGATATCAAATTTATAAAATAAATGTATCATTTTTTAATTAAATTAAATTTGATAGAATCGCTTGTAATGTGTAAAACCACTAAATTAAAGAAAATCATATTAATTTTTTTTTAATTATTAAAAGTGAATATATTCACAATATAAGATAAAATTGACCTTTCGTAGAACATATTTTATATTTATTATGATTTAAAAACACATGGTGTAATATTTTTAAAAAAAAATTATATATCAGTTCATAAAATATAATTAATAATAATTTTAGATTAATGTAAATTATGAAATTAATGGCATAGAGCATTGATAGTGGATGGAATTATTTGAGTTTAATTTAGATGTTTAATTTTATTTTTTCCCCTGGGGTTTCAAGAAACTGTAATATGATCTTTTCACTGATATATGATGGGTTTTATGGGACTTGGGACACTATTAATCCTTGTGCTTGGGTCCACATGGGACCTTGGGAAATTGGTTGTGAGGGGTTCCCCCTTTTACCAGAAAAGGGGATTCTGTGTTTTTTTCTCTTTTATAATAAGGTAGTTTTACCCCATAATTTGTATAATGACATTATATATTTAATTTTAATTTTAAAAATATTTATAATGATTAAATTAAAATATTATAAATGCACAGTAGTTTGAAATGATTCACTAATCAAAACAATTAATAAAACATAATAATTCAATCTATTTTAATATTTTTAGTATCATTTATTATTTTTAATCATAATATGACATATTTCTAAGAAAATAATTACCCATTTATTAGAAAATAAAAAGGTTACATATTAATTTTTATTTCATAATAATTTTAATTAAATTATTTATTCTACAAAAAATAAAGTTAAATTAATATGATATAAAAATAATTTATCCCTCGAAATAATATATATAATCAATACAACATTTTTTCCATATCCCAAATATTTATAAATATTAAAGGTAAGGAAAGTTTATTTTCTTTCATTTTTAATACTTAACTTATAATATTGGTAAAATTCATGGAATCATTTCTTAATAACTCATAAAAATATATCAAAATGTGTTAACAGATGAAATATGACTGAAAAGGTTTTTTGGAAAAATTGTTATGTCATTTTACACATTATATTATATGATTAACACTTAATTAAATTTTTTCCTTAATCATTTTAATTATTTTTACCTATTTTCACTAAACATTATGGATAAAAATAAATTTTAACATTTTAAATAAAATATATTATTATCATACCATATATGGTATCAATTTTGAAAAATTATACTCATATTAGTAGAATAATTTAATTTAATATTAATCCCATAGATATGGCATGAAAGCAGGTTTTTAATATGAAAATGTTCCATAGTATGTGATGTTTCTATATAAAAAATTAAAAAGGAAAAAGAATATAATTAACTAGATTATAATATTATATGTATAATTTAACTATTTTTAATTTAAAAACAATTCATATTATAATTTAACATTATAAATTGTTCAAAAAAAGATGTTTTCAATTACAATTCATTATTTTTCACCATTCATCAAAAAATAATTTTGTTTTAAAAAAAAATCACCCAATTTAGTTTTTACATTCCAATATTTATTTTAAATTTAATTTTTTCAAATATAAATTATAAAAGATACAAATATTCTTTTTAAATTTGTGTCCCATTAAAAGATAGCAAAACTGTCTTTAAAAGAACTCCTCTTTGTACCAAAAAATTGATTTGTTGTCAACTTATTCCAAATGAATCCAATTGATAAATGTAAAAAAAATTGTAGAATATATAATAAATAAATTTCATTAATATCATCCAATAATTGAAATTATTTTAAATTATTTTAATAAATAGTATTTGGGGTATTAATAATGCTTTTTATAAAAACATTTCCATATATTAAACTGGTGTTTACATTCATTTAAAATTAATTGTTACCAATTAATTCATCTATATTTTATAATAAATTAATTAATCCTATTTATAACCTCAAATTTAATTTTTAGGATATTATTTTAATTTTAAATAATAACATTAAATGTATTCAGTAAATCTCATTTATGTGTGTAATATAAGCTATCGAAGAAACTAGTTATCTAAACATTGTGTTTCCTTTTATACAACCAAAATATCTCAAAGGCCTTCTTTTTTATGGATTTTTGATAACCCCCTTTCAAGGTATGAGGTGGAACCCTTACAAGGCCCATAGTAATAGAGATTACATAACCCGTAGGCCTTAAGAAATATATAGGCTACCACTACATGGAACTGATCCTCCCCAGCTTCTTCATCGTGATGTCTGCTCAGTACCTTCACATGGCTACTTTGGCTAGGCTCACCGTGGAAGAATATGATAGTCCCGATGGTACATTTCATACCCTCTGTTTCGGAAAAATCATCTTAAGCTTCTTATCTAGTGAATGGTCCTTCTCTAAATCCTCATCTGGTGTTTGTTCTTTGTAGAGTCTGACTCGTCATTTAGCCCAATTCTAGGTGGCCCGGAGACCTTGAGGTGGCTCATAGGCCTTGAAGTGTCCAGAAGGCCTTGAGGTGGACTGAATTTTCTTGATGATATAACATGAATATAAAATTCATATTTTCGTTGTTAATATATCTTATAGTTTCACCCTTTGAAAATTTTGTAGACTAAAATATCATATTAGCTATAAAAATATCATAAATCCTATTGAAATATCATATGCTATTAGACTATTCATTTTTAATCTTTTCCTCCCACTAAACTTTTATACACAAAATAAAACCAACATCCATATATTAATTTTACCATTTTTATATCTCATAAATATTCTTCATACAATAATTTTTGTACAAGTTTCTCAAATCACCTATTCCATATGACTATTACATCTATAAAATTTTCTATCTAAAAAATATCATAGGTAATTTAAAATATTTTTTCATTCATATTTCATAGGTCAAATCACTCATCCATAGATCTAATGTTCTTGGTCATGTAGCAATATATTTTTTCATATGGGAATGGAAATATGTGTGATTCAAATATACCACATCATATATTGATTTTCCTTTCAATTTTTAGCTCCACCTGATTGAGTTATTTTCGAAATAAATATTCAGGGAAAATAGTTTATATAATGATGTAATCACATAAGCATTGGATGTATGAGATAATTTTCATTATATTAATTCAAAAAAAATTAATTCTTTTTTTAATATGAATTTAAAACACCATCATATCATATCTGGGACATCCTAAAATTTATAATCCCATCAAAACTACTCCACATGATTGTGGAAACTTTTATATAGTATTCATAATCATTTTATCATTCTCCAAAGAAATAAAACAAATAAAATACTCATTTTTGATTATTTCCATTAAATTATCAAAAATCATATTCATCTTAAAATAGTTCTTAAATATCAATCATCTATGTGTTATTAAATATTATAAATAATAATATTTGTGCATTATCAATCAAGGATGGTGTTTTCATTTATTTGGTATTCAATATCCATAATTAACTATGTTTTATTAATGTTAACACATATCCCATGATGTTTAAAACAACCATAACTTTAGATTTTTTCAAATTTAGATGTTATTATTTTACAAATTGCATCTTTTTTATTAAACATTATATACACATATTGATAATCTCAATAATTATCTTATTTTATTACCAATTCCAAAAAAAATTCATCCAAATAATTTTTGGATGTAACAACATCCAATTCATTTAGGTGGATCCTTTCTATAAAAACCATGATATAACAATTGTAATGAATTAAAAGGATTGGTGAAAACAATCCAATCTCAAAAAATAAAAAGAATATTTTTGGACATCATCCTCTACCATTGTGATGGTTATCATTTTATATTATTTCTAAATTAAATCTGTTAGTAAATCTAATAATTCACCCAGTAATGAAAATTAAATACAAGGGGTAGAAATATATTATCAATTTATATTGACCCAATAGTATAGTTCATGTTTTTCTATAGAACTGTTATTATGGAAATTATGTTTTAATCACTATCACTATACCATATATTATATTATTACATATTAAAAGGTTCGGTAATTTAATAATTTAATGATTTCTAATATTATGTGATTATGTAAAGTAGATAATCTACGAATCCAAATAGATTTACAATGGTCCAAATTTTCCTTAGAACATAGTGGTACTCTAATAATATAAAATTATATATGGAATAACCCTTTAATGAAACAAAATTCACATGTTTAGAAAAATATTCTGTCTGTAACATGCCCAGCCTTAATTCCACCAACTTATTCCCCTAACCGGGTCGCCACATAAACTCAAGTTCACCTCCCCATATAGATGATGCTTTCAAGTGACATAGAGGGTATAATTAATCACAAGGGGAGACTATAACCTCTCAATTTTATTATTCCCCTATAGATGACATATAATATAATGGGAATAATAATATGAAAAGGAATCATTTATTTCTAACCATTTCCCCAAATTGGCTATAAACCACAACAAAATATTAAAAGTTTCATGTCATGAAAAAAAATTCAATGACTGAAGGAAACACAATAAAATGAATATATCAAAATCCTCAAAGTGGGTCATAACTCTATATCTATATTCATGTCCATACAAATCCAAATCCCAACTGAACTCCCTATCATAGGGCACTTTTCCCTTATCCCACCCTATAACCATGGGATCTTCTCTGGTACGTAATGGATGCCCAAGCTGTGTGTGAGTACCACACAGTGGGACACCACCAATTATGTCTACATAATATAAAGTCTAAATAGATAGTACATAAAAGTACTAAATCAAGGACATTAAAAAATAGAAACCCATAGTGTCAATAGGTAATGATATTTACTTAAGTTTATCTCATAATTTGTTTTATTGTTTGGGCATTTACATCATTCACAAAAAAATCTCAAGGTAATAAATAATCATGAATAAGGATTAAGTACTGTTATTTATATCGCTACGAGAATCCATTTCACAATCATTTACATAACAATCACCGTGGAGCATTATTATTGGTACTTTTATCCAAAGAAACCATTAGGGCCTAGAGAATCGGTCTGGAACACTATCCCATGTATTATTGGGGTGGTTCAAAGAATCAATCAAATACGACCATGAGAAGAGGATCAGTCTTTAATCCATCACCAATAAGACATGTTCACGTGCTTATTAATTTATTTCCGAGATATATCATATCAAAAACCAAGAAAAATCAATATACATATCATTTAGAATTCTCATTTCATTCCACCCATGAATCATTATCTATCCATAACCCCTTAACACATATACCACATACTTGGGATATCCCATTTTACCAATTAAAAAATTCATACAATTATAGATTAATTCATAAGACATTAGCATAACCACTTTAGTTCATATAGGCGATTTTATAAAATTCCTCAAAAAACCTTGTGCCATTGTCAATGTCTAGACATAAAATTCCAGCACAACTCAACTAACAATACAACAAGTTCACCATGGGACCTACATTATCAAAAATTGATTTCATTATCACCATTATAATTTTACTTCTTAAAGAAATAATGGAGGACCCCATGGGTGGAGTTAAAATGGTTAAATCAACCTCAATACATCCCACAATAATTATAAGTGGATAAAGTCATCATTTAGCTAACCAATATACCAAATCTAAATAAAGGCATCAAAATCATCACAAGAAGGAAGTCATAACACAACCACACATGAATAAAATAAAAAATGAGACTATGAGATATATATTTTTACTGACCTAACTCAAATATGATGATTGACACATGCTTTACCTCTGCCTTATACCCCTATTCCAGAACCCCTTGAAGCCCAAACCTAAATAACATTAAAAATGAGGGTTCTACATCTTTATAATAAGAATAATGAATCCACAATACCTGATCTAGAAAAGAGAAGTAAGAAGAGTGTTATACTTACATGGATCTTTGATCCATAACTAATGACACTCCAAACATCCTAGAATCGAAGGATATCCACCCTTTGGAATATATGAGATTTCGGGTTTCTCTATAGTATTATAGGTGGATGAAATTGGGAGAAAGATTTTTTAGATACATAAAATCTTGAGGGGGAAATTTTAATAAATTCACACTTTTAAGTATGATGCATGGTTTGGCCATACGGTTTCCCACACCACGCATAAACTATGTGGAAGCCTCTGTCCCCGATGGTTTAAGGCGCATGAAATTCTTTAGAGCCTAGCATAGTTTGATAATCCGTCAACCAACCATTTGGAATTCGTCTATCCAAGGTTTCAAAGTTTTCCTGCCAATTCACATGATTTTTATTATGTGTGTACCCACCACCACTAGCTAGAAATGTTTGGATGCATCGTTATCCATAATCATACACCAAATATGAAACATGTGATAGATAGCCAAAATAATTTTTATTTCTTCTAAAAAACCCTACAAACACACCTTAACCTGGTCCTACATTCAATGAACGTTCCATTAACCAAAATAAAGAGATTTAAATAAAAATTTATATGAGGAATAACCTCAACAATGTCAAAGATCTTATAACCTTCCCACCTTATAACATCTCATCCTTGAGATGTACTTCTAGGCGTCACAATTATTCTGATGAAAATATAGTGGGAAACTCAAATTGCATATCAGAATCCCTTTCCCAAATCTCCTCCAATATTTTACAAAGATTTTATAAAACAATAACCAAATTCATTGTATATTACTTCATTATTTTCTCACTATTATCCAAAATAATTATAAGATTATACTCTATTAATGCATCAGCCATAAACTCAACTTCCTAAATATAAAACACCGGATATGGGTCAGGGTGATAATTCAAATATATGACACATTTTAAACATATTTCATACCACTATACCTTTTTGGAAGAGTAAATTAACACGCCACAAGTCTAATCCTTTCCATGGTTTCCAACTGGCCCTTGAACAAGGGTGCCAAATTACCCTACTTTTGGATCGGATGGTGACCCATCCTAGGAGAAACTCAATGAAACACACAATCACCCACCAAAAACTCAAGAGATCTAATACAGAAACATGAATACAAATTATTTCTACTATGATCCATTTTAATATTATTCCAAATCAATTGATCCTATTCTACTATCTCTTATATGATTCTCGATCCTAGTAGCTCTGATTCCCAAGCCTCAAACCAACAAAATAGAGATCTACCACATCTATAACGGAGCAAATAAAATGTATCCATCATAATAATAACCTTATAACAATTACTATATGAAAAATCAACTAGTGCTAGATGTTTTTTCGATGATCCAGCAAAATCCAGAAGACAAGCCCTCAAAATTTAAAATAATACCGAAATAGTATATTCTGATTACCGATCAATCTGTAGGTGGTTGTCCATACTTAGAAACACTTTGGTTCCAATCACCAAATGTAATCCCTTCTAGAATTGTGACTTGAAATATGGATCATGATCATAAACTATTGTCCATGGCACCCATGAAATTTCAGAACTTATTGAACATAAACCTATCCTAACTACTCCATCAAGAAATTCTCTCGAGTCGATAAGAAATAATCCACCTTAATCAATAAATCCAAAACTTCCCAAATCACATCATTTTTCTATTGATTCCTTGGGAGGCAATCCTTGAAAACAATCATCATGTCATTGCATTTCTATTCTGGAATGGGTAGTGGCTATAAAAAACAACTAGGAAACTAATGATCAACCTTCACCTGCTGACATGTAAGGAATCATGCGATGAAATATTTAACCAAATTCTTCATCCCTGGCCCCTAATCCAGCATACATAAATCGAGATACATTTCAATAAACCCCAGATTCACTACCCAAATTCATGCATGGAAGTTTCATATTTACTCTTTTCACATACACATTAGAATAACAATGTATCCAAAATGATAAACATTATTATCATAAAAAAATTTCCAACCAAGAGGTGAATCTCCACCATTTAAAAATTACCATAATGCCAAACTTTTTTAATCCTCATGTTCTTTCTCCTTGATCCAACTCATAAATTTGGAATCAAATATAATGGATTCAAGGTTCATCTGTCCATGGCCTTACTATACCTCAAGATACATCTCAACAAATAACACAATCATCCTCTATTATAAACATAATTCCTAACCCACATTGTTTAGACTCTTTGGACTCAAAGAATCCACATCATAGTTTCCCTTTACCAGTGCGTAAACTATAACTTATTCAAAAGTTGGATTATATTAAACCCATATTCTTTTCCATATATTTAATCCACATTGGGAGAAAAAGTAAAAAAGGATCTCAGAATAGGTATAATCCATAAACTATTCGCCCTACAAGTATTTCTACCAATACTTCAATGGTCACACCACTGCATCCAACTAAAGGTTATGCGTAGGGTAATTTAATTTATGAAGCCTCAACTATCATGAACTATATAAATCCACATGATCATATTTCATCAAAACATCTGTAATCCCAACACTGGATGCATCAATAAAAACTGTATACCCTTTATCTATTTCTGGAAAGATCAAAATCGATGTGATTCTCAACATCATAGTTAACTCTTGAATGTTATTCCCACATGCCGCATAACACTCAAATGTGATTCTCTACTTGGTTAAGCCTGAAATTGGTGATGGGAAATTGGAAAAGACTCTAGTGAACCTTCTATAATATGCATAAAAATCTAGAAAACATCAGGCACTTGAAACATTCATGGGATTGTCCCAAGATACCACTATATGTACTTTATATGGTCCACTAAAACATCTTCCGTAGAGATTATGTGACCAATTAAAATCATCATATCAATATATAAATGACATTCAAATACTTCAGTGTAGTTAATATCCTCTATTAGTGCACTCATGATAATGTCTACATGTTTTAGATGATCGTAAATAGTCATTCATTATAGAAATATGTCTTCACAATATATTTCCTTCAAATAATCTAGGTAAGATGAAATATTGGGTTTATTAGGTCCATAAACACTACCGACTCATTTCTCAACCTAAATAGATTAATAATATACTCACACAACACATACCTTATCTTAAAGGTAGACCGTGATATGTATGATGGTATCACCCTAAGATGATGATATACCAATCTTAGATTAATTTTCAAAAAAACTGAAGCACCTCTCAACTGATCCAAGAAATAAAAAATTCTTATAAGTTGGTATCATTTTTTAACCATCATCTAATTTATGTTCTATTAATTAATTCAGAACCACAAGAGTATATCATCTTTCATGATAAATATCACTAGAGATATCCATGGTGATGTACTAGGATATATAATTGTATTATTCTCCAATTCCCTCACCTGATTTTCATGTTCCTATAGTTCTTTCAGTGGCACTCTATATGGACAATTGAAAACTGGTTCTGCTCCCGACAAAAACTCTACCATCAAATCCATATCCCTCTCATGAGGTATCCTTATGATGTCTTTAGGAAACACGTCCTAGAACTAATACACCACATGAGTAAATTTAAGTTACTCTCTTCCCCCATCATCAATTATGGTTCATAGCAATTGGGATTTGTGTTCACCCAACTACTGCAAAATTGGCCATACTCATCCCAACCACAAATCCCATTGGCTACAATGGACATAGATTCCTCCCCCATGAGATAAAAATGTATCCTTGTGGTGGAATAATTTAATGTGTTCTAGGTACAAAAATAACCAGTCCAGGCACGAAAAAATAAAATCTTAACATCTTCACGCAATAGAAATTCACATAGAAAATAGTACCCACCGACATCTACTGAACAACCCTTACATTTTCTGTTGTTTTCTATTATAACCCCTAAAAGAGTTTCAATTGATATAACCCCAAATATATGATCCATCACTAAGACCAATACTACAATTAATTATGATGATATAAATGAATGTGATGCAGCTTTATGGAATAGAGCACTAGTAAGCATGGAATCTATAATGATCATATATTGAACTGTTGATGGTCTAGCCTCGCCGCATCCTGATATAGGATGAACTGTTTTATGATGACCTTCCCTTTTTTCATGGGCCCCAATCTAAGTTCAAGCAATTTCACTACTCTACTGATATGGGAAGACTTCCCTAGGTTTACCACATCCACCACCTTTACTGGTACAAAAAGTCCAGCTCTAGGAGTCTTCATGGTATGGGGTAACTGACCCACTACCAAAATTTAGTGTCTGCCTCCACCATCAATTAGTGTAATATTTTCTTGTGTTATTATAGAACCTATTCACATAACCCATTATACCATATTCTTTTAACTCAAATGGTTGTTGAGGGCACTAACCACGAATATGCATTGTCCTGCTGCATTGATAGATGAAAAATCAGACACTACCCTAAATTACTTATTCTTTCCTCTCACTACAATGTACACCATCACCCTGATGTAGAGCCTCAAAATTTTTCTTCTTACCATAATATGTTGTATCCCTATATCACATAACTAGATCTACATGATCGCCAAAATTATCCTCTTGAGGTTACCTTTATTAATAAGGGCTTTATCCACTACTTCATCAACTCCCTTAAAATGGATGATATTCACCTATGGCTTCATTTCTTATCAGAGTCCACCCTTGAAATGTCATTTTATAAATTCCGTATAACTCACCTATGATAGAATAATGTGTTTCAAAGCATTGAAACATCCAAAGTACTCTATCATTATCATTGATACCCAGGTCAACCTTGTAAACTATGCATCCTTCTTGTACATCAATATATCTACATTAAAATGTTCCAGAAAAATTTCTTGGGAATCATATAATTTCATACCATCATCCTGCTAGGTCTAGACCAAAACATAAAACTATGTATTTTCCATAACACACAATATATAAGTCATTAACATAACTCTCCTCTCTATAGAAGTCTCTAAGTCATGAATTATAGTTTTTATACACACTATAAAAAATTCAACTAAATCAGGCCCACCCTATCACTATAAGACTCGGAGGGTGTTGTAGTTGAACAACCCTTGTTAGCTCAAACATTTTTAGAATAACCCACCCAAGGCCCCATTTCATCATCTTAATAAAACGAGAGATTTCTACTGGAACTAATAATTATCCTTATTACCTTGAGTGATCATTTTTTCTTGATCCACCTCAGGAGGAACATTCTTAGAGACATCCTCTTGTAACCCAACTAGAAATTGATGTCATGGATCCATTTTCCTACAATTCCAAGCACAAATCTCAAAAAACATTAATAATTCATCACAATTATAATTAAAGTAGGGTCTCTACTATCCATAGACAACTCATTTCACTTACACTACCTCTACATACATCTTCATGCATAGAAAACCACCATCTACAATACCTATTGTAGTAATTGGAATCATGTGGTAATAAAACATAAATACTCACAAGTCATTAATTAGACACCTTTTTGAAACCATTTAAACATTTACAATGTAATTGAATCCTCTTAATCACATTTAGTATTTCACGACTTGTTTCTATGAATATTTTAACACATTTACTCCATTAATTAAGATTACCTCATTAAAAATAATTTAACATTGTTTTTATATAATATATTGCATCATCTTTATTAGACAACATTTTCATCAAATTTCTAGGAACATGAAATCCATTATACTCATTATGACCCATACCCACCCTACATGTGCCTATCATGATTTACTCCACATATATCCATTTTTTCTTAAAATGGTGCATGGATGTTTGACCTCATATCATTCTAACCGTGAGGAAAATATCATAAAATAGTCACATCACATCATAAGTAAATCATTTAATGGTGAAATATCATTCCACAATCATAACACATTTCAAGAACAACAATTCGAACCCTACACTACAGATTTATGACTAATATAAAGGCTCTAATTGATCACATGGGGATATTAAAACCTCTCTATCATAGTATTATATTGTAGATAACATTTAAAATAAAAGGAAAAAATAAAAAAATTACCAGAAAAAATCATTACAAACCATTTTACAAATCATGTTATAATCCACAACCAAATATGAAATGTGTCATGTCATTCTTACAATCCCAAAAGAAAAAAATCCATAATAAAGATAAATATTTGAATCTCAAATATTGTTATGGACTCCATGTCTAGATCCTCAAACACGCACATCCCAAGAAAACTCAACTCCCATGTTTAGGTCCCCATCCTTTTCCTTGGGTGAAACCATGAAATCTTATTTATTTCACAAATGTGGTTGAAGATGGTGTGAGTATAACTCAGTAGGCCTCAACCAACATTGTCTACAAATAGACCAAATTAACATGATAGTACAAGAAATTAATTGATAAATTACACGATTAACAATCGAGAACTCTAGTTCCATTAGGTGACAATATTTACATTAGAAGATCTAATCATTTGTTTCATGGGTTAGGAATTTACATAATTTTCACAATAGTTTAAGATAATATATTTCAATCATATAGAATAATTGAAGCTTCCAGTATTACTAGGGAAATTTATTTCCAAATAATTTAAATAACCCCCACCTCAGATCATCTTATTAGGTAGTTTCAACTAATACAACAATCAGAGCCTATAGAATTATTCTTTCACCCTAACACAGAAATTATTAGTGTGGGTTATATTATTGGTCAAAAGATACCTAAGAGAGAACCATAAATCTTTTAACCTACTTCATCAATCCATTTTCACTTTCTTATTCATCCCTTTACCATATACAGTATATCAAAAACTATACACAATCAATACAAATAACATTTATCCCATTAACTCATTTAACACTTACTTGGAATATATCATTCAACCCAACACATGTATAATATTCATAGGTAATTCATAAACAATTACCACTACAAATTTAGTTTTTCTAACACATTTTAAATAATGTCAAATTGTCCCATATTCCATTATCAATATCTAGACTCAAAATTTACTTTACAACTCAACTAACTGGACAACATGTTCTTCATGGGATCTATATTAACACAAATCTTTTTATATAAATGTTTATCATTTTACCTATTAGGTAAATAATGGTGCACCCCATGGGTGGCCATAACCATGTTAAATCCACATAAATGCATCCCCTAGCGATGGTGAGGGGTTCTATTCTTATATTAGCATTCTAATATTAAAAATATCACAAACAGAATCAAAATCATAAAAGTAGGGAGGAAATATCAAAACCACACATGAAAAAAATGAAAACGGGACTTCAAGATTTAATTTTATGTCTAACTACCTCAAATCTGAATATGAATACACATTTGACCTTTTCTATAGATACAAATTCAAGAACCTCTTAAATAGAATACCTATTATCCACTAAAATATATGGGGTTAAGGGATTAATAAAAAATAATTAAACCACTATCACTAATCTAGAAGAAATAATAAATATGATAATTATACATACACAAATATTTGATCTGCAACCAAAGGGACATCCAATTTCCTAGAATAAATGGAGATCCACCCTTAAGATGATTTTGGAGTTTGAGTTAATCACTAAAGATGGATATGGAATAAAAGTGGAGAAAAGATTTATAAAACATAAAATAATATATGGTAGTTTAGTATATTAACACATTTTAATGGGGAACAAGGTTTGGCCATAGTGTTTTCCAAAAAATGCATAAACCATTTAACTCCCTCTATAGAAGAGGTGTTAAGATGCATAGTTTTTTAGGGAGAGCCTCATGGTTTGAAAACATTTTTTCCAAACATATAGAATGCATCTTTCCTAGGTTACACAGTTTGGATTTCCACTTCAGACTATTTTTCACAACTATGAACCACCTCCTCCTGTCATGAACAACATGGATACACCACTATGAGTATCTGTATACCAACCACACAACATGAATTGGATGGAAAATATCCTTTTTAGTTTATGTGTTAAACTCATATAACGCCACTGAACATCCTCATTCATTCGAGGACCATTCCATAATCTAAAATTAATATATTTAAACCAAATTTTACACAAGACATACCTCCACAATGTCTTGGATCTTACTATGTCCGTATGATTACATCATTTGATACTGATTTCTATATTATCATTCATGGATATTATAATATAAATTTTTAGGAAATAACGTTAATTATGTACTCATTTGAACTATAAAAATTAAAAAAATCATCTTTGAGGTTTTAATTTACATTTTCCTAAAAAATCACAATTACTTTTTGGGTATAATATATATGAGTTAAATCCTTGATAGGAGAATGTAATAACACATCAAAATTCAATTTCAAATTTGATATCCCTATTTCTATAGATTAACATAACTACTCATTTTAGGATTTATGCACTTTGAGAAACCACCGTAGGGGATTCTTACCACATATCATCAAAATTAAACTACAATATTTTAATTACATTAAAACTAATACATGAAGGAGATGTTTATATTCCACATATCAATTTGAGATGTAGAAATGAGATTTCTCCTATACCCCATGTATCTTTTTTCTACCCTCTAACAAAATAAAAAAATTCATGTCTTCACCATATCATATTTTCTAAATATGGTCACCTTTCAGAAACATGAGATTCTATGATTTTAATTTGTTTATTTAATAAATGTGATATTACATGTTATCCATTGAAGAAGTTTTATATATTTTTAAACTTACTTAAAACACATTTATTCTTCTAAATGGTAAGACTATATGACCAAAAATTACTTCTATATATTTTCATCATTCTTTTGGAGTGTGGTCTCTATTATTATTATGGAACATTTGGATTTAGAAATAACTAGTTCACTCCCCTTTTTAATAATATAGCATGAAGGAGAAATCTTACATACAAAAGATCATGTCATACCTCATGTCACATTCAAACATATATACTATATATCCTCATGATTCACTTCATTTTATCCATTAAATATCATCAAAATGAATTTTTTACAAAATTTATATCCTATAATCCATCTCTTTTATGTATTCTATATTTTTTTTTCTAAAACTCATTTATTTGATTATTTTAAAATAATTATTTCAATTATCCATAATTTTTTCTCAATTTCTATTGTCATGTAACTTCTTCTTGGTGTGTTCAATATCCTGTTCTCATTTTTTAATTTCCTTGTTAGGATAATTTAGTTCACCAAACATCATCATAGATTTATATACTAAGGAATATATTATCACTCTATTTACCTACATCAATGATTATTGTGTTAAATATGGTCATTATTGTATCAATTATATAAAGAATGGATTTTCTAGAAATTCATCCTATTAGGGACCACCAATTAGGTATAGTTCATTGAAATATTAAGGTAATTGAAATATATCATTGTTAGATATATTAATTCTGTTTTATGTGACATATTTCCATCCAATATATTTTGTTAATTATTCACTCCCCCCAACGATTTTATTCATTGAATATTTTCTTATATTGATAAATTTATTCAAGAAAATAGTTTCATTTACCCGAACCACTTATAGAAAAAAAATTGAAAATGTAATTCTTCTTTCTCTAGTGAATTACATATATCTATATTATCATTCATGTGGATTTTTTTATACCACAGTTAGGATTCATATTTGTGGAAACTACTCGTAGAAAATATTTCCTCCAACCAGTTATTAATTTTTTTGAAAAATTAGTATCATTATTTATTTCTATAATATTATCTTCTTCCATGCACTTACCAAAAAACATTCAATTAAAATTAAATTTTTAGAGTTATGGGATAAATATTATATATGATCATGATGAATAAACTTCTATGAAAAAATTAATTTTTTTTTCATAATTAATAGCATTTATATATGTAACCAAATTAAATTAAATTGATGTGAATGCATATATAATCCTTCCATTGGTTTGAAAATGATCAATAGATACTCTTTCCGTACTTTTAAAAATTACATCTAGATCAATGAACATAATGTTGGAGGATTAATTATTATCCTTCAATAATAATATCATGACAAACAAATCGTTATATCTTAGAAATAAAAATTAAAAATATTATTGGTTCACAAATTGATATTTATCAATATCCATTATTATAAGCCCATTATCCTCTATGTGGGAAAATATAACATCCATTTATACTTTATGTAAATTATTATATTTATAAAATAGTTAATTATCAACATTATCAAAAAATTCATTCTCATATAAATCCTTTCTAAACTATTCCTAGGCTTGAGAAGATTCCATATCAATATATTAAATCTACATATATAACCTTCAAAAGTTTGTTAGAGTGTTCTTGATACTAACTAATTATACCAATACTTTTTAAAATTCCCTACACTATCTTTCCAACTATTTTTTATCACCAATTATACCTTTGGAATACGATAACATTTCTTAAAAAATGTTGTCATGGAAATTTTTTTCATATGGCTTAATTTCAAAATAAAATGCAATATGTGAAATATCAAAATCATATACTTCATAAATTTATATTTTAAAAATATGGGTAAACTCTTTAAAATAAATACTTAAATTATCTACACAATTCTGATTACTTTTGGAAAATGGTCCTACTCCACTATTAATGATAAATTTCTATTATTTTTATACTATTTATTTTGATAATTTTCATGCTTCATAAAAATAAATCAAAATATGATCTGACAGGTTTATATAATGATATCACTATCCAAAGTAAATTAATTTCAAAAATGAAATTCATATATTTATAAGGACATATGATACATATTTTAGGACCAATTTTACATGTTTATGTTTTGATATCAATTAATATAATCAAAATTATCTAATCAAAGGGTTAATATGCCATGTTGCCACTTTTAAATTTATACTAGAAGGTAAAGACACTCTTTCTATGGGAAGTGAACCAGGTTTCGTAAACATTCACTATGTTTGAAATCATTATTAATAACTTATCTCTTTTAGTATTTTAACTTATACAATTTATTTGAATTTAAATGGATCATTTATGTTTTACCTAAAAAGACACAATCACATCCATAAAAAATATATATTCAAGATATCAGAAGGTTGTAATTTTAAAATTTTCATCCCTGCTGTGGGATTCCATCTCCTTTTCATATAACTCTCATGGAGTCAGAGATTCTCCACAATAATCCATTAGAAAATTATAATGTTTTTTTCTAATAATATTTTAAAAAAGATTATAAAATATCATATATTGTTTTTATTAACTATATTATCAAATTTAGAAGGTAAAATTTAGAATGTTTTTTGTAATCATTTACCATTATGTATTTAATAACATCCTCATCTTTATATAGATATTATATATGAAATTGGTGAAACTCTTCATAAAATATCTAATAATTATCCTCAGCATATATTTACCTTAACTTATGAAATTTTTGTATTCATATTTAAGAAACTCAACCTCTTTTTAGTCCATAGTTTCAAGATCATGTTTAATATCTATTGTGGGAAACTAAACTCAATCCTAAAACACCAGAAATTTAATCACCTATTAAATAATGATGCACTACACATAATCATATCCACATTTTTTCTTTTGGCTTCTTATCACAACATGGTGTGATTTGGTGTCAAAAATAATCATCACACAGAAAACATTTACCTCGGTCACTCATCCCATTACATTATTATTTATTCCTCTTCAACCATAACTGATTAGATATAATATTATATCTATATTACTGAATCATATTTGATTTATTTTGAAACTAATTTGGTTTTATATTATCTTATCACCCATTATATTTACAATATAATTTAGTGGTTTCCCCTTTTATTCTTTTACCTTCAAGATAATTATTCTATCTATATCAAAAAAAATTCCTTCCATAAGAATGTAATTTATTTTTAAAGCTCCACATCTAACCCTAGATGAAATCTCATTCATTTTAATCAATTATCTCATGTTCCTATTAATGAATATATGTTCTATCCAAAAAAAATTCATATCCAAAATGTTCCACTCTGATCTCCCATAAACACCGTGATTATGGAATAAAAAATGTTATTCACTTCTGATATCCACTATATTTTAAAGAATAACCATGATTTTTATTCCCCATTATGTGAAATATATTATTAATATATTTTTAACTATTTTATTATGTATCATGGATTCCTTATAATGTTAAACAAAAAAATATATATAAAATTAAATCCATACATCGATATTCACATATGTATTAAAATATATAATAAAAATATCTAAAATGTTGAGTATATATTATGGTATGATATAATAAATAATTTAATAGATACTTTCTATGGAATGTATGTTAATTTAACTCACTTATTATCTCTTTTATCATAATTTATGGTTCACAAATGAAATTTGAAAATGATAAACATAGATTCCTCAACTCAAGAATATCACTGTTATTCTTGATAACATGATTAAGTCATTTTATCACATTTTATTTTTGTTTACATTCATTAAAATTATTATCTTCTTATATCTTACATTACAGATCAGAAACTCAATCATGAATTTCTTATCTGATGTTAATTTTTGATTGTTTTTCTATTTTATGATAACATCAAGAACATTATCATGTTAAATCATTGTTTCTCAAAATTCTAGAAACATAATTTTAACCTCATATATTTTAATAGTTATACTATGTAAGGAATCATAATGGAAAAATCATATGTGATTAAATAACATCATATAATCATCAAAATATAATACATCACAAAAAAACATCTTCATTCAGTCAATATTTCTTTTGGCCCCAACATTTTCCACATAAAGAGAACACAATTATCATGCAAGCCATAAAAAATATCATATGAACAATTAAAATACAATATGTCTCATTAAATTTATCATTGAAATAATTAATTCCATAGAAAATTCAAATATGGTTAAAAATATATTTCCTCGTATGAACTATACTATGATCATAACTTATATTTCTAATTCAATATAGAAATAACATACGAGAAACTAGAATAACATGTATCAGCTTACTTTTACCTTTGTCAAAATTTGGTTCAAAAAAATATATCATATGTACTTTTAATAATTTATAATATGTAGTTCATGTGGCACCAATCACTCCACGGTAGATAGAAATTAATATGTGCTATATAATTATCTTCTATATAAATGTATTATACTATGTGGGATATAAACTGTCAATTCTATTGTATGGATACCTTTTACATTTTTCAGAACCTGTATTTTTTTTAATTTCTCGGAAAATTCCTATTATCTAAAAAAATCTCATATACATGGATGAATTCTCTCATTAATGTTCCAAAAAGTATAAATTTTTTAATCATGTTCACAAACTATAATATATGAATTCCATATTTCTTCAACTGAATTCAAAATAGGATAATATATATTTTTAGACTTCTCAAACATCAAAAGACATATAAAAACGTCTCCAATTCACATAGGGAATTATTTGATGGATTTTGAAAACCATTACTGTATATTTTATAGTATTTCAAAAAATAAAATACATAATGTATATTTTTTCCATTATCATATCTAATAATAATTTTAATCCTCACATGAGTGTTCATAAAAAATAATACAAGAGAAAATGAAAATATTATAATCATAATCCTTCATTATTCATCACTCGGTCATGGATTTTTTATTTCATGGTTCTTTGATCAACCAATATAACTATCTTTTTAAACTGATAATAAGTTGTATAAATCATTATATTTTTTCTGAATTAAATATATATACATCATTAGAAGTGAAAATAGTTTCTTATGATTATATCAATTGTAACACTTTTAATATTCATAACAATCTTATTAATAGTTATTTGATTTCATATCAACTACATTGAATTTGTCTGACTATAACTTTATCAGTAGTAGAAGCATACAAATAATTTTTTTGGGTCCTTTCATTTAGAACCAAGATATCTTCATTAAATTATGTTAAATTATTCATGAAAAAAAATTCATAATGATTATAAATAAAAAAACTCTATATTCCACATTATTATCTAATTTTTCATTTTTTTAAATCACTAAAAATTACCATATTTTCCAAAAAATGACTATTTCGCTGTATATCAAGAATCCTGGCTTGTTAGAGTTAATTAAAAAAATATATAGTTTCATTTAATTTGATTTACTATAATTTCGAAAAATGAATCTAATGGATTCTGAGACACTTATACCAAAAAACTGTGAATTTTTATAACTTCTACCTCATTTTATCTTCCACCACATTCTCTGATCACTCTAAAAAACATAAATTTATGATGTCATTTTTATTTGTTATATATATAAATTTATCTAATTTATTTAACTAAAATTATAAAAAACTATAAAATTTGTAGTTAGAAAATTAGAAAAGACTAACTCCAGCTAATTTTAAGATTTCTAAAATCTTGGATAGCTATACTCTTTATGAAAAACATAAGAAATTTTCCATATTTTGAGAAACATATAAAATTGATCAAATTTGAAAATATATCAAATTTAATTCGTTCAGTTTTATGGTTTCTTTTGAAATTGAGTCAAATAAAATCTATAATTCATATATATATTATTATATTATTATATTAATTTTTTATCAACAAAAAAAATTTACAACCAACCTAAGTTGTGTTTGGATTATAAATTCCACCCCAATAAAAATTTCATGGTCCACACCCCCAAATTCGCCTATGACAGTCTCCTTCACTCATTTGTTCAAAAAACCAAAAATAAATCATAAAATGATAGTGAGAGGTATTTGAGCATGACCATTCGTGTTTAGATATAAAACATTTGTACCATATGTCCAAGGTCATTTATATTTCCACCAAACAACCATTTCTAGATTGAAAAATATTTTAGCTACATATTATAAAATATATAAATTATATACAATTTTTTTGTGTATATATATATATTTCTTAATATTATATATATATATATATACTATTTTTAATACATGAAATTATTTGTACATGTGCATTTATATTTATATGTAACTAATATTTCCATTTTATAATATCATATATTCAATATTATTTATTTATATTTAACTATATTTATGTTTTAAAAAATAAAATTCAATGAATAAATTTCTAAAAAATAATTTGGTGTGTGTTTGGTTATTATTTCTAAAAGGTTGTGTGTATGTATTATTAATTATATTATATTAGTGTATATGTATATATATATATATATCTATATATATAACTAAATATTCAATAAATTTTGATTTAATCTTCCCATGTAGAAAACAAATTTTAAATTTTATTAACAAAAAATTAATATTATTTTCAATTATTACTTACAAACATAATCTTCTAGATAATACACACACATATTTATATTTAATATTATGAAATACTAAATATTTTAATCTATATTTGTGTGTCTATGTGTGTGTATTTATACATATTTGAATTTAAATTTAATATTTCTTATTTCTTATTATATGTAATTATTGTCTATATATATATATTTCAAAACAATATTACTTATATATATTCAACACACACACACACACACACACACATATATATATATATATGTATATTATTTTTTGTAATATATGTTTTTAAAATATATAGTCATATATATATATATATTGTGTATATGTAAGTATATATCAATCTATTAAATTTGTATTAATTTAAAAAAGAAAAGTATGCGACTTTTTGTGTGTACATATTTATTGTAGCTATATATGCACATATATTTGTATATATGTATGTATGTTTCACTATTCTTCTATATTACTTTTTAAAATATAATGCCAAAAAATATTTTTAAATTTATTTCATATTTATTTACAAATTGAATAATACACTTTAAATCAATACAAATATCCATGAATTTAGAAGACATATATAAACACAATTTCTATCAATTGTAGATAATAAATTCCAAATTTTACCATTTAATAAAATGTATTGTACTTATAAAATTCAATTATATGATTATTTATGGGTGTGTGTGTGTGTGTGTCTGTGTGATTTTATCACATTTATAGTCCAAAAAAATTTTCCCCCAAGATATACTCATATTAGTTATTTTTTAGGGCTTATTAATGAAAATTTTTATACGTTAAATTCTTATAATTTTTTTTCTACTGATGAACATGTGCGTACATAGATAGATGAAATAGATAAAGTTGTTTTATCTTGAACTAATGTTGTTATAATAGAGCTGTAAATGGTTTATATATATAATGATCAGGTAGTGGTGAGTCAGTAGACTCAGGTATTTGATAAACATTGATAGGGTATAATTTCAATAGAACAGGATCCAAATATGAATATTATATTGATGAAACCAAGTGACATATTAAGGAATCTCAAACGTAATTTTCAGGGTTTTTTCAGCATCACCTCCCATTCTTCATTACACATCTATGTTTTATTCTTATATGTATTGTTGTTTGGTGATTTTTTTGTTCGGTTATGCATAGGCTTGGATATCGTAAGGTCTTTGGTTTGTCTTATGGTGTCGATGTCTCTAGTGTTCCCCTACCCCCTGTCCTTGTAGGTTCTGTACACTCATAATTTTAATGATTTTACTCGACTTGGAATCTGATGATGGTTTTTCCTCTATACAGATCTACCAAGTTTGAGCCTAGAACGAGGCTTCTGGTCCAAGTTCAATCTGATCCCATCTCTAGTGATGCTCTACTAGTGTGGATTATGGGACTTTTATCCCTAGTTTTTATTTTCCAAGTACCTCACATCTTGGAGAACCTATCACAAAATGTTGCATAATAACGTGGATTCATTGGGTTTTTCATGGGATTATTTTATCGGGCCATTTATGGGGTTGGTTCTAGCATATCAGATGATTTTTATGGCAGTTCTGTTTTTATGAGGTGATCACTCTCTTTATGTGATGATGCATTGTGGAATGTTGTGGATTTTATTTTTTGTTTCTTTGATTATGTTATTGGACACCTTAGTCTAATGTTCAGCGGATTCAATAACCATATCGTCTATAAGGGGCTTCTCTATATGAGGTTCAAATTAAAGAGCTTTCATTGAACCATTTCTTCTATAATTGGATATTTGAGAGGGTGTGGCTATTTCCCTCCATACTATACCCATTCACATCTACAAGGGATAGCTAGGCAAGAAATGATGAGATTTTGGAATATGGATTTAATTTTTTAGATGCTTGGATGGGCTTTTCCCTTATACTGATTGTTTTTTATCTTGATCTTCTAGACAGCTATGGCCAAGTTTAGGTATTATGTCTTTTATGTCATGTTGGGTTCCACATCATCTCTTAAAATGGATTTATGATAATAAAAAATTAATTTTTAGTCATTCTAGTAACATTGTGGATACAAGACATCAACATTTTACCACTAAAACAAACAAAAAATGGATGAATGATATAAATGAATATGGCAGTTTCATGGTTTATCAGTAATGAAATAATGTCCACAAAAATATCATTTGAGGTATTTGGAAAATTATACATAATATATACATAACAGTAGATCATTCCTCTAGTAATTATATTTACTATTTTCATAGTATCATGAATTAGATAATGTTAATTCTCTTAATTTGGAATTTCTTACAATTGATAAACTATAAATGTGATTTTAGGGGCAGATTGATATTTCACGATGTGTAGAGGAGAAGAAACTATTTTAATATTCCAAAATATTTCAATAAAAGAGAAATACCTTTTTTAAATCATTATTACACAAGAAAAGATGTATTATCGATAATCTTATTCATGTCAATTGGATCAATAAAGACTATGTCTCAATAAGTTGTGGGGAAATTTTTGAACTCATTGAAACTTGTTTCCATTATACCAAGATCATAATAATTACTATTTATATTTGGAATTATTATTATTTTCATTCCGTAATCATATTTTGTTAAATAGGAAGGTCGAATGTTCTAAAATTGTTTTCACCTTTTCATTATAACTCTATTTTTCTTATAATAAAATATACATCCAGGACATGGAAACAAATAATAATCATTACTAATACATCTAAATATAATATTTAATCATAACATTATTATTAATAAATAAATAAATTCCAATTTTATATATTACAAATATGTTTTATGAATTTAATTAAAAGTAAAATAATACATTAATTTTTTTTGTTATAAATATATTCTCAAAGATTTAAGTAATTTTTGTTAAATTTTCTACATTTTTTAAGAAAACATAGTGAAATTTCGACAATATTATGAATACATTTTTAATTGGATATATTTTATAAACTTTATCTAATCGATTATTGATTTTTCGAAAATATTTCGAATTTAGCATAGTTTTTAAAAACATTTCTAAATCAGCATCATTTTTAGGGAAATAATTCCAATTTACCATTATTTATTAGAAATTGTAGTGATATAGTTGCAATATTTTTAAAATATTAATTAATTTGGAATATTTTCTAAATTTTTTTTTATTATATTATGTTTTTCCCTAGCTTTTCAAATTATCAATGATTTATAAAAAACATATAAAATAAGATAAATTATTAAAATATATGGGTAAAAAAATAAAATATTACCCTTATTAGTTTCATCTTATCTTAATATTAATTTAAAATCATTAGTTTTCTATATGGAATAATTTGGACTTAATGGGATCTTATTATAGGGTGTTTTAAAATAAAAAAATTACACAACTATCTCTTTTGGGTAAAAAGTTCCATTTCACGTTCATTTGATATGTTATAGGAATATAGATCAATGTATTATTTTTTATTAGGAATAATTGATAGAATTAATATTTCAATTGAAGTATTAAAATTAAATGTTAGGTTTGCTATCTATGATGATGAAAATGTATTTATATTATAGTTTTTCTTTTATTCTCATTTGACATGGAATGGATTTAAATTACAATGTGAAAAATATATTTTGCTATAAATGGTGTGCATAAAGATTATCAAAACATCCTAAATTGTTTTTTAGAAAATTAATTTTTTGTTTTTTATGGAATGTTTTAGGTTTATTTATAAAAAAGAAGGATCATTTTCTAATATGGTTTTCAAAGGAAAAATACTTCATTAGATAGATTAAGAGTGATTTAAAATCTTTTAATTCATTAAATTTTTTTTTCATATTCTTATTATTGAAATAGTTTTTATTGAATAAATATACAATATAATTCTTTATATTTCAAATATTTTATAGACACTTTATTTACAATATATGATTTGACTATATTTTTTGAATATTGATTTCTTGTGTAGTTTTAAGAAAATTATCCTTAAAAGTTTCCATAAATTGATAACTATATATTATGATATAAAATATTGATGAAATATTTATTATCATTTTATGTAAGGGTTTATTTCTTATATGGGGGTATGGAGGTGAGGTGAGAGCATATTATATGAATTGTGACATTTTTGTTTTGTATATATACCAAACATCTATTTTGAAAATCATGAGTATGCTTAGGTATCAACGGTATAATTTTAAGGATCATTTTTATATTATATTATATTATTTATTGGATATTGCACCCCAAGTGTGTAATTTATTTTCGGATAGATAATTTTTCCACCATGGGATTAGGTTGTAGAAAACTGTGATTTATGAGTAGTTAAGATCACATTATATTACCAAATAAAAAGAATTTCATTATTTTTGTCATTGATATTAACCATGGTACTTAGTGAATCCTCCCATGATGATTAATAATTAATAAAAAAATAAGTTTAATTTTTAATAACATTATATTTTTTAAATTTAAAATTATAATTTCTGTAAATCATTATTTATTTGAATGTTTTAAAAAATCATTATAATTTATTTAATGGTGATTCCTTTTAAATAAATGATCGGACCTTATAGTTCACTGTTATATGATTTTTATAATGATTTTTTAAAAAAACATATTATTATTTATAAAACACCATATAATATCAATTTTAATCCAAGTGTCCATAAATATTTTTAATTAAAACTACTAAATGAAATTCCAATTTTTCATTTTAAATTATTTTTCTAAATTTTTCCTTATATTCTATTATAAATTCCAAATTATCAAAATATTTTTTTTCTTTTATAATGGTTATACATAGAACATGTCGTGGAATCCATCATGTTATTATACCTCACTCTATACCAATATAGATCGTGTGTAATTGTTTATACTCTCATTTCTTACAGATAAAGGGAACACACTAAATTGATATAGAAGGTAACCATTTTTAGGGTTTGGAGGAGTTGAAAAGTAGTGATATATTAAATTTTATAAAATAGTGGGTAAATTATATATCTTTTTTTTCATATTTAATCTTTATATTTTGGAATCAATTTTCCGTCAACCTATTATCATTTCCTTGAATGCCGAAGGTGGTTTTAAAGACAGCTATTTTTGTAAACTATATAAGAATAATTCTACATAGTATTTTTTACTATTTTTAAAATGATTTAAAATATATAATGAAATATTTCATACATTTTTTTAATTATTACTAACAACACATTACTTATTCAAAAGTGTAATGTTACAAAAAAATCACATAAAAAACTGTAATGAACATCCTGGATTATTACTCACTGTTGAAAGAATGCTTCCATTAAATGTTCATAAATCAATAAGTGATATTGGATGGAAAATTAATAAAATTCACATTAATAGGAATACCCTCGATTAACATCATCCTTGGGGAACAAAAATATTAAATAAACCTATAATGTGAGAGATCAGCATTACTATAGAAATAATTTCTCATAATCTACAATATGAACTGGGAACTAGGCCGTAAAATGTTATAACAAAATAAAAATATATTTTTTATATACATATATATAGAAAAAAATATGGAAATTGAAAATATTTTCTTTTCATATATGGTAATTGAAAAAATGGTATTGGGAATATAATCATTATTCATATATCAAAGAGAATTAGAGATGTCATTTATTTCCTTGTTGTAAATTAAAAATAATATAAATCATACGAAAGAAAATATATAGTATAAAAATATTATCTATATAAATTTATAAATTATACATAAATATTAATATTATCTTTAAAATATGAAATTGTTTATATATAAAATTAAAAAAATGATTTTAATATTAATAGAAATGTAAAATATAATTTTATAATAAATATAATTATTTTTAAGGGAATTTATTCATGCATATTTAGTATACAAGTAATGTTTATATTTTTTAAGAATAATGTATTTAGGTATTGAATATTTTATAATAATATATTAAATTAAACAATTTAAATTATATTATAATACATTTATTATACAATAATATAAATTAAATATAAAATTTATAATAAATAATATTAACCATATATAATTCTTAAATATACATTTTTCAAAAAAAAAATCTTGTTTTAGTTTTTATTATAATATTATAACAATGATTATATGATTTAGAATATCTCTTATATTAATGTATCATAATTTTTAAAATTAGAATATAATTATTTTCGTAATATGAATTTTTGAGTTTTTCAGAAGAGGTTGATTAATAGTCAAAAATAGGGTATTTAAGAAAATTATATATTTTATGACTCAATAATTATGTAAGGATATTCTATAAAAATTAAAAAATTATAAAAACATGTATTTAATAAAAAAAAGTAATCATTTTAAAATATTCCTTCTATAAATAAATCCTTTGACGAACATTGTTAAAAAAAATATTTTATATTTAATTAGTGGAAATTGCTTATGACATTGTAATAAAATTAAGTGTTTTGATAGCATGATTAATAATTGTATTTCATATAAGGAAACATAACTCTTATATGTTTAACTAGAAACTAGATAAACTTCATAAAAATTATTACAAGGACAAATTTATCTTCTAAAAAATTATCTCAATATAACACATTTATTAAAAAAACAATTTTTACATTTTATGTAAATTTGTTTTAAAAATAACATTTCAAACTATTAATTGATATATTTATTAAAATGAATTGAAAACATGAAATTATATTTTTCATATTACAGAAGAGGTCCAATCAAAATTATTTTCATCAAATTTAATTATTCAAGTTAAAAATTAATTACAAATGTAAATTTTAATTAGAATATGGTTAAGATATTAAAAGAAAAAATCCTAAAAACACTATATGATTTCATAATAATAATCATATGCTGAAAATATTAACCCAAAAAAATTCCAAACATCTTTTTCACATTTTGGAGATATTGAAAGGTGAATTGTAATTTTACATATTTGAAAATATGATGGTTACTTACAAAACTATCATTCCATTCACATATATAAAGGGTTCACATCCATAACTCCAATATCTTCAGTCCTTTTAATTTTTATTTAATATATTTATAACTACACCAACAGTAAATCTCTACTATTTTCAAAATATTATTTTCATAATTACATATCAGGATTCATTTATTGTCAGAGTGCTTTTTGAATATAATAATCAAACATCAAACCATAGTATTACTATCCCATAGTCATTTATTTTTCTATACATCATTAATCATATATTTAAATATTAATATAATTTAATGAGTGTTTTTTCATTTTGAAATTTAAGTAAATTAAATGATAAAATTATTCAAACTATTCAATCGGCTAGAACAACATGATAACATTAATGATTCATATGTGAATACTACCGCCTCCGTGAAGCGATACTATTTATTTTTCCCCACTAAATCCCATGACCAATAAAAAGTTTAAAATTTTCAAATTAAAATATTATTTATGTCATGTTTTTAATTTAAATTGATAATTTATCTTATACAATCACTCCTCCCTTTTTGTTAACATGTATTATTAATCTTGGATACCTGCGAACTACCACCTCCATAGAATGAGGCATTATGTTTTCCCCAAAAACCTTCATCAGTTGTTTTTTAATATATTTTAGGATTATATAAGATATAATTAATTAATATACACATTGAATATGTTTGTTTACCAAAAAAATATTTTTATTGTTATAACATAATCAATCCTTATCAACAAATAACCTGAAACTAGTTCATCAGTATTTTCATCTTTGTGAAACACGGTTAAAACTACCAAGAAAAGGAATTACAATTTTATTGGTCATTATAAAACAAAAATTACAATAAATTTTACTGGGTTTTAATGAATATGTATTGGATAAAAAAGAAACGTAGACTACTCTACTCTGATAATTGTTTAAAATGATCAATATTATTAACACTTGGCATTGATTTTTTTTGAAAACTATGATATATATGAGTGAATTTCGTCTAATTATGAGTATAAATGTAAATATATAACAACCCTACATATTACTAATTTAATATATATTTAAATTATATAATTATATAATATTTTGTGATCATTTATAATATAGATCACATGCATCACATGATAAAACAATGATCATTTTATTATATTAATTTGAACATTACATTATGAAAATAATTATGGTCATAATAATTGAAAATATTACCATGGGATAAAAATATAAAACATGATAACAATAATATGAAAATTAAGTTATCTTTAATTAAATAAACTAAATGAAATCATGAAAATCATTATGGAAATGAAACAAATTATTTGAACAAAAGTATTCACCTTGAAAGGGAAAATATAACTAAGGTTGAGAGAAAATGGAATTCAATAAGGAGTGAATGAAACGTGATGTTTTTATAAGAAGTATGGAACCCACTTGACTATTTAAAATTTAAAAATTTAATGGTAATATTTCCATTGTAATATTAATTTTATTGTTATGAATATGAAATTAACTATTACTATAATATCTTCACTTTTTAATGTGACAAAAAATAAATAGTTATCTTAGTAAATTATAAAATGATAAATTTATATCATGATACAAGTAAATATAATTTTTTCAAATATTAAAATAGTATTTTCGTGTTTGTAAAATATAAATGCGTTGTTTTCATTTAAAAAAACATTAATTTTTTAAAATAAATATTTTTAAAAAAATGGTTTAAAAATATAATATTATATATAATTTTGATTAAAATATAATTTTATGAGGCCATAATTGATTTTTATAAATGTTAAAAAATTCATCATATTATTAAAATTTGAATTAAATTAATAAATAAGTATTTTATATAAAAATAAATTTTTATAATTTGGTAAATTATTTTCATATTTTAGATTTTATTATTTGGAATATAATTATCAAAAACAATTTATTGTGTTTTATTTCTATTATTTAAAATAGATTAATTTTTAGGAATATTAGAATACGAACAAATACATTATTGTAAAATTTAAGCAAATATCTTATATTTCTAAGTCATTTCTAGTGTAAGAAACCATCACATAAAAATAAAATGAAATTTTTACAATATATGATCAAATGAATCAATAGTACCGGTAGTCAGGATTCAAAACCAAAAAATAATATGTATAATATTCAAAAAACACCCTTCTCCTCACTTTATAAATATCACCCTTCTCCACAAACCACCTAAGACGTCACGATATCCAATAGACTACCAAAAATTAAAATCATGTATCATTCTCGTTTATAGAAACATGTGTCTCACCAATTATCATTCAACGAGCCTTAAGTGGGAGCAAAATAATAGACTACCAAAAGATATGGTAAATTATAAACAAGACCTCAGTAATATTTATTCACATTCTTTGAGTCCTATTTTTTTCCATCTACATACAAATAACTAAATTAGTATCACAAATAAATTTAGTTATTATTAATATTGACTAATATCCATGTTATAAAACTCATTAAAATATTTCTGAAATGAAAATGTTGTTCACAAGATGGTTGTTTCACCTCCTCTATGAACAAAATAATTCATTCATCTCCATTTCATTTAAGGATTACTATAAAGTTATCATAATATTCTTTAATATGTTAAAAATATAAATAATATAATTTTAAAATATTCTTTAATTAATTAGAAATAATTAAATAATGTAAAATT
This sequence comes from Viscum album, assembly GCA_963277665.1. Taxonomy (NCBI): domain Eukaryota; kingdom Viridiplantae; phylum Streptophyta; class Magnoliopsida; order Santalales; family Viscaceae; genus Viscum; species Viscum album. Next base: position 1,936,886,289 of record OY728165.1, read on the forward strand.
ATACAAGTTTGTGATGGTCATTAAAACATTATAAAATAGCTAACTGAATGATGGTAAGATAAGAATAAATGAAACATATCTGTATTTATTCAAATATAAAAAATTTATTCCATTTAAATTTTTAAAAGGTAATTAATACATGATCATATATCTTCTGGATTTTTGACCTATATGAAAATAACTTCCCCAATTATCCAGAAGTGATCTTTCCATGGAACCATGATATGAATACCCTTATAATAATGAAATTAATCTTTTTATCATATTGAAATGAACATAATATAATAAATCAAATAAATAGTGATTATATTAATTAATTCACTAGGGTATACATATTTAATAATTAATATGTGAATTTAAAATATAGAATGATTCTTGATGATAAAGTAAGGAAGCACTCAAACCCACCATATTTTTATTATTTTATGATTCACTCACATTTCCCTACATTCTCTATTTATTATTCATATGAAATTTTTTAATATTTTATTCTATATTTCATAGACCGATGTACCTAGTCTCAATAAATTTTCAATGATGGGGATATACATGTTTTAGGGGATAAATAAAAAATTTCATTTCATAATGAAACTCTATTAATGTAAATTTAACTATTTGATCACCATTTCAACTGCAATAGCCCAAATGGTTTCAAACTATCCAATATTTTTAAAATTTAACAATATATATTGTGAAATAAATTATTTTATTTCTCATTTTTTGGAAAATAATTGGATTTTCACCAATTCAAATAATATCTACCATTTTTCAAAAACCCAAACTTATTAATTATATTTTTCGACATTACAAATCAAAAAAATTTCATATCTCATATACAATTTTATATAATTTATCAATATATATGTTTATTTATAACCAATTAATTTCTAATAATTATTTAATGACATATATTATGGAAATAGTTACAACACGCCATCTTATTCTATTATATATCATAATTTTGCAACACATTTCACACCTTCTGTAATTATTATCTTTAAGCATTATGTATTCTTATAATTTAGGGAACATATAATAATTTACTTGTTATGATGGTTGTGTCTATCTATTTATCCAACCAATTAAGAAATTTTTATGCCTAATGAGATGATATCTATGGGATTGAGGAGTAAACCAAATCCATGATGGGGCTCTCTCCATCATTTGATTTTGATTTAGAAGTTTTCCTTAATTAATTTTTATTTCATGTATAAAATTGTTTCGACAATAGTATGTTTAGATTATCTTATTATTTAATATTACTTATTTAATTCTTCAATTGGATTTTTTAGGAGCCTTATTTTTTATGATATCATGTTTATGTGCCTCACCTTTATATTGATGTTATCCTTGATCAATGTTTATTTCATTTATAAAATTGTTTCTACATTACTATGTTTCAATTATCATATGATTGAATATTTCATTCTTAATTATCCAATTGGATTATTTATGAGCCTTGTCTTTTTGGATATCATGTTATTTATTTTTCTCATATGATATCTATAGTTTTCAAATTTATTCACATTCTCATTATAGAGAATATTTAGATCAAATTATTAGTAAAATTGAAATAATCAAGCATGAATATATTATTATTTGGATATACTATATATATATATATATTCCCAACCAAGATTCATTATATTTTATCTTACTAGGATATTAATTTATAAAATGAATTTATACCTATATCATTTTATATATCTGAAAAAACATTACCAAATATCTACCATAATGATGGAGGGACTGATGAAGATTTTTCACAAGAATTTGGAAAAGGGTTTTATACACTCGACTGCTTCACTATGGGGGAGTGGTGTTTCTCTTCATTAAAAAGTATGGTTATGTGTTCCTATGCATTTATTATCATGAACTAAAAGAGATAATAAAAATAAACATTCTCCATTACATGTATTGAATAATGTTTTGATCAGCTATTTGGGTCACAGTATTTATTGGAGGTGGACCATCTATTGGGGTATAACCAATTAAAAGTGATTAAAGATTATATTATAATGACATCATATTAAATAAGTTATGGAATCTATAAGTTCATAAAAATTATCTTCCGTTTCATTAATGCTCAAAAAATATTAATGGGAAAATTATATGGAGTTAGATTACCTTGATATTTTTTTTGATGATGTTATTGGTGATATTTAAACATACACCAAAATAAACAAAGTTAATCAAAAGAATATAAATAAAATAATTAAATAATTAAAGGGATAATTTATATTTTATCTAAAATAAATGGGATTTTCTAATAGAGTATATATCATTGTTGTGGAATTTTATCCCTATATATGGGATTCATTTGTTTGTTATAAGATAAAGGTGTTTGGGTAGTTGTCGTGACTAGAACACCTAATAGAGATTCAAATTTTCTTCGTACAAGAATTGTATTAATGGTGTTTTGTAAAAAAACATATCACAATTATCTATCCCCCAAACCAAGATGACTTATAAGGTAGTAAATTTGTTTTCTAATGAATAAATATGGATAATAAATTAATTGAAAAACAGGCTTCAAACTGTAGGAATACATACACTGCACTCAATTGGAGATCTAATTCTATTATTCATTAAAAAATCAATGAAGGGATTAGGATTTTTAATAATTCAATATGATAATTATATAGCATGTGCCTAAGCGTGTTTAATTTTCATGAGAGGTATTATCCAATGAATGATATAGAGTTGGTGGTGGTAACATTACAATAGAAAAAGTATCATCTTCTTGGGGATAAGTGTGAAATATATAGAGACCATAAGATCATAAAATATATATTAACATATAAGTAGTATAATATTACTTAGTGATGATTTTTTGAGATAATCTTGGATCATGGATCGTAAATCTATAACCATACAAGGAAGAAACAAATGTGGTAGATTCAGTATATGGAATGTATCCAGTATCCTTAAAGATGATTCTATATGAGAATGATATAATATTAATTGGCTTATAAGGAATGGAAATGGATTTAAAAGTGTAAGTAACTTCCTCATTCTATTCAAAAAAAAATCTTAACAATCCATTCTATAGAAGATAATTGACTCACAAAGAGATGATATTGAAATAATAAAAAATATAGATTCTATATTTATAGGTAACTGATTTGTGTTCTAAATTGAGGATGACTTATTTTTTTAAATTGGACATCGATAAGGAGTACCCTAAAATATTGAAAAAAATAAGGGGTTATTTGGGAGAAACACTAGTTTTTGGTACATAATCCATTATTTATGTTTTTTAAGTATATATAATGTTCATATTATGTTTTGAGAGTTTCATGGGAGTCTTGGTTTTATTTTGATTGTTTTATGGAGATGAAAAGTTTGATAATGGTAAGTAGAAAAAATAGAATCCCTAGGAAATCATGGTACGTAATATAGTACGCACTAGGTAGGCACATGTTTGGGGCAGGGTTTGGCCAATATACTATTTCCCAAGGGGAGACCTATGATGAATGAAAGAGGATAAATAATAGTTACTACATTTTTCTTTTAAAACATGTGACCCAACATTACGTGGTCTTTCCTTTATATAGTATATACCACATGGATGGAACATGGTTTTCCAAACTATGTGGTCAAAATGTGTGATGTATATTCTCACCTAAAACATTATTTGATCAAATTTTATTTAATTATTTTAATACACATTATTAATCTAATTCTAAGATAAATTTATATTAATTTTCATCCAAAGAGTCTGACACTTCGCCTATCAGTGTAGAAGTAATCTATAGGAGAGATAATGGCTATTATTGATCTAGAATAATTTGTTAGTTTCTGTTTTGGGCTATTTTACTTAGATATCTTCCCCTCCCCTCTCCTGGAACCATTGAACTAATCAATATGGGATATATCCATATTTTGTTATGGTATTTATTATGTTTTATGACTAGATCTATGTATGGAGGTATTTTTCATGGCCATATATTGATAATCACTCGTTCTATGTTTAGGCCTTTATTTTGAGTTATGTCGCTTCCCTCTCGACACCACTTGATTAGAAATTGGAAGCTTATCTTGAAATAAATTATATTCATAATATTATTGTAAAATAATATTCTAAATATTTTAAAAGACATTTTCTATGGTTTTGGGAATATATTGAATTGTATTTCTTGTGGAAAATCATCTATGATGATAATTTTAAAATAGTGATTTTAAATATAATGATTTGTTTTGATACATGGCATATGAATGTTGAATTTTTTTATATAAATAAATTTTCTTGGTGACATGGTTTATAATGGGATTTTTCATATATAATGGTATTTGTACATGATTCAATTTAGTTGTCCATAGTAAAATAATACATAGTACACGGTACCAATGGTGTAATAAGACATAAGAGATATAACCTACTGGAAACATGGTTTATAGACAAGAGATTTCTCAAGAGTATGGAAATGTAACATGGATATTCATGTGTGTATATTTGAGTATGTGGAAATAAGGAATTTGTATTACAAAAAAATTAGAGAAATCTTTTAAAGTATTTTTTGTTTGATTTATAAGGAAAAATATTTTTGATTTGATATGAACTTTTTTATATTGTTTTAATTTTTGTAGATAAATTCACTACCAAACATTTTCCTAGTGGTATTAGTTGAAAATTTATTGGGAAAACACTATTTATATGAGACCACCCGCTCCATGGGAACATTCCTATTTTTGACTATTCCATGTATCATAACACATGTGATGGAATGGTTTCGCAGTTCTTTAGTGAAACATCTTGATACCATGGGTGTGACTTATAGATATGGATCATAGAGTATATTGGGATTTTATAGTGTTTTATCCATGGTGTCTTTGGGATTTCTTTTTTTTTTTGTTTTCCTTGTATGTTTTCTTTTTTCCACATTTACTCTAATATTTATATTGTTTTTGTTTGGTTTCATTGTATTGGTTTTTATTTGTATTTTGTACTCATAAATCATATAGTGGTTTTGTTGTTGTGGTTATCTTGTTTTTTTGTGTTATCTTCATAGGGCAAATCAACCCCTACTTTTTTAAAAAACCCCTCTAACCCTTATTTTCATCATTTTCTGTCATACAGATGTGACATAAGAATAAGTTCTACTCCATTCACTTCTCAAAAAAATGAGTAGAGGAGAGATATGACAAATGGAATCAGTTAGTTTCATCTTTTGGTTTTGTTTGTGTATATTTTAGGAGTTAAAAATTTAATATTACTGATATTTTTATTAATCTCTTAGGAAATTATCTAGGAGTAGGATAATCATAACATGATATTTAAAAGCCAAATTCATATACTACCTATTTATGTGGAACCTCATGTTATAATAAAATTTGTGAACATGATGTTTTTAAGACACTTCTAGGTGAGTTTTTTCCTCATCATCATGGGTTTAAAAAATGAGATTGGAATTCAATGCGTTGATAGTATGTTTTCCCACTAGGACATAATTTTTACTTATTTAGTTAATGATTAATTGATATGGTAGAAAGTAATTGTTTTTGAATAGTGTTGAACGATTTTTCAAATGGGGATATTTTGAAAAGGATTGATCGTGGAATTTTCAAAATGGTATAAATGGATTGATTTGGGAAAAATGATTATAGAAGTATGTTTTAATATAGAAAATTGAAATATAGAAGCCATCAGTTAGTATAGAGTGAGACTAAATTGAGTTTTTTTGTTATAATTAAAGTCCCAAGGTAAGGACTGTTATATCCATTCATAAGAGGATTTTTATAATTTTGTTCCCTTGAGATATAGGTGAACAAATAGTTGGTATAAATTATTTTATAGAGCATTAAATCTATGTATAAAGGTAACATAAATCATGCACCATATAAATTGGATCATAGTTTTTAGTTCTATAAGTGGAATCCATCCATATTTTAAAGAACATTAAAGGTTGAAAAATAAGAAATGTAGAAGAATACAATGAATAAAAAAAACAATTTCCTTGTAATAATAGCTTCTCTAAAATTTATATTATCAATTTATATGTTATAGGATTTAGAAATCATGATTTTGTATTTAGTAGTTCAGACTAAATTAGATAATTTATATCCTGGGGGTATTGTAAATAAATTTTTAACAATAAATTCCATCCTCACAAATTAATAATTTCCAGAACAACATAGTTATTCAGTTTGAAGTAAGAGAATCTATTAGTGATACATTATTCCTCTAAATTTATGAATTTAGTTCTCTTTTCATTGGGTGTTTCTGAATGTGTGTACTTGAAAGAATTATTTGTTAATCAATTTTGAGGACATAAATTCCCTTAAACACTAGAGTTATTTATATAAAAAATTATACTGAGATAGATAATAGAGCGGTATTATAAGGAAGTGTCACCTGGGAGAACATGGCCAGAGGACGCCTTATTATTCATAAAGGAAAAATTTCAAACTCTGATGCTAGGAATAATTGATATAGGCACACATATATCCAAAGTGGTGAGACATCTCATAATTAGGCTATCGGATATGTAAATCTCCATAGTAAACTATAAATTAAGATGAGATATTTTCAAATTATTTCTTTTGATCTTATGATGCGAGATTGCACAATAACACATAGAGCATTCCATGCCTACAGTAAGATGGGGAATCATTAGAGATATTATCACATTGATCCTAGGACATATTCTATAGAATAATCTACTGCATTTCATGCATCATATGCATCAGTGGGAATATTTCAATATAATATGAATTATTTGTAGAACCGAGTGATCCTAGGTGATTCTAATAATACAATGAATCCTCACCCTATGGAATCCCAAATGAGAAAAAGACAAATCTTCACCATGTATGAAAATAAATATGGATGATAATGCATTCAAGGATGATCAATCAAGATCTTCAATGATAAGATGTACATTTCTTTTGAATTCTATCATTATGCAAGAATAGCTTGATAGAAGTGTGTACCATTTATTTATTGTGTCTCGTGTTGTTTATATTAAGGGTTGATATGTTAAGACATTTCCTTATATTTAGAAACTCAAAACATGTTTTTGGGAATTTAGTGGGTCATTCCTTCATATGTTTAAGGCGATCAATAAAAATCAATGTGACATTGTTGGTATGGTATTTCTCTAAGATGGACATGTATTTCCATGACATGATTATCAAAATTAATTGGATGAATAAATTTGAGGCTCATATCAGTTGTTATTTATAGAATGTGAGTTTTAAATATTTTTGTTGTGTTAATCATTAGTTTTAAGGATATTGGGTACTGGATGCATGTAGAAAAGGTCCCTCACTACTGGTGGTTTGAACAATCTCTTACTAGTTGACAGAAATTTCTTTGAAATTGGTATATGAAATCAAGAATATATATTTTCTAAACATATTGGGCAAGTTCTATGATATATTTCATTAATATTCCTCTTTGTTTCCACCTATCATATATTTATATTTTGAAATTTATCTTATACCATGGACCCGTACTTTTTATGTTCCATCTTTTTATATGGAAACAATGGAATTAAGGAAATTTAATGATCCTTTGCAAGATTTGGAATGAGAAGGGATCATATGAAATAATATGTCTATTTTGGATGAACCGATTCCCTTCTAAAGAAGTTTGATGGAACAATTTTCTTTTATGTAGATTATCATATGATTTAACATGTACTGATAATGAATTGGTATCATCTTCCATGCATTGATGATATTATTTACCAATTGAGGTTTACCTAGTGGTTATCCTCCTATAAATAAATTTTTTAAAATTTTAAAATATCCACTTTATTTTGAAGTGGTAACAATTAATTGAAACCCCCCAAGAAATTAGATCAAAAAAATACAAAAAACACCCCAAAAATGAGCATTAAAATTTCAATATTCAAATACACTCCTCAATCCCAACACCACACTTGAATCAATGTCGCACAACACCAGAGTCATCCTCTTTACTGAGGATCTTCCATTTTGACCCCATCATCATCAAAAATATCATACTCACATCAGTAACACTGAATCATCATTAATATTATGAACCACTATGAGACACCATAAAAAATTAACATTTATAGGAACATCAGAGTCATGACGTGAAGACTAATAACCATGAATTTATATCTTATCCACATGAATGATGGAAAAATATCCCAAAGAGAACCCAAATATAGGTAAAACACACCATAATAGATGCCTCATGTAACTCTACTGGCCACAATAACTTCACATAATGAAAAATAATGAAAAACTACCACACAAATCTTACTAGGAGATATGTGGTGGCATCTTGGAGATAGATAAGTGTATGGAGAAGACATAATCCATGAAAGTGATCATGGTAATCGACATGAAAAAAATACCACACATTGGAGTGACTTATATGTGAAGTATTCCAGGAACCATGCATGTATTAGTGGAAGAAATACCAAATAATACATCAACCAGTTTATTCAAAAATTGAAGTGAATGAACCCAATAACCCTCAAATAATCATCTATTGAAAAAAATGAGATCTAGGGTCAAAGAAAATAACATGTAATACACAATGAAAAAACAACTAACAACATGAGTTGAATCAATAGGTCAAAATTATTCAAACGGGAGAACCTCCTCATGAACAAGCCCATGTCACCACTATTATCACCACCACAATCCCAAACCCACTAGAAAAAAAATAAACAAAAGAAACCAGGATCTGTTCATGTTTATGAAACCAAACCTATATATTTGGGGTGACAAAGGAGGAATCGAGATTCCCTAGTGATCATGAATAAAACAAACCAAAATATAAATGGTTGAGACCATGGGGATAAAAGGTTGACCACTATGGGTAAAAATAAATCATCCCAAGACATCTTGTTCACTATCTTTCCTAAATAATAATGGGGCCTGGAATGGGGGGATAGACTGATTGAGCAGTGGAAGAAGATAAGAGGTAGTGACAACCAAAGTGAAAAAAACCTAGAATGGGTGAATGGAGGAAATTCTAAGAAGAATGAGAAGAGGGGGAGACCCATCAGTGTGGGGAGGGACTCTAAAAACCTTGGTTGAAGAAGATGATGTTGATAGTGGAACAGAGAGTTAGGTGAATGAGGATCCAACCTAGTGGATCTCTAAAATTGAATTATATTTTCGATATTAAATACTATGGGTTTAAATAAAAGATATTCCAAAGGCCACTTTCATATGAAGATATGACCATCATGAATTTTTTATTTTTACTATTTGTATTATGAATGAAATATCCATATTTATTGGATTTACAAAGTATATATTTCAATGGAATTTTATTTCCTTTATGTTTGTTCTTTGAAATGATATACTATTGTTTACATGGAAAAAGGAAGATCATAAAAACACATTTATATTTTTTTCTTATAATTTCAAAGCACCATATGTATTCCATGTTATCAATGAATGGTATTTGGATAAAATAGGTATGATACCTTGTACATTTATTTTTTTGAAAGGGGTTTATGTAAAACCTAAAGACATATAATATATTATCTCTTGAAAACCGTAGAATAATCTCATTGTCATATGTAGTTCCTTTTCTTAGTGAGATACTTCAAATTTTTCCTACATTATTTTTCTCATTTTTCATCACCAAAGATGGCATTGGAGCAGAAAGGTGTTCTATTGCAGTGGAATGAGTAATCTTATAAATCCTTTCAATAGTTTATGGTTATACATATATTAAAACTAAAGCTCATTTTTTCTGAATATGGATAGGGCTTTTTAATCTATTATTATGCATTAGAATCTGGGATGGTATGTATTCTCATGCAATGAGATCATGTTTTTGCTTATAATCTGTGGAATTATTTGTTACATTAGAATGATTCCCCACTATATTATTTGGAATTGAATATTATATTCCATTCCTTCAATACATGGTTTGATTAGGTTTTTTGTGTTAATTTCATGGTGTTTATGGAAATAAATACCAAGAGACACGTCTTCTCAAAAATTGATTTGAATATAATGAACATAAAATATATAGATTAATTTTAAATATTTTACTTCAATGTATTATATTAACAGGATAATAGAAATTTGGAGGGTTGTTTATTAAGTAGGAAGTTGAATAATCACTTTTCTAAATAATTGTTGAATAATTGGATGTCAATGTCTATTATAGAAGTCATACACATGGATTTCAATTAAAAGTGATCCGTTTCAGTTCACTTAAATATTATTCATCATCATAATTTTGGTTGATCATGTATGAATGGCTCTAATGTCTGATTGTAAATTTATTTCAATGATAAAAATATAAATTTTGTTGGGACCATTGAGGGATTTAAGCTGGATGTTATTTTTCATTTTCAAGTTTATAGATCAGATTATATTCTTTCTGGTTTATCGGGACAAAATTATTAATGATAAAATCCATTCGAAATAGTTTTTTCTTATAAGAAATCTATATATATATATATATATCGATTAAGGAATTGTTTATGTTGGTCGATATGAAAAGAGAAGTGGATCACTTGTTAGATATTCAACGAAGAACACCTTAATCTAGTGGTGGTGGAATATTTTTTACCCATTACTTTATGTAAATTGTAATAGATATACATGAATTTCATGATACGATTACCACGGATGATTAGGAATCCTAATACTATGTGGGTAATTATGGATTGGCTCAAAATGTTGGCCCATTTTATCCTTAATCAGGTATACCATGTGGTGGAGGATATGAAAAACATCTCTATCCATGAATTTGTAAGGTGGAATGATGTTCCAGTCTCAACTATATCTGATAGAGGCCCCATATTTACATTGTTTTTTTAAACATTCATAAAATTCATAGTACTCACTAGAATATGGGGATTGTGTGTAATCCTCAATAGGAAGAGTGATCTGATAGTTCGTCACAAATGTGGGAAGACATTATTTGGGATTATGTTATGGATTTTGGTGCACATTGGAGGAATTTTAACCATTAATTTATTTCTTATAAAATAGTTTTTATCAGAACAATATACATTTGGATAATTTTAAATCATTGAGTGGTAATCCTTTTCATTATCCAATTTCTTGGGAGGAAATTATTGAGACTTATCAAATTTGACCAATTCTTGTTCAAGATACAATTCATAATATTTTGTTGATTAGGAAGAGAATTAAGATACATTAGAATCTTATGAAATCATATGTGAATAATCATTGATGACCACTGCTATTTTATGTGATATATTATGTGTTTTTAGAATCTATTCAAGGATTGGGTATCATAGTTATGCTAATAAGGGAATGATATTTTCATGACACATAGATTTTTAAAATATAAAAAATTAGTTAGTGAGGTGGAACATATTTTTTAATATCTACTAAGGATATGTTCATCACATAGTTTGTTTCATGTATCTTAATTAAAGAATTATAAACCTGACACTAAGAATGTGAATCAATGTGATAATGTTGACCTAGAGCCATTAGTTCTGTTGATTCATGTGAAACTATGAGTTGTGGATGGGATATATAATGTATTTCATGGTAAAATCATCGATCTATTGTGAGTTATATAAAAACATTGTCAGATTCAGGATGAAATTTTTCCATCTGATAAGGAAATATTGGAGTAGTGACATGATCTCTTTCAACAAAAACCTATTTTTATACATTCTGTGGATAGAAAAATCAATCATGGGGATAATGTATCACCACCAATTTTTGGTACCTGACTGTTTATTTATGCATATTAATCATATTAGTGTTCATGTTATGTTTTGAGAGGATTTCAGGGGTATTATGAATCATTGTAAGTTTGTATATATAATCACTATTTATTCACAATTTGTAGTAACCCTCAAACATATCCATACAACTGTGTAAATCATGAAAATGGTAAATGGAAGCGTGCACTGTTGATGAACGGTTTGGCTTAACCAGGTGGATTCCTGAGAGGAAATATGAAATTATTGACAAAGGGAAAATCATGGTTAGAGCACATTGTTTATAAAAATGTGATCCAAATGTGGGAGTTATTGGCTAGAGATAGTAGCAATATCATGGATGACACAATGTTTTCAAAATTGTTTGGCCTAACCAAGTAGCATATATTTATCCAGCCAAAATAAGTAGAACTAATATTGTTTATTTATTTTAAGAATCAATTTTCCTATTATTCTCCCATAACACAAACACCTTTTTCTCCAAAGGTGTGAGGGATGATTACATTCAATTAAGGAGTGATCCGTAGGTAGATTTAATGGTTTTGGAAATCTAGATATTCTAGTAAGTATCTATTCATGTAAATTATTCATATATTTCTTGTACTTATATATCATAAAAACTCAGATATAGTAAAATATTTATATATTGGGAATATTTTTACAGATGGATCTATTTTTGAAAATTATTTTGATGATCTCAGATAGAGAATCATTTTACTATTCTCATTTTTCACCGATATTGTGTTGTATGTGTCTATTCTAAAAACTACACATGATTAAAACGTGATGTCTTATATTGACATAAATTTTTTTATATAAATTATTGAGAAATAAATTTATGTTGTTTTTTGGAAACCAATTGAGTGATAGTTTTGTGAAATATTGGGAATATGATGGTTTTTTGGAAAATCAACTTTGTTGATAATTTTATAATGGTTATTTTAGAATTAATTTTTTAATTTTATAGATGGAATATGGTTATTTAAATTTCTTAAATAAATGTTGTTTTTATATTTGATGGTTTTTCATAGGTTTTTTCATATATGTTTGTGTATCTACATGATACATTTTTTGGGGCCTTGATGATTTAATACTTGGTGCTCAGTTCCATATGTGTAATGAAAGATAGGAGTTATGAAATTTTGACGAAATGGTGGTTTGATGAGATATCAAATCAATTATATGTACCTATCTCAAAGAAATGAATGTGTCTATGTGTTTGTATGTGGAAACCTGGAAATGGTATGAAAATTTTATTTTAAAAATGGTTTGAAGGATTCTATGATTTTATTCTGTGGAAAATTGTTTTGGATTTGATATGTACTATTCTAAAATATGTTAAAATATTTTGAAAAAATTTTATAACTGGTTTTTTCTCTATTGGAGTGATTAAGGAAATCATTTGGGAAATCCTACTATGTTTAGAATCACCCCTTTCATGGGAACTGTTCATCATTTTAGGATGCCACCTATCATGACACAAGTACAAGCAATTCATGTTAGTTATTTATTAGAATTTATTGATACCATAGAAATGAAATATCAAGTTGGATCATGGAGTAAATTGGTATTTTTTGTTTTGTGGTTTTAGGTTTCTTAGTATTCTTTGGTCATTTTTTTCATTAGATTTTTTTTTTGGGTTATGCATGTGCTATAATTTTTTTTTTTGTTTAGGTTGGTTTTCTTTTGTTTGAGTTTCCTTTTTCACTCATGAGTAATATAGATCTTTGGTTTTTATAGTTATATTTTTTGTTTTGTATTAAAAGTTAAAACCATCACTGAGTGATTTATGATGATATTGACATTTATTTCAATATTATAGAGTCTTGTGGATTTTATCTAAGGATTAGTATCACACCCTTTAATTCTAAAGACAATGAGGAGACTGGGAAGTCACTGGATGAATGATTTACATAGTTCAATATTCTTTATCAACCCATTGAAGTTGAATTATTATTATGATCTCAAGGAGAAATATTGGTTGGACAATAAGAGGAAAGATATAAAATAATATAATTAAATGTTCTTAGAATTTTAGTAATTTAATGATGTCATTACAAATACTTAGGTGATAATGGTAATAATTACCTATACCCACATAGAAATTATAGAAAATCACTATAGATATTTGAATAGGTTTTATAAATGCATCTATATGAAAAATGATATATATATATATATGTTGTGTTGGGTCATTTATCAAAGACATATCATCTCATCTCTTTTCTTGGAAACATATCATCTAATAAACATGTAATGATATACATAAAAAAGGTGGGGAGGCAACATAGAACACACCAAACAATTTATCTGATTGACATCCATGGTTTACCTCCTTGTTATGGAAATTTCATCAAGATTTACTAAAAATATAATTAAATTTCATTCCTTATTATCTCCTAAAAAATGATAATAAATTGGGGAAACCCTTCCAATCACTTTATGGAATATAGAGATAATTATTTTGGTACATAAATTTAGTATGGGATCAATATCATTGTATGGTCATGTTTTAATAAAATTATAATGATCCCAATAGATCCTCATGAATCAATTAATGATAGAATATGTAAAACTCACATATGATTGTATGATGTTTGTGAATGCATGTAGCTGGGATATGAACTATTTAAATAATTTTAAAAATCATTGAACACTATTCAGTAGCACATTAGAGTTAAATAGAGTTAACAAAGATATATATTTATAACTATTAGAGATATTTATAGTTTGATGAAAAATATAATCTATTCCTATAAATATATCTATGTAATCGATTACTAATATTTTCCTTGAATGAAAAAATAATTCATGTGTATATCTGTTGCATTTAGATTATTTATCATAATGGAGTTGTGTGTTATCAACCTGAACTACCGAAAAAATGTCTTATTTATATAATGTCTTCCATGTACTTCTAATAAGGATGTACGTACCAATTTCTTCACATGTCATAAATTCATATGTATTATAGATGCAAAACTAAATAACTCATGAGTATTAGATGTTTAAAATCATCTATTTAAGATGAAATGTTTTAAAAAAGGAAACATATATTGTTATATTATTATTTTTAAATCATAATTATAATGAGGCATTATACAGCCCAAAGAAATAAAATAATAATATATATTATCGGTTAATTTTACCTTAGTATGTGAAATTATATTTTGTTGAAAAAAATTAATTTGAGAGAAAACAAGACCCATAATTTTACCAATTTAATTTCCATTATGATTATATAATTATAACATATTACATAAAAATAATATTATATAGAGAACATGAACAAAATGATGCAAGAAAAATAATTTTATATTACTAATATATAGATTATATTTAAACATTGTTATTGTATAAATTAATTTAAAACATTAAAATGGCTTAAAAAATTTAGAATAAGATAATTGTAAAATAAAAATTTTGACATGCTCGATCCACCAGAATAATCGAAATAATAAAAAAAATTAAAAATAAAATTATTTTTTAGTAATATAATATTCATAATGTTGATTAAATTAAATACAATGATTATAAAAAATAGATTTTTATGAAGAATTAATGAAATTGGAGGTATTTATTGAACGTTGAGAAACTATATGTTCGTTAAAAATATATAATTTTTTAAAGTAAATTTGATCCTTAAATATTAATCTGATAGTTAAAAAAAGTAACATAAATTCAAGAATATAATACTTCCTTGTGAAATTATAATAAAATACTCATATTCCTTTTAAATAGAGAAAATGAAATAATTATATCATGATACATGTAAATAATTGTTTGGAAAATTATAAAATACATCTTTATATTTTAATAATATATAATTATTTTATTTTCAATATTATAATCAATAAAATTATATAAAATATATATAATTTTCTTAAAATGGATTTATAAATTAATATTATTGAATTTTATATTGATAATATATTTTTTTGAGTCAATAAATAATTTTTAGAATAGTTATAATATTGAACTTTATATAAATAAAAAACATTATACAAAAAAATACGTATTCTATTTAAAAATTTTTATATTTAGAAAATTATTTATATTATTTGGATTAATTTTTCAAATACGCATATCAAGAAAATTCTAATGGGGATTTTTTGTTATTCATCTAAGTGATTTGACTTTTTTAAATAGTAAATTATGAAAAAATACGATATTTAACAATATAAGCTAAATAAATGAATTTATAAGTGATGGACTTTGTATGAAGCCATTATTTATAAATACCACGACACATTTAGAATCCATTGTAAAATGAATCAATACCATTTTTAGTCTAGATCGATAGTAATAAATAAATATTCGAAAAATACAATTCTCCCCCCTTAATAAATACAATCCATCCCCACACATTCTCAACAAACATTCAAATCCATTGAAAATATCCAAACTATATGAAATTATACCGAACTATCTCTACCATCATCCTTATAACTCATTTTTTTACTAATGACCAATCCACAAAGACATATGTTGTTGCCTAAGAAGTGACCACCAATAGAAGAAGTATATTCTAAATTTAACAACTATAAATTTTATTCTTATTCATCCACAACCATAGGTTTTCCACCCAGCTAGACATACTAAAATGAATGTACAAAATATACTAATATATTTATTATTGATATGATTTATCAATTTTCTACCATCCCTTGAAATTAATATTCAATCAAAACATTTTTTAAAATACAGTTGCATGACCACCTCCATGAAAAATGAACATCGGTTTTAACCACCACCTTCATATATAGAAATAATTATATAATTACTAATAAATATTATCACAATAAGTATATTAATAATCATTTAATATTTGTTAATTTATTATAAATATTTTATTTAAATAAAAATAATCTAGTTCATGATGATTGTTAAAAAATCATAATTGAACATACTATACAATGATAAATATTATAATAAATTAATACTCCCTATATAAGAGAACATATTGATATTTCATATCATTTTATATTATATTGTGAAATGTTAAAATTTTCATTGCATATATATACTGTTAGTGCTGTTTTACATGAACTCTCATAATTCTCCCTAATTGGCCTAGCCATAGAACACTGAAATGAGAACCCTATGAACATAGAAATTAAACATTATATCTCCTTGAAAT
This sequence comes from Viscum album, assembly GCA_963277665.1. Lineage (NCBI taxonomy): Eukaryota > Viridiplantae > Streptophyta > Magnoliopsida > Santalales > Viscaceae > Viscum > Viscum album. The sequence continues at coordinate 1,936,903,083 of OY728165.1, forward strand.
AGTTTTAAATGAATATAATATATTAAATGAAAAATAGATTGAAAATTATATTAATTATTTATTTAAAAAAACTCATTTTATTATTCAGGATGGTATGTGAATATGCAGAAATATTCGTGAAATTATGGTAAGGGCTCTCTCTAAACCACCAAAATTTAATTCGGGATTTTAGTCTCTATCATTTCCCCAATTAATCTCTATATTTTTATTATATACTAATTATATATTATATATATTTCCCACTCATATATATCTAGTTTATTTATATTTTCTATTATAGGGATATAAATATTTTAACAGTACCCTTATCAATTTAATTCAACAAGTAAACTCAATAAAACATAACTTTTATGTTTCTTACACAATCTTTATACCACTCTATAAATTAATTTAATCCATACATGGAATATAAAATAACCCATCATATTATGTAATTTTATTGAAATCATTTCTTTTTTATGAAAAATAATATATTTTTTCTCAACATTATTGTCTCCTTATAAATTAAATTAAATCCAAGCCTGAATGGTATATATTAAAAGGTACACATCCACTCAAATTCATAGCTTTATATCATTTTGACATCATATATCATGAACTATGTTTATTTTTTCCCTGTAAAAATCCAATAACAATTTAACATCATTTATCTTTTAAAATATAATTATAATCAATCTAGTTATGTTATAAGACATGATTACAAACCCCATTTCTTTGCAGGTATCTTTATGATGTTTATAGAATATTTCTAATTTCAACTTATGGGGAACATAAAGATTTACATGTTATAATAGTTATAACCATATATATGTCCAATTCATTGGGTAATTCTTATGACTGGTGAGATGATATTTATAGGATTATGGAGTAAACCTAATCCTTGATTTGACTCTTTGAACCATGTTATTTTATCTTAGTAGTTAACTTGGACATATTTTATGTGATGTTTTCTTCTATTCCAACATTCCTTTGTTTCCATTATCTTTTGATACAAAATTATCTATTTAATTATATTGTGAGATTATTCATGAGGCTTTATTTTCATAATATCATTTTATTCATTTTGTTTTATATACTAGGATTTATTTTCATTTTTATTTCCTTAGGTGGATGTTTTAATCATCCATTTTCTGATATATTTCTCAATATATCCTAAAATACTGAAGGTCATAAAATTTTGTTTGGATATAATTATTATTATTATAATAAAGGTTTTTTGTCTTATCGTTTTGATTGATTTATTACAAACCCAGTCTTCCAAAGATACTACAATTATTAATCATTGGGTTTTATTTATTTGATATTTATTTTAATAATCATGTAATAATAAGTGTAAAAGTATTGGGTGAATATAAATGGTATGTAAATTATGTTTTAAAATAGATAAATAATTTTTTTTCTAATGAGGAAGGATTCAAAATCACTTCAAAAAAAAAATCATAGTTAAATTTATGGGAATTGGTAACTCAAATATCTTACTTTGAGGTATACACCATCATATATATTTTATTTCACATTTGTTCAATTCACATCAAATTTTGAATTATGTTATTTTTTTATTTCTAAGGAAATGGTTTTTTTAAATTTAATTCTATGATATTTTTTTCTGTTTATATATCCTTTAATAATAAAAAGCATATTTTTTTATAATAGTCTCACAAACACGACGGTTACGATATAGGGTCATTTTTTTCAAAATAAAAATTTAATGGTTTGGTTTTGATTATCATCAAATGAAATGTCACTAATAGAATTTTGTTTCATGTTTCTTCCTATAATTTAAAAAATAATGATATTAATTTTATTGATTATGTTTGCGTTGTCAAATGATTTAAATAATAATGTTATTTTCTATCATTTTTTGAAGTTTTATGAAGCTATTTGACAGTGATGGTATTTTTATGAAAATTGAATATTTTTTATTTGGATTTTTTAAACCAATTTTACATCCCTGATTTTATGATGATTAGAATAGTGAATGAAATTTAAGAGGCATTTTTATGTGTGTATTAATGATGGGTGTAATCATATATCACCGAATAATGCATTATTAATTAGTTTATATCTCATTATAAAGTTATTCCGTAGTTTATTTTAGTTTATCTTAATCATTGGAAGTAATGTTGTTTCTTATTACATAAATGTTTCCATATATGATAATTTATGAGACAATGTTGAGGGATAGTATTGGGAATGATCTTATACCCCCTTCATTTATGGTTTTTTTAAAATGATTATATTCAATGGTATATAAATTTTGTTCTATTATTGATACATTTCTTCTTTAAATTTATTTTCCACAAACTTTAGAGCTCTTTTTTTTAATAACCACTAATTTGGTTATGATATTTAACTAATTCTCATGTTTTACATCATTATAAGAACTTCACATTGATGAAAATTTTATTTACACCTTACTGAGAGTTTGATATTGTCATATTCTTAGGTTTTCATTGTCAATGTTATGAATATAAGTATAAATTTCCACATTTATATAAGAAAATATTGTTGATTATTAATATGGATAAATGATTATAGATTAAAATTTTATGTTTCTAAATTACCATCCCTAAAAAATTTAAAATTGTAGTTTGTGTTACATTTTGTGAGATATATGAATTGAATCATGATATTATCATAATATTTATGTGATTTTTATCTTGAGTCATTTTAGTAGGAATTAATGTAGGATTTAGTAATTCTTGAGAATATTTTATTTAAATTGTGGAATAGTTAAAAAAAATTGTGAAAATGGTAACAACATAAAAAGATCATATTTTATAAAAAAACAAATATTCTATTCCAAAAATGACTATATTTTTATAAAACAAATATAAGAAAATATAATAAGATTTAAAAATAATAATACTTCAAGGTATATAATAATCAACATTACAATAGCTAATAATGTTAAAAGGAAAATAAAACATAAAAAAATGACCATGCAATGGAATTCTCTATAGGATCTAACTCTTCTTGGAAGATTACAATAGCCGTGAATATTTTATAAAAATATAGATTTTCAATATGATAGAAATATTTAACGTTTTTCTAAAAGGCCTTGGGAAAGAAGTAGTATGTTTTGATGTCTTGTGGCTTGCATATAAAATGATATCTGAAATGAGACAATTATAGTATGACTATTACACTACTATTACATGATCATTGGTTAATATGATATGTGGTTAATATAATCATTAAAATTTTTTACCACTGATAATGTTTCCATTATAAATTCAATATTAGGGATAGATTATAGTAAGGGTAATGATCATAATTTTATGAATATTGAATGAATAATAGATACACACATCCAATAGAATCATTATTTATGATGCACATTTTCTAATTATAATGATGGAGGTAGAATCATTGGGGTTTGATCATGATAATGTCTACGCATACATTCAACTGTAGAGGATTAAATGAAATTTACAATGACAGAGGTTACAACGATTTAAGAACACTATAAGATCAATGTTGGATGAACCTCCTCACAAGACTACCACTATCATGAAACTTACACATACTGCATATTCCAATATATTAAAGGCATTTTTATCTGGAGAATATCATTATTAATGTGAAATCATTTTCGAAATGAATTAACAATAATTTATTCTATTATATTATTTAGTCTTACACCCTTAAATAAAATAAATATTATTAGTGAACATGATGAAATAAATTTTCTAACAAATTGACCGTGACTATATTTTTATATAGAGTATAGATATTATACTTCTATTAAAAAAATTTGAAATATATATTTTATAAATTCTTGAAAAAAGAATATTTTTAATAAATTTTTTTAATACTATATGTTATTTTCCTATGGTATGAAATTTTGTTGTATAAAAAATCAGTGGTGTCAATATATATTTATTCAATAATTAAAAATTAAATTTTCTATATTCCTAAATTTTTTTGAATAAAATTAATGACATTTATAAAACCAACACAACAGAATTAGCCAAAAGTAAAATTTTCATTATTCTTTGAGCTACTCATTTACTTGGGTAAAATATAGAAAACATTATAAAATATGACAATTATTATGAAATCTTAAATACATAGATGTGATGTAATGATTAATTTTAATCCTTTCACATACAAAAAAATTTGTTAATAATATTTTGTACTTTAATATATTTGAATGAATTTCCTACCATAAAAACCTACCAAATACTAATATAAAAATTCTGATTCTATAAACTATATTTTATTGAATATTTAATTTCCCATGAGTAATGTATTATTAATTAAAGGATTTTTGTTAAAATTAATAAATATATTATATAAAAAATAGTTTAATTTCTCAAATGAAGAGATAAACCATCATTAATCCATTAGTTTTGACTTTTCCACATCTAGGAATTCTAAAACCAATATTTAGAAATTCATTAACAATACCTCTTCATTTACCATTTATACCTAGAAATACAATAATACATGTACACCTAAAATAACATATATATGATTTCCTTCAATTTTCTTTTCCAAGGGGTGCCTCTTAGTTGTCCTTTAGGACTCAAATATTCTATCATCATTATCTATAAATCAAATCATAATGGTAATAGCAATCTCCTCCTATTATTTTCCATTAATGATTATGTTTTATGGTATTCCTTATAAATTACGAATTTTATTATATGAATGGTCATTTTATTAACCCATTACATTAAAAATACATTCATATCAATGGGATTCTATTAAACCTATCATATAGAGCCTTCCTTATTCCACATTTTATAACCAACATGTTGCCAAAATATTTAATAATATTTACTCTTTCACATGAACTAATTTTTATTTTTATTACCCAATATTATTCAATATCCTTGGTTATTCAACTATAACACCTAAAAAATTATAAAAGAGTAACTTTTTATTCGATACGTTGTGTGACTTGCAAAACTCAATGTAAAAATGAATATAATAACATGATAATTTTTTGTATATTTAACATTTTAAATAAATTAAATTTATTTTATAGATTTCAATTAACAAAATAACGTGTTAGAATGCATCACAAGTACTATAACTTTCTTCAAAATCTTATGATATAGGCAAGATTGAGTTTAACTGAACAACAGTATATTTGTAAAATATTATTAATGAATATATTTAGATATAGCATATATAATAAATTTCCCGTTATGAAAAAGATATAGCGTATATGAATTCATTGGTTACCAATTAATGGGACACTAAAATATAAACGAATTAAAGAAAAAGGAAATATTTTTACTTTTATACGTAAAAAAGGATATTGATCCTAGTAATTTAAATTAATTTATATAATATAATAATATTATAGACCTAAAAATATAATATAATTAGTAAAATAATTTTTTACATTCATACAAAAAAATTTGTTGGCATATGATTAAAATAAATAATATATTGTGCTTAAATTTTTTTTGTTTTTAAAAAAAGAATTTCTTCAACTTTAATGGTGCACCTTTTTTAAATCAATATTTTTTTAACTTTATAAATATAATATAGAAAAAATAATATTTTCATTAATAAAATAAAATATGTATTTTGGGAAATATTTATTACTTTTTGTATAAGTTTTATTTTGTTAATTAATATTGAAAAATAGTGAATTATAATTCAAAACTACTTGTTTATCTAATTTATTTTTAGAGTTAAACTATATTTTAATTTTTTTTAATTAAAATTGGATCAATTATACATACATAAATCAATTTTATGTAATTATAATCAATTTCATATTGAAATTGGATATAAAACATTTCAACCATTTATGAATATTTACTTTAAAACCCCACTTTATCGTCCAATATTCAAAAACCAAATAAAATTAATTTATTCACATTTGTGATTGGAATTTTGAAAATGGGATTAAATACAATTAAAAATAAAATTTTATAATTTATAATATGGTTAGCTTATTCTTTTGACCAAAAATGTTATTGAATTAGATTAAAATTAATTACAGTGATTAAAATAAAACCAAAAAATACTTATTGGTTAAGCATTATACTTAATGTATAAAAATAGATCTTCACTTGAAAAACATCAATTTTATTATTATATTTTTACATTAACCCCTTAATATATCTTAAATTTGTGTGTTATTTATGCCAATTTGTATGTAAAAAAGGATAGGAGCACAAAATTCATTTCGAAAATTCAAAGTATATCCACTCCCTTTAGAAAGAATAGTCACTCACCCCACACCCCTCTCTTATTTAAACAGATAAATACCTATCTCTCATAAAATACCTATAAGTTATACTCCCAAAATACCAACCATAATCTTATATGACTAAATTTTTTGATAAATAAATCCAAGGAAATATTCTTGTATAATCAAAAAAGAGTTACCGGAATAAGTGGTAATTTTAATCAATAATCATTTTTGTTTCACTGAATTCACTACCCCTAAAAGTAATTTTATCTGATTAATTTATAATAAAAAAAATTATCCTCAATATACTATTATTTTTATATTTTATCTATTAAACCATCATCTACACCCATATTCATCGAATGGGTAATGGAAGTACCCTTAGTGTACGATGGACTACCACCGTAGAAAATGATGTCATTCATTTTTCTTTTACCAACCCTCATGGTTGGGAATTATGATGATAAATTATTTTTATATGACATATATATATATGTTATATATGTTATATATTCATACATCTATAATTGTTTATAACTCGTACCTTAATGCCTTAAATTTTTTCTTAATATGATAACATGATTTGTGGACGTGTAGTATATTGTCTCATCAAAGTGATGTTATACATTCACACTTTACCTGGAATATATTAATGATGTTTTTAATTAAATAAATGTGTAATATCTTATATATATAAATTATCTTAATGGTATAATTAATCTTAAGTAAATATAATATATAATTTTTTATACTATATTTCATCACACTAAGAATGTGATAACATCATTCATGGACATGCAGACTAAAGCCTCCTAAATAGTTGGGATCACATTATTATCAAAAGAAGTATGTATATGTCTACAAATTATTAAATTAAATGGTTTTAATTATAAAATTATAATTCTGGAAAGATAGATGCTACATACATTTATTTTATAATGATTATTCTAAAATTCGGAAATGACTCGTTTGTACATACAACCTATAGTCACCATGATTGTAATTTTTGTTAATTTTTCATAAACATATTTTGTTATTAGATTTTAAAATAAATATTATTTATAAATATAGAATTTTTTTGACCATTAACATTTTGGATATGTTTATTTAATGACCCCTTTAACCATAGTCGACCTACGAAATATGTTTTTGACACATGAAAAAAATTTCTGTAAATCACCCGATATAAATATAACTATTTCATTAGTCGTGTAGAAAAATTGAAATAAGTGAGTTAAAATTAATAATACACTTTAACAATTATTAAAATCAATTAAATAATTTTCATAAGTTTATTATTCAGGACAATAAACACACTCATGAAAAGTCAAATTCAAAGTAATGGATTTGCATCTTAATATTCATATCGCAGAGATAAATGTCATATACGCCACGTAATTTTTGTACATAGTGTATATCATACCAATTAATATATTTTATATCATGACATATTATATATTCATGTTATTTTGATTTTCAATTTTTATTATTTCTTCTGAGGTAAATTAGAAATAAAATTTACAATGTGCTAAAGATTTCAATATTCTGATTCCCTTTGATTGGGTTGTATTACTTCCTCATTGGTTTTAATATAAAAATATTGAGTTTTCTATAAATATTAAAATATATATATATATTTGAACTTGTTTTAAGTGTATATATAGTTGGAACACAAAATCTATTCCTTGATTTATTATCACATCAACGTTAGGGTCTTTTTATGTGTTTAATTTACAAAAACATATTGATCAAGATTGTATACAATTAAATTTCTATTAATGGAAATTATTTTATCATTATTTATCAAAAAAATTATTTTCCATATACTATATTTATTCATGACTTTTTCCCAGTAATATTACAATTTTCACTATTTGGTAATCAAAATATTTCAGAAAATATTTTTATAAAAACTCGACTAAATGTCACTCTTCATTCAATAAACCTATTTTCTTCTAAAACCTGGTATTCTAAGAAGGTTTTAAAATATGTTTCATGATTTCAAAATTTATTTATCAATGTAATTTTACCATTTTAATATTTTTTTAAACAATCAAATATTCTTATTATTTCTTTCTGAACAATTCACTTTTCTAACATTTTGACCTTCTAAAAGGAATGTTTTTTACCTTGTACAACATTTACAGAATTACCCACCATCATTTCATTGATTCTTAAATTTTATTCATTAAAAATTATTTATTTAATTGAATATTATTTTTTTAAAATTTATTTTCAAATAAAATAATGTCAAAATTATTTTTAAGATTAAAATTATATTTTACATTAGAATTTTTTTAAAATATTCTTTTATAGTATTTCCCTTCACCAATGACAAAAAAAATTTATTTTTTCTCAACATGGGATGTGTTGTATTTATTCTAACCCTATTTTTCCTATGGATGGGTTTTCATTGATTTTTCCAAGGATAATATAGAATTTCACTCACTTGAATCATTTTGGCAGTCCCTTTGAGTTTTTCAATTTTATATCATCATTGAACATTAAATTTTCGATACTTATCCAAATCCATTATCAAGGATAACTTCATTAGCTAAACTATATTACATTTATACATAAAATAATTAATTTTATATTTATTTTATTATATGGGTAAATATTGATAAATATGTATTCTGTACTCATAGAAATATCTGATATGGCACATTTTCCATTAATTATATTTGTTATTAGATATATGATAATTTCTTTGGACATTCACAATAAGGGTCAATGAGATATTATTGCAATCACCTAGAAGTTTAGGTAGTCTCTTGAGATGAAATAGGTTTTAAAAAAGTAGAAAATGTGTTTTCACCCAGTATCATCTAAACCATTTATTGGATATATCATTATCATTAATGTATCATATTATTATGAAACATGGCCTTCAATAATTAAGAGTTTCCATTATTGAGAATAATTTTTTATTACTATTATAAATGAAATAATTGCATAAACATTATTTATGGATTCACATTAATTTCCTAAATATTGTATTCATGGAATATTTGTTCTTTTAATTACCTTTCTATTTTAATTATGCCTTATTTGATAATTTGAAATGGAATGTGTATTATATTATTTAACATTCTATATAGTTTATGCACTTCCGATATAGTTTATTGATTAAATTGAATGAATGTTATGTTATTACCTTTTCATATAGAATAAAATCATTGATTGATTAGTGCTTCCATTTCACATTACCATTACTAAGTATTTGATCTAACCAATAATTTGTTTCCTTTACCCTAAAATATAAGAAGTTTACTAAGGAATATATGCAAGAATATTCTAATTGGGAATATAGTTATTCTCAAAAAAATAATGTTCTAATTTTTATATTCATTTTTAATTCAATTCCCAGGTATGTATATGGTTTTCCTTGAAAAATATACTCTTATCCCTTTCATGATATGATTCCTTATAATCATACAAATTTAATTCTTGTATACATTATCTTTAAGATTATAGAGCCATGTTTGTATAGTTTATTTCAATGTATTTTTACTATCATCCTTAGAAACTAGATTTAGAAATACATGGATTATGGAACATGACCCTATGATATACTTTAATGATAAATATATAATGACATCCTCAAATTTTGAAAAGGTATATATTTTCTTGGTATTCCAACAAATACTTCCATATGCAGATATAGAAAGTCGGTATGGTTATGGCACATATGTACATAGGGGTAGAAACTCTAAAAATTTGTGTCAGTCTTAACTCGAGTGTAAACTGGTACAGAAGAACACTCCACACTACAAAACTAGTTTGACACTCCCAGGGGACATGATTTCGATTGTACGTAATTTCTTTATAAACCATTTCTGATGTATTTTAATAGATAATGGTAGTTAATGACCTAGGTTAATAATATGGGTCCTTAGAAAAAAAAAATGTATCAATATTGAGACACCCAAAAAATGATTAAATGGATTCCCACTATGATAATTATTTCAGACAACATGAGTCTTTGTTTTAGTCAATGGATGGAACTAAAAGAAACCATGTTAACTGAGAACATGAAGGACAAGATTGTGGTAATTAGAAAGAAAATGGGATGTTGATTGGATTGAAATATATCTTTTGTATTCCGAATCAGTTTTATTAATATATGAATAATAAAGTATATCCTAACCAACAACAGACTCACCAAATAAAATAATTATATATTTTTATAAGAGGATGAGTGGTGGATACCATGAAGAAAAATGGTATTGATTTCCATCATGAAATGAATTTAGAAGGGGAGACTAAAGAAATTGTCGCACTGGAATGGGTAGATTCATTACATGTGGAATGAGGGAATAACTAAAATAATTTTTGAGTATAAATGATGTGTCTGATGGGAGGAAATAAATATCATTCTGGGGATCCATCATTGGTTTTTTTTCATTAAATGACGGAACCTGGGCATTACCAGGTCAATACCCACTTATAAATGATAAGATCTAGACAATGGAGGGTCATATGTGGAAATAAATACATAATATATTCATTTTTTATTACAAATAATAAATAAAATTTTAATTTAATGATATAATTTCAAGGATTTCTATCATATTTATTTTGAAATTATATTAATGTAGTTTTTAAAAAGGAAAATTGGCATGTTGGGTAACAACCAATCAAATCTAGAAAGGAGATGGGGCTTGAAACAATGACCTAAGGGGGATATGGATTTTTTTCCTACTACTAGCCAATGTGATGTCCTATTTATAGGGTAATTATTTTTAATTAAAGAATTTTATGAAAAAATATTACTAATGAACAACTAGTGTTACTTTTTAGTTTTGTTGATTAATTTCCAAACCATATTACTTTTAAAAAATAGTTAGATAAATAATAATAAAATTTTTTACGGGTGTTGTGATATGTTAAAAAAATAACGTTCTTTAAAAGGGGGGATCATTCTAGGAAATCCATTTATGTAGTAAAGGATGAATTATAATTTCATCAAAATTCTGAAATAAGATGTAATTTTTCGTAAAAAATTTAAATGAATCAAGTATGTATATATCGTTATTTTATTTGTCAATAAAAAATTATTTAATATTATGAAACATGTCGTGAAATAAAATGTTTTCTTAATACCTAAATTTTTGTTGAACCAATCAAATTTTAAATCATTATAAAATTATGTATATTATGACCTAAAATTTTCATTGATAATTCAATTGTTTTTGATCCATTACATCAATCACTATATAAATTTATTTATTCATTTAATATAAATCCAACTTTTCACTTTCCACCATTGTTCTTTTTATTATAAACCTTGTTATATATTATTCCACATAACTATTGAACTTCTCATCCTCAATATTTAAAAGGATATTTTATAAAATCTATTAGGATGTGATTTTTTAACATATAAATTTTCAAATATAAATAATTTTACAAAAAAATTTGGTATTAAATTGTTAGAACACAATTTAGTTATTGTTCATAGAATGTAACTCCCCTAAAAATTTTAAATTTAACTTTTTATCTGATAGTGAGTACAACACACAACACCAAATGTAAAATAAAATATAACCTCTCGAGGAATTATGATATATTTTATATTGTAAATAAATTAAATATAATCTATATCTTCCAATTTGGGAAATACTATGTTATCTTGAATTGATAACAACAATGAGTTTCCTTGATAGCTTGTATTTCATGCAAGACCGAATTTTGACGAACTACAATACTAATTTAATATTTTTTGTTTAATATAATATGATATAAAATATTTGTTAAATGATATTATAGTAATAGAATTAACTATCTTATGAAAATATATGGTTTACAAAAAAATAATATTATTTCATTGGATATCGATTATTTTTAAAAAATATAATCCAATTTAATATAAAGAAAATAGATTCAGTTTTGTACTCATATGGTTGTTTTTACCTAATAAAAAAATTAATAACAATTATTGCCTGATAATAATTTAATATATATTTTATATTTTGAATAATGTTTTTTATATTATTCAAATAAATTTTATAGGCATATGATAAGAATAAATCCATTTTTATGCTTAAAAATATATATTTTTTTTCTAAAAATTCAGGATTACTGTCTTTTAATAGCACACATATTATAAATATAAATTCATAGAAATTTATAAAATTAGAATAAAAAATTAAAAAATAATTTTTAATTAATAACATAAAAATTATCTTCTGGGGAATTTTCAGTATTTTTTGGAGTAGTTTCATTTTTTTAATAAATAATTAAAAATATTGAAATTTAATTCAAAACATCATTTTTCCTAATTTATTTATATAGTTTATTTATATTTTAATTTTTTTTATTTCACATTCTTTAAATAATACATAAATTAATCCAATTTATGAAATTGGAATAAATTTCACTTTCAAATTGTTTATTAAATCATTTCAAGAATTTGACGATTTTTAATTTTAAATCTCTCAATTTCGTCCCATCTATGGAATAAAATATAAAATGATTTCTACAACTTCATTGATTTTTTTTAGAAAAATGGATTCATTATTTTTTATCTAAATAATATTAAATTTCAATTTATTTTAAATTAGATTCTTACCAAAAATAATAGTAAATGTGATTAAAAATTGATTATTATGAGTAATGTAAAACCATGATTACATATTGGTTAGACATTAAACTAAATGTAAAATAAAAAAAATTTATATTCAGAAATAACCCATGAATGATACAATTTTTTTGTGTTATATACGCCTCTTCATAGGTAAAAATGTTGAGAGGATTCCATTCTTTTTAAAAAACATACAATTTGTCCACTCCCTCCAATTTAAAAAAGGAAGTCACCCCCCACTCACATCTTCACAACTAGAAATCCATTTGGATTTTTAAATACCTTCCCAAATTAGATCCTAACAACCACATTAATCCCATAATCCTCACTATTTGAAAAAAAAAACAAAATAAGTCTTTTGACAAAAACCAAAAGGAGTTCCCTAAATAAGATGTAATTTTCTTGACCAATCACCTTAATTTCATTTACTTATACTCCTCTTAAAAAATTATATCATGATTAAATAAAATCATAAGCATAATAAAAATACTGATATGTTTTTGGGTTATTTTTTTAAATATACCTACACGCAATTCTATCAAATGGGTAACAAAATTATCATTCGTGTACGGTGAACTATTACCTCACGAAATTATGTTGTTTGATTTTTCCTATACTACCACTCATTGTTGGGTATTACCAAGGACAAAAAAAAATTATATGATATATATATATGATATTATATATGTTATCATAATTTTTTAATTCTTATATATCATAAACCATAATGCTTTCCATGTTGTAAAAATAATATTACATCATTTGTGGATGTGTGGACTACCACCTCTTCAAAGTGATGTGATACGTTTACACATTACATATAATATATTAATTATGAGTTTAATTAAATATATGTGGAATAATATATATATATATATATGAAATATATTACTTAATTATATTTTTGGAAAGAAAATATATTGTTTTATTTATTACCATTTCACACGCTAAAAAAGTTATAATGTTGTCAGTGGACGCGTGGGCTAGCACATCCTCAAAGAGATGTGATTTATTTTACATTAAAATAGTTTTATATATAACTGTATACAATTAAATAATATGATCTTTATGATATAATTATCATTATTAAAATATTATTGTTAGTTATCTCCTTTCCATATTGGTCATTAGAAAATTGGAATGTTATTCATGACTATATACGGCCTGCAGTCTCCCTGATTATAAGGTTTTTAATTTCTTAATAGAATAACTTATGATTGGTTTTAAAATAATAATAGATAAATAAATATGATAATTATTTCTGGATTATTAGTCTTAATATTTGTATATAATTATCCCTTTTAATGTAAATAACCTACTACAGTTGTTATTGACTCATGAACTGAATTTGGGAAAAAAAACCCGATATAAATTTAATTGTTTATGTACTTGTATGAAAATTTATAAAAGATGAAATAAAACTAAAAAAATAATTAAAAGGTATATTAATCAAGTAAATAATTAAAATAGGTTTATTATCCAAGAATATAAAGACACACATGTCAAGGCGGTCCTAGGTTAGTGGATTTTCATCTCATATTTCATATATATGAGATAAATTTTATATTTACCACATGTTTTTTAGTTTATCTTCTGACCATTATGATATATAATATCATAAATAATTTTAAATTCATTTTATTTTTAGTTTCAATTTGAATTATTTATTCTAAGGGGATTAGAATTAAAATTTTGGAAATGTAAATTATTTTCATAACCTAATTCATTTTTTGGGTTATATTATGTTCTCATTGTGGTTAATATTATTAAATTATATATGTTATAACATTTTACTACATATTTTTTTATTACCACTTGTTTTATGTACATTTATAATTGACATACATAATATATTCATTGATTGATTCTCATATCAATGTTACGGTCCTTCCAATTTTTTGCATTACGATATCATTTTTTCAAAATTATTTACCATTCAATTTCCATTATAGAAAATTATTTGATCAAAATTTAATAGAACATTTAGATTTTTTTCATATTTTTATTAATGACATTTTTCTAGTAATAGTACCATTTTCCACTCTTTGTTACTCAAAATAATTAAAATAATATTTTTATGAAAAACCCTACATCATTTCTCTCTATATTAAGAGAACTTCTTTTCTTATTAAAACCCTATTTTCTTAAATGTTTTTAAAAAATTATATATCCAAAATTATTTATTATAGATATTTTAATATTTTCATCTTTTAAAAAAAATTTCAACAGAATCATATGTCTCTTTTTGTATGAGGAACTATTCAAACATTTTTACCTCCGCAAAGGAATGTTATTTCTAACAAGTTAAACATATAAAGAATTCCCCATCATTATTTCATTAATTATTCCATTGAATTTTTAAAATTATTATTTTGTAAATAGTTTTTTATAAATCAAATTTAAAATAATAGGATTTCAAAAAAAACCCTCAAGAATGATTTAAAAATATATTTTTATATTATATCCATTAATCAATGAAAAAAACCCTTTATTTTTACATTGATTGGTTATATTTTATTGACATCATTCATATCCCTCTTCTAGATATTTTATGATTTAATTAAACATGGATAATATATAGTTTCACTATATTCATTCATATTTTTAGTCTCTATGAAATATTCACCTTTCTACAATCATTAGACATTAAATTTCATAAACTTATCCATATAATTTATCATGGATATGTTAATTTTCTAATTATTAAATTATTTTTAAATATGGTAATTACTTTAATAGTTATTTTATTATCTGTGAAATTATATATAAATATGTATTCTCTATTCAATACCTATATTTTATATGTCAAATTGTTAATTAATTATGCCTATTATTTGATATATCATGAATGTATTTGACATGCTCTATACAAGTTGAGGGTATGTTAATAAAAGAACATTAATGCATTAGTAGTATCATGAGATGAAATAATTTTTCTATACAAATATAATGGGTTTTCACCATGTATCGTTTATACTATTTAAAGGATAGATCATTACGGTAAAGGTATCATGATTCGAGGAAACAAAATATCCAATAATTAATCATTTCATTTATTGAGAATTAATTTATTATTTCTATCTATGAGATTGTACCATTAAAATTATCTTTTAATATTAATTAATTATCATTTTATTAATTATGTGGCATGTGTGTTCAATTATTTACCTTTCCGTATTAATTATTCTTTATCCAGTTATTTTTAATTTCAATGTATTTTAATTTATTTACCTTGACATAAATTTGGGCACTTATTACAGAATATTTTTATTATATTCCATGTATTTTTTTTAATTACCATACCATGTTGAATATTCTCATTGATTAATTAATGCTTCAAATTTACATTACCATTATGGACCATATGAACTAACCTTAATTTTTTTATTTTCCCTTGAATCTAAGATGTGTACAATGAATGATATGAAAGGATATTCTAATTTTCAAAAAACTCATTGGTCCTTCGGGATACAATTCCTTTTAATCATGATAATTTAATGGAATTAGACACTATTATTGTAACGCCCCGACCCTAGTTACCCAGAGTCGGTGCATTATTACATAACATTGGCATGATCACAAGAAAGATCAAATCTCGAAAGACCGATTGTTTTAGTAGCCTCAGAAACACTAGATATATTCATAAGTTTTACATTACACCATTAAAATAAAACTACTACAACAACATATTGTCTCCATAATCCACACTCATATCCCCACATAATATCCCTGCAGGTTATTCATAAGTTACTTCTTCACTTCCAAGGAAAAATAAAACATAGAAAAGGGGTGAGCTCAAATTCCCATTAAGGATAACAATATAGAGGAAACTTCCATAAATATGAATAAACATTTAAGGCAATGTATAACTAAAACAAAAGCCTTTTAAAATTGAACATTTAACATAGTATGGCATAAATAAAATGAAATAATTCCATTTACTTATTCACATGGTTATTCTACTAATCGAATAATCACATGCAAAATCAATGACCACTTTCATAATGATGGAATGCATAATGCCAGACTATCATAACCACATAGTCAAGGCCTCGTGCCAAGACTACAAATAAGATTTTGTCAAGGCCTTGTGCCAAGACACTAGTTTGTCTCATGAGACCTACCGATTCATCGAGGAGCTATAGAGGGCTCCACCCGTCACATAATAAGTCCAATGCATTCCCATATGAAAAGGTTTAAACATAACATAAACATTCGTATTAAAACTAGCATACGAAATGTCAATAATTTCACCATAAACTATGAATGGTATAAAAATAGCACATCCACAGTCAAAAATATCACAAAACCTTCAATACAATATAGAAGTTTTGTATCATAATAGATCAACTTCAAATAATCTTAAAATCCATCAAAGGATGTTGACATAGATGAAATAAAAATTCTTTTAAAAGTAATATCTCCTTTTATTTTGAAATCATTTAAGATCCATATAAAATAAAACATTTTCTTTGAAAATATTCTTATAAACTTGTAAGGGAATCTTTGAAGATTTTATAACGGCGGAAAATAGCCGCACCCGCCGTATAAGTTAAAAAAACATTCTTACCTTAATTCTGTCAAAAAGGTTAAAAAGGAACTTGTTTTGAAAACGACCGAAAGATTCCTTTATAAACCACTTATAAAAGTGAAAAAGGGTATAAATGACTTTAACTCATATTCTAGTAAATAGGAAAAATGTTTTGAAATACATTTTTATGAAACATGGATGTGGATGATAAAGAGATCCAAGTAGATTATTACGTATAAACAACCTCGGATAATGAAGAGATTGTGAAATAACCCTTACCTTGTACTTTTCCTTGGTTGGGGTAGGTTAACCTCCTGTATAATGGTGAAATAATTGTTACAAAATTATACAAGAATCATATACATTAATATGATATCATATATGATCTTTTAATATCGATTTATAATAATATCTTAGTATTATCGTTGTTTCGGGTGTTAACTTACTTGTTTTCTTTTATATGTTTTGTTACGTAAGACATTTTCTTAAAATATGGGTTGTATATTATTCATATCCCGAATGATATGAAGTCCTTAACATCATTTTTAAATCATCAAATGATAATTATACTTGAATGGATACGATGGAGAATGAATCTCATCGCGTTCGTGGAGACGGTAGTCCGTACGTACGCACGAGCGAAAATATCATTCTTTTGATATTAAAATAATATATAATGGATGGTATATCATATATACAGAATCCTTAACATGTTATATTTATTATTTACATGAGTTACACATCATTATTATTCCCATCCAAATAATATTATATTGAATAACAACTACACCACGACGTGGAGACGGTAAGTCTTACGTACGCACGTATGGTGACATGTTATTCAAAGGGTGGATAGAATACTGAATATGGTTTTACCATATTTATAATAACATCACAGTATATATATGATACTGGATTTATTATTTTATAATGGTAACAACTAAGGAAGAAGAAGTGGAAGAAGAAATGAACTTAGAAAAGGGTGGTGAAATCATTACCTCTTCTTCGGGTTCTTCCTTTTGATTTGATCAAAAGGGATCCTTAGGTTGGATTTCTGGACAAAATAAGAAATCTAGGTTGTATTTAGGGATGTTGGGAGAGTATTTGGGCAGAGTTTGGCTGAACCAAAAGGCTTTTATGGTGTGAAAAAATGGGAAGGAGGAGTGCCCTTTTATAAGAGGGGTGAGGGGCACCTTTGGAAAAGCTAGAAATATTAATTTATAATAAATTCATATTCGGTTTATAATGGCTCCAAAGTTGATTATTCAAAGGTTAAGGTGGGTATAGGTCGCAAACCACTCAACCAATAGAATTTAGATAGGTTTGGGTACTTATATTAACCTTATCTTTAAGTATTAACTCTAAGTTAAATAGTTTCACTTTTACAATGTCTCTTTGTATTTTTATATAATATGGTTAATAAACTTACTATATACATCCAAGAGACCCCCAAGTGGTACATTAATGATGAACCTATCACGATATAAGTCTATTGGCCGGACCATAGATTTTTAGGAATTTAATATCAATTAATAATATAATATTTGTTTTAAGAACTCTTTTATGTCAATTTTGACACTATTCAATTGTTGATTTTTGTGAAACTCATAACAGATTGATTACATCGAAAAAAGTCAATTAAATCAATCCTAATATATCATATTATCCTAGAAAATTAGTTTAATTCATTAAAAGTTTCATATTATATTTATTTGGGTATTTATAATATCAATTATTTTAATTTTTCACTATTATAGTAATTACTGCATCATTATTGTGTCATAAATAAAATAAATTATTTAATTTCTAAAAATAATAAATAAAATATCATAATTTAGGAAATCTTTTCATATTTCTAATGAATATTTATAATCTAAAATCCAACATATATAACCCTATGTAAAAATTGTTTTTCTAAAATATATATGCTTGTGTCATTTTTGTATTCATTTTAACTTAATTAAAATAAAGTGTCATTATCACTTACAAGTGGATCCATGTGGTCCCAAAATCGACCCAAAGATGCCCATGGTCGACCATGTATCAAAAAATATGGTTAAGACACGTTTTAGGGTAATTTAGTATTATTATAATATTATTTTTTTAACCTTATTTACCGGATTTACCCTTAACCATGGTAAATAAAATATTTACCGCAGTAATTATTCTAAATGTCTAAAAATAAAAGTTACCTATTTACACAATTTGATCATCCTGATTCCAAATATGGAATCCATTTTCCTAAATTCAAAACACATAAGTGGCAGAAATTAATTTAAAATTAATTCCCGCTGTCAAAACAAAAAGCATGTTTTTAAGAGATAATAACTATCAAAAGATTGACACTTGTTTATGTTCGGTTTAATTGTAAAATTATGTCCAATGACCAAAGTTATATTAAATGGTAAAAATATATTAAAAATATACTTTAAAACCACTCAAATTCATAATTTATCACTATTAATTATTTTGATTAAAAAAGTTGTTTTAATTAAAATTTAGTAATTTTCACTATTCATCAAAATATGAAAGTTATCCGAAATGTACCAAAAATTCACCTTAGGCTAAATTCGATATTCCGAATCCAAAAATGAAGTCCATTTTAAAATATAAAATATATATATTTTCAAAAATTAGGTATTACTATTCATAACGGCTAGTTTGATTAGTTATGGTGTGTTAGAACTCGGTGTTGCGTACAACACACGCTATCACATTATTCAAAGAGAAGCGTACCGTAGAAGCTTGGGGTGTTACATTCTCCCCTCCTTCAAATAATTTCATCCTCGAAATTTCTAGAATACATATCACATGAAAAGACTCGGGTGGTTCTTCATCATAAGTTCCACGGGTTCCCACGTTGCCTCTTCCATCTTATGGTTTCTCCACAAAACTTTTACCAGACGCGTCTTCCGGTTTCTCAGTACTTGTTCTCTCGTATCAAGAATCCTGACGGGCTCTTCGCAATAAGACAGATCAGGTTCCAGTTCTAATTCCTCATAGGTGAGTACATGCGTTGGATCAGGCATGTATTTCCTCAACAGAGATACGTGGAACACATCGTGAACTTTGGAGAGACTTGGCGGCATTGCCAATTGGTAAGGTACAACCCCAATTCGTTCTAGAATTTCGAAGGATCCGATGTACCTGGGACTCAATTTACCTTTCTTACCAAAACGTATGACTCCCTTCCATGGAGATACCTTCAGGAAAACATGATCACCGACTTGAAATTCCAAATCCTTCCTTTGATTATCGGCATAACTCTTCTGCCTACTTTGAGCTGCTCTGATGTGATTTTGGATTACCTTCACCTTTTCCATCGTTTCCTCCACCAGTTCTGGACCTACAAGTTTTCTTTCACCAACGTCATCTTAACAGGTTGGTGTACGACATCTCTTTTCGTATAACGCTTCATATGGTGCCATCTGAATACTCGAATGGAAGCTATTGTTATAGGAAATTCTACCAGAGGTAAATATTGATCCCACATACCCTGAAAGTCAAGTGAGAAAGATCTCAACATGTCTTCTAGGGTTTGAATAGTCCGTTCTGATTGTCCATCTGTCTGAGGGTGGTAAGCAGTGCTCAAATGAAGTTCACTATCCAGAGATTTCTGAAGACTTTTCCAAAATCTTGAAGTAAAACGGGGATCACGATCAGAAACAATCGATAGGGGTACTCCATGAAGTCTCACAACTTCATTAATATATAGTATTGCTAGACGTTCCAGGGGTAGATCTTCTCTTATAGCAAGAAAATGTGCTGACATGGTAAGACGATCAACAATAACCCATATTGCATCGTTCCTTCTAGGAGTCTTTGGTAGCCCCATGACAAAGTCCATCGTAATATTGTCCCATTTCCACTCTGGTATGGGAAGAGGTTGCATGACTCCTCCAGGCTGTTGCCTTCCAGCTTTCACTTGTTGACAAACCATACATCTTGACACAAAATCAGCAATCTCCCTCTTCATGTTGTCCCACCAAAAATGTTCCTTCAAATCTCTATACATTTTGGTGCTCCCAGGGTGTATAGAGAAATTGTAACTATGAGCATCATCCAGCAATTCCCTTTTTTGATCAGGTAAATCGGGAACACAAAGTCTCTTCCCGAATTTCAAAATTCCATCTTCATACACAAAGTCTCTCAATCTCCCATCATTCACAGCTTTAATCTTCTTTTGGAATTCTCCATCATCGGTCTGAGAACTCCTAATCCTTTCTAGTAAAGATGGTTTGGCAACCATTTGAAAAAGAATTGATGTTTCACCTTCCCTGGTTATTCCCATGTCCATCTTTACTAGATCCGTGAAAATTGGATCCCTTTCAATTCTCATATTGTTCAAAACTCCATGGTCTTTTCTACTCAAAGCATCTGCCACATTGTTTGCCTTCCCCGGGTGGTAGTGTATCGTACAATCATAATCCTTGAGTAATTCAAGCCATCTCCTTTTCCTCATGTTGAGTTCTTTTTGTGAGAAAATATACTTCAAAATCTTGTGATCAGTATAAATCTCACATTTTTCACCATAGAGGTAGTGCCTCCATATCTTCAAAGCAAAGATCACAGCTGCTAACTCGAGATCATGAGTAGGATAGTTTTGTTCATTAATTTTCAACTGTCGTGATGCATAGGCAATAAATCTATCATTCTGCATAAGGACACAGCCAAGTCCTTTCTTTGATGCATCACTATAAATAACGAACCCATCATTCCCCTATGGTAGAGTCAATATAGGAGCATTGACTAATCTTTTCTTCAGTTCTTCAAAACATTCTTCACACTCTTTTGTCGAAACAAATTTAACCCCTTTACGTGTGAGCTTCGTTAATGGGTTAGCCAATCGGGCAAAATTCTGGACGAAACGTCGATAATAACCTGCCAAACCAATACAACTGCGTACCTTAGTTATACTCATAGGTGCTGGCCATTCTTGGATTTCCTTGGTCTTAGAAGGATCAACAGAGATTCCATCTTTAGAGACAATATGGCCAAGAAAAGAAATCTCCTGAAGCCAGAATTCACACTTGCTAAACTTCCCATATAATTCATGCCTCCTCAGAGTCTTCAAGATAATGCGCAAGTGATTTTCATTATCTTCGTAGGTTTTGGATTATACCAAGATATCATCAATAAATACCACAACAAATTCATCGAGATACTCCTTGAAAACTATATTCATTAGATCCATGAATACATAGGGTGCATTAGTCAATCCAAAAGGCATTACAGTAAACTCATAATGCCTGTACCTGGTTCGAAATTCTGTCTTCGGAATGTCTTCCTTCTTTACACACAACTGACGGTATCCAGATCGAAGGTCAATCTTTGAAAAGTATTGAGCTTCACGTAGTTGGTCAAATAAATCATCAATACGAGGTAGGGGATACTTGTTCTTTATCGTTATAGCATTGATCTCCCTGTAGTCGATACATAACCTCATAGATCCATCTTTCTTTTTAACAAAAAGAACCGGGGCTCCCCATGGAGAAACACTAGGGCAAATAAATCCCTTATTACTCAATTCCTCTAGTTGTTTCTTTAGTTCGACTAACTCTACAGTGTCCATTCTATAAGGGGTCTTCGATATAGGCCTTGATCCAGGAATAAAATCAATGGAAAACTCAACTTCTCGTTCTGTAGGATGTCCAGGTAAATATTCCGGAAATACATCTACAAATTCTTTCACAACAGGTACATCCTCTATTTGAACATTCCTTTCCTCACCGACAGTTATTTCATTCTCTTCCTCCCCAATAATTGAATTAAGCTGAGCTACTGGGGGTGGATCTAAATAAGAATTATGTGGTGACGATTCTGCTCTAAAGATAAGGTGTTCCTTATCATTATCATCAAGAATCGTAACCTCTTTCCTCTTACAATAAATCTTCGCATCATAGTCCGAATGCCAATCCATACCGAGGATTATATCAAACTCAATCATAGGTATGACGATGAGATCAGCAGATAAAGAAAATTTATGTGCTCTAATGGGGACTGATTCACAAAACTTTGTTGCAATGATACTTCCTTTAGGAGTTTTAACTGACAACTCCCTTAATAAATCAAATTGCAAATATCTAATTTTCTTAGCAAACTGGGAAGATATGAAACAATGCGACGATCCAGAGTCAAATAATGCATTTTCTAAACTTGAGGAAACCATTAAATTACCTTCCACCACGTCTTTTGGAGCTTCTACCTCTGCAGTAGTGATAGCATAAGCCTGGCCTTGATCCCTTGGCCTTTTCTGAGGTAAGTTCTCATGACGCTTAGGACATGCATTTGCATAATGCCCCATCTCCCTGCAATTGTAGCACAGAACGTTGGTGGCTTCCTTCTTCCTTTTGCAATCACGAGCATGGTGGCCTTTTTCACCACACTTGTAACAGACTCCCATTCCTTTCAAGCAAGCACCAGGGTGTTTCTTCCCGCATTTACCAAATGATGGATATTCAACCTTTCCCTTCTTCCCCTTATTTCCATTCCCAGATTGATCAGCAGGTCTCTTCTTCTCTTGTTTTGCTTTAAAGTCATAAGACTTAGAGAATTCATTTTCGGTCTTGATAGCACATGAGACAATTTCTTCGTACGATGAAAAGGATTGTGAGACTAATGATCGACAGAGAAATGGTTTTAACCCATCAAAGAAACGATCAATCTTACTTCTTGGGTTGCGAATATAATCTCCAGCATACCTCGCTAACCTTGTAAAGTTAGCCTCATACTTTGTGACATTCTCATCCTCCTTTTGTCTCAGACTCAGAAATTGCCTTTCCATATCTGCTCGATGGTCGCGAGGGAAGTATTTTTCTAAAAACAGATCTTTGAACTCCCTCCATTCCATATTTGATACATCATCATCTTCCTTCATGTTTTGAATCAATGACCACCATTGATCAGCATCTCCAGTGAGGCGGAAAACTGCCATGATAACTTTTTCCCTTTCACTGCTCCCCAAAGCCTGAAATATTTTCTCTAGGGAATTTATCCACTGCTCGGATACTAAGGGATTTGTACTCCCATTGAACGTTGGTGGTTGTTGCCTCATGAATCGATCTAACATTGATCCTCCACGCTGCGGATCAGGGTGCTCCATACGGGTAAGGTTATTATTCATAACCTGAGTAAGTTGTCCCAGTATGGTGATTAGCTGATCAGCACCATTTGCATCACCAGCCCCACTATAATTATCTTGAGCAGGAGGGAAATCCCTACATGGAGTTCATGCATTGATAAAATTTCCATTTCTTCCACTAGGCGCCATTTCTAAACAATGGAATAAACTAGATCAGTTTACGAATCAAAATACATAATCCCATACATATAAAACACTTAACATAAATTGAACTATTTATGGATATAATCCATAATCATAAGAATGTTTTCTTTGAGGAAGTATATACTCCTAAACCCTTCATAATGATTTGCAAAGAAAATGAGAGTTATCCTAAGCATATCCCCCAGGAGTGTCGTAACCAAGAGTGCAGCAAGGCCCGTTGTCGTGCACCAGTTCTCGTTCGAGTCTAGGTCAAAGCGGTGTTTTCGGGTTGTACCCCTAGGTACATCTTTGCCAGATCCGCCTCTACCTACTCGTATCCAGACAGGGATGTATTGCTCGGAAAACTCACAAAATCTCTACAATACCAAAATTCTAGGATGTTCTTCTATACTAATCCTCAAAGTTCATCTTAGGTCTACGTGCTCTAATCAGAGTTTATCTAAATCTACTTTCCAAAGTTTGTACTAAACTTCCTCTGATAAGAACTGTAACGCCCCGACCCTAGTTACCCAGTGTCGGTGCATTATTACATAACATTGGCATGATCACAAGAAAGATCAAATCTCGAAAGACCTATTGGTTTAGTAGCCTTGGAAACAATAGATATATTCATAAGTTTTACATTACATCATTAAATGAAAAACTACTACAACAACATATTGTCTCCATAATCCACACTCATATCCCCACATAATATCCCTGCAGGTCATTCATAACTTACTTCTTCACTTCCTGGGAAAAATAAAACACAGAAAAGGGGTGAGCTCAAATGCCCAGTAAGGATAACAATATAGCAGAAACTTCCATAAATAAGAATAAAAATTTAAGGCAATGTATAACTAAAACAAAAGCCTTTTAAACATGAACATTTAACATAGTATGGCATAAATAAAATGAAATAATGCCATTTACTTATTCACATGGTTATTCTACTAATCGAATAATCACATGCAAAATCAATGACCACTTTCATAATGATGGAATGCATAATGCCAGACTATCATAACCACATAGTCAAGGCCTCGTGCCAAGACTACAAATAAGATTTTGTCAAGGCCTTGTTCCAGGACACTAGTTTGTCTCATGAGACCTACCGATGCATCGAGGAGCTATAGCGGGCTCCACCCGTCACATAATAATTCCAATGCATTCCCATATGAAAACGTTTAAACATAACATAAACATTCGTATTAAAACTAGCATACGAAATGTCAATACTTTCACCATAAACTATTTATGGTATAAAAATAGCACATCCACAGTCAAACATATCACAAAACCTTCAATACAATGTAGAAGTTTTGTATCATAATAGATCAACTTCAAATAATCTTAAAATCCATCAAAGGATGTTGACATAGATGAAATCAAAATTCTTTTAAAAGAAGTATCTCCTTTTATTTTGAAATCATTTAAGATACATATAAAATAAAACATTTTATTTGAAAATATTCTTATAAGCTTGTAAGTAAGCTTTGAAGATTTTATAACGGCGGAAAATAGCCGCACCCGCCGTATAAGTTAAAAAAACATTCTTACCTTAATTCTGTCGAAAAGGTTAAAAAGGACCTTGTTTTGAAAACGACCAAAAGATTCCTTTATAAACCACTTATAAAAGTCAAAAAGGGTATAAATGACTTTAACTCATATTCTAGTAAATAGGAAAAATGTTTTGAAATACATTTTTAAGAAACATGGATGTGGATGATAAAGAGATCCCAGTAGATTATTACGTATAAACAACCTCGGATAATGAAGAGATTGTGAAATAACCCTTACCTTGTACTTTTCCTTGGTTGGGGTAGGTTAACCTCCTGTATAATGGTGAAATAATTGTTACTAAATTATACAAGAATCATATACATTAATATGATATCATATATGATCTTTTAATATTGATTTATAATAATATCTTAGTATTATCGTTGTTTCGGGTGTTAACTTACTTGTTTTCATTTATATGTTTTGTTACGTAAGAAATTTTTGTAAAGGATGGGTTGTATATTATTTATACCCAGAATGATATCATGTCCTTAACATCATTTTTAAATCATCAAATGATAATTATACTTGAATGGATACGATGGAGAATGAATCTCATCGCGTTCGTGGAGACGGTAGTCCGTACGTACGAATGAGCGACAATATCATTATTTTGATATTAAAATAATATATAATGGATGGTATATCATATATACAGAATCCTTAACATGTTATATTTATTATTTACATGATTTACACATCATTATTATACCCATCCATTATATATTATATTGAATAACAATTACACCACGACGTGGAGATGGTAAGTCGTACGTACGCACGTATGGTGACATGTTATTCAAAGGGTGGATAGAATACTGAATATGGTTGTACCATATTTATAATAACATCACAGTATATATATGATACTGGATTTATTATTTTATAATGGTAACAACAAAGGAAGAAGAAGTGGAAGAAAAAATGAACTTAGAAAAGGGTGGTGAAATCATTACCTCTTCTTCGGGTTCTTCCTTTTGATTTGATAAAAAGGGATCCTTAGGTTGGCTTTCTGATCAAACTAAGGCCTCTAGATTGTAGTGAGGGATGTTAGGAGAGTATTTGGGCAGAGTTTGGCCGAACCAAAAGGCTTTGAAGGTGTGAATAAATGGGAAGGAGGAGTGCCCTTTTATAAGAGGGGTGAGAGGCACCTTTGGAAAAGCTAGAAATATTAATTTATAATAAATTCATATTCGGTTTCTAATGGATCCAAAGTTTATTATTCAAAGGTTAAGGTGGGATAGGTCGATAACCACTCAACCAATATAATTTAGACAGGTTTGGGTACTTATATTAACCTTATCTTTAATTATTAACTCAAAGTTAATTAGTTTCACTTTTATAATGTCTCTTTGTATTTTTATATAATATGGTTAATATACTTACTATATACATCCAAGCGACCCCCAAGTAGTCCATTAATGATGAACCTATAATGATATAAGTCTCTTGGACGAACCTTATATTTTTAGGAATTTAATATCAATTAATAATATAATATTTGTTTTAAGAACTCTTTTATGTCAATTTTGACACTATTCAATAGTTTATTTTTGTGAAACTCATAAAAGATTGATTACTTCGAAAAAAGTCAATTAAGTCAATCCTAATATATCATATTATCCTAGAAAATTAGTTTAATTCATTAAAAGTTTCATATTATATTTATTTAGGTATTTATAATATCAATTATTTTAATTTTTCACTATTATAGTAATTACTGCATCATCATTGTGTCATAAAGAAAATAAATTATTTAATGTCTAAAAATTATAAATAAAATATCATTATGTAGGAAATCTTTTTATATTTCTAATTAATATTTATAATCTCAAATCCAACATATATAACCCTATGTAAGAATTGTGTTTCTAAAATATATATGCTTGTGTCATTTTTGTATTCATTTTAACTTAATTAAAATAAAGTGTCATTATCACTTACAAGTGGATCCATGGGGTCCCAAAATCGACCCAAAGATGCCCATGGTCGACCATGTATCAACCAATAGGGTTAAGACACGTTTTAGGGTAATTTCGTATTATTATAATATTATTTTTTAACCCTTATTTACCGGATTTACCCTTAACCATGGTAAATAAAATATTTACCGCAGTAATTATTCAAAATGTATAAAAATAAAAGTTACCTATTTACACAATTTGAACATCCTGATTCCAAATATGGAATCCATTTTCCTAAATTCAAAACACAGAAGTGGTAGATATTAATTTAAAATTAATTCCCGCTGTCAAAACAAAAAGCGTGTTTTTAAGAGATAATAACTATCAAAAGATTGACACTTGTTTATGTTCGGTTTAATTGTAAAATTATGTTCAATGACCAAAATTATATTAAATGGTAAAAATATATTCTAAATATACTTTAAAACCACTCAAATTCATAATTTATCACTATTAATTATTTTGATTTAAAAAGTTGTTTTTAATTAAAATTTAGTAATTTTCACTATTCATCAAAATATGAAAGTTATCTGAAATGTACCAAAATTTCACCTTAGGCTAAATTCGATATTCCGAATACAAAAATGAAGTCCATTTTCAAATATAAAATATATATAATTTCAAAAAGTAGGTATTACTATTCATAACGGCTAGTTTGATTAGTTATGGTGTGTTAGAACTCGGTATTGCGTACAACACACGCTATCACATTATTCAAAGAGAAGCGTACCGTAGAAGCTTGGGGTGTTACAATTATTAGGCTTTTAGGGAAGGTTTCTACATCAATTGCGTGTATGAATAATTTAATTATTATATATATTAATTTATTACACCAATTTTTTTACATGGATTAAAAAATATTTAATGATCATATATTTAATTATTTATATAATTAATTAATTTAACATAAATTGAATTACTTATTTCATATTTGTTGTTAATGAAAGGATATGTTATGATCAATGCAGAGCACACGAATAGAGACATGTGAAGGGTGAAAATTTTTATCACTTAAATGAATTGGGTAACAAATTATATTCTAGTGATGTAAGGTATTACTATAAAATGGTTAATAACCTTGGTTATTTTGTGTTATGAAAACTTGGAGATAAACAATTGTGATTTTGTAGTAAAAGATTACTTTTTATGTTATTGACACATTTACTTTTAATTTTTCATGATGATTCTCTTATGATATTTCTTATATTCAATTTACCATTCTATATTTTTATTCTTTATAATCACATGTTAAATATTTTTTATAATTCCCTTAATTGGGTTTATTCTCACCCATTTTATTTAACATATGTACCCAAGTTATGATATATATTTAATGTAACCTTTGTTGAATCTCTAAAGTATCATTTCACGTGGATTATAGGAAATATCGTGTTCTCGTGTATAACGTAACAATTTTCCAGGACACTAATAATAAAAATGTCTATTATTTAATTTAATAGTGGATAAATTAATGAAATATTTATTTATTCAAACATGGGAAACATTAATACCCATGAGATGAGTCAATGTGTAGGATGATTTCATGAAATATATTAAAGAATTTAATAATTGTGTTTTTTTGACTAAACCCATGTTTTGATATTAAATGTGGATGTAGGTTACTGAATAGATGTACCTATGGGTAATAAACATGAAAAGGTCATGTTTTTTGTTATCTTAGTCATCACCTGGTCCATAAAAAGGTGTATAACTCCACAGCTAGTTTTACATCCATATGGAATATACTTTAGATAATCATTTTCAATTTAAGAACCATTATTATGGATTTATTTGTTAGTTTAATTTTTTTATTAGGTTGATAATCATAATACATCCCATCATAAATAAAACATTGAAATAAGGGTTGAGGAGGATATAGTTTTATCTAAATTAACTATAAAAAAGGTGGATATTTTATTGAATCATATGATATATGGTTAAATTTCATTTATGATTATAAAAATTACGACATATTCTTAATATTTCACAATTCATTCCAACCTTTTTTTATCAATGGTATTAATAAGATGGTAACATGGAAATAATTAGGATACAAGGGTTACATTAATGAACATCACATCAGAATGGGATTTAGAGTGAGAAAATATATGATTATTCTAATCTAGCTATCATTAAATATGATTAAAGTATTTAACATTGTTGAAGTTCCCAACAATGCAAATAATATTTTGATAGAGTCACATAAAATATACTAAAATAAGTTTGATAGAGGAAAAAATTTTCAACTTCCTATATGTCAGAAATATGAAAATAATCACAATGGTAATTACCTGATGTGGATTGGGATATGATTACATATAGAAGTGGGGTTTATCATATTTCTAAATGTTATAAGAAAATTAGTGTTTTTTATTAACATGATTGAATGAAATAGATTTCATCATAATAAACCATTAATAATTCAATATATTTTTTATGGGAATCATAGTAATTATCAAATTTAATTATCAAATCCAACGAAGAACTATGATTTTGAGCCTCACTTACCTCTAAGACCAAGAAGACAATAAAATACCGATATAGGAACTACTCCAGATGTGGATATTGAAATTATTGTTTCACATACCTTTCAATATGTAGTTATAGATAAATTTTTGGATTTTAAATCTAGAAACAATAGTATATCTAAGAGGATTTCTATGATCATTAAATCTTCAGCCTATTGATTCTATTATTGAATAAATCTTCAATCAATATGATTGTTGAATTCATTGTTAATGTATATCGAAACATTCCCTATAGAAATATTATTATCTTCTTGATAGATAAATTTACCTAATTTTTGGGATCTATTTATCACCACATCTTATATGAAAAATTATTAGGGAAAATAAAAGTGAATTTCAATAAAACATATGATATTTTATCAATGAAAGGACAATAATAAAAATTATGTAAAAATATATTATATAACTTGTGTCATGATACTAAATAATTGTATATTTATTTCTTAAGTAGTTATAGAAAATTATAAAATAATTACAATGATATTATTATGATTAAAGAGTTATACTCCCCATGTTTCAATTATAATATCTATTTAGAAATTATATTCTAGGTCATATATTTAATTTAGATGATTGTATCTATTTATAATGGATTTGAATAATTAAATATTACATTATTAACATAATTTATGGGTTGGAAATGTAATGCTATAGTTTTTTTAAGAATAATATTGTTTTCATTAACAATATGTTCATAATTATGAGTTATATATTTTTCTTATTTTTCAAAGGAATTAAAATTTATTAAGAATTAATTAATATATTTTTTTTAAAACTAAATATTATTTATTAATTAAAAATATAAATTTTTTAAAAAGAAATATGTATTACACACTATGTATTTTTACTCACCATGGATAAAATATATCCCATAAGTGTTAATAAATATATAGTGGACAATAGACTGAAAAGAATAAATTCTTCTTGATTAGGAAATATCATGGATCATCTCCAACCAGGGGGATCACTAATATCCCAATAAGAATTATAATAAAGATGTTCAAAAATAATAGATAAATCATTATGAAAAATCTATAATATGAAATAAGAACAATGCCTTGTATTGTGAGACTATAATGAATGAATTATTTTGTATGTGTATATATATATAACTGATATCTTCAAATTGAGAATCATTCTATTGGAAACATGGTCACTTAAAATATGGTAATTTTATATATGATTTTTGGCAATATATGTAATGTTGGATGACTAAATTTGTGTATTTTATCATAGTAAAAGTAATATGTTATAAATTAAAATGAAATAAATATTTTACGTTAAAGTTACACACACATATATATATATATTAATTAATTAAACATAAATATACAAATTATTATGAAAATTTGGTATAATTTATATATTAAAAATCAAATGAATTATTTTAAAATCAATGGTTTCATATAATTAAATATTGAAATATTGAAATTTTATATTAGTGGTATTTATTAAAGTGTATTTAGTATGAAACTAATATGTCATTTTTTAGAAAACCAAAATTTTATTTATTTAATATTTTGTACTATTAGATTAAATTTAAAACTATTAAAATGATATTACAAATTATCTATTATATTAACTTATCTAAAATAAAAAATTAATATTAAATAATATTAAGAATAGTTAAAATTATAAAATTTCATTTTTCAAATTATTATTTATGATTATATATTGTATTTCAATATTTAAGAACTATAAATATATTATTCTAAATTAAATACGATTATATTTATTTTTGGACTTAGAACATAAAAATGTTCTTACAACAAATGTTTTCTTTATGGAAAATATTATTTTTCCTAAAAAATATAGATTTTAAGTAAAATATATTTTTTATGATTTTATCATTATATAACATTATTATTGAAAAAATAAAATATATTTAACTAATAAAACAAGTATTTTATGAATAAAATTATGATTTTTATCAAATTCATTGATATTTGTAGTGATATATCCTAAATTTTTAGAAATGTATTTAGATTATACTTCAATAAAAAATGATTTGGGTATTGTTTATAATTATTATATTATAGTGAGATTATATTTTGGATTAATTTTAATTCCACCTATCATGAATTTTTTTATAATTTACCTATTTATGTGAAAAAAATGAGTATATATGATAATATTATATTAAAAAATTAAACATCATAATATACCTTTAATAGAAAAAATTACATTTTATAAATGATTATTTTAAATTATAAATTCTAACTAATAAAAATATTATTTGTAAATTTATTTAAAAATTTGATATAATTTCATTCATTATACCAAAAATGACCAATCATAAAAAAATCATTATAATTAATTTCGATGTCTTAACATTAATTAACAAAGTAAAAGTGCATTATGTTTAATATTATAAAAATTATCCATAAAAAGACTCCATGTTGTTTATAAAACTTGTTTATGTAGTAAATACATACCATAAAACACATCCACTTGATGTTTCTCCATTTTTGTTCCATCGAACAGTGATTTTTAATAGTAGCTAATTGAAAATATAGTTGTTACTTCTAAAATTACACTTCTCATCACTTATAAAATGGAATCACTTCAACAACTTTAGGACTCACATATAGTTCAAAATTATTCATTAATCTCAAAAAAATTAATTTACATATATTAATATCCCCCTTTAAAAAACTTATGGATATCCTTATTTACCCTATGTTCTTCATTTTTATGTAGTTTTCTAATAGAAAACTCAAACATTCAATTTTAGTATTAATATAACATGGTATATTATTTTAGTCTACTATTTCATATTAAACAATTAATCATATGAATATAAGAAAATATTAATTTTTTCTAGTATTAAATTAGGTTATATTTATTTGAAAAATCCTATTCATTCCTTTCTATCGCTAATAAATCGAAATATCATCAATTATGTGTACTTGAGGTCTTCCACCCCCAAGAAATGTTATTGTTTATTTTTTCTTCACTACCTCACATGGATGGTAAAAGGATGGATTAGATGAATTTTAATTATATATATGATGTGTATATAATTTTGAATTAAAAATTTATTGTATACCATCTTTCTATTCACTCATTCTGAAATGGTGTAGTTAATACTGAAAACATGAAAACTACTAACTCCATGGAATGATGATTTATGTTATTTAGATTCCAAATCATGCATTATTAATTATTAAATTATATGATTTTATATTATATATAAGTAATATATGTCTTTATTATTTTTCAATATAGATAAAAACATTAATTATTTTTATAATACATTTAGTTTATACGTAAAAATAACTCAAAACTAGTTCATCACTGTTTCTTAATAGTGAAACAAGATTAAAACATCCTCGTAACTGAATAAAATCATTATTGAGTTTTGTAATTAATTAATTATAGCACTATAATGGATTTTAAATTACAATATTTGATATAAAAATGATGTTGAACACCACTTTTATTATCATAGTTCAAAACAATCAGGATAATTTACACTGAATCCTGAAAAAAAAATTTCACCATCTATTATGTAGTTTCCTCATTTAATTTTTATGATTGAGATAATTTGATATTACGATAACTACATACCATTTCTTTCTTATCATAAATGGATGATTAATATGATAAAATATGGTGAATAATGGTTTTGTATTACTTTTATGAGGTTTTAGTGAAGGGCTTGGCCATGTTGTGGGTGGAAAAATGTCAACAGTTAAATTGTGGACCACACTGGTTAAACGGTGGGGTTCTAGCAGATAAAATATATAATTTAGACCCCTAAATAGACCAGTGGATGAGGTATAATTCCCATTTTTATATAAAAACAATCATCTATTACGGAGATCCCCACAAGCTAGACCATATAGCAGATCCATATTTTTTATAATTGTGCCCTTAAAGATTTTAGAACTTTATGTTTTGACAGTATATTTCTAAAATATGAAACATATGAAGATGTTTTGTTTTTTATACCTCCAATGATCTCCTAGTCACTCTAATACTTCTACTAATGTCTTCCAGAATATTGACTTATATATAAATCAATAACGGTAAGTTGTCCATCTAGATATACGCCAAATACTTCTTCCTTCATTATAGATAAACATAGATCTATGTTGCATATGGGTTTACCATGATGAACTATCTATGTATTCCTATATTATATTAAGATCAATGGTGATTATATAACATTGAATTTTTTTTGTGTTTAAATCAATATCGACCATTAAAAAAGAGGATTCCATGAGTAAGGGTTAATTAATCATTAGTATAGACCATTAAATGATACCAAATCCATGATAGACAGTTAATTTGATAAATAATTCATGGTATAGTAGTGGTGAAGTAATCATTCAAATTATGAACAAACATTAACAATTCACAATTCTCCATAAATGGGGAAATTTTTGGGTGAGATACACTAAATTAATTATAATGGTATATTTTTATTATAAATTCTAAACTGTAATGCCTCTTTAGATGATGGATAAAACATGGATTATTTTCTAGACTAATGAAATACTTCTATAATAAATAATGGGTTCAAAAATTATTCAATTTACAATGAATTCAGTGAAATGGAAATCCATATTTCCATATACCATGGAATTGGTTCCATTGACAGACACCTTAAAGTATGTGTTTCTAGAATGGAATTCGTAACATATAATTATTTTCAGTATACAATCTAAACATAATCATTAATAAACTGGTACCATATCTATATAACATCAAACATTATTAATTTTTGGGATGGATGATATGTGTTCATCCATTATATCCATAATAGACATGGGGTTCTTCTTTAACAAACATAAGGTCAGATATTCTTTTCCAATAGTGGATACCATTTATAGTTGTTTCTTTTGTATAATTTATTTATTGGAATGGTTTGTACACATTATTGATAGTAATTTATTTTTTGTGAGTGTTTTTCTACTATACCAATGTATGATCTTTGATTCTTTTATAATTTTTGGATTATTATGATTCTCTATTTATGTTGATTAACTTGGTGTTATATGATTCTTATATATATCTCATGATTCCATGAAATTAATATTTTCTCTTTCACTACCCTATTTTGTGTTTATATTAATTTGATGATATTTTAATGGTACCCATTACTAGAGTTCCACTATAGAATGTTTATCATTAGATTAGGATCCCACATGAGACATAGTGATAAATATGATGGAGCCTAACATGGGGTAGGATAGTGAAATCCTAGAGAACCATATGGAACTTAATACCTTTTTGATACTATGTATATTTTCCAATAATTTTTATTGGATAATTACATTTATGTATCCTTCCTTATATATTATTCATAATATTTTTTAATGACCCATGATCAACTTAATATCATGGACCAAATGTTGCTATAATTGAGGGTTTGTATTGGGTTGGTTAGTGAATTAGTGATGGGTGTGATGTTACTTTATTGTTGTACATGCATCACATTTTTTGTTATCATGTAATATATTTTTATAATGGGGAACACTTTTTATGGATGTGTTGGTGGAATTAAACTACGTTTCATTACTCACACCATGTATAATAATTTCGATGTGTTTGCAAACATAAAATATATAGATCCATGAAATGTCAAGAGGCCCATGGAATATAGTTGAGTGGTGATCATAGATCCATTATTCATACTCGGTTATATAGTATATCATAATAATATTTTTTTATTTGTTTAAATTATTACACATATAATTGGGTTTTGCTTTCCATATTGGGAGATATGTCTACATATTTTTATAAATAGTATGAAATCAATATTATTTTTGTTTGATTACTATAATTATTATATTCTACTACATTATTTTATATTCTTATTGATTCTTTGATATGATTATAAGTGTATAGTCTCCACACTGATGAACATATTACCTTACTATCTATCTCAAACCTCTTTTGTTTGAGGAGGTCTATGTGATCTAATGTGGCTCTAAGGGCTGTAGTTGGTGGTTTGGGAAGGGGTGTTACAAATTGGAATCTCATGATATTTTATTATTTCTCTTTTGAAAAAAACAAGAACATAGTGAAATGGAGATAGTTTTGTGGGAATCAGGTTGGTGGTCCATGTCATGGGACATTTCTTTTGCTTCAGACCATTAGATTACTAATGAAAATATGTCCATTAATTTGTATGAGGATTTGGTGGTGTTTATTGATCATTATTGAGAAAATAGTTTCATATTACATATATATAATTTTTTTGATATATATTATTTTGTTAATTTCATGAATTTATTATTGATAATTTTTTGAGATTTATTTTCACTATTTCTTGTGATATATTTATATAACTTGAAATTAAGATATAGTTATGTTTTCATTAAACAGTAAAATCTAATAATAAATTTCTGTTTTTATATGTACGATTATAACTAAAATTAATGTCTTCAAAACTGTGGTTAGTATAAGGAGTCATGCAATAGGTTTTTAGTAGAAACTGATTGAAAACATAATGCATACCTTATACTAATAATGATATGTATTAAATTATAAAATTATTTCTTCCTTATATTAAAGAATATTCCAACTTGTAGATGATAGATGAGAACTATAACTGAGGAAGGATGGGTTATACATGATTGGGATGATTCCAATGTTCCATCCCCTAATGTGTTAGAGGATTATATAGAGCACACTACCACACCTACTCTATAATCACATATAGTTAACCCACCACAACTAAGATTAATTATACTAGATCCATCCAAGGGATGAGGTGTGGAAAGGTATATGGTTGAATATACCAAATACTTATAGAAATATAATCCACCTATATTTTAGGGAACCCAATTTCCATAAGATGGTGAGGACTATATTGACATTATCCTAGATATCTTCAAAATCATAGAGATGCCAATTGATCAGAAGGTATTTCATGTAGTGTTAATACTATAGGGATCAACTATGAATTGGTGGGGTGACATGCGATAGTGAAGGAAGAATGATTGTATCCCCAATAATTCAATCAAGAACATTTTTATCAGATAATTCATTCCCAGTAAAATATATCATTAAATAGTTTTGGATTTCAAGGATTTATACATGGGGTCCATGGTAGAATCTATTTACCATAGTTATTTTATATAGATTCTTTAATTTTCACATATCATGGTTTTGAATGAAGAAAAATATATCAAAAGTTCAAGACAAATCATTTTCCATACATTAGATGATTGTTTTATTGTTTCGAAATATCTACATAATTTTTGGATCTACACAAGGCCTCGAATATTGTATATTTTATAAAGGAATATCGAGATGTTGGTTTTTTTCAACCCTTTTCTCACAATAGATTGAATGTCCAATGGTTTTCATGACTATCTCATATAGTTGTATAAAGATTAATATAAGGGTGTGAAAAAGACTAGGTGTATGTAGGTGGTTTGAAGTATAACTTTTTTCCCCCTCTCAAGATGAGTTCCATAGTGAATAAAATATCAGATGGTTGTACATTATCACAAGTTCTATATAGCCCCTAAAACCACATATTTGTAGTTTAAAATGAAGAGAATATTTTGTAGTATTTATCTAGGGATATAAGTATAAGGTTTTATATGGGTGGTGGAGATACGTGATGTATGAAACATGGATCTTTCTATTTTTATTAGAAGAAAATCAAAGGATGAAGATTCATAATTGTCTTGTATCTTAGGGAAGGGGTCATGGAACTATGGAAACCAATATTTATGTAGTAGACAACACTGCATTAGATAGTGGTGGGAGACCATAAACACTTATTGGTATGCATTTGATCACCTATACATTATCTATTAATTTTTTTATACTTTTATTTACCATTCCATAAAATATTCACTTTTTATTGATGGTCTTGATTTACCCATCATGTTGTTCATTGAGATAATAGTCATCGATAAAATGATGAGAATGATATTGTATAGTTTTCATTGATAATCTAGGATTACTATATTTTTTTATATTTTATGAACCTCATCAAAAAATCATTATTCATGAGATGATGATCATCGATGTTATTCTCAACATGGAATGGATGAAAATATCCTAAGATCAGATGGATTACTATCAGTAATTGGTGTAATTTACCTCACCAAGGGTGGAGATTTATGTGGTTATTTCTGAATAGTAATTTCTAGTAGTTATATCTGGTTCATACCTAAGTCATAATAGGAAAAACATGGAAAACATTATAGGCATGGCTCTTTTGGATTGATAAGTGGAATCCCTATGATCTTCTCCTCTAGTCATGGATCTGAATAACTATTTACTTTTGGATAAATTCATAATACATCCATATTAAAGAGGATATTACATTGACATATATATTTTTATGGGTGAGAAACCCCTTTCAATAACACCATATTTCGATGAGTTTGATGAGTTAAGGGATATCAATGTAAGTCTTGGAGAATATAGAATACGTTTTTAATGTAGACATGCTACTCACCAGGTTTTCCACCAATAATGTTGTACGATAAGAAAGATGATAGTATTTGAATCTTTGTAGATCACATGAACTAAAACCAGGTGATAGTAAGGAATATATATCAATATCCTGTGATCAAATAACTATTTCATCTCTTATAGGTAGCTTTATGGTTCTCCAAGATTGATATTCGATAAGGTTTTCACTAGTTCTGCATTAGGGAGTAGGGAATCGAGAAGAATGAATTTTGGCAGAGCTATGAGAAATTTAAGTACATACTAATTCCAATAGAAATGAATATTTTTTCTCTAGTTCTCCCAGATCTCATGAAAAATACATTTTAGTGACCCATGCATTTGAAACAGATTATTTTATTATTTTTAAACAAATATATACATTAATACAATACAAGGGTAGAAAATTCTTTGTTTCATTATAAGACTTGGTTTATTATATATCAAAGGGAGACTAAAAAAATATTTTATTCCATATATATATCTCCTAAATAACTTTGTGATCATAAAAATTCATTGGATAACCTACAGAATATATAGAAAAATCGGTGATCTAAAAACCCAATAGGGGAATAATATAAAAAATTACAGAAAATGTGATTTAAAAGTATAAAATGTCATCATAAAATATAAGGTTCATTACAAATCACATGAGACACTTTCATAATGATAATTGTATAATAATATCATGGAAATATAGTAAATGTGAAATCAACATATAATATTTATTAAATATGAGTCGAGGATATATTCTTAGAAAATATCATATAGTGGAACATTACCAATTATGTATTTGGTTTACACTCTATTACCATAGAAAATTTCAATTACTCTAAATATTTTTGAAAATTATTTGGAGAAATATATAGTAACACCTATCATAAGATGTTAATTATTTTTGTTTTCCAAAAAAGTTAAATTTATCATACATTGTAAATATAATAATTATCAATGTAAAGAAAATGGCTAGGATAATATTGCATCGTATCATAGTCAATAAAAATTTTGTAAGGAAGAATCTTGAGAAATGAATACATATTATAGGTATTTCCACATAAATGGAAGAGAGAATAAAAAATGTAAATATTTGAGTGAAATGTATCCATAACATAGAATCATTCCATGAAATTAAAAAGTGAGTAATATATTTTTAGTGAGATTGGTCATAACCCAAATAAAACTATTGTTTAAAGAGTTTTATTTAATAAATATAAAAAAAATCTCAAATATTACAGATTTAAATTTCCATAAAAATATCAATGGAATCATTTATTATAAGCTTAAATTAATTAGTTGGTCATGTTATCTTGAAATTAAATTCATACTGAATATGTTAGAAAAGCTTTACCATTATATTTTTGTAATCGAACTCAATAAAGTATCTTGTTGGGAATATAACAAGAATATTCTATATAAACAATATTTTTTAAAGAAAAACATGTGTAAAAATTTATTTATTATATACTTGGATAATATTATAAATTTTATTTATTTATTTTTTCCAAAATATGAATATATATGATAGATAAATTTCTATTAAAAATTCAAATAAAGTTTTCTTTTCAAAAAAACATTTTTCTCGATTGTTTTAAGTAAAAAATTAAGGAAATAGTATTATTACATGAAAATTTCATCAATTACAAAAGGAGATTAGAATTATAAGGTCTATTATAAAATGATGAAAAAAATTATTCAATTTAATTATGAGAAAAAACAATATTGATTAAAAGTACAGTAAATCATAAACCCTTACTACATTGGTATGTTTTGAATCATAACTTCAAATAAATAAAAAAATGTAAATTAAATACTAAATTATTTTAATATAATTATATTATTAACATAAATTTTGACGTTTTAGTAGATACATAACATTAAAATAAATAAGTTCATTATAATAAATATATATGAATGGAGTTGCAAATTGAAACAAAATTTCCGGAAACGGTCATATTGTTGAAGTGATAATTATGAAATTTATTGTCTATTTGAATCAATATATAAATCAACTGAAAAAAGGATGAAATTGATAATGTGTTGAAAAATAATTATAGACATAATCATATAATATAAAATGCAATGAAGATATCTTGTAGTGAGATGAAATTGTGTTATGAAACCTTATACCACTTGGTAACATTCAATTAAATCCACTTTGGATGATATATTGTGAATTAAAATGTAAAATATAATGAATTATAAACAATTAATGATATATTATGAAATTTTTCTAGTTTATATACTATATAAATTATATTTATTCATAATATAAATGTATTTGTAAATGAGATTAAATTGAGATAGAATACCTTATTCTTTAAGAATGACTTTAATAAAAAATTCATGAAATAGAGGCAAATCGAAGTTGAATATAAAATAACATGAATAATAATAAATTATTTAATATTTTCTTTTTTAGTATATTAAAATTTTAGAATAAATTATTTTTATAATAGAACAAGGGTCTCAATGAAGTATATCTTTAGAAGAAAACTATTACATTGAGACAAGATGTTTTATATATGTCCTTTTTCTCTTGGTTGATAAATTTATATCAAATAATTTTTATCTTAATATACTTTTATAGGTTTAATACCCTATTTCGAGTCTATTTAATTAATTTATTAGTGAAATATTTAA
Source organism: Viscum album (assembly GCA_963277665.1). Lineage (NCBI taxonomy): Eukaryota > Viridiplantae > Streptophyta > Magnoliopsida > Santalales > Viscaceae > Viscum > Viscum album. The sequence goes on from OY728165.1 coordinate 1,936,944,743, forward strand.
TTAAAAATTCAATTTTCTCTGTGTTTTGTGTTTGATGGACTGTAAGGGCATAGTTTCAAAATGACATTAGTGTGATGATTGTGGATATTGGGGCCATTTTTCTATCATATCAAGATAAATAATAGAGGAAATATTATATTTTTTATACATAAATTATAAATTTATAAAAATTCATGGAGTTAGGTTCTGAAAAATTGACTACATTACAATCAAGAAAAGGGAAGTTAGTACGTGTGCATGAGTAATATTTCCATTTTTTTATGATAATTATGGGATTAAGAATATTATTATTTTTAATTAAAATATTCACAATTATCTATTAATTAATTTTATATTTATTTAGATATACTTCTATACTATAAAACCCTACTATTTATTACCTACATAAACATGATTTATTTCATAAACTGGCACGTAAGACAAATATGAGGACCAAGAGGTCAAGTGTGTTTGGAAATTAGGAACATTACATAACAAATTATAACATAAAACACAACATCTTTTTTAAAAATTCTTTTAAATTACCACAACATTCCTTCGTAATTAGTATTTCATTAGATAACCTGAGGACATGCAAAATAAAAGGGTGAGCTAAAAATCCTAGTAAGGGAGTAAACCACAAATACCATGATAAATACTACAAATGTTATGAAATAGAAATATCAATGAAGCACAAGATAAACATGAATATAAAGTCATGATATATAATGATTAGCACAACATGGAAATTTGGAAACAACAATTAAAATGATATTAGCATGATATAATGATCATTTCACATTAATCTTGAGTAAACCCTCTTTGAACATGAATTATATATATTAAACCCTAATTTAACATGATTAATCATGATACTAATCATTACCCAATGCATCTAAGCACTATCAGTGCACACCCTTCCCAATCATTTCGATTCATGCAAAAGTGTGGCACATGGCTCAAGTAACATGGATTCATTAAACATCGTCATTTATTACAAGATAAAGGAATGATAAATTAATTAATGAAACTCAATAATCAATAAGTAAATTTACATATAGGTGGATACACTAGATAGTGAATTGGACTCTGTATTCACTACACAATGACTTTGCCTTGGAAAATCACGGTATAATTTCAACTGTATAACGATGTTACATAACAATTCATAAATAAATGGTTGATGAGAGGGAAATGGGTGTCTCATCATATGTACATGAAATGTATATTACTATGGTTCATATTGATAATTTTCTCAATATATGTAATGTAATTTACATTCATAATACTAAAAAATTTCTTGAATGAAAATGAGGACAGAGAAACACCTTGCAGAATTTTGGCATGGTAACAGTGTACATGAGAGGAATTAATAAAAGATAAATTGGTATACCACCATTAAAATATAATTATGGAATAATTATGGATGTGATAAATCATACACCAACAATTTTAATTGAATATAAATGGGTATAATGTCATAATGAAAGTTGGTCAGAAAAGATATAGGAAGAAATCCCTTACTTGGATGTGTAATCCAAAGGCTTTGTATAGGCTTGAGAGAGGCTTCATGGGAGATTAAGGCACCTTGGAAGGATAAGAGAGAGAGGAGTGAATATTAGTGACATGATCCAAGTATTTTGAGTGAATATATGTAGGAACTTGCATGGGGTTATATAGAAAAACATAGTTAATTATTTATTATTTAGCTTTTGGAAACCACATATTAAACTAATCAAACCCACAAACCAAACAATGGTTTTTTACCATGGTTTTTTAAAAAAGGAGAAGGGGATATTTTATTTTATAAGTAAAATTTCATAAATTCTTAAAATATTACGCTTACATTTTTGGAGGTGAGTCACACTCTCAAGGAAATCATTTTAAATGGTTAAAATATTTTATAAGTATTGGAGGGTCCACTATGTCTATGTAAATTAAATCAGAAAAAACAAATTCAGATTATATTAAAGTTAAAACAAATATTGTTCTAACACACAATTTATATTATTTTATTACATCACTATTGGGTCATTATGATTTCATAAACACATTGTATATTTAACGGTACTTATTTTTTACCCAAACATTATATTATCTTAGATAATTCTGAAATATTCACCGTTAGATAATTTAGAAGTCCATAATCTAAAAACAATATTAATTTTACCTAAATAATTTTCTAAATATGTGATTTTTTACTTTTCAAATAATAACAGACATTTATCAAACATTCATGGGTTTGATAAAAATTGGTTTCAAACCAAAATAAAAAATACAATTGTAAGGGTTAGGTATATACTTCCTCAAGAGTGATACATGGAATACATCATGTAATTGAGATTGGTTCGATGGGATTGTTAGTCGATTGGGCACTGCTCCAATGCAATATACAATATCAAAAGGGCTGATATACCTTGGAAATTGTTTTCCTTTCTTCCAAAATATCATAACTCTCTTCCATAGTGATATAAATAGGAATACCATGTATCCAATATTAAACTTTTGGTTTCATCGATGATTATCTGTAATGACCCAATGTTTCATTAATGGAAAATCCCTCTTGATCCAGTTAAATGTCTCCTTATGAAAAATGTTTTTATAAGATGTCAACTTATTTGGTTTTATGTTAAGATTTGTGACCATTACTTTTATAGCCGTTGAACAGTGATCACGTGAGTAGTATAAATATATGGCTTTAACAAACACAATTTTACTCAGACAAAGGAAGCGATGACCTCATCTAGTAGAATTTCCCCGTACGAAGCCCATTTTTCAGAGCTCGGAAAAGAGGTGGCGTCTTTGGGCTTTTCCCTTGACAAAGCCCAAGCTGAGCTTCATTATGTCAAGATCGAACGGGACCGTCTATGGGAAAAGTGGAAGTTGATAGAGATTACCACTCGAGCGATGTTATCCGAGCCACCCCAAGAGTCTGTCACCATCACACACGTTACCCTTAGGTGTTATGCGGCTATTTTGAGGGGTTATGTAACAAATAAGTAGTACCATGTTCATGTACATTATTTTTGTATATAATAATGTATATAATTTCTAGTCATTTTTGATACATTGTAAATAGTTTTTAATGTACAAATGGTGTTTTTGGTTATTATTTAATTAAGAATTATATTTTATTAAATTAAGGGATTTTTGAATTAAATAATATTTTAATAAAATAATATTATTAATATTAAATTATGTTTTATTAAATATAAATAATCTTATAATTTTATGAATGAAATTATAATTTTGATTAAGGTTTGACAGCCATTTCTGTCAAAACCCGTGAGTTTTTGATAATTGTCGGTTTTTATTCTAAAAGTGAAAATTCACAAATCTAGAAAATTATTTACATAAAATAAATATTATTTTTGGAATCAGAACTTCGAAATTATCCAACGGTGAATTTTTCATAATTTTCTGAGACAGTCAATTTTTTGGTTAAAAATTAAATACCATTTAAATATATAATGTGTTTTATGACATCATAATGACCAAATGGTGATGTAATAAAATACCATAATCTTTATTTTCGGCTAATATATGTTTTATAATTAATATAATGTCGTTTTGGGTTTGTTTAACTTACTTTTCAAATCATTAATGAACCCCTCAAGACTTATTAAATACTTTTCCTTTTTAAATTAATTTCCATGGGAGTGTGACTCACCTCCACATAAGCAACCCTAATTTTTTAATAATTTCGGACCTTGGCCTTGTAAAATATTGTTTTCCTCTTTCCTTCTCCAGTAACCATGGGCAAATACCATGGGATGGTTTGTGGTTTGGATTATTTTAATATAAGGGGTCCCAAACCTAAATAATAAAGAATTCTCTCACCTTTCCTATATAAACCCACCCAATATCCCATTTCCTTCTCACTCAAAGCCCTTTAAGTTCGTAAAACCTCTTCCCTACATTCTTTAGAATCCTATCAAGGTGTACCAAGCTCCCAAAAAGCCTCTCACAAGCCTCTCTCTAGCCTTTGGAAGCACATTTCCAAGTAAGGGTTTTTTCTTCCTTTCTCATTTTTCTCAATTTTCTTTAAGTTGTATTTCCCTTTTAATTTCAATTATGAATGTTGAAGGATGGTTTAGCACCCCCCCCATACTACCCTCTTATTGTTTGAATGATGGGAGACCCCTTTCTCTCTCTTTAAATGCCTCCCATGTATACCCATTACTATGCCGAAATTCCGAAAGGAACTTCTCTCTCTTTTTTTTACATTCAAGAAAAACTTTTGTATCATGAATCTAAATTCCTTTTCAATTGTTGGGACATGTATCTATATGACCTACTTACTTTCCATTACATGTAAATATGATGAGGAACCCCTTTCTCTCTCATCAACAATTTTTATTAATTCTTATGTCACGCTGTTACGCTGTGGAAATCTCACCGATTTTCTAAGCCAATGTCATTGTGTAGTGAATACCATGCCCATTTCTCCATCAAGAGTATTCAAATTTATGCTCATTTAATTATTGATTGTAAAGTTTCATTTATTAATTCCACATTCCTTTATCATGTAATAAATGATTATGTTTTATGAATCCATGTTTTATGAACCATGTGGCACACTTATGCATGAAATGAAATGTTTAAGAAGGGTGCGCCCTTATAGCACTCCAATGCATTGGGTAAAGTATAGTATCATGATACGTCATGTGAAATGAGTGTTGACTCATGATAATTTAAGTGCAACGAGGGTTTACTCGTGCTTCAAGTGAAATGAGGGTTTACTCATGCTCCATGGACAATGAGCCTTGGCTCATGCTAATTCAATGTTAAGTGTTGTTGCCACATTTCCATGTTATGATTATCATGCTTTATCATGCCTTTATGTTCATGTTTCTCTTATGCTATATTGATATAAATATTTCCTAACATGTATTGTACTCCTCATGTTATTCCATGTGTACTCTTTTACTGGGCTTTATATCTCACCCTTTTCTTATGCATTTCCTCAGGTTATCCCATGAAATGCTAAGTACGAAGGAAGGTAGTGGTCATGTAAAGGAAGTTTTCAATAAAGATATTACATTTTCATGTTTTATGTTTTTATGTAATGATACTAAGCCCCAATGACACTAAACCTCTCGATCTTCTTTGTTGTATCAAGTGAAGTTTTATGTAATAAAGCATGTTTAAGTTGTAATAAAAAGCAGGGTGGTCATAGTTGGTATCAGGGGGAGGTTTAGTTATTTTTGGGATTAGGAAAACCCTAGTAAAGACTTAGATACAAGTCTATGTATAAAAAAAACATCCCTATGTTTTGGTATGTATTTAGTAAGTGGTTTATCAAGAAAATACATCCCTGTCTGTATACGAGCAGGTAGTGGCGGCTCTGGCACAGATGCATCCTAGCGGTAAAACCCAAAAACACAGCTTTCAGCTAGACTCGAACGGAAACTGGTGCACGACCACGGGCCTTGATGCACTCTTGGTTACGACACTCCCAGGGGATATGCCTTGATAAATTCACAAGCTTAGTATGAACCCTTATTAAGGGAAAAATGTACCTAAGAATATATGTTAGAAGGTAGATCATGAAAAGCCTGGATTGAATCCTATAGACTCATGAGTTAAAGATATTTAAGTTTATTTATAAGTCATCATGTTTTGCGTTTGGATTACCCTTTATGTGTTACCCCTAACTTTCATTTTATTCCAGCCAATGGCCGGTAATAGGAGGACTCGGGATAACAACCGTTGTGAAGATCAGTGTGATGATTGTACTAATGAGATGCCCAATGCAATGGGAGCGGGAATCGCGAACTTTGTCACGCTTGCCTCTCAGCTAACTCAAGTTTTGAATAGAAACATGGGTCCAGAGGAATGTTCAACCCCCCCTATGAAATAACATGTTGCTATCGAGAGCTTCATGAGACAAATGCCTCCTACTTTTAGTGGATCATCTGATCCCACGATCGCTGAGCAATGGATCAACTCCATTGAAAATATCTTCTCTATCCTTCAATGTTCTGAACAAGAGAAGGTTCTCCTGGTGGCATATTGTATGGAGGGTGAAGCTGATCAATGGTGGATTTTGATCAAAAATACAAAGCCTGAGGAGGAGATCGAGGCTTTGGAATGGAAGGAATTCCGGAAAGTGTTCTTCGATAAATATTTTCCGTGCACCCTCTGTCTTAAGATGGAAAGGGACTTCCTTTCCCTAAAACAGAAAGATGAAGAATCTGTGGGATCATATGAAACAAACTTCACAAGGCTTGCAGGATATGCTTCCGGCTTTGTCGTTACCCCCGAATTCAAGTTTTACCACTTCTTTAGTGGGCTGAAGCCTAGCTTGCGGAATGCATTAGCGATCCGTGACTTCGACAGCTATGAGGAAATTGTCTGATGTGCCCTCAAGGTCAAAATGGAGATCAAAGAATCACAAGGATATCATGGGGACAAGAAGAGGAAGGTGGACTTCAATGCTGGTGGGCCGATGGATAAATCCAATGGCGCTAAGAAATTCCAGCACCCCACATGCCAAAAGTGAAGAAAGAAGAACCCTGGAAATTTCCTTACGGGGACATGAAAATGCTTTAGGTGTGGAATAGAAGGGCACCTAGCTATTAACTGTCGTCAAGAAGGACCCGCAGCTGCGACGGAGGAGATGAACACTCCGTTCGAACCTCAACGCGTTGTCCAATGCTATAAATTCAAAGAACCGGGTCATTTTGCAAATCAGTGCCCTAATCCAAGGGTTATCAGAGGCAACCAACAACCACCAAGACAGCAAGGAAGAAATTTTGCCATCACTTCTGCCGAAGTGAACCCCGAAAATGAAGTGGTGACAGATACGCTAGTTATTCATTCAAGAATAGCAAATGTACTTTTTGATTCAGGTTCTACGCATTCTTTTATATCGAGAAAGTTTAGTAGAACAATCCCAGCACCACCAAAAATCCTGGAAGTAAAGATGTCAGTGAGTACAGAAAATGGGGCAATCATTGCATCCCATGAATATAAGTCCTCCCATGTTATAATATGTGGATTGAATTTCCCGGAGAACCTCATCATACTCCCTTTGGTGGAATTTGATGCAATTATTGGCATGGATTGGCTTTCCTTATATAGATCCAACATAAATTGTCAGGAGAGGGAAATCACACTCCATATAGAGAATCGACCCCCGATTCTTTACAAGTGTCAGGAGGAAGATGAATCTCATTTATCTCCATCATCTCAAGCATGGATATTACTGCCTTATGAGCATGCATATCTGGCTCAGATGATTGAGACCAAGGAAGAAACCACCCTTGAAAAAAAATTCCTATTGTGAGGGAATTCACTGAAGTGTTTCCCGAGGAACTTCTTGGTATTTTTCCAAGAAGAGATGTTGAGTTCTCAATTGATCTTATACTTGGGGAGCTACCAATATCCAAGACTCCATATTGAATGGATGTTGTTGAGTTTTAAGAGCTGAAGAAACAACTATAGGAGAATCTGGATAAAGGGTTTATACACCCTAGTGCTTCATCATGGGGTTCACCAGTCCTCTTCGTCAAGAATAATGATGGGTCAATGCGGATTTGCATCGATTATCATGAATTAACAAACTCAAGATAAAGAACAAGTATCCTCTCCTAAGAATCGTTGACATGTTTGATCATCTGTGTGGAGCACAATACTTCTCCAAGGTGGACTTGCGGTCTGGATATTATCAAGTAAGGGTGAAGAAGGAAGATATCCCCAAGACATCTTTTCGTACAAGTTACGGGCACTATGAATTCATAGTAATGCATTTCGGACTCACCAATGATCCAGAAATATTCATAGACTTGATGAATAGAGTCTTTAGAGATTACCCAGAAAAATTTGTGGTAGTCTTTATAGATGATATTCTAATATACACCAAAACCAAGGATGACCATGAGGAGCATTTAAGAACTGTACTGGAGACTTTGCGCAAGGAGAAGCTCTATGAAATGTACAGAAAGTGTGTTTTTTGGTTGAAGGAAGTCTCAATATTGGGCCATATCATCACAAGCAATGGGATATCTGTGGACTCCTCCAAAACAGATGCAATTGAGGGATGGTCGAGGCCAACATCAGTAACTGATATCCGTACCTTCTTGGTGTTAGCTGGATATTATCGACGATTTGTTAGAAATTTTTCACGATTGTCCAACCCTCTTACCAAGCTAACTTGATAGGGAGTAATGTTTGCTTAGAGTGATGATTGTGAAGAAAGCTTCAAGGAGTTGAAAAGGAGGCTTATCACTGCACCCGTGATCACTTTACCCAGAAGTGGGGAGCTCTTTGTGGTATTCAGTGATTCTTTGAAGAAGGGCTTAGGATGTGTGCTGATGCAGAATGATTAAGTGATATTCTATGCCTCAAGGCAGTTGAAAATCCATGAGAGAAATTATCCAACGCATGATCTGGAGTTGGCGGCGGTGATCTTTGCCTTGGAAATCTAGCGACATTATCTCTATGGAGAGAAATGTGATATATATACTGACCCCAAGAGTCTTAAATATATATTCACACGGAAAGAGATTAATATGCACCAGAGAATATGGATAGAGATCATCAAGGATAATGTATGTTCAATACATTACCACCCTGGGAAAGCGAACAAGGTGGCGGATGCCCCAAGTAGAAAGGATCTAGCTATTCTATCAATGATGAGAATTGAGAAGGATCCAATCTTCTTAGACTTGATGAATATGGACATGGGCATCATAAAGAAGGGAACATCGTCAATCCTTTCACAAATGATTGCTTAGCCATCTCTTTTGGAAAGGTTAAAGGATGCTCGAAAGGATGATGCGGGAATTCATGAAAAAGTGGAAGCTATCAAAAATGGAAAATCCTCAGAGTTTAATGTTAATGAAGAAGGAATTGTGCGGATTGGGAAATGACTATGTGTTCCATCAAGTCCGGAGCTGAAGAAGGAACTTTTGGATGATGTACATAGTTCAAATTTCTCTATTCACACAGGGATCACAAAGATGTATCGAGATATCTGAGAAAACTTTTGGTGGGATAATATGAAGAAGGAGATCGCTGAATATACATCAAAGTGCCTAGTGTGTCAGCAAGTGAAGGCAGAGAGGCAGAAGTCTAAGGGGATGATGCAACCATTTCCCATACCAGAATGGAAATAGGAGAACATCACCATGGACTTTGTCACTGGACTTCCAAGGACATCCAAAGGCAACAATGCAATCTGGTTTTTTGTGGATCGTCTTACAAAGACTGCACACTTCATTTCTATTCGAGATGATTTCTCTTTGTATCAACTGGAACAGATATATATCAGGGAAGTGGTATGGTTGCATGGAGTACCACTATCTATTGTTTCTAACCGCGATCCAATATTCACCTCTATGTTTTAGAAGAATCTTCAATATGCTCTGAATACTGAACTGAACTTCAGTACGGCCTATCATCCTCAAACTGATGGCCAATCCGTGCGGACTATCCAAACACTTGAGGATATGTTGAGAGCGTGCTCAATGGACTTTAAAGGATGATGGGATCAACATCTTCCTCTAGTTGAGTTCTATTATAATAATAGTTTCCACTCGAGCATCAAAAAGTCACCATAGGAACCCCTATATGGGAAAAGGTGTAGAACACCAGCATGTTGGGATGAGGTTGGTAAACGTAAGCTGCTTGGTCCAGAAATGGTCGAAGAAATGGTGGAGAAGGTGAAAACCATTCAGCAACATATCAAGGCAGCCCAATGTCAACAGAAGAGTTATGCAGATAATTGTCGACGAGACCTTGACTTTAAAGATGGAGACATGGTGTTTTTACGCATATCTCTGTGGAAGAAGGTCATGAGGTTTGGAAAGAAAGGGAAGTTAAGTCCAAGGTACATCGGCCCCTTCAAGATTCTTGATCGTGTTGGGGTGGTGACCTATCAACTAGCACTTCCACATACTATGGCCAAGGTTCATGATGTCTTTCATGTATCCCTCTTATAAAAGTACATACCGGACCCTTCACATGTACTATCTTCCGAAGTGGTACAATTGGAAGATGATCTTTCTTATGAGAAGTAACCAGTGAAGATCTTAGATCGTAGAGAAAAAGTTCTACGAAATAAGACAATGCCCCTCATCAAGGTGTTGTGGAGAAACCACAAGTTTGAAGAAGCAACTTGGGAGTCGGAGGATATGATGAAGCTGATTTACCCACATTAGTTTTAGTGTGGGAAAAGGAAAGTTTTGAGGGCAAAATTTCTTAAGGGGGGAATATTGTAACGACCCAAATTTTAATTAATGGAAAATACCTCTTGATCTAGTTAAATGTCTCCTTATAAAAAATGTTTTTATAAGATGTCATCTTCTTTGGTTTTATGTTAATATTTGTGACCGTTACTTTTATATCTGTTGAACAGTGATCACATGAATAGTATAAATATATGTCTTTAACGAACCCAATTTTACTCAGACAAAGGATGTAATGGCCTCATCCAGTAGAATTACCCTGTACAAAGCTCATTTGTCAGATCTTGGAAAAGAGGTGGTGTCTTTGGGATTTTCCCTTGACTAATCCCAAGCTGAGCTTCATTATGTCATGCTCGAATGGGTCTGTCTACGGGAAAAGTGGATGTTGTTAGAGATTACCACTCAAGAGATGTTATCTGAGCCGCCCCAAGAGTCTGTCACCATCGCACACCATACCCTTAGGTCATATTCGTCTATTTTAAGGGGTTATGTAACAAATAAGTAGTACCATGTTCGTGTACATTTTTTTTATATAATAATGAATATAATTTCTAGTCATTTTTGATACATTGTAAATAGTTTTTATAGTATAAATGGTGTTTTGGTTATTATTTAATTAAGAATTATATTTTATTAAATTAAGATATTTTTTAATTAAATAATATTTTAATAAAATATTATTATTAATATTAAATTAATTTTAATTAAATATAAATGATCTTATAATTTTATGAATGCAATTAAAATTTTGATTAAGGTTTGAAAGCCATTTCTGTCAAAACACGTGAGTTTTTTATAAATGTCGGTTTTTATTTTAAAAATGAAAATTCATATATTTAGAAAATTATTTAGATAAAATAAATATTATTTTTGGAATCAGAATGTCGAAATTATCCAATGGTGAATTTTTCATAATTTTCTGAGATAGTAAAATTTTTGGGTAAAAATTAAATATCGTTTAAATATATACTGTGTTTTATGTCATCATAATGACCAAATGGTGATGTAATATAATACCATTATCTTTATTTTCGGCCAATATATTTTTTATCATTAAAATAATGAGTTTTTGGGTTTGTTTGACTTACTTTTCAAAGCATTAATGAACCCCTCAAGACTTATTCAACACTTTGCCTTTTGAAATTAATTTCGATGGGAGTGTGACTCACCTCCACATAAGAAACCCTAATTTTTTAATATTTTCGGACCTTGGACTTGTAAAATATTGTTTTCCTCTTTCCTTTTCCAGAAACCACGGGCAAATACCATTTTATGGTTTGTGGTTTGGATTATTTTAATATAAGGGGTCCCAAACATAAATAATAAACAATTCTATCACCTTTCCTATATAAACCCACCCAAGATCCCACTACATCCTCAATCAAAGTCCTTGGAGTTCGTCCAACCTCTGCCCTAATCTCTCTATAATCCTCTCAAGGTGCCCCAATCTCCCAAGAAGCCCATCAAAAATCTCTCTCTAGCCTTTGGAAGCACACTTCCAAGTAAGGTTTTTTTCGTCCTTTCTCATTTTTGTCAATTTTCATTAAGTTGTATTTCCCTTTTAATTTCAATTATGAATGTTGGGGTATGGTTTCCCACCTCCCCCATACTGCCCTCATATTGTTTGAATGATGGGAGACCCTTTTATCTCTCATTAAATGCCTCCCATGTACACCCGTTACTATGTCGAAATTCCGAAAGGAACTTCTCTCCCTTTTTTTACATTCAAGCAATACTTTTGTATCATGAATCTAAATTACATTTCAATTGTTGGGACATGTATCTATATGACCTCCTTACTGTCCAATACATGTAAATATGATGAGGAACCCATTTCTCTCTCATCAACCATTTTTATGAATTCTTATGTCACGCCATTACGCTGCCGAAATCGCACTGATTTTCTAAGCCAATGTCATTTTGTAGTGAATACCATGCCCATTTCTCAATCAAGGGTATTCACCTTTATGCACATTTAATAATTGATTTTAAAGTTTCATGTCTGAATTCCACATTCCTTTATCGTGTAATAAATGATTTTGTTTTATGAATCCATGTTTTATGATCCATGTGGAACACTTATGCATGAAATGAAATGTTTAAGAAGGGTGCACCCTTATAGTTCTCCAATGCATTGGGTAATGTATTGTATCATGATATGTCATGTGCAATGAGTGTTGACTCATGCTGATTCAAGTGAAATGAGGGTTTACACGTGCTTCATGTGCAATGAGGGTTTACTCATGCTCCATGTGCAATGAGCCTTGGCTCATGCTAATTCAATGTTAAGTGTTGTTGCCACATTTCAATGTTATGATTATCATGCTTTATCATGCCTTTATGTTCATGTTTCTCTTATGCTCTATTGATATACCTATTTCCTAACAAGTATTTTACTCCTCATGTTATTCCATGTGTACTCCTTTAATGGGCTTTATAGCTCACCCTTTTCTTATGCATGTCCTCAGGTTATCCCATGCAATGCTAAGTACGAAGGAATGCAGTGGTCATGTAAAGTATGTTTTCAATAAAGATGTTGCATTTTCATGTTTTATGTTTTTATGTAATGAGCCTATGCCCCAAAGACACTAAACCTCTCGATCTTCTTTGTTGTATCAAGTGATGTTTTATGTAATAAAGTTGTTTTAAGTAGAAATAAAAAGCAGGGTTGTCATATTATCCGCAGAGATATTTAGTCAACTCTAAGAAGTTTAAGTGTGTTATTGGATGGTCTTAACATTCTCCAACATTTCTTCATCCATTTCTGGTCCTAGGAGTTTTTCTCCCCAACATCATCCCAACATGTCAGTGTTCTACAACTCTTCTAATAATATGATTCATAAAGATCCATTTAGATGCTTGTGTGTAAACTTTTATTATAAGAGAGCTCAACCAGATAAAGACATTGATCTCACCCTCCTCTAAAGTCCATTTTTCTTGCTCAAAACATTTTCTCAAGTATTTGAATAGTCTGATACTATTATCCATTAGTATGAATAAGATAAGTTGTACTAATGTTCAAATATATTTTCAAAGAATGTTGAAGACTTATCTAGAACATAGATGTGAATCTAAGATCTCTATTGGATACAATAGATAATGGTACACCAGGCAGCCTTACCACTTATCTGATATTTATATGTTCCAGTTGATCGAATGATAAATCCTCTCGAATTACAATGAAGTGTGCAGTCATTTTCATATGATCCACAACAACCAAGATATCATTATTTACTTTGGATGCCTTCAGATATCCAGTGAAAATTTCCATGGTGATTTTATCCCATTTCTATGTTGGTATGGGTAATTATTTCATCATCACCTTGGACTTCTACATCTCAGCCTTCACATGCTAACATGACAGGAACATTGATGTTTACTCAGTAATATCCTTGTACATGTTATCCCACCAATAATGCTATTAGAGATCCCGATAATGGTACTCCAGGCAGCCTTACCACTTATCTGATATTTATATGTTTCGGTTGATCGAATGATAAATCCCTTCTAATTACAATTAAGTGTGAAGTCATTTTATATGATCCACAACAACCAAGATAGAATTATTTACTTTGGATGCCTTCAGATATCCAGTGAAAAAGCCCATTGTGATTTTCTCCCATTTCTATATTGGTATGGGTAATTGTTTCATCATCACCTTGTACTTCTTCATCTCAGCCTTCACGTGCTGACATGCCAGGAACATTGATGTTTACTCAGCAATCTCCTTGTACATGTTATTATACCAATAATACTCTTAGAGATCCCGATACATATTTGTGTTTCATAGGTTAATAGAGAAATTTCAAATATGTGAATAATCCAAATTTTCATTCATAAAATCAATATTTTATGGAAAAAATATTCTTGTTCAAAATCTCACAATTCCTTCTTTATTAACATTGATCTCCAAGGATTTCCCTTTTCTGATAGTTTCCACATTCATCTAAATTTCTACAGCATCATTTTGAGCATCCTATAACATTTCAAAAGATATATTCGAGAAATAAATTGTGAAATGGTTTATGATGTTCCCTTCATTATGATTCTCATGTCAATCTTCATTAAATATTAGAAGATTGTATCCTTTTAAATTTTCTTCATTGATTGATTTGATGGATTGTTTCTACTTATAACACATTTTACATTTTTCTCTTTCCCAGTGTGGTAATGGATTTACTATTTATAGACTTTGATCATCTCTAACCATTTTTCATGGTGTATGTTCAACTCTTTCTTTTTGAATATATTCTTTAGGATTTTTTTATTTTTATATATTTCACACTTCTCCCCAAAGAGGTAATGTTAACAATATTTTAAAACTAATATTGTTGTAGCCATCTCTATATCATGTGTTGGATAGATTTTCTCATGAAATATAATTTTTTTTGCATAGGTAGTGACTGTCATTTTGCATCAACACATTGCCTAGGCCCTTTTTCGATGCACCACTAAATACCACTAGCAGTTCTCCACTTGTGGGTCGTGTGAGAACGGGTGTAGTGATAATCATATTTTTCAATTCCTTGAATCTCTCTTCGCATTTCTCAATCCATTAAAACATTAATTCCTAAAAATTAATCTTGGTAAGAGGGTTGAATAATCATGAGAAATTTATCAGCAATTAGCAATAATAACCAACAAACCCTAGGAAGCTATAGATATTTATTACTAATGTTGGTCTCAGAAATCCCAAAATTGTAGCTATATTGGAGGGATCAACAAATATTCCATTGAATGTGATGATATATCCAATGAATAAGACATAATTATAACAGAACCCACACTAGGTGTACACATCATAAATCCTTTCCTTTCAAAAGGTCTCTAGTATAGTTCTTAGATTCTCTTCATAATACTCCTTAGTTTTTTAGTATATTAGAATATAATCTATAAATACTACTATAGAATTTTCAAGGTAATCTCTAAAGACTCTATTCATTACGTACGTGAATATTTATGGAGCATTATTGATCCCAAAAATAATTTACTATGAATTTATAGTTCCCATATATTGTACGAAAATAGTCTTGGGAATATCCTCCTTCTTTAACCTTATATGTTAATATACTGACCACAAATCCACCATCGAGAAGTATTTTTCTCCATAGATCTGATCAAACAAGTTATAAATTCATGGAATATTATATATTCTATTTATCGTGATTTTTTTGAGAACACGATAATTGATGCTAAGGTGCATTGACTCATCCGTCTTCTTAACGAAGAGGACTGGTCCTCCACCAGGTGAAGCACTTGGGTATATAAACCCTTTATCCAGATTCTCATGAAGTAGTTTCTTATGATCCTCAAGCTCCAAAAAATCTATTCTATATTGAGTCTTTGATATTGGACACACCCTAGGTATATGATCAATTAATAATTCAACATCTCTTCTTGGAGGAAGACCAGTATATTCCTTGGGACACACTTTAACGAATTCCATGACAATATGCATGTCTTCAAGGATTTTTGCTTCCATAGAATCAATCATCTGAGAAATAGGTTCATGTTCATTGGGAAATAATATCCGTGCATGAGATTATGGTGCTAAATAATATTTAGCCTCATTCTTTCACTTGTACAGATTTAGGGGTTTATTCTCCATATAGAGAGTGATTTCCCTCCTGCAGCAATTTATGTTGGCTCTATATATAGAGGACAATCCATACAATGAATCACATAAAATTACACAAGAGGGATTATAAATTGGTTAATTGGGTGTCCAATCCATAAATTATGATATGGTAGGAGTTATATTCCTAGGATGCAATGATTTCTCCATTTTTCATTCCCACTGATATCTTTAGTTTTATAGTTTTGGTGTGGTTAGGATTGTTCTACTATACTTTTGGGATATAAAAGAATTTATAGAAATATAATCCAAACTAAAGTTGTATTTTATGAATGAAAAACTACTGTACTTGTCACCACTTCATTGTCGAGGTTCACTTCGGTGGTAGTTATGTAAAATTCTCTCCCTATCTTCCTTGGAGGTTTTTATTTCCCTTTGAAAACCCTATACTGAAGGATCTGGTTTTCAAAGTGCCTTGGTTCCTTGAATCTGAAGTAAGGAACAATGCATTGATGGTTTAAAGGATCATTCCTATCCTATATCCCAGCCATGTGATTTTATTTTTGGTAGTTATGGGCCAGGATCCCTTCTCATCCACCCATAAATAATTTCTTCTCCCCCTTTAGGAAATTTTCAAGGTGGTTTTTTCCGCACCTTTCACACGTGGGGTGTTGTATTTTCTTAGAACCATTTTATATATCAATAATACAACCATAGTTTAAGTCCATGTTATTCCTCTTATCCCCATGATACCCCTGATATCTTCTGATCTCCATTTAAACCATGTGGGAAAATCAAACAATTTCTTCATAGATTTCAAAGTCACAGATTGCATTGGATCTCCATAGACTTGGTTTTATCCCAACAAAGAAGTGTTATGCCTTGCATTTCGGGGTAACTAAAAAACAGGAGGTATATTGTGAATGTCTTTTGATCTTTTCATCGTACGCTCTAATGGATTCATCATCTTTTTTCATGGGTTAATGGAAGTCCCTTTCCATCATAAGTTGGATGGTGTGAGGAAAATATTTATCAAATTTGTTTTTCATAAAATTCTTCCATTACAACACCTCGATCTCTTCCTCATGCATCATATTATTGATGAATTCCTACCACTGATCATCTTCACCCTCCATATGATAGGAATCCATACGAAACTTCTCTTTTCCGGAACTTTGACGGATATAGAAGATCTTTAAAATGGAGTTGATCCATTGTTCGTAAATTGAGAGATCAGATGATCCACTAAATGTAGGAGGAAATTTTCTCATTAATCTCTTGATTGAGATTTGTGCATTCTTAGTGTAGAGACCTGAATCTTGATGTACATTGACATTACATTACATTTGAGTAATACTTAGTACACAACAAAAACACACACACAAGGATCGTAATAGTTTAGTGTCTTTGGAAACTCGGAATATAATCTTCTAATCCTGGTGAAAGATCTTCAACATCTCCCATAAAGATATTCCTTTTTTCTACCTAAAACCATTATTTATATCCTGGGGAAAATAAAACATAAAAGGGTGAGCTCAAATTCTCAGTAAGGGTAAACAAAAGAAATATCAAACACATCATATACATAAGCACATAACTTTCGGAAATCTTAACCTGCAAAAGAGATCATAATTTCATAACATGGGGTAAATCATGGCAGTGAAATGTAATCACAATAATCATAACATAAAACATGAAACTTTGTGGAATTCACACATAATCATAGAGAATCATTTCTTGTTAGTCAAGACTCATTTCCATGACTATCTTAGTGGATAATGTCTCTTTCTGAACCGAGTCACCCTTGTTTCAGTCCTGTTTCACTGAACCGGTATAACCTACCATTCCAGCCATGCCTATCTCATGAGATATAAAATCTTTTCCCAATGCATTGGAGGGAGATATAGGTCCCAACCATCTCATAATGATACCATTCTTATGTGTGCCACAAAATCATAAATCATACATCATTTCATAACCCATGTAGTAAAAATGGGATTCTTAAACAACATGACATCATAAAACAATTCATATAAGATAAAGGAATTTATAAAAATATTTCCATCATAATATAATCAAATCCATGTAATAATAGGGATAGAAATAGAACCCTATATTATCTTAGATGGAGAATAATTTTGATAAAACACTTGAACTCCATTCTTGAGGAAAATATCCTTTCTTCTTCAAAAACATTTTTCCTTTCTTAAAATGTCATACAACTTTAAACTAAAAGAAGTTGATTAAAAGTAAACATGAAAACATGTAAATGTTGCTTCTTGTAAATACTGTTTTAAAAATCCATTCATGCCGTATAAGCTAAAAAAACATTCTTCGCCTACTTTTTTCAGAAAAGTCAAAAAGTACCTCGTACGAAAAACAACAAAATATTCCATTCATATCTTTTACTAAAAACTCACCGAAGGGTAAAATTGGATTTAAACAATTTTACGTGGATGGAAATAATATTACATATTGAAGAAAAATGTATGTGGATGATAAAATACACCCCAGTAAATTTCAATGTATAAACAATCTTGGATAAAAATTAGATTGTGATATTTCCCTTACCTTAGGACCGATTTTCTTCGTAAGTGTCCGAACCTCCTCTTTTTGACGCGCCTTTTCTTATCCTCCACTTAAAGAAAAAAGGATAGACTTTGAAAAAGACCAGGACCTATAGGATGATATTAGGGAAGTGGAAAAGATATTTTGGCAGGGGTTGGCTGAGCTTGAATGCTCAAAGTTGACTGAGGAAGAGAGGGAGGAGGTGCCCTTTTATAAGGGAGGAGAGGGGCACCTTAGGAAAATCTCAAAATATTATTTTATATTAAGGTCAAATTCGGTTAATAATGGTTCCAAAGGGTCTTATTTCGAAGATAAAGTGGGGATGGGTCGAAATCCTCTCATCCAATAGGATTCAGACAAGTTTAGGTTATTATTTTAACCTTATCAATTAGATTTAACTCTAAGTTAAATAATTTAACTTTTACCGTCTCTTTTTGTTTTCTTACAGTATATGGTTAATAAACTTACCATAACAAGCTAAACGAACCGAAAGTTGCTTATTATTAATATATATAATCTTATCTATGTCATTTGGATGAACCTTAGATTTTTAGGAATAAAATAACATTTAATAACATAATATTTGTCTAAAAAAAACTAATTTATGTCAATTTTGACACTATTTGGTACATGATTCTTATGAAATTCATAACAGAATGATAAGTTCAAACCAATTTACTTAAATCAACAATAACATGTCATATTAATCTAGAAAATTATTGTAAGTCATAAAAAGTCACAAATTACATTTATTTAGGCATTTATAACATCAATTATGTCAATATTTCATTAATAAGACAATTAATGAATCATCGTTGTGTCATAATAAATGATAATTATTTAATCCCTAAAAATTATAAATAAATTCTTATGATGTAGATAATTTTATTAGATTTCTGGAGACTATTCATGTTCGATGTTTCATGAAGTTTATCACTAGATTAAAATTATTATACTTATAATATTTAAGAAAGTGACATGTTGTCACATTCTTTGGTTTTAATAATATTTATATTATTTTTATTGAAAAAATTTAATTAAATTAATCTAATCCGATCCTTAGGTGATATGGGTCAAATTTTAGTCATCCAATAGGATTTTGACATTTGTAAGGGTAATTTTAAAATATTATATTTACCCTTAATTACCCGATTTACCTTTAACTATGGTAAATAAAATTTACCGCAGTTACTATTCATAATTCCCAAAAATAAAAAGTAGCTTATTAACATAATTTTTACCCACTTATTACACATATGGAATCCATTTTTCCAAATTCATTACACAAAAGATTCAGAAATTAAATTAAAATTAATCCTATTGTCGACAGAAAACGGGTTTTTCTTTAAAACATTGCAAAAGATTGAATTGATTTAACCTACGAATTCAAGGTAAAATCAATGCTAATGACATACATTATATTAAATGTTAAAAATATATTCTATTTATACTTTAAAACCATTCAATATTATAATTTAACCACATATGATATTACGATGAAAAAAGTTGTTTTTAATTAAAATATAGCGTGTTTTTACTATTCATTAAAATATGAAAGTTATCGGAAAAATGTCAAAACATTATCTAATTTAAATATTTATATCCTGATTCAAAAGAAGAATTTTATTTTGTCAAACTGAACATATAAACATGTCAAAAACTAGATTTAAAGTGGGTACGCCATCAAAAGGCGACAAAACTGCATTTTTTAAAAAATACTTATTTTACCCGAAAAATTTATTTTGCTCTTATACCATGTTCATGAAAATGTGTAAGATGAATTATAATGTTATAAAATTCAATATTTAGTTAATACTATTCATAACGGCTAGTTTATGACAATATTATAATAATATATCGTTGTTTATTAAAAGGCGGTATTGCGTACAACACACGCTATCAAGGAAGGTCGTGATTGCGTGTAATGCAAGCCAAGTCAGGGTTGTGTGTTGTGAAAAAATACTTCGTTGTTTTGTATAATAGAATCCAACCATATTTCATTTATACATTGAATATATATATATATATACTCAATGTTGCGTAGAATAACTATTATCAAAATTGTGTGTAACACGATCCAATAATAGTGTTGCGTATACTGCAAGCTAATACGGTGTTGCGTATAGCGCAAGGTAATCTTGGTGTAGAATACAACACATGACATTAATAAAATTAAAAGAATATTTTTCATAAAATCTCGGGGTGTTACATTCTACCCCCCTTAAAAATGAATTTTGCCCTCGAAATTCGTCGGGGTTATAAATGGTTTACTATTAGAAAGTTTCTTTAATAGAAACCCACATCGTAAAAAGGAAGGCAAAATCCAATCTTTAAAAACAAAAGTATGAAACGTAACGGTTACCCAAATAAACTAATCATTGGGTTTCCACATAGGTGAAAATATGGATATGGAAGAGAAAGCTAACCATCATGTTCTGATGGAGAGTGGTAGAGAACATGGCTATGGAAAATCCAGCAATCACATATCCATAAATTTGTGATGATCTAAGGTACCATCTGATTCATCAGATATAAGAGCAGTAGGACAACATTTTTGGTTTTCAAGATCATTTCCCTAAAGTTGAAAATTTTGATTTAGAATAAATACTTACTTTATTTTGGTACAATCTCACTGTTGTTCGTTCCTTGAACAATTTCCACTTCATCTCTTAAATAAATGAAGTTGAATTTGTTATTCATGAAGTGTTAGAAGATCATGTGATAGAATGACGGGTCATTCCATCTGTCTCAAAAAAAAGGTTAGAAAAAGTTATTAAATATACATAAGTCATTTTATAGTGAGATTAATCATATATGGTTCCTAAAATGGACTTATACTTCATATATCATACTGATTAATATAATAAAACTAGTTTATACTAAACAGGGACTTCCTGTAGGTCAGTGGTAGGCGATAAAGGCCAGTCGCACTTCGGTTGTGGGTTCGATTCCCACAGCCTTGTCCAACGCGATGGGTTGTCGCCCGTCCTGCAGGTTGTCCTTTTTCTAAAACTATATTACTATAACATCCCATCAATAATATCGAAAAACAAACAATACTAGCTTATGTCCAACATAATCCATTCCTATATTTAAACTTATCCATAATACTGTAGTCCACTCTCAGAGATTTAATACCATCGTTGATCCCCATATATCATAAGATATGTCTTGTTGGTCACATTCCAAACATTCAAAGGCCTTAATCATGTACTCTCTTGAATACCCATTGAACCTTATTGAAAACATGAGTGCTATTAAAAGTAAAATCTTTCCACATACCAAAATCCTCAAAATTCTATATACTCAAACCATGATATAACCTTCTCCTTATATCAGTCATGATCTCATGAATACTATCAAATATTTAATTTTCTCCATATCCCTTCATTATGCGCATATCATCTACATTCCAAAAATATCTGAATAACCTTTCATGGATACTGGTAACATTAATCATACACTTTCAAAACTCAAGGAAAGGCAACAGTGTAACAATCCTTAGATGTCTCTTTATTCCATAAAACAATGAGATTACTTATACAACATTACGCATGATAAACATGTAATCATTTCACTACATTCTTAAACCATTGACCGAGATTCAACAATTCTTTCATCTCAAATATCATTTGTAGTCTCTTCATCATCATCAACATAAATACTACCCATACGACCATACTGATTCTCTTCATGAGACATTACCATAGGGCATTGGTTTGTATAATTCCTGTACATTCCAGATTTAAAACATTTAACAATTGTTGATGTCATAGCAATACCATTATCCTCATCCCTAGTGTTAACTGAACCTTTTCCTTTGCACTTACTGGATTTGTGTCCTTCTTTTCCACACCCAAAGCATCTTCCAGTTCCTTTGAAACATTCTCCTGGATGCCTCTTCCCACATGATTTACATAGGGGAAATTGAACTTTATTTCCTCTATGATCATCATGAAACTCCATCTTTCTCTTATTAGCCGAGTCAGGAAACTTCGCAAATTTTACTTTATTGATCATATTATGAGATTGCTGATTCGGCATAATAATGATGTTTGGACTTCCAAATCCCATTTCATTTGGTTGCTCATGAAGAATATCATTCCATTGTCCACCATATCCTCTATTATGGTTAATCATCTTGTTTCCAGCCATTTTCTAAAACCCAAAAAGAATAGTGTGAGAGGAAAAAATCCTAATAAAGGGGGAGTAACTTCAATATCTAACAACTTTGGTTTAATTATATGATCGTTAGCAGAATTCAAGTACTATAACCTATACGTATACTTAACCTTAGGTACATCCCTAGACATACCTTAGAAATATCTCTAGGGATCTCACTAACGTTTTCGCATCCTAGTTTCCAAAGGTTGACTAATCCTTTCCTCTGATACCAACTGTAGAGACCAGAAGCTTAACGTACATTGACATTACATTACATTTGCGGAATACATAGTACATAACAAAAACACACACACATGGATCGTAATAGTTTAGTGTCTTTGGAAACTTGGAATATAATCTTCTAATCCTGGTGAAAGATCTTCAACATCTCCCATAAAGATCGTCCTTTTTTTACTTAAAACATTTCGTTATATCCTGGGGAAAATAAAACATAAAAGGGTGAGCTAAAATGCTCATTAAGGGTAAACAAAAGAAATATCAATCACATCATATACATAAGCACATAACTTTTGGAAATCTTAACCTGCAAAAGAGATCATAATTTCATAACATGGGGTAAATCATGGCAGTGAATTGTAATCACAATAATCGTAACTTAAAACATGAAACTTTGTGGAATTCAAAAATAATCATAGAGAATCATTTCTTGTTAGTCAAGATTCATTTCCAAGACTATCTTAGTGGACAAAGTCCCTTTCTGAACCGAGTCACCCTCGTTTCAGTCCTGTTTCACTGAACCGGTATAACCTACCGTTCCAGCCATGTCTATCTCATGAGATATAAAATCTTTACCCAATGCATTGGAGGGATATATAGGTCCCACCCATCTCATAATGATACCATTCTTATGTGTGCCACAAAATCATAAATCATACATCATTGCATAACCCATGTAGTAAAAATGGGATTCTTAAACAACATGACATCATAAAACAATTCATATAAGATAAAGGAATTCATAAAAATATTTCCTTCATAATATAATAAAATCCATGTAATAATAGTGATAAAAACAGAACCCTATATTATCTTAGATGGAAAATAATTTTGATAAAACACTTGAACTCCATTCTTGAGGAAAATATCCTTTCTTCTTCAAAAACATTTTTCCTTTCTTAAAATGTCATACAACTTTAAACTAAAAGAAGTTGATTAAAAAGAAACATGAAAACTTGTAAAGGATTCTTCTTGGAAATAATGTTTTAAAAATCCATTCATGAAGTATAAGTTAAAAAAAAATTCTTCGCGTACATTTGTCGGAAAAGTCAAAAAGTACCTCGTACGAAAAACAACAAAAGATTCTTTCATATCTTTTACTAAAAACTCACCGAAGGGTAAAATTGGATTTAAACAATTGTACGTGGATGGAAATAATATTACATATTGAAGAAAAATGGATGTAGATGATAAAATACACCCCAGTAAATTTCAAAGTATAAACAATCTCGGATAAAAATGAGATTTTGATATTTCCCTTACCTTAGGTCCGATTTGCTTCGTAAGTGTCCGAACCTCCACTTTTTGACGCGCCTTTTATTAACCTCCACTTAAAGAACTAAGGATGGTCTTCGAAGAAGACCAGGAAGTCTAGTATGATACTAGGGAAGTGGATAAGAGATTTTGGCAGGGTTTGGCCGAGCTTGAATGCTCAATGTTGAGTGAGGAAGAGAGGCAGGAGGTTCCCTTTTATAAGGGAGGAGAGGGGCACCTTAGGAAAATCTCAAAATATTATTTTATATTAAGGTCAAATTCGGTTTATAATGGTTACAAAGGGTCTTATTTAGAAGCTAAAGTGGGGATGGGTCGAAATACTCTCATCCAATAGGATTTAGATATGTTTAGGTTATTATTTTAACCTTATCAATTAGATTTAACTCTATGTTAAATAATTTAACTTTTACCGTCTCTTTTTGTTTTCTTACACTATATGGATAATAAACTTACCATAACAAGCCAAAAGAACCCCAAGTTGTTTATTATTAATATATATAATCTTATCTAAGTCATTTGGCCGAACCTTAGACTTTTAGGAATAAAATAACAATTAATAATATAATATTTGTTTTAAAAAACTAATTTATGTCAATTTTGACACTATTTGTTACATGATTTTTATGAAATTCATAACAGAATTATAAGTTCTAAAAAAGTTACTTAAATCAACAATAACATATCATATTAATCTAGAAAATTATTTTAAGTCATAAAAAGTCTCAAATTACATTTACTTGGGCATTTATAACATCAATTATGTCAATATTTCATTAATAAGACAATTAATGCATCATCGTTGTGTCATAATAAATGATAATTATTTAATCCCTAAAAATTATAAATAAATTCCTATGATGTAGATAATTGTATTATCTTTCTGGAGACTATTCATGTTCTAAGTTGCATGAAGTTTATCACTAGATAAAAATTATTATACTTATAATATTTAAGAAAGTGACATGTTGTCAAATTCTTTGGTTTTAATAATAATTAAATTATTTTCATTGACAAAATTTAATTAAATGAATCTAATCCGACCCTTACATTATATGGGTCGACTTTTAGTCATCCAATAGGATTTTGAAAATTTTTAGGGTAATTTTAAAATATTATATTTACCCTTAATTACCTGATTTACCTTTAACTATGGTAAATAAAATTTACCGTAGTTACTATCCATAATTCCCAAAAATAAAAAGTAGCTTATTAAAATAATTTGGACCCACTGATATCAAATATGGAATCCATTTTTCCAAATTCAATACACAAAATATGCAGAAATTAAATTAAAATTAATCTCGTTGTCGAAAGAAAACCGGTTTTTCTTTAAAACATTGTAAAAGATTGAATTGATTTAACCTACGAATTCAAGGTAAAATCAATGCTAATGACATACATTATATTAAATGGTAAAAATATATTCTATTTATACTTTAAAACCAATCAATAGTATAATTTAACCACATAAGATATTACGATGAAAAAAGTTGTTTTAAATTAAAATATATCGTGTTTTTACTATTCATTAAAATATGAAAGTTATCGGAAAAATATCAAAACTTTATCTAATGTAAATTTTTATATCTTTATTCAAAAGAAGAATTTTATTTTGTCAAATTGAACATATAAACGTGTCAAAAAGTAGATTTAATGTGGGTACGCCATCAAAAGGCGGAAAAACTGCATTTTTTTAAAAATACTTATTTTACCCGAAAAATTTATTTTGTTCTTATACCATGTTCTATAAAATGTGTAAGATGAATAATAATGTTATAAAATTAAAAATTTAGTTAATACTATTCATAACGGCTAGTTCATGACAATATTATAATAATATATCATTGTTTATTAAAACGCGGTATTGCGTACAACACACGCTATCGAGGAAGGTCGTGATTGCGTGTAATGCAAGCCAAGTCAGGGTTGCGTGTTGTGAAAGAATCCTTCGT
This sequence comes from Viscum album, assembly GCA_963277665.1. Lineage (NCBI taxonomy): Eukaryota > Viridiplantae > Streptophyta > Magnoliopsida > Santalales > Viscaceae > Viscum > Viscum album. The sequence goes on from OY728165.1 coordinate 1,936,970,686, forward strand.
TGTTTCGTACAACATAATCCAACCATATTTCATTTATACATGGAATATATATATATATACTCAATGTTGCGTTGAATAACTATTATCAAAATTGTGTGTAACACGATCCAAGAATAGAGTTTCATATACTGCAAGCTAATACGGTGTTGCGTATAGCGCAAAGTAATCTGGGTGTAGAATACAACACAAGTCATTAATGAAATTAAAAGAATATTTTTCATAAAATCTCGGGGTGTTACACTCAAGGTGTTTTAATGTTCCCCTTGAGCCAAGATTCTATTAAAAAGATATGTTAACTGAGAGAGTATCTCTACAATTTTCATGATTCCTGTTAAAATTGGATTGGGAATCTCATTAAAACATTCATCACATTTATCTTCACATCATTTTTTAGCATGAGTACTTATATTACCAGACATGGGGTGGAATAAAAGGAATATTATAGGTAACACATAAAGGGGAATCTAATTAAAAAAGGGATAACTTAGAAATTAAATTTATTTCCTTAACTTATCTGTGTTATCCCTGACCTACTTCCCTACATATATTCCTAGGTGCATTTTTCCCCTTCATAATGGTTCATACTAATATCATAAATTTACCAAAGCATATCCCTCAGGGGTGTCATAACTAGGAGTGTAGGAAGGCTCGTTTTAGTGCACCAGTACATGTTTGAGTATATCTCAAAATGGAATTTTTAGGTTTTACCACTAGATACATATATTCCAGAACGGCCTCTACCTGATCATATCCCAATAGGGATATATTTTCATGATAAACCACTTACTCAATACTCACTAAAACATAGGAATGTTTTTATTATACATAATCTTATCCATAAGGCTTCCACTAGGGTTTTCTAACTCTAATCCTGAAAACAACTAAACTTATCCTCTAATACCAACTATAACTACCATTCTCATTATTACAAAGTGAAACATGATATAGTACAAAACATTTCACTTAATACTATTCGGAGGATCGATAGGTCTAGTGTCTTGTAAAATTTAGAAAATTACAAAAAAAATTAGGATATAAAACACCACATCTTTATGGAAATCATCGTTTACATTACCCCGACATTCCCTAGTACTTACCTTTGCATGGGATAAATTGGGGGAATGTATAAGAAAATGGTGATATAAAAAGCCCAGTAAAGGAGTAAAAAAGTAATAACATGAAGAATATAGTACATGTTAAGATATAGGCTTATCAATAGGGAACAAGAGTAATGTGAACATAAAATATGGAAATAACATGAATACCATAACCTAGAAATGTGGAATCAACATTAAACATGATATTATCCTGATCCATGACTTATTGCACTTGGATCATGAGTAAACCCTCATTTCACTTGAATTAGAATGATTAAACCCCCATTGCACACCATTTATCATGATATTAATCTTTACCCAATGCTTTAGAGCGCTATAAGGGTGCACCCTTCTTAATCATTTCATTTAACGCATAAGTGTGCCACATAGATCATATAACATGGTTTCATTAAACATCATCATTTATTCCATGATAAAAGAATGTTTAATTCCTACATCAAACAATATAATCAATAAGTAAATGTACATAAATTTGAATACCATTGATAGATAAATGGGCATTGTATTCACTATACAGTTACTTTTGCTCAGAAAATCAGGGTGCAATTTCGGTAGCATAAAGGCGTGACATAAGATTTCCTAAAAATGGATGATTAGAGTTAAAGTGGTGTCCTATCATATGTAAAGAAAATGGATAGTAGGTAGGTCATATATATACAGGGACCAATATTTTAATTGAATTTAGATTCATAATACAAAATAATTTCTTGAATGCAAATGAGGATAGAGGAATCCATTACAGAATTCCAGCATGGTAACAGTTGTACATGGGCGATATTAATGGAAGATAAAGGGGTATATCATCATTCAAACATAAGGAACTATGTATGGAGAAGGTATAAAATAATGTCCCATAATTTCTAATTTATAATAAATGGGTATAACAACATAGTAACCATCTAGAAAAAAAATGGGAAAGGACGAAATCTTTTACATAGAAGAGGGATATAAAGGCTTTAGTGATGCTTGAGAAAGGATTATTGGGAACTTTGGGAGCCTTGGGAGGAAAATATAAAGATAATTTCATATTTGGGACATTATATAAGGGTTTTGAGTGAATATAAGTCAAAAATTGGGTGGGTTTATATAAGATAAGTGAGGGAATTATTTATTATTTAGGTTTTGGTCACCACACATTAAACTAATCAAAACAACAAACCCACTCATTGTTTTTGCCCATGTTTTTTCCAAATGGTAGAGTAAAACATTATATTTTATGTCCATTGGAATAAATTCATAAAATATATGGCTTTCTTATGTGTAGGTGAGCCACACACTGAAGGAAATCTTTTTATAATGTTAAAATGTTTTATAAGTCTTGGAGGGTCCACTAAGGCTTTGTAAAATTAATCATAAAAACGTAAAATCGAATTATTTTAATGATAAAAAATATATTTTCTGAAAAAAAAAATTATATTTTTTTATTAAATCACTATTGGGTCATTAGGATTTTCTAAAACACAATATATATTTAAAGGTATTTAATTTTTACCCAAGATTAAACAATCTTAGAAAATTATGAAAAATTTACTGTTAGATAATTTCAACATCCTAAATCCAAAAATAATATTCATTTTATCTAAATAATTTCCGAAATATTTTAATTTTTACATTTAAAATAAAAACCAACATTTATAAAAAATTCATGGGTTTTGAGAAAAATAGATTTCAACCCATAATAAAAATTAAAATTGTATTCACAGAAAATATACAATCATTACTATTTAATAAAAAGTAATTTAGTAATAATAATATTTTATAAAAATATTATATAAATCAGAAAATAAATAAATTCCTCAAAATAGGTTTTTTAATTTAATATTAAATATAAATTCTACTTGTGATTTAAAAATAATTTACACTATAACAATAATGAAATGAATGTATATTCATTAAAAAATAAATAAAGCACATAATCATTGTGCTTGGGTCTTGTTACCTAACCCGAGATAAAACCTTCATAATTACTAAGGATAAGGGTTATTATGGGGACAAACTCTTTGGCATCTCGGATAACATCACTCGGGTCACTCTGGTGGTAATCTCTATCATCTTCCACTAATCTCCTAAGCCGTTCCGTTCAAGCTTAACGTGTTGATACATGGCTTGGGCTTGGTGAAGAGTGAATCCCAGTGACTCTACCACCCTTATGAGCTCCAATAAATGGGATTTATATAGAGAAATTATATTGGATGAGTCTATTACATCCATTATTTTGGTAAATTGGATTACTTATAGCCCTATATATATACTAATCATGTTATCACTATTCAATGACTATATTAGCAACGATGAAAATTCTTAATGGTATTTAAACTTCCAGAATCATAAGACAAAGGTAGTTCATATGTTATATATAAACATTTTACATAATAATACATTTTAATAGATCACGAATAATTTTTATTAATAAAAGATTGGGTCTTTACATATAAACCATACAATAAATTTTGTGGTGGAAAATGAATTGCATGACACTGTAAGACGGTAGTTCTCCACACACACAAATCAAATTATCATTTTTTCAACTGATGTAATGGTAAAAAATTATAAGTTATATTCTTTCTTCAATGAATTAAAATATTTAATAAATTTCATATATATAAATTAAATTCATAATTATGAAAATCAATGTGATTAAATTATGGGAAATGAATTAAAATGATTCAGGAGGGGTAGTCCTCTATATAAAGGAACCATAGTTTCATTTCCTATTTTATAGAAGATGTAATGTATATAGGTTATGAAATAAACACATTAAAATATTAGTATATGACATATTTTTATATTACAATATATTCATCATTTAAAAATATTAGACGCAGGTGAAACAAGAAACAAAAAGATACTTAGATATGAATTATTCCTCTTCTTTTAGAAAACTCTTTATGATTAATACAAAAGACACCCAAGATTGGAATTAAAATTTATAAAGGTACCTAGTACATGGTATGTGAAACAGTGACAGAAATTGATAACTAACTGAGTATTGGGGATATTTGGTTCAGAAACACCTATAACATTCAACTAGAAACATATTTTACCGAAAAAATTAAATTTTCCACACAGGAGACACAATTTAACAATAATAGTTTTTCCCTATAGTGAATATGGTTTTTTGATGTTTTTATATTCATTATGTAAAAAAATTACATTATATGTATAACCTAATATTAATCATTATTATTTACATTATTTAATGTATTTTATGAAATTACAATCACAAATTTGGTATAATTCAATTTAAAATAAATCCTGAAAAATGTTTCAAGAAACATTCTTTCAAGAAATGAATTTTTCATTCAATAGATGAACTTATATTAATGATATGAATAATAATAACAAATATTAGAATTTAAATTACTGTAAATATATGTATAATAACTGAATTTAATTTATATATTTCTTCACTAGGTATTATTTTAATTATTTCAAATTCATAAACATTATTCACTTAATAATGATTGTAGAAAACCATATTTTTAATCATTAAAATAAAAACATACCAAAATAATGAAAATTGTTGAATTAAATGAAATTAATAAGATTATTATAAATAACACGAATCATATTTAACATTAGTAGTAAATCTAGTATATAATAATGGAACTTTTATATTACATTATTAATTAGAGATAATGGAGTGTTTTACAAAAAGTGGTATTTTCCAATATTAACTAAAATTTAATTTTTCTCAAAAATTTCCCAAAAATCCCCCTATGATATAATTTTTATTAGATTTTTTAAAATATTATATTATTTGTTTAAAATTAATTTCGAATAATTTATAATAACTAATTATTATATTTGGTTAGAAATGGTAATGAAAATAATTTTCAAGGAGAACATATTTTTTTAAGCATAAAATATCTTTACTGAAATAAGGTACTTATTTATTATTAATTAATAAATATAATTATAATATATTAATCCTTTATATATATATTTCAAAATATTTTTTTTCAAATTCATACATAAAATTTTAACCTCTATATTATAATGGTCTTATAAAAATAGTTATATTTTTATAATATATTGTGGTTTGTTTAATATTAGTGTTTCAATATTATATACTCTTGAAAACAGTGTTCCATTATATTACCAAGGTGTTATAATATACCCCCCTCAAAAAAATTATTCCTTTAAATTTGAACTTTTTCTTATTAATCATTGGTTTCATATTTTAAATGATCTTCTACAGAAACCCAATAATGTAAATACTGTTTATAAATATTCCTCTAAAAAATGGTGAAGGGAAGTATGAAGGTCATAAAAAATAAAAAAACCAGGATTACATATAAGGGGACCCTTTTTGGAAATGGGAACATGGATTTGAAAGGGATATCCATTTAAGAGGTAATTTAACACATTATTAATATAAAAGAGACCATCAATTATTCATGAAATATTAACATTTTTATTTCATGATCATTTTCATAATGTTGGGGGATCTTTACACCATCATTTTCTAAAACAAAATTAAATCAAAATATCTTGAATGCATAATTTCGTCCCTTAATATTCAACACAATATCATTTATTGTTCCAAATGATCATTATTCCTGATAAAAAAAAATTATTCCTGAAGAACTAAAATTATCTTTTATTTGATCACATGTTTGGAAAAAATAAATTCATGATATTATGCTTATATTTTTTCATTAACCAAAACCATAAATGGTTACCACAAGGTAAGATAATTTTGAAAATGAATACATCTTATTATTATTATCTAAGTAAAGATTTTAACCTAAATCATTCCATAACTAAATAAACCAACATCCCGAATAACCTTGACATTCAATAATTTTTTTTAATTTACCAAAATAAATGTTCATAAAAACCACATGTTATATATAAGGGATACATATACCTCAACCTAATGATGCTTTTCCAGTATCATAACACTAATCACATCGAAATACTAAAATAATTCAAAAATATTGGAATCTAAAAAATGTTTCCCAAAATAAACATAATATTTATCCATAAATTAATTTATGATAAAAAGATTCATACTAATCATTACATAACATAGGCAAATGGTATTCATTGGACAATTTTCTCCCTTTAATTGTGGGATCAATACCTACGACCTAGATATATTTGATGATTTATATCCAATATTATGGGTAGTATTTTATTTGAAATGATGGAAATTGGTGATAATAAAATTCATAATTCACCTTCATACTATATGGTTCTCAAGAATATTATGAACATCATAAAAATAAAACTATTGTTCATGACATTTTTAATCAATATATTTTTTTTAAAATCATTCTCAATAATATTAGATAATATTAGTTGACTATTATTACATTAAAATGAATGAGTAAATCAATAATAAATTTAATCAATAATAGTTATCTTATCTATACATAATATAAAAGGACTATACTTGAAAATATGAAAACATAATGTGAACCAATGAGTTTTATACCCATAAATGTCTTCCAAAATATTTCTTTAATCATCATATTTTTTCATCACTTAAATACGCAGAAATTGTATCTATACCTTAAATATTTTGATAAACCTTATAATTATCATACTTAGATAATTTACTTATATCCCTTGTATATATGGAATATAATAAGATTCCATAAGTTCTATTCTATAGTACATCAATAATTTTTACAGAGAATATCTGAATTATCCATATCATATCTTTTGGGAGTGTCAATCTAAGTTTGTTGTTGGGGAACACTCACTATGAAATAGAAAAATGGTTGATATATAGTCAAAAAACATTTTAGTTTATTAACCCTAGATTCATTTTTTCCAAAACCAAGTCTAATTTTAGTATCCAAAAAAGGATGTATTTTTAGGATGACCATATAATCTCTTTATTACAAAAATATTATACTCTTATCCTCTAAATAGACTAATCCCAAAAAATTTACTAAGTTAACTTATCTTTAATCTAAAAAAATACTAGATCTTTTTATGATAGAATCTATAGTGATATAATCCTTTTAAACATAAAATTTTATAAACATTATCATTATTTACAATTTATATAAAATAATAATATAAAAGGCCTAGTGAATTTTGAATACAAGGTTCACAATACATTAATGATACACGAACAATTGAAATTTTTTAATCACCATAATGAGCTCTTATGTATATTTATAACAGAATGATGGAAAGACACTTGATGGAACACTAGTATAATGATATAGAGCGACCCAATTGAGATATGACCCCAAGAAATATCACCACATGAGCTAGCTTTGATCAATAAAGGGGTTAGGATGGAACCTCAACCCTAGAATCCTGAACATGGTTTCTTCTTCACTACTACAAAATCCCCAATTATGTTTCAAATGAGTAACAACAAATAACTTTTTTAGATGAAGAGATAAGTATTATTTCATTTAATTTTCATCATGAACTAGTGTTGTCCATTAAATTTTTTAATCATAATATGGAAATGATCTATAAATTAATTGAGTCTCTTTACTTTTCATGGGATAAAATTGGTCTCCATGATGATGATTAGAATACTCATCATTTTGATGATATTGAATAAATTTATCATTGATGGTACTGTGAACCACAACTAATTGTATGTAAGATAATTAATATATATATATGTGGTCCTCATTCATTTATAAGGGTTAGGAATCTCTGGTCCTCCTAGTCTAGGATTACTTGACAATATTACCCAGGTATTTGTTTCTTCAAGACTCCTTTAAATTTATTCCATGGTGTATTGTAAAAAACATCATTTTTTACTCTACTACTATGAAACTATCTATAACCTTGGTTTCTCGAGATTTATTAGATGTATAAATTTATAAGGATGTCCCTAAATGAATTTATATTATGAATGTGTCAAAATTATTATTTTAATTTATTTATAATTATGTCCAAGATTATTATTTTCTTTTTCATCGTAATGGTTATATGGATTCTAACTACAAACAACCTCATATTTCATGGAACCCAAAATCTCATCCTAGGTTTAGTGGTGTCTCATATCTAAAAAGGAATTTTGATGGAGTATATCCATTATTTTCATGGATAAAAGTGGATTAAACTATTTTTACATATGGTAATCATTCAATGGATCAATGTTCTTATTAATCAAAGCACTATAAAAAATTTTCTTCAATGAAATGTGTGCTTGTTCGTGCTATAAGTATAGAAGATGGATTGGTAGTTTTATCGGTATAGGAAATTGTAGTGTCCCCCATTGAAGTGGTAGAGGATTTAGTAGAGGACCTTCCTAGATTGAATGGATCTGAAAAATTTAATTTTCCCCATGCCTTTCCACCATCTATTTCATATAACACTATTGTTACAAAATTAATCAAATCTATAGTCAAAAAAAGGAAAACATCATATTATTTATAGGTAGGGATATACATTTGTTGAGAATAAGAAATCTCAACCCCAAATGGGATATTATAAAACATTTATAAATGTTAAACAACTTTCAATAAAATCTCAATATTTTTCTTTGGTTATCCATGGAAATAAGAAATTGATATTCTCTTCGGTAGATTCACTAGTAATTTGGAAGAGAAAGATGAAAAAGTTATCACACACTGGGAAGTATATGAAGAGGATAGAGAAAAGGTAATGTTCTGAAAGATTACCCTTCACTATGAAGAATAAATTTTGTATATAGAGTTTAGAATATATGTGTATCTATAAGATACAAACATGATGGATGTGATTATGATTTTAATGGACACCAATAAGGATTATTGTGAGTAGATCGACAAGTATGATTAGATTTTAAAAGGAGTCTTCAATGAACTGAATTTAAACATAGATGAGTTCATCTAAATTAATTTATGTTAAAAAACTACATGGGAAAACCAATAAAATTCCAAGAATAAATGGGTGATGCACTATCTCCCTTCAACCCTTTAGTTAACGGATCATACCGTGGAATAACCAAAAAGTTAGGTTCACCCCCATAAATAAAACTTTTAGAGAAAATTCAATAGAGAGAGTTTGGCTAAATAAAATACATGGTATATTTATAAAAGATTACCAAAATTTGGAACAGAATAAACGATATGAAATAAAAATACCATTAACAAAATGAAGTGATAAAAAAATCTTGTGATTCAAAAGTATAACATGGTATCATAAAAGAGGATGCCAATAGAAAATCACATGGGAGAATATCATAAAAATAATGGTCTCATAATATCATTGAATTAAAGGAAACTATTAAGAAAAATATACCATGACCTAAACATGAATCCTGGATAACTTCGTAGAAAATATTAGATGGTGGACGAATTCTCAAAATATATTTGGTTTACTCCATAATCCCACAAATAATGTCTCATGTGACTAAATATTTTCCCATTTCATTCATGAAATACTTAAGAACACCAATGATAACATGTTTATGATTTATTTTTCCCCAAAAAGGAATAAATCTAATATAATAAACATAATAATTATACAAAGAAATAAAATGGGTATAATAATCTTTTCTTGTATCATAATCAATTGAATGTTAATAAAGAATAACTATGAAAATTAGTATAATATACCACCCATAAATTGAAGGATTAATAATATTGTATTATATGAGAGGGAAATATATACCCAATTTAAATGAACTACACGACATTAAAATGGGAGAAAGTGAGTACATGATTGAATGGTCCTTACCTAAAACAATGGTGGTATATAGAGATAAAATACTTAAAATCCTAAAATTAATCAAATGTTGAAGAAAATAATTCATTAAAAATGAACCATTTAAAATTGTAATGGATGATTAAAATCATTGAGTGCTAAAAATTGAGGAAATTAAATTCATTCCAAATAATTTAAATTAAATAATCCTCTTCAAACTTTTGTAAAAATATTTAGAAGTACCTTTTTCATAAAATTGAAAAGAATATTCACTTATAAAATTATTTAATATTTCAAACATAGTTAAAATTGATTTAATAAATAACAATAAGACATTAAAAAAATTATTTTAATTTTTAATGGTTTATATGGATATGGATGGAATATAATTTTTGGATAAAAATATAAATAAAGTTAACTTTTCTTAGTAACATATATTCTCAATAATGTTCATTACCAAAGAGAGGAAATGATACTATTACATGAAAATTTAATTTATAAATATATTACTTTAAAGTGGAAGAATTTAATTATATAATGATCAAATAATATTATTTAATATATTATCAAGAATAAACAATCTTGATTAAAATTATATTTAAGTGAAAACTCTGACCAATTTCAACACAAACTAATCATTACCCCCACCAATTAAATAACTACAAATTAAAAAAAATACATTATGATATTAATGATATTAATGAAATAACACATCAAATTTGTATTTTATGCATCTTATAAAAATAAATTGGTTCAAAATTCTATATATATATCAATGGAGTGGAAAATTGAGATGAGTTCTCTTAAAAATATCATACCATTGAGGTGAGAATTAATTAATAAAATAATTATGTGTATCAAATGAAAATTGAAATTGAAAATTTTAACTAAAATATAAAATAATCAAAATATATTACATAGGAATCCATATAATATCCAATACAATGATTAAGTAATATAATTTAATGAAAAGAAATTGGGATATAAAACCCCTATTCACTTTGAAACATTCAAGTCAAATCCACTTGATGAAATCATATGAATTCAAGCATAAAAAACAATTAATTAGGAAATTTACATTTTCCTAAATTTAAAATAGTTACAATATAAGACATATAATATAAATTGGTTCATTATAATGAAATATTCCTCAATGAATGGAAATTATGATGGTATAACTCATGGTATAAAAAATGTATTAATAGAATTTTATAAACTGAAAGGGAAAATTATGGTTCATCTAAAATAACATTAATAATAATAAAACATTTTTTTAATATTAAATTATTTGTATATACACATTATAAATAAAAAATTGGTTCATAAAAGAAAATGTGTCTCAGAGAAAGATATTTTGAGTCAAAACCCCTTATCTTGAGTCTAGAATTGATGTATGTGTCCTTCATATTCATTTAGAGAAATTTTGATCAAATTTTCATTTTAATATATTATAATTTTAACAAATTTTTTTTACCATTTACTCCATTAATTTTTATAAAAATTTTAATTACTTATTCAGTTATGTCAATGTTGTGTGTTTTGAGGACATGTAGTTCATAACTTCCAAATAGAATCATTCTTCAGACCAGGATAAAATGTGTAATTGATCCATCAAATTGAAATTAATAATATAAATTTAATTATAACTGTATTATAATTTTTATTCCAACATGAATTATGGTTATGAAAAATGAACTATATTACTATCCTGGAGAAGGTAGGCCACACATACATATGATTAATGTTTCACTTTTTCAATAATGATGATATAAATGAGTTGTTTTTTATTTAAAAAAACTATAAATATTATTATATCATAAATATAATTCTATTTATTAATATACAACTATATATAACATCTTGGAGATTGTATCATGGAAAAAAGAATCTCACCACTTCAAGAGGCTGTAGTCCTCCAAACGCACGAACATTGTTTGCATTTTTCAATGGATAGTAATGTATGAATTTATTTTATATATTCATTTCCATTAAGGATAGAAATTTCATAAATAATTTATATATAAGCTAATTATGAATATTTATGTGAGGTGATGACGGAAAATAAAATCTGTTGGTTCATAAGGAGGTAATCTTCCATATACACAAACTATAGTTTTGTTTCCCATTTAATGGAAGAGGATATGGATGAGGTTTTTTACTTTACCATTAAAAATATTATTAAATTTTAGATATCAATTTTATCATATAAATATGGTTTAATAATATATAAAATTTGGTTTAAAAGAAAAATTACAAAAAATGCTCTTTAAAAAACGATACATCTTCGATAGAACACCTTTTTTTATTTTACCAATATACACCCTATATTAGATTTGTGATGAAACAGTGGATTATAGGATGTAATAATGGAATTAAGAACGTCATTTGGTCATATGTTTGATGAAACAAAATAATTTTATTTTTTTAATGAATAAGAGAAGAGGTTCCCTTTTATATGTGAGAGTGTACTATTCAGGTAAATACACAAAACTATTTAATAGTGGAAGTAACTATCAATCTAAGTGCATCAAAAATTAATAAATAATAGATTTTAGGTCTTTTATGTCTGATAATAAAATTATAAATTCAAAACTAAAATGGTTTTATTCATTTTATTTCATTTACTTCTAAGGTTACTCATTTTAAAAAAAATTCCCCACAATAACATATTTTCTATAATTTTTACTATTAATGATGACAAAATATTTAGGTTAAATTATTACATTATATTATTTATTTTGTTTCAAAATTTATAATTAGTTGTATGAAATTTTAATCAATGTATTTTAATAATGAAATTTGAAAATATACCAATCGAACATGTTGAAAAACAGTTTTCTAATAAATGTAATTTTAAATGAAATAAAAAATATTATATTATCTATATGGATTGGAATCATAATTAAATAAATTTAAATATTTTAATATATATATATATATAATATTATGTATAATGTATATTTTTTACATTTAGTTGTTATAATTATTTAATAGATAAACGTTATGAACTAAAAAAAGTTCGTAGAAAACCATGATTTATGTATAAAAATAAAATTTTACCAAAATCATTAAGGATGATGATTACAATGAAATTACTTATATTATCCAAAAAATGGGATATATTTTACCTTATTATCAAATTAAATCATAATTTAACTTTCAAATTGCATTATTTTTAACAAATAAATAACAATTTAAAAAATGTTATTTTTCACTATTTATTTAAAAATCCTTATTTTTAGAAACAAAACCTAAAATTCAACCTAATATTATTTTTATATAATGATTTAATAATTTATTTTATTCTTATAAAATGCTTATTTATTGTGTTTTTGTAAATTATTATAATATCTTCTCGCAAAAAGTAATAAAAATCATTTTTGATCATAACATATTTTTGAAAACAAATATGACTTTACTAAAAATTGAGTAGTAATATATAATAAATTAATAAATTGATTTATATTATAGTAAAAAACTATATTATTTTAAGAATTTTGTTATTCCTATTCATACAACCAATTTTAATGTTATTGTTAGAACTATCATTTATAAATAATTATTTTTTAATTATACATCGTGTTTTTTTTAATTATAGTGTTGTGTGTTGTGTATGATATCGAGCACAGTGTTATAATAAAATATATGCTTACTAGATATATTCAACACATATCATTAAAAAATTATTATGGTTTTCAATGATGACATCCCCATTTACTCACTAAACCTAGAGAGGTATGTCAGACATCATGAGATAGTCATTTGTACACATTGAGTACAACTTATTTATGATATTTTGTAAATATATAACTTTGGATTATAGTGGTGAAACTCATTAGTAATTTCAGGTATAATATTGGTATTTCCATAAACTAGGGGAAGGTTTAGGTAGTGATATCCTACATACATCAGCAGAAAATGTTTTGGAAAACAATATTTATTAGGTTAGTACGATGCAACATATTTTTTGGACTTCTCCTATTTATCATCTATAGTTACTACTCTGGTGAGGAATGGATTAATGTTAAAATGTCTAAAATAGTTTGAATTGGTATTTCATGAGCCAAAAAGAAGAATCATTTTAGCTCTAGTGCATATACCTCATATGATTGTGACTACTTGAGCTATTTTTTATAGGGAATCAGTTGTTGGTATTGGAGAAGTAATGAAGAAGAGGGATATAGTGGTGGATTATGGTAAATTTCATTTATAATCCCATGGAAAAAACATTACTAAAAATTACTTGGATCTATTATACACAGTCCATTCATAATTTTTTTAAACAATCTCCTCCGTGATCATTCTTATCCACATTGACCACATAAGCCATTGGTATATCTTTACACATATGGATTTGAACCTGAGGAAGTTTAATTTGTTAGATTACTTGTAGTTATTTAGCACTGATAGGTATTATGCAATAGGTAGTGAAAATTTCATTATATGTTGTTTTATATGTAATATGAAGTAGATCATTATATTTGTGAGAAAACATTGGTGGAATAGTGGAAACTTATAAGCTTGTTGGATGACTGGAGGTTGGATACCTATGAAGATCAAGGATCAAGATATTTTGATCTACTTTTAGTCACAAATTAACTGTTAGATATTGAAATGGTTGGATAGAAGGTTTACCCATAATGTGATGTGGTTCTTGAACAAATAGTTAGAGGTGTCCCGATATGTTGGTAGTCATTAGGTGATGACGGTGCAATCTGTTATGATGGGATAGGGGTAGATGATGCTTATATAATGTAATTTTGGATTATAGATATCTATATATTTAAGTGGATGATTCATTTTGGCAGGTAAAATATGTACCATGTCATTAGGATTTACAGTTTCAACTCTATGATTTTTTAAAATTAAATATATATTTGATATTGTATGCAACACACAACATCTAGTTTTAAAAAACCTCAATATAATATCAATATTTTTATATAAGCACTAACACTATAAACTATTAATTAAAATTTTATTTCTGAATAAGATTAAAAAAAACTATAATATTTTATGATTGATAAGGAATATATATTAATAAATATATACATAATTTTATCTTAATTATTTATATGCAATAAAACATTATCTGGAAAATGATTTTTTTTTGTGAATGAATATTAAAATTAAATATTTAATCCTATATAAAATTTATTTAAAAAAATAACTTCTTTTTAAATTCTATATTCAAAAAGTATCTTAGGAATAAAATTTGGGATTTTTCTATGAAGTCTAATATTATAATTTATAGAATTACATTATCGTTTTGTTACTAGACATTTAATTTAAATCATTAACAAAGTAAAATTCTATTTTCAAATGCCTAAAAATTAAAATTAATTTCATCATGGTATGATTAATTCAATTTAGTTCATTCATATCAATTTCATGAGGAATTTTAATATAAGATATTTCTAAAGATATGAATTCTTTTTCCAAATACCATTTTTTCATCATGTCTATAGGTTTAATATAAATTTACATTCTTATGGTTATGTTAATTGAATTTAGAAAAATGTAAACCATAATTTTAATAATCATAATTAAAACAATTAAATATTATAATATTAATTTTGGTCATAATGAATGGTAATATTAAAAATAGTTAATTACCATGGTTTTGGTTAAAAAGATTTTACTTAAGCATTAAACTATAAAGGATAAGGTTTTAAATGATATAAAAATATTTAAAAACCTATTTTATTTCTGTATTTATACTATATATCATCTATCAATCGATAATGGATTATTTTTTATCCTTTTTAGGGATAAAACATGGTTATAACATTTTCAATTCCACTATTCTAATTCAATCTTCTCCCTAACATAAAAAAGGGAACCCCCTATCCTAGAATAGTTAAAATTATAAATATACTTCATTTAGAAAAAACCAACCCAAATATGTTACATAAATACCTACCCACTTTTGATAGTTTTTCTTGTTTATAAATCTAATATATAGTTGTTTTAGGTAAAATCCTAAAGACGTTGTCTGAAGAGGATGTATTGTTCTTAATAGAGAATCATTGGATTATTTTTTCTTATGTATCCATGAAATCTAAATCAATAATTATGATATAATGAAATCATAATATAAAATATTGTGTTTTTTATATTTTTTTTCAAATATCCTACAACCATATCATATTCTATCAAACGTCAAATGAAGACATTTTTTTGTATACGGCGACATAATTCCCCATGAACTGATATAATTAATTTTACATCATCGTCTCTCACAAATGTTCATTATGATAGAAATAATTATTTATGATCTTCATGATATATTAAAAATTATAGAAAATTAATATATCAAATACATTTTTTTCATACAATCTATTGTATAATGGTAACATCATTCGTTTGTATAGCTGATAACCACCTTGTGGGGTGATTTTATTCCTTTTTTACTAATCAGCCATGTTGATGGTATATAAGATATTATTTGATGAAATAAAATTAAATGTATGATATAATTATGGTTTTCTGACAAAATATAACCTACCTTATTTCTATTATGATCGTTGAAATATGGAAACTTTACCCATGCATATGTATGACCTATCATCTTCATGATTATATTGTTGTTTATATTTCATTTAAATAACTCACTGTTGTTTTAAAAATAATAATTTATATATTTAAATTTTTATTATTTTGTGATTTATATTCTGAATATTATGACGCAATTACATCTTTGACCTTAATCAAATTTCCACATTGATTTCAAACATGTGAAATGATTATCTTCAAAACATCTAACTTGAACATAGATAATTGTGTGATTTATTAAAATTTGACAATGAATAAAATAAATAAAATAATTAACATTAAAAAAAAATTTATATTTTAAATAATTAATAAAATTATATTATTAATGATGATAAAAATGCATGTGACTAAATCAGGCATGAGGTAAGGGATCTCTTTTAAAAATAATTTTCTTTGGACTATGAAATATCTCACTCTAACATGAATTACCACACTATTTAATGATGTCAAATTATAATAAATTATTTATATATATGTCACACACACACACACACATATATATATATTATTAATCCTTCATGTGATGGGTTAATACATTTATAATGTTCATTTATGAAATTCCTTCATTGTGAATTTTTTTATATGAAATGAAGGACGATTATAAAACCCATTTTCATTCCATTGGAAATTATTATTTTATTCCTTATGACTAATTTCATTTTTAGGGAACATATAAATCATGATCTTGTTATGATGGGGTTTCCCATATAGTTCTATGATGAATTTTCTAATGATTTACTCTCAAGACACATCATGTATGAGATAATATAGTAAACCTAATCCATTTTGAGCTTTTTTAGGACATGTAATATTGTCTAGTTAGTTACCATTTACTCATGTTTATGTCATTTTATATGTTGGTTAAACATTTCATATATTACTATAATCTTTTGATATCATTTTCATCATGTTATGCTCTCATGTGATTACTCTTAGTATGTCTCCATTATGATATCTTGTTATACAATTGTCTCTATGTTTTTATTCTTTATCATATTTATTATCATTATAGATTTCTCAATGAACACCATTATTTTTTGTATTTTCCATGTTTCCTTATAAATTTTTAGGATATCAAGATGATTTAGGATCCCATTATGCAGAAAAAAATAAGGATTTCAAGATTTATGTGTCATTTTGATGTACCATAAACATAATCTTCTAAATACACTAAGAATCATGATCTTTGGGGATGTAATTATTCAATATTTGTACATTAAAATAATTTAATAAATTTTTAAATTTATTGGGTCATTATAGTTGTTATCCAAGAATGGTCTAGTTGTTTTTTGATAGGAAAAAAATAATTTATTTACAACCCTTTGGATATGTGTAAGGATAAGACTAATTATATAAAAATATCCTAGAATGTTTATCGAAGTATTCAATGAGTTTTTTTTAAAACAAAATAATTTTTCTTCTAGATACTATAAGATTAAATGGATCTAGAATATTTGTACATAAGTGTCATAACCTAAAAAACCGATCATTGTTATAGACTGGATCATCACTAGGTACGTAAATACATGAAATTTTGCATACCAATTTTGACACACATGGGGTATATGTATAAGAAACTCAAAAACGCTTAATGAATCATTTTTTATGGATTTGAAAAAGGTATTCTGTTAAAAACCCAACATGGAATTTAATATGTACAAATTATAATGATACCTAGAGACTCATAATTTTTTATATTGAAAAAATGTATATTTTTTACCAAACAAAATTATAAGTTTAACTTTAGTAAATTTACTATACACAATGACCTCTCCTTGTTTTTACTCTGTTAGTTAATGGAAGGAAATATGAAAAATAATTCAAACCACTAACATGATAGTCAATGTCATGATTTTCCTAATTATAAGCCTAATACCTTTATAGTAGTATATGTGATTTTAATGGAAGTACTAGCTCAAATAGCTCATGTTAAGAATAAAAACATGAATGATGTAGAATTATATAATCCTCATATGAAATATCATGTTTCATTTGAGATAATTAAGAGACCAAGGCCAACTAACATTAGTGGATCTTCTGATCCACTCATTGTAGAAAAATAGTCTACGTCCACTGAGAAGATAATATCGGCCCACCAATGATCATATAATGTGAATGTGGTGCTGATAATTTTTCACATTAAAGGAAAAAATGATATATTGAGGAGACTAACCAAGATTAAAAATTCAATTTAATTCCTTTATTCAATTATATGGGAAGACTTCAAAAATTTTCAATAAAACTCTTCTTTGAACTCTCTATCCTAAAATCAAGTTATATTTCGTTGATATAAAATAAAAGGAAGATGTGTATATCAAGACATATGAGGAAAAATCATAAGGATTTTATAGTACACCTCTATAATTTTTAACAATACTAAATGTAATGGGAAGAATTTATTTAGTGTATTAGTGATAATTCTACTAAAAGTGTTGGAAATTAGAGACTTTGATAGTTATGAAGATTTTGAACATTGTTCCCTAAAATATTTGATAGAGATCCTTAAATCTAATTGGTTTTGTGGGACAACATATATTCAATGTAAAATCTAATTTCCTTTTTTGGTATTAATAGGAAAATCCAATTGAGGATAGAAAACACAACATCCCACATATCAAATATTTGGGAAGAATAATCATGGAAACAATATATAGGGAAATTGGAGATGTCACAAATGTAAATGCATGATAATATGGATATCCATTTCCAATGGGAAATAAATTATACACTAATTTTCAATGATAAATGACGTTTTATATCAACACATAACCTATGATGGAGTGTTTCATATATTAGTGAAATGGTAATTATGAATCCTAATACCATAACCGAAAGTTTTTCATGTATAATTATTGAAAATAACCATTAATAATAATAGATCTTGAACGAGCATATGATATCACTACTATAGAAGATTATCTTGAAGACTATTTGGTGATTGGAATGCTACCAATCCATTCAATAATAATCAATTAACTATTTGATTATGGGTTTATTCTTTACATCATATCTTTTGTGTTTAGTATACTTATTTAAGAAACACCACAAAATTGGGGTTTGATTTTTTATATAGAATATAAAATTTATATATAGTTATATGAAAAGTATATAACTATACCCTTGTCGATGTATGTTGATTAAATCATCCAAAAAATCTCATCTTACTTCCATTATATTATTTTCACACTATATATGTTATGTATTTTCTATCTTTATATAAATCCAATATCAACTTATGATATAAAGTGAGAGAGGTAACTCTTCATGTACTAAGTAAACCTTTGATACAATACAAGTTCTCATATCAAGATAAATATCCTATAAAATATTTCATTCATTAATTGACATTATTTCATTTGGAGAAACAATATCAATGAAACATTATTAAGACAATGTAGATAATCTTGATTGAAGAAATTCAAATGGTGAGGGATTAGACTAATTTAATCCCTATAGAATAATTATATTTTACACATAATAGATGTGTTGAGATCTAAATTGAACATATATCGGTATATAGTACAATATCGAAGACACTATACATAATATCCACCATTGTGTTGGAAGAAGTGAATATAAAGATAAAAGATAATTTTAAAAATGGTTTTGTAAACCAATGTGCTTCGTCATGGGGTTCTATATTCACAATCATATAGAATAATGAAGGGTCAATGTTCCTTTTTATTGATTATCATGAACATAAAATGAATCATTATAAAGAAAAAGTACCTCGTTCCATGGATATATGACATTTTCTGGAAAACTACATAGAGACCAATATTTATATTAGTTGAAACATGGACCAAAATATCAACAATTAAAGGTGAAGAATGAATATATTCCTAAAAATGCATTTCGAATAAGGTATGGTCACTATGTGTTCATAGTGATTCCTTTGAGACTCACTAACACTCTTGTAATCTTGCTGAACATAATGAATATAGTATTTAGATATATCCCCAAAAAATTTGTGGTATTCTTCATGGATGATATTATGATTTAATCAAAAATAATAAAGGATCCTGGAAAGTATATGAATATTTTTATTAAGACTTAGTGAAAGGAGAATGTATATGATATGTATAGTAACTATGAGTTTTGGATAATCGGGGTATCATTATTGGGACATATGATCACCAGAAATGGGAATTTTTTTTACCTTTATAGGGAAAGGGAAATTAAGGACATGACAACAATACTATATTTAATAGAGATTCATAGTTTACTTGGACTAGATTTCATTTTTTAAACGATCTATTAGAATCTTATATATATTTTCAAATATACTAAAAATGATAATTAGAAACAAAGTATAGTTATTTTGGACCAATAAATATTAATAGTTCTTTATATTGTTGAAAAAGAGGCTTATCGCTAGACCATTCCTCACACTTCCCTCAAGAGGGAAATATTTTCTGGTATACAATGGTACTTAAAACAATAGTTAGGGTTTTTTTTATAAATTTAGTATAAAAATTCATAAATTATTCATCAATATAGAGAAATTTTCATGTGAAAATCTAACCCAGTAATGATTTTTTATTGGTTGTAGTGATCATTTTAATTGAAAATCTAGTTAAATGACCTCTATATGGATATGTGCAAAATATATACAGACCCTAAGAGCCTAAAATATATATTGATATATAATGATCATAATATTAACCAATTAATATGGTTTGATATTAGTATGTAATAAGAAAACATAATACATTATTTTCCTAATAATGAAAAACATGGTAGTGCTATAAGTAGAATGGATCTGATATCATTGATATTAATTATAATTGAGAAGGATAAAATCAACCTATACTTGAAAAGGAGATAATATGAATCATGAAGGATATAAGATCATCAGTCCATTCTCAAATGTATTGTAATCTATATGTTTTAGATAATTTAATTCATTCTCAATGATATGATGTAAAAATTATGAAGAATGTAGAATCCATCAGAAAATGGTAATCCTTAGAGTTAAAAATTGTTGAAGGAGTTGTAACATTTTTTTCAAGACTATGTGTACCCCAAAATGATGAGTTATAGATTTATATGTGGAATGATGCACGAAGGACAAAATTACATACCCACCTTAGGAGATCAAAGATGTATCAAGATCACTGATTTCTCTTTGTTTTGAAAATATATATAAGGGGGTTGAGGAATATACATAAAAGTGTATTTTATGTCCACAAGTAAAGGATGAAAGGAAAAAATATAAGGGGGTATTCAAAAATTACCCATACATACATTGAAATGGGAAAATATCACCAAGTGCTATTTCATTGGTCTTGCCATGGTAATAAGAGGAAATAATTACATATGGTTTATGGAAGAAAATCATAAAAATAATATTCACTTCATTGTATTCTATATGAAAAATCACTCAATAATATTAAAAGGATAAAATTTTAAAATAGATTGAGGCTAAAAAGAATACCACTATCGATTGTATCTTAATAATATCCAAAAATTACCTCACCATTATATAAGATCCTCCAACCAACTCTAAATAACATGTTCAAATTTAGTATGAATTATTAACCAAAAAATGATATCCAATCCGAGTGGAATATTCAAACACAAGAAGATATATTGAAAAAATGTTTGGTGGACCTGAAAGGATTATTGGATCAATATGTTTTCCACTAGAAAAAGCCTCAATTCTGTAATATCATCCACTAAAGAATCCAAATGGATTTATATAAATCAATTTATAGAAATATATTTATAATAAATTTGTGATGTAAATATGTAGGAGAGAAAAATATTTTTGGATTTAAAGTTGTTAAGGATATAGTGGAATATTTAGTGATTATTCAAGAACATATTAGTTATTATCAAAGTTGATATATGAGTTATAGTGGTAATAATTAATTAGGAAAAGAGTTTAATGACATGATTAATGTGTTTCCCCACATATCTCAATGCAAGAGAGTCTTGAAATTTTGGAAGAATGGAAATTTAAGCACAATGTACATCAACCCCGTTGAGATTATGGATCATATAGATGTTTTTGGTTAACTACAAGACCTCCCACCAACCCTTTCTCATGTACTTGATATATTTGACATATCCCACTAAAGGAAGCATATAATGGACCCATTAAATGAAATAAATTCAATTTTCCTACCAATAAAAAATGATATAGATTTTTAGGAGAAAATAATGATGATAATGGATCATATAGATTTGTCTTTATATAATAAAATTACTTACCATGAAAATTGTTATGAAAGGACCATAAATATACAAAGAAAAATTTGGAACCGGAGGAATTAATGAACTATAAGTACCCAAACCCCCTTTCAAATTTATGTATAATATATAATTTTAAGTTTCAAATTATTTAATTTAGAATAATGTGACACCCTAAATTTTTTACATAAAATAATCTAATTTTCGATAGCATACACCAAATGAAACACTGAGTTTTAACAAACCCTAATATACTAATAAAATTATTATTTAAACATGATTATTATAATATTGATATTAAAATTTTCAATATAAATAGAAATAACCTCACTTTTAAAATTATGTATTTATGATATATTAAATTTATTATTAAATAAGTACATAGTTATTGATCAAGAATTTATAGTCTTCAAAATTACTATTTCACAAAAAATCATTTTATCACTTTTTATGAAAAAAAATTATTTATTTTTTTTACGCTTTCTAGAAAATTAATTTGAAAATTTGAACATAATTTTTTGTATCAAAATGTAAAAATTTAACATGTAATAATTTTTTATATTTTAAAATTATTTTTATTTTTTAATAAATATTGAAAAATACTACTTTTTATTGAAAACAACATTTTGATTAAAAAAATTAAAAAGATAAAATTTGATGTAAAATTTAATAATGTAAAATTAGTTACATTACGTTATTATTAATCCACATTATTTAAATAAAATTTATTTCTTGTTGAGTATTGTTATAAATACTTTTGTTATTTATGGAAAAAAATTCATTGGAAAAACAATTTTTATCCTTTCTTCTAGTTAAATTATACATTTAATTATTGAAAATCTATTAATTTAATTTTGAAGATAACTTAGAATTATATAATCATAATAATATATTCAATATTATATTTTTTAACTTAATTTTTGGTCAAAATAAAAATAAAACGCAGTAAAAATTAATTACCCTAGTTAAGGATAAAACATGCTTATTGGGTGTCAAAAGAAAATATAAGGGTTAAGTTGACCTAAAAAAAATTTTATTTCATATTTATTATTATTTTTTGACTTTATATATTCAAATTATCAGTAATTTTCTTTATTGGATCAGTGTTTAATGATAAAAATGTGGGTATTAATTTTTCTTTTCAAAATATCTACGCGTGTCCTCACCCGTAAATATTAAAAGTGGACCTCATATCCCATCTTATTTAAAATTACAAATAATTTTTAATAATTTAATACAAATAAAAAAACATACTTAATTCCCTATACACATTCAATTGTCATTTTTCTGATCAATAATCTAATCTATGGAAGCTTGAGGTGTAATCTTAAAGGGGTGGTCTGAAGATTATGTATCATTCTTAATTGAACATCTTTGTTTAATTTCGTCTTCAAACTCCATGAAATCATTTTAAATCATAATTATATAATAAAATAAGTATCTACCTTATACTTATATGTAATTATGTTAAGTTAATATCCTACATATATTCCATATTACCTCAAATGGGAAATGAGATAATTGTTTGTGGTATGTAGGAGTACTACCTCGCTAACTGATATAATATGATGTCCATAACCTCCTATACAAGATCATCAATATGATGTATTAAAATTTTCTATTATATTAATGACATATTATTAATTATTTAAATTTAATATATCATATACCTTCTTGCCTTACAATATAGTTATGAAGGATAATGACATTCTTGTCTAAGGTGGTGTACCTCCTCATGAAGCGGCGTGATTCGTTTTTTGTTATTGCACCACAGGGATGGTACAAGCATGTGTTTATTAAGATATGATTTTATATTTATGATATAATAAAAAATTATTTTTATAATAACACTTAACTTCTTTCCATTATGATCTTTGAAAATTGGAAGAAATAAAATTGGGTTCATATGACATACAGTCTCCATGATTATAACAACGTTCAATTTTCATTTCCAAAACAGATGGTTAATTTTAAATGTATAATTTTTCTAAAAAAATCATATTTATTACATTATTATTATTATTATTAGTTTCATGAAATGATAATCTATTTTACCAAATTCAGTATTCCAATGTATTTGTTGATATATGAGAAGAACATCACCCAATCATCTAACTTGAACATAAATGATCACGTAATTTAATATAACATGATAAATAAACATAATAAATAGAATAATAATAATAATAAAATTTATTTGTAAATTAAATAATTAATATAATTATATTTTTTATGATGATAAAGAATGCATGTTACGAATTGGGCTCAAGGTAAGGGATCCATATACTCCACCCTTTTCTTACGATTATGACCAATCTCTCTCAAACTAACATTATATATCTATTTAGTTTTATGAAATGATTATTATTTATATGTTAATATATATATATATATTCCAAACACATATATATCGAGCTTATTATACCATCCCTGGTCGGATAATACATACCTTATATTTGTTTCTTAGATTCATCCATTTGGAAATTTCTTTTCAATTTGATATGAGGAATTGTTATAAAACCCATTCTCATTCAATTAGAAATTCTTATGTCATCCTTTATGATTTATTTCATTCTGGTGACATAATTAAATAATGAAAATATTATAGTGGGTGTACCCAAATAGTGATCTAATGCATTATGTAAAGCATCAATATCAAGATACGGTATTTGTGGGATTGGGTTGTAAACTTAATCCATTCTCATAATTCATCCACCATGTGATATTATCATAGACTTTATCTATGAATCATGTTTATTTATTTTTATTATTTTATTCCAAATATCATGTATTATCCTGTTCGTAATATATCATACTTATTTATGTTATTCTCCCATATGATTACTTCTGGACTTTATAATTTATGAAATCATATTATTCTATTGACTCACGAATTATGATTTTTATCATATATACTCCATTATTAAGATTTTTAGCTCACCAATTTCTTATATATATTCCATATGTTATCATATTTTATTTTTTGTGATCAAACATATTAATTATTTCATTATGTATAAAAATTAATTATTTCATGTTTGAGGATAAATTTTGATGAATCGTGAACATGGTCTTCCAAAGACACTAGGACTCTTTATCATTGAGGTTATATGTATTGGATATTTATATTTAAAAATAATGTTTGTATATGTGTATAGGGGTTGGGTAGCTATAATTATATTGTCCATGGTTGAAAAGGGACATTTCTTATTTTTTTTCTGGATGACTTAATTGCCAAAGGGCATGGGATTAACACTAGTTTCTTGGTGGTTTTATCCAAAAACTTCTTATTCCCATATGGAAGTATGAGGATATAAAACTAGACTTGGTGAAGGGGTTACCCAAATCCATTGAATTCATGATGTTATCTAGTTAATTTATGATCAACTAATAAATGTTTCTAATTTCATAACAATTCTAGAGACTCACGTACTAGAGGATCTAGGAAAGAATATGTCAATGAGAGAGTATACATTCATGTGGTTTCCCTGTGCTTCAAGTCTGACATAGATTCTTATTATTCAATCTAATTTTTTCGTATTTGTTGATGTTAACAGTTAAGTAGTTTATATTTCATTAATTTTACCTTCATTGTATAGATGGAGTGTATGAGAGGAAGACCAGTATAGGATATTATATAATTCATTCTTATTCACCATGCTTTTGAATATCGTGGAATGGTCAACTAGACGTGGTTTACTTTTCATAGAAAATAGTTAATAGACATCAATTTAGATGTCATCATGTGAGGTTATATATTATAAATCATTTTATTCACCACTCTATTGACACAAGGCTGGTGAGAAAGTATTAACAATACCCACCATATATATGTAACTTCAGTGGTAGTGTAGAATATTTATAAGAGGTTAAACATTGCTCAAATCTTGAAGAATTCATATTCTAACCATAGGAGGACACATCTATAGTTTTGTATTATTTATTAGGTCACCTGGAGAGTGACACCTTTGTTTGTTCGCCAATTTTTACGAAACAAAGTGAATACATCCCCCACAAAATATTTAATCTCAATGATCATCGACTAATTTAGGCTAGTGGTGTATCATATGGATCATCCATTCTCTATCATGATATTCATTATGAATTCAATGTTTTATAGCTCTATATATACTTAATTATCCCATATTTTTCACATATTATTAGAATATTTAACTAGAATTGGATGAAATATACATGGATAGAGTTATGTGGATCATATACCACATGGTAAATTCGTTCAAGGAAATAAGTTACCACTTTTCTAGAATTGATAGCATCATGGAACGATCTAGTTGGAGACCTAGAAGTGATAGGATGATGTTCAAGCATAGTTTCTAGTTCTTTTTGAGAAAATAATTCGAAGGTACTTATTATGGAGTGGAATTCATAAGAGAGGGTGAATTGTAACATCTATATTTCACTATGATATATAATATATTTTATATTTATAATATTTTCATTCTATATTGTATAAATCACCAACACCAGAAGCCCAGAGTCCAGGAATCATTTTAATACATTGGAATTATTATAAGGAATAAAGTCCCGAAAGACCGATCAGTTAAGTAGTCTTTGAAAATTGATTACATACCTGAATGTTACATTATTCATTAGGAAATAAAACACAACATAACTGATCCTTTGTAAATGCCATTAATCCGCTAGATTAACCTAGTTTATCATTCATTATACACTTCTCAGAATCCTGGAAAAATAAAACATATGAAAGGGGTTAGCTCAAACACTTAGTAAGGATAAAAATATAGGGGAATCTTTCACAAATAAGCATGAACATTTAAGGTAATGTATAAAACTAAAAGAAAAGCCTTTCAAACATAAAATTAATCAAAATATGGAAATGATAAATCAAATAATTTCATTTAATTATTCACATGGATATTCTATTAGTCGAATAATCACATGTATTATCCATATCCAATTCCATAATAATAGAATTCATAATGCCATACTTCATAACCACATAGTCAAGGCCTTATGCCAAGACTACAAATAAGATATTGTAATGGCCTTATGGCAAGACACTAGTTTGTATCATGAGACCAACCGATGCATCGAGGTTTAATAGTGGGCTCCACCCGTCACTCACTAAGTCCAATGCTTTCCTCATATGAAAAGTTTTATACATAATATTAACATTCATATTAAAACAGGCATACTAAATGTCAATACTTAATCCATAAACCATAAATGGTATAAAAATAATACATCCATAGTAAAACATATCAGAAAACCTTAAATACAATATGGACTATTTGAATCAGAATAAATCAACCTCTATCAAGTATAAAATCTCATAATGGATGTTGACATAGTTGAAAATGATCAGTAAAAATATTTTAGAGAAATATACCGTTTTAGGAAATCAATTAAAAGTCACATAATTTATAATGTAATTCATTTAAAGGATTGTTTTGAATCAATGTTTCCCAAACCACATTGAAACATTTTAATGGATTTATCATTTTAAAACATTCATGTCCCTATAAATAAATACTTAAAACCATTTTGAAAACATGGACATTAATGAAAAAGGTTTAGAAGAATAAATCATTAAATCATTTAAAAAGATGTTTTAGTAAAAGGTTCCCTTAAAAATAATCCCGTTGAAAATTATTTTATCAACCATGGACATTAATAATAAATATGTCCCAGTAAAAACTTACACATAAACAATCTCGAATAATAATGATATTAAGTAATTAACCCTTACCTTGAACTTTCCTTTGGTTGAGGGTACGTTTAACCTCTTTTATATTGACCATAATATGTTATTAAATAATAACATAACCATATAGATATTTATTATATCATATATGATTCATTTATGACTTTATACTACCCATTTAATAAGGATTTCAATGTTCAATTAATATTTTAGGAAATAATCGCTTTCTTTATCGCACTTGTTTTAACTTGTTATTCTTGATTGTATCATTTAGATCAATATTTAAATACTTCCTAAATATAAACATTTATTTACATATAAAATATATCTTGAATATAAATATTTATAACATATAGATATATGAAATTGAAGGCACCGTTTATAGAAACGGTAGGCCGTACGTAAGCTTAAATGTTGTTTCCGTTTTCATATAATATTGAACGGAAGTAAGTGAATAATATATATGTATGTACATATATATATATATATCCATTACCATTATTATGTGATATATTACATACTTATTAATAATATTTTTTTTATAACCATCGATGAATGGTGAACGTGGGAGTTAATCTCATCGAGTCGTGGAGACGGTAATCTGTATGTACGCACGAGTGACAATATCATTATATTGATGGTGAAATATTATGTTATTTGATGGTATATGATATATACCGAATAATTAAATTGTTATATTTATTATTTACATTTGTTATACTTATTGTTATACTCATCCAAATAATGAAGTGTTTGAATAAGAAACTACACCACGACGTGGAGACGGTAAGTCGTACATACACACGTATGGTGAATTTATTATTTATAGGATGGATATAATAAAAACATTGGTTGTAATATCTTTATAATAACATAAATGTATGTATTAGGTACTCTAGTTATTATTTTGGTATGTAAACAACAAATAAAGGTGAAGTGTAAGAAGAAAAGAACATGAAAGAGGGTGGCGAAATTATTACCTCTCCTTTGGGTGCTTCCTTTTGAGTTGGTCAAAAGAGCTCCATAAGATGGAATTATGATCAATGTAAGGACTCTAGGTTGATGTTTCTGAAGTTCTGAGGATATTTTTTCAAGGGTTTTTTAAGAAAAATGGCACTGGATGTGTGAAATTAAGAGAAAGGGATGTTCCATTTTATAAGAGGGGTGAGGGTCACTTTAGTAAAATATTAAAATATTAATTTATTATACAATTATATTCGGTTTATAATGGATCAAAATGAGTTTATATTTAACTTTAAGTTGTTATAGTTCTAAATACTCTCAACCAATAGGTTTTAGAGATGTTTATGTTACCATTTTAGCCTTATATTTTTGATTTACCTCTTAGTTACTTTTACCGTGTCTTCTTGTATTCTTACACTATATGGTTAATAAACATAATATAAACATCAAATTGAACTTAAAGTGGTTAATTAATGACATATATATTATTATTTAAGACCTTTTTTCGAACTATATATTTTTTGGAATATTTTATCCACAAATAATATAATATTTGTTTTAAAAATTAATTTATGTCAATTTTGACACTATTTGGTATTTTGTTTTTTGTGAAAGTCATATAAAACCTTATCACCTAAAAAACATTATCTAATAAACCCTAAAATGTAATATTAGCCGAGAAAATTTGTTTAATTCATCAAGAAGTCTCAATTAACATTTTTTTAGATATTTATAATATCAGTTATTTTAATATCTCATTAATAAGGAAATTACTGCATCTTCATGGTGTTATATTTAAATTAAATTATTTTATTTCAAAAATTTATTAATAAAATAAAATTATGTATGAAATAGTTTTAGCTTCCTAATTAATTTTTATAGATTAATTTTTATTGTGTGTAACCATATATTAAAAATGGTTTAAATATTAAACATAGAATTTAACACTTTTAACTCCTCTTTAAATAAAATAATAGTAAATATCCCAATCTAATCCAAGAATCCTGAAGGATCATATTTTATTTCCAAGGTTGTTTTGGTAGAATTATACTTATCCAATATAATTAGGGCATGTGTTAGGGTGATTATAATATCATTTTTACCGTTAACTACCCTATTTACTTTTAACTATGGTAAATTAATGTCAAAAGTTTCTATTAACAAAAAATTATTTCAACTTATTGATCAAAAGTTTACTTAATGGTGTCAATTTTATCTCTCGTATTTTTGAAATTCATCTCACATAATTGATAAAATTTAGTTTTATTCAAATTTTCTAATGCTTCAAGAAGGTGGGTAAAAGACGGTAAATAGTTCAATAAAATTTTATATATTTAATCTTATTATTAAAAGAATCCAATGAATATCACTGAACATATATAGGTATTATATATCTATTAGGACCTAAAATAAATTAAAATAAAATAACTAATTACTTCTATAAATAGTTTGTTTTAAACAATAACGTAGTGATTTTCACAATTTGTCAAAAATTGAAGGTTTTAAGGAAAATAACAAAGACTCACCCTAAGATAATTTTGATATTTGGAATTCAAAAATAAATTCTATTATACCAAATTCAAAACATTAATGTTTAATTAATTAATTTAATATTAATTAATGTTGTCAAAAGAAAAAATGTGGTTTTTTAAATTAAAATCTATCAAAATATTGACATATGTTTATGTCAAATTTAAATGTGAAATTAATAAAATGACCTGAATTGTATTAAATGATAAAAATATAATTTAATTATACCTCTAAACCATTCAAATTCATAATATATCCAAACCAAATTCTTATGTCCCGATTCTAAAGAATAATTTAATTTCATTAAATTGAAAATATAAAAGTGTCAAATATTTGTTTTAAAAAAGGGTTCTCCATTAAAAGGTTGTAAAATTTTATTTTTTGAAATATACTTCTATTATCTGAAAAAATTAATTTGTTTTCATATTATGTCTAAGAAACGCAAATAATTGTTGTTAAAATTAGATAGAGTATATAATATTTAAAATAATGTTAATATTATTCATAACTACTTTTTAAAAGTCTTGTTTGGTAAGTTGTGCTATGCTCAAAATCGGTGTTGTATGTAGAACAAGTTGTTGAATGAGATAGCATATTATGAAATCATGGGGTGTTACATTCTCCCCTCCTTCAATAAATTGTTTCCTTGAAATTTGAAATTTTTCTTCAAAAATAAATTGATAAAAATAAAAAATTCCTCTGTGGAAAACCCATATTGGAAATTGGGTTAACTAAATTATTATTAAAAAGAGGGACTGGGAAATGAAAATGTTCCAGCCAAATTATGATCATGATTATAAGAACATTGGTGGTAATTAAGGACACATAATTAGAGGAAAAATGTAAATATTTATAGGGATTGTTAGTGGTCATCAATCACAAACAAGTGAAAAATTTAAGGCCTTTAATCCATCAATCTATGATGATTTAAAATTTCGTTGGTTGAACAATGCCTAAGGTATTAGGATAATACTTTTTTGGTTTTAATAACCCTTTCCTAATGTATAAGAATTAATTTATTCATTTAATAAGTGGACAAAATATACTTGACAAGTATAGTTTCATCCTTCAACTAATTCCTAGCACGAACTCATGTTTCACTCCAAGAGATAATAGAATTCAAAAAAAATTATATTTATCCTAATCATATTGGGTTCCAAAATTAATGAATTTATAATGCATTTTTCATACTATTTAAAAAATAAAACATTATACAAACTAGGACATCACGTAAACTAGTGGTAGGTGATAAATCCTTGTCTCCCTTCAGTTGTGGGTTCAAGTCTCGTGACCTTACTGGACACGACGGGTTGTCGCCCAACCTCTGGGTTGTCCTTTTCATAACAACCAAAGAAAATATTAAGAAATACTTTAACCATAACAATAATATCTAATGTAAAAATTAATCCATTCCAACCTTAATCTTATAAAAAATACTTATGTCCAAACTCACAGTCTGAAATTTATATGGAAGGTAAACACAATGAAGATCTTTTTGATGCGTAATAACATTTGGATACCTTCATCATGCATTATTTTAAAACACAGTAACACCTTGAATTACCATAAAACCATATCGATTACATTCATGATCCATTATTCCTTATTGAATATTGGATATACACGTTATATCCAAAAATGTTGTAAAATCTAACAATAATGGAATAAACAAGCCATTTATCAGTTCCATAGATGTCTATAATATCCAATATAATTTATCCAAATCAATAATCTCTTATTCCAAAATCAATATCGTAGTATCTGAACCATATTAAGGTGTATCTTTCCTTAAACCAAGAATTAAACTTTCTATTGAGTTGATTTTCTTAGAGCCATATAATCTCAATTACTTAATGAAAAATTAGTACAGTTCAATCATTATATACTATATAATTCTTATAACATGTACGTCATTAATACAATACTTAGATTACACAATACATTAATAACAACATAAAAACTCTAATCATTCTTCTTTATCTTTGGTAGTATCATAACATGATTATTATCAAATAAAAACATTTGGTGTTTACTCTATTGATTTGGATATTGATTTACATAGTGTCCCAACTCCTTGCATATGAAGCATTGCAAATTTGAAACCTTTTTCTTACTCTTGCAATCACACACTCGGTGTCCATTTTCTCTATACTTATAAAAAACTCCCATTCCCATTAAGCATTAACCAAGGTGATTTTTTCCACAGATACCAAATATGGGAAAATCTATCTTTCCCTTATTCTATTTATAAATCTTTATCTCTACCATACTTTTCTTATCTAGCTTCCCTTCAATACCATAGGACTCAGAAAATTCATTACTTGTATTGTTAACACCTGATTCTATTTTTTCATATGATGATAATATGTGGGAGACTATTTCCTTTCTAAATGGTGGAGTAATAAAATAAAATATATGATCTTTCATAATCTTTCAATCATGTGTATTACTGGAATTTCCATTCCTTCTACTAGGAACCATTTCTAATCAATGGAATACACTAGGTTAGTTTACGAATCACAATGCAGAATTACGATCATGAAAAAAAACTAAAAAAAATTAAAAATATTATCCTTATAATCAATAATTATAAAATGATTTCATTGAGGATGTATTTACTCCTAAATCCTTCATAATTGCTTGTAATGAATATGTGAATTATCCTAATAATATCCCTCAATATTTTTGTAACCAAGAGTGCAGCAAGGCCCATTGTTGTTCACCAGTTCTCGATCGAGTCTTGCTCAAAGAAGTGTTTTTAGGGTTTTCCCCTAGGTACATCTGTGCTAGATCAGCCTCTACCTGCTCGTATCCACACATGGTTGTGTTGCATGAAATCTCACAAAATATCTAAAGTACCAAATTTCTAGGAATTTCTTCTATATTAATCTGCAAAGTCTATGTTAGGTTAGTGTTCTCTAATCATATTTTTTATAAATCTAGATTCCAAGGATTGTACAAAACAATCTCTGATAATAACTGTAACGCCCTGACCCAAGAATCCTAGATTTGGAGCATTATTTTAATACATTGGCATGATTACAAAGAATCATGTCCTGAAAGGAAGATCAGTTTAGCAGGATTTGAAAATTGATTACAAACATGAATGTAACATTTCACATTAGAAATTAATACACAACATAAATGATCCTTTGAGAATTCAATTAATCCCCTAGATAAACCCTACATATCAATCATAATACACTTTATGGAATCCTGGGAAAATAAAACATAAGAAGGAGGTGAGCTCAAACTCTCAGTAAAGATAACAATATTGCATAATTTTTCACAAATGAGCATAAACATTTAAGGAAATGTAAAAAACTAAAAACAATGCCTTTTAAACATAAACTTTTGAATAATATGGAAAAGATAAATCAAATAATTTCATTTACTTATTCACATGGATATTCTACTAGTCGAATAATCACATGGAATATCCATAGCCAATTTCATAATTATGGAATGCACAATTCCAGACATAATTACCACATAGTCAAGGCCATGTGCCAAGAATAAAAATTAGATTTTGTCAAGGCCTTATTCCAAGACACTAGTTTGTCTCATGAGACCTACTGATGCATCGAGGAGCTATATCGGGCTCCACCCATCACATACTAAGTCCAATGCATTCCACATATGAACAGTTTTGAACATAACATAAACATTCGTATTAAAAATAACATACAAAATGTCAATAATTTATCCATAATTTATGAATTGTATAAAAAAACACATCTATAGTCCAAAAATCACAAAAATATCAATATAATATGGAAGATCTGTACCATAATAAATCAGCCTTGATCAAGAATAATATCTCATAAAGTATATTGACATAGTTGAAAATCATCAGTAAAAATATTTTAGAGAAATATCACTTTTTTAGGAAATAATTTAAAAGTAACATAAATTATAAAGTAATTAATTTAGAATTTTTTTTGAATAAAAGTTCCCAATTCAACTTTTAAAATTTTTAATGGAATTATCATTTTAAAACATTCATGTATTTATAAATAAATCCTTAAAACCATATAGAAAACATTGTCATTAATGTGAAAGGTTTAGAAGAATAAATACTTAATACATTTAAAATGATGTCTTATTAAAATAGTCCCTTAAAAATAATAACATTGAAAATTATTTTATAAAACATGTACATGGATAATAAATATGCTAGAGTAAAAACATACACATAAAAAATCTTGAATAATAATGGGATTGAGGAATTAACCCTTACCTTGCACTTTCCTATTGTTGGGGGTATGTTTAACCTCATGTATAATGATCATAGTATGTTATTAAATTATAAAATAACAATAATAAAATTTATTATACCATAAATTATTCATTTATGACTTTATAATACCCATATAATAATGATTTCCATGTTAAATTAATATTTTGGGTAATAATCGCTCTCTTTGTAGTTTCTGTTTCAAATTTTTGTTCTTGGTCGTATCATTTATATCATGGTTTAAAAACATCCAGAATATAAAACATGATTTATATATCATATATATTTAGAAAATAAAAATTTATAATAGATAGATATATGAAATGGAAGACACCATTTGTGGATATGGTAGGTCGTACGTACGCATAAATGTTGTTTCCGTTTTCATATCGTATTGAACGAATGTAAGTGAATAAGATATATGTAAATACATATATATATATATATCCAGTAGAATTATTATTTCATATATTATATACTAATTAATAATATATATTTTTATAATGATCGATGAATGAAGAACGTTGGAATGAATCTCATCGCATCTTGGAGACGGTAATCTGTACATACGCACGAGCGAAAATATCATTATATTGATCGATAAATAGAATGTTATAGGATGGTATATAATATATACAGAATCATAAAAATGTTATATTTATTATTTTAATTAGTTATACTCATTATTATACCCATCCAAATAATTATGTGTTTTAATAACAAACTACACAACGACGTGGAGACGGTAATCCATACGTACACATGTTTGGTGACATCATCATTTATAGGATAAATAGAATAAATAATATAGTTATACAATATTTATAATTACATAACAGTAAGTAGGAGATACTAGAGTTATTATTTTTTATATGGAATGAACAACGAAAGATGATGTGGAATAAGAAAAGAACTTGGAAGAATGTGGTGAAATTATTACATCTTCTTTGGGTGTTTCCTTTTGAGTTGATCAAAACGTCTCCTTAAGATGGATTTTTTAAAAAATTAAGGACTCTAGTTTGATTTTTGGGATGTTAGAAGGATATTTGGGTAGGTATTTGTTGAGACAAATGGCTTTTCAGGTGTGAAATTAAGAGAAGGGGAAGTACCCTTTTATTAGATGGGTGAGAGTCACTTTTGGAAAAGATTAAAAGATTAATTTATTATACAATCATATTCGGCTTATAATGGATTAAATTTAATTTACCTCGAGCCTTAGGTGGTTATGGGTTGTTATACTCTCAACCAATAGGTTTTAAACATGTTTAATTTACCATTTTAACATTATCTTTTAGATTTACCTCGTTGTTAAATAGTTTAACATTTGCCATGTCTTCTTGTATTCTTACAATATGTCATTAATAAACATACTTTAAACGTAAAATTGGACCATAAGTGGTTCATTAATGACATATATAATATTATTTAAGGCCTTTTCTTATAAACATAGATTTTTATGAATATTTTATCAACCAATAATATAGTATTTGTTTTAAAAATTAATTTATGTCAATTTTGTCACTATTTTTTTGTGAAAGTCGTAACAACCTTATCACATCAACAAAAAATTTATAATCAACCCTAAAATGTAATATGAAACTATAAAATTAGTTTAATTTATCATTAGTTTCAATTTATATTTATTTGGATATTTATAATATGAATTATTTTAATATTCAATTAATAAGCTAATTTTTTCATCATCATTGTGTCAAAAATATATTAAATTATTTAATAAAAAAAAATTATAAATAAAATACCATTATGTAGAAACTGTTTTTAGATTTGAAATAAATATTTAAAGTCGAATTTATATTGTGTGTAACCCTAAATAAAAAATTATTTTTTATTAAACTATGAATTTACCAATTTCAACTCTTCTTTAAATAAAATAATAATAATTGTCCTAATCTAATCCAAGTGGACCTAAAGGATCATATTTTATTCCTAAGGTTGTTTTTGGTTGAATTACACTTATCCAATAGAATTAGAACATGTGTTAGGGTAATTATAATATCATTTATACATTTAATTACCCTATTTACTTTTAGCTGTGGTAAATAAAAGTCAAAAGTTACTATTCACCAAAAATTATTTTCATCTTAGGGATCCAAATTTTACATACTGATGTCAACCATGTCTCTCGGATTTTTGAAATTCCCCTCAAATAAGAGGAAAAATTATATTTTATGCAAATTTTCAAATGCTCCTAAAAGGTAGGTAAAAGACGGTAAAAAGTAGAATAAAATTTATATAACTAAAATAATTATAAAATGACACCAATGAATTAAATAGAACATATATAGGTATTATGTATCTATTTTTACCTAAATTAAATTAAAATAAAATAACTAATTACTTAAATAAAAACTCGGTTTTAAATAATAACATAGCGTTTTTCATTATTCCACAAAAATTGAATGTTTTCAAAAAAATAAAAAAATCACCATGAGATAAATCTGATATTCCAAATTCAAAAATGAATTCAATTTTACCAAATTCAAAACATAGAAGTTGCATTAATTATTTTAATATTAATTCTCATTGTCAAAAGAAAAAATCGTGTTTTTTTAAGTAAAAACTATCAAAAGATTTACATGTGTTTATGTCATATTTAAATATGAAATTACTTATAACAACATACATTGTATTAAGTGATAAAATTATAATCCAATTTTACCTCCAAACAATTCGATTGTGTAATTTATCATAATAAATTATCTCAATTAAATAAGTTGTTTCAATTAAAATTTAGTATTTTTCACTATTTAACAAAATATGAAAGTTATCAGAAAAGTATAAAATAATTACCCAAAATAAAATTTTATGTTCTTGATTTTAAATAATTATTTAATTTCATTAAATTGAATATATAAAAGTTTCAAATATTGGTTTTAAAAAGGTTTCTCCAAAAAAAGGTGGTAAAATTGCATTTAAAAAAACTTCTTTTATCTGGAAAAATGAATTTGTTCTCAAATTATGTCTTAAAACACATAATATAGGTGTAAAAATTATATAGAGTATATAAGAATAAAAATTTAGTTAATACTATTAATAACCACTTTTTGAATGGCTGGTTTGGTAAGTTGTGGTGTGCTCGAACTTAGTATTGCATGTAGCACAAGTTATTGAATGAGATAACGTACTATGAATTATTGGGGTGTTACATATTTTCTATGAT
Source organism: Viscum album (assembly GCA_963277665.1). Lineage (NCBI taxonomy): Eukaryota > Viridiplantae > Streptophyta > Magnoliopsida > Santalales > Viscaceae > Viscum > Viscum album. The sequence goes on from OY728165.1 coordinate 1,937,008,767, forward strand.
ATAGATTATTGAGAGGATAGGTTATTTTGGATTAGGGTCTTTTAATTTGTGATTGGGGATTTAGAAAAGTTATTGGATATTGTGATTATGTAAAATTTCTACGAGCTATATGTTGGAACCATATAACCATCAAGCGGTTTTCTGGTGGGCATGTGTGCTACCAAAAACCCCACTAGCCTAGTAGTGGGGACCCACAATCCTTCCTATAGATAATGATGAATGGAATAAATTCTATCAAGAATACATTTCATCTAGTATCCCATAATTTTCTTACTGATTCAAAAGGATATCTTTTTAACGAAGTCTGGGAGTTCAATTATTGCAGCCTATGTGAGTTTAATGCCACAAAATTATTCCTAGATATTTCTCCCATATATGATCCCCAGGAATTCATTCCAAATTTTAGAACATCCCTTAGGCCCTTATACTTTCTAATATATCTTCCATTTCTCACCATCATTTTAACTATATGAGACATGATAATACTGTCTTTTTCCCCTCTATCTAGACCATAGTCATCATCCTTAAGTGATATGGTTGGATGAAGGTTGTATATGTGTTTCCATGTTTATTCATTGACAAATTCATTAATATTTTTATAGATCTATGGTAGTTCTTGATAATCCATAGTGTTTCCCTTTCATATATAGATCTAAAATTTACAATGACAGTTCAATGGATATGTTTTATTGAGTCATCATCCTAGACCTCTTCATAATATTGTATTGGTTATTGAACCATAATCCATTGAAAAATTTATTTTCTATTGGGAGTGAAATAAGTTCTTCAATGATGATCTCTCTTTATTAGAGATTAATTATTAAATAATAGTTCCATTTTTAAGTAATCTTATTTAGAACTCATATTTTGAAATATTCGTCTCTGTTATTCTCATCATGAATATCTATTCTATTGATTTATTTATTATTGATCAAGGATTGTTGCCTAAACATAAATAATTATATTAAAATTGACAATGAATTAAGATTATTCTAATTAATGAATGATATATAAGGTGAATTATAATTTCATCATTTTAGGAACATGAAATATTTTTCCCTTGATATACACATTAAAGAATGACATTCTATAATAGAATTATTGAACTGGAATTCCCTTTAAGCCTCCATTCTGAACTTTTTCTCAAATGAAATGTAACCATTTTTTGAAATCATTGATTTTTTATTTCTAATCCATGGTAGTATAATGTTATCATTCAATGTATCATTGATGATGCTTGGTGTTCTTCATCAAAAACCATGATGTTGGAATTTATTTACAATTTGTTATCTCATATGAAATTTTTCATAGGAAATTATTAATGTCTTTCCATGGATCGTTTTCTTTATTAAATTTAATTCAATATGGTTGTGTTTTTTGTCATGATACGCATATACGATTCTTATATACATGAAATTGTTTGAGTAGTTTTATACAATCCTTGGTGTAAATTCTTATATTGTGATATGATTATACTTTTTTCAAGTTGATTCCATGCTATTTTGGTGTTATCATGATCTTCCTTGTTGAGTGTTATCATTCCTTTGGAGGTTGTTTCTTATTATACATTAAAGGATGAAAGTTTTTTTATCATTAACCTTATAGGGGAACCCCACATGAAATAAAATGATAATGATGATAATAATTTCCCCATATATGGGTTATGAGAGTGGTAGCCTTATGGAATGAAGGTAACTTGATTCCTTAAAGATACTGATATATGTTCCATAACATGACTCCACGAAGATAATTATTTTCATTTAAAATTGATGCATTATGGATTCAAGGTGACATGTCTCCATCATTTTATATTGTTCATAAACTTTTCCAAGGACCATTTTTCATCTTTCGAGCTTTGAGTTGAACAATGTACGAATGGGGGGTTTGTGTCCATTAAGTTAGGGAATGAATGCATTAATATTTTATTGTTTGTTTGTATACAAGATTTCAAATGTATTTTTATCATGGAATACACCAATTATACATGTTCTCATTTATTATGGATTTATTTTTATTCTCATAAAACTTCAAGTAAATGAATCCCTGAAAGGGAAAGTGGAACATGGAAGAGACTTGATCTAAAGAGCATTGAGTTTGGAGAGGTACTGGGATTTACTCTATATGATACCTATGTTTATTTATTTATTTATAGTCCAACACAATAAAGGTGTTCATCATTCCCCACTATGATTCATATTTACATATTTTTTTGACTTGTATTCCATATACATTGATTATTCGTGTTTACTGTAATTATTATATTATATTTTTTTATTTTTTTATTTTTTCTATGAAATAATAGATAGAGTAAATTATCCCCACTGAAAGTCATAGAAACACATTTCTAGTTGGAAAACCCTTTTATAAGAGGATCCATGCATGATATCATGTGACACTTGAATTTGAACTAGGTGGTTCTGGAAGGAGCATTGCATAACATATGAAGAAATATTTTATTAAAAAATATTATAGATGAAAATATATATTAATTATATTCTGAAATAGATAAATCAAATTTTTATTTTCATGATACATGAGGTTAAATAATGTATATATTAATTAAGGTTAATGTTAATCTACATGGTATTTCAAATGTATTATTTTTATTTATACACAATCCTTTAGTTTTTCATTTACCTATTCCTGTTAAATATTTTATTATAATGAATTTTGTATTTAAATTTATAAGGAAATGTATTTTTAACCACACTTTTTACCACAAAAGGTTCTCTATTAACATATATAACTTCTAAAATAATAAAGGATACTTTTTTGGAATGATACCCATATTAATTAATTCTAAATCAATAGGTTTTAGAAATATCTATTTGGATGATTTTTTAATTATTATATTCACTTTTTATATCATTAATGGAGTTATACTTCATGTTTCACTCTATATTTTCGTTAATTATGTGATTATTTATTGTGATCATGGTTTCAACATAAAATTATTTAATTGTTATATTATTTTATACAATTTTGATAGATTATGATAACCAACATACTTCCATGTGTTCATATTAAAATTATGTGATTTCCATTTAGATATTTTAGGAATCCAATTTTATTTTAACATGTTCTTTATAATGCGAAGATAGTATTATATTTAATTAAAAATAATATGAATGGATGAATGATGGGTGGAGACCTATATCATCCAAAAATAATTTTTTTAATAGTTTATATCTCATGAGATAGGTATTATCTATTTTAATTTTGTTACTCAAAATCATGGTCACTAATGGTAGGGATCATGAATGTAATTCTTCCCTGTACTAATTTATGTTCCACAGTTATGGGATGATATTCATTATGATCTTATGGTCTTATGATTCAAGTTTATTGTTAAAAAATTTGAGTCATTATTATAACTATTATCTTTCAATGATGGTATTTTATGGATTTATATTTATATGACATGTACATTGAAGATGTATAATATTTTATGGTTATCACTAATGAGGTTATGATACTTCCCTTATTTTAATATTTTTTTTGTATTAAGAAACCTTATTTGACAGAATTTTTATCCAACCCTTATTTAGGACTTGATCTCAACCATTTTATATTGTTCCATTCTGTCGGCCATGATGATATATTTTTTATTTCTTATTTTGGAATTATTATATTTTGTTGTGATGTATATATTTTTTCACATGTGTATAATTATATATCATTACATGTTTATAATTTATTGAGTATTTTATTACGTTTATATGAATTAATTTTAATGTTTATTTTAATATGTTTTTTATTTTATCTGATAGAAATGTCAATCCTTTATAGTGGTCATCATGAATTTAATGTTATCTATCATTATCATCATTTGAAAATTTAAAAACTCATCAAAAACATCTTATAATCCTATTCTGAAAAACATTTTTATATACCAAATCAATGGGGAATGATTTGAGAGTGTGTCAATCGCTAGTATTATTAAATAGTATGACTATGTTGTCTAATAAATGCAATAATATTATTTGAATTATGTGATGTAAATGATAAACTTCTAGAAAAGAAAACAAAAAAATTAATTAAAATCCATATAGCAGTGTTAGTGTATTTATTATATAAACTAAAATATGATGACCATTATATATTTATCATAATAATGGAAGTAATTTCAATTTAACGATATATGTATTCATGTTTTTTACCAATTTAATAATGATATAGAACATTGAATAAATTCCAACTAAATATATTAATCTATAGTTAATTATCATATGAAATCGAATTTGTTACATATTTAAGTCATTTTGTATTTATTGTTTATCCCCGTGATAGTGAAAATTAGTTAAAATCTAAAAAATGTAAAAATATCTTTATTTATTTTAGTGTATTATGATATATGAAAACAATGAATAATTATTCCATCTCATTAAAATGTTTCAATACTAAAATATGTCACAAATTTATTAACTCTATCATTATTAAACTCTAAATTATAAAATAATTTTTTGATATATTAAATCATTTCAATCTCACTCTAAATATTTTAATTTCATCTAAAATTATTGAATGATCTGCATTAATATTATCCATCTAAGTAGGTAACTTTACAATTTTGAAAATCACGATTTCCATAATTAATCATGAAACATCATTTCATGAACCTTGAAAAATGGTAGTATTTTAAGAAGATAAAATTTATATTTTCTAATGAGAGTAGAACAAAAAAATTATTTAACCAAATGTTAAAATATTTAAAATTATAAATGAGAAAATAATTAAGAAGAGGAATATAAATGTAATCGGGGAGTTGATGAATATTATCTAACATAGTGATAAACATAAATGTATTTCATCCGAAATTCCTCACCTGTAGTGAGATTTATTAATCAAACCACAATTTATTAACTTTTATTCTACAAATTTTTTCCCTTTTTATGTTCCAAAGAGTTTTGAAATTACACCGCAATACTATTCTTTTTTTATTCAAACATGGGTTGGATTTATTTAAGTAATAGTAATATTATATGAACCACAATAGATTATTTTTTTAATTTTATAAAATATTTTTAAAAAATATTATTTTTTGAAAATATAATAGGTCTGATGTCATTAAATTAGAGAGAAAAATTACATTACCAGATTCATGATGTTTTTAGATGATGATCAAAGATTGTAAAAAATATTTTATTAATTATTTGACATTTTTTATCCCTGTGATGTGTTGGATTAATCTATTTGATGAAAAACAACATCTTTTAATATTATTGGATTCCCCTCAACAAGTATGGGTCTCATTAATAAGAATTGTCAATAATTATCATGTTTATAAACTAATTAAATAAAAGATTCCATGATTTTATAAATATATATTATTTGATGAATACAGTTTTTATTTAACAAATTTCAGATGGTTTTATCTAGAGATTTGTTATTCGACTAATCGTGACTATACATTTAAAAAACATTCAACTTGACTTGTGAAATACCTTCACACTTATATTAATTCTATAAAAGATCTTATAATCTAATTATAGTATGTGGTTAATTGAAATATGTGTACCTTGTATAAATTAATAAAAATTTCAATTGTAAATGTAATTTACCAATAGAAAATCATATTAGGAGGTTAATATATGGGGGATTTTTGAAACAAAATATGATCCATAATTTGTGTTAGTAATTTTCTAGTTTGGATAAACCTGTGAGATTCTACCACAGTCATTCTCATTAAAATCACTAAAAAATGATTATATATAGAAAAATTCAAATTTAATTTTTTAATTTATAATATAATGAAAATAGTGAAAATGAAATAAAATGAGGGGGTGAATCTATGTTGACCACATTTTAAAATTTCTATAATTTTGAAAAATTTACTTATAAGGATAAAATAATTCCCTAAACATTTCAATCATTGTTCACCAATATTTATGGATTAAAATAAAAGCACATGCCCATAAATTATTTTCAAGTTTCACCACAACAGTTTGTAACAATATTTTCTGTAATTTGATTCATCCAAGAAAAATATAATAAACTAAAATAAAAAATTATCAAAAAACATAAGGATAATGCATTGTGTATAACCAAAAAAATATATTAATCTAGAATAAAATCCACATCCTTTATTAAAATAAATATATAACCCTTATACATAAGAATACAATAACTTCAGAAATAAGATTTCACATTTTATATGAGGATACTCTAAAAACACAAAAATGATATATATCTTCTATGAAAAATTAATTTTTCATCAAAAAATTATAACTCTCTTAATTCCCCTTTAGTTCACTAACAATGATCTAAAAATGAATAAATCCCCATATAATTTTTACATTTTATGAACTATTAAATTAAATAAATAATTAAAAATGATCATTCAAAAAATAAATAAGTTATGAAAATTTAAAATAAATTATTAAATACTTTTATCAATCTATCCACAAAATTTTTTTATATATGGGGTTTCAATAGGGATAATGCACCAATGGTTATTTTAATTATATTTATTACATTTACTCTATTGTTTACATTAAAATTTAGAATTTTATTTTCTCATAAGAAATTCTATATTCATTTTTGTTTATAATCATTTTTACACTAAGGACGTATGGAAAATATTTCATTATTTATTATAGTTCTATATCTTCAACATGGTATTTAACATGTACTTTTTTTATACCTAGTGTTATAAATTCTATTTCTTTGGTAAGAACTCTATTCTCCTTCCATAATAATCATTCAAAACAACTTATTATAGTATTAAATGTCAAACCTCAATGGTGGATTATTCAATTATGTGATTTTTAGTATCTATAAATTGTGATTTGGGTGTGGATTTCCTTAGATATCTTTCATCTAGTTCTCAAGAATTATATGTGGCTATCAGAAATTCAGTTGGTGCCTTAAAACTCAAAAATTATTTATTATATTTACTTATGTATTGAGTCACTTATTATTTTTTGTTGTTCTTGGTCTCTACATTACCAATGGAGTGTGTTTCTCCTCATTTCTTCTTAATTTTATATTTCTATAGCTATATTATTAGTTTATAAATTACAATTTCCCCTATACAATATTCAGTTATAATTTCCATCACCAATCTACAAACTAGGTTTTTTGTGTATCTACCAACACTTTAACTATATTGGAGAAAGTCATTCCAAATATATATATATATATATATATTGTGTCTGTGTGTCAATATGTGTGTCTATGTGTGAAAAACAATTGTTGTTTTCATCTTATTCCAAATAATGACTATAATGTAATTTTCACCAAAAATTATATAGAATATATTATTATACCTCATTAATATTTTTAAATGGTATCCTATATATATTATATAATTTAATTTGATTGTGTGTTTTGAGATAGTCCAAACATAGAATTTATATTTGCTATGGATGATTGGTAATACAATAGGAAAGAATATTAAAATGTATCAAATTATATCTTAATTAAAATATATTTATTCCCTTAGTAAAAATTTATCCTTCTATGTAAAAAATTGATGGGAGTACTTGTCTCCAACTATGGCGGAATTAACATTTTTTATATAGGAAATTGAAATCCCATAAACACATGATATACAAATGATGAAAACAGTATAACAATGATATATTGAGAATTGTACAATATATTGGGTAGATATTCAAAGCATTTAAATTGGAAAATTATGTTAAACAAATTTTTGTGCAACATTCTAGTAACACGAAAGGGAAATGTATATTTTAAAAGTAATAATAAAATATATAATTAATTTTAAAAAAATATAAAATAGGGATTTGGTTTCATAATAACCAAAGATTGATATAGTTTTATTTTATATCTATTAGACACTAAAACATGATGCACACTAAATCTAATTTTTCTCAATTATTCATAATTGCATCCCCCATAAGAGGAAGATAAATCTATTTAAGAGTTTAAAATGGTGTAATTGACAAATGATTGACATGTCTGTTTTCATAAGTAGATGTGATACATTGGAAATTTCCGAAAAATTATCTTTTTTCATTATTAGTTATCCTATATACATGAAGTCATTAAATTCTTAAAATTTCATGAATGGTTTTATATATTAGTTAAACATTTATCTTCCTAACATAGTTGTTCTCACATATTTTTTTCATGAAAAAAATTTGTATGCATGAAAATTATAATAATTTTACATTAAAATTCTCTATGAGTCTTCTCTACATAATACACTAACACAAAAACAAGTTTTTACAGCACATACCTTTTAAAAGTTCTAAAAAAGTGATGATAAAGGGGTAACCCTTATCGGTGCTAAAAAAAGTGGTGATAAATGGTTTCCTTTAATAGCGCTAACAAAATTGCTGCTAAAAGTACACCTTTATCATCACTTTTTTTGCACTGTTAAAGGGGACAACTTATCAGTGATTTTTTCAGTAGCACTGATAAAGGGTGGTATTTACAAGAATTTTATCTATTAGCTCTGATAAATGGAATATTTTAAAAAAATCATTAAAAATAAAATATATTTATATTTATTTATTTATATTGATATAAATATAATATATATTTTTTAAATATGTTTTAGATAATTATAAATAGACATTTACACTTATTATAAATGATATGTAGTGGAAATTGATTATAAATTATTTTAAAAAATATTATTAATTAATAATTTTATAATTATCATTGAGTAATAGCCATTTAATAACAATTTAGAGACACAAAAAATCACAAAATTTATAAGTGATCTCAAATAAGTCAAAAACATAACACAAACATCAAATTGTCAAAACTTTTGATATGCATGTTTGTTTGAGGTCTAAAACAAATTATATTGATTCCTATAATGATATATACATAATAGTAACCTAAGGATACATTTTGTTTCATTTTTTGAGGGAAAAAAGGTCATAAAGGCCTCCAAAACTGATTTTTTTGTCCGAAAACCCAAATTGTCTAACATTAGATGGAATCTCAACATTTTTTGAGGGATTTTTTCCCTTATTAATGGGGAATGAATTTACTCCTAGAGATTACATTCATATTGATATTATGGATTTGAAATATTATCATATTTCACAATATACTGATTTTTATTGTCAAATATATAACAATATATTAATATTTTTTATATATTCACACATTAAAAATTTAATATTATAAATAATTAATTAATCTTACATATAAAATATATTTATCAATATATAAGCCTTCTATAAATAAAAAACTAATATCCATTTTTTTTAAATAAAAATATATGAATATTTATATACCTATATAATGTTATTGTGTGTGTGTCTATATATATTTTTTTGTATGTATTAAGAAACTCAAACTAGTTGAAATATAGCCTATACGAACACTTTTTCCCCAACGGTTTAGAAAAACCATTGGGAAAAAGAACCTATACCAACTGTTCTACTGAAATATTTTCATATTCTATTATATGATGGGTTTTTCAAAGGTTTAACAAAAATATTTGGAGAGAAAACTAATACTCACGGTTTTTATTAACCGTATGAAAAAATACACCCAATTTATGGATCCCTCTCAATATTTCATCCCCGTGTGAACCCTCCCTCTGCCTCTGGACCCAATCATCCCCTCCCCAACATTGAACTCTTCCTGGCCTCTGCATCCACCTCCCAGCCTCTTCCTCTGCCTCAGAAACCCCTCCCTCTCCTCCGGTGATGTCCCCCTTCCCCTCTTGACTATTTCTCTGAAGACGACATCCCCCTCCCCTCTCAGCATCCGGTGACATTCCCCCATCTCCTCTTGTCTCCCTCTCCTGATGCCATCCCCCTCAACTCTTTTCTTAATCTCTTCTTACGATGTCCCCCATCCCCCTCTCCAGTCGCGCATGAGAACCCATGTCCAAACACCCCATGGGACATCCCGCTCTCTCGACTCCCTCTACTCCAACTAGGGTTCTTGATCAGTATGTCCAGCTAAGAATTAGACTTAATTGTTAAAAAAATGAGGCAACAAGGAATTCATTTTTAGGTTCATTGTTAGGATAACCATTCAAATTAATCTTTCATTTTTTAGATTTATTAGTAACAGCCAACTCCAAGTGTGGTGAATTATTGGGTAAATTGTAAATTTTTCCAAAATAGTGTCTTCCTGAAATGTACGGTTAGATTCACAGGTCTTATTCTATTCATTCGAACAACTTATTCAATAAAAATTTCTTTATTATTTAAAAATCTCATATTTTTCTCTATAGACTCCTATTAAACCTTATATTGTGTTGGATGTTGTTTATTAATCATGATATATATGTGATGAGGTTGTATCATCATTAAGATGTTCAATGATGAGGGTTAATTCGAGGTGAGTGACGCTATATGAGATTTTATGTGTTACTGTGAAGATTTTCTTTCCCATTAATTGATTGGTTCATAAAACATAAGTTGGTGCTGCATATATTATGTAATTGGAATTGGTAAAGTAAAATGTTAGTCTTGGATTTCCGATTTGGTAATTTAGATGGTATTCTGTATCAAAAGTGGGTATATCTCAATTCAATATGGGTGTATTTTCCAATTGACCAATGTATTTATTAAACTGACAATAAAATACCCAATTCACAAAATACGTAAGAACCACATAAATCATAGATAGACACTACACACCACAAGACATCCATGTGAGTCACCCCATGAAATATACGTATAGTTAAGGGGCCATTAACTTAGGAACTAAAGTCGATTGGCACTCCAGCCTTGAGAAATTCCCATTTCTGGTAGAAAAGATACCAACAAATTTTTTCATAGTATAATATAATGAAATTTTTTTCAGTCTCAGGACCAAGTAGACCATCTGGTTCAAGGATTGGTTCCCAATCAATTTCAAGAGTGAGAACAACTACGAAACATTGACCGTGGTCCCTCTACGGTTATTTGCATAGTGAAGAGGGTTATGTGCACAATCTCCAACTCAACTAATGTAGCATAGGTGCATAGTCGATGGAAAATTGTACTAGTATGATGTTTCCAACAATGTGATATATAATGAACATAATGAAAAATGAAGATATTATTACTTAGAACTATTTCCACCTCACTTGTATTAATATTACTTGACCCATGGGGAATTGTAGTTCATATATATTGGGCAGTGACATGTATATTCACAGGATACATGTGTTTTTTTTGTTTTTTTATCGCATTGACCACTTAGTTATTTTACTTCTTTGTACGGATGGAGGGTAGTGATGCTATCCTGAGTAGTTGATGTAGATCACTTGTATACTGTAATACCATTAGGTGTGATTGTGAGGAAACATTGGAAGCTAGAGGAGCCTTGGGGTCATTAATGAGATGAAATTGTTTTTCTAAAACATTGTTTGGGAACATTTCTGGAGTATGTTAGAGTCATTAAATAACCCCAAGTGTCTCCATGAGATATCAGAAATAACCCCAAGCATCTCCAAGTGTCTCCATACATCATATCATCCTCACATGGGTTAGCCACTTAGCCAATCCTATCAAACCTATCCTATTCTATCCTCTCATTCACATAGTCTAGACTCATCTCTGGAGGATTATCACATTCCCCGATCCACATATCACCATCCATCTAGACAAAGAGGAAAATCCTCCTTACAATTTTCCTAGTCACAACACCACACCATGTCGAACCCATCTACATTATATTCTCAATAATCCAGTCAATAACATCATAAAAATCATGTTTTATAACCCAGCTCCACTAACGAGGTTCCATACTAAGCTAAATCACACCAAGACTCTTGGCATTATAATGCCAATCTGTCCGACAATACCAAATAACCACACTAGCATCTCATCCTTAATCTATTTAGTTGAACTCTTGAAACATTAAATGTAGTAAAACCTTTCATAATACATTTTATATACTCAAAGGGACCATCCCACTCTAAAAACCTACCAAGATTCCAATCGATCCTCATATGTATTTCCTCATAAAACTCTAGATGTACAATTTCCACACCTATCATTACATGGCCCAATCCTCTTAAGAATATTTTACATTATCCAAATCCTCATCATTAGTGAAATCAATCATCTTAAAGTGCATAAATGTCAACCGGACCCTACATTCCAAGAATTATTCATGTGGACATGCCCTATGGTAACAGACTAATAAATAAAACCATAAATAATAATGCCAAAAACATGCATCATTTTTAAATAAATATATCAAGTGTAAACATAAAAACCAAGAATAATAAGACCTCATCTCTTGTATTGAAAAAAACGAAACAAAGTTGAAACTCGATACAAATTGATTATATACCATTAATAGGAAGAGTAATTGTTAATTAATAGGAATTTACTATTTGATGGTATCATTTTGAAACATTGATCTATTTCCCCTTTGCATATTGGAATATGATTTGACTTTAAGGGCACTATGGTTCTTATATGTTGGGCGGTGACATGTATAGTCATAGAAGACAGGTATGTTTTAGTCATGATTTTAATTTATTTTCTTTATCTCATTGGTCATATAGATCTTTGACAGCTTTATATAGATAGAGGTTAGTTATATTCTGTGAAGGTTCTAGAAGGAGGTTAGATTGATTTAGTCCACCATCTTTGATTTAAGGTAAGATTCAATGGTTACTACTTGTATTGTGCCTCATGTATTTGAGACATTAGTGATTTTGACTCCATATTATTTTTTCTGTAGGGCGTTGGATCATTTCAGGTTAGTTCGGGTGGATTTGGTTCTCCACTGCCAATCTAGGTAAGGATTTAATGCCAGTAGTTATCTTCTCACAAGTTATGTAGTTTCCTTCAAGTTTTTTAATGTTCTCAATTTCCTTTTTGTAGTGTGTTGATCCCTTCTCATTGTCTTTGAGTCACCAAGTCAAGGGTGACTCACTTGCGTGTTCATAGGTAAGTAAGTATATGAATGTGGGGTTTGAGGTTGGGGATCAGGTTTTCCTATGTGTCATGCCAAGGTTGGGTCAGAAAATGATCAGGAGGTAGGGTATGATTTCGTTGAGGTACGTTAGGCTGTTTGAAGAATTGGACAGAGTTGGTCCGGTTTCCTGTCGATTTCAGTTACCTTAGAGGTACCGGGCTATGCAAGAAGTTTTCCACATTTCTCATCTTCGATGTTACTTTTTAGACCCATCTCATACTTCCCAACCTGAGGAAGTCGAGTTAGAGGTTGATGCATCTTTTGCGGATGAATTTCATTAAGGGGGGAAGTTTGTAGGAACTCGGATCTTCTTCTCGGGTATGTTTTCCCTTCTCTGGTCATTTTTTGGAAAAAGAGAAAATTTGGGAAATTTTCAAAGTCAATGTTGTGTACATTATGAGTACACACCATGTACTTCTTGGTCGCAGGCAGCTGGGTACTGGCCGTGTAGCGGCCATGCACACGGCCGTGTGGGTGTGTTCAGAGGCCGCTTAAAGAGGAGTATAGAAAAGGCGAGTACACACCATGTACTCCGAAACTACACACAGTGTACTCACAAAAGTACACACAATGTACTTTTTTTCATTAATCACACTAGGGCCACTTTTGACAGACAAAAACCAGTCCTTATAGGTTTCATTCATCCGAGAGCATCGAGAATCCACAAATCTTCGATGAGCCCCCAAGCCTCCATATGTCCTCTGAAACGATCTCCACTGATTGTTTTGGAATCGCAGCTGTAAGCTCTCTCATCTTCTAGAGCATCGTTTCCCAATTCCTCCTCTTTTCCAAGTTATCATGGGTTGAAAGTTTATTCTTTTCTGTTGATCTACGGTGTTCTAGAGATATTCAAGCATATTGGTTCAATTATATTGATCTACTAACACTGAGGTAAGTGGTTTGTTCCTTTCTGTTAAATTTCATTCAATATTTGGTTCAAATTCTACCAATACCCTCAGTGGAGGTACTTCATGTTTACCTTTTTTTCAATATTTTTTTCTATCATTGCTTATATTCTAGAGTAGAGTATATTTATTATTAATAGGATGAATTGTTGTGCTTTGGATGTGTTTCCCAAGCATGCAAACCTATATTGTCCTTTGGGTCTTTTTTTCCGGATTTAATTTTCTTTATTATACATTCCTAGTATTATCGGATGGTGTGATTATTACTCTGATATTTTGTTATGCTGTAGAATGATATCCATGTAATTCTTGACATTTACTGTGTCCATAATGCGATGCTATGCTTGTTGACTTACACAAGGCCGTGAGAACATGGTGTATAGACCATAGGGAGAATTGACGTTGAGGGCTTCTCCAGAGTGTCTTATAAATTACAAAGCAATACCATAGGGGGAATTGATGTTGAGTGATTCCTCAGAGTGTCTGTAGTTACTCGACCCAGGCCACGGGGGGAATGAGAGGTTGAGTGCTTCCATAGAGCACCTTTAATATGATATGAGACTATATGTGGAATTGAAAGTGAGTTCTTTCCCAAAGAGTCTATACATTATCTAAACCAGAGGGGCGAGACTGTGTGTGCCTCACATAGGGCTGCTAGGTCTTGTTGGTTGAACTAAATGAGTTAGTCTATGAGAACTACCTATGAGATTACCTATTTGTTTCCACTTTCTTGAGTAGCTGATTACCTATTTGTGAACTAAATGCTTGAAACTGTGGATTGTTTGATGTTGAGTAAATTCCATAATTATTACATTCTGTACTTTTAACTGCCATATATTTACTAACTGTTTGTCACGGATCTTTTGGTTGTTGCCTACTGGGATTTAGTCTCACACCCTCTTTGGGAAAGGCTTTTGGGACCAAAGAGATTATATTGCTGCAGGTATAGACTAGGGAAAGCACCCTTTTAATTCAAGTACTTGATTGCAGTGGAGCTGGAGAGTATGGGACCAAGCCAAGGATTACGATGCTGAGAAGTTTCTCATCTATTTATCTTTTGAACATTGGTTTAGTACTGTATTTAAAATTTGGACCTGTTTGGATGCTTTCCATGAAATATATGTATCATGCATTATTTATATATATTTATTCTCTAGTTGTTTCTTTATCAGTCTTCTGATGTTTACTTCTTATTGAATATTTACTGCTTCCACTATTGCTTTTGTTTATATTCCACAGTTTACTATGCCAATGAGGGCATAGTTTCCCCACTATCACACCCAAGGCCATCACTGCTAGTAAACAACATCTGGGATTTGGGAAAATGATCTTGAGGCCCTGTGACCAACCTGGTATGGGGCGCCTCTGGGTGGCTTCCGGAACTAGGATGTTACATGAAGTTATTATACCCAGTGTCCTTGTCTGAGATTCATGTACGTATGATAAAAGATATAACTCAGACTCATATAATTAGAGAATACCTTTAACATCACCCCCAAGAGATAATGTCACTAACATTTAAGTGGATGCATAACTGTTTAATGCTCTGAATATTTAGTGGGGAAATTCTTGTCAAGTGTTCAAAGCCGAAGACATCCATAAGACACCAAATGGTTATCCAGCATAAACATGAATCCCAAACCAGCACCAGAAGCATCACAAAATACAATGTACTACATACTGGGCACACGTAAGATTAGAATAGGTGTTGATGTATGAATTCATTTTATTTCATCAATAGAATACTGTTACTTTTAATCCAATGTGAATTTTCCATCTTTCCTTGTAAGAGTCGTTAATGGTGACAGAACTTAGAAAAATCCTTAGCAGCCCATCAGTATTGACCATGAAGACCAAGGAAGATCTGAATCTCAAAGACATTCTTTAGTTCCATCCATGATATAACATCCATTAGATTCATAGGATTAGGTGATAATACATGTTTGGAAATATTATTCCCCAAGTAATTCACTTCTTAAATCCAAAAACTACATTTCGAAACCTTTCGATACAAAGGTTGACATTCAGGGTTCCCAGAACAAAACATAAATTATTCACATTCCCATGCTCTGATTTTGAATAAACCAAAATAACATCCATGAACACTACCAAAAAGGGGTCATGATACTTGTGGAAGATCTGATTAATCAAATCCAGGAAAAATATATGAACCTTATATAGGAAAAAAGTCATCAAAAGCCATTCATAGAGGCCATACCACCTCTTGAATATCATCATCTGTATATCGGACACTCGAACTCAAAGATGAAGATATCAGGGCCGAAGATAATTTATCAAAAACCCATTTCCCCCATTAATTGATAAATTATGTTATCCACATGAGGAAACATATATTTTTTCCAATACATGACCTGATTCAACTTATTATTGTCCACACACAACCGAAGTGAACCATTGAATTTCTTGGTAAATAGCATAAGGGATTCCCAAGGACAAACACTATGGAGAATGAAACTTTCCTCCAAGAGGTCATGAAAAACAAAGTTGAGTTCTTTCAGCTCCTCTGGTTCCATAAGATAAGAAGGAATTGATATCAGTTTCATTCCTGGAACTAGGTGAATCATATACTCTACCAATCACTCGAGAGGAAGACTAAGGAATTCATCTGGGAAGACATCATGAATTTCCCAAAAAAAAGAAGATGATCTATGATAGGAGAACATCATTAGGCTATAACACAATAGTAGATAGAAAAATCTAGATCTCTAGGTGGTATCCCCCCCCCCCCCACAAACTAACCTCAAATCCCAATCCCACTGAAACACATGAGATATCCCTTCGATTGAAGAAAATGATACATGTTGACGATAATAATCAAATTCTTCTTTCTGAGTGATAAGCCAGTCAATACTGATGATGAACTCAAAAATATCCAAATCAATAACAAGAAAATCGTTGACCAAATTTGTATCAACTATCGTTAAAAAAGGACACTAAAACCCCTACACTCTACTCCTTCCAATAGGTGTCTTTTACTCTATTTAAATAGAAATATGTTCTGTTGGATGTTTAAGCCTATATAAAATTATGATATAAAAAAGTGGTAGACACTAGCATCAAATAAAATAATTTTTACTAAAGATGCAATAAGGATAGTACCTCTCACTGTAGCCAGATGTACATTGAATTCCATTAGACAATTATCTGATGCATGTAAGTTCTTCAATCCCAAGCCCTATTTATAGAGCCCTATAGTCTATAAAGATTCTAACTTTTGTATAATAGCCATTAGAGATAATGAACCCAGACTATAACGAGGTGTACTCATAGCCTGACAGAAGCACTGTATGTGACCAACATGTCTACAACTATTGCATTTCTTTTGGGGTATAGAAAAAAATCATATGGTGTTTCCTCCCTTGATTCACTAATAGAATGTCAGAGCCACTCTTCCTACTACAACAGAAGGTGAAAAGGAGGCTCACTACTAAGAAAAACCTCCACAACTTCTATGATTATCCTACTGATTTCTCTTCTTCCCATTTACACCACTAAAGATTCTATTACATCAAATATAAGAGGTCAAAATCCAACCATGTTATCCATATTAATCTCTAAATAAATGATCTATCCAATATCTCTACATAGTAATAAGGATTCAACATAAACACAAGCGATCTAATATCTGATTGCAAACCCTTTAGGTACTTATGTACCTTTATCTGCTCATTTTCCACTATGTAGGGTGAAAAATGGAGAAGAGAATATTTTTTTATTCCAACACTGAACGCTCTCCCTATTATAAATATTAAACTCCCAATACATCTCCAGAATTACAGTCTCTGGAAAAAAACTACTGAAAGAATAGGGTTTTGAAACCCTTCTCATCTAGGTGCACATGTTTGCATTCCAAGAACATATAATTCCACCATTTCTTTCTAGACCCCTTGAGTATTATCACTATGGGTTTACCCTCAAGTTCTAAGGTGTCTCTATAATTTAAATGACTTAATAAATACATTATTTCCATCCATCTTCCTCTTGATGTTCAGTCATTCATTTAGATGATGGTGGATTCTCTTGTAATAAATCTTTGGATCGATATATCTCTCCTCCAGCTCTTATTTGTACCTTAATAATAGTGTTATGAACTAATATTACATTTTGATCAATAGAACATGATTAATGTATGATACTATCAAAGATTTTTTGATCTATAGGTGGATTCCCTTAAGGAACATCTGTTGCACCTTCCAAATGAACTCGTGGAAGACATCTTGGAGGCATATTGGTGAAAACAGAAACATAATAATGATCAAACAATAGAAAAAATATCAGTTCAAACTAGAAAATTCATAAGAATAAAATGAGATTTCAAAACAAGAACCCAAAATTAAAGACACGCATGCTAGAATCCTATAGACACATGGGTCTAATTATGACAAGATGTAGCCAAACACTCATCACAATGTACATATCATGTCCTGACAATCCCATATCTTGTCTAACAGATATCTTAAGACATGGAATCTGGAGGAAATACCTCCTCTAAAATAATTTTGCAACAAACCAAACTTTGATAACATCAAAATCGATACATAACCTATTCCATTAAATACATGAAGGGTGTTCCCAACTCCAATGGGCCGGTGACAATAACTTAGGCATCAAATGGCATAAGAGACAAAACAATTTCTCCCAACCTAAATAGCCACATGGAATATATATATATATACATACATAGAATGAAATAAATATAGTATGACTAATGATTATATATATATATAATTATAGTTAAAATACATCGGAAATAAACAATTGCAAATACATAAATCATATGAAAAAAAATCACTGACTCACTATGGAACCTTGCCTTTCCCTACACTGGAATACATAGAATGGTCTACACACCACCTAAGTAGTGTGTTGGTTGTGAGATAATACATCTAATATGATCCCACATAGTTATTCCATATCTAGTATCTTTAGTGAAATTCATGTATTCTTATTTTATGTTAAACATGGAATGATATGCAGTAAGAGTGTTTTATAGAAAACATGGTAAAAATTTCCCTTTTACATAGTTTTAAGACAAATAATATATAACATGTATATCAAGGATTACTCATAAATCCGATCAATATTAAATATAAATAAATTCACAGGAATCAGGGACCATGATAACTATACGTTATACTAGAATACTACTCGTACAATATTAAATAATTTCCACTATATATTTTCTTGTACATAGACCTACGAATCATTGGAATACCCCATGAGTAAAACATCCTAATAATCAAAAAACATGGATGATGGCCTCAAGCCAGACCCTCAACATATGTACCCATGGTAACACTTGTGCTCATTTTCAAAAATCAATTTCAATTATTCAAAAGTACCCATTTATTTTCAATTATCCAAAACCATAAAAAACCATTTTTCTTTCGAAAAAACGTTTTCAAAATAAAAAAATTCTTTCCAATTTAATAAATAAATTTATAAAGAAAGTGAAGTCCATCTAATTATCATAGTCTGGAGACAATACTACCCACCAAAAAAATTTGGTCACACGTGCCCACAATAGGATCCACCCTAAACAAGACCAAACAATTCTAGTGGGGACCCTATATTCCCATCCATATACCTTAAGAGATATTTAATTGTAAAATAAATGTTTTGGCGAAAAAGTGGAAACCACATACCTCAATAATGATTGACAACTACACAATGACAAATAAAGAACGACCTCCAGAATGAGAACTCACAAAGTATCTTAAAGGAAAACAAGATAAAACACCAATGTAGATGGTAGGATTTGATAATTCAACCTAAGGGTGCTACCATGATCAAATATAAATGGAGAAGCGGGAAGCTTAATCACCCTGAGAGATGCACTAGAATTTTATATGTGATCGAGTGTTGATCTAATCGATCTAGAAGGAGTGAAGTCTCTCAAAAACAACTAAAGAGAGATATATGTCAAGGGTGAAGAAGCCCTGCGAAAAGAAAAGATAAAAAACTGATGTGCTTGTTTTTTAAAACTAGATGTTTTCTATTTTATGATTTTTAATATGTTTACACACATTAAAATCCATAATGTACAAGTATACCGAAAACTTAATCTCCTTGAAGTAAAAATATGTTTTTTAAATTAGTCATGATGTGAAACCACTTTTCAAGACATGTAAAATTTAACATCATCAATCCTCTTTCATGTCCTGTACCAAACAACAATTACATGGTGTGTAACCCAGTTATATGGAATGAAATCCTTTTGTGTCATGTGGAAAAATCTGGTCAATTTTGAAAGCCCAAAAATTCTCATACTTCAGCATTATAGGTATCCTCCAAATGAAAATTTAGGGGGAAACTAAGATGATGATTAGGGTGTATCTAATGAAACAGTAACTGTATGTTACATTTATTGATGAAAAATATATATAGAACACTATCTAATGTTCGAAAAAAATGTTATATGCCTCTTTCCATTGATTACCAGGATTCAAAATCTATTTATATTTTCATAACACTAATCCAATATATAATGAATTAGGCTGAGATAATTGACGGAAATGATGATTTGGTTCATTTTCTAGATAGATTAGTATGGTATACATTTGACGCACAATATCCTTATTTTCCAACTGAGGTATATAATGTCATGTTCCGTCTATCTTGTGATGGTTTTAATCTATTTGGTCGGATTCAAACTAAACACAGCATGTGTAAAATTTTTATTCATATTTATAATATTCCTCTATAGATGTTTATGGAAAAACCATTAAATTCATTGAGTATAATAATATATATACCTTAATATCCAAGAAGTGATATAGACTTCTACTTGTAACGTTTAATAAAAGAGTTGAAGTAACTTTTGGATATGGGTCTGAACACATTTGATGCTTCTTTAAGAAAAAATATTCTTGATGCATGATTCCCTTTAATGGACTACAAATTATTTCAGTACTCATGAAATGATTTTTGGTTGGTGAAAATGTAAAAATCTCATATCCTATTTGAATGAATAATACAAGATCGATAAGGCTTAAATATTATCATATTCTCAGTTTTATAGATTAAATTCATAAAGCTGAACATTTGGATACAATACTAAAATATGATGTACATTGTTTTAGAAAATATAACATAATAATAGATAGTACATTGAAAAATGATTGTAACACTCTAGATTTTTTATGAGTAATATTTTGTTCAAAGAAATCTTTCACTGCACACATTCTTGGCTTACTATACACGCAATCGCAACCTTCCTCGATAGCTTGCGTCGTACGCAATACCGAGTTTCACTAAACAACGATATGCTATTAAAATATTATTAAAACTAGCCGTTATGAATAGTAATAACCAGTTTTTGAAATTTTATAAATTTTATTTTTCAAAATGGACTTCATTTTTGGATTCGGAATACCGAAATTAGCCTAGGGTGAAATTTTGGTATTTTTCTGAAAACTTTCAATTTTTGATGAATAGTGAAACCACTAAGTGGTAGGTTAAAAACTGAATTTTGCATAAAACATAATTTTACCGCTTCTGTGAATGGAATTTCGAAAATCTGACAGACACGGGTGATATCAGTAAGTAAAATGTGGTTCAATGAGATAAAAATAATTTTTTGGTGAATAGTAACTTTTTACTTTTTTTATCGTGGTTAATAGTAAATAGGGTAACTAAGGGTAAATATGATGTTACTATTACACTAACACATGTCCTAATTCAATTGGATAAGTGTAATTCAACCAAAAACGACCTTATGAATAAAATATGACCATTTAGGCCCACTTGATTTAGATTAGGACATTTATTATTAATTTATTTAAAGAAGGGTTAAAATAGTTAAAATCAAGGTTTAATAAGTAAATCATTTTTAATATGGTATTATACATAAGATAAATTCGACAATAAATATTCATTGGAAAGCTAAAAAGATTTCCTACATAATGGTATTTTATTTATAATTTTTAGATATTAAATAATATAATTTAATTATGACACAACGATGATGCAGTAATTATCTTATTTATGAAATATTGACATAATTGATGTTATAAACACCAAAATAAATGTAATTTGAGACTTTTTATGAATTAAACTAATTTTCTAGGTTACTATGACATATTAGTGTTGATGTAATCAACTTGGTTCGAACATATAATTCTGTTATGACTTTCACAAAAATCATATATCAAATAGTGTCAAAATTGACACAAAATAGTTTTTAAATAAAATAAAATATTATTAATTGTTATTTTATTCCAAAAAATCTATGGTTCGGCCAAATGACTTAGATAAGGATATATATATTAATAATAAACAATTTGGGGTTCTTTTGGAATGTTATAGTAAGTGTATTAACCATATAGTGAAAGAAAACAAAAAGACATGGTAAAAGTTAAATTATTTAACTTAGAGTTAAATCTAATTGATAAGGTTAAAATAATACCCTAAACTTGTCCAAATCCTATTGGTTGATAGTATTTCGACCCATCCCCACTTTAGCTTCGAAATAAGACCCTTTGGAACCATTATAAACCGATTTTGACTTTAATATAAAATAATATTTTGAGATATTCCTAAGGTGCCCCTCTCCTCCCTTATAAAAGGGCACCTCCTCCCCCTCCTCCTCACACAAATTTGAGCACTCAAGCTCGTCCAACCCCGGTCATTTTCTCCTACCCACTTCCCTAGAATAATCCTAGAGGTCCTGGTCTTCTTCAAAGACCAATCTTAGTTCCCTAAGTGGAGGATTCAAAGAAGCGTTCCAAAGAAGAGGTAATATCCATTACCGATCTTTTCAATTTCTTTCTTATTCAACTTCTTCTTCTTTAGTTTTTTCATGATGAAGTAATAACATATGTATTACTTACATACTGATATGTTATTATAAATATGAAACAACCCTAATTCACCTTCTATCCATCCTACGGAAATATGAAATCACCGCGCGTGCGTACGAACGGAATACCGTCTCCACGTCGTGGTGTAATCTATTTTCCACCATCACCTTAAAAGGATGGGTATAATGGTGTAATGAGTAACTATTTATGATTATTATAATGTAATATTGATACTGAATTAATATATATATACTCCAATACAATTACACGATCATAGGAACGATATCATCACTCATGTGTACGTACGGAATACCGTCTCCACGATGTGAAGCGACTCGTTCTACATGATCATCATTACATAGTAATTATATAAATGAATTGAATGAATAAATATGATATATGTTACACTAATACCATTCTAGATATTAAAAGAAGAATAAGAATTTATTCGGCAAAACACGCATAAGAACAAAAGGCATTAAAGACCCGAGTAACAAGTAACAATGAAATATTACTAACAAGAAGCTAAGAATATGACTATATATGATATCATATCAATATGTATGATTCTGGAATAAGTCAATAACATTATTTAAACCATTATACAGGAGCTTCGGACATGTACAAAGAAAATCGGACTTAAGGTAAGGGGAAATATCACAATCTCATTTTTATCCGAGATTGTTTATACTTTGGTATTTACTGGGGTGTATTTTATCATCCACATCCATGTTCCCTCAATATGTAATATTGTTTCCATCCACTTACAATAGTTTAAATCCAATTTTACCCTTCGGTGAGTTTTTAGTAATGAATATGAAAGAATCTTTTGTCGTACGAGGTACTTTTTGACTTTTCCGACAAAAGTACAAAGAATGTTTTTTTAACTTATACGGCATGAATGGGTTTTTAAAACATTATTTCCAAGAAGCTTACTTTACAAGTTTTCAAGTTTATTTTTGATCAACTTCTATTAGTTTATAATTGTATGACATGTTATGAAAAGAAAAGTGTTTTTGAAGAAGAAATGATATTATCCTCAAGAATGGAGTTCAAGTGTTTTATCAAAATTATTTTCCATCTAAGGTAACAAAGGGTTCTGTTTTTATCCCTATTATTACATTGATTTAATCATGTTATGATGGAAATATTTTTATGAATTCCTTTATCTTATTGTTTTATGATGTCATGTTGTTTAAGAATCCCATTTTTATTACATGGTTTATGTTATGATGTATGGTTTATGATTTTGTGGAACACATAAGAATGGTTTCATTATGAGATGGGTGGGACCTATATCTCCCTCCAATGCATTGGGTAAAGATTTTATATCTCATGAGATAGACATGGCTAGAACAGTAGGTTATACCGGTTCAGTGAAATAGGACTGGAACGAGGGTGACTCGGTTCAGAAAGGGACTTTGTCCACTAAGATAGTCTTGGAAATGAGTCATGACTAACAAGAAATGATTTTCCATGATTACGTGTGCATGCAACAATGTTTCAAGTTTCATGTTATGATTATGGGGATCTCATTTTCACTTCTATGATTTATTCCATGTCAAGATATTATGATCTCTTTTGCAGGTTATGATTTTCAAAAAGATATGATATGATTTTTATTTCCTTTATTTTCCCTTGCTGAGCATTTGAGCTCACCAATTTATGTTATCTTTTCCCCAGGTCAGGAAGATGGATATTAAGTAGAATATGCTAAAAGGGACCCTAGATATGATGAAATAAATGGGAGACACTGTAGAAGATTTATGAACCATTTGTTTATGTTTCCCAGTTTTTAACGACACTATACCTATACGGTCCTTTGTGGTTTTGCCATATGTTGTAATAAGTGTGCTTCCATTTTTTAAGTATTAACAATTTATGTAAAGTATGGGTCATTATAGTTGGTATCAGAGGAATGGTATAGTCAACCTTTGAAAACTAGGATGTGAAAGTCTTAGTAAGAACCCTAAGGATAAGTCTAAGCATAGAACACAATCTTAGTGTTTTAGAAATGGCCCTGAATACCCTAGGATAAGACCTTAAGTGTGAAATTTTATCCTTGATTATGTGTTTTTCCTATTATAATTAGTGTTGCTCACACTATTCTTCTTGGTTTTAGTCAATGGCTCGAACCCAAAGGAACCGTGTTAATGCGGAATGTGATGGGCAATGCAATGATTTTCCCCCTGAGCAACCAAACGATATGGGAGCTGGAATGCAAAATCTTGTAGCCATGCTCACACAACTTTCTCAAGATATGAATCATGCAGGACTTCCAAACGAGCAAAGGAAGGAGAAACATTCTGTTGAATCCTTCACGAGGCAGCGTCCACCTTCTTTCAGCGGGTCTACTGATCCATTAGTTGCTGAACAATGGATTAGCACTACTGAAAAGATATTTTCAGTTCTTCAATGTTCTGAACATGATAAATTCATCCTAGCAGTGTATCGTTTGGAAGGAGATGTTGATGAATGGTGGAATCTTATTAAGAATATGAGGCAAAGGGAAGAAATTGAGTCTATGGAATGAGACGAGTTCAAGAACTTATTTTTCAATAAGTACTTCCCTCGTATTCTCCAAACAATGTTGGAGAAAGAGTTTCTTGAACTGAAGCAAAGGGATGATGAATCTGTTGGTACCTATGAAGCAAATTTTACAAGACATTCAAGGTACGCTTCTGGTATTATTATCCAACCTGAGAGTAATATCGATCAATTCTTTAGTGGCTTAAAACCAAGTCTTCGAAGGGAGTTAACCATAAGGGACTTCAATAGCTACAAGGAAATCGTTCGATGTGCTCTCAAAGTCGAGATGGAGATTGGAGTAACCCATCAGTCACATGGGTTTGATAAGAAGAGGAAGATGGAAAATTCAATGGAAAATCTAAAGAGAACACTGAAAAGAAGATGAGCTTTCCCTTATGCTCAAAGTGTGGAAAGAAACATGGAGGGATTTGTCTTAAAGGGACAGGTAAATGTTTCAAATGTGGAAAGGAAGGTCATCGGGCATTTGAATGCTGCGATAATGGGAAGAAGATGTCTAATGATGCAATCAAAGGAAGGGATACACAGAATGAACCTACTACACTTCAATGTTTCATGTGCAAGGAGATGGGGAATTATGCCAATCAATTCCCAAATCCAAGGGTTGATGATGATGGTCGATGTCAACAAAATCTTATGGATAAAGACAAAGGAAAGTCAAATTCAATTTCTATCATCGATGTGGAGTACGATAACGAAGTGGTGAAAGGTACACTTACCATCCACTCTAAAGTAGAAAATGTTTTATTTGATTCTGGATCCACCCACTCTTTTATTTCTAATGAATTTTCTAAGGGTATCACCGTATTACCTCAACAATTAGATGTTGAGTTTGCTGTGACAACACCTAATGGAAAAACAATCACACCAAAAGTTTATAATTCTTCTCTGATCGAAGTTTGTGGGAAAGGGCTTCCTACAAATCTTGTGATCCTTCCTTTAGTGGAATTTGATGTGATTCTTGGCATGGATTGTCTTTCTCTACATGGAGCTCATATCAATTGCCAAATAATGGAAGTCACATTTCATATTCTAGATCAATCTACGATCGTCTATCGATGCGAGGATGAATATAAACTTCCAGTGGAAATTCCTTCCATCTTATGGGACTTGATTCCACTAAATGAAGGTTATTTATCTCAAATGGTTGGTGAGAAACATATGATTAAGAATATGCCTATCGTACGAGAGTTTGATGATGTCTTTCCAGAGGAATTATCAGGTCTTCCACCAAATCGTGAAGTTGGGTTTTCAATAGAACTCGTACCGGGTTCTTTGCCTATTTCAAAGACACCATATATAATGGACCCAATTGAGTTGCATGAATTGAAGATGCAACTCCAAGAGAATCTTGATAAGGGATTCATACGCCCTAGTGCATCACCTTGGGGAGCACCTATTCTATTTGTTAAGAAGAAAGATGGATCAATGAGACTCTGCATTGATTATCGAGAACGTAACAAGATCACTATCAAGAACAAATATCCTCTCCCACGCATTGATGACTTATTTGACCAACTACGCGGAGCTCAATAATTTTCCAAGATTTATCTTCGTTCAGGGTATCATCAATTAAGGGTCAAAAGGGAGTATATACCAAAGACGGCTTTCCGTACAAGGTATGGACACTATGAATTTATAGTGATGCCATTTGGTCTTACTAATGCCCCAACTATCTTCATGGATCTAATGAATAGAGTCTTTAGAGACTATCTTGATCAATGTGTGGTAGTCTTTATAGACGATATTATTGTCTATTCAAAGAGAAAGGAAGAGCATGAAGATCACTTGAGAATTATATTGAAGACCCTGAGAAAGGAGAAGCTTTATGCCAAATTTACCAAGTTTGAATTTTGTCTTCAAAAAGTTGCATTTTTGGGTCACATAATCTCAAAAGAGAGGATATCTGTGAATCCAGCAAAAACAGAGGTTATCGAAAGATGGTCAAGACCAACAATAGTAACTCAGATCCGAAGTTTTCTTGGTTTGGCTGGATATTATCGACGTTTTTTAAAGGATTTTTCAAGATTATCCAATCCACTCACCATGTTGACTCGGAAAGGAGTTAAGTTTGTTTGGAAAGAGGAATGTGAAGAGAATTTCAAGGAGTTGAAAAGAAGGTTATCCAGTGCACCTGTGCTCACACTGCCTTGTAGTGGAGAAAGGTTTGTGATCTACAATGATGCATCCAAGAAGGGATTGGGGTGTGTTCTTATGCAAAATGATATGGTGATAGCTTATGCCTCACGGCAGTTGAAAATCCATGAGCAAAATTACCCAACACATGATTTGGAGTTGGCTTCGGTAATCTTTGCATTAAATATTTGGAGGCATTACCTTTATGGTGAAAGGTGTGATATTTATACTGATCATAAAAGTTTAAAGTATATTTTCACACAAAAGGAGCTGAATATGCGTCAAAGAAGATGGTTGGAGCTGATTAAGGATTATGACTGCTCAATCCATTACCACCCTGGGAAAGCAAACAAGGTGGAAGATGCATTAAGTCGACAAGACCATGCTAGTTTATCCATGATGAGGACCACAAAAGATCCAATATTTATGGATTTACAAAGGATGGATCTTGGAATTATAATGGAAGGGGAAAAATCTTATCTTTCTCAAATTAATGTTCAACCATATATACATGTGAATATTAAAGAGGCACAGAAAGAAGATGTAGAGTTACAAATGAAGGTGAGAAATGTTCCTGAATTCAACCTTGATTGTGATGGGATAATAAAGTTCAGGAATCGGGTTTGTGTTCCTCCCATCCCCGAATTAAAGAAGGAGCTACTGGATGAGGCTCATAGTTCATCATTCTCTATTCATCCTGGAAGCACGAAGATGTATAGGGACCTGAAAGAGTACTTATGGTGGGATGGCATGAAAAGAGATGTTGCTGAATATGTCTCTCGATGCTTGGTTTGTCAACAAGTTAAAGCTGAGAGACAGAAGTCTAAGGGGATGTTACAGCCATTACCCATACCCGAATGGAAATGGGAAAACATCACTATAGACTTTGTCACAGGACATCCTAAAACATCAAAAGGAAATAATGCTATTTGGGTCATAGTTGATCGTCTTACAAAGTCTGCACACTTCATTGCTATTAGAGAGGATTTCTCTCTAGATCAGCTTGCCATGATATATGTAAAGGAAGTGGTAAGATTGCATGGAGTACCACTTTCTATTATATCTGATCGGGATCCAAGATTTACCTCGAAGTTCTGGCGAATTCTTCAGCAAAATCTGGATACAGAGTTGAGTTTCAGCACTGCTTATCATCCACAGACAGACAGTCAGTCTGAGAGAACAATTCAAACCCTAGAAGATATGTTGAGAGCTTGCTCTTTCTATTTCAAAGGAGGTTGGGATCAACACCTACCTTTGGTGGAATTTTCTTATAATAATATCTTTCACTCCAGTATTCAGATGGCTCCTTATGAAGCTCTCTATGGAAAGAAATGCAGGACTCCAACTTACTGGGATGAAGTTGGGGAAAGAAAGCTATTAGGACCTGATCTCATTGATGAAATGGCAGAAAAGTTCAGATCTATTCAACAACACATAAGAGCAGCTCAGAGTCGACAGAAAAGTTATGCCGACAACCGAAGAAAAGACATAGGGTTTTAAGTGGGTGATAAAGTGTTCTTACGAATATCTCCATGGAAGAGGGTTATGAGATTTGGAAAGAAGGGGAAGTTGAGACCTAGATATATCGGTCCTTTCAAAATACTGGATCGTGTTGGAAAGGTAGCTTACCGATTGGCGCTTCCACCGAATCTCTCTCAAGTTCACGATGTGTTCCATGTATCTCTCCTGAGAAAGTACATACCTGATCCTTCACATGTACTCAGCTCAGAAGTTGTACCGCTGGAGCAAGATCTTTCTTATGAAGAATAGCTGATAGAGATTCTGGATCGTAGCGAAAAATTCCTACGAAACAAGACCACTCGATTGGTGAAAGTTTTATGGAGGAACCACCAATTAGAAGAAGCTACATGGGAGCTTGAGGATATTATGAGGGAGAAGTATCCTCATCTGTTTGTTACAAAGTGACGAATTTCGAGGGCGAAATTCTTTTTAAGGGGGGTAGAATGTAACACTCAAGATTTTTTTATGAGTAATATTTTGTTCAAAGGAATCTTTCACTACACACTAGCTTGGCTTACTTTACACGCAATCGTGACCTTCCTCGATAGCTTGTGTCGTACGCAATACCGAGTTTCACTAAACAATGATATGCTATTAAAATATTATTAAAACTAGCCGTTATGAATAGTTATAACCACTTTTTGAATTTTTATAAATTTTAGTTTTCAAAATGGACTTCATTTTTGGATTCGGAATACCGAAATTAGCCTAGGGTGAAATTTTGGTATTTTTCAGAAAACTTTCAATTTTTGATGAATAGTGAAACCACTAAGTGGTAGGTTAAAAACTGAATTTTGCATAAAACTTAATCTTACCGCTTCTGTGAATGGAATTTCAAAAATCTGACAGACACGGTTGATATCAGAATGTAAAATTTGGTTCAATGAGATAAAAATATTTTTTTGTTGAATAGTAACTTTTTACTTTTTTTTATCGCGGTTAATAGTAAATAGGGTAACTAAGGGTAAATATGATATTACTATTACCCTAACACATGTCCTAATTTTATTGGATAAGTGTAATTCGACCAAAAACAACTTTATGAATAAAATATGACCATTTAGGCCCACTTGAGTTAGATTAGGACATTTATTATTAATTTATTTAAAGAAGGGTTAAAATAGTTAAAATCAAAGTTTAATAAGTAAATCATTTTTAATATGGGGTTATACATAAGATAAATTCGACAATAAATATTAATTAGAAAGATAAAAATATTTCCTACATTATGGTATTTTATTTATAATTTTTAGACATTAAATAATTTAATTTAATTTTGACACAACGATGATGCAGTAATTATCTTATTTATGAAATATTGACATAATTGATGTCATAAACACCAAAATAAATGTAATTTGAGACTTTTTATGAATTAAACTAATTTTATAGGTTACTATGATATATTATTGTTGATTTAATCAACTTGTTGCGAACATATAATTAGGTTATGACTTTCACAAAAATCATATATCAAATAGTGTCAAAATTGACACAAAGTAGTTTTTAAATAAAATATTATATTATTAAATGTTATTTTATTCCTAAAAATCTAAGGTTCGGCCAAATGACTTAGATAAGGATGTATATATTAATAATAAACAATTTGGGGTTCGTTTGGCATGTTATAATTAGTGTATTAACAATATAGTGATAGAAAACAAAAAGGCATGGTAAAAGTTAAATTATTTAACATAGAGTTAAATCTAATTGATAAGGTAAACATAATACCCTAAACTTGTCTAAATCCTATTGGTTTATAGGATTTCGACCCATCCCCACATTATCTTCGAAATAAGACCCTTTGGAACCATTATAAACCGATTTTGACTTTAATATAAAATAATATTTTGAGATATTCCTAAGGTGCCCCTCTCCTCCCTTATAAAAGGGCACCTCCTCCCCCTCCTCCTCACACCAATTTGAGCCCTCAAGCTCGGCCAACCCCTGCCATTTCCTCCTCTCCACTTCCCTAGAATAATCCTAGAGGTCCTGGTATTCTTCGAAGACCAATCTTAGTTCCCTAAGTGGAGGATTCAAAGAAGCGTTCCAAAGAAGTGGTAATATCCATTACCGATCTTTTCAATTTCTTTCTTCTTCAACTTCTTCTTCTTTAGTTGTTTCATGATAAAGTAATAACATCAGTATTACTTACATACTGATATGTTATTATAAATATGGACCAACCCTAATTCACCTTCTATCCATCCTACGGAAATATGAAATCACTGCGCGTGCGTACGTACGGAATACCGTCTCCACGCCGTGGTGTAATCTATTTTCCACCATCACCTTACAAGGATGGGTATAATGGTGTAATGAGTAACTATTTATGATTATTATAAAATAATATTGATACTGAAATAATATATATATACTCCAATACAATTCCACGGTCATAGGAACGATATTATCACTCGTGCGTACGTACGGAATACCGTCTCCACGATGTGAAGCGACTCGTTCTACATGATCATCATTACATAGTAATTATATAAATGAATTGAATGAATAAATATGATATATGTTACACTAATACCATTCTAGATATTAAAATAAGAATAAGAATTTATTCGGAAAAACACGCATAAGAACAAAAGGCAATAAAGTCCCGAGTAACAAGTAACAATGAAATATTACTAACAAGAAGCTAAGAATATGACCATATATGATATCATATCAATATGTATGATTCTGGAATAAGTCAATAACATTATTTAAACCATTATACAGGAGCTTTGGACACGTACAAAGAAAATCAGACCTAAGGTAAGGGGAAATATTACAATCTCATTTTTATCCGAGATTGTTTATACTTTGGTATTTACTGGGGTGTATTTTATCATCCACATCCATGTTCTCTCAATATGTAATATTGTTTCCATCCACATAAAATAATTTAAATCCAATTTTACCCTTCGGTGAGTTTTTAGTAAAGAATATGAAAGGAATCTTTTGTCGTACGAGGTACTTTTTGACTTTTCCGAAAAAAGTACAAAGAATGTTTTTTTAACTTATACGACATGAATGGATTTTTAAAACATTATTTCCATGAAGATTACTTTACAAGTTTTCATGTTTATTTTTGATCAACTTCTTTTAGTTTATAATTGTATGACATGTTAAAAAAAGAAAAGTGTTTTTGAAGAAGAAAGGATATTTTCCTCATGAATGGAGTTCAAGTGTTTTATCAAAATTATTTTCCATATAATATAATAAAAGGTTCTGTTTTTATCCATATTATTACATTTATTTGATCATGTTGTGATGGAAATATTTTTATGAATTCCTTTATCTTATTGCTTTATGATGTCATGTTGTTTAAGAATCCCATATTTATTACATGGGTTATGCTATGATGTATGGTTTATGATTTTGTGGCACACATAAGAATGGTTTCATTATGAGATGGGTGGGACCTATATCTCCCTCCAATGCATTGGGAAAAGATTTTATATCTCATGAGATAGACATGGCTTGAACGGTAGGTTATACCGGTTCAGTGAAATAGGACTGGAACGAGGGTGACTCGGTTCAGAAAGGGACTTTGTCCACTAAGATAGTCTTGGCAATGAGTCATGACTAACAAGAAATGATTTTCCATGATTATGTGTGCATGACACAAAGTTTCATGTTTCATGTTATGATTATTGGGATCTCATTTTCACTTCTATGATTTATTCCATGTTAAGATATTATGATCTCTTTTGCATGTTATGATTTTCAAAAAGATATGATATGATTTTTATTTCCTTTATTTTCCCTTGCTGAGCATTTGAGCTCACCCTTTTATGTTTTCTTTTCCCCAGGTCAGGAAGATGGATATTAAGTAGAATATGCTAAAAGGGACCCTAGATATGATGAAATAAATAGGAGACACTGTAGAAGATTTATGAACCAATTGTTTATGTTTCCCAGTTTCTAAAGACACTATACCTATATGGTCCTTTGTGGTTTTTTCATATGTTGTAATAAGTGTGCTTCCATTTTGAAGTATTAAAAATGTATGTAAAGTATGGGTCGTTATAATGATGACTTTTTCTATTCTGTGATTTGGAGGATTAGACAAACTATACAATAAATCAATGTTTACAAAATTAATTACAAAATAACTAACATGATTCAAATGTTCTAGAACATTAAAAATAATTTTAACTTCTGAGAAATACCATGAAAAATATTTTAAAAACATGGGATGATAATGACAATCAAAGTAATGGATATAAGGAATGAAAAACTTTCAGCCCAGTGAATACATGAAAACACATTAAAAACCCTTTTCTTGAAAACACAAATGACTGAATAGAAAAACCATGAATTTTTTTAGGTACCTCATTAATATATCAATATTACATTAAAACATACAAAAGGAATAAACTTTTAGTCTACATCCATATTTGTAGTGCCTAATGCATTGAAGAGTTATAATGGGGCTCACCCATCATATATTTAGATATAATTGGCTCAACTCAACATATATATATATATATCTGTTGGATATCAAACCATCATATATTGATTTATAATGGGAAAAACTAATAATAATGCATTTATAAGGAACATATCATGAATAGAACTCTTCATAACTCATTTAAAAACCTGAGAAAAACACATTTGGATATTATAATACCCTATTATTTTAAAAAATCACATTTAAAATATAAAAGTCATACACATAAAAATTAAATCATAAATCTAAATATAAATTTGATATTGAAAACAATAATGTAATAAGGCATTATAAAATTGGGATAAATCTCTCAAACCGTATAAAAAATTATTTTTGAATTTTGTAAAAGACACATTTAATACGATTTCCAAATGAATGTCCCTTATATAACAAATGAAAAATATCCCATTTTTTTAAAACACGAGTGAAATTAAAACATTAATAAAAATATATATACATTCACAAAAAACAATTTTTATACCATCAACATAAAATTGAATGATTTATAAAAATAAATCATGAAAAATTTTAAAAAAATGCTTCTGTTATTGAGTTCCTTACCTCAGGTTCGACTTACTTGAAATGTGTTCAAAAAGCCTATATAATTGTTTGAATAGTGTTATTAATATATTAAATAACATAACTCTTATTTAAACCTCCATAAATTATCAATTTATAACATTTTCCACCCATTTATGAAAAAAATATTTTTTTATTTCCATAGTTTCAGGATTGTTCATTTCATGGATTCCAATGAAATTTTGTTATTTACATCAGTTACAAATATAAATAATACTCCATATGTGAGAAAAAATATATATTTAATTCATTTTATAAAATTACATATGAATTTAAACTTGAAATGATTTCAGTAAAAGGGAAATAAAAACACATCGTCCACAAACGCGCTGACTTGATACATCACAGACAACAATTTCGTTATTTAAGAATAAAGTACTAGATGAGAGATTTTATGATTCATATACAATAAAAAAATAATTTCAGTATATATATGATATTTGAGTTGTCATGAATCATTGTATAGGAGGTGATGGTAAGGAAGAAGTGAAAAAAAAATTAAAAGAGAATAAAAATGAATATTACTTAATGAAAATTCTTCTATGAGAACATCCTTAAGGATTACAGAAGTGGTCGTTTCCTGATACCAGGAGCACTAGAATGTGGAAAGTGATAAGGAGAAGGTATTTTTTATAATATATTAAAGAATTAAGGATCTCGGTGATGAATATTTGTGAAGGAGGGATACTCCTATTACAATTTAGGTGAGGGTAACTTATGAATTACTCAAATTATTAAAATATAATTAACATATTTTTGGGTTAAATACTTCCCAAAAGTCGTTAAATAATAAATTTTTTACATTTTCTAAGGAATATTTAAATTTTGGAAATTTTTCAACAATTTATTTATTAATAAATATTTTATGTAAATATTATATTTGTGAAAATATTTTCTTTCAAATTAAACAGTAAACATGATTAAGATAATAAACAAATCAAAACAATGATTAAAAATGGTTTCAAATTTTTTATTAGATAAGATATATATTAAATTAATATATATAATCCATTAATTATCATAAAATATAAAATTAATTTTTTTTATTTTTTTTATTATTAATTTTGTTTTTTCTTTAATTAAATAATATTTTTGTCATAATTATTCAAGTCATTATGGAATTTATTTACTTCCAAAAAAATGAAAATTAAATTTAAAATATAATATAAATTACCTATTATTTGGAACAAAATTTATGACGGAAAAAAAACCTCTAATAAACCATAAACTAAAATTTTATACATACTAATGTTTATCATGTGAACACCTTGACTTACTTTTAAATAAAATATTCTAAAGGCATTCATGTGATTCTTATAGGACAAAATGTCCTAAATTAGAATAAAAATGATATATTGGTAAAAAAAATTATTATTGAAAAATAATTAACCAAAACATGGATTATTTTAAAATTACAATACATTTAATTAAAATATTTTTTTTATTTTTTTATAATTGCACACACACTGCATCAGTGTTTCAAATTAATTAATGTTACTTATATTATATATTTAAATTAAAATTTAATTTTATCATATAAATAAATTAATTTTGTTCAATATAATGTTAAATATTCATTCATTATTTATATTTACTCATATATGTGTCAAAAAAACATCTATAATTTTTTATTATGTTTTTATTACAATGTGCAAGCATTTCACATGTATTTGGATAATTAATATTTTATACACTGATAAATATTTAAATTTAAGAGCTAAAATCATAAATAATAAAATAAAAAATGTCGGATAATAACTTTTACCACTCAACTATTATTTATAAGGAACCAAATTTGATATTTCTAATGATGCGTACGCGTTGTGTCGCCACTAACAACAAATTGTATACTTATCATGAAAAAAATTATAAAAACCATGTTATGAAATATTTAGGTACAATATTACTCTAATAAAATATGAATTTAGTAATTAAACAAATTTTATAAATATTATATGACATTACTTTGTGATGAAATCGCAAATAAAATATGTATTTTAAACAATATTTTATTTTTTTACTATTTACCAAAAAAATATAGTTTTTCTAAAAATACTCCAAATTTCACCTTATTCTAATTATAATATTCCAATTTGAAATATTATTTTATTTTTAAAAACTATTTTTTATTAAATTCTACATAATATAATTAAATTATTTATACACAAAAATAAATAAAAAAATTATTTTTTTGAAGAAATCATATTTCGGAAGATTGAAATGTATTTAATTATAATTATGAAATTAGTTTCTAATAAAAAAAATTCATATTTATTTGGAACATTATATTTTTTTCAGAATAATTTATTTATATTCATTTCTGTTAAATTTATCTTCAAGTCTATGAAATTCATGAAATAATATTTTTTTGTTCACAAATCCTTGATGTGGCATGATATTTCCTTTAAAAAACATGTGATTATACGTTATCCCCCATTAAATGAATTTTATTTAAAAAATTTATGAATTTTACTTATAATTCATAATTTACATATTGAAAATTAAGAAAAAAATATTTTCTTATGTTCATTTAATTAACAAAAAGTTCAAAATTAAATTGTATTTCCTATTTTTTTAAAAGTTAACATATAATCTCAAAATTTATCTAGACCATTCCACTAATTGAAAAATTCAATCCGTGAACCCTATCTTCTATATTCAGTAATAAAAAAAGCAGTGTATTCTTTTTTTAAAAATTATAAGAGAAAAAATTCACAGAACATTATACAGTCGAGGACCTTTGGTCATCAAGGTTTTGGATGATTAGAATAACCATACATTAAATTCAAATTTTAAAAAATATAAATTAACTAATTGTATTAATCTACACTAGCACCATAAATATCCTTTTAACTTCAAAGGAATCAATTTAGAAACATTTTAAAACACTAGGATAAGAATAAAAAGCTCTATAAGTGTCATAAATAATGATAAATAGTTAGTTTAATGAAAAAAAGAAACACATTAAAACCATTTTCTTGAAAACTCAAAAGCATGAATAGAAAAATCATACAGTTTTATTGGAAAATAATTAACACATCACTATTACATTCACACTTACAAAATAAATAACATTTTGTTCTACTTCATTCTCCGGAATACCAAATTCATTGAAGAGATATAATGGGTCTACCCCATCATATCTTGAGCTATAATGGGTTCAACCTATCTTATCCTGATATATAATGGGTATAAAACCATCATATCTTGAGCTATAATGGTTTCAACCTAACATATCCTGATATATAATGAGGATAAACACATAATATATTGATCTATAATAGACACACACAATAAACAAAATTCCAGGAAAATTTCATAAATAAATCTCCTGATATCTAATTTTAACACATTAGAAAAACACTTTCAGATATCAAAATTCCCTATTCTTGTAAACAATCACTTTTAATATATTAAATCGGAACACATAATAATAAAATAAAAATATTAAAAAATAAATTAGTAAAATGTAATTAAAATATTAATTTAATAAGGATTCATTAATTTGGGATAAATCTCTAATGTCTTATATAAAAAAACAACCCTTTTTAATATCATAATAGAGACATTTAATAAGATTTCAACTAGATGTCCCGTTTCATAACACAATAAAAATATACCTTTTCAAAACACATGAGAAAAATTAAATTATTAAATACCATATATATACATTCATAAAAACCATTTCTAAAACGTGGAAATAAAATAGAAATATTTAGAAGAATATATCTTTAAAACATCTACTAGATTTTTTAGTTTGAATCCCTTACCATCGGATTGAATTATTTAAAATGTCTAACAAACATATGTATAATGGTTTTAATTGGGTTTTTATTATATTACAACACTAAAATCAGGTTTATAATACATTAGTTTTTTTTATTATAACATTATCAACCCATTTGTTAATAATATTTTGTTATCTCCATTGTTGTAGGTGTAATCTTTTCATCATTTCCAAGGACAATCTTTTATACAATTATTTTTGAAAAATATATGATAATATTTAAGTGAGTAAATATATATATTTAGGTCATTATAAAAAATTAAAGTCAAATTTAACGTTAAATTTTTTCAGTTAAGGGGAAATAAAAACACATCATCCAACAAGGCGGGGACTTGACACACCACTTACAATAATTTCATTGTTTATGATGAAAAGAGGTATATGAAATATTTTATGATGCATATACCCTGAATAAATCATTCCAGTATATATATTATATTAGAGTTTTCTTGAAATATTTTATATTATTTAATCATAATTTATTAGTGAAATGGAATTTAAAAGAGAGGAAAAATGAATCTTAACTCTTAAAAATTCAACCTTATGATCTCCCTTGATGGTCTTTTAAGTGGTATTTTTATGAGATCGGGAGCACTATAATGTGTCATGGGATGAGTATAAGGGATTATTTCAAAATATAGGATTAAATAAGGCTATATTGGATTAATATTTATAATGTAAGAACCCTTCTTTTATAAATGAGGTGAGGGGTAACTTTGGAATTACTCAAATTATTAGAATGTAATATATATATTACAGAGATTAATATTTCCATAAAGGGTTAAAAGATAAATTCGATTACATTTTCAAATAAATAATATTAGTTTTGTACTTTTCTAATATATATATGATTTTTGAATAATTTAATTAAATATTATATTTATGAAAAAAAATTCAAAATAAGAAATATTCATAATTAAGACAACAAACACTTGAAAATATTCAAAATATAATTAGATTTTTTATTATATCATATATAAATTATATTATTTGATATAATTAAATAATTTTCTTAAAACTATCAAATTAAACTTTTTTTATTATTTTTAATATCATTAATTTTATTTATTCGTTTATATATTTAAAACAACATAAGAATGTTTGAATCCATTAAGGTATTTATTAAGATAAAAAAAATAAAAATAAAAAATCATGATGAAGATAGATTTATTATATTTCAAAAAAAATCTTTTATTATTTATTGGTCTTTTAAGAAACCTTCCATTTAAATGTAATACAAACTAAAGTTTATAGTTTGAAACCCTGGATTTACTTTAACATTATTAATTATAATGTTCATATAGTGAATCATGGGAGTCCAAAATGTCCCAAATTGGAATTTAATGGAGATAAGGGTCTAACATATTTAATAAAAATGGTTTATCCAAAAAATGGGTCATTTAATAATTCAAACAAATTTCATTTTAGAAATTTATTTAGTTATTTTATTCTTGCATAAGCACTACATCAGCGTTGAACTTGATTTAATGTTATTTTTATCATATATAAAAATAAAAATAAAATCATACCATAAAAATAAATTAATAATGTTCCAAATAAATTTATATATTCATTCATTATGTATATTCACTCATATGAATGTCAACAATGTTTCTTAAATTTTTTATTTTGTCTCTTCTTTCCCTTGGCAAGAATTTCAGATAAATTTAGATAATAATTCTGTTATAGGTCTATAAAATTATAATTTAATAGATAAAATCATAAATATTAAATTAATAAATGCAATAAAATAATTTTTAGAACTCAATTATTATTTATTAGGACCAAAATTTTACATTTATATTACTTTATAGGCATTGCAGGGATACTGAAAATACTTTTTATACATATCATGAAAAAAATTATACCATAAATGTTCTGAATTTTTTATTTAGAATATTACTATTATAGAATATTAATTTAGAAATACAATTAATTTAATAAATTTTATGGTTCAATTATTTCTTCCTCACATTATGAAAAAATACTATATTTTATAAAATACTATATTTTTTACTACTCACCATAAATTAAAATTTTTCTGAAAATTCTCAAAAATACACCATAGAATAATTTTGATTTTATGATTTAAAATATGTAGTTGAATTTAGATTTTTTATTTTCTAAGACCTCCAAAAATTAATTATATTAGTTATATAGGAAAATAAATTAAAAATAATTTCTATTGATGAAATTGAATTTTTGGAGATTAAAATGCATTTAATAAAAATTATGTCATTATATTATAATAAGATACCAATAAATTAACGGCTAGGATATCATGGTATCATAATAGAATTTATTTGTTCATTTAAGAAAAATGTGGTATATTATTTCCTCTTAAAATCATGGGATGTTACACATGGGGTATTAGTGATTCAAGACAATAGATCATCAAAAAATGAATAACCATTGTTTGTTTGATAATAATGGTGACCCATAAAAAACATCTAAAAGTTTGTCATGTATTTATGTGAATAATGAAATGAAATATTTTAGTTTTTTATATGGGATTGGTCTGGTAAAATATGAATACCAGAATAATGTTGAAATTGAATCCACATTGAATTCGAAATGAAGAAGCACCTTTATTTCATTTCTATATTTCTCCACCAATTTTTATTTCATTGTTTATATGAAACACTCAATAAGGAATGTATATGTGAAATACTAATCTCTATTGTTTTATATATCCAGGTTATGAAAAAATATTACTTCTAATCTTATCGGGTGTTATTGTATTGTGGTATTTTATCAAACCTACATCTTATGTGTATCGGTTAAAACAAATGGAATGTTCCTTGTGCTTCTTATATGATGACAACTTTATTGAAAAAATAATTTTCAAGAAGTATTGTATAATATCAATGATCATGATGGTTATTCTAACAACATATCTAAACAATTCAACAAAATGTATTTGAAATTAGAATCCCAAAAAACTCATGATTATATCATCCTTATCCATGAT
Source organism: Viscum album (assembly GCA_963277665.1). Classification (NCBI taxonomy): domain Eukaryota; kingdom Viridiplantae; phylum Streptophyta; class Magnoliopsida; order Santalales; family Viscaceae; genus Viscum; species Viscum album. Next base: position 1,937,049,343 of record OY728165.1, read on the forward strand.
TTGATTCCAATAGAAATATGGATTTCTATATCATTGGCCTAATGTCCTGATTGACCTAATCGATTAATAGACTATGGTTAAATTGTCTTAATGGCATAATGACCAAATAGTCTTATGTCTTATCGGACTAATGGAAAATTATCCTAATGGAATAATGACCAATTGGTCTATTAGACTAATATCCAATCAGTCAAATGTCTAAATGTCCAAAACACCTTATGTCTAACTATCCAATTTTAATAATTTCCAAATGTAGTAATGGAAAATAGGCCTAATGTTTTAATGGAAAATTTGAATAATGGCATATTTGGACAATTGGACCAATGGATTAATGGCCTAATGGCGAATTGTCTTAATAATATAATGGAAAAACCACCTAATGGTCAAATGGTGTACTGGCCACTTAACCTAATTGCCAATTGGCCTAATGTCCAAATGTCCAATTGGACCATTTTCATAATTGCATAATGTTCAATTAGCCTAATGTAAAATTGGTATAATGGACTAATGTCATATTTTACAATTGGCCTAATAGCCTAATGGCTTAACAACAAATTAATATAATTTCCTAATTATATAATGGATAATTAGACAATTGGCCTAATGTCCTAATGGCCTAATTGGACAATTAGCCTAATGGCCAGTTGGCCTAATTACCTAATGTCATAAAATCCAATGGGATTAATGGCCCAATTTGTTAATGTTCTAATGGTAAATTGGACTAATTTCCAAATAGAAAATTTAACTAATGGACGAATGTAATAATGGAATATTATTATAATGGCCATTTGTCCTAACGGACTAATGAAATAGTAACTTAAGGACCAACTACCCTGTTGAATAATAGACAATTAGAATAATTACCTAATTTTCAATTGTCTATTCAGATTAATGGCCTAATTAACTAAAATCCAATTTCCCAAATAGACAAATGGACTACTCCCTTAATGACTGATTATCTAGATGGCCTAATGGACAATTATCCAAATGCTATATAGGCCAATTAACCAATTGGCCTAATATCCCAATTACCTAATGGCCTATTGCCTTATGGGACTAATGGAAAACAAAAGAATTGGTGAATTGGCATAATGTATTAGAATCCAATCGACTTAATCACTTAATGGAAAATGAGCCTAATGGCCTGATGGTTGATCGACCTAATGAAATAATGGAATTTTGGTTGATTTGGAATAATGGCTAATTGTCCTATCGTTTTAATGGACAGTTGGCCTAGTGGTCTAATGGAAAAATTATTCAATTGTCTAATAGAATACTGAGAAATCTACTAGAATTAAAATTTTCCAAAAATCATAATGGTCAATTCCCCAGTTATCATAATAGCATAATGGCCTAATTGGTCGATCGACCTAATGACCTAATGGTCAACTGGTTGAATTACCTAATTGACAAATTATTAACTAGCCTAATAGACTAGCTGTAAATTGAACTAATGGAAAATTTTCCTAATGGCATAATGTCCCACGGTCTAATTGGCTTTATTTAATAATATCTTAACGATAAATATGCAAAAATTATCCAAAATGACCTAAATTGCCTAAATTGTACAAATAAATGTCCTAATTGTCCTAAATTAAAGAAATAAATGGAATAAATAGGCCAATTGGCCTAATTTCCCTTATTTGAATAATTGGATTAATGTGCCTAAATTGGTAGAAATAGATTAAATGACTTGATTTTAATAATTGGCCTAAATGGTTTAATTGGCCTAGTTGGCTTAAATGGTCTAAATTTCCTAATTTTTCTAATTGGCCAAAATGTCCTAAATTGGAAAAATTGTCCTAAATATCTGAAATGGCCTAATTAGCCTAAATGGAATAATTTGAATATATGTCTAATTTTCCTAAATGTATTAATTGAGGTAATTGATATAATTAGATGATGTTTTTTAAATAGACTAAATAACATAATTGGCCTAAATGACCTATTTAACCAAATGGAAAATTGGAAGAATTCCCAAATGACCAATGGGCTATTTTAATAATTTACCAAATAACATGACCTAAAAATGAACCTAATGACTAAATGATCAAAATTACCAACTGAATGAATAAAAAATAACATAATTAAAATTTAATTTCACCAAAATAAACTTAAAATATGAATCTATATCATGCATATCTGTAGAATGGTAAATTATATGTATTTTTTATGTTTTTCAACTAGTATTAAATTTTTAGTCACATGTATTTTTATATACTTCTATATTTTATGGATATATCCAATAGATATAAATATAATTCATAAAAAATATCACATTCATATTCTTAAATATTTTTGTATTATACTAGTCAATTTCAGTTTTATCAAGTAGGACCAGGCATGACAGGTTGTGTGCCTCAAGTAAAATAATATACTTGAGTAGGAAGAAAAGGAAGGAAGTGCAGTAAATTGAAATATAAAATAAAATAAAGTAATTTTTTAAAATATTAAATATATATATATATATATTTATTATATATCATGATTATATTTTTAGAAGTCTTCCATGGAGGCCCTATATGTTAAATATGATTAAGACCTCAGGAAAAATGATCATTTGATTTAGGTATTATGTGATAACCAACAGGTTAGAGTCTGATGTCGACCTAGGAAAAACATCAACCTCATAGGCAATTGGTCCACATCAGGCTCCTCTCAACCCACTTAAACCCCCGAGATGTAGAGTGCTCATTTAAAATCATATGTGTCAAAAAAGTGGCTTTATAGGAGCATAAAAGAAGTATACTAATAATCAAACACTTCATGAAGGCTACTTTAGCGATAATTTAATCAATTAAATTAGATTCTTATAATTACATTGATTCAGTTATGGAATCAATTATATCTTTAAATGGTTCCCTGTTTGATGTCAATTAGGGTCCTGATGGAGGTCGAGCTAATTGTGTTGGCGACTGTGGTGGAAGTGGTGACGATGATGATGATAAAGATGATTATGATGGAAATGATGATTATAGTGATGATAAGGATGGAATTATTGGTGCTCCAAATGATTATATTGGTGATGGTGATGAGGATGAGGTTGTTGGTTATGGGATATATATTGATCTCTTCAATTTTTGATTTCATAGTAATGATACATGTGGAAGTTTTTTAATTACTTGAGTTGATTGGTTGTATGGATGTATATTTGTGTTATAGTATTTTTAATGGTTTGAAAATTATTATAAAAAATTATTTATAAATATAAAATATATTTATTTAATCAAATTTCTATTGCAGTTTTTATTTTATTTAAATGTTTAGATGGGCCGGAAGGGGTTTGTCTTCCAAATGGGGAAAACAATCTTTACCCACAGTTCAATGAACCTTAGTTATATGTTTTCTATTAGGAAAGTTATACCCACAGTTCTCCTGACCATTTGTGTAGATATATACCCATAGTTTAACCAAAATCATGTGTATAATAAAATCTCTTATGATATACGCATGGATAGATTATATCTCTACACTAAGGGATCCATTAGCAATGGTTCTGAATTCCATGGGTATTAGATATAGATATAATTTTATTGTTTATAACCATAGTTATAAACCATGGGTATAGGTTATATTTCTAGTTGTTTAGTTTAACGATCATATTTAAATACCATTTTTTAACTACAACCTAGGAACAAGAAATCAATATATAATATATTATAATTGACTAACATTAAATTTTAATTATTAATGTTTTTCAAAAAAAATAATAGTTTCAGTTTTATGTATTCAATCATTAGCCAAAAAATCACACATTTTGATATTTAATTTTATTCATTATTACATTTCAAAACAAATTGAGAATTATTTAAATCATCATTTGGGGTACTATACTAAATATGTGATTTACAGTTAAAAGGATTCCCCCACATAATTTAAGGTAAAGTATTTTATAATAGTAGTATTCATCATATCATTTATTTTATTTTTTATATTCAAACACTCTAATTGATTATGGATTATAATGGGTTATATTCGTATCAATTATGTCAATCTCTATAAATAATTATTTCTGTATAATTGAACAACTTTTACTTACTGAACCAATGTTTATCCCATTAATTTCCTTGTTTAATTGATTTTATAACTTATTTTAATAAATTTTAAATGCATCTATAACATTACCATTACTATCAAGTTGAAAAACATAAAAATCTTAATAAATTAATTTATAAATATGATAAATTTATTTTTATTCAATTTTATAGGAAAAAAATCATTTCCCACATGTTATTGATTATTAAATAAAACACTTTAGAAAATATATTAATAAAATAATTAATTTATAATATTTTAATTCAACACAAACATGAAAATTTATTCTAAAATATTAAAATGTGGAAAATAACTCCATGATAATAAATAACCACAATTATTTATATATTGAATTATCCAATCATATATTCCAAAAATCAGTGCATTCAACCATATAAAATAATGAACATGTGTTTTAAATAATCATAAAATAATTATATTAAATTCCCTTTATATTGAAATAGTATAAACTAAAAATATGATATATTGTGCCAATATAAACATTAATCATTGACTATAAAACATTTTATGATACAAAAATTAAATCAAATCGATTCTTTTCTTTAGATATCTAATTAATAATTATAGAAAAATAAATTATATGAAATTTTTTTTTCATTTTCACAATCCAATGAGTAATAATATTACAATGTACTATTCTAATTCAATACACATTAGATTTTAATGAGTTCCTAATAAATACTTTATCATCACATCCTTCTAATTATTTTTTAAAGAATAAATACTTATTGAACCATATGTGTATAGTGTCTCGATTTTCATACTTGCTCTACGAGTTTCCCTTATGAACATAAAATTGGAGAGATATGAGTGAATAACAATATATACAAGGTTATCATGGAACTTATTTATAATCATTGTTTCAGTACTCAAACAAAAAAAAAATCTATCCTATGTTGAATTATTTAAATTTCCTTCACAATAAATTCGTTTAGCAGATTTATTCAGGAGAAGATACATTTATAATTTTTAAAAATAGCTTTCAAGGTGTATTTTTTCAATGAATTTTAATGGAAAATATGAAAAATTATTGGGTGTATATGGAATTCTAACTAATTATTCTCTATTTAGTGGATCTATATCATTACATGAAGGTATTTTTTATAACATGATGATAATGAAACAAAAAGTGGGTATTTATCTTATAACAATTCATCATTTATGAATCGTATTTCTTGAGAATTTAAGGATATTTCTGTATAGAATAGAATACAATTATTAAAATTTGTCACAATACATAAAAAATTGTAGTTCTATGGACGTATTCTAGAGAATATTCTATGACCAGAATTTTTTATATACTTAACTCATGAAATATTTCTTCTATAATATTAATATTGAAGAATGGGATCCACAAATAAATTTTACATCATCAAATGTAGAGGTTCATTCAATGGCTTCTCATTTTCTAATTTTTGGTGCATCACTATTTAAATAATGTAATAAATGAAAATCACAATCTAAAATGCCATGAATTTTTTTTATATAAAAGTTTTCTTCTTCAATTTATTTTATAAAATATAGTGACATCTGAAATTCTATGTGTTAATAAAATAGTAAGTATTTGATTTTTTATATCAACTATATGATTTGTTAAGAGTAATCTTTTCAAACTTTTTGATTTTTTTATTAATACATAGAATAATTTTTTATTAGAATATTCATGAGAGGTTATTAAAAATAAGGATTCTCTCCAAAATAATTTTAGGTAGATAACGTTAATGAATATATAATATAAATATCAGCATAATATATAAAAACATTTATATATGTCTAATGAGAAGAAAATTTTTTCACGTTTAGACCAAATTTAAATGTTTTATGAGTTAATTAATTGAATATTGATCAAATATTTTTTGCATATATTTCACCTCTAATGATTGAGTATATGAATGTATTTCATCTTAAATAATAATTATTATTTATAATAATATATAAATGAGCATATAATGATTACAATATTTGTTCACCATGGTGTAACTACATGACGACAAGTGTGACTAAACCAATAAAACACAGTAATGAAATGAGTATTCATTATTTATTTATCTATTATTATTATAATATCATTTTTTTGTGGATCTAACCACAAAAGTTGATGAAATAACTTATGTAGATTATGTGTTCTTGTTTGGGTATCCACTAATTCACCACCCTCTAAGAGGTGGCATAATATCTATTATTCCTATAAGTTGTGATCTGTAGAGTGGTTAGGTCTATCAAGTTAATATCATAGAGTTAATTTCTTGTCAATTATTTTATATTTGTTCCATTTTTGGAAAAAAAATTATTCAAAGCAACATTGGGTCACTTTTCAATAGGTTGTGTTTTTTACAAAGTGGTTAAACATATTTAGTTTTGAAAATCTAATATTATTGTTGACAAATAATGTTGGTGACACTACTTGAGAAAGTTTCCAAAAATATTATGAAGAAAAACTATGGATATTTCATATCCCAAATCATGATTCAATGAGTACAAAGGTAAATCAACAATACTCCCAAAGCACTTCGTGACAGAGTAGATTCACGGATCTGCATGGCCGATCTATGCGGCTAATCTGTGCGGCCGAGCTACGCTGTCGACCTATGCATCCGACCTTCGTGGAAGACCTACATAGGTGACCTATGCGGCGGACCTCCATGCCAGAAGATGTTTGATGTCTCTACGTGGAAAACCTACGTATCGGAGCTGCACAAAGTACCTTCGCAAGAAATATCTCTTCAACCAGGCCAATCCATTCATATAAATAGAGCCCTTGGGCTCCCCATTTTCAGACTAAAAAAATTGAAATATTCTCTGAAGCTCCCATTGTATATCTATTTATCTTATATCTCTAGAATTGTCTCTTGTAGATCTCTAAACCATGAGATAAGTGATAATTGAATGGGTTAAGCATGATTTGAAGTTCTTCACATTCATTAGTCATCATCCATACCTGCGTTGTATACCTACGCGCCATATATGTGTGGTATACTTGTGCACCATACCTACGTGGCCTACTTACGTAGTATATCTACGTGGGGTACCTACGCGACATACATGCATGAGGGACCTACGCAACTAACTCAAATACCGTTTTTTAAAAATCCATTCACTATTGGGTATCTATTTCCTTAGCTCCCTTATCTAAAAGGACTAGAGATGAAGCCTCCACCAAAACATCCTCACTTATCAAACCTTTGGGTAAGTCAAATCATTGTGTCTCTTATTTGGGATTGCATTTCCAAAGTTAGAGGTTTCCCACATTTGTTTCAAAAGGGGGTTATGATTCCTGGGATGTTTGTGGGATTGTATATCCATAGTCACATGGACCTTTCTCCCAAAAACAGCGTTGGGAAGTTATTGGTTTTGAGAATGGTTGGTTATCTGCCTCACCTTTCTCAAAAATGTGACCCAGAACCTCAAGTCTCTGGTAGAGAAGGTACACTTCGCACTTTCCCTTTTGCGCATGCATAGGATAAGTCTCCCTCCCCAACCAAAACAAATTTTAGGGCAGCCATCCTGGTATAATCCCCTCACCATCACCCCTTATTCCTTATATTGGACCCTTGTCCAATGTAAATAGAATAGAGGGAATTTTTGTCACCTTTCCTTCTTCCATGGGTGACACGGCCTCTTTCATTAGCATGGAGGAATAATTTGGAAGTGTGAAGTGCCATTGTTGAATATTTCACATCCTCTTGTCTCTCACACTGAGCATGAGCAGTGTGGGATTAGAGATATGTGATGGTTGCAACATGTGCACAAACACTCATTGAAATGAACTATGAGAACTCTGCTTCTGGTACAAATTAGGATACGTATGAAGCTCTTCTTGAGCCCGAGCTCACTACATATCCTCCTTGGGAATTCAACCCGAATTCCCCCAATTTGGGCATTCTTCTTAAGAAATAATCCCAAAATTCAATCGTCATATCATTAAGGCATACTTTTCAGGAAGTAAGCCCAAACTCATTTCTCTTAGAGGACAATATTCCACAACGAGAATTATCAAACTACATGGTATTTGATTATCATCAATATGGGATACGTAAGAAGCCTCATTGATCTTCAAACCCAACACATCAAATCAACCCTGTTCTCTTTGGGACATATTCCCAATAGGGTCTGATTCAACATGGAAACTCATATCCTTTCCATGTTCCTCGGGCTGCTCAAATGTATTTCCCACACTATGTTTTGACTAAGAACCTTTAGATTAGATGTCCTTATCACAAGACCATAAAAGGTATAATGTTTTCTATTATGTGACACCGAATTATGAGGGTTCTGTTTCCTTTCACATGGATACATAGGTAGCCCATTTTATGGGCACAATCCCAAGATCAAAACAAACCATCATCTCCCTGGTGGGAAATAAATTCATGAGTTCCCCACTAGGTGGATTAAAAACTAGTATCATCAGAATGATAATTAAAAGAATCTATAATTAGTATATTAGAGGATACCATTGATAGAAAACCTCAAGTACATACAAATGTTTCCATTGATGAAGAACCTTGAATGCATGATGATGATTATAAATTTTAAACATATTAATAAGTGAATGTAAATTCCAAGGGATACTTATGATATAATTGGTGAATTAATAAGGATTCATGAAAATATTTTAATTTTACAAAGAGAGTCCCAGATTAGACAATAAATCACCCCAAAATGGTGGGATGAGTCCAACCTCCCATCCTCTCGACCAATGCACATTCCTAAGTATCGAAAAGTTAAAAACATAGCATACACCTTCCTTTGGAAAGCTAGTCCTTTTTAGATAATGAACTATTGGAAGTTCCCATTTCCATGAATAAATCCAATGGAAACCTCCTGCAAATAGTTATTCTTAAATCTAGAACCCACATTTCAAGGAACTATGATAGAAAAATGGTGAACCTGACGTGAATCCTTAACCAAGTTAATAATGTCACCCACTTGTTAGGCCCCTATCAATTGAAAATGGAAGGCCAGACAAAGGAATTAATCAAGCATGTATCGATCTGAGAAGATGTTTCTTTAATAGAGTTTGTTGTTGTTCTTAGTATTTCCCAGAACTCAATTCAAACCAAAGAATGGCTTTCTCTAAGACAACGTCTGTGAAATTCCCGATCGATGTTCAAGATGAATCTTCATCCTTGGGAAGTAAATTATCACCAAACCAACATCATTAACACTGGTTCTCTAATGTGCTGGTGATGGAACATTGCCAGCATGGTACAATACTGACTTTGGAGGCTACTCGATAGGCCCTCCAGGTCATCAACAATCCTCAATCATCTGGCCAATGATGACCAATGATCAAAAAGTAGATGGTTCAAACCACCATCTCCGACTGTTTTTGTTTCTTATCCCTGGAATTCAATAACCAGTCCCTCCCATACTATAGGGAGGTAGTTGAAGAGGTCACTCAAGGCCTCAATTCAAGATTGCAGGAGTCCTTCCTATGGACCCTCATCAGTAATCGCCACCAGAATAATGTGATAGTGAACCTCCAACATGATGGGGGATCTGTCTCTGGATGTTTGACCTAGGTATCTTAGACTCAGGCATACAAGATGAACCACTAGGGACAACGTCCGGCCAACAGGGAGCCGGATCTCACCACTGCCTCTTTCAGAGAAGTCAATAGGTCAAACTTTATTTCAAAAAACAAGTGATAAGATACCCTGATCTATCATATATTTGTTTCTCAATAGTCTCATATGAAATAAACCACCCAATCCCACCAGTGAATCCCAGTGGAGTACCGTGAACAGGCACATACAGATACTCACAAATTATTAGCCAGTCAGCAGGCTCAACTGACTGCATTTAAAGAGGCTTTCCAATGTAATATGGTGGAAACTGATAAATAGGAACATAAAGTTGTTTACAATCACCAATTCTATCAGAAGTCTCGTCTGCTTGTATTAAAGGAAGTCGGTCAACCATACATGATGGAAAAAATCCAGCAAGCACATACACCTGCCAATGTTTTTCAATACTAACAATAGTCTCATTTGGTATCACACGAAGAAGTCAGTTAGAAATCTCCGATGACAAATCTGGGGCAGGGCCAACTGTCTTCCACCATGTGTGAGTACTTTCAATATCCATTGATAGAAAAATGAGGATAGAAGAAGGAACATACACCTGCTCTAGATACGGAATGGAGGTATATTCTCGTTCCGACTACTGAAGTCACCAGACACATATTATCAATGGTGAAAGGGCAGACACATATCCCCACCCATATTTTGGATGCATGTCAGGATATTTTAACAACTACTTCATTAGTATGAGGGGAACAGACAAATATATCTATTCCCACACATGGGATGACACATCAGCATTCCATCCAAGAGCCGATACACACCTCTATTCTATTATAGGTGGTTCATGGGGAATTTACCCCCATATCATATGGTCAACAGTATCATGAACGTACACCCCTTCCAATTGGATTTAATGGGTCAGTTCCGATAACTACTCCAAGATAGGAACATACACCTACCCATTATAACCACTTCTCCCAGCTGGTGGCCCCAAATAAGTATAAGAGAACATCCAAAAATAAGTCTCTTGAAACACCATTGGAAAATCAATAGTCAAGCTGTGATTTAGCTCTTCTTAATGCTAGAGTTTTTGAAGAACTTGGAAATTTATATATTTCCTCTCAAGATATTACCCTCTCATTAAAATTTTTTGGGAGTGGTAGTTGTAATTTTGAATTCTCTCATTGGACACTTCATCATGAAGGCTTGGTGCATGAAAATTGTGTCAATCCAGTGTTCCTATCTCTAGATGAGAGCCACGACAACCCTCCGTGTGGAAAGAAGACTATGAAGTAAGAAAATTTATCCCTTAATATAATCCACCATGGTGATCCTCCCCATGATGGAATTCACTACGAAATTCCACTTTGTAGTAGTATCATGAATTATCAAAATAATTCCATAATTGACAATATAGAATCAAGAAAGTCCACCTATCTCGAGGCACATTCCAACACAAGGCATGTCATGTCTAATGCCTTGTCATTTATGGGTGAAACACATTCTCACCCATAAGACATCTTAAGGGAATACTCATTCTCCAAACCTACCTTGGGTCATTTATCTTCAAATATAGAGAATCCACTTTTGTTAAACCAAGTGGAGAAACCTTTAGTGAAATGTGAAAAAGACATGTTAAATATCATGAAACAATTAGCTAAAGGAGAAATACAAGTCATGTTCTAGCCTTCAGCAAATTCTCAGTATGATATTCCAAAATTGATGACAATAGATTACATTCATGACATTCTTCTCAGCTTATGGAAAAGTCTTCGTCATTTGAAAACCAAAGTATTACCATATGATTTATTTAAAAATAATGTAAAGGTAATAGACGGTTTACATCACCAAATTGACTTAGCATCTATTTTATCTTCCCAACATCCAAGGGTTGAAAAATAATAGAGAACCCTTCAGCGTGCATGTCTTCATTCTCTAAAGAGGATATGGCAATTAATTTATGATTCCTCTTCTAGTGTTTTCATTAGAGGATGGGGTGCATATACAACATTGCAATTAACTGCACTCCAAAATCTGAAAAGTCCGCCAAAAGTGGTTTCATGGATTGATATTGCCCATGGTCGACCATAATCAATAGTTTCTGTATGTAATCAAATGCATGGCAGGAATATGCCTCAACTAGAACTCATCAGAATCAGACCCAAAACATAAATTTTTTTTAGATACTTTTATATCAAGACTCTGAGAATCTTGACCAGGCGTCTCGTTTAGATGATGTTAGGAATTAGGGGATGAATATTTCTAAAATAGCACAACGATCGTATGAAATTGATGATTTCAGTGATTTTTAGATGATGCAGCTATCTAATGTCCGAACTGAAATTCGAAAAATCAGAAGAGCAGTTACATGAATTTTAGCTATATAAGTTAAATAATCACCCCATCTTATGAAGATGAGGGATCATTTAATTAAACCCTCTAATTCATTAAAAAATGTTCAATGATTTGAAGAATAATAATAAGATCAACCACCTCCTGCATGGATTTGGTATTTTTCACATCTATAATCCCCTCCTCAATGGAAGTCATTTTTATTCTAATTAGGGAAGAAACAAAAAGTAAAGAGTACAAGTGAACTATCCAATGATTAACTTCATGTTACTATCCTCCAAATAGTTCTAGGGAATTTTTCATATAGAAGAATAGAGTCCCCTCAATGACAAAAAGGTAGATGATCTGGCAGAAACAGTGACAGAATGTCATCAATACGTTATGCATCATTGAATGTTATTAATACCATTGCAGAAGATCCTCCAGAAAATAAGTCCGATTTCAGGGAATCAGAAGATGAAGTTCTTGTCCACAATATGGTACACACCAAGGAAAATGAATAAGGTCTGTGTATCAGAAATCATAGGCATACCCAAAAGATTGGTATGCCTTCAAATAACCAACTCCCCCATCTTTGAAAAGCGTCTAACAAGGGGAAAGGAAAAAAGTCATATTGCATCTTTCTTTTCCACTAGATAAGGACAATCTCATTCACTTTTTATAAAGATGTTCTCAGCAAGAATAGGAAATTAAGGAGTTGGAAAGACTAAATATAGTGTTTCTTCGAAACAACATTTTTTCTAGACATACATCGCAAAAAAGTCCTCAACATTCAAGTCCTATAGTATCTCCTCAAGAAAAGAGATTTGTAGTAACTAAATATGTGGATAATGAATTACATCAATTGGGTACACAATCAAGATAGGATCATATAAATCATGATAGACCTATTCCTGTTGGTTATTCAAGGTAGATGTCAACACCACCATCAGTGGTTTTACGAGTCTCTGCACCAGCTCAAGCTCCAGTTGTTATACCTGCACAGAATCCAGTTCATCTTGATAATCCCCAAATTCTTATGAACACAATTAAGGCTTTAATGACTCAGTTAGAAGCCATAGAAGAATGAAAATGAACATGTTCATTTGGAAAAGGGAGCTTACCCATAATGGGTGGATGTAATTCATCCCCCACCAAATTTTTTGAATACTACATTCCCAATTTTTAATGGTTTAGGAGATCTAGAACAAAACATAACACATTTTCATTCTCGTTGTGATCCTATGATGGGAAATTATCAACAAATAGAAATATTTACTCCTAGGTGTTTTTTTCTATCATTACAAGGACCAGCTTTTGTCTAGTATACAAGTTTGAAATCTCAATCAATTACTATGTGGGGAGATCTCTGTCAGAAATTCCTTCTTCAATTAAGCTCAATAATGCCAAAGACAACAGTTTTTTATCTTACTAATTGTAAACAATGGGAGAATTAAAGAGTTACTATTTCATTGCTCGATGGAAGGGATTAACATATTCCTTATGTTTAGTAATCCCTGAATAAGATTTGATGCCAATCTGTTGTGGAAAATTTGTGTGATGAGTTACGCACACCATTAATACCTGTGAAATACACAATAGGGTTTCAATACCTTAATTCAATCACTCAGTCGATAGAAGATTCTAGTATAGAAACTAAGACTAAAACTCATGTAATTCAATCAGTTCTAGGAAGTAGAATAATAAAGATAGAAGCTGCTACAGTCACACTCAAATAGGCACTGGTACCTACTTCTACATCAAGACCTTCATCGTACCAAAGGGATCCTCCTGTTGAGCATCAACAGCAATGACCGTTTCATCAAGATGATCAAAGATATCAATGACGAAAACCATTTGAGTAATTGATGAATAATTTTTATTCTTTCAGGAATGAAAAAGATCATGGTTACTTCATCTCAGCCTTATAAAACAATTTAGTTCAGTTGTGAAGGTTGAATAAGCCAAATAAAGATGGACATGAAGATCATCTGAATTATTTTCCCTTTTATCAGATATTGGGACACCCCATTCAAGAGTGCTTTGTTTTCAAATACCTTCTGGAAAACATAGTACACTCTAGACAAGTGAAATTGAAAAGATCATCATCTCAAGTAGCATGTGTTACTGCTACCAATCCAGAGGAAGAGGGAAAATTGGAAGATGTTATAAGTAAATGTGTGCAAAAAATATGATTATTGGATGATCAGGAAAAGATCAATCGAAATCATGATATTTTATGAACACAGTTTAAACAATCAATTGTCTCTTATACCACTCATTCCACAGAAAAACCAACTTCATAAAAAGGTCATTCCTCAATGAAGCAAAGTGATGATAAAAAAAGCAGTCAAGAGAAGATGATCTTGTGTCAAGGTCAATGTTGTGGACAACCCTCGAAGATTTTATGCAAACTGTTTCAAAATCATGTGAACCACCTCGCCAAATGGTAAAACCAGATGTAACCTCTAAGGAAGAATCCTCTACACAATATATTACTACAAAAGAAGAATCAACATCCAAAGCACCTTCAGAACCACATCTCTATCCTCGGAAATGTAGACGTTTGGATCAAAAGTATGATGTTTTGAAAAAATTGGACCAAGTACCATCCAAGTTGTAAATTTCGGATTCCTTGAATCTATCAAAATATCCTTGACAGGTACTCATTAAGGCTTTTGAAGACTTCATGAATTTGAAACTGAAGTTGCTGATGCTGAGGTTTACCATATAGAGAATGATTTTTCATAATTTCATGCAGTCATATCTTTTATGAATGAAGATTAATACGATTTGGTAAAGGGAATTATAATACCTTTGTATTTTTTTGGCATGGTCAATGACATAGATATCTGATGATCCTTCATTGATAATGGCTCTGGGATCAACCTCATTCCCATTTTTAAACATTTTCAATTTGTCTTGACTGAATCTGAATTTTCACTTTTGACTTTAATCTTGAAATGATATGACAAGAATCAACTAGAACTTCGGGGCCAAATTACACTCACAACTTCGTTTGGAGATCTTGTGTCTAATTTAGATTTCATGGTTGTTCATCAGGACACAGCCTTCAACATTATTCTTAGAAGGCCTTGGTTGCATCAACAAGAATCCATACCTTCGTCATACCATCAATGTCTAAAATACTGTTTCAATGGTCAAATTGGGACTTTGAATGGTGACAATGATCCATTAAAAACTTGTGAATATCAATCCATTGAGGCATAGTTTTATCACACAAAAGTAATGTAGTCCATGATAAAGAAAATAACTAGAGATAATGCTCTAAATAGACTTGAAAAGATTCCATCAAATCCATTTATGCATTTGGGTACAGATTATGTGCTACCCATCAATCAAGTTGAAAGGGTAAAACCAAATACATGCACTCATCTAGTAAATCCCATAATGTCAATTGCGACGATTGAGTCTGATAACACAAGAGAAATTATTGATACCCCATGTAATGATGGAGGCTTCAATGGAGATGTTTTCATTTCATATGTTGAACTACAACGACCCTTTACATCGTTAATTAAAATAGAATAAATTCTAGCAATGTTAGAGGAATACAAAGATGTTTATTTTCAATCCATCAATCCCTCTTTACCATAGGAAGACCCTTTTTCATCAGTAGGGTCATATTTGGTGGCTTCATCTTCGGGATGTTCAAATATTAACTCCTCTCCTAATTCTTGGAGTATTTTCTTTTCATCTACTGTGAATGTGAAAATAGAAGAGGTAAAATATAACAAGGAAGAAGTGGAAGATCTCAAGGATCCTCCTCCAGCATTTGAATAAGGTTTCTCTACCACCATGGATGAACTCAAGAAAATAAATCTGGGTACAGAACAAGATCCACACCACACTCCAATTAGTGTGTTCATGACCTCTGAAGAGAGAGAGGTTTATACATCTTTTCTAAAGATACATTGAGTTATATTTTCTTGGAATTATATATAAATTCCATTTTTTAATCCTTATTTAGCCACCTATCATTTGGGTTTTCCAGAAGAACATTGTGGATTCTAGTACGCAGCAAGGAAAACACACCCAACTCATGCCTCTAAAATTGAATCAGAAGTTGATAAGATTATAAAGGCTATCTTTGTTAGGGATGTTCCGTATCCCAAATTGATGGCCAATATTATCCCAGTGAAAAATATGAATGGGAAAATAATGGTATGCATGGACTTCAGTGATGTTAATCTGCATTGTCCTAAAGAGGATTTTCCAGTCAAGATTACAGAACTTCTAATTGATGCGAAGATTGTTTATGAAGCTCTTTCCTTTATGGATGGATACTCTAGGTATAATCAAATTCGAATGGACATGAAGGATGAAAAATCTATAGCCCTTAGAGATCATCAAGGTGTATTTTTCTATAGGGTAATTCCATTTTGCTTAAAGTATGTAGGCGCAACATACCAACATTCTATGCACTATATCTTCAAAACCTTCTTAGGGAAATTTGATGAAGGTTATGTGGATGATTTTTTAGTCAAATCCAACCAATGATCCTATCACTTGGTTGACATAGAAACCATATTTCACAAAAAATGAAAACATAATTTTAATATGAACCCCTTAAAATGTGCTTTTGGGGTAACCTCAGGAAAGATTCTTGGCTTCATTGTATGCCATCGTGGTATCAATGTTGATCTTGAGAAAACAAAATCAATCCTTGGTATTTCACCTCCTCAATATATGATAAAATTAAGAGGAATTAATGGGCACTTGGCCTATATTCCGTTATTTATCACTAATTTGGCAGGAAAATATTTACCCTTCACAGGATTAATGAAGAAGGGAGTCACTTGACAATGGACTGAAGATTTCCCAGTAGAATTTTATATAGTGAAGAAATATCTCTTGATTTCACCAGTATTGATGCCACCAATTGAAGGAAGACCACATATTCTCTATGTGATAGATTTAGAGTGATCACTAGGTGCCTTCCTCACCTAAAAAAATGATGCTGGGAATGAAAAAAGCCTTTACTATCTCATTCTAACTATCCTTGATGTGGAATCATGGTATTTGAGTATTGATAAGTGATGTATGGCATTAATATTTAAATATCATAAATTAAGAAACTACCAACAACATCATGAGGTCTGACTAGTGTCTCATAATAATCCACTCAAATTTATCCTCAGTCACCCTATGCTTACAGGGCATCTGACATGGTGAGTAGATATTTTGCAACATTTTGATATCCAGTTTGTGCCTCAAAATGAAATAAAAGGCCATTCTTTGGCTGGTTTACTTTCTGAGCACCCATTTGTGGATGACACATTGTTTAATACTAGAAGTCCTGATGAAGAGATCTTCACTATTAATGATAATTCTCAAAAAGGGAAATGTATTTTCATGGTGCTTCTAGAAGTCCAATAGGGAATATACTGGAAAACCCTTAACTCAATAAGGTTGGATTAAGAATTGTCCTTATTTCCCTTGAAAAGGAAGTATTTCCTTATTCTTTCCTATTATCGGAAGGTGGTACAAAAAATTAAGCAGAGTATCAAGCTCTCATCGTAGGTTTGGAATTGGCCCTTCAGGTGAAAATGGATCATTTAAAGGTAAAATGTTATTCAAAATTGGTAATAATACAAATAAATGGGTAATATTCTATCAGAAAAGAAGAGTTAATCCCTTTGTGTGATTACGTCAGAATGTTAATGGATGAATTTCCCAAAGAGACGACATTTTCCTATGTCCCACGATCACAAAATTCCCAAGAAGATGCACTAGATAATACAACTACTGCCTTGGTTGATCCAAATTGGGATGAGACAGTTATCAGCATAACCCATCGTCTTGTGTTTTTACCGTTTGTTCAAACTAGAATGGAGGAAATTAATGGAATTTTACCTATTTATAATAAATATGGTCATACCATAGGATGAAGAACATCTATTAGGGAATATATTTAAAATAGGGTACTTCCCCCAAACAAGGCTGAGAAAGAACAGATCCAACAACAAGTGGCCAATTTTACTTTTTTAGGATAGTCCAGACCACAAAAGATTCTTCACAAGCCAGGAATTGACAGAATTATCTTCAAATGTATTGATGGATAAGAGACCTCAACTTTCATGAATGAAGTCCATTTAAAAGCTTGTGGTTCCCACCAATATGGGCACTGACTCTCCGATCAGTTTCGAATCCGTGGATTGTTTTGGCTTTCAATGACAGAGGAATGTACAGATTTCACTAAAAAATGCCATCCATTTCAAGTGAATTTCAATGTCATTCATCAACCCCCAGAGTTTCTACATACATCTAAATTATCCTGGCCATTTTCCACATGGGTAATGGATGTAGTAGGGCTTTATCCACAAGCCAAAACTAAGCAGTTCAAGTACATTCTCACTACTACTGACTTTTTCTCTAAATGGTCTGAGGCAATACCTCTCAATGAAGTCGGACCCAAAATCACTGTTAGTTTTTTCAAAACAAATATCATATCCAAATTTGGCATCCCTCATACTATTCTGACATAGAATAACACCAATTTTTGTTCTTTTGAAGTAAGGAAATATGTATCAAGAACGTAATATCAAGTCCAACCACTCATCTTGCTATCTTGCTGCAGCCAATGGATTGATAAAGGCTTTCAACAAAACCCTATCAAATATACTCCAGAAGATGGTGTATAAAAATAAGAAATCATGGCCTGATAAAATTTTGACTGTTTTATGGGCTTATTAAACAACTACCGTAATGCTACCTAAGAAACTCCTTATTCATTATATTGTGGAATGGAAGAAATTTTTCCAATTGAAATACGGTTGCCTTCACATAGAGTTGAAATTTGTGATCAATTGTCTATAGATGAAAGATCTCTGAAACGGTTCATTGATTTGGAACTATTAGATGAGAAAATATTTCATACATTTCATCATCTAGATGTCTATCAGAATAGAATAGGGAGATATTTTAATAAGAAAGTTCGTCTTCGTTAATTACTTCTAGTAAAATAGGTATTAGTCCTTAGGACTCCAATGATATTGGGGAAGAAACCTTCAAAACATGAAAAAAATGGGAAGGACCTTCTTCCATACATAAGGTCTATTCAAATAGAGATTATTAATTAATATCAATGGTTGATGAGCTCATTAAATTTCCAACCAATGTGATATTTTTTAAGATATACTTTGTGTAATTATACACCATAGTCCTCACTACAAGACTTAAAACTACACATCCCCCATGTCCTAGTTGCGAGACATTAAACTGCATGACAACAGCAATAGTCATCACTGCATGTCATTAAACTAAATATTACTATGTCCTTGATACAAGACGTAAAACTGCACAGCCCCATGTCCTAGTTGCAAGACATTAAACTTCCTAAAAACCATAAGTGTCCATGTTGCATGACGTTAAAGTGTGTAGCATCTTCTTCATTGCCATATGACGCTAAACTGCATGACATCATATCTTCAAATAATTTTTTCTCTATTTTATGTTATAAGATTTCGTAAGAAAATGTCATTGATTTCATCACTACTTCTTAGTAGAACATGAGTCCCTCAATTTCCTATGTCGGAGTCAGATATGCATAGAGATTATTGTTTCAAGAACAACGTATGGCTTGATTCTTATTTTCAGTGAGATATATAGAGATGCCTATGTCTCCAATTTTTGGCCCAGCCATAATAAAAAAATCTTCTTATTTTCTTTTCTTCACCTGTATATGAATTACATATATATAGAGTGTTACCTTAAGATATATGATTTGTTCCTTATACCATTTTATGTCTTATTATTTATCAATCTATCAGAATGTATCAAAATCCCCCATTCCTCATGTCAAACTTAGCATGATGAATTGTTTTTTAAGGAACTACATATGGGTTGATTCTCATATATTTTGAGATATGTAGAGATTCCTAGATCTCAAATCTTGGGCCCAGCCACAATAAAAAACCCCCTTTATGTCTTGTATAACAATCAAATGTGCATAGGGAATGTTTTGTGATGTATGTATGACTTTATTCTTTCCCCATCAGGCATTATAGTGACACTTTGGTTTGATCCCTTAATCATGTTACATAATTTATTTCCATTCATATCGGTTCTGTGTCGTCTGTACCACATGACATTAAACATCATGGAAATATAATACCCCTATTCTTCATTTCGATCACCTTTTCATTATAAAAGAAATCCTTACTACTCCTTGTTTCTCACACCAAGAATAGATCACTAGGGCGTAGGAATTGAGTAAATGGATTATTTATATAAGGTGTTTTAATTTCATATAGGGTTAATAATGTCATCACTGTATGACTCAAAACAGCATATTATAATTTCCCCACTTCATGACTGAAATATGCATATTATAATGTCCTCACTTCATGACTCAAAACTGCAAAGCATAATATCATCACTGCATGACTCAAAATAGCATAGTACAATTTCCTATCTTCATGACTTAAAACTAAACATCATCATATTTATTCAACAGAATCATAGAAGGTATCCATTTTACAAATGAGTTAGATCTATGTAAAGAACATCAATCTCGTAGTCAATATTGATTCAAATATTTCTCAAAATCATTGAATATAAACCCTCATCCATATTTCACAATCATAATATTGAATATTTCCAGATCCTCAGAATCATTCTTACAGTTTCAGGTGATAGGATTTCTAATTCCTTGGAGCTCTTCTTCCTGACTATGCAGCATGTTCCCTTAGGATTCATTGCATATGTTGACTACATAATAGGCCTGCAAGTCAAAAGGTTCCACTATTTTCCTATACATCGTATGTCCTAGTTGGCCCTACATAATACAACCCCCTAACAATTTTTTCAAGTAATGGTAACTTTATTCATAGTTATAGTATCTTTTTCCGCTTTAGTATTTGATGAAAATATATAAGAATCTATATTTTAAAATAGTCATTCAAGTATACTAGTCCAATTATGTTTCTCACAATCTAAAAATAATTAAGACCATGGTTAAAAAATTTCCTTCACCATGTGCTTGATGAACTAGCAAATAAACATGAATTCACTTGGACACATATCATATATTTTTTCCATTTCTGGTCCTAGTTGTATGACCTAAAACTATAGGCACCATATCTCATAAGTTTGGGTCAGACCTTTGTAAAAGTCTTATTCCTCTGATTCATTGTACATCTTGGTTAGAAATACCCTTTAAATATTAAGGTACCTTTCTCCATTAACCAAACTCTTTGAATTGGAATATATGAATATTTATAATGTTACTTCAACATTTGGGAATAGAACATTAACTTTATAAGAGATCTTTTGCATGACTATGAAGCACATACCCTTAGGGGCCTTGCATATGTTTCCTACATAACAAGACTGTCAGTCAAAAGATCATGCTATTTGGCTATATAGCATATGACCTAGTTGGCCCTATATAATACTACCCTCATAATGGGGTTTTCATATAATGGAAACTTAGTTCTTATAAAAGACTTCATCTAATTATTTTAATCCTTTTCCCATATCATTCTTCAGTTCTAGAAATTCCAAAATCACAGTTTACAGTTTTCCCTTCCATACCTGAATATGATAGTATGTTTCAAAAAAAATTATCATGAAATTGGGAGTGTTTTCTCATAACTTTGGTTAGAGAAAAATATATTAAATTAAATCCACAAAATGTCCTCACTGCATGAATTAAAATTACACAGTACCAATGTCCTCACGGAATGACTTAAAATTGCACAGTACCAATGTCCTCCATGCATGACTTAAAACTGCACAGTACCAATGTCCACACTACATGACTTAAAACTGAACAATACCAATGTCCTTACTGCAAGACCTAAAACTAAATAATACGATATCAAAAATCTTCCCTTTGTTGATAATATTTTAACCATTACTCATGCACCAAATTTATTTAAAAATGGATTTTTTCTATTCATGACTTATGTTGGTCTACAATAGACCCTTGTCATTATTAAAATTCATTTCCTTGAAAAAAACATCCTATTATGGTCTTAAGTCACCCAAATATTATTTCCCTTAATCTATCAGTATAAAATGTTAAATTCATAAAGAATAATTTTTCTTGACTATGTAGAACATAACCTTAGGTGGCCTTGCATAAGTTTCCAACATAACAGGACTGTCAATAAAATGATACCACTATTTGGCTACGTAGCATATGACCTAGTTGGCTAGGCATAACATGGCCCCTATAATAGTTTGGTTAATTAATGGTAACATCATTCCTAGGAAAGACATCCCTTATATTGATACAGTTTTTATATTTGGTGACCATAAACAAATAATGACTCAATATTTCCTTTATAATTGATTAAAAAAGATTACAGAAATTCTTATCCACTAATTCTAGTTTGGAATCCAATTAAAAAAAATTTTTCAAAGCTATTCGACCCGAAATATTAGCCCTCTACCATCCAACATGCATGACTCTAAACTACCTGTAACAAAAGACTCAGTACTCATTAGATTGACAACCTACAAAGGGAACTATGATCAAAAGACGAGTCCCATCTCACTAAACATACATTTTTGTATGATTTAGGTAATATTGAGAAAAATGTCAAAAGATACAAAATTTGTGGGGTTGTCCATATAAATGTAGAAATTGTCAAATTATGCTCATTAGGTCCCTTGACCTAATGAAAAATTTCTATCATTTCATTCTTTTTATTATAATAATGATTTGTAAATATAATCGAATCATTATCATTATTTACCAATCATATTGTGATCCTGAAAAACATTAATGAATTTTTTTATGATTGAAAACAAAATTTCTTTCATTCATATATAAATTAAGGTCTATCCACAAAATGGAGCCTCTTTGTCTTGTTATTTAATAAACTCTCAACATGACTTTTCATTTGATGGACTGCATTATAAGCCCTATAAGCTACTTGTTGATGCTGAGATAGTTGAGAAACTCCAGTCTCCTCAGCCTGACGAAGTCCTTCTTTAGCAGTTGAAATGGCAGTTATTCCATCTAAGTGGGTTTCTACCAATGTCTGATTCAAAGACTCAAGCTTGTTATGAACAACATCCAATTTTTTTTGAATATATAACAACTCCTTCATGGACTATTTTATTTGTTAAAATATTTCAAGTGATTTATTGTTATGATTTTCCTCCAACACAATTACTCTATCTTGAAAGCTACCAATATTGATGCATCGTTTAGCCTCTTCAAAATCTTGTCATAGCTTATGCAATTTCTCCTATTAGAAAAGGGTCTATTTTATGGCCTCTTAGACTAGCTAATAATTTAATCCACCAAATTCCAATACCCATAATAATACTGGGAGTTTTGAAAAATGGGACAAAAATTCATCTAAAGGATTTTTGGAAATTATGATTCAGATATGCTACCATGTTTTCTTATGTTAAATTCCATTATTATATTACATCGCTATGTCTAAATTTGAGTCACTACCATGAGGTAAAATGTACACTGGAAACATGTCACTTAAAGAGCTTCCTGGTTCTACTTCACTTAGAATAGTAGAAGCTTCACCTTCTGATCTAGGAGCCGATAATCCTAAATGATAAATCACGGTCATTATTAGTTTTGAATGGATGAAGAAAATATGATTCAAACAGTTGATTAGATTTATGCAAAAATAAGTTAGCTACTTTATTGGATCCATCCCCAGTATTCCCAGCTCTAGTGTTTTGAGAAGGTGTTTCTTTACAAGGTAATTTCCTTAAATTTTCTCAGTTATGACATTTGATGGCTCTGGAATATCTCTTGATGAAGGATCCTCTGTAGATATTTCTCTAGCCCCAACAGAAGGATAAATTGGAAAACCCTATTCCTAAAGATCCTTTCCAACATTTTCTACTGATAAAGTTGCATAAGTTGAACTTTGACGTAAAAAATCATGTTAAAGAAAAAATGATGTAAGGAAGATTCAAATATAGGGACTTACACACTTGATATTCCACATGAAAATCCCCAAACACTTTAATGGAACCTGTAATATCAATATTTGGATTATGGGTGTCCATCATTTCAGTGTATACATCCTGAAATATTATATAATCCTCACAATTTAAGGTATCCAACAAATATTGGTTGATGACCAAATTGGCTCCACTGAAATTTTGTTCCATCAGCTCTTTAATTGGTATGCCCGCATCAGGACTTTCCATGTTTGGGTCAACATCTCTATTTTTCTTAGATTTACCTGGATCTTGATTCCTATCTTCTGAAGAAATAGGAATGTCAGCGTTGATTATTTCAGGATCTTTTTACAAAAGAAACTGAGGAATGTATTTAATCAAACCATGACATTACATTCTCTCAGTAATTCCAGGGGAAATTATAGCTATTTTTTATTATTTATCTAATATAAATGTGGATTAATCAGCATGAAACTGAGTTTCCCCTGGGGTTTCTTTTTATGGTCATGAAGAAACACATCTTAATACCTTGAGAGAGTAGAGAGACATTGATCCTACTAGAAGATAAAACATGGTTACCAGAATTTATTGAGCATGTTATATGACCTATGGATCATATAAATACTTACTCCTTCGGTGAACTCTTCAAATCAATATCATTGCTATCTTGCGTTTTTGTTCTAAATCTTAGAGATAGATTGAAACAATCATCTTAGCAGGGGAAACATGATATAATGGTTGAGTATTATCTATGGCCATTACCCCAATCATAATTCTAGCTCCGGGAGAATATTTTGGTTACATGGGAGGATCATTTTTGAATCAATTGGACAGCCTGCATGACCATACTGATGTGATTTAAGAATTGGTCTATATCTTCCTTCTCGACATTCAGGATGCATAAAAATATTTTCGTCAACATTAATTATGAAAAATGATAAGGAAGAGTTGAGAAAAAAAAAGGAAATACATTCTAAGTATTATCATAAATTTCCCACTCCTCCACAAAGTCAATAATTACCCCTTCGTGGACTCTTATGTACAGCATATGAGATAATCATTTAGAGGCTAGTATTTTGTTCATTATTTTTATATATAAAAAAATCCAACTCCGCAATATACTTTTTTACATCATCCACGTTATTTAATGGATTTAAATCAGAAGGTTCCTTGATGTCACTAATATAAAGAATTTAAATTCCATGCTGGTGAAATGCCCATGCATCCCTAAGATCATGGGTTACACTCTCCCAATTATGAATGTATGATGGTCACACATAATCCAATCTTGGTATGGTTGAATGTAGAGAAGATTCAACACCTTCTTTTTGGATAGCTTCTTCATGCCTCTCTTCCTTAGAAAGTTCAACATATGGAATAAGAATATCTCTTTGATGGTGGTGACTAGATCACCTTATTGTTAGATTTTTTTCTCATTGAGCCTTGATCATACTGGTATACTTCATACAAAGACATTTTGAGGGCTCTTAAAACTATGAAACATCTTTATCATCTCTATACTTGGACTTCATACCACAATTTCTATGAGAAAAAGTGGTTGTAGCCACCACATGATATATTCCTTTTGTCAGAGCTCTATGAGGTTATATAGAAACACAAACTTTGGCATACCCGGCTTTCAATCTGATCGACGCATCCATTGGAGGTAATGTAATCAACAGTTTCAATACCTATAAGACTATTAGAATCCCTAGTTTTCGTGCTACCATTGGGTGCTTCTCATTCCTAACATATGTGGGTGGAAAATTTCATGATTGTTGAAGACATCTGAACTGATGAGAAAACCTGTAGGGGACATAAGCCTCACAGATAATTTCACCATAAATCCTAGTTGATAATACGCAATCCCTGAATTCCATCATATAGAATCTCAGGTTGTAATTATTTTCATTACCGTCATCAATAAATGATTCAGTATGTGGGTTACCAAACGTAAATAAGTTGAATTCTATTGATACATTCACTAACTTCCGCACCTCATCAGGTCTCAAGTTCAGAGGATTAATACCATAAACATGTTGTAAAAATGGGGAGAATCGACCATTGGGATCCTTCACTGAATTCAGCAATGATTATTAAGAAAAAAATGCTACAATCAAGACCCAAAAACATATAATGGCCCTGCAATCATAAATTCATCTTTTCCACTGTATAAATATAGAAGGTGATGGTAAATTCATTCTAATACAGGGGTTTCATGCCCAATATACTTCCCCTCTACCAATATATCTACAATGATGAAAGTCCCTGAACTTACACCACCTCCGGATTCACAGAATGTAATAAAATAATCATTTAGGCACATAGCAAGGAAAGCAGCTAAGCATACTTTTGCATCTTTATTGGGTTTTACTTTATAGCCCCAGTTATTATAAACACCTCTTTCTAGAATAGGCCAATATGTTCATGAACTACCTCGGTTATCTATAGAAGGAAAAACTGTAGGACTTCCATAGGTTGGACCTTCCTCTGTTGTTGGATCCAATAAGGCATCCATCCACACTCTAGCAGGAATATCATTCTTTTTCATAATGATCATAAATAATTCATCAGCTAGAGGTTGTTTTTTAGAATCATTGTACCATGTTGTAGTAGGCAGAATGAATTCATCATACATTTCCCCAAAATGGGAAGTCCGGCTATTTGGTAAATGTCCCAGAGACTAATACCAACTTCACCATGCATCAAATGAACGAAATTCATTTATAGACTCCATCATATTAGTAATTCATAAATGAATTCATTTTGGTAAACATATTTTTCCCTATCTATAATGATTCGTAGATATTAATGTATAATAACTCTTTTCTGAATTCTGCACAAAGTCTGACGTACCCATAATGCCCGCATCCACTCGGGATTTACACACCCTCCCGAATGAATGACCCAATCTCCTTTGGTACCATTAGATTGATCTATTTTAGAAGCCCAAAAAGTGGAATCATAACAATGTGGTCTTGGATCAACAACATGATTTTTCATATAGGGAGTGCAACCACGGTGATGAATGATGCCGCTAATAGGGACTATTCCATCTTGTATGAAACCCCCTTGCACTAATTTTCATGCCATTACAGTTGGAGTATTGAAGAAATCAATTTTTTTTAAATTAATGCTTAACAGATGGTACATGGGATTCATTCAAAAGCCTATTCCCATACAAAGGTAAATAAAAACATTGTGGGTAGTCACATCGGCACGGAATTAGACACTTCATAGCCCTGGGAGAGTACTCCCCACAATGTCGTAATAGTCTAGTCCAAAGATCTCTATATTTTCATTTTGGAAAGCCTTATCCTCTTTAGTATGAGTCATGAAGTGAGTAATTGTTTCCTAAAAAATAATTATAAAACAACCATGTTATAATTTTAAAGAGGAAATCAAAAAAAATGCAAAAGTACATTGTTCGTGTAGGTCCTTTGACGAGGTATGTCGTGTAGGTCCATCAACAAGGCCTATCACGTAGGTCCTTCAATTAGTTCTGTCAGGTCGAACCTTCACCAAGGATCCTAGTGCAACCCTAATGGTTATGTCCTTTGGCATAGCTCCACCACGTAATTCATTTTACCTTGAAAAATTTTCAATGATGTTACACGAGAGTAACGCAATAATAGCTCGATGAATGAGCTACACAATGAGTGCTTCAAAATTTCATAGAAAGCACAATTGATGAAAAAAATTGCAAAACGTGAGACCTATTTATAGGCAACTGAAGACCTACATGTCTAGACTAAATGCATCCACTTCACCCCATACCTCCGTGAAGCAGATACGCGGTAAACCTTCTCGTTATACCTACGTGATAAACCTACAATGTTTGGAAACATTTACCTCAGGGCCTGACTCTCTTTGTACGTTTTAGATCCAATCCTGAGTGGGGGGGGGGGGGTTTGACAATACTTGAGAAAGTAACCAAAAATATTATGAAGACACCCACATGATATTTCATATCCCAAATCAAGATTCAAAAATGACAACGAAAAATCAACAATACTCCCAAAGAGATTCGCGATAGAGTAGCTTCACATATCTGTGTAGCAGATCTGCATGGCTGATCTACGTGGCCGAGCTCAGTGACCGAGCTACATGGCTGGCCTCCATGGCTGACCACTGCAGAATACCAATGCGGCCGAACTACGCAGCCGACCTCTGTACCATAAGATGTTTTATGTCTCTATGCGGAGAACCTACATGGCAGAGCTGCACGAAGTACCTTCCCAAGATACAACTCTTCGACCAGCCCCATCCATGATTAAAAATAGTGCCCTTGGGATCCCCATTTCGGGAAAAAAAAGTGAATGATTCTCTGAATCTCTCATTGCATGGCTCTTTCACCTAGATCTCTCGAATTGTAGCAGGTAGAACTCTAAACCAGGTGTGAAGAGATAATTAAATGTGATAAGTATGTTTTGAAGTTATTCACATTCTTCAGTCATCATCCATACATGTGCGGTATACCTGCATGCCATACAAGCACGGTAAACCTGAGTGCCATACCTCTACAGTCTAACTATACAGTATATCTATGTAGGGAACCTACGTGGTATACTTGCACAAAGGACCTATGAAAATATCTCAAATACTTTTTTTTAAATCCATTCAAGGAAGGTAATCTCCTTCCTTGGCTCCCTTATCTAAAAGGGGCTAAATTGAAGCTTCCACCAAAACCCCATGACTTCTCAAATATTGGGGTAAGGAACAACAGCGTGTCTCCTATTTGGGTTTGTATTTCAATAGTAAGAGGTTTATCAAATTTGTTTCACAATAGCATTGGGATTAATGGGATTTTTGTGGGTTTGTATATCCAGAGTCACATGGAAAGTTATCGTAGAAACAGTTTTGGGAAGTTCCCGGTTTGGAGGATGGTTGGTTACCGGCCTCGCCCTTCCCAAATAGGTGACCTGGAACCTCATGTATCTAGTAGAAAAGTTACACTTCTCACATATCGTTCCGCACAAGTATATTAGAAATCTCCCTCCCCTACTAGAACGAATTTCAGGTCATCCATACTGGTATATTCCTCTCACCTTCACCCCTTCATCCTTACATTGGACCCTTGTCCAATGTAAATAGAACAGATGGAAGGTTCATTGACTCACCCTCTTCCACAGTCGATGAACCGTCTTCCATTAGCATAGAGGAAATATTTGGAGGGTTGAAGTGTGATTTATGAATCTTATATATCCCCTTGTTTCTCACATCGAGCAGGACTCACGTAGTCATAGAGATACATGATGGTTGCGACATGTGCACAAACACTAATTAAAAGGAACTATGAGAACTTTAATTCCTATTCAAATCAAGATATGTTGGAAGATCTTTTAGAGCCTGAGATCCCTGGATATCCTCCTCACGAATCCAACCCTAATTCCCCCAATTTAGGCATCCCCATTAGTAAATAATCCCCAAATTAAATCCTCAAATAATCAAGGATTCCTTTTCAGGATGTAACCCAAAACTCATCTCTATCAGAAGATTGTATTCTCCTATGATATTTATCAAACTATGTGGGCCTTGATTCCCATACATATAGGATATGTAGGATTCCTCCTTGAGGTTCAAACAAAACACTTCAAATAAACCCTATTCTCTTTGGGCCATTTTTGTAATATGGTCTGATCCTACTTGGAAACTCATATCCTTTCCAATTTCCTTGGGGTTCTTCAGTGTAAATCCCACATTAATATTAGAATAAGCACCTTTTTCTTAGAGGTCCTTATCACATGACCATAAAAGGTATGATTTGTCATACTAAGAGACACTGAACTACAACGGTTCAAATTACTTTCATAGGGATAATTAGGTAGCCCATTTTGAGATTATAATCTTGAAATCGAAGTAAACCTTCATCTCCCTAGATGATAATAAATTCCGAAGTGCCCCCTGCGCAGTTTAGAAACCAGTATCATCACAACGATGATTAAATTAATATTTAATTGGTATATTATAGGAAAGCATTAGTGGAAAACCTCAAATACATACAGATATTTCTATTTATAAAGAACCTTTAATGCATGAAAATCATTCTAAATTTTACACATATTAATAAGTGATTGTAAATTCCAAGGGAAACTCATGATATACATGGTGAATTAATAAGATTTTATGAAAATATTTTAATTTTACAAAGAGAGTCCCATAGTAGACAATAATTCTACCAAAAGGGTGTGATGAGTCTAACCTCTTATCCTATAGACCAATGTACATTATTAGGTATCGTAACGTTTAAATATTAACGAACAACTACCTTTGGAAAGCAGTTCCTACTTGTATAAAGAACTATTGTAAGTTTTTGGTTCCATGAATAAATCCAATGAAAACCACCTACAAACAGTAATTCTTAAATCTAGAACACACGATTTAAGGAACTACGAATCATATATTAGATTAATTCTGTTATATAGGTATGGATGATTTGGATGGTTTATATAATGTTTTTCATACATTGTGGTACTATTTACCACTTCTATATAATTTTTTTTATAAAATTTCTAATGGAAGGGAAATCATTGTTGATAATAGAGATCCAAGAATTTCATCTAAAAATATTCATATGGAATGAAATTCATTAATTATTTAATAGATTTATATAATTTGTTTTATGGTTTTTATATTTTCACTAGTGTGTGTTATGTAAATTTAACATCTGTTTTTGAAATATGTTTTAATGTATGATATTCCCAAATATTCCATGAAAATTGTATGTTAGACAATAAATTTGAAGAACTGTTTTACAAGTCAGTGGTTAGTGTGGATGTTTAACAATGTGTATAGAATTTCTATAAATAGGTTGTTGCACAATTATTTGGTTTATTAATCCTTAATGAATAACTTAATGATACTGATTTTTGAATGAGGTTAATTATTATTTATTGCATTAATTATTTACACAAACATTTGTTCCTTTAAAAAAACACGTGTCAATATTATGAAGGTAATTTAATGAATTTTCTTCAATATTCATGAAAGGTCTTGAGATTCATGATAATGAAATGATTGAATAAAATTAATGATTAAATGAATTTTTTGGAAGGGTTTCATGAAAGTGAATCGTTCATGAACATAAATGATATGACTAAAATTTTTATGGTAAATAGATATTATTCAAGTGGATGAAATATAAAACTACTTGAAACAATTGATGATGTGTAGAAAATACTGATTTTCGTAATCAGTATAAGGACCTTCATAATGATCAATGATCAAAAGATATTTTTTAATGAAGTTATTTTTTCAATTTGTTACTAGTAGGGAACTAGGAGGGATAGAGATTTCTCAAAAAAATTGAAACAATAATGATATTTAATAGATTTTTAATATTTAAACATTACCTTTATATCCCCCTTTTACTATACTAGTTATGGGAGAACCAAGTGAAAATGATTTTTCTAAAGCATGTTCTCATATTTGATCAGTAATTCCATAGAATTTGAATCATAAATATTTTTATTGACAACAAAACAATGTCTAAAGAGAGGATTATTTTAATCTAACAGATCCAGATTTACCCCTCATGGTTTTTAACTTGGTTGAGGCAACATTCCATGTTTTCAAAAAACTGTTTTTCTTACATTACTAAAATTTTATTTAACAATGTGCCAAAAAGAATATATAAATATAATTAAACAAAATAGTTTTTATATGTTTGATTGAATAAAATTTAATCTATGGTCTGAGGGAATTATTTTATAGTATGTATATCCATGATTTTATATTCATAGAAAATCATATAATGCTGTATATATTTTTGATGACTATAGATTATTCAATTTCCATCAATTGAAAAATATATTAGATAATTGTAGATTTCACAATGTTGTATTCTCATAATTCATGGAAAAAAATTTTAATTGACTTAATAGTAAAATTGATTCCTTTGGAATATAGATGAAATTATATGACAACAAGGAATAAAAAATTTAATGTAGTCTCATTTATAACATCAATATGAATATTTGGAATATATTCCAATTGTAGTATATTATTCGTTTGAGTAGATCATAATCAATGTTGAACATTTTGTTATCTTGATTCAAATTTCATGTGAAAATATTAATGATTCAATGGTTGTGAAAATATTATAAGAATCCACATATGTAACTTTGATCTGAATATTTATGAGTTTTATGATCTTGTATTAATTATATATAAATCTCTTATAAGATAAGTAATGGCTTGTCATTAAATAGAAAAAATAAAATTGTATTAGGGTAAAAAAAATTAGCTTAAAATATTTTAAAATAAGTTGAATTAATAATGTCTCATGAGGAAATAATTGATATTAAATATGAGCAAATTGATTATGATAAATTCATATTTAATTTTACGATGATTTATAGTGATATGATGACTTATATATTGGTGTAATTAAATACAATTGTATAATTTCTTGAATCATTAACCACTATTTATGAAGTTTTTGTAGGGAATCAAATTTTGTAGTCGGTGAGAAATATTAATGTTCTTCTAGAATAAAAAATTGTGTTATATTGATATTATATAAGAATACCCTTTAATCAGAAATGAAAAAACAACACATCATGGAAAATAATATTCATCCAGAAATATAATTCTATACCTTGTTATAGTGGTTTGGGGAAGGATAAAAGTACTTGAATGGTAAAGATCTTGATTATTATTGACAAAAAAACAATCCAAATATTCCATTAGTGAAGATATAATGATTGGTACTTGTGAATAATATATTGATGATTAGACCCAAAATGGATTTAAATTAAAGATGATACATTTTATTTGAATATAATAATATCGGAATCTCAAACAAGATATGATATATGAATGAATGAGACTGAATAATTAAACACATATTATGTTGAATCAAAACCACAATGATTATTGATACACTAGTTGATATTAGAATAATGAAAAGTGATCATAATGTATTACATGATGGTAAGGTTAATATACATGATATAACCATAATAATAACATATAATAAAATAAATATTTTAGTTCTCTTGAGAAAAAATTTCATAAATCATAAAAAATATTCTGAAAACACCATTTTGGGGGGTTAAAATTTTATATAAATGATATTAATGGATTGTCCAAAACTGTATAAAAATTTACCAATACTACATGAAAAATGGTGATAATTACATGATACCATGAATAATTTGTTTAATAGCCTATCATGAAAAAAAATCTAGGAACTATAATTATGAAAATAATGGTATCGAGTCTCCTAAGATGTAGAAAAAATCATATTTATACCCAATTGTTCTTTTCTAACATCCTAGAGTAGTTTGAAGTTTACGAAAAATATTTCCAAGTTCAATTCAATTTTAATTGAAAATATAGAGTAATAATTTAAAATAATGATATTTTTTAATAGATTTTATTGATTATAATCAAAATAAATACAAATGAATGTATTTTGAATCATATATATAATAAATAATAATATATAACAATTCAAGGAGATTTATGTTATGTTTAGTTCTCAATAATAGACATTATGTGTGATTATATAATTTATGACATCCCCAAAAGATTATAGGATATGAATAATAGGGTAGGTAATTTAATATTCCTAGATATTGGTCCAAACAATATAAAAATAAGAAAATAAATATTTGAAATAAATTTAAATATCATCTGAAAACATCTCGAGGGTGTAATATGTATGAATTCTGACAACAAAATGTATCATTAGGTAACATGGGAAATTGAACTCTAATGTGAAGATTAATTCAATCAATAATAGGCATAGTTTGAAGAAATAAATTTTTTTGGCATCATAAATAATTTTATAAGTTGATAAAATATATGGATTCTTGATACTAGTTGTTCATTACAAATAACTCAAAATAATAATTTACTGATTGACATATAATGGTATTATAGAAGACATTTTCCACATTTAAATTATTGATTAACAAGTCTAAATGGAATCACATTTTTAATATTAGTGAGGGGAAATATAAAATGTTATTTTTATTGTTTGTTTGATTTATATTCCCTTTAATGATTCTTGATTCATTGATAATGTTAATAAGGTGATTATTCCAATGAATTGATATTCCAATATAAAAATAACATATGAAACAATCATTATGAATGGAAAAAAGGCCAAAATTTACTTTTTCTTGATTTTCAAATTTCGATGTCCATGTTTCTTTATTTTAATGTACTAAAATGTATTGTATCATAAATAAATGTCCAATTGTGTAAAATAAAATGGATATGTTATTCTTCTAAGAATCCATGAAAAACCTATGGAATAATAATTCTAAAATTACAAATAAATTTAAAACAATTTTGAAATGATAAATTCTGAATAATAGTCGATCGGGGTTATAGATCATGTCAAATAATCAATATAACTTGATTTATTATGTTTTCTATCAACAATAATTAATTAAATTGATTACTATAGGTATATCTAGGGTTTTTTAATCATTATTTATTATAGCTTTTGATTGTTAGTTTTGAGTAACAAAAACTATCTTGAGTTCTTTAAACTCCATCAATGTAGTGATATGCAATAAATTGGGAGTATTATCATATGTGTTTTTACAGACATTATATTCAAATAAAAATATGAGTATTTTTTGGCATACATTGAGAATCATGGAATAAAGAAATATTATATTTCTCTATATAGCACTAAATAATAGAGTAAATAAGAGTAATATTCAATGTTTCATTTATATTTGGATAACCATAATGATTGGGCTTGGTGGAATAAAATAGTTTTAGGTACAATACATAATAGCAGTAATATATATATATATTTTATTGATTCATTCAATAAACCTGTGAAGTTAATATATGTAATGATATGTCTATTTGATGATTTATATCATTAGAAGATTAATTTTATTATCATATAATGTTATATAATAATTATATGATTCTTGTTTGGTTTGTATGATGAATTAGTTGATGATGGAATATTTCATAGGCAAATGCCTTCCGCATGAAATAATCGTGTATAAAATTAGAATCCATGATGGTTTGATTAATGAATTACTACAGTTGTATTTGAAAATAATCAAATAGTAAAAACATCATTTCTGATTGATAATGATTTTGTAGAAAAATTTCCTATTATTGGATATATTTATCTAGTGGAGAAGATATCCAATAATTGATCCATGATTCTAAAAATTCCATCACTGAGGATGGTTTGGATCAAATAGGTTCTACATTTCAACAAAAAATAACATTTTTAAAATGAAGTCATCTATAAAGGTATAAAATTTTGTGTGAAAACCTAATGAAATATATGGAATTATAGTCATTGTATTATTCATTCTCAAGATAAATCCAAAATTATTATAGTGTCATTATAACATTATGATAGAATTCTTGTGAGAGTGGAAGAGTTGAATATGATTGCAGCGAATGAAAGTATATCATCAGAATCACGTTCCCCAATCAAGAATGTGATATATAAATAATGGGTATATAGAAATAATATATACAATAACAGAAATGTATCATAACTGGAATAACATATTTGATAAGATATATGTCAAAAAATTAGGATATCAAATTTTATGAAATTACTAAACAATTATCCTTGACTAAATTGATAAGAATAAATATAGTGATTTTAAATAAAAATAAACAAATGTTTTCCAAATTGATTTGATGTATGAATTTCATACAGATGAACTTATGATAAAGGTCTTAATTGAAAAACTGAAATGGGGTTTCCATGAAAATGAGGGTTCATGAGTGTGAAATTTTATTAAATACCATTATATACAAAAATAATAACCTTGATCCATGTGACTGATGTAGTAAAGTAGGTTATTGATCATGATATTCATGATTGTTAAATTGGAATATGTTATCAATATCAATGGAAAGGACACAGAATCACTATTTATTATTTTTTATAGTGATGGGAAATATTTCTAAAACAAAAGAGGTGTTATATGAGGAATTGTTTACCAATATAATGAAACCATATGATATGTCCTTGATTGGTGTGATAAAATTCAATAGTGGTTTATATTTCAAAAGCAGAAGAAATTATACCATTATTTCCTATTAATTTTATTCATGGGTCTTTTTAAGTAATATTTCCTTAGATGAATCGAGAAATGTCTCAATAATAAAAATTGTCAAGACAATGCCATCTATTGATGAAAACGGGTAGGGTCTAGATTATTTTATTTTCTAAATAATTGTTTATATTGTAATAAACGTGATATTGGTGATACTGAAAAATTTATTTTAGTATTCAAATTTAGATAAATTATAATTTTATATAAGATATTAATATATTATTATGATGAAGAAATCATAATCTATATAAATGGATGCTTATATTATAATTTTTTATCTGAGAGGAAAAATTCATTTGAAATTTATGGATATTTTTTAATCTCTATTGAGGGGGATTTAGTTATCAAAATACATATTTTAGTAGATCTTTATTTATTATAGTTATTTTTTCCCTTACACACAATAATCAAATATTTTTTTCATATTATGAACCATGTAATATAAATATGTCACGACACCTCACTCAATGAAAAAAATGGCATGTATTGAGAAATATCTTGATGATATTGAGGTTTATGTTTCATTTAATGGAATGTTTCCCAATTATAATATTTATGTTATTACATTGGGGTTTCAGATATTTAATACTCATTCCTGATTAAATATTTGTGTTCATTAAATATTTTTTTTAGATTTTTTGAATAAATATTTTACTTTATGTTATAGAGAATTGAATATTTTATGTTTCAAGATTTCATTAGAGGTTCAAATATAAGGTCTATAGAATAGGATGTAATATATATTTTTTCCCTACAATTTTAGAAAATACAAGGAAATTGGGTACATGGTGTTGGGGGATTGGTAACCTATTATGAAACATTGAATTTATTGTGTTCATAATGTTCCATTGAGGACCTAGTGGACCATACTATGTTATAGATATCCTAGAAATTTTAGTTTTATTAAATTAGAATTTTATTATATTTCCTTTCCGATTCATTTAACCAAGAAATGGAATTATTCAAATATCATTTAACCTAGGTTATCATATACCCACTCAAACATGGTTTTCTTTTTTTTCTTCACCTCCTAAATTATTCATTATTTCAATTTTGATTCACATGGAATTATCCTTCATATCATGGATAACTCATTCCCTTATTTTCATCTGACATTTTTTTACCTTCATTCAGGCATATCATGACCCATGTTTTGATCATACACTATTTGGGGATTTTCAGGGGTTATTTCTGTAGATTTTTGGGGATATTTGTAATTACATGGGACTATACAGGTTTGGTGCATGATTATCGAAAATGGAGTGGTTTGGCCCCATAATTCATAACCCAAGTCATAAGCCAGTGGATGGGGGAACATAGTTTTTTCTTAAATAGTGGGTCCACCCATCTAAAGCATGTGGTGATGAAAAGTGGGTTTTTTCATTTTTTTAATCACCATCAAACAAAACATATTTTTGAACAATAAACATTTACATGGGCGTAAGGATGGGTAAATAGGTAGGGGAATAATTACTTAAAACCTTTCATCGCTCCTAGAAATATATGAACGATATTTCTAATTCCCTTAAAAAAATTATAATAAACATATAAATACCCATTTAAGATTAAAAAAGCCCCCATTTGACTCTAATATTATTCCTTCTTCATTTGGGAATCCTAAAAACTGAATTTGACTCTAACACACTCTTCTCTCAGTAGATCAAAGAACTTATGATTACTTTTAATTTCTATATAGTAATTCTATTTCATCGCATTTGGTGTTTCTAGATTATAAAATTCATTCTCTTAATAGAGTGATAAGTAATCATGTAATTGATGAATAAATCCTCTACATTGATGGATCTATATTTCAATGTATGATTTATTCATCCCCTTTACCTCTATTCCCATTGGTGGTCTTGTCACATGTGTTACATTGACCATTTGTTCAGAAGTTAGTGGAGTTATAAGGATTTGACCTAAAATTTTAACCCTATATTTCATGATTGATTTGAAATGATGTTATAATTGAATTAAAAAACACTCATTTTATAGGATTATATATTTAATTTTAAATGGTTATGGAATACTAATAACCCACTAATTTATATCGAATAAAAATTATATTGTGAATTTTGTGAAAAAATTTCATCAAAAAATTGGATATTATTAAATGAATTGGTGTTTATTACATTTAATGTTTCCTTAAAAATAATGATTATTTAAAATATCTGAATTTGATGAAATCCTAGGATTTAGTTTTTGAGAAAATGGTCTTGTTAAAAATAATATTACAGTATTGAACAGTAAATGAGTAAGTTATTTGAAATTATTGATTTTCCCATGTTTTTTTGACTCAATGATTGAAGGATATGTAATATTGCGTAGTTAGTGTAGAATAGTATATGAACACTATTATTATATCTCCCAAGAAATGGATTTACAATTACTATAATAAAAAAAATCAACATTATTTCTAAAAATGGGCACCCTAATGGGGGTTTCTATTGATTAAAAATAATGGTTCTCTTATTAGGGTCTTTATATGAGTGTGCAAACCCATCTTCGGTCTTTATGATCAATGATAAGTATAAGGATACTATTTCATGAAACTATTATAGCTCAAGGATTATAATCATGTAGTTTTATTTTGTTTAACTTGATTTTAAATTAAAAAGATTATAAAACTATTTATGTGATGCTCATAATTTTATAAAAATTATGTATATTAATTTTTTTAGATTGCATGATATATTTTAGATATGTTTAATATTTAGATAATTATTTTAAAAAATGTAAATTCCCTATCATCGCTTGATTATTTAAATTGAAATCTTAAAAGGGGTAATTTTATAGATTATATTTTGGATCACATGTTGAGACCCTAATGGGATGTTTATATAACAACATATGTTTTCCTTTTGGTATTTTTAGATTATATTATTCTAGTTATATGTAGAGGAAAATAATCACATTGATTTGGGGTGTTCTTGACTTCTAGGACTAATAATGATGGAACTTATTTGTGGATATTCGATCAACCTATTACATGGATTTTTATGAATGCTTACCTTCATATATGCATTATTATTTGTTGATGTACAATATGATTATTTTATACTAGTTTTATTGTGGTATTTTCTCATTCATGGGAGTTTATATACTAATATGTATCATTTTACATCATTTTTTATAAGAAAGTTGATCCCTAATGATCTTGATATGTTACTTGGTGATAGTAACAAACCCATAGGGATCTTCAGCTCCACTAGGTCCATATCAAGACTATTAATCATATTAGTGTACCATGTTATTTAGGATGGTTCATGAAGATTATAGGTTTCCCATCTTCTATTGATGTCGATATATAGTTTGCGCTATCTCAGCAGACATGAAGTAGTATATTTGGTGAATAAGAAGTTGTTATAAGTGAGTTATTAGTGATAACACCACAAAAGGATGCTTAATTCATCATGGGTGTTTGGAAAAAAGGGGCTTTAAGATATTGTTTTATCTTATACAAGAATTTTACCAAACATTTATTTGAGTCTATTAAAGACCATAATGATTGAATTCTATATTATGAAATGTATATTAATGTATTTGTTATTTTATTTGTTTATATATGTATTCATTCTACTATTTTTGTGTTTCGCGATGTAATTGTATTTCATCATTCCTCTAGGGAGACATTAGAATAGTCCTAAAAAGGAATATTATATGCAAACAGAGATTGGGAATCCTCAAATGGACCAAAAACATTTTTTGATAGTAGTGGATTTTGTTCAAACATTATTATAGGAAGATACATATGTTCGATTTTGAGCACCCATAGTTGAACCTTGACAGGATGAATCTAGATATCATTTTCAATAATTTCTTCACTATAATCCACTATCATACCAAGGATAAAATATTACTCAAGAGGTTGAGGGTTGGTTGAAAAATGTAGTGGTTATTTTTGAGTTATTGAAAAATTATGATTCCATAAAGGCGATCTGTTCTAAAATTATACATGATATCACTGTAGGATATAGTGGGATTAAATTGTTATAGTGAATCAATGTGGGGACTTCATGTGGAAGATCATTAGAGTTATTTTCATTGAATAGATATATCCTGAGTTAATGGTTTTATAAAATTACATAGAGTTATTTAACCATAATTAGAGTGAATTGATTTTTTAATTGCTTGAAAAATTCTTTGATGAACGTGTTCATTTTTTTATATTAACGTTTTTAAAATTGATAAATTAAAGTAATGAATATTTTTAGTTTGGTATTCAACTATATATTAGGTCTTAGGTATTTATATTGAAGAAACCGTCTTATTCTTACATGATAGATTAAGGTGTTAATGAATGATATTGACCAAGATGGTAATTGACGAGTTATTAGAGTTTTTTCCTATAAAAATTTGTGATAAATAATTTAATTTAAATATAAAACATGAGGAGTCATTTAGTAGATATTAATTAAAGACATCATATATACCTCATTCCATTCCATGAATAATCACTATAAATTTATTTGAATGTGTCTTGATTTTTAATTAGACTTGGGTTTTTACTAATGCACCCATGATTTTTTATTTATTTTTTGGATTAATATCTAAACTAAAAAATTTAGTCATATATTTTGTACTCTACATAAGGGCACAAGATCATCCAAAACCAAACATATTATGGTAAAACTGGATTCTTCAATAAGTATAGGGTTCTTACAACATTAACCCAAAATGAATACTGTTATTGTAGTGAGGGATTCTCTAAAGGAAGATTATTTGGGTCAAAATAAATAGAGATGTACAATCACTGTAGATTTTTCATTCATTAATATTGTACTAGAAACTGGTGTATTTCACTCATTTATTTTTCTGTCCATTCAGAACCTACTAACACTTTGTAGGGAGATTTAATGTTATATACATGATATTAATACTCCACATAGACCGATGAGGGAGTAGGTTCATCATTTTACCTCGTTTTTCACTATAAAATAGGTTTATCTTATGTGGAATTATATTCCTCTTTACATGAAACATATTTATGGCATTCACTGTATGGATTAGATTAATACATGTAAGGTCTGGATTAAGTTTTATCAATGGTGGGACTTTTTTACTATGCTTTATAGGGTTTGTTTTGTTTTTCAGGGAGAATGGTTCGTGGTTTCAACTAGGGTTGGAACTTCTTTTATGATGTTGGGTAGGGTAATATCATTATTTTCTTTAGACATAGAGAGATAATTTTCTAGCGGTCATATATATATAGTTTTCAACTATTTTTTTCAATGATTTTCTATATTAATAATCTAGTATCCCTCTTGTAAAGGTGGTGGAATTTTCCTTTGATTTTGTACCAAGTAATCTTCAATTGACTATTTCGTCATATCATATGTATCCAAATGATTTGAAATATTTTAAAACCAAATATAGTTATTTTTGAAAAATTTATTTTACATGTGAGTGTGTCTCCTTGAGTTTAAATTTTTTTAGAATAAATATAATGGAAAACTTTACCCTATTATAATAACAAATAATCAATTGAGTTACAACAAAGAATAATTATCCATTTACATGGATATATCTTTTCATTGGACAGTTTATATTGGTATAGAGGTTCTTGATTATTGATCATTGGTCTGGTTATCGTAGTTTAGATATAATTAATTAATATGATCACCTTTGGGGGTAGGTATTGAAATTAGAGTGTCCAATGGATCCTGATTTCACACTGAGAGGGGGTAAATTATATATGAATTTTTTATACTAATTTATTTTATTTTCTTAAACCCATTCAATAATTCGTAAACAATTAGTATTTGTTGATCATGTATTCAATACAGAAATTGAATGAAATCATAACACACATTAGTTTTACAGGGTTTGGTAATAATTCTTATGTCCTTGCTGCAACTATTTATACGACCCAGTTATAGTTCTTCACTATATGTGTATGTTTATAAAATGGAAAGTGTAATTCTATTAAATATTGAATCCTACAATGTTCTGATCTAGAATCCCACGAGATATCATTGTCTCCCATCTACAGAAGGGAATCCAAAATCCCATAAGAAGATCTCTATACCGCATCCCACAGTGGCATCATCTTCCCATCGGCCTTCAACAGAGTCCCAGTGGATACTTGTTCTTCATTAGTGCCCCACTATAGACTCTTAGAATCATGAGTTATAGAATATTTGATCCACTAATAGGATATTGTTACAATATTACCCCATGAGCTGCCTTGATAATACTAGTCTATGTAAAATTCAAGAACCTTTTCAATGATGTTGTTCTTTATCAATAAATTCAAATCACCTGTATATTATTATCTTCCTTAGAAAAATATTTCTCAGGAAAATATTCTTTCTTCTACTGAATACCTTGCCTCACTAAACACCAAAAACACAGATATGAATTTCTTCTGAATCACTAGTAGAAATATAGTTCTGAATTCCGTCTCTAAGAACTATATGAAAATAATTCAAAGATTATTACATGAACATTGACCATCCAACAACATACATGTATAAAAATAAATTGCATGACATTAAAAATATTATTCCTTATAAATGTTATTCCATGTTGATATGCATATAATTATTGTTAAATGAAAGAACAAATAAAACGACCACATTTTTCATCACACTTACTTTGTATACACACACTCACTATAAAAACATATTGTATAAAACCCAATCAAAGAATGCCTTTTGTATACGTTTCATTCACACTCAATATACACTATATTTTTCATTCATTTCACACACACCATCCATAAACAATGTGTTGTTTTCTCATTGTATGTGTACCATGCATGTTCATGTGCACTATGTATTGGTACCGCATTATTCAATCATCCCCATTGCATAACATATGTACAAAAACAAACATTAATTATGATCTTATGCTTAGTATGATTTTATTAAAGGTATAATAGTTCTTGCTCACCTACTAAAATGAATTCCTTCATCCTTCCTGCATGAAGGGGAAAATGTTTTTAAACATAGTGTGCACATGGTCTTCTTCAGGATATGTAGTATAACTATACACTATTACATGGAACCCTAATTTTGATTTCACAAAAACTAGTATATATATAAATAATATGGACATTTTATCTCAGATGATTTTTGGAACACTACTCTTCAAAAAGAAACATATGTATCGAATTAACATGACTTTTTTCATTGATTAACATTCTATTTGAACAAATAAAATATATTTATAACATACATTTTACAAATAAAAATCATGGTTGTGAAATTTCATCATGTAATGAAGTTCACTCACACTTGGATACTTCTCATAAGTACGGTCTTTGGTATTCATATGAAACAAAACACTGAATCAGAAGGTCTGAACTCCCTCTATTCAAAGACTCTAAGAATCATCTTAATATTATAATGAATTTTCTTCACTTTTGTAAATCATTAGATTGTTCTTCATAGAATCCTGAAAATATAATTTAATGATTTATATATCATATTTAAACTTTTAGGATGATCATCTAATGATTTGAGGGCTAGGTTCGACCTTCAGACGATGTGGCTGCCTGACGATCCTGTTGTCGAAAAATAATCGATGACTTGACGTATAAGAGAAAATTAGATGTATCTGAGATGCCCTAGAATATTTTATCAACTATCACACA
Source organism: Viscum album (assembly GCA_963277665.1). Taxonomy (NCBI): domain Eukaryota; kingdom Viridiplantae; phylum Streptophyta; class Magnoliopsida; order Santalales; family Viscaceae; genus Viscum; species Viscum album. Next base: position 1,937,092,824 of record OY728165.1, read on the forward strand.
TTATATGGTTATTTTTAAATTCATGAAATTTTAACTAGGTTTATGGAATCCCATACCAAAATTCACAATGTTTGGTGATCCCTTTATAATACAAGATGTATCTAATGAAATCTAGAAATATTTTACGGAACACATATAATGTTTTGGAACTACCCCATGTTTGTGCCCATGTATTCTACCCCCCCCCCCCCCCCTCATGGTTGTTTCTTTGACTCCTATACATTTTCCCAAGTGTACACGCCTTGATATCCTCTATCCTCTCTTCCACGATGTTGGATGACCAAGGTCAAACCTTTCCACTAAAAATTAAGTAAAACCCCAAAAAATTTAACCTTATTTAATCATTAAAAAACTATTTTCCTTCTAATTGTAGTTAATTACAATATTAAAACCTCGATATTATTATTACAATGTTTCAATCATTGTGTATCTCAAATCTCTGATGACACATGTTATACAAAGTGCTGACAAGCTCTACAATTGTCAAATTTCCCATTGATTTTTTATATTCATAATTTATTGAAAACAAATTTAACATCCACAAACTACATAACCTCTTTATTCCCCCCTTTTAATTTTTCCAATACCCACTTTATTTAAAATTTATTTGATATATTCTCCCCATTATAGGAAAAAGATATTGTTATAAGAAAAGAAATGTATTCTCATTTCCAAAACTAAAATTCTAATAAAATCCTCTTCTATTCTATCTCGTATAATCTGATTTACATCTGACAAAAATGGAATCACTGCGGGCATAGAAAAGAAGTAAAGTTAATAAACTCTAACTCTATGTGAGAAATTCTATATGTAGAAAACATGAGTGGTCAAATTTAACATCAAAGATGTAAATAAACATTCAGGATTTGATATTAATCACTAAAATTGTTTTAAGAATTACTCAAAACATGTTGAACTAATCCCCTACATACAACTCATCAAATAGATTACAAACAATAAAGTGAAAAAATATATTTCCCCATTAAAATTACATTTCCCTTTTCTCACAAACTAAAAATTACCTCTCTTTTTAGTATATATTTCTTTCATGAAAATGGGAGACTTTAACATGAATACCTTAAATTATGTCAATATTCAATTTTTAAAGATTTATATTTCATAATTATCAAATTCATACCTCAAGAGAATTTTTTATATTTACAAGATATAAATTGAAATATAAATATCTCATTGTTCATATTTTGTTCTCCCCCTCAAGAGATACACTCAAATCATATTCATTGTGATTGGGTTTCTTCATGTATAAACCCCAATTATCATTAGATAACGATTTTTCAAATGTTTCAATAAAAATAATTATTTTTCATAACCATCCATGATGGAAAGCTACTTAGTTATATGATATTCTCAAAATTTATCTAAATTAAGTGTCCCCATAAATATATTCTTCACTATCTATTCCATTAATGATAAAAACAAAATTTATTGTAATAAGGTTGTTATTCATTTCTTTTTAGTTATAGAAACAAGGATGCATGGTTTTTCTCAACCTAAAAAAATTCTATGATGAAGAAAGTAATATTCATATTTCTAACAAGGAGTTCTAATTTTATTATACTTGTTCCATTTTTCTTATATCCTCCAACTTTTATAGTCATATTATAAAACCTTCCTTTGGAATATGCTCAGTATTCACATTGTGTATTAACAAAATTTTCCCAAAACTAGATGTCCCAGATTGTTTCCCATTCATCGTCAATAACTTTTATAGACCAGATTACCATTTCAAACATTTATTACATAAATATGTATACATATTAAACCATTCACACACCACTTTATAATTCATCAAGTCATCTCTTTAAAAAAACACACCATATTCTTCATTATAAATGAATTTTATCAAATAAATCATGTTTCTTATATTTTGTATTGATTATTTTTTTGATATCATGTTGATTTTTAGTATTCATATTCATGGAAAATTCATAATGATCAATGTTGTCACCTTTCCTACCAAAATAAGAACTTATTTTATTTTTTTCATACTATTCAGAGTATTCTTCATAACCTTCATCTGAGTTTTTTTAAATAATCCTCTTTTATTAATTTAGCAAGGAAAACCTATCATCTTCATTTCTTACTTGCTTTACCTTTTATTTTGGTCTCTTATTCTCATCAACAGATGATTTTTGTATGATTTTTACATAATAGAAAATAAAATTAAAGTAAAGATAATTATCAATATAAACATAAAAATTTTCAGTGTAGTAACATCTTTTATTAATAAACTAATTATATATATATATATGAATTGTTATATTATTGAAAATATTTTCCCTACTCGTCAGCCCTTCTCCACTAAAATATAGGAAATCTAAAATTTTCATACATTTAAATATTGTTGTAAAAATTAATTTCCTAATGATAAATCATCCAATAACACCAATAGTATCAAAAAAATTATTTAGTCTAATGTGATAAATTTTAACTATCTTTGACTTTTTAATGATTTTGGGAAGAACATTCCTTTTTTAATTGAATTCTTTGATGAAAAAGAATTTAAAAAATTCTCCTCATCCATATATTAAGATCTTATTGATTCTGGAGAATACCTTTTCACCCATGTTTCATGAAATTTTAATGTTGAATCAACAGTGGTCATCAAAACAGAATTTGTACAAACAATGTTTTCAAGTAAAAGGGTTACCTTATTCCATTAACATGAAATAGATCTATCCTTGAATAATTTCAAGATACTATTATAATTAGATTTACCATTTTCAAAAATAGGACTCTTATCAGATGAATCCTTAGAAATAATTCTTTTCACATAAACATGGGAAGTGTCACTTGTGTCACTTGCATATTTCTTGATTTCACTTTTACTTAATGAGACAATAATTTGTGGTTAACTATCTAAATTTAAATAGATTTATTTTGTTTTTCTAATAGAATATTGTTCTTCTGAATCTCATCTTCTTAAATCATATTTTCTATTATTAAAAAATTGTGATGATCCTTGATTATATTTTCTCTATCATTCAAGTGAGAGTTTTTGGAATTTATAGATGTATAATATATCTTTTCATGTTCTAGATAACTTATGTAAAAAATATTTCAAAAAAATATTTCTCATAAACATTACATTATAATTCTTCTGTATCACCAACAAATAATTTTTGGAATGAGATATTATTTCATCCTTTTCATTCATATGTTTTTTGTGAATTTCGTATATTCCAACCTATTTAATCAACAATTCTTCAATTGAATTTTCCTCTTCTAGTAGCTATAATTTCGGTTCTTGATGTTCTTTGAAAACTCTGATCATACATGTGACCACTTATTTGGTAACCTTATTCAGATATTTTCTAGTCATAGAATTGATCAAACCATTATCACATCTTGAACTTGAATCAACAGAATTACAATCACAAAATATCAATGAAAAATTTACAATATGAGCCCCTTTACCTGGAAGTTGATATTAATTTATCTAGGATTTTTTCTTTAGCTTCATTAACAATATTTTCTTCTTATTTTTCATATTTATAACTAAAACATCAATATTTATAACATCATGATAAGAGATATACATTTCCATCTAAATCACTTCTTAATTTTTTTCAATCTCAAATTAACAATTAATATGCATCTGATAAAAAGCACAATACAATAATAGTGGATCCAACCAGGGGTATCCTATCATATCATTCCAATAAAATTCTCTAACGGATAATGATATCACAATGAGAGTGGGTGAATCAAGTGTGGGTTGTCTTTAATAATTTATTTTCTTTTATTAATCCCCTTCAAACATCTTACACCTATTCAGTAGAGTGAATATTATACAAAATGCATAATATAAATGAAAACAAAACAAGCATTATTATTAAAAGGTTGTGTATTAAGATCTACATCTTCACTACAAACATGTATACCCCCTATTTATATATTCCTCCCTACATATAGATGGTATCAATGTTGAATGTATCATTATCAACAACACTGATTCTCAAAGTCCCCTACTCTATAACCCCACTCAAAATCACTTATTTATATCTACATAAGTGCCTCTTGAATCACACATGATGATAATTACACTGCATGGTAGAGTTTTACCAACATCACACTAGCCTGCTCTATAGTATCACTTGAGACATATTATAATTTAGAGTCCCACTAAAAACATCCAAAATATTGAGTCACACAACATTTGATCATTTGAATTGATTATCTTATATTCTACCTCCACGAGCTTTCTGGATCAAACAAGACCATGTATAATTCATGAACCTTTTTCACTGATGTTGTTATTTCTCAATAATTTATCATCCCTTATATAAAATTAGCTGCCTCAGTACAATATTGATCCAAAAAATATTCTTTCTTTTACTAAAGACCCAACCTCACCAATCACAGAAAACCCAAATATGAATTTCTTATGAATCACATATATAAATACTTTTCTAACATTAGTATTAAATTATTAAACCCAAATAATTAAAATTATTGTACATGTATTGTGCACTTCAAACTTCATGAATGTATAAAAACATATTTCATGGTCTTCAAAATATTTTTCCTTATATAGGTGTTTCTGCATGTGCAAATTCTTATAAGTTTTGTTCAAATTATACACACATACAATGCCCACTTTTTCCATTACACTTACGTTGAATACAAACATTAATTATCAACACTTATTATATGAATAACTAATCACTCACAACCTTTTTCACACTTTTCATTCATGCACAACATAGACTATATTTCTTGTCCTTTTCACACACATTATCCATTCAAAAATTATTTTTTTCTCAATTTATGTGTATCATACATGTGCATGTGCTCTATGTATTGGTACAACCTAATGCCTACTTCCCCTTTATGAAAAAAATATACACACACAAACTCTATCTATGATCTTATTCTTAATAGGTTTTTGTTTAAGGGATAAAAGTGAATGCATAATTACATAAATTAATTCCTTATTCCTTATTGAGTGAAAACCCGAATGATAATAGATATGGTGTGTGTAAGGGTTTCTTTGTGAGATACATTTCATGTATTAAATTTTATGTAAAATATCATTTTTTCATGCATTCACCAGATGATATAAGAATAATATGATCATGTTATAATGGATTCTTCATGGAACACTATTCATCATGACGCAATAATAGTGTGAAATTCACAAATATTTTTCTAGTGGAATCACATTATATTACCAAAATAGAGACATTGCAAAAATTATCTTTATAAACCCAAAATTAATGGTGGTATAATTTCATATGGTAGAGATGTTCTGTTAAAATCAGATACTTATCACATGTGTATGTAACGATATTTAAAAGCAATAAGACACTAACTCAAAACATGTGCACTTCCTCTATTCCGCAACTCTAAAGTCATCATCATCATCAAATGAATTTTCTTCATTTCTTTTAATAGTTATATGTTTTATTATAGATTCATTAAAATATAATTTCATTGTATTTTGGCCATCTTTGATATGTTGGGATGATAAGATAATGATCAAAAAGTTGGATTCGATCTACAGGCGATGTGGTGGTGTTAAGATCCTGGTGTACATAATTCCCTGATAGTATGAGGATGATGAAAAGCTTAGATAATGATTAAATTTCCTCGATGATTTAATCTAACATCACACCTTCAATATATATTATTAAAGAGGATCAATTCTAACTAGGTTTCTAGTATCCCAAATCAAAAAAAATTATTTTCATTGGTCTCTTTATAATAAAATGTCTATCTACAGTACTATATAAATTTGTTACTCAATGCATATAATGTATAGTCATAGCCCAATCCCTGTACCCTTATCTTTTTTCAAGTCTCCCCACATGGTTGTGTCTCTATCGCATATACATGCTCCCCTATGGTAATTCAATGGGATGCTATTTCATCTTTGTCACTATAAGGGTCAATTAAGGTTTCACCTACCCACCTTAGATGTGGTGTTGGTCCCTCAAATGGATAGAATTGTTTGGTTATTTTATAATGTGAAACCAAATAAGATATATGACCCAAATTAAAATTAATTGTATACCCAAACAAGAAAACCTTCTCAATTTTTCAAACAACAATGTTCCTTATAATTTTAATTTAATTCTAAATTCCTACTCCTATCTATATAATCTAATATTATAAACATTGTGTTAACTCAAATGAACAAAAAATCATGTTATATGTACTACTAAATAGTTCTACAATCAACAAATTCCACATTGAATTATATAATTATTATATTATTGACATCAACATCATCTTTACTAAACTACACTGACTCTCTAGGTATTATGAGTACCATTTTACGCCTTTTTTATATCCAAGGCTCTATTTTTTTATGGAATTTATCAATATAATATTTCACATGTATCATGAATAATTATTGGTAGTCTTGGTGGATGATATTTTTTATTTCTACAAATTAAAGGATGATCTGGTGCACTATATGGGGAATGATTTGAATGTTTTGAGAGATTACAAAATATATATCAAACAATCAAATTATACATTCTTTATTGAAGAAGTGAAATTAAAGCGGCATGTTTTCTTGGAAATGTCATTTTATTCAACTTATATATTTTGACCTCTGTTATGACATGGAAGAAACCATTTAATATTTTATATATTTGGAGATTCATGGGTTAATGGGGGTATTAGTGCCAATTATTTATGAATTTTATGATGTTTCATTATTTGATGAACACTATCACTAGATATGTGCTGAAGTTCATTTTTTATTAGAATGGTCTATGATCATTTTATTATTTTAAAAACCATTATATGTATGAACTAGTTTAAATGATTCTAGGGACTAGGAATGGATATGTGATATTTTATGATGATTAGGTTTGGGTTTGGGATGTGTCTTTATGCAGGTTGGTTAGATGGTATCCTATGTATCTAGAGAGAATTGGTCACACTAGAATAATTATCTAAATCCTAGTCTCTATGTCACTACTGTGATGAATTCTATTAAGTGTTTGATTAACAACCTTTATAAAGAAATGTTTACCATTTATTCCAACCTAAAAATCTTTAGTTAAATATTCTCTCAAAATGATTTGGACCAATGACCTTGGTGTTGGTGGAAGTATGTAATGTAGTTTTATTTTTAAATTTCCAAAATCCATATTAGGGATAATGTAATAATTAAATCATTGAGAAACAAAATATTTGAACCAAGGAAATGAAACAATCATCAAAATAGTGTAACCTGATGGATCACTTTTAATAGTTGCAATTGGGTGTTTGGGAGGATACGAACATGGGTTTTTTGGAAAATATTTAGTATACTTTGTATACATTCAAGATGATTAATTTTAAGGGCTATCTAAATGATGAATTTTACAGTAATGGGGATACTATTTATGGTTGGTGACTATTTTTGAGTGTGATTTACTTTTGAAAAGTATATTAATTTCATGAAATAAGTAGAGTGTACCTTTTTCTATTAAAAAATTATGTGATTGGGGATTAAAATAATTCATAGTTAGCTGGGATCCATAGCACCATGAATAATTTCTAAAATATGTGGTGATGATCCTAGGAGATGGGTGTGAGCTGAGTCATCCTTGAGTTTTTTTAAAGTTAATGTACATCCCGATAGGTCAATGATAAACACATGAGACCTTAAGTATTTCTTCGGCTACATCAAGTGTGGACGTGGAAGTGGGAAGACATTTCTGTAGAAATTTTTCATGGGTTTACATGTACCCATTTAGATAAGAATTAATTATATGAAGTGATATATTGGATTAAAAAATAGACTAACATTATAACCATAAATGAAATGACCAATGTTGAGGATTTATTATTTCAATATGTAAAATAGATTTTCTATTTTAGTGTAGTATTATATCCTATTGTTTTTTATAGAGATCCCTAAATTAATTATAATTTATTGATAGGCATCTGGGGTGATAGAGATCCCAATTTATTATAAGCCTTAAACTTTATTATCATAAGAATGGACATATAAAAAATTGTATAAAAATCCTTAAGTACATTCTTTTTTCTTTTGTTCATGACATTGGTGGAGCTTGGGATGATTATTTTGGATTGGATATGTTTTCATATAATAGTACATAAAATTATATAATCATAAGGGATTATTTTGTGGAGTTTTTGATAGGGCATATAGATCCTTGTTATATTAAGCATATATTGGAACAAATTAATTTTTTTGGAAAATGTTTTAATCGCGATATGAAAGTAATGATATAATTGATTCAGGAGAGAAATTTAATGCCTCAACGACGGTATAATTCATATAAATTACATCATTAATGAAATTTATATTTTTTAGTTTTTTTGATATTTCATTGATAGTTATACCTTTTTATGGTCATTGATGTATTGGTAAGCTGAGAAATCTTATTGCATGGTTTATGGGTAATTTTTGGATTTTTATGATTATGGTGTATGTTTCTTACCATTTGGAATATCCATCATAGTTGATATTGATCATTAGTTTTTTTCATGTATAGTAGCATAAGAAGTATATTTCAAACCATTCCCATGTATTTTTCTAGGAATATCATTAAATTTAACCTAATTTATCTTTTCCTAATAATCAAGTCAGGACTATTAATTATGAGAAAAGGGTTTTTTATTGGAAGATGATACATTTGTTCCATGTTCTATGGAATCATGGTTATGATTGGAATGACACATTGGATCAGGAGGTACTATTGATGGAGTAGTTTCCCAATCTCTTTGATATAAAATCATTCTGATATGCTTTCTGGTGGTATGATGTATTTTTATTGGGGACGTTGTAACATATCGTAATGTTTATTCTAGTACATCATAGTTGTTTTTTTATCATAATGTATTTGTATGCTATCAGGTTGTTTGGGTTGATGTTTGGAAAATTTTATAGTCCCATGGTCCTATAAATGGATTTCACATAGTTAGGAAAACTCGTGTTGATTGACCAAATAAATCGGGAACCCTAGATGAGCCATGGGTATGGGGAACATTGTTCATAAAAACGATAAAGCTACCCTCTATACTGCATAGCCTTAGATACTAGGATTTTTTAGCTTTTTATAACATTTAAATAATTATTCCCCAATCCATGAAGCATTTATATAATCTTATGGTTCAAATTTTTATGGTGCAAGAGCACTACTAACTATGCATCCAATACATCAAATCATTATTTTGATTTATAATTCCTTAATGTATTATATAAAAAATTCCCAGGGCCTATATTTAATACTTAAAACAGCCTCATTTAACCCTAAATCAATTCTTTTTTCATTTTAGGCACTCTTAAAAAATATTTTACACCTCAAAACACTTATCTTAATGGATTCAAGCACAAGTGATTGTGTTTGACATCCGCCATTTATTTTAATATCCTCTTGTTTGGTTTCTCCATATCATCTCTTATACCCTATCTATAGTGTGATATATCATCATGTTATTGAAGGATATATTCTCTATTTTTGTATCCTTATTTATTGGATTTATTTAATGATCTCTTTCACCTCTATTGTCTTTGGCATTCCAAGTTCGATTGTTATTTTGATCACATGAACAAATGTGGGTAGTATAATAAGTTATTAATCTAAATATAAAACCATATGTTTGATAAATAAATTTAAATGAGGATTTATTTGACTTAAAAACCCAAATATTATATTATTTCATGTTTTATTATAAAAGTTAATGAATTATGAAAACCCCCAATTTTGAAGTAATTGAACTGGTTTGGAATATTTGTCTTAAAATTGTGGCTTGAATTGAATGTGAATATGATGAAACTAAAAAATATTGATTCATAATATAATTTTATTAAAATTAATGAATATTTTAAAGAGAATTAATTTTATTAAAATCAATGATTTGGTTTGTAAATTATTCGGCATATTGAAACTGATAATTGAAATTTGAACTTTGAATCATGTAATAATTTCAATAATTATTATCCATATCATTGATTGATTAACTGATTGATTTAATCAAATGTGAGACAAATTACTTTATGGTGAATATGATAATAATTATATGACACAGACACCTTACCAATGGATTTATGATGACAACACTATATAACCATGTTCATCATGATTTTTGATACTGGGTCCCCTAGTGGGGTGTTGATTTATTTCCTATTATGGGTCCTCAATTAGGATATTGATGTGACCATAAAAACCTATATTAAGACATGGTTATGATTTATAATTGTGAAGATTATATATCCATAAATTAATATATATTAGCCCTTATGATTATGTTATTTTTTTGACTTCATAACACATTTCATTGATAACTGAAAGGTATTATTCATTAAAACCATATTTTATATAAAAGTTTAATATAAAATTATAATTTTTTTGTGGTTTTATATATGAATTTAATATTTTAATATTAAATAATTCTTAATTGGAAATATTATATATTCATTTCTGTGCCATGATTATCTAAATTGAGACACTAAATGTTTTAATTTTTATTGAATTTCATACGGAGAAAATGGTGAGACACTTTTGGAATATTTATCTCTCAAACAAACATAGACTTAGGGAGATTATATATTATATTATTATAGGTAAAATTAATGAAACAAACCCACTTTTACATGGTGGTTGTACTTCACAAGTGGTATATGGAGTGATGAAGGTGATCGATGGAGAAGAGATCCACCTGTTACATTGGTTTTCTATGATTTTAACTAGATAGATTTTGTGAATTTTGATGATGTATTATTATTTTTATTAACTGAACTGATTTTAGTACTTTCTCTTAGGGCAGTATTGATATACTATCATGTGTGATTTATCTTCTACTATTTTTTGGCAGTATTGTTCACTCTTGATCTTGATATGATGCCAGGTTCTTATCACCAACCCATGGGGAGTGAGAATAGCCTCTTAGAAATGTCATGGATATACCAATAATATATATACCAGTGTTTTTGGGATAGTTCATGACATTTCATATATCGCATAATATTAATAGATTAGACACACACACATATATATATTTTCTTTTAAACAATCATGAGTTTATTATTTAGGAACATGTTATAGTAAATAATACATGAACAAAATAATTATAATCCTACAACAAATTATATGATTAATTTAAAAAATTACATTTTCAGAATGAATATAATCTAAAAGGGTAAAAGAATTATAATGGGAAAATAAGAAGAAAAAAATTATTGAAGAAATATTTATATATTTAACATGAGTTAAAATTATCAGAGTCATACAAAAATATCAAAATAAAATAAAACATTAGTAATGTAATATGAATTTTGAAAATTTGGAATATAGAATTGTGAGAGTAACTCAAGTGAATAATGAATGTAAGAAATATTATATATTTATATAATGTCTAAAACCTATGTTAAAATATTAATTGTAAAACTAAATACAAGTAATATTAATAATACTTTTAGGAATAGTAACTACAAAAATAGAATAGTAACTTCAACATTAGAAATATAAAATTACATACAAATAATATTAAGAATGAATAAAATACATATATTTTTGTTTTTTTGTGTTTGTTTATATAAATTTCAATAAATAAATTTTCAAATAATAAACACTTGGAAAATTTATGACCAGTTTTTATTAAAATATATTTTAAACTGTTATCTAAAAGAATTTTAATTATTATTAATAATAAATAAACTCTTTTATAAAATTATTTTCATAAAATGAATTTAATTTCTGGAGTAATTATTGTTATATTTACAATCAATGAATTTGTAAAATATTTATGAAAACATAAATTTTTATTGGAACAGTGAATTTATAATTTTAAAAAAATGCAATGTTTTATTACATAGTAAGAATGTAATATTGGAAAAGGTAATACTTCAATGGATAGATCTAAAAAAATTAATTCAAAAAGATAAATGGATAACGTAAAAATAATAAAAATATTCTTCAAACATAAAATATAGTTTCAAAATTTATAAAATTTAACGTCTTCTATTAAAATACAATTTCTTATTTTCATCATTCCTTTTTAGATAAATTGATAAAATATCTAAATTAATGGTTAAATATTATTAAAAATATATTTTTTGATAGAATATATTTACTAGTGTAAAAAAAATAATGAATGTTTCACATTTAAAATAGTATTTTATTTAATATATTAAAATAGAATACCCCTCCACTCATGTATAAATACTCCCACTCGCTTCCCTTGTAAAATGAATTACATATAATATTATTAATAAAAATATAATATTGATTACATTCAATTTTATATCATTAAAATATTATGAATATTATGGTTTCCAAAACATCCAAGCCTTAAATAATTAGTTCCATATAATAAGACCAAAACATTAATGAATAGGTCATCAAATGACCCTCCGTTTTCAATTTATATCCAATTATTTATACTATCACAATCTCATTTATTTATATATCATCCTATTTTTTTGAGTTTATATGTATATGATATATAAATTGAATATGATATTTTAAAATTATCTTATTAAATTAAATGTAGATGTATTCTAAATCATACCTATTTTTAACATTCCCTGTTTATATTTTGAAATATCCACCTACATGAAAATGGAAAATTATTTTCTTATCAACAACTAAATTGATTTAGTTTTTTGATAAAATATTATATATATATATATATATATATCAATTTATTATATTTTTTAGATTTGATTCATAAAATGATAAATTACAATTAATCAATAGATCAAATCTGAAAGTCTGAAATGTATTTGGTAAAATTCTAATAAACCTTGACATAAAATAATTTCGAAATTCATAAAGAATTATATTAAACTAAATTATAATGATAAATAATAAATAATAGAATATAATGAACTAATATATTAGTATATTACTCTATATTATTATATTATAAAGGAGGCGTAATTGTGAGGAAACAAAATGAGTCGTCTAGTATATGGACTCTCGAACCAAAATCAACTTCTTAAATTATCATTTTTTTTATATTATTTAAATAATGTTTATAAATTTTTTTTTCATCTAATGTTATTTCAAATGTAATTAAAATTTTATATTGTTTTTATATAAAATTAAATACTCTATTGGGATGAATACTTAGACAACTTCATGATTTTTAATCTTTTATATAATTCCAAGTATTTCATTTCCCTCAACAGTAAAATTATACCTCATGTCCCCTCTTCTACAAACTTCATCAGACTTATATCTTGGAAATTAACATCCATACATATTTAGTAACTTCTTTTCCCATGTTTTATTTATTCTCTTATAAAAAAATACATTCAAGGGTTAATGAGTAAGACAGAGGAGGGATCTCAATGAAGAGGTGTGACACTTAACCAAGAATTTATCAATTTATTTCTTAGTATACTTCCAATTAATAAATGACATCCATTAATAAATAACAATGCATTTATCTTAGATCTACGAAGTTTTTAATTTATTGATTGACCAAGAACAATCAACATTATTCCCATCCGTTCCCAAATGATAAATTTTCTCAGGATTGTATGTGGACTATGACCAACATTAATCAATGATATTTGTTATTGGTTTTGATTTTAAAAGGATGGTAAAAAATTATTTAATGAATATTATATATAAATTTGAAAAAATTATCTTCTAAACATGTAGTATTATTTACCATTTTTCATTCTATATATTGAAACATGAAAATATTCATCATTCATATATACAACCTTTCATCCCCATTAATGGTGTAAATAATTTTTCTATATGTATTTTTTAGAAGGAATATATATATATATAATTAATATATATTATATTTATGTCATGATTTTTGTTTTATATATTATTTATTAATGATCAGTGTATAGGTACTAGAACCTCCTAATGAAGATTCTCATGAAAAAAATAGCTAACACCATAAAAAAATGTTTTAATAGGAAATTAATAACAAATGGTTGTAAAAAATATATAATTAGATCATTTATGATATATTCATTATTAAAATGACTCTTTTATAGATTTATAATAACTTTAAATTTATTAAAATGAGATTATAGTACACTAGAAGAAAGTAAAACTCAGTGAAATAAATTTTTGTTAAAATTTCATTTTTTTCAATATTTTTTATGATTATGTTTTTGATGAAGTAAATTTATGATAAAACACTCAAGAGACCCATTAAATTTAATCCTGTGTAGTGATTTTTGAGATAAAATAGTTCCTTCTCATTTTCCATTATTTATGAAGTCAAGAGATCCAAATGATGTTTTTAAGGAGACCCAAAATTTTTTGTCTTTACATTCAAAAATAATTTTCCTTCCATATCTAGGTTTTCTAAAATCGTTCCCCATAATTATTTTGTAATTGTCTTATGATGTTTTAATTTTAATTTTATCCATGATGCTATTTTTTTGAATTTTTTAAAATGGATAATTCTTTTTCATATTCTAAATGAGGTACATTTTACATTTTATTGAAAATTTGAAAGGAAGCTTTGTATTAATATATATTCCATGAATATAATTTCATTCCATAATGATGAATTGTTAATATGATTCACCATTTAATAATTTCCATGTTATTTTTGAAGAAAATGTAGTCTATATTATTTATGATAATTTTCAATTTTATAGAAGGGATTCTAATATGAAAATTTTATTTTCAACAGAAAATATTTTTGTTGGGTTAACTTAGAATTATATATCCATCCAATTTATTGTGTACAAATTAATATCTTTTTATAAAATAAGGATTGTAATGGGGATTAAACCATGTTTAGTAAGGGATATTTCTAACTATGATAGACATGGTATTGAATGTTGAATAAAACGTTGGAATAGAGAGGGTAACCAAACAACTATGATTTTCTAGGTAGTGATCTATGACTAATAAGGAAATAATTTTCTACAATTTTATGTATTCCACAAGATTAGATTTTTTAAAATGTTCTTATATCATGTAAATTTTTCTTTTAATCATATATGATTCTTATTTCTCGAACTTCTATGATTTCTTCCATGACTCATGATTATGATCAATGATATCTGTTATATTATTTTAAAAGTATATTATCATGTTCACATACACATATGTTCAATTTATGTTAAGAAAATCATTATTATCTTCCATTTTACCCTTTCTGAGAATTATATGTCAACAATTTTTTTTTTCTTACACCAATTTATGATGTATGGGTTTATGTATGACATGTTTATTAAGGTTGATAGTCATTCAGAACATTGTAGGAGATAATGTAGTTATCTTATAAACCATATTTCATTATATCTATCTTTCCAAATACACAGTACCTATTCAAAACTATTGTGTATTATTATGATTTTTCTATTAATAATATTATAATATATAATATTAATATTGTAAAATTATAGACCCTATAATATAACAAGGTTCCACAAGTTTGGAACTGAGTTCCATGTATGTGCCACCGAGGCCTCATAAAATTTTATATAAATCTATATTTCCTTGTGTCCCAAGACTAATTTCAAAAATCTATTTAATACAGATTGCCAATTTTTATTACATTAATAAAATAATTGAAAGAGTAATTTATTTATTAAAAAAATTTAAACATGGATTTGTAAATTTTTATTGAGAAACAAACCATTGGAGAAACAATCAGTATTCTTCAACAAATGATATATAATCTAAAGAAAACATATAACATGGATTTTCCATCAAAAAATATTAAGACTACTTGTAAATATAATAAATCCAATTATAGAAACAATTTAGTGGTGAATAATTCACATACCACTTACGATGGATTTTACCACACAATATCGAGAGTGAAAAGAGAACTCAAGAACCTAAAATCAGCCTCCCAAAAGAATTCACCAATTTACCAGTAGATAGTTGTCAGGACTCTCCTTAAAACATATACATATAAAACACCTATAAAGACTAATTATAATATTAAAAGAAGTTATTTTTACAAAAAAATATTTAAAACCCTTCGATGATGATATTATTTAGACCCCATAAATTCTACTATAATAAATGGTGTTTGAAACAACCATTCTAAAGAAGTATTGACTGTCACCATGTCCTTGTCAACCCATGATGGATATGGTTCCTTCAATATGATACATCATTATGATTTTTTACCACTATACATCATTCCATACTTCATAATATTATGATATTTTAGGAGTATCTTTCCAAGAAGGTTTCTATAGAGAGAAACTTTTATTCATGGTTCTAATTGAGTCACCCAATGATCCATGAAGACACCTGGAGGCTCAAAATTTCATTATCTTCATGTTTCATTGGGGAACACTCATAATAAGATAGCCACCACTAATATGTGTTTCTATGTGTGGTGATATATGAAATCTAAAAAATGAATTACACTCTTGAATGACTCATCCAAAATCCCTATACCTAATTAACAACATGAAAAAATAAAAAAAAATGATAGAAAAGGGAACAGACCTCAAATCAGGGGTTCTAATGTCCCCATACATATAAATTAAATCCATATAAATATGGATATTTTTTCATTGAAAAATTTCTATCCATTAAAATACATTTTATTTTACACATTCCTTTGTTTACTTCTAAATCAGACCATGTATACATAATACTCACACTAAGTGGATAGTATTCCACTATATAACTTTCACTTTTTTATCTTGAAATTGTATCATCACAAGTTGCAACATAACATCTTGTGCTACATCAATGTGGTCCTACAAAATATCATGGTTATAATTGGGTTGGTTAATCTTAAATTAATATGTATAAAATACATTGTATATATAGATAAATTGTGTTTGTAATTTAAAATGATTATCCACAACACCATTCCATTCTACTATTATGAATGGATGGTTTACCAATGACCATATTTAAATTGCTTACACAAACGATGATTTCATATAATTAGACAGTATTTCAAGTAAATATGATCTCTCTCATCAAATGATAATGTATTATGGTGATGATTCTAATAATAGTTATGAATAATTTAAGATGTCTCTTTCCTTTTATTAATCATCAATATTTTCTCAGTTTCCTCATAAACAAAAATTATTCCCAATGATGATGTTTCTATAGTATCTACCTAAATAAGTAGGGACTGAAAAGGTGGAGACATAAATTTATTCATAATTATCCACATATAATGATGTAATATATATTTTATTTTATGATAAATCCTCTTCTGACATATTACCCTCCCATAAACCTCTAATATATATAACAAAATCTCAATGTGTGGAATATTTTTTTTATTTTTTTCAATTCCCTATTTATTTGAAGATGTCAATCCATGCTGCTAATCAAAAATTTACATCATGCGTGTTGTAAGGATCACCAAATATTAAATTTAAAACAATATTCTTAGTCATAGAATAATTTAACATATAGTCCATGAATCATTATGATTCATGAATATAGTTATTTTACATCACCTCCGTAGTAATGAATTCAAAAAAAGTGGCAGTGTGACTCAACTTTCTGAGCAGATTCACAATCACATATATGGAATAATTATTTACAGTTCATTCTAGCTTGACTATAGTGATAATAAAAATATATTTTCTCCCATTTATATATAGGTATTGGTAAATACGTCCATATAAAAATGGTCATTAGTGGTCATACATGACCAACTGATATGTTTGGTATCTCATGGCATACTCTTCCACATTCCATTCCGGGAAACCCCACCAAAATGTTTAAAAAATTACTTATACTTCTTCAAAATGTAATGGTGTTTTGTCCATTTTTAGTGGTGGTAATACAAATATATTTTCACCATAAAAGGCCACATAATGAAAGATCGATCAATAAAAAATAAATAATGAGTTTATATCTTGTTTATATTCATTAATGGTCTCCCATCAATTATGTTTTTACCTAACAAGAAGGAATATATTATTTAATCTTCTAGAATCACTAGCTTATTAAAATATTTCATGAATAACAGTCACTAGATATAAAATATCAACTTCATTCAACTCATTGAAACATTGACTGCATATATATTATTGTACTCATAAACTACCACCTTCTATAGTTTTTCTTGGCTTATTTATTATAATATGACCAACATAATTAATTTCCTATAAAATTCCAATTTCTATGAATATAGGCCAAGTCAATGTTGAAAAATCGGGTATATTTCATCCATATTCTTTTTATTTGGTTCAGATATGTTTTGAAATATATTTTTTTCACTCATTTATGGTCTATGATGCATTAAATTTCTATCTAATGGGAAAATGATGTTGTGTTATCAATGGATAAACAACACTAGACACATCCAAATCATAGGTAAGATAAATATTTTCCTGATTTCTCAACTTTCAGGATTCATAAGCTTCCACCATAACTTCTTGAGAGGGAACACAACTAAGTCCAAATCTATGTGATTTATAATAAACAACATAGACCTTCCCATGTTTTAGAATAACAAAAATTGGGGTGGAATTAAGTCTTTCATTATGATCCAAAATTATTATTTTAAATACTCACTCTAGTTAAATGAAGTTTCCTTTATCATTAGTGTAGTCATCAAATATGTCTGCATCATGAAATGTCTATAAAAAGAGATGATAATATCAATCTAGTGCAAAAAAAAATGTTTACATAAAAGTTGTTTGGTTTCCATGAGACGAAAAATTCTATCATTTTCTGTTCTACCAAATATCCTTTTTATGAAATTACATGTCCAATAAAATGAACATATTATATTAAAATCAAATATTTAGAGAAAATTTTGTAAAAATTTTACTCGAAAAAAATTATTTGTAAAAAATCTAAATGACTATCATGTACATTTTGAGATCAATAATGTTTGAGAATATCATAAACATATTTCAAAATTAATTAGTCCATCTTACAATGAATTACATGATTACTAAATTCCTTGAAAATTTATTTTTCATTTATAATCCCATTGGACATTCAAACATATTCATAATTATATTAATTATTTATGAAGGTTTCTTTCATAATATCCTCTTTCATAATGGGATGTTGGATATACCATGATTAGAGAAAGTTTTTGAAGAACCATTATTTAGCCATAAATTGATTATATAAGTCTTGACTCCCAGTTATTGGATATTTATTCATTATTATAACTTAATCCAACATAAGATAATCAACATAGAGTAATAAAATACCAAATTCTCTATAGATGAAATGGACTAGAGCATTCCGAGTTAATGTAATAGGACTTATGAAACAATTACATTCTAAATCAACCAATTGGATATTTAACCCCATTAATTTAATTGGATATAATATATATAATTGAATTGAAATATTATATTCCCTATAAATATATCAATTAAAAATTCCAATTCACATTTGGGTGGAATAATATGCAATGTATTTTGGTACATGGTGGTATAGTGATACACAATACTAGAAAAAATTTCAGTCTTTTTTATTTAATAAGTCCCAATAGTGTCTTAAAATAATTAATGATAAATATTCAAAAACATTAGTGCTAAAGATCCCACTCTTCCAAAGATGTCATCCCATCAACCTTTGAAAATACGAATCATCCCAAAATGAGATATAAAAATTACTCGTATTGAATAAAATTTCATTTCATCCCTGAAAAAAATTATCCGATACATTCTCTTGATTATATTAATTCAATACATATTTAAAATATAAAAGGTCAAATAAAATTGGAATCCAACAATTATTATAAAACAATATAGACATTTGAATCACATACACTCTCATCACCTGAGCAGTTTTTAGAAACACAAAACATGTGGAGTCATATCAATATGAAACCCTATTTTCTAAATTAAATGTGATGTAATAAAATATTGGGATATACTAGTATCATGAAAAACACACCTAATTTTTTTATTAATTATAATTAAAACAAATATTGTTGAAAGATATGATTTTTATTATGAGATCTTCTTCGTAGAACCATAAAACATCAGAATCCCTCACTAGTGTTACTTATTTCAACTTAGAGGTTGTATTTTAGGAGGAATTCTGGTGTTATAGGAAGAACCCTTGTTTTCTCACTTTTAAAGATGTAAATTATTCTGGCATAATCATATACAATTTTATAAGATTACTGATACAACTAGGATGTATTTCTATCACATTACATTATAGAGATACGATAATAATGTTGAGGATGTCTCATATTAATATAGTTGTGGAATAATCTAGGTGTATATTTAAAATTTTCATCACATGGTTTAATTAAACACATTGCAAACATCTAGGATTATTTCTAGATTCGTGAGGATTGTTGACCAGTGGTCTAATTTTGAGCTTCTCCCCTACCAAAACTGTATGTGTCCCTCTTCATCTAATACCTAAAATTTGTGTTACCATCTATTCCAATTTATAAAAATGTAATTATTCCTATCATGATTAAATTTATATCCATTTTAACAAATTTTTGTCTATAAAACAACTATGTATAGTTAGTAATACATTTCACTTCTATCTTAGAACGAATGTGTGGTTATTGTCCATAATCAAATATGAATTCCCGTAGGGATTCACTAGTAGCATATTATAGAGAAACAATAACTAAATTAATAAACATATATATATATACCCTATCACTGATATATTATCTTCTTTTATTGGGATGAAATATATCATTATGGATATCATGAATGTGTTGAGTTAGAATGTTTTGTTGAATATTTCATTGAATTACACCCACATGAGGTCTTAATATTCCCTAGAATATATAAATAGGTCCAATAATTTTCATGGAAGATCCTATAGTATATAGATAGATAAATTCACTTTTATATTAGGCATAGTTCCAATGAAATAAAAAAATTGGTTTGTTAGGTTATGTGATACTATTATCTTTTCATGTTTTGAATTTTTTTCAAAAGAATGGGTGGTTTTGTTTCAAAAATAGCATAAAATGATATTCCCATTGTGTTTCGTCATTTTTATTTCCCTTTTCAGAAACATGAATGTCATGACCCATCCCCCGAGGCCCGTATTGTGACTACCCCAAGCCTGTGTTCTATAGGCCAGGGGCAGGCGACTAGCACCAAAGGCGTAATTCCCTGAAAATGGGAAGGCATTGCCTTTATAAATCATAAACACACACAACCAGAGTACAACAGGAAGAAAACACTAAGTAAAAGCTATATAACAAGTTTACAGAAAGTAATGGGAGGACAAAATACAAGCCCGTCTATAAAGAACAAATAAAATTGAAAACATGTTCAACATAAAAAGGGACAAACAACTGAATGGAGAAAGCAGCTCCTAGATCATCCTCTGGAGTTTCCTACCTAAAGGGTAGGTACAGATGGCCTCCATAGAACTCCACACCCATCAAACTCCATATTGTATTGATAGGTCGTAAGGTCCTATTCTTGATATCATCCAGTCCTGGCACTCTTGGCCTCCGTCGGTGCTTTCCGTCGTCTGCATCCAACACAATGAGGTGCAGGCATAGCCCATGATGGGGTGTGTATAACAATAATCAGTAGGGACACTGAGACCCTCAAGGTATCACAAAATCAAACAAGGATAAACCACAAAGTATGTAATCAATGGATAACCATTACATAGGTATATTCCCACACATATACCAAATTTATTAAGTTACCCATCTCAATCATGAAAAAACACAATGGTCATTGACTCAACTCAAACCAGGATTTTTCATTATCCAAACCACAAATACTGAAAAAATATTCCCCTGTCGATTACAGTGGGCCTATCATGACTCTGAGGCACTTCTCACTAACCTTAGTCTGCTGAGGTACTCCTCCTATTGAGTATCGCGGGTCTGCTGCCAACTACCAGGCGCACTATTCAATGAGGGAATGCCGCCAAATACAGGGAGCTCCCCCTAATAGACTACAAAGTTACTCCTCATTTTGAGTACCACGGGTCTACTGCCAACTACCAGGCGCTCTGTCTGCCGTAGGTCTACCACCAAATATCTGGCACTCCATCGACTGGTCTAATCGAGTCACTTCGAGTCTAAATTAGTCAAGCAGTCGTCAGGTCTACAACTCCTAGGTCTCCCCACTCTGACTGCTAATCACCGTAAGGATCCGATCCACGATATACTGGTCGATACTCCAAGTGTCACGAAATCTCAAGCATAATTATCTCAAAGTACTTTCACATCATATGGGTATCAACGCAATATACGGAGCATCAATCAGACGCTCGGTCTGTGAGTTATTAGCATTTTAGTCCCAGAGGCCCGGTTGGATTCGTGTACGAACCAACTTGACCGTGACTCAAATATACCCCAAACTCTAGTGGGGTATTCTAAAAGGTATTGCTATGCTCAATGAAAACCCAACTCCACTGATGGTTTGTCAAACCAAAATCTAGTTCCAAAGATATGGCCCATGATATTAAGGGGTCAGCAATGAGCCCGGGTCTTGACCGACCCGGTCGGACCTATACAGCCCAACCTAGCCTGGGCCTACCTGGTCTCGGTCGACCCGGTCAAACTTGCTGGGTCTGAACCCTCCCATTGGGAGGGTATGTCTGCTATGTTTTGACCCGGACCACAGGGCTCGACCCAGTGGACCGCGAGGGCAGTTCAGCCAGGTAGTCTCCACGCAGGCAGCTCGGTAACTTGGACTGGGAGGCAGGGTCGGTTTGGCCAGCAAGCAGGCCGCGCAGGGCGCAGGAAGGCCGTCTCGTCACTGGTAGGTCATGGGTGCACTGTTCAGGCCCCCGGCAGGGGCCGGGCAGGCCTCCGGTTGGGTGCCAGGCAACGCACCAACGGAGCGAGGGAGCTCTAGGAAGCATGCTGGCAGGGCGCGGGGGGCACTGGGAAGGGTGTCGGTGGGGCGCGGTTGTGTCGTACATCACGCCATCTGGGCGCGGGGGCGCTAGGAAGGCTGCTGTTATGGAGAGGGGGTGTTGGGAAGGCCACCGACAGGGTGTAGGGGTGCCGGGCAGCCAGCCGGCGGGGCAACAATAGAGCCGGAGAGCACACGGGGCACACGAACAGCACGCCAGGGCAGCGCACCGAGGCCCAGGAAGTGTGTCGTGGCACCGTGGGGGAGGAGCGGTTTGCAGAGGCCATGGGAGCATGGGCCTTGTTCACTGTCTTCGTCATTATTGCCTCTTGGCCAATCCGTCTTCATTGAACAAGAACAAACAAGGGGAGAGTCGGACCATGTCCGTACGGCCCGAGCCATCCTCCTTATGTTAATAAAAATTGGCGATTCTCATACCATATCCTTGTTCAACGAAGAATTAGGTTTATATTCAAATATAAAATAACAAAAATCTCCTTACCTCGAATTCGGTGAACAATGATGGAGTCGCGGAAGGTGGTCGTCATTCCATCAAAGTCGGAGGAAGAAGAGCTCAAAGAAGATGAGTTGAGATGACGTCATCGACATTCTTTGTGGGTGGTAGTGCTTCCCTTTCTTGCCCCGGTTGAAGAAGGATGAATACGGAAATCATCGTTCCTCATTATTTGTGGGTGACGGTTCTTCATTGGAGGAATATTTCTCCAAGGGTTGGGCATCACATCTCTTTTCTATAATTTCACTACTCGAAGAAGTTGTCCCAAAACCTTCTCCCAATAATCCTTTATATAAGAGAGGGAGGGTTTGTCTAAAATTACGTTAGAACGTAATTCAAATTTTGTGAATTAAAATAGTGGGAAACAGATAATTAAATTTGTGAGAGGTGTCACAATTAATTAGGTGGATTGGCAAGAGGATCTCCCTCATTAAAGAGCGAGAGGTGGGAGGTTTTATCCTCGACCGTTAGTAGGGGTATGGTGGTCCCCACCACAATCATTTAATAGAGATTTTATGGGTCTCGGGTGGTACCCACATCGTAACCTCTTGCGAGAGATTATGTGCGGGTGCGACCCACCACCATAACCTCCCATGGGTGGTTCGGGTGTAGTGTCCCCCACCTCCAGCCTCCCCTTGGAGGTTTTAACTACCAAAATAAAATAATGTTAAAACATTATTTTATTCAATTTAATTGACACCCCCACCCCCAAACTAACTTCCAAACTCATCAAAACGCAACTAGAGTGAAGGAATCACTAAGCAATTACCGATGTTGCATGTTCAACAGTGTCCTCAGATTTCAATTCCGAGCACATTTTCAAAATTTACAAAAACCTGCTTGTATGTTTACTGTACGTACCCGAACAAAACTTTAGAAATTAATTCCGAGCACACCGGGTGTCCAAATCAAGCGCCATAAAAAACTACGGACTCGTAAAATTCCCATGTATTTAATAAAATTCCATGGGAAATCTGGTTCTTTACATTCTCCCCACCTCAAGGCTTTATTTCCCTATAATCAATAACTCAAACTAAGAGAACAAATGAGGTTACTGAGCATGATTATTAGCCTCCCACTCCCATGTGATCTCCTAGAGGTTACTGTGAAGCCAGCTAACGTGCAGTAGAGGTATTGACTATCTACGTAGGACCTGCTCCTATCAATCCTCGATCTCCAATGGGACCTCCGTGAAAGTCGCCCCCTCATCGATGTCCAGCTCTCCATGGTCGATGATGTGGGACGAGTCATGCACATATCTCCTCATCTGAAATATGTGGAAGATATCGTGCACCCTATGTAGATGAGGTGGAAGATACAAGGGATAATCCACCTTTCCTACTCTGCTAAGGACCTGGAATGGTCTGATGAACTGCAAATATAACATTCCACCTTGGAAAAATCTCCATAGACCTCGTAAAGTTGAGACCCGTAAGAAGACGTGGTCGCCTTCCTCAAACTCCAGAGGTCTCTGTCTCATGTCAGCGTAAGACCTCTGCCTACTTTGTGCAGTCTTCAACCGCTCTTTGATGATCTGCACCTTCTCCATGGTAGCATGTACCATCTCTGTTCCCACTAGTACTGACTCCCCTTGGGTCATTCGAGTACAACATTGATCTTCACGGTCATCCATATATGGCCTCAGAAGGTTCCATCACTATGTTGGAGTGGTAGTTGTTGTTGTAAGGAAACTCCACCAAAGTCAAGTGGTCCTCCCAGCTATGACCGAAGTCGATGACACATGCACGGAGATGGTCCTCGTGGGTCTGAATGGTCCTCTTGTTCTGTCCATCTTTCAAAGGATGGAAGGTAGTGCTCAAGTGAAGTAGTGTACCAAAATCTTCTTGTAACCCCATACATAGCTGGGAAGTGAATCATGAATCATGGTCGAAGACAATAGAAGAATGTACTCCATGAAAACGCATTATCTCCTCCACAGAGTGGTTTCCCAAGATATCTACTAATAAATGCTCTCTGATCAGTACGAAGAGGCCAGATTTGGTGATTCGGTCAACGATCACCCAAATCGAATCGCGACCCCAGAATGTATGTGGAAGACCCATCACGAAGTCCATGGATATCCAATCCCACTTCCACTCTGGTACCTCTAAGGGATAAAGGAAGACCAATGGAACATGGTTCTCTGCCTTCACGTGCTGAAAAGTGTGGCATCATGAGAAAAACACTACTACGACCTTTTTCATACCTGTCCAACAGTGCTGTTGTCGAATGTCCTAGTTCATCGTTTCCACTCCTGGATGTACCTCTATATGGGAACTGTGGAACTCCCTCAACACTTCCTATTGAACTGAAATGGGTACCATGGTAAGTCCTCTGAAGGGGATGAAGTTCTCCCCACCATCATTAAATACATTAAGTGCATGCCCTATGGATATCTGAGCATGTCACATCTCGCAGTCAGCGTCTGCATGCTTCACCTCCCTGACTTGATGAAGAAGTGGGGGATTGACTATAAGAGACTATAGATAGGCTTCTCCATCCCTATCCACAAAAAATATCTGTAAGGTAGCCAGCTACTATGTCGCCTCTCCTAGCAGCTGCATACCAGTCCTCCTACCGAGCGCATCTGCAACAACATTCTCCTTTCCTGGTGTATAAACAATCTCGAAGTCATAGTCCTAGAGGAACTCAAGCCATCGCCGCTATCTCAGGTTCATGCCCTTCTAAGAGAATATATAACTGAGTCTTTTCTGATCAGAGTACATGGTAAAACGTTTTCCCATAATATAGTGTTTCCATATCTTCAAAGTGAAGACTGCTGCTGCAAACACCAGGTCATGGGTAGTGTAGTTATGCTCATGTTGTCTCAACTACCGAGAACCATACATGATCACTACTCACTCCTGCATCAGGACACACCCAAGTCTAGTCCCTGAGGCATCGTAGTAGACTACGTACCCTATGCCTTGCTCTGGAAGCCTCAAGATGGGGGCACTAATCAGCCTTTGACTCAGCTACTGAAAGCTCTATTGGCATCTCTCCGACCACAAGAAGGGCTTCTTTTTCTTCATCAAGGATGATAGCAGTTCTGCAACTCTGGAGAAATATGGATCAAATCTTTGGTAGTATATAGCTAATCCTAGGAAACTTCATACCTCTGTCACACTCTTGGGTGGGTCCCATGCAATTACCACCTCGATATTTTCTAGATCCACCCTATCTCTAGCCTCTGAGATGACGTGTCCCAAAAAGTGAACCTCTCGAATCCAAAACTGGCACTTTGAGAGCTTATGATAATGCTAGTGCTCTCGGAGTGTGTCCAGTACTACCTGAAAATGGTGGGCATGCTTATCCTTAGTAGTCGAGTAGATCAGTATGTCGTCAATGAAGACTACGTCAAAGCAATCGAGGTATGGCTGGAAGATCCGGTTCATGAGTCTCATGAACACTGCTGCAGCATTCGTTATGCCGAAGTGCATAACCAAAAACTCATAGTTGTTGTAAGGACACATGAATTCCAAATTATGCACATCCTCATCTCAAACTCTAAGCTGGTGATGGTTTTATTGGAGTTCTATCATTAAGAACCATCATTCTCCCTTGAGCTGATCAAAGAGGTCATAGATTCTCTAGAGTGGGTACTTGTTCTTCAGAGTCACTTGTTTTAGGCAATGATAGTCGACACAAAGCCGCAAGATCCCATCCACCTTCTTGGAAAATAGAATTGAGGCTTCTTAGGGAGAAAAACTGGGCCAGATGAATCCTTTTCCCTCCAAGTCATCTAATTTTACCCGCATCTCACAAAGCTCTGTGGGAGCCATCCGATATGCTGGAGTAGATATCGGTGCCGTCCTAGGGTACAGGTCAATGTAGAAGTCCAACTCTCTATGAGGAGGTAGTCATAGAACATCATTAGGGAAAACATCCATGTACTGGTCCACCAATAATGGATATGTTGGAATCTCCACATCAACTACTCCAAGGGTATGGCAGGCCAACTGGTGAGTGATCAGCTACAGCCTCCTCCGAGTAAGTCTGTTATGTGCTGTAAAGGTTCCCTTCTCACTGGTGAAGGTGAACCTGGTCCCATCCATGCGAACACACCACACTTTTCTCCTAATATAGTTGATCTGAGCAAGGATTGTAGATAACTAGTCCATACCCTAGATGTGGTTGTACATCCACGATGCCGCTATTAGGAGATCCCAGCTGAAGCTCTCGCCTCTAAGAGTAATCTCACACTATCGGAACTAGTGTTTAATTGTCAAATGAGTACCCATATGTGTCTATAGCCATAAGGATTGAACCAATGGATCCTTTGGAGTCTCCGAGCTTTGAACGGGGGAAGTGGAAATGAAATAGTGACTGGAACCCATGCCTATAAGAACTGCAGCTAAGGTTGAATAGACACAGATCGTACCTCAAATCATTTATGGAGCACCATGATCGTAAACCTTAGATACCTGAAGTTGTTCTCTACCCTTTCCACCCACACCCTATGGTCAGGGTGGATCTCCTAGTGGTGGTGGCAGCAGCACCTCATAACATCATCCACCACCAGTGGCATGGACAACTCCTCTGCCACGTCCACATGTGCCCTGCTGACCGCATCGATCATAACTCTGCATCTATCTGGGAGGTCCCTCAACTGTCTGCTGATCATCATAATGGAAGTTCGGACAGTCACGAGACATGTGACTAAGCCCGTTATAGGAGTAACAATGTCTGCTGCTAGAATGACTGGATCTGTCTCCACTCTGGGTGCCCCGCACAGCCAATCTGGAGTCATGTAGTCAACCACCACTGGGTCTATTCCTCTTGGACCTCTATGTCATCTATATACTACCAACTATAGAAGACTACACTTTATGTCGGCTAGTTGTGGGTCTCGCTGCTGGAGACTTCTCAACATACAAATGCTCCATTAGGACGGCACGCTCTAACACCCTCATCTACGTCAGGATGTTGTTGGAGACAAATGACGCTCTAATCTCTCACTTGAGTCCCTTCTCAAAGGTCTGAGTCCTGAAGAACGGGAATCATAACATATTAGTGGATTAGTGAGAGAGTTCGGTGAACCTCGCTGAGTACTAAGCTACACTCATGCTGCCCTTCTACAGATGATGTAGCTCCTGAATCCACACTGGTCAAAGTATGGCTGGTATAAACTCTGCCCAGAACAGGATCTCAAAGTCCACCCATAGAAGTGAGGCCTCATCATGAATATGGAACAACATGATCCACTATCTAGCTATTTCTTCCTAACGGAGTCTTGCATCAAGGATCACAGTGAAGTCAGTTGGTGTCCCTACCAGTCCGAATACTCTCACCACAACCTCCATCCAATCCTATACAGCCTGTGGGACTATCTCTCCACTGAACATGGGTGGCCTCTAGTGCTGGAACTCGTGTAGCACGCTCATGTGGCGTGTACTCTTTGGTGCTGGGCTAGTGGAATCAGTGGACCAATGACAAGTTGTACCGCTGGTGCCTCCGCTAGTGCCTCAACTAGAAGAGGGCCCTATACTAAGGCCTCATCGCTCAGCGGGCTATCAGTACATACAAATCTCGGGGCTCTAGCTGGTGGTCCACGAGGAGGCCTCCTGAAAGAAACAGATGTGACACGGTCAAAATACTAAACCTGGTTAGCTGACATGGTTTGAGGTGACATAAAGAAAACTTTTGAAAACACATATGAAATAAGTGTTTTCGTGTAGTAAGATAGAAATCAGTAGTCAGGGTCTTGGTGTATGGATACGTAAACCGTCCACACCAACACTAGAATCCCTGAACAGAAAACCAATCTTAGTACCATTAAAACTATTGGGTCACCAAATGGAAATATCAGAGTCCTAAATTCTGCGGTAAAACTGACATCCTATAATACAAATTTATCACGACTCATCCACTAGGGCCCATATCATGACTACCCCAGGCCAGCCTTCTTTAGGCCAGGGGCTGGTGACTAGTACCAAAGGCTTAATTCACTGAAACTGGGAATGAATTTCCTTTATTAATCATAAACACACACAACCAGAGTACAAGAGGAAGAAAACACTAAGTAAAAGTTGTATAAAAATTATACTAAACAAAAGGGGGGGCTAGAATATAGGCCCAACTGTAAAGTAAAAATACAACTGAAAATATGTACCACTAAAAAAGGAAAAAAACTAAAAGTTGAAAGAAGCTCTTGGATAATCCTCTGGGTTCCTACCTGAAGGGTAGGTAAATATGGCCACTATAGAACTCCACATCCAGCAGACTCCACCATGTACTGATACGTCATAAGGTCCTCCTATGTATACCATCCTGTCCTGGCGCTCTCGACCTCCTTCAGCGCTTTCTATCATTTTCATTGAACACAACGAGGTGCAGGCTTAGCCCATGTAGGGGTTAGTATAACGATACTCACTAGGGACCCCTAGTCCCTCATGGTCTCACAAAATCCAATAATAGTAAACCACAATGTATGAAATCATAAGATAAACATTACTTAGGTTTATTCCCATACATATACCTATGTTATAATGTAACCCATCTCAATCATGAGGAAAAGACAAAGGTGATTGACTCAGCTCAAAACAGGATATTTCATTATCGAAACCATGGTTGCTGGAGAACTCCTCCCCTGTCGATTGCAGTGGGCCTGTCGTGACTCCAAGGCGCTTCTAACTGACCTTAGACTGCTGAGGTACTCTCTTATTGAGTACCATGGGTCTGCTGCGAACTACCTGGCGCTCCTTCTATTGTGGGTCTGCCGCAAAATACCAGGAGCTCCCCCTAATAGCCTACAAAGTTACTCCTCCTGTTGAGTACCTAGGGACTACTACCAACTACCAGGTGCTCCGTCCACCATGGGTCTGCTTCCAAATACTTGGAACTCCTACCACTAGGTTAATTGAGTCACTCTGAGTTGAAATCATTCAAACAGATGTCAGGTCTACAGTTACTAGGGCTTTGCACTCTGACTACTCATCACCAGAAGGATCTACAACAAGAGCTACTGGTCTATACTACAAGTGTCAAAATGTTTCATGTAGAAGTATCTCAAAGGATTTCTGTGTCATAGGGTTTTCAACTTAATATAGAGTGCGTCAATCGGACACTCACTCTGTGAGTTATTAGTATTTTAGTCCCAAGGTCCAGGTTGGATTCG
The DNA here is from genome assembly GCA_963277665.1 of Viscum album. Classification (NCBI taxonomy): domain Eukaryota; kingdom Viridiplantae; phylum Streptophyta; class Magnoliopsida; order Santalales; family Viscaceae; genus Viscum; species Viscum album. Next base: position 1,937,123,148 of record OY728165.1, read on the forward strand.
TGTACGAACCAACCTGACTGTGACTCAACTATATCCTAAACTCCAATGGGGTATACTAAAAGGAATGACTATGCTATAATAAAAACCGGTGACGCTGAAGGTTTTTCAAATGGATGTTTGATGCCAAAGATATGGCCCTAAAAGGTAAGGGGTCAGTAATGGGCCCGAGTCCGGTCTTACCTGGTCGGACCGACTCATCCCAACCCAGTATGGATCAACCCGGTCTGGGTCAACCTGTTCATACTCACTGGGTCTGAAGCAAGCCATTGGGTAGGTCAGTGTGTAATGTTTTGACCCTATCCACTGGGTCAGGCCCATTGTACCGTCAGGGCAGTTCGGCCCAATAGTCTCCATGTAGGTGGTTCGGTAACACAGCCTGGGAGACTCGTCCTGTTCGGCCAGTGACACCACGATGGAAGCCGCGGGTCAGCTCTAGAGGCTGGTGGCCGGGAGGACTGCAGGAAGGCTGCAGGGGGCGCGGGCAGGCTTCCTGGTCACCGGCAGGCCATGGGTGCACCGGGAAGGGTGCCGGGGTGCCGAGCAGGCCACCGGAATGGGCCGGGCAGGTGGCCGTCTAGGCACGCTGGTGCCAGGCCGCACGTCAGTGGCACGTGGAGGCACTGGGATGCTCAACGGCGGGGCGCAGGGGCGCTGGGAAACGTGTCGGCGGTGTGCGGTGGCGTTGGGCAAGCCTCTGGAGGTGTGTGGGGTCACCGGGTAGGCCGCTGGTGGGGCGCGGGGGCGCCAGGTAGCACGCCGGTGAGGTGCAGGGGCAGCGAGCAGGGCTCCGTTTGGCCACCGGTGAAGCCGGGAAACATGTGGGGCATGCAGGCAGCATGAAAAGGCACAAGAAGTGAGCCTGGGTACCGCATGGGTGGCACAGTTCGCGGAGGCCGTGGGAGTGTGTCCCTTGTTCATTTCCTTCGTCACCATCGCCTCTTTCCTAAGCTGTTGTCATTGAACAAGAACAAACAAGGGGAGGGTCGGAACATGTTTGTGCGGCACGATCCTCCTCATTACGGTGATATAATTTTGTGATTCTCATACCATATCCTTGTTCGATGAAGAATGAGGTTTTTATTCAAATATAAAATAACACAAATCTCCCTACCTCGAATTTGGTGATCGAAAATGGATTCGCGGAAGGCGGTCATCGTGCCGTCAATGTTGGAGGAAGAAGAACTCGAAGAAGAAGAGTCGAGATGACATCGTTAGCATTCTTAATTGTTGGTTGTGCTTCCTTTTTTGTCCTAATAGAAGAAGGATGAAGATGGCGTTCGTCGTTCCTCGTTCTTCGTGGGCGACAGTTCTTCATTGGAGGAATAATTCTCCAAGGGTGGGGTCTCACATCTCCTTGCCAACGTTTCTCCGCTTGACGAATGCATCCCAAAACCTTCCCCCAAGATTCCTTTATATTAGAGAGGGAGGGTTTGTCTAAAATTATGTTGGCATGTAATTTAAATTTTGTGAATTAGAATAGTGGGCCCTACTTAATTAAATTTGTGAGAGGTGTCACATTTAATTAGGTGGATTGGAAAGAGGCTCTCCATCATTAAAGAGGGAGAGGTGAGAGGTTTTATCTTCCACCATTAATAGGGGTCTGTTGGTCCCCACCCCTCTCATTTAATAGACAGGTTATGGGTATTGGGTGGTCCCCAAGTCGTAACCTCTCACAAAAGGTTATGTACGGGTGGGACCCACCACCATAACCTCCCATGGGAGTTTTGGGTGTGGTGGCCCCCACCTCCATCCTCCCCTTGGAGGTTTTAACCACCCAAATAAAATAAATTAAACATTATTTTATACCATTTAATTAAAAACCCACAAAATCTAACTTCCAAACTCTTCAAAACGTAATTGTGGTGAAGGTCTCAATATCCAATTACCGATGATGCAAGTTCAATGGTGCCCTCATATTTCAATTCTGAGCACCGATTCAAAAGTTATAAAACCCCGCTTGTACGTTTAGTTAAAATACCTAAAAAAACTTCAGAAATTGATTCTGGGCACAACAGGCCTCGAAATAAAGCGTCGTCAAAAAATGTGGACTTGTAAAATTCTCATGTATTTTAAATAAATTCCACGGGAAATCCAGGTCATTACAATAAATATATTGAAAAACCTCACAATATGTTATTGTTTCACATGTTCTATATGTGAACACACATTTTAGACGGCCTCTTTTTATTAGTTTCTAAATAATATATCTATTTCAATTTATCAATAATTTAAAAATCCACAATGAATTATCATTCACCTGAAATTAATGTCTTAAAATATGAAAAAATAACAAAATATTCTATGACCACAACCAATTTCCTAAAATCCTAAAATACAATATCAACTATACAGACATAGATGGATGGATCACTACTAATGAGAGATATTCTACACTCATCATCTACACCCAGAATAAAGAGATGACAACACAACGAGAAGTGATTTAGAAAATTTTTTATACCCTATAAACATAGTAACATTAATTTCCACATAAAGTGGTCAGATAGATCTTTTTATTCAGTAAATATGATTTCGTGACATTTCCTATCTCCATACATTCGCTATATGATAGACCCACATGGAATGAAAATATTAGTTATCATTTTCTAATTTTAATTTTTTGGAATTTAAGGGGCTTATTTCTTTCTCATCTTTCTCCTTCGATACAATTCACTCCCAATGAGGTATTTCCCACGAAAACAACAATTATTAGGCCACTTTAACAACATTTTATAATTATTTAATCTTATTATACTCTATATTAATCTTATGTCTCCTCCCCTTCCCTTTTCATTTGGGTAAAAATTTCCAATAAGCCCTACAGAATGTTGGGGTTGATTTAATGGTTTCAGGATGTTGATTCCTGAATGTTTTTCCTTATAGGTATCACTTGAGGACATTTGGGTTTGTTGTAGTGTTCTCTATTATTGTATAAAAACCTTGTATAGGATTTCATTGAATAGCGGTATGTGTTTTGTGATTAATATTAAATTGAAATACCATTCAATGCTGGAATGTATAAAATTAGATACCTAATAAATTTAATCATTTTAGATGGATTTTTTTTATTTTAAAATTGGTTTAATATGGGTTTCATATTGGTTAAATGGTTTTAAATCTTTATTTATAGTTATACATGACATTCCCTATAGGTACAGTGTTTAAAATATGATTTAAAGTTAATTGGGGCCCTACAAATTGTTATTGGTCTAAGTTGGTTCAATAAGTTCAGTGGGAAGTGTGGGGTTTATATTTTTGGAGATTCTTCATGATAATTATAGTTTTATTTTAATTTTTTAATCATTTTTCAATGGATGGGATTATAAGTTTATATATACAGTGTTATTTTTAAATTATTTGACATATTTTGAGTCATGAAATTATATTGGTATCAATATGTTTTGTTTATTTGGGGTTTTAAATGGATAATTTTCTTAAATTTGAAATAGATAATCCAAATAGATTTCAATGACTATATTGGATGAAACTTCATAATTTTATCTCAATATATTATTTTTTACTATTCTCTTAGAGTGGTACTTCAACATATTTGAAAGGGGACAAATAATTCTACTGTATATTTTGAAACATTGGGGTATTTTTCAATGGTGTGGGTGATTATGAGAACCTATTGAGAACCAATGTTAAATTCTGACCCCCTTTAGGTTGATCTAGTTTATTGTTTTATGTGTGATATTCCATGAGGGTATTGTTGTCTATTTCTTGTTATATGAATCATCTGTGAATGGGGTGTTGATTTTGAGAGTATGGAGGTGTAGTTTGTTTTAATTATATTGTTATACAGATTCATGTTATTGTTCACCATCATTTTATATTTGTTATGGGACTCTAATTGCACTTTCTAGGGGTCTTTATTAGTGAAACACTTAGATTGGATACTGCATCTACTAGGGAGTGTTGCCCAATAACTTGAATATTTTAAAAATTTATGGGGTAGTGGACATTTTTAGATATCTTCGTTCCTTACTCACATTGATGAAGGTGTTTAATTTTTGTTTATTTCTTTATAGATTGACGGGGCTACCAAAGAAGTGTATATGTTTAGTAGAGCTTCCATACATTACATTCCTCACATTGAGAATATTGTACTTAAGTCTTAAAAGGTTTCCTCTGATTTATTTATTTCCATTATTAGGTGACTTAGGGGATTCCATTATTCCTTTTTTATATCCATTGATTTATATTTTTTGTTTCTCCATTTTTTAGATTGTCCAATTGGGTGTGTTTATTTTGTTTTTGGATCTATAATTCTTACTCCTATGTCACTGTTGTTTTAATTTACATTAAAATTGAATTATGATTTTTTTTGGAAATTTGAGATGGAAGGAATAATTATAGTTCATTTAATGTAATTTAGAGATGTTTTTAAGCAATAGAAAAGGAGTTTTTCTTTTTGTATTGTTTCATGTTTTTTTTCAACTATTGAAGTTTTAAATGTTTACCTAAATAAATTAACTTCATACTTTATTCGTTTAGAAGAAGATGAATGTGTTTGTTAAAAAGGGTTTGAGGTCTGGGAAATTTTTTTTCATGTGATTTTTTTCATTTAATACAAATAAAATCATTTTGTGTAATGTTTTTGTCCTATTTTTTATTTTTGTACTTGTGGGATCAATTATTATTTTCAACTGCATTTCAAAAATAAGTGTAAAATGGATTGATTTTGGAAAGAATTGTACAAACTATAGGAAACCATACTTTTTATACATAAATATGGAATCTTATTTGAGGAATGATTGTTATAAACATCATGATCCACACTATAATCATAAATTTATAGGGTCTCTAGAAAGATATTTTAATAAAATAATTTCACAAAAGATCTGAAACATCACCCCATAGTAATTCACAACTAGAACCCTTTTTTTAAAAATTATTAATAAAAAATCGTTCGTATCCAAGGGAAAATAGAACATAAAAATGGGAGAGCCCATATGATTATTAATTGTAATAATTTGATATATTAATGGTCATTTAAACATAACATGGTTAAAATTTTAATGAGAACATGCACTTAGAGTTTGAAAATAATACAAAAAAATTACTATATCATAAACATGTGTGATGAAACCATGTTTTGAGATTCATAGGATATGAATCATAAATTAATAAAATAAACGTTTCAATGAGATCATATAATTGGAATAAGACATACGTTTTTGTAATACGTAAGAACATATAACTGTTTCTTTAGTAGTCAATTATCACTTCTAAGAATAATATAGTGGGTTAGGTTAACTCTTCGATCCATTTTCAAGGCTCTATACAAACAATATAAAAGTGTACTGGGTTCACTATACAATCCATCAAATCCTTATTCAACGTTCACTCCAAATATTTTCATAATGGACTTGTTAACTTATGAACTAAGTAAACAACCCCTTCAATCCATTATTATCACATTATATATTTAGCATTACCAGAATTCATAGGAGCGATATATGGTTCAAGACCAACCAATCACATCAAAAATATCATAAATATGTGTGAAAAAAGATCATAAAACCTTCATCATAGAATAAAATTGGTAATTTAAATTGGTTTCACATATATTTCATTTTTTTATCTTACTGTTACACTTATAGAAAAAAGAATATTCATAATGGATTCATTATAATGTAATTAGAAAAAGGGAATGAAATGTGTTTCATAGAACCATAAAAAAATCATCATCGCCATAATAAATATCATGAATAAATATGGAAGGATTCATTGTATAATGTCCCTAATAATGGAATTGTAATATGACAGAATGTTACCAGAGATGAAATATGCATTAAAATATCACATGGAACATTTCTTGAAGAAAATACCATTTTCATTGTGAACAATAAAATTCAAGTCTAAAAATTTAAAATTTTTATGGAAATCATTTCCATTGAAAGGAACCATGAATATATTTATGGTAATCCTCAATGTATTGATCGATCATTTTGTTCAAAAAATAAGTTTATGTTGTGTATCTAGAAACAATTATTCCTTACATATTTTTTGGAAAATTGTAATATATCCTGTGAAAAAATGAAAATAATAATTCATTTTTAAAACATTTTATATAAATAAAGTGATGGTAATAGAACTTGATCAAATAATATGACAATAATAAAAACATTTTTGGAAATAGTTATTAAAAACAAGGGCCAATGAGAGAAATTGCATTGTTTTAAATAAAAAAATTATATATATTTAATGAGTTATTAAATATAGTAAAACAATAGATACATATTTTTCTCCATACATAATATTATAATAATATAATTAGCTAGTTTCATGGGAGTTATATTATAAAATTTCATTGATAGATTTTTAATTGTAAAAAATCCTGTAAAACACTAAGATTGTAACGTAATTATTTATCATAGTAGAGGATTTTGAATCATAATCCTCATGAAATAATGAACCTTATATGGATTTTTGTATCAAATAATAATCTTGAGAATTATGAGAAAAACTATTTAATGTTGTAAAATACACCACAATAATATATAAGTAGTGAGTATGGCATGTGTCTTAGATAAATCATATTGAGATGTAAATTCCTTACATCAAGTATTACTTTCATTGGTAGCACATTAACCTCCAATATAGTAACATTAAATTTATTATAATTATAAGTATTGATAATTTACATACATATACAATTATATATTATCTGCTTATAACACCATAACACCGATTTGTTAATAACTATTAATTAATGTCATCATTTTTCGGTGTTCACTGTTTCATTCTTTATTAGATTTCTGGTTCGATGGTGTTTGTTCTTATATATATATCATGGTTAAATAATCTAAATAATGTGAAAAATTCAATGAATATAATATATACTCATTATATATATAATCAGAGACTCCCATAAAATATTTTGATTGATAAAATAAATTACATTGTTCATGGAGATGGTTGGTCAAATATATGCATGAACGATGTCTTCACTTTTCAATATATGAATTTAAATAAAGTAAAATAATAATTTATTATTATAAAATTTTTATTTTGTTATACATATCTTTTATTGAAATTATTTCTGTCTTAATTACCACCCAAATAAATAAAATATGAAAAATAAATCATGTCACTTCAAGGGGTGGAATTGTACAAGAACGTACGAGGGATGTTATCATTTCCCTAAAAATGGAATTTAAGAATATGGATATGATATTATAATTAAATAATAATGAATATATCATATTTAATATTTATAAAACATAAACCCATCATAATAACAAACCATGAATTATTTTTATTGAAAATGAATTGTATAGTTATGTTGATGTTGTACACCACACATACAAACGAGCAATACTTTAACAACCCATTTGATGGAAATAAAGGCATATAATGGTAGTTACACAATCATATATAAAAATATATTTTTAGGATACTAAATTTATTTTTTTTATGAGGAATAAAATATCTTTTGAAAATGTATAATGTTATGTAAATGGTAAGATGTTGTTAGGAATATTAAATATTTTCAATGGGCCACTTTAGATCCCTTTTGAAGGAACCATTTAATAATCATTAAAAGATACAATAATATATAATTCATGGATTTAAAATTTAAGAATATAATTTCAATGTTTTTATCAATAGATATATTTCTATTTTTGGGAAACAAAATAGATAATGGATTTTCTTTTATTATGGAGATAAAGGACACATAGTGAATTTTAAAAAAGATTAAGATATTATAAATTCATTCTCAAGAACAATGTATCCAAATGGATATATATTCTAAAAAATATATTTTAATTTATAAATATTCTAGTCCAATGAAATTTGGACAGTTTTGGGTCCTTTTAATTTTTATATTTTTTTAACCACATGGTTAACAAAATTTAATCTTAACAGCCAAAATAAAGAAATATATTAAACTATTATGATATTGTGTATACCTTTAATATATTTTCATAAAAAATACGATATATTATACCATTTATCATTCTACCATTACTCAATAAATATATTGATGTTGTTAGATAATTTAATAACATATTTATTTTTATAAAATATCATTATTGTCCCCTTTGACACTGTTAATTTACATTGATTTTAAATTCATAATGATGGTTAAGGAATTACAATATAAATATCCCTAATATTTTTTTATTATCTGAAACATTAATGGAAAAAAATAATTATCCCAAACCTTATTACTATTATTATATTTAGAATTAATTAATATATTATCCAATAAATTGAATAAATATTAGATTAGAGATATCTATGAATTTATGTTAGTTATTCAATGAATAATAATTTTAAATAAAATGAAATGATAAAAAATTGAACCGATCATTAAATTAAACCTTTTAAATTAAATTTATCCTCTTTTAATCCTTATTTTAAAATATTTGGGACACTATTGTCTAGAGTGTGACAGTGTGGAAGTTTCATTAGAGAAAAAATATAAATATAATTATCAAAATTGAAATGATTTCAAAATTAAATATATTAAATATTCGATCTCTATAGTGGAATTTCATTAATCTAATCATATATGGTTTGGTGTTGGGTTGATTTTCAGAACATATCTCATGTTTTTAAACTGCTTTTACTCATTTAAACCTTATAATAAGGACAAATATTTACCACTATTACTATAATCAATTGCCCTTATTAAAAGGGATATAATTAAAAATATCACATGAATCCAAATTTGAACTTTTTTTTATTGATTCTATCTCATAGAGTGGAATAAAAAAATTAATAGAATCTTTAATGGTAATTAATAACATATTTTAGAAAAAAAATAGTTTCAATGCATTAAAATTCATATATATCATAACCATAAATATAGAATATTTGAATTAAATTAATTGGATTATTCCTTATCAAAATGATCATATGTACATTTATTTCAAAAGTAAAAAATATAATGATATTTTAAGATCACATTGATTAAGGAAAATAATTTACTATATTTTAGAAATTATTGTTTTTCAATATTCAAAGAAAAATAAATTATTTCAAAAAAATTGTATAACAAAAACCTAAATAAAATATAATATGGTTATTTTAAGAAAAAATTATAAAAAAATTATACATGTTTTAGTAATTAATTATAATTTCCACAAAAAATTCAAAAGAAATATACATTTAATAAAATGAATTTTTGAATAATAAAATTGCATTACTAAACATTCAGTGCATAATTCATTAGAATCAATCAAAATATTTTTATTCATTCAGTTCCCTATACATATATTTCATAATTTAGTAACTCAAATTCACACCCCATAATTTGATGACTATTTTATAATGGTGAAATTTTAATGATTTTTTTTTAAATTTATATCATTTCAAATAATTATGAGTATTAATTTTTAATTGAGATAAACATATAATTATTCTTTTAAACTATATTTTTTGTATTTGATATTATACCCATTAAATTAATTATAAACCTATAATTTTATCTCATTCCATAAAGGTTCAACATATATAAATACCGTTAATAAAATATGATATCAAACAGTGGGATAATAAAACTCATTTTTAAAATGGAATGTAGGAAATAAAAAGTACACCTAACTTAGAAAATAATAATCTTACTTGATAAAAATAACAAGGTTTTTATTTTAAATTATAGAAATTGTTTATAAAACTAGTGTCAAATAATAATATAGAGTGATAGAGAACATAGTTATGGGATGTTAAAGAATATAAAAACACCAACTTGTGATAGGTTAAAGACCATAGATTCAATTTAAATAAAGATAAATGTAAAATATTATTATATTGAGATCATTTTCAAAAAAAATTGGGATACTTATATTAAAAACATAGATAACATGATAAAATTTTTCCTACTTTATTTCATTCCATAAGTATAATTACATACTTTGGTAGTGCTATGATGAATTTCTTATTCATCTATTACTCCAGTAAATAAATATTCAAGACAAAATATTCATGACTGAATAGAAAAATTAACTTCTAATGGATTATAATATCCACAATAAAATGATAATTAATTCCTTCTAACCTAAGTTATAGTCAAAATCAAATTGGTTCCATAGGTTTTTCTATTTGGATAAATACAATTTAATTAATCTATAAAATTTAAAGTGTAATACTAAAAGTTCAGGTTAATCCATTCCATAAATAATTAAACATATGAATCCTCCAAAATATGTTGGACTAAAATGAAATCCTAAAAATAATAATTATTTGATCATAACTTTTTTAAAGTTAATCATTAATATTTATCCCTATAAAACATAATGTGCCTCGTAATGTCATATAAAAAACCTGTGGATACCATGATTCTATTAGAACATTCCAATAACTCTAATCACCATAAAACCATAATTAAAACATAATTGATTCAAAAAATTATCAATATCATTATGTTGTGAAAAAAATTGATGACTATTGAACATATTCCATAAATAAAAAAATGCAATAATCATTATCAATTATTTCTTGAATATATTTTTATCAAATAAATAATTTAAAGTATATAAATACTATTCAATTTAAATTATCAATTTATATCATCTTTTTATCCAATTTAAAAATTATTAACTCAAAATTAGGTAGATATTAATGGTTATATTACCTTTAATCATGACTTCACAATAGATATCCTATTAAAAATAAATCTATTTTCATGTTTTTCAATAATATTAATAATATATTTTCAAATCCATAAATAAAACATAACTTGGACAAATAAATAGATGGTCCATGATTCTTATATCAATAAAATCATTAATTTAATAATTTTAAAACAAAATTCATGAATCCAAATACATACACACTTTAATGGATTCTCCTTAACAATTGAAATAGAATATGCCTTCCTTAGTCCTCATGTTAACCATTATATTATAGAATTTTCATAGTTAATTAACATGTTACTGATATATAATATATTAAATTCCTCAAATTTAATTTCTTCGTGACCTTAATTTAAATATGGAATACATCTTTCTCTTTATGTGATACATTTTTAGGGTTCCGCATTCAAAATTTCTAACAAGAAGAAAATTTATCATTCTTTCATCTATGTTCATTACCTCCTAATCATTAATAAATTTTCTTCATCCTCTTATTTGATAGAATAGAAAACTCATTAAAATTTACATTTTTAATCATATATCATTAGATATGATTTTTCATATGCTCATGGTTTGTCTACAAGTTTATATTTAATTTATTTTCTTAGGATAAAAATAATTTCATTGTCCATCACAGTCACTATTAACATGAATCATCCATTTTCCAACAATTTTATAAAACAAAAAAACATAGTGTGAGAAAAAATAATCATACAGAGAGTTCATCCAAAATCATTTTTAGAATTTCTAAATCATAAACCCTTATTCTCAATCAATGAAATAATTTTTTTTCATATGTAATACATGATCATCATCTATTCAGATCCACCATGATGGTACATAAAAAAAATCTAGGCATACCCAACAATATCCCCAAGAGTTTCAAACCTAGTGAGTTGTACGGGTACACATACCATGCATAAATTGATTATTGATATATAATCAAAAAACCCTATCTAGGTTTATTACCCAAATATTCATCTATTATAGCACATTTTTCACTTTTAGTATTAAAATATGTTTTTTTTTCTAGGAAAACGGCACTCGTTTTGTTAAAATAATTTATGGAATTCTATTAAATATCGAATTATCTAAAATTATTCCACTACAGTTTTCCCATCCTAAATTATAATTGTAACTAAAAAATTATATGATACCGACTATAGATTTACATAAATTTTATACCTAATTATTAAATATTATAAGATGAATAATAATTATATAACATTATTATCAACACCAAAACCATAACATATTAGTGGGATTGGGAATGTGGATAAAAAAACTGGTGTATAGATGTTATAAATCATCTACCGCATAGATATTCAGAACTAAAACACATCGTAGACACATCATACATAAAAATGTTCTTTATATCCTTGGGAAAATAAATCATACTAATTGTTGATATCATATTCTTATCATGGGTAAAAAAATATATCAGTGATATTTGAAGCATAAAATGATAAAAATGGTTATGGAACATGATATTAAGTGTTGAGAATCATAAAAATAATTTCTTAGATCATAAAATTCAGTAATTACATACACATGGGATCCCATAAGGCATAAATTACTATGAAATCAATGAAAATGGCCCATGAGAGCATGAAAATTTCATAAGATATAGGTTTGTGGATTATATATAATATTATAAAAACATTTCAATCATAGTTAATCTGTGCACACAAGACTATCATTGTGGATTGGGATCACTCATTATTCTGTAGTCATGGTTCATACTAATGATTTCCCACGTTTATTTGGTTTACTCCCTATTACATCAAATCCTTAATCAAGGTAACTCTAAAGACTATTATAGTGTAAATTGTCACATAGTTAGATGCACTACCTCCCCATTCCAGTCCTTATCTTAGGATATTTCTATCATTATCTTATTTTTTGGAGTTCCATAAAAATTCTAGACCACCCATAATATAATGAAAATAATATATACGTGAAACACAACTTAATAAAAAAATCATCAATTATTAACCTTTTGAATAAAAATTAGTTTCAATTTTTTTACCATAATATGATATTATAACCTATGGAAATAAAATAGGTTTTGTAACATTTTCATTAGAATGTTATTAATCTGTGGGAGAAAAATGAGTTTCATAATTTCATCCTTAAATCATAATCATCATAAGTCTTTAAAATAGTGAAATTAGATTTTATAATTTAAATTTATCCCTATTAAATCATATTTAAACTACTGGGATCTTATCATAGAAGAAAAATATCATTAAAATATCACTTGGAATATATTATGGGGACAATAAAATTTTAATTTCAGAAATAAATATTTAAAATATAAAACACCCAAAAATAATATTAAAAATTTTTAAACTCAAAATAATAATGAAACATGTTAAGGAATTTTTAATTCATTTATTTTTATGATTTTTTTAAATTCCATTCAAAATATGAATATAAAAACAATTTTTCTTTCCACATTATTAGTAAAAAGTTTACTTCGTTAAGTAATTTAAAATGTGAATCATTTTTAAAAAAATATACAAAAAATTTAATCATTTTAAAATTTAATTTAATAATTCATTGATTAATATTACAAATATTCTTGAATACATTTTTATAAAGTATGGACATGAATGGGAATTGATTTTTGACCAAAGGGAGAAATAAAGGTATTTTTTCTAAAAACAGTCATCTAAACTGTTATGTTATTAATGAGAGGATGAATAAAAGAAAGAATATATAATATATAAATAAAAATAAGAGAATAAATTTTTATAATTTCATGAGAGTAATAACATAATATTCCCTAATCATAAGCACATTCATTAACAATTTTTATAATAAATGAAATTGTAACATAAATCCCTTATCAATTTGAAATAATTTTAATCCCAATCCCCCTGAATGAATAAACCTTAGATAGATATTTACATACCAAAAAAATTCCTCAGAGTAATAATAAGTTAATTTATTGGCAATTATACACACCACAAAAAATACACAAGTGGTGAATATGGCATCTGCCGCACAGAAATAAGAGTGTATGAAAATCAATTACACACTGTTTGACTAGGATTGAATGTTCCTTAAACTACAATATAATAAATTTATATTTATTATAATTAGATAAAATATTTATTTTCATACCTATAATATCATAAATTATTAACTTATAACAATTTAAAACAAAATTATTAAAAACTCTATACTAATATCATTATTTTTGTGTGTTCAATATTTTGGTTTTTAAGAGAATTTTGGTTTAGTACTTATGGAACATCTCTAATGATCATTGTTCCATAATATCTAAAATTATATCCATGATATATATGAAAAATAAATTCATTATATATAGTTAGATTCATCCATATAATTTAAACTTGTAAGAAATAATTAAATCATTCCTTGAGAGGATATAACATATATATGAAGAAACATTGCTTTCACTTTTAGAAAGATGAAAAAAAAGAAATATAGACAATATTTAACCACAAAAATCATTATTGGATCATAAATAAGATATATATTCTTAAAATTTATCATTATTACACTCAATTTTAAGAGAAAATGAAATATAAATCACATCACATTATGGATGTGGTAATCCTCATATATGTGCGAACATAGTTATCGACTTCCAGTGGTTAGGAAGGTTAGAATGTAGTTATGATATTATAATTATAGAATAATATATATTTCATAAATATCAAATATATAATTTTAAACCATCATAATTAACTTCCATCAAATATAGTGATGAAATATTTATTATATCGTATTGTGGATTCAATCATCCACACATACACACATGCGATACATTCACATCCCATTTTATGAAAAAATGGTAGATAGTGGAAATTGCATAAAAATAATAACATTTTAGAATATATTAGTTAAATAAGTTATTATTTTATCAATAACAACACATATTTATATAAGATAGAAGGAGAAAAAAAGTGGTGGGTAGGAATATTACATCTACTTTGTTATGCCTCCTTGAGATCCCATCAAAACAACACTTGGAATGGACATTAAAGATGACCATAACAACATATTCTTGGGTAGATATGGTTTGAAGTGATTTTTTATTTTTTTATTTGATTTGGATGGCTCAATGTGGTGTGAATAAAAAATATACATAGTGTCGTTTTATGAGGAAAAGGAAACACCTGGAATTAAGAAAATTATTAAAATTTAATTAATCTATTTACAATAAAAATTCTTCCAAATGTATATAGATTTGAATAAAAATGTATAATTTGTAAATATCATCATCTAATTAAATATGGAGAGTTTGTGGGGATATTTTAATCATAATCATTTAGTTTTCCCCCCTTTTAACAAATTTTAATCTTAACCTCGATATTGAATTTTTATAATAAAAATGTGTAACAATTTTACCTAAAATTTATAAATATCCTATTAATTACTAAGGGGTTTCACTGTAAACAATTTTTCATGTAACATTACCTCTTTTAAAAAATACTATAATTTTATAATTTAATAAAATATTATTTTTCAGAAAATAACATTATGTATATATTTGACATTATTCATTTACATTGATTATAATGTCACAAAAATAGTAATGGAATTGGAATAAAAAACCATTCATGAAACCCTAACATGTTATATTTATCTGAAAATGTCTCTTAACACAATAATTCATCACCATATCTTAATTTTTATATTTTTATAATTGTTTTTTTCAATAAATTGAATAAATATTTTGTCAGTACTGTGTATGAATTTATGGAAAATACTAATTATCTAAAAATGATAAATAAATTACCCTGATAAAATGGTACTTTTTTCAAATAAAAATTTAGAACTATACATAACATCTTTTTTATTCTTATGAAAATACATTTTTGGCATTAATGTCAAGAGAGTGACATTTTGTAATATTTGTTACTTAACAATATATATTTCATTATCAAGGTAAAATGGAATCAAAATTTCATATAATAGAATTTTTTATTTATATTGATGGATTTATTCCATAAAATGAAATATGTGACAACCGGGTCCCGGTGATAGTAGAGCCACCCCGCCATAACATGGTCATCGGGTCCTGGCACACTAGGTACCACCAGTTGCCACGCAACCATGTGGGGCCCACCCTATGGTCCACCCACGTGCCTGAACAGGTCATCTGACTAATGATTGTTCCCACAGGCCAGCACTTGTCCTTTCCATTGTGCTTTATCCTCAATCACACACACCCTGTGAAACATTCAAGAAGGTCACCAATCATGATCACTACACCAAGCCAAGAACGCTTAACTGTGGATTTCTAATCAGGCGGGCTCTCGAAAAGGAAGGTTCACATTATTGACATGAGTCATATCATTTATTAATTTAACCCTTTATCATTTTGGGATGTCACAATCTCCCCCCTTTAGATCACAACTTCCTCGAGGCTGGGTTTCCCCTCTAATACCAAATGTGACAACCAGGTCCTAGTGACCGCACAACCACCCCGCCATAACATGGTCTTCAGGTCCTAGCCCACTAGGTACCACCAGTTTCCCCGCAGCCACGTGGGGCCCATGATAGGGTCCACCCACGTTCTTGAACAGGTCATCTGACTAATGGTTGTCTCTACAGGCCAACACTTGTCCTTTCCATTGTGCTTTTTCCTCACTCACACACACCCTAGGAAAATTTCCAGAAGGTCACCCATCCGGATCACTACTCCAGGCCAAGCACGCTTCACTGTGGAGTTCAAATATGGCAGGCTCCCGAAAAGGAGGTTGCACCTTGTTGACATGAGTCATATCATTTTGTCATTTATCCCTTTATCATTTGGGGATGTTACAAAATATAAGAACTTTTTTGGTTGAATTTGAGATTTTATAGAAAGTTTTTCCCTGTTTTATCAATTTCACCCTTACTGATTTAATAAATTTTATCACTATTACTATTCATAATGACTAGAATTAACATGGACCTATTTACCAAATTTAGACAACCATATTATAAATTTAGTACCTATTTTTCAGGATTTAATACCCAAATTTGTTATCACAAATTTAATATAATTTAATAATTTCAAATAAAAATAGTTTTTAGAAAAAATTACTTTTTATGATAATAAATTGACATATAAAAAACAATTTTTAATTTTGATTTTCATGAAATTAATTATATTATTATGATTAAAATGGATAATATTTTCATTTATGTATAAATCAAAAATAAAAAGGACTTTAAAATTATATGAATTAATTAGAAAATGATTGTATTTGAAAAATGATATTTTTCCATAGTCACAAAAAAATCAATCATATCTCAAAAATATCAAAATTCCACCCTATGTGAATTTAAAAAAGATTCATTCAATAATTTTAAAAATTATAATATAAAATTTATATATATTGAAGAATTTAATTATAATTTAAATGAATAAAATTAAATAATTTCTTTTAGTAAATTTTTTATTTTGAGACATAAAATAACATGACTGAAAATGGAGTGATTATTTCTTAAGAATTAATTAAAATGTTTATACTAACTAGGACCATTAAAATATATATTTTATAATTTGGTTATTCATATTCATACACTCTAATTAAAATACTATATTTTAAAGGTTACAATTAAATAATTATGTTTCTATAATATATCTTTATTATTTTAAGGAATAGTGTTTCGTGTTAAGATATATATTTAAATCATTATTATTTTAGTCAAAATTTTATGGTTGTCAAACATACGATTATTTCTTTCCAAATTGGATTGGTTTCAATCATACCTTGTATATACCTCTCCAAAACTGTATTTTTTATCGCTTAATATCATGTTCCATGTATATTCTTCTAGTTGGGATAGAGGTTGTGAAAATGTTCGGCTTGAGATATGGAATTTTAACATGGGTTTACTATAGAATGTGGGTAGCATTTTTATTTTTACCCCCTTTTTGTTATTTTTTATCGACATATTTATAACATTGACTATTATGGGGAGTCTATGTTTATTCATTTATGTACATTGTTCTATATTTAGGGCTTTCATCATGTATATTTATTTTAATTTGAATCTATTATTTTTTTCATATGCCAATAACATTGGTGTGTATTTTTATTTATTGTGTTAATTTTTAATTCTATGATGAAATCATTTCTAGTAATTATTTTTTTATATCATGGAATTTATTTCCAAAACATGGTGATCAGTAATGAGCCTCGGGTATGTCTCAGACCAGTTTGGTTATCCGATAGATGGATGACCCTGATTTTTTGGTGAATATTCTAGAATGATCTCAATGGTTACATTTATAATTTTCATATTGATCAAGAATTTATGGGTTTCATTAAATATATTCAGTTTTGTGAGAATTTTTTTAACAGGACAATGAGAAAAGATGATGTAATTATAACCATATTAGGATGAAATTTCATTTACTTTCCTAAATAATGTACACTTCTAGGTGAATTTAATTTTCTATATTTCTATTTGGAGAGTGAGAGATATAAAATTGCAAGGTATAATTTATCAATGATTTGTTCTATATCATTAACAATTATGTAATTCTGACATTTATATGTCATTCAATAGTAAATTTTTATACATATATATGAAACCTAAAATATTTTTTATGTAATAAGAATTATCAAATTATATGATGAATACATTATTTTTTCCCTATAATAAATCAGTGATGTTATATAGAGAATAGTTTTATCCATCATTGGAAACAAAGGTACCTCTGTTGAAGCTATAAAATAATTAATAAATATTAATTAAAAAAATTTGTATTTATTAATGTTACTAAATTTACATGTTTACTCTCTTTCTCAATAAAAATTATCATTATATTTAGATCTCAATATTTGGAATCATGATGTCATATAAATGATAATCAATTTTTAAAACATTTTATAACATATCGAGAAGTAAAAATGAGAACCAAACATGAATAAATTATGATAACTACAATCAAGGATTGTTATTCTAGTTCATTGGATTTCGATATTAATGTGAAAATATGTTTTTATAGTGTTATTTAAAAAACAATAATATTTTATAATTACTCCCATGTTATAGTCTCTATGATTAAATTTATTTTGTTAGATTCAATAATCTAGAACAAATAAAATTATTTTCAACATTGCATTCAGTTTTATTGACATGAGTCAAATCCTCTATTCCAATGAGCCATATATTTTCAAATTAGTGTAAAAATAATTTATTTATATAAACGATCCTCTACGATATATAATCTATAAATCCAATAAAGTCATATATCAAAATATTTTTGATGAATGTGTCTATGAAATAGACACCATAATTTCTTATATTTACTATAACCCATATATTTTAGTTGATGAATTAGACACCTTAACTGTTATACATGATTATGATCTACCACTAGCATACATATAAATAAAATAAACCATATAGGTTATCAATTATCTATGTTAATCTATATAAGGTTATTTAAGGATGGTATAATTTATATTTCATTAATTTCATTTTGAATGATTTAGTATGTCCATGTTATAATTTTTTCTTGTTTTTTGGTTTGGAATTGTATGTGGAGTTTAAATTTTTTGCTTTTGGTTTAATTAATTGAAATTATTTTATCTCTAAATTATGGTAATTGTTTAAAAAATACTCATCATTAATATTTTTGTAACATAGATTACAAATATTTGAAATGATTTTAAATATATCATAGATGCATATAGAAAAAGTATATTTATAAGATTCTTTATTAATTTATTTAATAATGTTGTATTTATTTTAAATGATAATAATCTTTACATAATCAAATTTTTCTCCATGATTTAGTTAGATATAATTCTCATCTAAGTATTCAAGCCATTCAATAATTATATTTATAGTTATAGAATTATAGACTCGATTTTAAAATTCCCCTATTATTTGTACAAGTAACGATGATGATTGATGATTATCCTTCCTTTACTTGTGTATATTCTTTAAAGGTGGTTTATGCTATATAGTTTTTGTTAAATATAAATAAATTTATCATTTTTATAATATATTTATATTATGAAATAACTATTGTTTCATTTATTTTATTTATTTAATTTTTAATGTCCTCTATGATTCTTAAAGTATTCTTAACACTATTATTGTATGTCTTAGACCATTTCATTAGTTACAACCATAAGTGCAGCAAATTTTTAGAAGAAATCTATATTAGATATTATTTTCCTTATTCCATGAATCTACTTTTGTGAAATCACACAATACCCAAGCTATAATGATTACTATTTTCAACTAACCCAAAGTAACATGTTTGAGTTTTGATGTTTCTCCTAATTGATAACATTATCTCACATTATTCATATGTGAATTAATATATATATATATATATTCCATTTAAATGTTTTTTTATAATATTATATTAATTATAACAATTTTATTTATAAAAATGTTAATAATGAGTTAAAAAACTGAGTCAGATGATGCCATTATAAATAGAAATTATGGAAAACTAGCCCAATGACAGAATTTATATCGGATTAAATAGTGAAAAAATTTCATTAAACAACAGAAAAAATGAATTAGTGCATAAATAATACAAAAAAAATTTATAAAATATTAATATTTTATAAAATAGTATAAAATATATAAAATTGCCAAAAAGATATAAATATCATAAAAATTAAATAAAATAGTTTTAGATAGATTTAATATAAAAACTATCCATAATTTTTATAGTGATTTTACATAAAAAAAATTAAAAAATAACTAAAATAGGG
The DNA here is from genome assembly GCA_963277665.1 of Viscum album. Classification (NCBI taxonomy): domain Eukaryota; kingdom Viridiplantae; phylum Streptophyta; class Magnoliopsida; order Santalales; family Viscaceae; genus Viscum; species Viscum album. The sequence continues at coordinate 1,937,143,453 of OY728165.1, forward strand.
ACAAAAAATATAAACGTCACTAAATAATGTTCATATAATTGAAATTATACTTTTGATATTTACATTTAAACATTATAATCATTGTTATTTCTATCACAACTATTACATATTGTGAAACCTATATGATTACCTATATATCAATAATTATAGTACATACATAGAAATGAATAAATTTTATTTTATTTATATAACAATATAATGTAGGAATAACTTGATAAATTACTCATATAGAAAGGATTATCATATTAGTGACTAGGATTAATTACTCTCAATGTGACCTGGATTGTCAAAATCAATCCAACACAAACCAAACTCTCCCAAAATAAATGTAATTTTATGTTCATATTTCTTTTAGATTTTATGGTCTTGTTTGGTTAATTGATGTTTGTTGTTGTTTTATGTAATTAGGTTTCATTTAATCAATTAAAAAAAATTATTCACAGAAATTAAATTATTTTCATTACTGTTATTTTATGTTACATCATTTTGGATCATTTTATCTCATATTTCCCATTCATATATTTCAAAAAAAATTGTTCCCGATAACCAATATAAAACAAAATACCTCCACCAAAAATGAACCAAGGGATCTAATGTAATTCCCCGAACCCAGATACTAAGATTTGGTGCATTATTATATAACATTCTCATGATCACAAGGGATCAAAATCCCAAAAGACCGATCAGTTTAGTAGCCTTAGAAGTACTAGATGCATTCATAAGTTTTACATTACATTATAAATTAAGAAACAACAAAAAAATTGTCTCTATTGAACACATTCATCCCTTAGACTATCCCTGTAGATTAGTCATAATATAATTCTTCACATCCTGGGAAAAATAAAACATAAAAAGGGGTGAGGTCAGATTCTCAATAAGGATAACAATATAGCTTAAACTTTAAAAAATATTTATAAACATTTAAGGAAATGTATAAGACTAAAAAAAAATCCTTTAAAACATAAACTTCATCATAATATGTAAAAGATAAATAAAATAATTCCATTTCATTTTTTACATAGATATTCTACTAGTTGAATAATCACATGTAATATCAATAGCCAATTTTATAATGGTTGAATGCATAATGCTAGACTTTATAATCAAATAGTCAATACCTTGTTACAAGACTACAAATCAGAATTTTTCAAGACCTTTTCCCAAGACACTAGTTTGTCTCATGAGACCTACTGATGTATCGAGGAGCTATAGTGGTCTTCACATATCACTAACTATGTCCAATTTATTTCTCATATGAAAAGTTTTAAACATAACATAAACATTAACATTTAAACTAGTATATGATATCTCAAAAATTTATCCATAAACAATGAATGGTGTAAAAATAAAACATCCATAGTCAAACATATCCCAAAACCTTCAATACAATATGGAAGATCTGTATCATAATAAACATCGTTATTTAAGCTTAAAATCCATCAAAAGATGTTGACCAAGATGGAATCAAAACATTTTGTAGAGAAATAACATTTACTATTTTTAAATAATTTAAAATTCATATAATTATAAAAGAAAATATTTATTTTTAAAATAATCTTATATTCTTTAATGGGAAGCTTCGATGATGTTATAACAGCAGAAAAGAGCTGCACAAGAAATATATGTTTAAAAGGACATTTTTATCTTAATTTATTTGATAAGGTCAAAAAATACAATGTTTGGAAAATGATGGAATGATTCTGTTGAAAAAATATGTGGTCAAATAAGTGTATAAATTACTTTAACGCATAGTCTAGTAAATTGAAAAAAAATGAATTATATTTTTACGAAAACATGGATGTGGTTGAAAAAGAGGTCCCAAAAGATACTTACATATTGACAACCTCAGATAAGTAAACATATTCTAGAATTAACCCTTACCTTTTAATTTTCCATAGTTGATGGTCTTTTTACATCCTTTATAATTGATAAAACACTGTTATTAAATTATACAAGAACTATATACATAAATATGATATCATATATGATCCTATAATATTTCAGTAGTATCATCGTTTTGGGTGTTAACTGATTTATTTTCCTTTATATACATGGTTAAGTAATCCATGTTTGTTATGGATAGGATGTATATGATTTATATAAATAATTATATTACATTCATAAACATTATTTTTAATCATTCAATGAAAATTATTATTTAATGATTATGATAGGGAATGAATCTCATCGCGTTCGTGAAGAGGGAAATCCGTACGTACACACAAGCGAAAATATAATTATATTGATGGTGAAATCGTTTGTAATTTCATGTTATATCATATATAAATAATCATTAACATGTTATATTTATAATTTATATGAGTTATGCTCATTATTATACCCATCCAAATAATTAAGTCTTTGAATAACAAACTACACCCTAACGTGGAGAGGGTAAGCTGTACGTACGCATGTATGGTGACTTTGTCATTTATTGGATTTATTGTATAGAGAATATGGTTGTAGAATATTTATAATAAGATAAAAGTATGTACAAGGTACTATAGTTATTATTCTGTAACGAAAACAATAAATAAAGAGAATGTGGAAGAAAATAAGATGAAAGAGGGTGATGAAATTATTACCCCTTCTTTGGGTGTTTCCTTTTGATTTGATCAAAAGGGTTCTATAGGATATCCTTATGATCAAAGTAATGCCTCTAGGTTGAAGGGATGATAGTTAAGAAGATATTTGGGCAGGTTCTGGCTGAGCCAAATGGATTTGGATGTGTGAAATTAAGAGAAGTGGAAGTACCATTTTATAAGAGTGGTGAGTGTCACTTTTGGAAAATAATGAAATATTATTTTATAATATAATCATTTTAGGTTTCAAACGGATAAAAAATGATTTATTTGGAGTATAAGGTGTTTATAGGTTAATAACATTTCAAACAATAGGTTTTAGACAGGTTTTTGTCACCATATTAACATTATCTTTTATATTTAACTCTTAGTTAAATAGTTTGACATTTACCTTGTCTCTTTGTATTTTTATATTATATGGTTAATAAAGTTACTCTAAAATCCAATGGAACCCACGTGGTTTAGTATTAATATATATAACCTTATATAAGTCCTTTGTCTAATCCTTATCTTTTTAGGAATATTATATCAATTAATAACTTATTATTTGTTTTAAAAAATCAATTATGTGATTTTTGACACTATTTAGTAACTGATTTTTTTGAAAGCCATAAAATCATTATCACTTTGAGAAAAATATATTTAATCAACCATAACATGTCATATTAAACCAGAAAATTATTTTATTTCATCAAAACTCTCAATATTAATATATTTGGTTATTTATAATATAAATTAGATTAATATTTCATTATTAAGGTAATTAATGCATCATCATTGTGTCATAAATAAGTTAAATTATTTAATGTATAAAAATTATAAATAAAATACTATTATGTATGAAATATTGTTATCCTTATAATTAATATTTATAGTTGAATTTATATTGTGTGTAACCCTATATTAAAAATGTTTTAGTAATTAAACATTGAATTTTACTCTTTTAACACTTCCTTAAATAAAACAACAATAAATTACATAATCTAATCCATGTGAAAAAAAGACGATCATATTTTATTTCTATGGTTGTTTTTGGTCGAATTACAATTATCCAATAGATTTAAGACATGTGTTTGGGTAATTAAAATATCATTTTTACCCTTAATTACCCTATTTTCTTTTAACCATGGTAAATAAAAGTCAAGATTTACTAGTCACCAAAAAAATTTCATCTTAATGAACCGAATTTAACTTACTAATGTCAACCGTGTCTCTAATATTTTTTGAATTCAACTCACAGACATGGAATTATTATGTTTTATGCAAATTTGAAATGCTTCTAGAATGTTGGTAAAAGACGGAAAAAAGATCAATAATATTTTATATATCTAAACTTATTTTAAAATTACTAAAATGAATTAAATTGAACATATATAGATATTATGTATGTATTTTGACCTAAAATAAATTAAAATAATTTAACTAATTACATAAATAAAAAGTCGGTTTCAAACAATAATGTAGTGTTTTTCACTATTCCTCAAAAATTGAATGTTTTCTGAAAAATAAAAAAAATCATCCTAAGATAATTTTGATATTCCGAATTCAAAAATGAAGTCAATTTTGGAAAATAAAATTTATAAAATTAACAAGAAAATTGTTACTATTTATAACGACTTGTTTGATTGGTCGTGGTGTGTTTAAACTCCATGTTATATACAGCCCAAGCTACTACATTATTCCATGGGAAATGTACCATGGGAGCTTATGGTGTTACATTATCACCTCAAAATAATTTCATCATCGATATTTCTAGAATATTAATTCATAAAAAGATTCAGGTGGTTCTTTATCATAAGTTCCTCTGGTTCCCACGTTGGCTCTTCCATCTTATGGTTTCTCCATAGAACTTTTACAAGACGAGTTGTCCATTTTCTTAGCACTTGATCTATGATATCTAGAATCTTGACAGAATTTTCACAGAAAGACAGATTAGGCTCCAATTCAATTTTTTCATAGTTGAGTACATGCGTTGGGTTAGGCATATATTTTCTCAACAGGGATATGTAGAACACATAAAAAATTTGGAGAGACTTGGAGGCATTCCCAAAGGATAAGCCACAACTACAATTCATTAAATAATTTCAAAAGGTCTGATGTACATGGGACTCAATTTATCCTTCTTAACAAATCATATAACACCCTTCCATAGAGATACCTTCATGAAAACATGATCTCCTACTTGAAATTCCAAATCCTTCATCTAATTATCGGCATATCTCTTTTGCCTAATTTGATCTACTATGATGTGGTTTTGGATAATATTCACCTTCTTCATTGTTTCTTCAACATGTTCATGGCCTAAAACTTTTATTTCACCAACATCATCACAACAAGTTGGTGTGTGACATATCTTTCTATATAACACATCATATGGTGCCATATGAATACTTTAATAAAATCTATTATTATAGGAAAACTATACCAGAGGTAAATATTGATCCCACATACCTTGAAAGTCATGTGAGAAAGATATCAACAAGTCTTATAATGTTTGAATATTTAGTTCTGATTGTCTATCAGTTTGACGGTGGTAGGAAGTGCTCAAATTAAGTTCAGTGTCCAAGGCCTTCTAATGAAATTTCCAAAATCTTGATGTAAAACAGGGATCAGGAACAAAAAAATCGATAGGGGTACACCACGAAGTCTTAAAACTTCATTAATATATAGTTTTTCTAGACGTTCAAGTGGTAAATCTTCTCTTATAGAAAGAAAATTTGATGAATTTGTAAGGAGATCAACAATTACTCGTATTTTGTCATTCCTTCTAGGAGTCTTTGGAAGCCTCATGAAACAGTCCATCGTAATATTATCCTATTTCCACTTAGGTATAGCGAGAGGTTGCATGACTCCTTGAGGTTGTTTCCTTACAGCTTTCACCTGTTGAAAAACCATACATCTTGAAAAATAAATCATAGATTTCCCTCTTCATGTTGTCCCACAAAAAACATTCCTTCAAATATATATACATCTTGGTTCTCCCATTGTGCGTAGAGGAATTAGAGCTATGAGCATCATCTATCAATTCTCTTTTATGATCAGGTATATTAAGAACACAAATTCTCTTCCCAAATTTCAAAATTCCATCTTCATATAAGAATTCACTCAATACCCCATCATTTACAGCTTTAATCTTTTTTTAAAACTCCTCGCCATTAGTCTGAGAACTTTTAATCCTTTCTAGTAAAGATAGTTTGGAAACCATTTGAAAAATATGACGTTTCACCTTCCATGGTTATTCCCATATCTATCATTACTATATCCATGAAAATAAGATCCCTTTCAACTCTCATCTTGTTCAAAACCCCATGATTTGTTCTTCTCAAAGAATATACCACCTTATTTTTTATTCCCCGGGTGGTAGTGTGTTGACAAATTGTAATCCTTGAGTAGTCCAATCCATCAACTTTTCCTCATGTTGAGATATTTTTGAGTGAAAATATACTTCAAACTCTTCTGATTAGTATAAATCTCGCATTTCTCAACATAGAGATAGTGTCTCTATATCTTCATGGAAATTATTACAGCTGCTAACCCAACATCATGAGTGGGATAGTTTTTCTTATTAATTTTTAGCTATCATTAAGTGTAGGCAATAACCCTACCATTCTACTTAAGGAAACAACCACGTCCTTTCTTTGAAACATCACTATAAATAAAAAACCCATCGTTCATTGATGGTAGAGTCAGGATAGAAGCGTTGACTAATATTTTCTTCAGTTCTTCAAAACATTCCTCACAATCTTTTGTCAATATAAATTTTTCCCCTTTATGTGTGAGCTTGGTTAATGTGTTTTAAAACTGAGCAAAATTCTAGAAGAAACGTCGATAATAACCCTCTGAGCCAATAAAATAGTGTATCTCAGTTATACTAATTGGTGTTGGTCATTCTTGGATTGCCTTGGTTTTTTAAGGATCAATATAGATTCCATCCTTTGAGACAATATGGCTAGGAAAATAAATATCTTGATTCCTTAATTTACACTTTCTAAATGTCCCATATATTTCATTTCTCTTGAGGGTTTTCAAAATAGTGTGCAAGTGATTTTTATGATCTGGTTTCTTTTTGAGTATACTAAGATATCATCAATAAATACCACAAAAAATTCATCAATATATTCGTTGAAAACTCTATTCATTAAATCCATGAAGATAGACAGTTATATATTTATTCCGAAAGGTATTACTCTAAATTCATAATGTCAATACCTTGTTCGAAATGATATTTTTTAATTTCTTCCTTATTCACACACAATTGATGATATCCATATAAAAGTTCAATCATGGAAAAATATTGAACTCCATGAATTTGGTCTTATGAGTTTTTTTCACCAAAATCATACCAAAAGTTTGTTATGTGACATCTCATTCCATATAACGCTTCATATGGTTTCATCTGAATACTTGAATAGAAGCTATTGTTATAAGAAAATTCTTCCAGAGAAAAATATTGATCCCAAATACCCAGAAAGTCAATTGAGAAAGATCTCAACATGTCTTATAAGGTTTTAATAGTCCATTGTTATTTTCCATTAGTTTGGGGGTGGTAGGTAGTGCTGAAATCAAGATCAGTATCTAGGGATTTTTGAAGACTTTTCTAGAATCATTATGTAAAACAGGAATCATGATCAGAAACAATTGATAGTGGTAATCCATGATGTCTTACTGCTTCATTCATACTTAGTCTTTCTAATCAATCAAGTGGAAAATCTTCTCATATAGAAATAAAATGTTTTTTTGACTTGGTAAGATGATCAACAATGACCCATATTGCATCGTTCTTGCTTGGAGTCATTGGTAGTCCCATGACCAAGTACATTGTAATATTATCCCATTTTTACTCGGGTGTGGGAAGAGGTTGCATGACTCCTCCAGGCTGTTTCCTTCCAGCTTTAACTTGTTCAAAAACCATATATCTTGACACAAAATCAGCAATCTTCCTCTTCATGTTTTCCCACCAAAACAATTCCTTCAAATTTCTATACATTTCGGTGCTCCCAGGGTGTATAATGAAATTGGAACTATGAGCATCATCCAAAAATTCACTATTTATATTAGGTATATCAGGAACAGAAAGACTCATCCCGAATTTCAAAATTCCATCTTCATATACGAAGTCACCCAATCTCCCGTTATTCACATCATTAATCATATTTTGAAACTCATCATCATCTACCTGATAACTTTTTATCATTTCTAGTAAAGATGGTTTTGCAACCATTTGAAAAAGTATAAATTTTTTACCTTCCATTCTAATTCCCATATCCATCTTCACTAGATCCATGAAAATAAGATCCCTTTCAACTCTCATCTTGTTCAAAACTCCATGATCCTTTCTACTCAAATCATGTGCCACTTTATTTTCCTTCCTCGGGTGGTATTGTATTGTGAAATCATAATCCAAGAGTAGTTCAATCCATATAATGTTCCTCTTGTTAAGTTCTTTCTATGAGAAAATATACTTCAAACTCTTGTGATCAGTATAAATCTCACATTTTTTACCATATAGATAATGTTTCCAAATATTCAAAGAAAATATTACAGCTGCTAACTCAAGATCATGAGTAGGATAGATTTCCTCATTGAATTTTTAACTGTAACGATTCCTAGGAAATAACCCAATCATTCTGTATGAGGACACAACCAAGTCCTTTCTTCGAAGCATCACTATAAAAAAACCGATCATTCCCCAATGGTAGATTCATTATAGGAGCATTGACTAATCTTCTCTTTAGTTCTTTAAAACATTCTTCACACTCTTTTGTCCAAAAAAATTTAACCCCTTTTCGTGAAATCTTTTTTAATGTGTTAGACAATCGAGAAATATTCTATAAGAAACGTCGATAATGACCTATTAAACCAATAAAACTACAAACCTCATTTATACTCATTGGTGATTTCCATTCATGGAATTCACTTTTCATAGAAGGATCAATAGAGATTCCATACTTAGAGATGATATGACCAAGAAAAGAAATCTCTTAAATCCAGAATTCACACATGGTAAACATCCCATATAATTCACATGTTCTTAGAGTCTTTAAGGTAATGTGCAACTGATTTTCATGATCTTTGTAGCTTTTGAAGTATACCAAGATATCATCAATAAATACCACTAAAAAATCATCATGATATTCTTTGAAAACACTGTTAATTAGATCAATGAATATAGAGGGAGAATTGGTCTATAAAAAAGGAATTAATGTAAACTCGTAATGCCCCTACCTAGTTCGAAATGTTGTCTTCCGAATGTCTTCCATCTTCACACAAAACTGATGGTATCCAGATCGAATTTCAATCATTGAAAATTATTGAGCTCTATGAATTTTTTCAAATAAATGGTCAATGCGAGGTAAGGGATACTTGTTCTGTATTGTTATAGAATTGATATCCCTGTAGTCGATACATAACCTCATAGATCCATTTTTCTTTTTAACAAAATGGATAGAGGATCCCCATATAGAAACACTAGGGTGAATAAATACCTTATTACTCAATTCCTCTAGTTTTTTAGTACCACTAATTCCACTGTGGCCATTCTATAAGGGGTCTTCGATATTTTCCTCAAACCAAGAATTAAATCAATGGGAAACTCAATTTCTCATTCTGGAGGATGTCCAAGTAAATCCTCTGGAAACACAAAAACATATTCTTTCACAATAGGTATATTCTATATTCAAAAATTATTTCGTCAACCATAAATATTTCATTCTCTTCCTCCACTATAATTGTAATTATTAGAGCTCATGGGGGTGTATCTTGAAAAGAATCTGGTGGTTATGTTTCTACACTAATAATTAGGTACTCCTTATCATCATCAAAAATTGTAACCACCTTCTGATTACAATATATTTTTTTCATCAGGGTCTAAAAGACAATTCATTATGAGGATTATATCATATTCAATCATGGGTATGAAGATGATATCCAAAGATAAAGAACGTTTATATTCCCAAATGGGAACTGATTCACAAAATAATATTTTGATGATACTTCCCTTAAGAGTGTTGACTGAAACCACCATTGTTAAGCCAAATTGTACATATCTAATTTTCATAGAAAACAAAGAAGATATGAAACAATGTGGTGATCCAGAATCAAATAAATCATTGGCTAAACTTGAGGAAACGATTAAATTACCCACCACCACGTCTTTTAGAGCGTCAACCTTAGAAGTAGTGATCGCATAAGGTTGGCCTCTCACACTTGGCCATTTCTGAGGTATTTTCCGTTGGATATTAGGAAATTAAGTTGTCTAATGTCCCTTTTCCCTATAATTGTATCATTGACATCCTCTTTCATTCCATTGCAATCATGAGCTTTGTGGCCTTTTTCACCAGGCTCGAAAAACACTCCCATTCCCTTCAGGAATGTACCAGGGTGTTTCATCCCACATTTACCACATGATGGATATTAAACTTTTCCTTTCTTCCCTATATTTCCATTTCCATAGTGATCAACAGATCTCTTCTTCTCATGAATTTCTTTTAATTCATAAGACATAGAGAATTCATTTTCTAACTTGGTAATGCATGAGAAAATATCTGTGTATTATGAGAAGGATTTTGAGACTAATCCTAGAATGAGAAATTTTTTTAACCCATCAAATACTTGATCAATATTACCCCTTGGGTTATGTGTATAATCTTCTGCATGCCTTGATAATATTGTAAATATAGCCTTATAAATTGAGACATTCTCATCCTTCTATTTTCTTGGACTTATAATTTGTCTTTCCATATCTGATTGATGGTAATGAGGAAAGTATTTTTCTAAGAAAATATCTTTAAACTACCTCCATTCCATGTTTGATACTACTTTATATTCCATTGTGTTTTGGATTAATGGCCACCATTGATCTGTGTCTCCCGTGAGGCGATAAACTGCCATTACAACTTTTTCTATTTCGCTACTCTCCAAAGCAAGAAATATTTTCTCTATGGAACTTATTCATTGCTCAGATACTAATGTATTTGAAATCCCGTTGAATTTTGGTGTTTGATTCCTCATGATGTTGTCTAATGTTGATCCTCCGCGTTGTGGATTTGGGTGGTCCACATTGGTAAGGTTATTATTCATAACCAGAGTGAGTTGTCCCAGTATGGTGATAAGATGATACTCACCAGTTTCTTCACCGGCTCTACTATAATTATCTTGAGTAGGATGGAAATCCCTACATGGATTGCATGAGTTGATACGGTTTCTAATCCTTCCACTAGGCTACATTTCTAAACAATGGCATACACTTGATTAGTTAGTGAATATCAATACATAATTACAATCTTGTAAAAAACTTAATATAAATTGAACAATTTATAGATAAAATCCATACTCATAAAAAATTTCATTGAGGTGGTATTTAAAAATAAATCCTTCATAGTTTTTTTAATTAAAATGTGAATTACCTAAAAATTTTCCCCTGGAGTGTCGTAACAAAGAGTGCAGCAAGGCCAGTTGTCGTGTACCAGGATACACCAGATAAAACCCAAAACTCCTTATCAGTGTTTTCTCTCCTAGGTTCATCTGTTCCAGAGCTGCCTCTTCCTTCTCATACCCATACATGGATGTATTGCATATAAAATACACAAAATCTCAACATTATCTAAATTCTAATAAGTTCTTCTATACCAATCCTCAAAGTCTATCTTAGGGTAATGTGCTCTAAAAAGATTTTATCTAAATATAGTTTCGATGTTTTTTTCTAAACATAATCTAATAACAAATGTAATTCCCCCATGGTAGTTTCCCAGAGTCGGTGAATTATTACATAACATTGGCATGATCTCAAGGGATCAAAATCTTGAAAGGCCGATATGTTTAGTATCCTTGGAAGTACTAGACACATTCATAAGTTTTACATTACATTATAAAATGAAAAACATCAACAAAAGTTTCTACATTTACCACATTCATCACTTAGAATATCCATGAATGTCAATAATAAAATACTTATTTTCATCCTATGAAAAATATAATATAGAAAGGGGTGAGCTTAGATGCTCAGTTAGGATAACAATATAGCGGAAACATTCAAGAATATGCAGAGACATTTACGAAAATGTATAAGACTAAAACACATTTTTTTAAAACATAAACATCATCATAACATGGAAAAGATAAATAAAATAATTCAATTTACATGTTCACATGGATATTATACTATTCGAATAATCACATGTAATATCAATACCCAATTTCATAATTTTGGAATCCATAAATCCAGACTTCATAACCACATTGTCAAGGCCTTATTCCAAGAATACAAATATGATTGTGTCAAGGCATTATGCCAAGACACTAGTTTTTCTCATCAGACCTACCGATGAATTGAGGGGTTATAGTGTGTTACACCTTTCACTTTCTAAGTCCAATGCATTTCTCATACGAAAAGGTTTAAACATGACATAATCATTCATATTAAAACTAGCATACGAAATTTCAATAATTTATCCATAAACTATGAATGGTCAAAAAATAACACATCCATAGTCAAACATATTACAAACCCTTCAATACAATATAGATGAATTGTATCATAATAATCAACTTTAAAGAAGTTTAAATCCATTAAAGGATGTTGACATAGATTAAATCAAAACATTTTGTATAGAAATATCTCATTTAATTATGAAATCATATAAAATTCATATAATTATTAAAGAAAACATTTATTTTCAAATTGATCTTATATGATTTAATGGGATGCTTCGATGATGTTATAAGGGAAAAATATAGCAACACCCGCTGTATAAGTTAAAAAAATACATCCTTATGTTAATTTTGTCAAGAAGGTTATAAAGTACCTTGTCTGGAAAACGACAGAAAAATTACTTTCAAAAAATATGTGGATAAATAAGGGTATAAATTTCTTTAACCCATTGTATAGTAAATATTAAAAATGGTTTCAACTACATATTTAAGAAAACACAGATGTGGATGATAAAGATGTCCCTGTAGATACTTATGTATTAACAACCTCGGATAAGTAACGAGATTGTAGAATTAAACCATGACATTTACATTTAATTATTAAATGGTATGTTAACATCTTTTATAATTGATAAAAAATTGTTATTAAATTATACAAGAACTATATACATAAATATGATATCAAATATGATCCAATAATATTTAGTTTTTAATAATATTTCAGTAGTATCATCATTTCGGGTGTTAACTGATTCGTTTTCCTTTATATGATTGGTTAAGTAATCCTTTTTTGTTATGAATAGGATTCATATGATTCATTTAAAGAATTATATTTTGTTCATAAACATTATTTTTAATTAAAAATGAAATTTTTTATTGAATTATTATGATGGGAAATAAATCTCATTGCATTCGTAGAGAGGGTAATCTGTACATACGCACGAGCTACAATGTCATTATATTGATGGTGAAATAATATTTATATTTATGTTATATCATATATAAAGAATCATTACCATGTTATATTTATTATTTATATTAGATATACTCATTATTATAGCCATCCAAATAATGAAGTGTTTGAATAACAAACTACACCGTGACGTGGAGACGGTAAGTCGTACGTACGCACGTATGGTGACTTTGTCATTTATATGATAGAGAGTATAAAAAATTTGGTTGTACCATATATATAATAACATCACAGTATTTATAAGTAATTGGAGTTATTATTTCAGTATGGAAAATACAAATAAAGAGGAAGTGGATGAAAATAACTTGAATGAGGGTGGTGAGATTATTACCTCTTCTTCAGGTGTTTTCTTTTGAGTTGACCAAAAGTTATTATTAGGTTATCGTTATGAACAAAGTAAGGCCACTAGGATTATGAGATGATAGTTGAGTAGATTTCTGGGAAGGTTTTGGTAGAGCCAATGGGCTTTGGAGGTGTAAAAGTATGAGAAGGGTCAGTACCATTTTATAAGAGTGGTGAGGGTCACTTTAGGAAAAGCTTTAAATATTATTTTATAGTAAAATAATTTTCGGTTTCTAATGGATAAAAATTTATTTATTTTGAGGATAAGGTTTTTATGGGTATAAAACCACTCAGAAAATAGGTTTTCTACATGTTTAGGTCACCATATTAACTTTATCATCTGGATTTAACTCTTAGTTAAATAGTTTGACATTTACCATGTCTCTTTTTATTTTTATATTATATGGTGAATAAATTTACAATAAAATCCATGAAAACCGTAAGTGGTTTATTATTAATATATATAACCTTATCTAAGTCCATTGTTTGATCCTTATATTTTTAGAAATATTGTATCAATTAATAATATAGTATTTGTTTTAAAAAACCAATTATGTCAATTTTGACACTATTTTGTATTTGATTTTTTGAAATCAATAAAAACGTTAGAACATAGAATAAAATTTATTTATTCAACCCTAAAATGTCTATTTAACCTATAAAATTAGTTTAATTTATCAGAAGTTTCAATTTACATTTATTTCGATATTTATAATATCAATTATTTTAATATTTCATTATTAAGGTTATTACTGCATCGTCATTGTGTCATAAATAAATTAAATTATTTAGTGTGAAAAAATTATAAATAAAATATAATTATATATTATATATTTTTATATATCTAATGAATATTTATTTTTGAATTTATATTGTGTGTAAACCTATATTAAAAATGGTTTAGTTATTAAACATTGAATTTAACTATTTTTACTCTTCATTAAATAAAATAATAATAAATATCCTAATCTAATCCATGTAGACCAAATAGGATCTTATTTTATTCATAAAGTTATTTTCTATCTAATTAAACTTATCCAATAGAATAAAGACATTTTTTAGGGTAATTATAATACAATTTTTTCCCATAATTACCCTATTTACTTTTAACCATGGTAAGTAAACGTCAAAAGTTACTATTCACCAAAACATATTTTTATCATATTGAACCATATTTTTATTACTAATGTCAACCATGTCTCTCATATTTTTAAAATTAAACTCACAGAATTGGTACAATTATGTATTTTGCGAATTTCCAAATGCTTTTAGAAGGTGTATAAAAGACGGTAAAAAGTTCAATAAACTTTTATATATCTAAACTTATTATAAAAAGATTCCAATAAATTACATTAAAAATATATATGTATTTTTGATCTATTTTGAACTAAAATAAATTAAAATTTAATAACTATTTATTTAAATAAAATGTTAGTTTTAAACAATAACACATTGTATTTCACTATTTATCAAAAATTAAATGTTTTCAGAAAAATTACAAAAATTCGCCCTAAGCTAATTTCAAAATTCCAAATTCAAAAATGATTTCAAATTTGAAAAATAAAATTTATAAAATATCAAAAAGTGGTTATTACTATTCATAATGGCTAGTTTTGTTGGTCATGGTGTATTAAAACTCCATGTTACGTACAACGCGAGCTACTTCATTATTCAAAGGGAAACGTAACGAGGTAGCTTGAGGTGTTACATCCAACCCAAAAATTAACCACATCACCAAATAAAATGAAACATTATATATATTACTATTTTACTTAATTTAATGTTGAACCACGTGACCTACATAAAATAACCAAACATTACCAAATAACCTAACTAAATAACCAAAATATACTACATTATAAAAAAACAATAAATCTATCAACAAAATTGATCTAAAACTCTCAATCTGTAACACAATGTAAAAAAATAAAAATTGTTTATAATAAAATTACTTAGGAATAAATATTTCAATAAATACAAATAGAAAAAATGTATAAAGAAAAAATACACAATAAAAACATAATAAATTATCTACTAAATAATAATATTCAAATGAAATAAAAGAATAAAAACATCTAACATGAAAAAAAGTTACAAATTAATGTTTTAATCAATTAAGGCATCAATAAATATGAATATATAAAATGAAAATAATTCAAAATAATAAAAACATTACGTAATGAAATTAATATTAAATATTATATGAAATAATTTCATTCATGTTGAGCTAAAATACTAAAACAAAAAAATGCTACACTAATGAACATGAATTAAGTAACTGTTAACAAAATATACATAAAATATTATAAACTATAATAATTCATGATAAATAGAACAAACCTAATCCAAATATAACTCCTTGATAAATCATACAGACACACACCAAATTAAAATAATATAAATTCAATTACGATAACCCATTTTGAATTGGACCGAATTACACATCCAAGAGGAAAAAATATCATACGCTTGTTTATCATGGTAATTGTTAGGTTTTGGTTATGTTTTCCCATTATATTTATGTTTTATTACTCTATAATAAATATGACATAATAATGTTATTTCACTACAAATCCATTATTTTTATTAAAAAAATAATCACAAAAAAATATCATTTCACCACTTATATCTATTTTTTGTATATTTTTATTGAATTTATTATTAAATATATATATATGTACCAATTTTGGAAATTGAAAATATTGAAAATATATATAGAAAAATAAAATATAAAAATTATTGATTCATAATATTAATGGGGTTTCTTCCTCTATCTTTCAATATGTCTATAGTATATATGTACGCACACACACACAAGTATATATATATATATATCAATTTCATGGAATATAATATCAAATCATTTGTCATTTTTTATTTTTAATCCTGAAAATAATATAGGATAGAGCTACTATACAACAAGACTAGACATAGTGGGGACCAGCAATGTAGTTTTATGGGGTGGTACTACAGCAATACACATAACTCTGCATACACTTTCCAAAATAGACCACTCACTGGATATAGTATATAATACAAATTACAATACCATATCTTCCTTAGAGACACTAATAATATAACACTTTCTAGGTTGTCAACACCATGTTTAGTTGGTCATGTTTTTGATCTACTATGTCATTACTTAATGATTTGCTTCACTTATAATATCTATCAACCATATACAAAATCTTGGATTTGTCTTATATTTTCAACTTCTATATTGTTTAGATATAACTATGTCTTTTCCCATTAAATATTGAATTGATTACATTATTATCCTTCCAAGTTTATTGATCATAAATAATATACATTAGATCCAACTATAAATATATAATTTAATAATTATTCATATAGTAGGGATCCATTATAACCCACTTATTATCCTACCTCATTTAGATGTATAAGGCCCGAGAAAAAAAATTTAACAAATTTTTTTTATTATTATACCATATTGTATTTTAATATTTTTTTATCTTTATATCAGGATATACATATATGATTAAATGTTGGTGTACTCACATGTGTGATATATAAAACATCAAGAAATAGTTAATGGTTGAGTACAACTACAGAAATAAATTTATTTCTAAATCTAGTAGAGAATATATGATTTTAATATTGACACATGCCAAATATAGTGACATCATCCCCATACAACTTGTCTCATGAATACAGATTGGAGACGAAATCAGTGATAATGCATTGGGTAAAATTTGATAAAAATATATTATTAGATAAAACCTTATATTATTATTTTGTTAACATGAATTTATATTTTTTTTATTAAATATAATATAATTTTTATGATTATGAAGTGGTGAGGAGTACACCACTGAGAGAATTAATTTTTCTATAAAAACATATACACATGAGATATATGTTGTTTGAGATGGTATATTTTGTAAGATAATTTTGGAATAATGTCCCTTAATGATGGTATATTAATATAGTACCAGTTAATAATATATAACTAGATGATTATGTAATTATTGTATTAAAAAAATTATGGTTTTTTTACTAAAATTTAATTGGATTTGTATTAATATTTTTATTATTTTTTGAATTTTATTTTTCAGGATTCATCACTACAAAATAAAAAATTATGGTACTATGACGTATATCCCAATTTTGGGGTGAACTAAAATACTAGGGATTTATTGAAACCCTGTATTCTTTATATAAAATAATGATAAAGTAGGTACCAACACTATAAAAACCCCTAATTTACATACATTGTTATTACTTCAGAATTGAAGCACACTTATTACAATATATAACAAAACCAGGAAAGGACCGTATAGGTATAGGGTCTTTAGAAACCGGGAAACATAAACAACTGGTTCATAAAGCATCTACTTTGCCTCCATTTTATTTCATCATATCTAGAGTCCCTTTTTGGAATATCCTACTTAATAACCTTTTTCCAGACCTGGGGAAATAAAACATACAAAAGTGTGAGCTCAAATGCTTAGTAAGGGTAAACAAAAGAAATATCAATCACATCATATACATAAGAACATAACTTTTTGAAATATTAACCTGCAAAAGAAATCATTATTTCATAACATTGGATAAATCATAATAGTGAAATGTAATCCCAATAATCATAACATAAAACATGAAACTTTGTGGAGTACACACATAATCATAGAAATCATTTCTTATTAGTCAAAACTCATTTCCAAGACTATCTTAGTGGACAAAGTCCATTTCTGATCCGAGTTCCCTTCTCATTTCTGTCCTATTTCACTAAACCGGTTTAACCTTCCATTCCAGCCATGTCTATCTCATGAGATATAAAATCATTACCCAATGCATTGGAGGGATATATAGGTCCCACCCATCTCATAATGATACCATTCTTATGTGTGCCACAAAATCATAAACCATACATCATAGCATAACCCATGTAATAAAAATGGGAATCTAAAACATCATGACATCATAAAAAAATTCATATAAGATAAAGGAGTTCATAAAAATAATTCCATCACAACATAATGAAATTAATGTAATAATAGGGATAGAAATAGAACCATTTATTATCTTAGATGGAAAATAATTTTGATAAAACACTTGAACTCCATTCTTGAGGAAAATATCCTTTCTACTTAAAAACACTTTTCCTTTCTAAACATGTCATAAAATTATAAACTAAAAGAAGTTGATTAAAAATAATCATTAAAACTTGTAAGGGAAGCTTCTTGGAAATAATGTTTTAAAAAATCTATTCATTCTGTATATGTTAAAAAAAACATTCATCTCATACTTTTGTTGGAAAAGTCAAAAAGTACCTCGTACGAAAAATGAAAAAATATTCCTTTCATATCTTTTACTAAAAACTCACCGAAGGGTAAATTTGGATTTAAACAATTGTATGTGTATGGAAATAATATTACATATTGAGGAAACATGAATGTGGATGATAAAATAAAACCCAGTAAATACCAAAGTATAAATAATATCAGATAAAAATGAGATTGTGATATTTTCCCTAACCTTAGGTCTGATATGCTTCGTAAGTGTCTGAACCTCCTGTATAATGATTTAAAAAATGTTATTGACTTATTCTAGAATCATAATAATTTGTATGATATCATATATTGTCATATTCATTGATTTTTATTAGTAATATTTCATTGCTACATGTTTATTCGGGTGTTTATTACTTTTTGTTCTTATGCGTGTTTTGTCAAATAAATTCTTGTCCTTATTTTAAGGTTATAAGTACTTCATTTACAGAATGGTATTATTGTAATATATATCATATTAATTCACTGAATTCATTTATATAATCATTATGCAATGAAGATCATGTATAACGAGTCGCATCACATCGTGGAGACGGTATCCCATACGTATGCACGAGGGATGATATCGTTCCCTTGATCGTGAAATTTTATTGGAGTATATGTATACTATTTTAGAATCAATATCACTTACAATAGTCATATATAATCATTATTTACACAATTATACCCATCCAAGTAAGGTGGTGGTGGAAAATAAATTACACCACGGTGTGGAGACGGTATTCCGTACGTACGCACGAGCTGTGATTTCATTTTCCGTAGGATGGATAGATTGTGAAATAGGGTTGCTTCATACATATAATAACATATCAGTATTTTATTGATACTGATGTTATTACTTCATAATGAAACAACTAAATAAGAAGAAATGCAAGAAGAATTAATGTTGAATGAATTGGTAACAGACATTACCTCTTCTTTGAAGCGCCTCTTTGAGACCTCCTTTTAGGGCACTAAAATTGATCTTTGAAGAAGACCAGGACCTCTAGGATGTTTCTGGGGAAGTTTAGAGGATAAATTGGCAGGGTTTGGCCGAGTTTGAATGCTCAATGTGGTGTGAGGAAGAGGGGGAGGAGGTTCCCATTTATAAGGGAGGAGATGGGCTCCTTTGGAAAAACTAAAAATATTATTTTATTATAAAGAAAAATTCGGTTTTCAATAGCTCCAAATAGATTTATTTCGAAGCTAAGGTGGGAATGGATCGAAATAGTCTCATCCAATAGAATTTAGAAAAGTTTAGGTTCCTATTTTATCCTTATCATTTAGATTTATCATTAAGATAAATAATTTTACTTTTATCGTGTCTTCTTGTGTTCTTATACTATAAGGTTAATATACATACTATAAGCATCCAAAAGAACCCCAAGTTGTTTATTATTAATATATATAACCTTATCTAAGTCATTTGGATGAAACGTGGATTTTTAGCGATAAAATAACAATTAATAATATAATATTTTTTTAAAAAACTATTTTATGACAATTTTGACACTATTTAGTAATTGATTTTTTTGAAAATCATAACGAATGATTAGTTAGAAAAAAGTTAATTAAATCAATACTAAAATCTAATATTATCCTTGAAAATTATTGTAATTAATAAAAAGTCTCAAATTACATTTATTTGGGTATTTATAACATCAATTATGTCAATATTTCATTAATAAGATAATTACTGCATCATCTTTGTGTCACAAATAAATTAACATATTTAATGTTTAAAAATAACCAATAAAATACCATTATTTAGGAAATATTTTTATATATCTAATGATTATTTATAGTTGGATTTATCTTATATATAAACCTATATTAAAATTTATTTAGTTATTAAACTTTGGTTTTAACTATTTTAACCCTTCTTTATATAAATTAATAATAAATGTCCTAATCTAATCCATGTGGGCCTAAATGATCATATTTTATTCCAAAGGTTGTTTTTGGTCGAATTACACTTATCCAATAGAATTAGGACATGTTTTAGGGTAATAATAATATCATTTTTACCCTTAATTTCCCTATTTACTTTTAACCATGGTAAATAAAAGTAAAAAGTTACTATTCATAAAAAATTATTTTCATCTCATTGAACAAAATTTTACTTACGGACATCAACCATGTCTATTGGATTTTTGAAATTCCACTCACAGAAGCGGTAAAAATAAGTTTTATGAAAAATTCAGTTTTTTTAACTACCACTTTTTGGTTTCACTATTCTTTAAAAATTGAAAGTTTTCAGAAAAATACCAAAATTTCACCCTTGGATAATTTCGATATTCCGAATCAAAAAATGAAGTCAATTTTGAAAAATAAAATTTACAAAATTCCAAAAATTGGTTATTATAATTCATAACGGCTAGTTTTAATAATATTTTCAAAGCATATCGTTGTTTAGTGAAACTCGGTATTGCGTATGATAGAAGATATCAAGGAAAGTCGCGATTGCGTGTAAAGCAAGCCAAGAAAGTGTTGTGTGTAGTGAAAGATTCCTTCGATGATTTATAAAAACAAAATATTTCTCATAGAAGTCTCGGGTGTTGCATTCTACCCCCCTTAATATGAAATTCGCCCTCGAAATTCGTCACTTTATAACAAACAGATGAGGATACCTATCCCTCATCATTTCCTCAAGCTCCCATGTAGCTTCTTCTAATTGGTGGTTCCTCCATAAAACATTCACAAATCGAGTGTTCTTGTTTCATAGGACTTTTTTACTACGATCCAGAATCTCTATCGGTTGTTCATTATAAGAAAGATCTTTCTCCGGCGGTACAAATTCTGAGCTGAGTACATGTGAAGGATCAGGTATGTACTTTCTCCGAAGAGATACATGGAACACATCGTGAACTTGAGAGAGATTCGGTGGAAGATCCAATCGGTAAGCTACCTTCCCAACACGATCCCGTATTTCGAAAGGACTGATATATCTTGGGCTCAACTTCCCCTTCTTTCCAAATCTCATGACCCTCTTCCAGGGAGTTATTCGTAAGAACACTTTATCACCCACTTCAAACTCTAGGTATTTTCTTCGGTTGTCGGCATAACTTTTATGTCTACTCTGAGCTTCTCTTATGTGTTGTTGAATAGATCTGACCTTTTCTGCCATTTCATCAACGAGATCAGGTCCTAATAGATTTCTTTCCCCATCTTCATCCCAGCAAGTTGGAGTCCTGCATTTCTTTCCATAGAGAGCTTCATAAGGATCCATCTGAATACTTGAGTGAAATCTATTATTATAAGAAAATTCCACCAATGGTAGGTGTTGATCCAAACCACCTTTGAAATCCATAAAGAAATCTCTCAACATATCTTCTAGAGTTTGAATTGTTCTCTCAGACTGACCGTCTGTCTGAGGATGATAAGCAGTGATGATACTCAACTCTGTATCAAGAGTATGCTGAAGACTTCTGCAGAACATTGAGGTAAACCTCGGATCCCTATCAGATATAATAGAAAGGGGTACTCCATGCAATCTTACAACTTCCTTCACATATATCCTCACAAGCTGATCCAGAGAGAAATCCTCTCTAATAGCGATGAAGTGTGCAGACTTTTTAAGACGATCAACTATGAACCAGATAGAATTATTGCCTTTGGATGTTTTAGGATGTCCGGTTACAAAATTCCATAGTGATGTTTTCCCATTTCCATTCAGGTATGGGTAATGGTTGTAACATCCCTGTATACTTCTTTCTCTCAGCTTTTACTTGCTGACAAACCAAGCATTGAGAGACATATTCAGCAATATCTATTTTCATGTCATCCCACCAGAAGTACTCTTTTAGGTCCATATACATCTTCGTGCTTCCAGGATGAATAGATAATGAAGAAATATGAGCCTCATCCAGCATCTCCTTTAATTCAGGGATGGGAGGAACACAAACCCGATTCCTGAACTTTTTTATCCCATCACGTTCAAGGTTGAATTCAGGAACATTTATCACCTTCTTTTATAACTCTACATCTTCTTTCTGTGCTTCTTTAATCTTCACATGTATAGATGGTTGAACATTCATTTGAGAAAGATACAATTTTTCCCCTTTCATTGTAATTCAAATATCTATCCTTTGTAAATCCATAAATATTGGATCTTTTGTGATCCTCATCATGGATAAACTGGCATGGTCTTGTTGACTTAATGCATCTACCACCTTGTTTGCTTTCCCAGGGTGGTAATGGATTGAGCAGTCATAATCCTTAATCAATTCCAACCATCTTCTTTGGCACATATTCAACTCCTTTTGTTTGAAAATATACTTTAATCTTTTATGATCAGTATAAATGTCACACATTTCTCCATTAAGATAATACCTCCAAATAATTAATGCAAATATTACTGTAGCTAACTCCAAATCATGAGTTGGGTAATTTTTCTCATGGATTTTCAACTGTCATGAGGCATAATCTATCACCATATCATTTTGCATAAGAACACACCCCAATCCCTTCATGGATGCATCACTGTGGATCACAAACCTTTCTCCACTACAAGGCAGTGTGAGCACAGGTGCACTGGATAACCTTCTTTTCAACTCCTTGAAATTCTCTTCACATTCCTCCATACAGACAAACTTAACTCCTTTCCGAGTCAACTTGGTGAGTGGATTAGATAATTGTGAAAAAACATTCTCAAAACGTTGATAATATCCAGCCAAAGCAAGAAAACTTTGGATCTCAGTTACTGTTGTTGGTCTTGACAATCATTCTATAACCTTTGTTTTTGCTGGATCCACAGATATCCCCTCTTTTGAGATTATGTAACCCAAAAATGAAACTTTTTTAATCCAAAATTCACACTTGGTAAATTTGTCATAAAGCTTCTATTTTCTCAGGGTCTTCAATATAATTCTCAAGTGATCTTCATGTTCTTCCTTGATCTTTGAATAGACAAGAATATCGTCTATAAAGACTACCACAAACTGATCAAGATATTATCTATAGACTCTATTCATCAGATCCATGAAGATAGCATGGGCATTAGTAAGACCAAATGGCATCACTATAAATTCATAGTGTCCATACCTTGTACGGAAAGACGTCTTTAGTATATCCTCCCTTTTGACCCTTAATTGATGATACCCTGAACAATGATCAATCTTGGAAAATTATTGAGCTCCACGTAGTTGGTCAAATAAGTCATCAATGCGTGGGAGATGATATTTGTTCTTGATATTGATCTTGTTAAGTTCTCGATAATCAATGCAGAGTCTCATTGATCCATCTTTCTTCTTAACAAAAGAACAGGTTCTCCCCAAGGTGACGCACTAGGGCGTATGAACCCCTTATCAAGATTCTCTTGGAGTTTCTTCTTCAATTCTGGCACTTCAATTGGGGCCATTCTATAAGGGGTTTTGAAATAGGTAAAGCACCCGGTACGAGTTCTATTGAAAACTCAAGTTCACGATTTGGTGGAAGACCCGGCAATTCCTCCGGAAAGACATCATCAAACTCCCATACAATGGGAGTATTCTTAATAGTGTGTTTCTCACCAACCATTTGAGATAAATAACCTTCATTTAGTGGAATAAAGACCCATAAGATGGATGAAATTTCCACTGGAAGGTTATGTTCATCCTTGCATCGATAGACGATCATAGATTGATTTGGAATATTAAATGTGACTTCCCTTCTTCGGAAATTGATATGATCTCCATCTTGATAAATCCAATCCATGCCAATAATCACATCAAATTCCACTTTTAGAAGGATCACAAGATTTGCAGGAAGCACTTTCCCACAAACTTCAATCGGAGAAGAATTATAAACTTTTGATGCGACTGTTGTTCCATTAGGGTTTGTCACAGCTAACTCAACATCTAATCGTTGAGGTAATATGGTGATACCCTTTGAAAATTCTTCAGAAATAAAGGAGTGGGTGGATCCAGAATCAAAAAAAAATTGCTACTTTAGAGTGGATGGAAACTGTACCTTTCACCACATCGTTATCGTACTCTACATCACTGGTAGAAATTGCATGTGAATTTCCTTTGTCTTTAGCCTTAAGAGTTTTTTAACGTCGACCATCATCATCAACCATTGGATTTGGGCATTGATTGGCATAATTCCCCATATCCTTTCACTTGAAACATTGAAGTGTAGTAGGTTCATTCTATTTATCCCATACTTTGTTTGCATCATTAGACATCTTATTCCCATTATTGCGGGATTCAAATGCCCTATGACCTTCCTTTCCACATTTGAAACATTTACTTGTCCCTTTAAGACAACTCCCTCCATGTTTCATTCCACACTTTGAGCATAAGGGAAAGCTCATCTTCTTTTCAATGTGATCTTTAGATTTTCCTTTGAATTACATTTTCCTCTTCTTATCAAACCCATATGACTGATGGGTTACTCCAATCTCCATCTCAACTTTGAGAGGACATCGAATGATTTCCTCGTAGCTATTGATGTCCCTGGTGGCTAACGCCCTTCCAAGACTTGGTTTTATGCCACTAAAGAATCAATCGATCTTACTCTCAGGTTGGATAATAATACCAGAAGCGTACCTTGCAAGTCTTGTAAAATTTTCTTCATAGGTACCAACAGATTCATCATCCTTTTGCTTCAGTTCAAGAAACTTTTTCTCCATCTTTGTTCGTAGAATACGAGGTAAGTGCTTATTGAAAAATAAGTTCTTGAACTCGTCCCATTCCGTGGACTCAATTTCATCCCTTTGCCTCGTATTCTTAATATGATTCCACCATTGATCAACATCACCTTCCAAACAATACACTGCTAAGATGACTTTATCACGTTCAGAACATTGATGAGCTGAAAATATCTTTTCATTAGTACTAATCCATTGTTTAGCATCTAATGGATCAGTAGACCCGCTGAATGAAGGTGGACGCTGCTTCATGAAGGATTCATCAGAATGTTGCTCCTTCCTTTGATCTTTTGGAAGTCCTGCATGATTAATAGCTTGAGAAAGTTGTGTGAGCCTGGCTACACAATTTTTCATTCCAGCTCCCATAACGTTTGGTTGCTCAGTGGGACAATCATTGCATTGCTCGTCGCATTCCGCATTAACACGGTTCCTTCGGGTTCCATCCATTGACTAAAACCAAGAAGAATAGTGTGAGAAACACTAATTATAATAGGAAAACCACATAATCAACAATAAAATTTCACACTTAAGGTCTTATCCTAGGTTATTCATGGCCATTTCTAAAACACTACGATTGTGTTCTATGCTTAGACTTATCCTTATGGTTCTTACTAAGGCTTTCACATCCTAGTTTCCAATGGTTGACAATACCTTTCCTCTAATACCAACTATAACGACCGATACATTACATACATTGTTATTACTTCAGAATTGAATCACACATATTACAACATATAAAAAACCAGGAAAGGACCGTATAGGTATAGAGTCTTTAGAAACTGGGAAACATAAACAACTGGTTCATAAAGCATCTACATTGCCTCCCATTTATTTCATCATATCTAGAATCCCTTTTTGGCATATCATACTTAATAACCTTATTTTTGACCTGGGGAAATAAAACATAAAAAAGGGTGAGCTCAAATGCTCAGTAAGGGTAAACAAAAGAAATATCAATCACATCATATACATAAGAACATAACTTTTGAAAATCTTAACCTGCAAAAGAAATCATAATTTCATAACATGGGATAAATCATAGTAGTGAAATGTAATCCCAATAATCATAACATAAAACATGAAACTGTGTTTCATACACACATAATCATAGAGAATCATTTTTTATTATGAAGACTCATTTCCAAGACTATCTTAGTGGACAAAGTCTATTTCTGAACTGAGTTCCCTCCTCGTTTCAGTCCTGTATCACTAAACCGGTTTAACCTGCCGTTCCAGCCATGTCTATCTCATGAGATATAAAATCTTTACCCAATGAATTGGAGGGTGATTTTGGTCCCACCCATATCATAATGATACCATTCTTAAGTGTGCCACAAAATCATAAACCATACATCATAACATAACCCATGTAATAAAAATGGGAATCTTAAACATCGTGACATCATAAAACAATTCATATAAGTTAAAGGAATTCATAGAAATAATTCCAACACAACATAATCAAATCAATGTAATAATAGGGATAGAAACATAACCCTTTATTATCTTATATGGGAAATAATTTTTATAAAACACTTGAACTCCATTCTTGAAGAAAATATCCTTTCTACTTCAAAAACACTTTTCCTTTCTTAACATGTCATACAATTCTAAACTAAAAGAAGTTGATTAAAAATAATCTTGAAAAGTTGTAAGGGAATCTCCTTGTAAATAATGTTTTAAAAATTCCATTCATGTCGTATATGTAAAAAAACATTCTTCTCTTACTTTTGTCCGAAAAGTCAAAAAGTACCTCGTACGAAAAATGACAAAAGATTTCTTTCATATCTTTTACTTAAAACTCACCGAAGGGTAAAATTGGATTTAAAAAATTGTAGGTGTATGGAAATAATATTACATATTGAGTAAACATGGATGTGGATGATAAAATACACTCCAGTAAATACCAAAGTATAATCAATCTCGGATAAAAATGTGATTTTGATATTTTCCCTTACCTTAGGTCTGATTTGCTTCGTAAGTGTCCGAACCTCCTGTATAATGATTTAAATAATGTTATTGACTTATTATAGAATCATACCTATTTTTATGATATCATATATGGTCATATTCATAGCTTCTTATTAGTAATATTTCATTACTACTTGTTTATTCAGGTGTTTATTACTTTTTGTTCTTATGTGTGTTTTGTTGAATAAATTCTTATCCTTATTTTTAGGCTATAGATACCTCATTTCCAGAATGGTATTAGTGTAATATATATCATATTTTTTCACTCAATTAATTTATATAATTATTATTCAATGAAGATCATGTATAACGAGTCACATCACATCGTGGAGACGGTATTCTGTATGTACGCACGAGCGATGATATCGTTCCCATGATCGTGGAATTGTATTGGAGTGTATGTATACTATTTATTAATAAATATAACATTACAATAGTCATATATAGTCATTATTTACAAAATTATACCCATCCAAGTAAGGTGGTGGTGGAATGTATATTACACCACGGCGTGGAGACGCTATTCCGTACGTACGCACGCGCGGTGATTTCATTTTCCGTAGGATGGATAGATGGTGAAATAGGGTTGTTTCATACTTATAATAACATTTTAGTATATTATTGATATTGATGTTATTACTTCATAATGAAACAACTAAAGAAGAAGAAGTGGAAGAAGAAATAAAGTTGAAAGAATTGGTAACGAACATTACCTCTTCTTTGAAGCACCTCTTTGAGACCTCCTTTTAGGGCACTAAAATTGGTCTTTGAAGAATACCAGGACCTATAGGATGTTTCTAGGGAAGTGGAGAGGATAAATTGTCAGGGGTTGGCGGTGCATGAAGGCTAAAAGTGGTGTGAGGAAGAGGGGGAGGAGGTTCCCTTTTATAAGGGAGGAGAGGGGCTCCTTTGGAAAAACTAAATATATTATTGTATTAAAAAGCAAAATTCGGTTTTAAATCGCCCCAAATTGATTTATTTCAAATTCAAGGTGGGGATGGGTCTAAATCCTATTATCCAATAGAATTTAGACAAGTTTAGGTTCCTATTGTAACCTTATCATTTATATTTAACATTAAGATAAATAATTTTACTTTTACTGTGTCTTCTTGTGTTCTTATACTATAAGGTTAATAATATTACTATAAGCATCCAAACGAACACCAAGTTTATTATTATTAATATATATATCCTTATCTAAGTCATTTGGCAGAACCGTAGATTTTTTGGAATAAAATAACAATTAATAATATAATATTTGTTTTAAAAACTATTTTATGTCAATTTTGACACTATATCGTAATTGATTTTTGTGAAAATCATAACAGAATGATTAGTTCAAAAAACATTAATTAAATAAATACTAACATGTCATATTATCCTATAAAATTATTGTAATTCATAAAAAGTATCAAATTACATTTATTTGGGTATTTATAACATCAATTATGTCAATATTTCATTAATAAGATAATTATTGCATCATCTTTGTGTCATAAATAAATTAACTTATATAATGTCTAAAAATTAAAAATAAAATACAATTATGTAGGAAATCTTCTTATATTTATATTTCATATTTATAGTCGAATTTATCTTATATATAAACCTATATTAAAAATGATTTAGTTATTGAACTTTGATTTTTACTATTTTATCCATTCGTTAAATAAATTAATAATAAATGTCCTAATCTAATCCAAGTGGCCCTAAATGATCATATTTTATTCCTAAGGTTGTTTTTGGTCGAATTAAACTTATCCAATAGAATTAAGACATGTGTTAGGGTAATTATAAGAGCATTTTTACCCTTAATTTCCCTATTTACTTTTAACCGTGGTAAATAAAAATAAAAAGTTACTATTCACCAAAAATTATTTTCATCTCATTGAACCACATTTTACTTACTAAAATAAACCGCGTCTCTCGGAGTTTTGAAATTCCACTCATAGAAGTGGTAAAATTATGTTTTATGAAAAATTTAGTTTTTTTTAACTACGACTTAGTGGGTTTTACTATTCATCAAAAATTGAATGTTTTCAGAAAAATAACAAAATTTCACCCTAGGATAATTTCGATATTCTGAATACAAAAATGAAGTCAATTTTGAAAAATAAAATTTACAAAATTTCAAAAAGTGGTTATTAATATTCATAGCGGCTAGATTTAATAATATTTTAATAGCATATCGTTGTTTAGTGAAACTCAGTATTGCGTACGACACAAGCTATCGAGAAAATTTGCGATTGCGTGTAAAGCAAGCCAAGCAAGTGTTGTATGTAGTGAAATATTCCTTTGATGATTTATAAAAAAAAATATTTCTCATAGAAGTCTCGGGTGTTACAAACACATCAAACCAAACAAAATAAATCCTAAAACAACTTTAATGACTCAATCTGAATAGAAAATTCATTTTAATTGATGTATAAAAAAATAAAACTAAAAAATTGGAATTAACCAACTCTAATATTCAATAAGTGACACATCCAAAATAAAAATAATTAGACCAATCCAAATAGAAAATGGACAAAAAGTAAATGATATTATTAGAAGTCATATGACCAATAACTAATTAAATTTTATTAAGAAAACCGAGATGAATGAATTTTTGTAAAATGATCATGCACTAATCTAATAAAAAATCACTAAATTGAAAAATACGTAATAAAGGATAAAGAAATTATTGTAAATGATTTTAATTTATATAAACTTTCCTAAAAATTTATAATTTACAAAACAATAAAAATTTAAAATAAATTGTAAATTGTTTATAGTTTCCATGTAATGTCAAAATAGATTCATGTTTGTAAACAATTTTTTATTTTTAAATGTTTATAAACTGTTTATAAATAATTTAAATACTATAATGTGTTTTTTTCAATTATCCATTTTGGTGATTATATCATTTATTGATTCTTCAAAATTTCAAATCTAGATCATGTACATTGGTTAATAGTTAAGATGGATTAATGAAAATAGGTCATGATGTTGTCTGAAGAGACAATTTGAACATAGTTTTATTATGATGAAATACATATTGATGATAAATTTAATTAAAAAATAAATTTGGTACAATGTATTCTAATAATTATATAGTGTGGTTAATCGAAATTAGGCGAATTTTTCAAAATAAATTCTCATACCCTAGAATTACATCGATAAATTAATTTTGGATTCATACTATATATCCATTATAGATTATAAAATAAATCAAATACTGTATTTATTATCTAATATTTTGAATATTAATATTATTATCATATTAATAAATATAAATAATATTGACATTAAAATAGTTCAATAAGCTAAAAAATTGATTAAATTATTAAATTATTCACAATATATATTTTTAAAAATATTGATTTTTTTATATATAGGCATGTAAATAGATTCACTTATAATTAGCATATAAACATTTGAAAAATTGAACAATATTAACATGTAAACATTTAAAATGATCATATGTGTACATGTAAATAGTATAATTAAATTGATTATATTGTATTTTAATTAATATTAACATGTAAACATGTAGATAAATTTATTTAAAATGGATACATAGATTGGTAAACTATATATTGTAACTAAAATATTAGTTATATATATAATACCATTACAATTAAACATAACTATACATCTCCGACCTAAGAAAACTCAAAAATAACAAAACCAAGTTGGAAAAAAGGATGAAATACAACTTAATAAAAATGATCTAGCCAAACATTAATGATATTAAAGTAATGCAATCCAAATATAATAAATCCTTTATAGAGTTGAACTATTTTGACATATATATTGAAAATATAAATCATTCTGTATTTAAATACTCCTAATCATTCTGAATTAAACAAAACCCTAATGAGTAAAAATTAATTGATATGTGAAGAATCATTTAAATTTTACCATATAAATTTAATTTCAAAAAAACAATAACAAAACAACTATAGATTTAACAACACAAAAATAATAAAAATATAACTAATTTGTATTAAAGAGGCCCAAAAATAAATAAATCTTATTGACTAAAATGAAACAAAATTGAAATATATTATTCTTAATTAAACCAAAAAAATTATATAGAATATAAATAATATTAATTGAACAAAAACATTTTAATCAAATAAAACTCAAATAATGATTGTATAACAGATAAAAACCAAAAAACACACATGGAACTAGATTGAATTAGACAAGGCTAACCTTATACAACACTATAATAATAATACTTATCTAAATATACTTTTGGAAAAAATTCAGTTTTTTAATTTATTTATTCATGTTTATCTACGATTTGAAAAATGTAATTCAATTATATGAAATTTATTTCACCTTTTTTATTATTGTTAGTCAAATAATTAATATAGTGGGATACATTTTTCAGCTATATAGTATTTTGGAATATTGTTTATACTCAAAGTCATTATTAGTTTATTCTATTTAACATTGAATGGAGTGCACTAAAAGAGAAATTATCATCTGTTAGTTGAATAATGAAATATAAGAGATATTTAAACATTAAAAATATGAAACTTCTATATGTTTTATTCTATGAATTTATAATTTTATTATATATTTTATAACTTAATAAATAATTTTTATTTTTCACAGTGTGGTTTAGAGGGCGTTGATAAAAATGAATATGGAATATTTAGGATGAATGATCTATTGTGATATATATAATTAGGCGTAAACCATGGGGGAGTATTCATTCAAAAAAATAATATATTCATCATCACATATAATTAACCCATAATAAGATACGCAATCCCCTCTTATAACATCGAGATGCAAGATGCTTATAGAGAGGAATAAAAAACCCCATATGAATGAATTATAGAATACAAATGGTCCTTAAGAAGTTCATAGAAGAAATGAAATCCTTATGTTAGTCACATTCATCATATTCTAATGTTGTTATTTATAAATCCATGTTAGTTATTCACTCATTAAAAAATTCATCGAGTGATGGAGATGATAGTGTTACTAGTGATTGGGGAGAGTAATTTCTAAATGGTTGTGTTGATGACGATGTTTAAGATGATGATAATTTCTATAATGTTTGTGATGTGGGTGATGACATGGATGATGGTGATTTTAATACTTAATATTATGGTAGTGGTGGTAATGATGTTAATTTTTTAAAGAGATCTATTAATTTATTCCTTTTATGAATTGATATTTATAACTGTTCCAAACATGTAGAATGCTTCTTATGATGGAAATTGAAATCTTATATTTTTATTTTTATTAATAAGGAATTTGATAAAATGAATAATATAAAATATGTGTCCTGTTTTTATGCATGTTTTGAATAATATTTAGTTGGAAAGTTATTATATTTCAAATATGTGGTGTATTCTAGGGTTGTCGCACTAGCTGGTGGAATTTCAGAATACCAACATTTCTTGAGACCTGATGCTATTGGGAAATACAAATATGGTCATACCAAAGGTTCCTTAGGAAAGTTTTTTAGATATATCCAAAAAAATAAACATATAATAGATTAGGAAACCATTTCTATATCCCATAAAATAATTCCCAAGGCTATAAATATGGGTTTGAAAAAAAATATTATGGTTATTTTTCAGCAGTGATCAAATTCTAATTTATTTTGACCATTTATTATTTTATAAATACTAGTATCAAAAATCAAAATAATTGTTGACATAAATATTCATATTCAATCAAAAGAAATAAATAAATTATTTTATTTAGTTTAAAACATTTAATTATACAGTATATGTTTTCCAACACTGTTGAATCATCTCATTGATATATTGAAGTATATACATATATATATGTGTGTGATTTAAACTAGAGGGTCCATCATTTCAATATAATTGTTATACGCTTCCACAGGTCACATCTATGTGAAGCTTCATCAGATGAATATAGTAATCCTTGCATTGGTAGAAAATGATTATATGGAATGGATTCTGTCTCATTATATAGAACTTATATTTGGTACCATGAAAATAAAAATTCATTTAATATCTCGAATAATCCAGTGCTCCTATAAAAATTCATGGTTGGTGATGACGCCGCTTTATAAGATACCAAAAATGTGTTAGTAAATATAAAGAATATAGAAACGTACCTTTTCTAAATGATTGAGATAAATTAAATAATAAACCTTAAGTACGTATGCATTATAAGTGAATATAATTATGTATTTCAGGAATACGTTCATGACATATTCTATGTTCTTTATATAGAGTTTTCTATAGAGAATATAATGTTTACCACATATATATCTAAGATCCCATTATGATTTATTTATTCGAAGTTGAATATTTATGTAATTTTATGAAATATGTAATATATTCAAGAAGAGTTATGGGGTAATGAGGCTTTAAATCAACCACAATGTGATCATTAGTATCACTATAAGGTGAAACAATCCAATAAAAATTACTGAGGAATTCTTGGATAAATATTTTGGATATGAATACATCAAAAAGGTATACAATTGATATTTATATCATTAGCTAGTGATAAAGATATAATATATTCAAAATATAACCCTCCATACCATATATGAACTCATTGAGTTCATTTTGATTCCATTAAAACATTAAAATACCAGTAAAATAATTATAGACGGGATGAATCAAGTATTTATAGACTACAATGATAATTTTTTCATGTTTTTTACTGATAAGACTTTCATATACATATAAATAAAATAATATCAGGAGGACTATATATTTATTATTTTAATATCTAACTTATGACAGAATTTAACATAAGTGTGAAATTAAATTTTTGGTCCTATAGTAAGGGAAATTTGATGCGTTAGAAGTCAATTTTTTTATTATAAATCAGTGAATATATTGATAGTGTCACGGACTAACATCCTAGGTCCCTAATCATGGTCCACATGCCCTGTGGTTCTCATGTGATACATTTACTTCATTTACATCACAAAAAAGTCCATTTAACCAAATATTCACTTATCAAACTAGTTACTATCCCCACAACCCGACACATGTTCCTTTAATTTTATATTCCAACACCCACACACCCATTAAAAAGTTTCTCCATAGTTCACCGATCCTTACATTTGTGTGGGACCAAAAAACATATCTATGTATTCATAACCATAAAAGATCTTAAAATGAATGGTTCTCCAAGTTTAAATCTGTAGTAGGATTTAGCATTTTAATTTACATTGTTTCTATTCTTGTTAAACTCCCCCATTGAAGAACAATTTCTTAATTGTAGGAAAAACACCACAGAAAAAAACATCCTCTTCACTACATGATTGATATCATGTCAAAAAGAATTTTTCCTAAGCCGAACTCATAGGGATATGAACATCATCACCTAACCCCATCAGTATCCTATAACACCTTGGTTTCCATCATATCAATCCACCAGTCATTACCCATTACTGATAGGTCTCAGTCTATTTACTGTACCTATATTTGAATCCATGTTTCTTAGCTGTTTTCTATCTTCACTAAAACACAATCTAAGAAACATTGTAGGAGATCACAAATCCTAACACTACTCTAGGACAACAATACATAACTATGGAGATTAATAATAAAAACCATTTAAACTAGTGGTTTTCCATTTGAAAAATTATATTGGAAATTATTATTTTCAATCATTTTTAAGAGGGTTTTGTACTCTATTATAGCACGTTTTGTTACATATATTTTAAATATTTAATTTAAATAATTTTTTTTAATAAATTTTTAGATAACATGTGTTCAAGGGAGTTTCGAGTAATAATTTCATTTTTTTAATGACTAAGGGCCACATGGTTATCTAAAATAGTTTTTCCATCAATGTAATGACCTGAATAACTGGGGAATTTTGGAACGGTGGAAGATCAGACATCCAGAACTCCTAGATCACCTCCCTATGGAATGGGTTGGTGAAAAGTGTTTATAAGACATAACTAAAATGGGAGGCCATTTCATAAAAAACCTATACACACACACCCAACCGTCTCCATGAAAAAGATCATTTTAATCATAAAGAGGGATAGTTACATATATATTAAAAACAATTCATGTGATAACCTCTAGGGATTAAAAAAGATTGATATAGTATAATACAAATTAAAAAGTGGAAAAATACACAAAAACCCAGACAATATGTTCTAGCAAGACAAAAATTGTAATAAAGAACTGTGGAGGGAGTTTATATTTGGATATTTATGCCCCAACAACCTAACATAGTCAATGCACATTATTATACATATACTCCTATGAAATCACCATTGATATGTATATTGTCTTCCTAAGACACAACACATGTATCCAATTCTAATGTGGTTTGAATTTTATACATAACATATTGAACACACTTAAAAATGATGATTGAGTTATAGAAGATACAATTGAAGTAGTCAGGTCAACTCAAAGTAAAAGGAAAATGAAAGCCAACTATGCCAATATATATCTTTATATATGAATCCCAAATGATAAGGAAAAAGAATTATTGTATCATATCGAATCATAGGTCAATGAGCCAACCAACCGATCCTTAATGTCTATAAATAATTCCAAGTATCTTGAGTGTCTGAAGAATTAACCATATGGAGGACCCATTCCTCAACACTATGAATAAAAATTGAGGGGGAACAATCTACAAGTAAAGGACCCATGACATAGAGAATTATGGTGGTTCCACTCAATAGCTAGATAGAGGACCAACACAGTAGTGTGTTAGGGGTTTACACTCAATAGAAAGATAATGGAATTGAAACTTATTCCATCATGGGTTATCACTCATTTGGTAGATAAAGGAACCACACACTAGTGCATTAGGGGGTTCCACTCAAACCATTATGAGGAGTATTCAGGACCCACACCCTAGTATGATAGTGGTTTCAAACCCCAATAAATATTTTATATGTCTTCTAGATCACATTAAATGTCAACTATATCCTAAAGAAGCATAATTCTCTAAATAATACACATCTCATTTCAAAAATTCACTATGATGGTTTCATATCATTCAATGTGAACAAAGGCATAAGATATGATACTCATGGTCTAAAATCAAATTCAAGTAAAAAGGGATATGGAAGGAAGAAGATTCTCAAAACTATGTGTGGTTCCACTTCATATCCTGGTCATGTTATACTTGAGATAGGAATTGATGGTCATGTCACTATATGTATTGTGTATGAGTCCAACATAGTGTGTCTCAGACACCTAGGGTATTCCCATGTATTCACGGGCATGCCCATGTCCTTTATAATGTGTCATGTACTTAGATATCCTCGGGTACCAACAGATGACTGTGTACACCAAAAGTACACGATGTGTCCCCCCACATAGAGTTTTTTCCATGTGGAATTGGAACACAACATAGCCTGCCAAGGTGGGTAACACATTTGGTAGTCTCAACCGACTAATGTTTTATCTTTATCTCCACCCAAAACCCCAACACCATAGTTTGGGGTACTACACAGTGTGAGTTCATCATAATACATGTTTGTAGCGGTGTTTTTCAATAATGGTCAAGTTCATTCCCACATAATCCAGTAACAAATCCATCACTATGATTATTTTTATTTAATAATCATAAATTTTTGGGATTCATATCTGACTATCGATTCCAGCTTTATGGTGGCTAGAAATCATATTCTAATAACCTGTGGTGGTTTTCCAAACATCCCAGATTCCAAATATTCTAAAATCATCACCTTCATCCAACATATAACCTATCTGTATCCACATATGTTCAGTACAATTATTCTTTACAAATCCACCACTAATCCAGGGGTTCGAAGACAATCAAAACCGCCACAGAAAATTCAAAAATCAACCCCATAGGTCAAAAGGTAATAACATGAATAATGACGGTGGAAAGGTACAATAACAAGGGTTATAAAAATAACTTTCCAATAATTATCATCCAACGATTAAAAATAATGTAATTATATGGTGAAAACAAGGCATAAGAAATAATAAATTAAATAAATAAAATTCTCTTTAGTAATGGGCTCATGAAAAGTTTTGGAATACACTGAATAAAAATTATATACTAAAATATCCATCCTAAAAAGATTAATAAAATTGAAGAAAGTAATTGATGATCCCTACCATCACTACTAGAATGTCAAACTAAACTAATGGTTGAAAACCGTTGGAATAGAAGGGAAAACTATTGGTATACAATATGCCGATGGATTTGAAAACTGTAGGTTAGTCGAGCATTGGGATACACGTATACCAATGGTATCTAAATAACTATTGGTATATGATTCAATAAACCACAACTTCGTAACGGTTACCTATAACCATGATAAAAAATCTATACCAATGGTTTTAAACTATTAGTTTACAAAGCATTCAATGATTTTCTAATGGTTCAAAAACCATTAGTACATATTTTCTAACAGTTTCAACAAACTTTTGGAAAAATTCAGAAGTTTTTTGATATACCAACGATTTTTTAATTTTTGGTATACCTTTCACATTTATTTTACCCCTATACAAATAGTTTATAACAGTTGGTATAGTATTAAAATTTCATTCAGCAATATACCAACAGTTATAAACTGTTGGTATATCCTTCACTAATATTTTATAGTAATATACAGAACCCAACACCCAGACTATATGTAGAACCCAACACCCAGACAGTATAAAGAACCCAATACACCAATGGGAAATACAATGCACCGAATCCAATACACCACATAGAGTCTAATATCACCTGCACACAGAATCCAATAAGCAGAAGCATCCAATATTGCGTACACTGGACTCCAATATAACAAAAACAAATCAAAAACACTTGCAGACAAAATCCAATACACCTACACACAGAATCCAATTTTGCATACACAACACTCTATCACAACATATATTGTGAAAACTACATTCCATATTCACCAGAGGATAAAACTTTTTTAATAGTCCACCTAGTCCTTGTAGTTACTATTCAAACCCTCTCCTTCCACATTACTAAATACTAAAAAAGGGTAATAGATGAATGTTTTCTCATTAATTATTCTTTTTAATTTGACCATATTATTTCACTTTATTTTATCTCCAAAATCCTATTCTTCTGGGATAATGTAATATTTATTTTAGATAGATCTTTCAGGATATTTTCCAATTCTTTCCTATCATAATTTTCCATTATTTTAAAGAAATCACTTTATGAAGAATAAAATTTCTACAGAACATACTAACTCTCTATCATAATAACTCTTTAATAAAAACAGTACCAATGACCTCTAATTTATAAAAAATATAATATAAAAAATCAAGTTGAATCCTATGTGTTCTAAAACTATCATCAATAAATGTTCATATGCTACTGAATCTAAAAAGGGTAATTTATTGGGAATTTCATCTATGAATTCATCAGTATTTATCAACTAATATCCAAGTCACACAACGAATAATTTAACATTCAACTTGAAAAAAATCATTAAAGTTAAATTTTCAAACCCAAACACCTTAACATCACAACTATTTTTTAGTTAACATTCCTTAAGAAACATAGAAAACATCCTGACCTGAGGAACCCATTAGTCTTCCAACCAATCTCAAATTACAAGTCGTGGTAATTTGGTCAGCCAATAAAATATAACTTAGAATTGGTACCACTTTTTGATTCCATGTGGAGAGTATCAAATTATGGAATATATATTTCAAATGATAAAACTATCGTGATATAACATTTGAGACAGGGTATCAAGGCACTACATCCATCACTCTAATCCACCCCTGCATCTAGTTTTGTCACCTAATTATTCTTCCCAAAGAACTTCTATTTGATAAAAATGAATATGGACTAAATAATACACGATATAAAAGAAAAAAAGGAAATAGTGGGAAATATTTGGTTTAGATGATAGTTATATTATGTTATGAAGGGAGTGTGGGTTTTCTAGGGGGACTATCCAGGGGGTGGGGGTGCTGTCCAGGGTATGGGTGGTGACCATAGGGTTGGGATGTCCAGGGGGTTGGGGGTGTTGTGCAAGGGGGTAGCGGTGTCCATGGGGGTGGGGTGGGGGTTTCCATGGGTGGGGGGGGGGGGTTTCTTCCCATGTTGTGGGGGTTTCTAGGGGTGGGGGATCAATTTAGGTGTTGGGGGATATCCAAAAGGATGGGAGATGTCCAAGGGGTAGGGGTGTCTAAGGGGTGGGTGGTGTCCAGGGTGGTGGGGGTGTCCAGGGGTGGGGGCTATCCAAGGTGGTAGGGGTGTCCAGGGGTTGGGTTGGGGGTGTACAGGTGGTGGGGTGGTGTCTAGGGTACTTGGGGTGTCTAGGGGTGGGGGTTGTCTAGGGGTTATGGGGTTGAACACAGGGGTGGGGGTCTCCAGGGGGTGGGGTGCCTAGGGGGAGGGGGATGTCCAGGGGTATGGGGGGATGTCCAAGGGGTAGGGGTGTCTAGGGGGTGGGGTGGTGTCCAGGGGGTGGGGGATTTACAGGGAGTTGGAGGTTGTCCAAGGGGGTAGGTGGTGTTCATGGGGGTGGGGTGTCCAGGTGGTGGGGTGGTGTCCAGGGGTGGGGGTTGTCCAGGGGGTTGGGTGGTAGTCCAAGTGTTAGGGGTGTCAAGGCGGTAGGGTGGTGTCTATGGGGTGGGGGTTGTCCAGGGGGTTAGGGGCTATCCAAGGGGTAGTGGGTACTTTCCAAGCGGGTAGGGGTGTCTAGGGGGTGGGGTAATATTTGGAATTACCTTTGTTATAAACCTATAATTTTCCATAAACATGATTTAATAACTTAATTCTGTAACTATATTTACCCAATTGGGAAGATATTATTCAGTATCTTGATTACCATCATTCATATATAGACTTTTCCACTATTTCAATATTTAATTTAATTATAACATTAATCATGGAAGTGGTGATTGTGGTTAATCTTAAATATAGAAACACATTTTTATATACCATTTATCTAAAAATAAAAAAAAGGAATATAAACCAATGGCATAAAGACACTATATGAAATTAAAAATTAATATATAAATTTTTCTATCCTTCAATATACATAAATAAAACGTCCATACATCTACCTTATAAATATACAATGGACAATAGAATATCTATTTTTTAAAAAAAATCCAAATATCCAATTAAAAAATGGATTCTAGTGGGGGTGTCTAGGGGGTTCGGTGGTGTCTACGGGGTGGGGGCTATCCAGGGGGTTGGGGTGTTTTCCAAGAGGGTATAGGGTTTCTGGGGGGGGTGTCCAAGGGGTAGGGGTTGTCCAGGGGTGGGGTGGTGTCCAAGGGTGGGGGCTGTCTAGGGGGATGGGGTGGTGTCCATGGGGTTGGGGGTCTATCGAAGTTGGTGGGGGGGGGAGGTCCCAAGGGGGTAGGGTGTCCAAGGGGTAGGGGTGAGGGGTGTCCATGGGGGTGGGGGGGGGGGGGGTTCTAGGGTTGTCTAGTGGTTGGGGAATGTCCAATGGGGTGGGTTGGTGTCCAGGGGGTGAGGTGGTGTACATTGGGGTGAGAGGCGTATCAAGGGGGTGGTGGTGTCCAGGGGGTTGGGGTGTCCATGGGGGTGGTGGTGTCCAAGGGGTGGGAGGATTTCCATGGTTGTAGGGGGTGTTGTCCAAGGGGGTAGGGGGTGTTTTCCAAGAGGGTAGGGGGTTTCAAGGGGTGGGGGTGTCCAGGGGATGGAGGATCTGGATAAGGGTTGGGGGATATCCATGGGGGTTGGGGTGGTTTTCAAAGGGGGTAGGGGGTGTCTAGGGGGTCCTTCTAGGGTTTGGGGGGGGGCTTTCCAAGAGGGTAGGGGTGTCCAATGGGTGAGGTGGTGTCCAGAGGGGTGGGGGATGTCCACGGGGTTGGGGGTTGTCCAAGGGGGGGTGTCCATGGGGTAGGGGTTTTCCAAGGGGTGGGTTTGTCCAAAGGAGTGGATAATCAGTCAGAAAAAAATCACGAAGTCCTGTTTTATTATTTTTTGATAAATAATTAAAGATAACATGACCTGCCTAATCCCACATATATTCAATAACAATAGATCATCAATTATCAAATGTCAGTAATATCAGTCAGAAATGTAACTGATCAATTTTTCCCTCATCACCATCATTATCATCACCATCATCATCATCCTCACCCCATCCTCATCATCGTCCCCATCATCATTATCTCCCTCCTCATCACCCTCCTCCATTCCCTTGAACTCCTCTTAGACCTCCTCCTTGATTGTCTCAGCCTTCTCCTCGCCCTCGTACTCCTCTTAACACTCATCCTCTCCCTCCTCCATGCCCTCCTCCTCTGTCTCAGCCTTCTCTACACCGTCATCTCAACCATAACTAAAACTACCACCTGTTTCACCATATATATAACTCATAGAGATATATATTATTCAAAATTTGTGTTATTCTATGGTGGAATTGTTGGACGCTAAATTTCTATCAGTTTCATAAATGTAGTGTTTTCCCTAATAGACTTTTATACCGTCATTGTGGACCGTTTTCCAGCTAGTTTTTCATGTTCCATAACCTGTTGGAACTGGGATGAACTACAAATCATACCTAATGAGGGACAATATCTCGTTGGAACTATACTATTCCTGGGTAGGCAGCATACTCTGCCAGAGTGCTCATCTCCCAACACCTGATGTAAGTGATTGTTTTGCCCAAAATTGTCAGGTTCATAGGCATCAAGGGCCTCTAAAGCTACATGTTACAAAAAAGAATATATTATTAAGTTTAAAAATATATAATGAAATTTGAAATAAACATAGTAAATCATACAATCTACTAGTTAGTCGGTTCATAAACCGCACTTCCATATTTTTTCCATTGACTTTAGAAAAATAGTTTTCCTCGAGGAACCCATCCATAAATATTCAATTTTTACCTCTATGATGACATTAACGATAGAAAAACATATTTAAAAATAGGTTATCAATAATTAATTTCATAACTAAAATTATATTACAACTCTATCAATTAAATAAATTATGGAGTAACCAATTGAATGTGCAGGTCATAATGAAAAATTATAAACAACTGTTATACCTACTTTCTCTCATGATCCAACGTCGTAGTATGTCCCAATGTGTAGAAGTATTTTATATCATCAATGTTTTTCTTATTTATTATGGGGGATTATTAATTAAAATTCTATAATAATAAAGATAGTATTAATGCAATACATGAAATTTTTCATTTAAATACATCAAACAAGATTAATACCTTAAACTGAGTAGATGTCTAATAAGTAATATTCTACCAATATTGTTCTATCATACAATAATCAATGAAAATGACATAATCTAACTCTATTCCAACTCTATCATGCCAAACTGTATATAACTCATTCTTATAGGCTCCCCAATGATCTCATAAATCTTTTAGACATGCTTATCGTGTAGCCTCACCATTATGTAAATTAAAGAAAAGTTGAAATAAAACATTTCATCCATATAATTAAAAAAATATTTCATTAAATAAAACATATTTTTTACCCATATCTATGCCCAAGAATTATCCTTGAATTCATTTAGAAACTGTCCCCATTAAATTGGGCTAACCGGAATGATGTCGGAGTATTTTGGAAAGAGTTTCCAAAAAACTCCGACATTATTGACCTGTTTTTTCTATCATAGGACTATCTTCATTGAAGTCCACCATCAACTACATGCAATGTTTTCACACCACACTCATGAATATATAATCCCAACCCCCCTATATTTAGTGTATTCATCTATTGTGAATGAAAAAAATACATTATCAATACATGTTATAAAGAAAATAAATAATGGTACAAAAAAATTTCATGGTCCTATAAATATACATGTGGAAGTCTGATCAATGGGTAATGCTAGATTCACAGAAACTGATGGAACACTCAGTATAGGTGGATTGGGTCCCAATG
Source organism: Viscum album (assembly GCA_963277665.1). Classification (NCBI taxonomy): domain Eukaryota; kingdom Viridiplantae; phylum Streptophyta; class Magnoliopsida; order Santalales; family Viscaceae; genus Viscum; species Viscum album. The sequence continues at coordinate 1,937,186,490 of OY728165.1, forward strand.
TTTTCTCTGTAGGGAAAGACTCTAGTGGAGTAGGAGTCAAAGAAGATGGAATATAAAAGCTCAAAGAGAAGGAAGTAGTAGTAAAAGAAGATGGCACAGATGACTGGATAAATGCTAGATTGGGATTGGGAATCATCATTGGATATGGTATAGATGGGAGAGGAGACTCGGATATAGATGGGAGTGAAAACATGGGAGGCCTAAATATCCCATGTGTCCCTAATGACACATTGTGATCCGAATGTGGGATATTTGGTATTCCAGTGAGAGGGTAAGGGTCTAATCAGATACGCCGACCAGATCGGCTAGCTCTCGAACCCCCCCCCCCCCCCCCACATGAACACCCTGAGTACTGGGACCACTACTAGGCTTCTCATTAAATTATTATCTCCTAAGTGGTGGATCCTATAAAAATAATTAAACCAAAATTAATCACATGAAATTATATATTATTTAAATATATATATATTTGAAATAAAATACTCACTACAGGCACTGGTGGTGGAATTCCCATCTCATCCATGCAACAATTATTGTCCGTTAACTTTTCTCACTGCCTTTCTTCAATAGGATGTATTTCCTTCATTTGAAAACAAATATAGAATTAATTATAAAACTATAATTAATATTTAAACCAAAAAACAAAATACATGAGAGGGAATAGGGGGATTCTTGGATATTTTTACTATCCATTGTTTTAGGACATATTAAATGGATATATAACATATTCAGTCAATTATACAAGATGTAAAAAAAATTAATTTTGAGTGGGATGGTTATTTACTAAGTGTCATCAGTAAATGTATTATTAATTATTAAACCATTATGATTGTTGGAAATTGTGATATAAACATATGAACAATGATAAGATATCTACCTTATTCATAAGGGTTAAAACACTTGATGAATATAGTTCAATTCCAAAATAAAAATAATGCAATTAAAATAAAATTGAAAACAATAAACATTGAAAAATAACATAATAGTCCAGTTGGAAACGTCATATTTTTAATCAATATTATATCAAATTTAATAGTACCAACCTTAACAATCCATATTAAGAGAAACCAAGAGAATTGAGAACCTAAATGGATGATTCTATATATTTTCGACCACAATTTCAGGTTCAGAGTAAAATCTGACTAGTGAGCTATTTCAGTCATCAAAAAAAATAAATGGATCATTCCCAATGGTAGTAGGGAAGGTTTCACTTCCATCATCACCATAATAAAAAATAGTTCATTTAATTACTTCAATAATGACACCAAATTTATGTCAAAGATGTTCTTTGTCATAAAAAACATGTTTCTCCATTGATGCCAATATACATGGTTTATCGGTAGAAATAGTGAGATTCATATAAATTACTCAAAATCCATAATCATCAATAAATTTTCACTACCATTTAATCAAATTAAACCACTGTAATTTCGTCATCATAACTTGTCCATGAGACTAATAATCTGATATATATTTTTTTCAACGACTCCATAATAACCTACATTTTCAAATTGCGGTCTAATATCTGATGCACTAGAAAAATAATATATTTTGTAAGTAACCATAACACGATCGTGTTGTTTTATCATGTTAGTTTCTCATTGATTGATAATAAATTTATACCTATTGATAAAAATTGATTTATAGTCACAAACCATGGTATTAGGATCAAAATCCAAAGCTCTTATTTCCTCAGAGACTGAGTTTGTAGACAAACTCATTACCTGAACTATAAATGAATATTTAAATTAATTAATTATTATTTTTATTTATTTTAAATAGTAATATTATTACATTAAATTTTAACCAAGAAGAAAAATATTTTCAATGCAATCTCTCCCTCCTTCTCAAAGACAAGGAAGGATGATTTCTATTTATCATCAATTTATGTTCCCTATAGATTAAAATAGTAATAATTTAATTGATATATATATAAGATATACATATTCAATTTACATAAAAGATTTTTCCATCAATGAAATAACATTTTAACAAAATGGTGTGATGTTCCATCTCCCTCTATTCATGGATTAATGTCATCAATTTATATCATCCAGAAAATTCCTCCTATTTGAGGAAGTGATGGAAAATTGGGTTCAATTTGATCATATTATTCTTCTTCATTTCGCATTGTTATTTTCATCCTTATAGTATGATCAGAAAAATACATAGAGAAGAAATCTATACATTCTTGAGCCATGTAACCATTCATGATAGAACCTTTAGGATGATTCCTATTTTTGACATAAGACTTCAATGTGTACATATTGTTTTTCAGTTGGATGAATCAAACAAAATAGGTCATTTGAGAAGTATTTCAATTAGAATATAGAAATTCAGATGTTGCATGAATGTGAAAAATTATGGAAGAAATGTTTTTTCTAACTCACACAAAATTAATGGGGAACCTACCAACATTTTATGGAAGAATGACTTGGATAACTTATTAGAACAATGATTTCTAAACAAATGGAACAACTCAATAACATCCACCCATACATTATTAGAAAAATTATGACATATTTATATTTGAATCATCTCATGCATAAGGATGTGATAATCATGAGTGTCCAAATATTTTATCTTCATCTCTCTTCTATTGACCTATTTATGTATTTTTCTTGAATATGCATCAAAAACATTAATAGTCTCTAGTACTTCCATAAATTTCTTTTTTCTCTGTAGGTGTCATCACATAAGAAGCACATGGACATTTCCATTTATTTTCACTAATACGTAGAAGATGCAATTCTGGTCTGATGCCCCAATCCACCAAGTCATGCTGAGACCATAAATCATATTTTACCTTTCCCTTAACATTTAGAAGAATCGAAAGAAACATTTCACATGTATTTTTTTAAATGTGAAATATATCTAAGAAATGACATAACAAATTTTTTGACCAATAAGAAAAATAAAAAAGGTACTTCCCTTCTTCCAATTGTAACAAGTTTTAGTGGAAAAATTCTTTCTCTTTCCAGATTTCATTTGACCCGTCTCAGATGAATAACTGAAATCTTTTCATTTATTAATTACATCAGTTCTAGAAATACACTAAGGTGGATCATCAGTCTCCATCATAATGTTAAATTTTTGATGAGTATTTCTATATGGATGGTCCATTGGGAAGAATCGTCGATGTCTCATAAGACTGAAACTACAAAGACATTTCAGTCTTCCAGATCATGTATTCTCTATACAGACTAGACTTGATAATTTTCTCTTCGTACTCCATCCAGAAATCATTACATAAGGAGGAAAATCATTGATCGTCCACATAATCATAACACGCATTTCAAAAATGTATTTCAAATATTCATGGTATGTGCACACACCCACATCCAAAAGATGATTCCACTATTTTATTAAATTTTGCATGTATATGTCTATATCACTGTGAGGATCATAAGGGCTAGATATGAGTATAATCAAGAAGGTAAATGATTTTTTCATACACATCCATGGGGGAAGGATATAAATGTGTATAAAAATTGGCCATGTGCTGTACGAAATAATAATTTTCCCAAATAGATTAAAACTGTCACATGAATGACCTAGCCTCACATTACGCACATCAGCTACAAAATTAGGATATCGAGCATGAAATATATTCCATGAAAATAAATATTATGGGTGAAATAAATCATCATTATTCTTATTTCACTCAGTATCTTTCCATCGCATTTTTACAGATATTTCATCAGACATAAAAATATTCTATAGTCTAGAGATCAATAGAAAGTGCCACATTACATTCATGTGGCACATGGGATGGCATTCCATTATCTTTTGGCTTCTATCAGGATCTTCCACATTTTATACAATCATTTATTTCAGCAATTTACTTCAAAAAAACTACAATACTTCAGAAAAACATAAATTGTGTTTCTTGAAAATCCAATTTCATCAACTAACTTCCATCCCATATAGTGGTTTGAGGGAATATCTGAATCATATGGAACTATGTCCCTCAAGAAGGTAAGAATGTAATCGATGGCAGTATTATAGATCCGTTACATTGTTTTCCAATGAATCAATCTGATTAAAAATTATATATTTTTCATTTTATTTCATTTTCGATATACTCGAGTCGTGGAAGCATCATTCAATTTTTTCACCCTGAAAACATCATCATTTTCATTAGACACAGCATATATTCTCATATCAAAGTATTCTTGGGTCAGAATCCTTTCTTTTTTATGATGAAGAATAAATGTAAACCATTCATACAAAAAATTCTCTAATCCATTAGTATCATATGGACCATCATCAATTTGAGATTTCAATTTCTCCCCATGTGATACCACAAAAAGTTGTTTTGTTTGAAAATCCTATTTGGTTATGTGTTAGCTAACATTTTCATATCTTAACCATAGTCTTCCAACACAATGGTAACTGGGGCAGGGTATGTGACAACTATCTCCAATATTGTGAAATGAAAAATATAAAAAGCTCTACAATTTCTTTTTAAAATCACTTGAGATCCAATCGATTTCATTCATCCAAGTTCTATCTGTTCTATAATTTTTTTTGTTATAAGTAATTTTGTAAAAACCAATTCAATAAGATTGAAGTTCTATCAAGAATATATTTATGTAAAATAGAATTGTTCACTATATATGAAGCCATAACTAACGCACTACTCTATATGAGAATCATAATATAAAAGACAAAAAATTAAAATATTTATACGAAATTAACTTTGAATAACTATACATGATGAAAAAGAACAAGTACACTTTTCTACGGGAATTATTTAGTAGTTGAGTAAATTCTATATAGAATAAATTTTCTATTTTAGTAAATTATTTGAGTGATCACATACACTGCCCAAAGGAGTTGGAGTGTCTAGGGGGGGCTCTGTGGGGTCGGGGCTGGCTAGGCAGGGGGTATTTAGGGGTAGGGTTATCCATGGGGGGTAAAGGGTGTCCAGGGGGGGTGTCCAAGGGGGATATCCAAGGGGGTGGGGGTGTCAAGGGGTTTGGGGGTTGTCTAGTGGTAGGGGATATCTAATGGGGTGGGTGTTTAGGGGGTCCATGGGTGGGGTGGTGTCCAGGGGGTTGTCCACGGGGGTGGGTGGGGGTGTCCAGGGATTGTGGGGGTTGTCCATGGGGGATAGGGTTGTACATGGGGCTGGCGGGGTGTCTAGGGGATGGGGGTGTCCAGGGGGTGGGGGTCTAGGGGATGGGGGTTCCAGGGAGGTGGGGGGATTTCCAGGTGGATGGGGTTGTCCTAGATGGTGGCTAGGTTTCCAAGGGCTGGGGGTGGGGGTCTAGGGGGAGGGGTTCTAGGGGTTGGGGCTATCCAAGGGGGTGGTGGTATCCACCCCCAAACTAGGGTTGTAGAGTCCAATCACTATCCAATTTTAGCATGATTTGAGGCCTATTATAGATGACCTAGAAGACTATTGTTGTAAACCATGAAAATCATACATAAAAATCAAAACACACATAGTTTCTAACTCACATCAAAATATATAGATAGGATTTTATCTTCCACTCTAAATATCATAAATCTATTCTAAAAAAACATACCTTATTTTAAATAGACCTCTATTTTTTTGATCAATGTACATGTATTATTGATTCCTTGAGAGGCTAGCTACGATCTAATTCCAGGTCGTGGTTTTGTTTGTTTAAAATATTTTGTGTGTGTGTAAAATATGATCCTATGTATGTTATTTAGGCACATGATCCAAGTTTCGATCGGACATTACTCATGGGAGTGCGATCCTTGTTATATTATAAGGTGATATAAAGTTGTACGAATGTTAAATTAATATGACATCTATATGGATAGTGGATATGAACCTAGGTGAGATTTATTTCTAGAGATCACCTCTTTCATGGAAGGGTAAGAGTGAGTGTTGTTATGGAACTTCATGAAAAGTCATAACATGTGAATGAATATATATATTGGTAATATGTGATTCATATTTTTTGTAGAGTCATTGGAGTGGAAAATCCACCCACTCATTGGACAACCCACACCCCGCTACACCCTACTGCCCCCCCCCCCACTTGGATAGCCCCCCCTACCCCACCTGGACACCCCAACCCCACCTAGATAGCCCACCCCAACTCGTCCCTAGATAACCCACCACCACTCATCCACCTAGATAGCCCACTTCACCCATTTAAACATCCCACCCCCCTTTACAACCCACACCTCCTCCCCCACAATGATGTTACCCCCTAGACAGCCCACCCCCTCCCTGAATATCCCACACCCCTCCCCTAAAGACCCTACCTCCTGAAGCACCTTGGATAGCCCCCCCCCACCCCAACCTGGACAGCCCCCACCCCCCAACTGAAACCCCCCCCCCCACCCCCCACCCACATGGACAACCCACCACCACCACTTGGGCAGCCCCCCACTTCCCACTTGAACACCACCCCCCCCCCCCCCCCCGACACGGATAGCCCCCTCCTGGATAGCCCACAACCCCTCCCACACCTCCAAACCCCAACCCCACCTGGAACCCCCCCCAGACATCCCACCCCCAAACCCAAATAAACATCCCCCAGCCCTCACATGTACAACCCACCCCCCACCCCAACCTGAACAGCCCCCCCCCCCCCACCACCTCCACCTGGACAGCCCCCACCCATAGAGATTCCACACACCCCATCCCCCCCCCCCTCGATAGCCCACCCTCAATACCCATATATTTCATTAAAAATAACCTATACAACCATCAAGAATACTATTTTGAAGAGTAAACGATGGTTATTTTTAAAGTAAACACATTCCTATACTTTATATTTTTCACTTTTATATTGATTATTTTATAATAGATCAATAATTTTATGTGTTTTATTCAACAATTAATTTTATTATATAATCCTACAAAATACATCACTCCATTGATTGAAAAAAAAACATCTTATCTCTCAAATGGACAACAGCCCCCCCCCCCCCCAGCTGGACAGCCCACCCCCACCTGGACAACCCCCCCCCCCCCGAACGCTCACACACCCTCCCCCTCCTGGAAAACCCACCCCCATACTCAAATGGACTACCCCCCCCCCCCACCTACACACCCCTCCCCCTACCCACTGCACCCCCACCTATACCCCCCCCCCCACTAGCACTGCCCCCTCCCCCACCCTGACATGTACATCCCACCACCACCCCCAACTGTACAACACCCCCCCCCCCCCCACCTACCTCACCCCCCGCAGACGTCCCCTCCCCCTCCCCCAAACCATCCCACCCCCACCAGCACACCACCCCCCCACCTCACCACCAACAGACTCCCCCTACACCACACCCTCCCCCTACACCCCCTCTCCACCTTGAACACTACACATCCCTCCAACCTTTACAGTCTCCTCCCCCATCAACTTTCACACCCCCCTTTCCCCCCCTCCCCCACCCACACCTACACAAACCCCACTCCCCAACTAGACAGCCCCCCCAACCTAGACAACCCACCCCCACCACCCCCAACCTGGGCAGCCCCCACCTCCCAACTAGATTCCCCCCCCCCACGCCACCCCCACCAATAGAGCCCACACCCACTCCCCTGCATGGACAACCCCACCCCCACCCCACCTGGAATGCCGACCCCTACCTCGAAAACCCCACCACCTGGACATCACACACCCCCTACCCCACCTAGAGATCCCACCCTCAAAACCCAAATGGACACCCCCACCCCAACTTGTACAACCCCCCCCCCCCCCCCCACCTAGACTCCCCCCAGTGAACATACCACACAAACCCTACCCCACCTCAAAATCCACCCCCAATACCCATATATTAACTTTAAATCTACCAACACCACCATCAAGAATACTCTGCTGAAGAGTAAACAGTAGTTATTTTTATAGTAAAAAAATTCCTATACTTTTTATTGTTTATTCTTTTATTATATATCATTAATTTTTTCGGTTTTCTTATGCTCAAATTTTTATTAGATAAACCTCCAAAACACAACACACAATTGGATGAAAAACAAAAAATATTCTTATCTCTCAAATGGACACCCCCCTTAACTACCCCCCCCCCCCACCTGGACACCCCCCCACACTACCCAACTCTCCCCCTCCCCCACCTGGAAACCCTCTCCCTCCACCAACTACATCTCCACCTATACCCCCCCCCCCACCCCCCCCCCACTAGCATAGCCCCCTCCCCCACCCCCACCTGCACACCCCCACCCCACCTGTAAACCCCCCACCCTCGTCACCCCCAGCAGACTCCCCCTCCCCTCCCCCCAACCAGCCCACCCCACCCCCACCTATACAATCCCCACCTCACCGCCAATAGACTCCCCCTGCACCACCCCCTCCCCCACACCCCATCCCCACTTCCACGCTACACATCCCCCCAACCCGCACACCCCCCCCCCCCCCCATGAACATACAACACCCCCCCACTTGCACATCCCCCCTCCCCCACCACTAGCTGCACTGCCCACCCCCACCTGTACACCCCCTCCCACATCTCACCCCCAATAGACTCCCCCTACATTTCCCCCAGACCTACCCCCCCCACCTATACATTCCACCATACCATTATATAAAAATTTCAACAATTAATTATTAGAACAACCTTTTCAATAAATTAAATTATTTTTTGTGGTAAAATTCATAAAAATATGAATGTGAACATGACCGATGGGAGAAAATATAGTACCCCTAAAACACTAAGAGTGTATAAAAGGCCCGAAAAATTAGTGATGGAAGTTGTTCGAGAAGGGAAATTCATTGTCTACAAATAGGATGCAGTATTTGGAAAATGCCAATTTTACATCAAACAACAACCAAAACCCCTAAATTATGAGGTATTATAGTGGATGAGGAAAAAAAAACTAGTTATATAAAAATCAAAAATAAATTTATGTCAAAGATGTAACTCTTGTAGTATTCAAGGGGCCAAATGTCAAATAATTCATATATTATAATTCTTTATAAAAAACATTTTATATGATTAACAATATATTCCTCAAGAATTTACAAGGATTATTCTAAAGAATATACCTATATGAGTGTTATAGTATGAGGTTTTGCATGTAAACCAACTTATTAACCACAATCATATGATAAATAGTTATTATAGGCTCAATGTGAACCAAATATATTCAAACATAAAATTCAACATGGTCAAGATAACGTAATCTAAAGCCCAAAGAAACTACCATATCACACCACTAAAAATAGATAACCACCTACACCACTAACCTAACTGACCCCAATCCCTTTATATAGTTCACTAACTCTACATATTAGTGGCAATAAATACATCAAATAATTTTTATTTACACAATCATGATTGTTGAAGTGTAGAACAAAAACATAGAACAAATCATATTGCAATTACTTGGAATACCATACCACACTGACCTTAGGTTTAGGCCAAATCAAAACCAAAAACAAAAAATAGATGAAGAACATTAAATGTAAGGTAAAACTTATAGATTAGAAGTGTATAACAAAACATTTTCCATATTGAAGATGGATCTAGTTGAATAATTTTCAGAGCAAGAGAGATCCTCTTTAGGTCTCTGCTTTAGGCCTGCAATCATGTAAATGGGGGATTGGTTCTGTTAAAAATTTAGGTGCAAACTTTCTCAATGTTTTACAAAGACCATTTGGAATGGAAGTATTTAACAAAAATTTGAAAAAACATTATTAATTTCTACCTAAAACTAACATATTCCAATGTTTTGAAAAAACTGTTGGGTAAAACTCATCTAAAACCCACATATTCCAAATGTTTGATGAAAATGTGGGGTAAAACTCATCTAAAAATATATATTACTGGGTTTTAATAAAACCATTGGGTAAGGTCATCTCCACATCCCTATTCAATTAGTTTAGGGAAACTGTTGGAAAATTATTTTTGGTATAGATTCAATTTATAGTACTGCATGATTATTTAATAATTTTTTAGAAGAATATGTTTGATAGTTATGGGGATGATCATTTTCATCTCATGTGTGTCAATCCACCTCAATTTGATCATTGATTTTTTTTAATAATGATTCACTACTTAAGGTCCTCAGAGATCCCCTTAATTATCCCAAATTGTTTTTGATAAATCCATATAATTATAATATTTCTAAATTAATATAATATTTATTTAATAAATTTAATAAAAAAATATTTATTTATTTTAATTACATGAAACCACTAATAGATGCATCAACCATGCATCGGGATCCAACCAATCATAACTCATGCCTAGGGTAAACCCTGAAACCCATATTCATTTTTTTAAATGTTTTTATGTGATATTCCATTTGGGTGATATTATAATATATAAAAAAATTAATATGCGTGATATTGATATATTTATTATTTTTATAAAATTAATTCTGCGCTCCTCGGGTCTTAGAATCTCACACCATCTCAGCTTTGGGCTCAAATAATATTCATCAATATTTAACAAAGACATAAAATTAAAAAAAAATACCCTCTATATTGTTCCCTATTTAGATATTGTTTCCCTCAAAATTAAAACCTAAACCAAATTTTTTGGATACTGAGATATTTTAGGGATCTCTCACTCTCGGGATATCTCCTACAAGATCTGATGAAACGACAACATAAGGACCAACAAAATTGTCCCTACACACTAGTTACTCTCCTATCGATCATAGAACAACATTGGTTAATTTAAAATGCTGGATCTATCTTTGATGTCTTGCTCAGACCGGCCAATAATGTGTGTATGATCATGCATGTATCTCTTCAATTTCAACACCTTAAATACTTTATGCACCCACAACTGTGGTGGTAATTCTAGGTAGTAAGCAACGTCGCCAACCCTATATATAATATCAAGAGGCCTGATAGTCCTCAGTTATATATTGTCTCATCAGAAGAGTCTCTGTATTCCTATATATGGGGAGACTCTTAGGAAAAAATGGTATACAATATTGAACTCTAAAGGACTATGACATCTATCTATGTAAGATTTTAGTTATAACTATATTTTACTCATTCCATTATAGATCAAATGGATCATATCTACCATTTACTACACTGTATCTGGACTAATAAGAGATGCCTCACCAATATTAGTCCAGTATAATGGTGGCCTATAGAGTCTTCCATATGTGTACATGAAAGGTTATATACTAATAGTTGAGTGATGGATATTATTATTGGAAAAATATACTAAAGTTAAGTTGTCCTTCTATCTCTAAATGAATTATAACATTAAATACCCAAGCATTTCCTCAAACTCTTTGATATTTAACTCAATATCTCTATCCTTCTGGGTTTGAAACGTCTTAGTCATACTCAGTTGGGTCCTGAATGCCTTCAATAAGAATCTCCAAACCATGACATACACTACACATCATAGTTAGAGATAATCATCAATGGAATCTAATGAAGTTAAATGATCTATCGTACTTACAACATCCCAAAAAATACACTTAAATATGATCCCAATTATAATGTAAGTGCATCGCCGTAGTATTTTGGTTATGTTTCATCCAAATAGAATCATAGACTCTCACAGTCTGCAAAATATCTATTGCAAGGTTTATGGATATTCCATCTTATTTACACATAAGGATATTATGGAGATACAAAAATTTTATAGGAACCTAGTGGTCATCATTCAGTTGCTATCATGTGAGATACCAAGATACAAACATGGCTATACTCTACCTCATTCTAGACAACCAATACTACTATTAAAGGAAAATTTACATCTTTCCTACAACTGGATGTACAACCAATTTATAAGTGTGAATCTCACCCATCACCTCCTCTCACAACATGAATGGAACCATGGTTCATCACTAGAAAAGGATGAAATGATTCCTTCCATAATATAATCCATTAGTCAAGTATCATGGGTAAATATGTTCATGAAATACCTCACCATAGATGTCTCATGAATGATCCTCCTTCAGACATTTGAGAAGTGGAGGATTCAACACTATCAACTAAAGATATTTTTTACCAATATCATCTTCTATAGTATGCTAAATAAATCCAACAACTCAGATGCAACCTCCACCAACTGAGAATGGGACTTCTTGATAAGGAAATTTTTCACCTTGTTTCCCTTCCTAGGAGTATGTAATACATCAATGTAATAGTCTAAAAGAAACTCCAAATTTTTTTTTCCTATTGGTATATCTCTATACGAAGACATTTACGTGACTCTGAGGGTCTAAGTAAACAATAAAGCACTATTCCATATGATAGTTCCTCTACATCCTTCGAGAGAAGAATACCACTACTAACTCCAGGTCATGAGTCATGTTTATTATATCATGAGGTCTCAAATTCCTCTACCTATATGTAATAACTGAATTCCACTTCATGAATACACAGCTGATCCTATCTCCAGATGTATCTCATTACACTATGTACTTCATTCCCCCCTCTAGTAGACTAAAAACAGGAGAAATAATCAGTCTTATAACCTATCTCTAGAGTTATCTCAATACACTACATACTTCATAACCTTCAATGGTAGAATTAAAATAAGAGAACTAGTTATCCTTTGACTAAAATCATCAAATTAACATTGACACTTCTATTTCTAGGTAAAATATTATCTATTATGAATCAATGTAGTAAAAGGATATGAAATAATCGATAATTCCACCATGGGATTTCTATAGTACCATATGAGGCCAGGAAAACTTTGTACCACTAACATTTTTTTTAGTGGATCCCATGAAAAAACTGTATCAATATTTATTGGGTCCGTATATAATCTCTTCTCAAAAATTAGACACCCTAGAAAGTCAACCGTATAGGTCCAGAACTAGAACTTTTAAATCATAGAACACAAATGGTTCTCTCATAATATGTCTATAACAATTCCCAATTGTGTTGAATTGACCTCCTCTATCATATAGTATATGAGTATGACATCAATGAATACAACCCCAAATCGGTCCAAGTATATCTAGATGATCATGTTCATCAAATACATACAAAAATTAATGGAATTCGTTACACTAAAACACATGTCCATGAACTCATAGAGAATATATAGAAATTTGAATGAGGTCCTCAGAATATCATCCTTATGAACCCACAATGTGTGGAAGCCAACCCTGAGATTAGTTATCAAGAACCATCTCCCACCTTGCAATAGAACAATGGGTTCAAAAATCCTTGGAAAGGGGTAAATTTTATTTATCATGGCTTTCTTCAAGTGTTGATAATCAGAACAAAGCTTCCAGATCAAGTCATACTTTATCACCAACCAAACTAGAGGTTCCCAAAGGGACACATAGTTCAAATAAAACTCTTATCTTTTTGTGTAACATCCAGAACCTGAGAGACACTCAACAATACTCCAAACCCAGTTAGCCAAATGGACTCAAGAGAATATCCAAAAATTAGAGATGACGTTGACTAATAGTGAGGGCCTAGGTGAGGTAGTGGGGAGACTATGACAAAATTAGTAGAGTGTGGCATGGAGAAAACAATAAAAATTCAACAGTGAAAGTAATAATACCAAACAATAGAAGGAAGTAAAGGATGACTTATAGTAAAAATAATCTAGATGACATATCATAAAAAATATGATTATACATTTTACATGTTTTAGAAAATAGAAAATCAAGTTACACTGTAGTCATACACAATACATGTAACAGAAGAAAAAAAGGCCAAAAAAACTCAGTAGCATCACAAGCCTCTTCTTGGTCTCATGCCCACCTACTCTACAGCAACATATCAAATACCTATAGGAGGTTTCTTCCCCTTTTCAACACCTGAAAAAAAAAAACCTTTTTTGGGTCCAAAACATGACCCAAATAGGGTGTGAGACTAAATGCTAGTAGGAAACCACTCAATTCTTGTGCTAGTATATCGGTGAATATATATAACAAGAAATTTATAATAATGAAAGCATTAAGGTAGGAAGTACTCAAAAGTAATGAACTACAAAACACCGATTTCAATTTACATTTAATATCATTATCTATTTAACAATTCAATTGAATTGAATACATAAGTCTCGAGATCTGGTATAACCCCAACATCCCTCATATAACTTTACGAACAAAAAAAGACTTAGAAGGACAGCTAGAAAATAACATGTGAAGACTGAATCCAATAATGTATTTTTTCATGGAAGATGCATTATAAACCATTTAATTTTAACATTATATTATAACCCAATTCCATCCATGAAATTTTTATGTTGGAATTCAAGTATCACTATAGATGAAATTTCTACCATCACCCTTCATGCCTGTTCAGGTGAACCTCTCAGGAACCCGACATCACTCTAGGTGTGGTATAAATCCATGTCAACTAAGCTCATCCATGTCAGTCCTATATGGAATCCCCATGTATCACTCATGACATACATTCAATGAAACATGTGCCTATCCATGGAATCCATAAATAGATACACGATTCACTTGTCATTTAAGTAAATCCCCTATGAGCTCGTCTATGGAATCCATGGATCACTAACACCTTAATCTTAAAAACCCTTTTGAGGTTGTCCATGGATTTAAATATGAATCCATGTTTCACTCAATAAAATAGGCAAAATAATCACGAGATCTTGTCCATGAAATTTTAAATTGAAACCATGATTCACTCAAGGTTATTTATCATTTAATTATTCAATTTATTTAAACATTTCATTATGCATGCTAAAGAAAGAACCCACACATATTGAATATAACTAACTAACAAATTCCGTATCAAGAGAAGAACAAACTTTTAAAGATTGTCCTTCCATTTACTCACATGTTCATACTTCTCCTAACAAAAAACAAATGAAAATTAAACTACTACATGGATTTTAAATTACTCAACTCACGTGGGAAGGTCAATAGATTATGAAAATTAATCCTTACATGGTTTAATAGGAAATGGATACTCAGTTCATGGGGAAATTAAACAATGACATACACTAAAAAACTTCCAACACCATCTAAAAAATTGGAAAATAAATTAATAACAAAGATAATTTTTAACAACCCTTGAAAGGGAAACAAAAGAATGGATCATAGTCATCATATGCCAAATGACCAAAAATGATCTTACAATGGAACTCACCCATGGGGTGGACATTAATCTAGATATAGAACCTAGTTCATGAATTAAAACACATTTTTTATTACCTAAAAACCATAATAAAAAATAATGTTAAATTATAATTCAAGGATACTCCATAAAACATGGTGTGTGGTACTTTGACATATATAAACAGATCGACAATTAGTGAAAGGCATGAGACCACCTACCTTTAGAATTTTCTATATTGAACCTCCTATATGAAGCTCTAAATCACCACGGATTGGGATAAATGTGATGGAGATATAAATAATGGGATATTATGACATAAGCGTGAAAATAAAAATACGAAAATAGATAACTAGAAGAACAGAGAAAGGCTAAAAAGGAATTGAGGCATTACTATTTTGGGTCCATAGAGACGAATAATACTCAATTCATATGTTAGACATATGAGGGATTTGATATAAAAAAAATATTATTGAAAGAGAGTTTTTTCCCATGGAGGATGAATTGTTACCTAACGGAAACCCCAAAATGGGTTAGTGTAATATTTCTATTTATAAAATATTAAAAACCCATAGGTGGTCTTGAACAGTTTGTCAACTCATGTAGAAATCGTGCCAGGATACCTGTATGTCTGGAAAATAGCACATGATTATTATTTATAGTTTTTCAAACCATGTTCACACTAGGATGGACCATATTTCAATTTCTACTAAAATTTAATAGCTTTCACGTGACCTTGTTACCAAACCCAAAGGATTCTCACTAATCGTGTGGCCTCCTCTTTTCTCTGAAAACACAGGTTCCAAGATTCAGAAAATCCCCAAAAACCATAGATGCCTCCATGAATCCAATGAGAATTCATATTAGGTCATTTTATGAAATTAAACTATGAAATGATAGAAAACTATTGATCCATACCTCAACAAAGAACCGGGTTTTTACAAATGCCCCCTTAATGTAGTTAGTCCCCAAATTTACCTTCCAAGGGTGGTGAA
Organism: Viscum album; assembly: GCA_963277665.1. Lineage (NCBI taxonomy): Eukaryota > Viridiplantae > Streptophyta > Magnoliopsida > Santalales > Viscaceae > Viscum > Viscum album. The sequence goes on from OY728165.1 coordinate 1,937,202,460, forward strand.
GAAATATATGAGAACAAATCCAACCACCAATATCACACATTGTCCTCCATCTCCCAAGTCTCATAATTCACATAGGCATGCTTCCATAGCACCCATACTAATGGAATGGACCAGCCATTGAGAACCTTCATGCTATGATTCACAATTCGTATAGGATGCTCCTCAAAGGACACATAAACCTATAACTCAACATGCTCAGGATGAAAGGCATAAGATGGGCCGGAATAGTAATTTATCAGATGATAAGGGTGGTGGACTTTGTGTATAGCCTGGTACATCTGAGGTAACTACAACCAATAGGCTACTGTCTCAACCCTCTCTAAAATCTTGAATAGCCCAACATACCTCAGTGAAAGTTTACCTAGTCTCATGGACCTCTTGTGTCCTAACCTCAATTAAAGAGATAGTAATACACGATCACTGACCTCAAACTCTATAGGTCTTATACATAAATCGGTGTAACATTTTCAATTGGACTATGTATTAGCCACCTACTTCCAAATCAATTGCACGTGTTCTATGGTCTCTCAGAAAAGATGAGGTCCCAGTATAGCTGTATCTCCTACCTCCATCCATCACATGTGTAATCAGAATGGCCTACAATTAAAATACTCATATGGTTCCATCTAAATAGTATCATGAAATCTATTATTGTAGGTGAGCTCAAGAAGGGTATTTCCCTCTCCCAAGATCCCATGAAATCAAGGATACATTCCTATATCATGTAATCAAGAACATGAATCAAGCACTCTAATTGTCTATCTATTTGGGGGTAAGTTGTTCTTAGAACTACCCATATAACCAAATCCATCTATATCCCTTACCAAAAATGAGATGTAAACTAGGCCTCCCTATTTGAAATGATAGATTGTGGGACCATGTGTAGTCATACAATCTCACGAATGATCAAACTACCAATCTCATAAACACCGATGGTTTCCTTGATTGGTAGGAAATGTGAATCCTTCATGATAATTTCAAAAACAATAAAAATATAATAATTAACTTTAGGAGACCTTGGTAAAACAATCACAAAATCCATCATGACATTATTCTATTTCATCTCAGGAATGTGTAAGTGCTGCAAAATTCTAACTGATAGCTAGTGATCTTCCTTCACCTACTAATAAGTGGAACATATCATGAAAAAACCAATTGAATATCTTTTAAAAGTAGTCCACCAATTATAACTATGTAAATATTTATACATCATGGTGACACTAGGATGCACTGGCGAAGACGAAGCATGGAAATTCCACAATAGATCCTCGTGCAAGACTATAAAGACCCACATGGGATCATGTACTAACATGATCTCGTCCTCAACTATGGTCCAACTAGGAGGAGGGTCCCCACCTTACAAACTCTCCCTTACAACAAGTCCTTCAAAATCCGATAGCTAATGCATAGTTATTCTATACAGCATGATAGGGGTAATAGCTAAGGCTATTGAAAAATCATCCACTGACTGTCGTGCACCTCCAAGTGCATCTCAGAGAACAATTCCATAAGATTCCACTTTCTTCTATAATGCTTCACTTCTTATATATATGTCATCATTCTCAGTGAATAATCCAATTCATTTCCTTTACTAGGTGTCTATAATGCTCAATGTCAAAATAATGAAGGTATTTCATCCAACTTCATTGCCTCAGAATCAGTTCACACTGTGTAAATATGTACTTCAGGGTTTTGTGGTCCATGAAAACCACAAAACGCTCTTCCTGTAAGTAATGTCTACTACATCATAATGCCTGAAAAACTGCTTCCAACTTGAGATCGTGCATCAGATAGTTCCTATCATGTGGAATCAATTACCAAGACTCATACAAAAAGACTTGACCCCCTTGCATAATAAATAATCCCAACTAGATACCTAATGCATCATAGAACATAGTGTAACTCTTTCCTTGCTTTGGAAGAATCAATATAATCTATAATGTGAACCATTCTTTTAGCTTCAAAAAGGTTATCTCATATGAATCTTTCCACACATACCTCACACCCTTCTTAATCAATCCCATCAATGGTTCCACTAAGTGTGAGAAGTTCTATATGAAATTCATGTAGTTACTAAAAATCCCTAAGAAATGCTTAACCTCAAAGATGTTTCTGGGATGATCCTTGGAAACTAGTACTCTCAGATTCTCTCAGCCCACCGATACTTCCTGTATCTTAGATAATGTAACCCAAAATGTGAATCTAATCCACCCAAAAGTTTCAATTTATGAGTTTAGCATGTAACAGATGCTCTCTATGTGTATTCAAAATGATCTCAATATTTTTTTCATGGTTATTTTGACGGTGAGAAGACAAAAAGATATCATCCACCAAAACCACATCAAACTAATCAATATAAGGATAGAATAGTTGGTACATCAAGGTCATAAAGACAACTGGTGCATTCGTGAGACCGAATGAAATTACCAAGTACTCATATAGACCATACTGTCTCTGAAAGTTTGTGTCAGGTATGTATATTGATCTACTAAGAACCTAATGATAACTGGATATCAAATCAACCTTTGAGAAAACTCATGTTCCTCGGAGTTGTTTATAGATATCATATATCCATGGAAGAGGGAACTGATTCTTAACTGTCAACTGATTCAATTTCCAATAATCCACACATTGTCTGAGGGTACCATCTACCTCTTTTTCAAAAAGGGCCAGTGAACCCCATGGAGATGTACATGGTAAGATTAAATAATTTTCCCTTAATTCCTCTATCTACCTTTTGAGCATTGTAACTCAATCATATCTATAATATAAAGAGGAATGGATACTGGTGAATCTCCTAGAACAAGATCTATATAAAAACTCTACCTCTCTTACTAGAGGTAAACCTAAAAATTCATCCGAGAACATATTCTTGAAATTATCAGGTATATAAGGGTATTCAATATGACATTTCCCTAGTCATCCATATATAAACATGTAATTTCGGATATCATCCCACCAAACCAATAATGTTTGGTTCAATCTCGGCTCATATAGACAACCCATTCACTCATGTATAACAACAATCTTCTCTCTGGTGATATAAAACTCACCCTACAGTGATAGAAATCAAAAATTTCGTGAAAATAAACCAACGATACCATCCTAATAATGGTATAAAATCTTTTCATTTTGAGGACCTTGAGGCCCCATAAGAAGTTTCACCCACCAACCACATGGGAGAACTCCCTATACCGACACACAACATCTGTTCTCATCCCAAATGGAGTGTCTAGCATCATAATTACATCATAAGTAAATACATAGATCCTGAGTCTCTCTAAAATGGGAACATATATTAAACATTGAAAATATCATATATAAAAACTTGTAGAAGATAAAACAGAGGCCACTAGAATGGTTCCTCTAATAGTAGAAGGTCACGGATCATGCTCAGGCTGGGTTAATTTCACTACCAATTCCAAACCTACACCACGACCCTATGACATTTCATGGATATCCCAAGATGATCAACCCTATTAACATTGAGAACCTAGGGTTTATCTACCATGACCATGACCACCACCTCATCTTGAATATCTTAATGTACACTACCTCCTTGTATGGTGAGAAGCTGTAGACCCCACTCCTAAATGTTGAGTCAGTGCAGACCCTCTATCACTAGATTCTGGAGGAAAATTCCAACAAAAGTGTTGTATCTGACCCATCTTTCCACAATATCATCACTCTACTAGGTCTATCAGACATTTTGGCCTCATATTCTTTGGCCCACCTCATTTTTAGCACCTCACATGGCTACATGAATACATTTTCTGACTACTGGTATCACTATGTGAAAGCTCCAAACATGGATTCCTACTACCGGTCAAAACAATACCAAATCTATTTGTTGAACCTCCCTAGCTTGCACATCCACATTATTTTATGTTATGTTGTTTGATCAGTTCCTGATTCACTATTGAAGATAAAATTTCCAATCTAAAGTAATTTACTTTTGATTGGATGTCATAACTGAGACCATTCTCAAATTTCCTATCTTTTGACACATCATTGCACATCAAAATAGGTGTTAATAATTAGATCTTAGTAAAACATACCGAATAATCCATAACGGATGAAGCACCCTACTCCAGATGAATGAAACCCTAGGAACTATCAGCCCTCAGTGTTTTGGGATACAAGTAATCATAGAATACAATATGAAAATCACTCTATGCCATATCCCAATGATGCTCCACCTATGTGATAACATCCCAACATCTATTGGGGGAATCATGTATGATGTAAATATATAGATTTAACATTATCTCAAGAGGTTTATATAATTATTGAATATTGAAATCAAGGATTCTACGCAGGAATATGTAGTCTATGGTCCACCATCCCCAAAATACTTGTGCTGATGTTGCTACTGGAACACTTGTGTCAGTTCTTCTATAAACAAAGATTGCTATGGGGATCCATCAAAGGTTTGCATGAACCTCATCAATCCTCCCCGGAACTGTGCATCAACACTAACATCATGTATAACAGTTATTTCCAAAACTGGGACAACTGGAGGATCTACTGGTCGCTCATGGCCTACCCCTTCTGAGGTATGATCATCACCACCCTCCTAGCGTACAGCTTGATTTCATCATGGTTTTATGATGATACAATGCTAAAAACACACCTCAGTTCATGATCAACATTATAATTCGTAGCTCAAAATTGCAGATACAAAACCGTAAATATCAAAACCTTCCTCTAGGAACTCATCCCTCAGATTGCCCAATAGGTTTGGTGTACATGTTAAATAGATGAGATACTACCAAAATCCCACTAGTGAGGCCGGGTCTAGTCTAGGTCTCTTTCGAAATCTATTTCATTTTCACTTGATTTCATAAGAATTTTATATTTATAACATCCTATTTTAGAATGATAAACCTAATTTTATTCCAAATTACAATACGAGAGGGCCCATAATCCCCACGAATAAAATAATGGCATCAATATATAGCACATCATAATACAATTAAATTTAAGACTTCAACATGATCTATCAATTTCTAATCTAGGAGGGAACATACACCTCAAAGACCAAATCTTGGCATCTATAAAATCTAAACCATAACATATCGAAATATACTTATCTCAATAGACCGCATATCTATTACAACATCAATCACAACAACATGTAATAAATAAATCTATCTGAATGGCATGGAAATAATTCATGGCATGTGATTTATACCAGGTTACTATATGATGCATGAGATGGAATTCCCCTATATATTTGGGATTCAACACAATAGAACCCAAATTCATATAAAAAATAATAGGACAATATAAGGGTGTCATCCAACAATGAAATAAAACCAACTGTAATATCTCAAAATCTAAAAATAAAAATTCAATTTGGGGAAATTTGTCTTTTCCATATAAGCAGGGTAGTTATTCTCAGTCATAGCTTATTACCAAATCTTGTTTACTTTCTATCCCTATTTGTCATAAAATAGTAATGTGAAAAAGAAAAATCCCCTTGTATACCACTCTGTAACATCTTGAAACCATAATCCACTAAAAAGTACTCTAATCCCAGTTGGCCACATGGCCTCAAGTGGGTCTCAATAAATGGCAGTGGCTACCAACTATAATTTAAGTCATAGGTGTGATAGTGGGGAGACTATCCAATAAATATAAGAGTGTAACATAGTATAACTAATAAAAATTCAATATCATAAGTAATAATACCATACAATAAATGTAAATAGTGGAAGAATCATAGTACAAATAATCCAGATGACAGATCATAAAAAAGATGATTCTACATGTAACTTGTTCTAGAAAATATCCAAAAAATGTTACACAATAGTCATACAAAATACAGGTAACAAAACCTTAAAAAGGAAAATAATGAAACTCAAATGCATTATAGGCCTTGGCACATTTCATTTCTCTCCTCCTCCCTAATAGCATATCACGTACCTATAGGATGATTATTTCCCTTATCGATACTTGAAATCATATGATCATTTTGGGTCCAAAACATGACCCAAAAATAGTGTTAGACTAAATCCTAGTAGGCAACCACCCATGGTCTGTGCCAATATTTTAATGAATATATTTATATATATATAAAATAGGTAGTGTACGACAACGAAAGAAGAAAGATGGGATGTACCCAATAGTAAAAAACCAATAACAACTAATTCGAATAATACATCATTTGATTAACCATTTAGTGATTCATTAGAAATTAATTCATAAGTCTCATGATATTGAAAATTCCTATAAACCTCATATAACTATAAGAACAAAGAAAGCATCAGAAGTCCATCTAGAAAAGAACAAGTGAGGAATGAATCCAAGTATGTTATTTGACTTGGTAGATGCATCGTAAACCATTTCATTTCAACATTAAATTATATCTCGATCCCATATTTGAAATTCCTATGTTGTAATTCAAGTATCACTCTAGGTGAAATTTTCAACATAACCCTCCATGCCCGTTCTAGTGAACCTCTTAAGAACTCAACATCACTCAATCTGTGGTATAAATCCATTCCAACTGAGCCCATCCATGGTTGTCCTATAGTATATCCCGAAGTATCACTCATGAAATATAATCAATTCCTTTTGAGTCCATCCATGGTATCCCTCAACAAATATTCGATTCAATGGACTTTTAAGTACAGTCTCTATGAGTCCGTCCATGAAATCCATGGTTCACTCATGTAATAAACAAAACAAACCCTTTGTTATCATCCATGTAATTTTAATATGAATCCATAGTTTACTCAAGGAACAAGGTGAAAAATTCATAAGATCTCATCCATGAGATTCTAAACTAAATCTATGATTCACCCAAGGATATTAACCATTTCATCATTCAATTCATTTAAACATTTCATTATGCATGCTAAAATTAAAACCCAAAACTGTCTAATATAAATCACTACCAAAGGGTGTCTCAAGAATGGAGCTAACTCATAAGGATTGGCCTTCCATTTACTCGCAATGGAATACTTTTCATTACAATCAACACATTAAAATTAAACTATTACATGGACTTACATTCTTAAACTCACATGGCCAGATCAATAGTTTAGAAAAATAAATCCTAACATTATTTAACAACAAATGGAATAATTTGGTCATGAATAAATTCATCTATCCCATACCCTAAAAAATTTAAAATACCATCTAACAACATAAAAAATCAAATAATTACCAAATTCATTTTAACAAACCTTGAAAGGAAAACGAAGGCACGACTCATTGGAATCCTAGGCCCAACAACCATACAAGGTCATCACCCATGGGTGGACATTAATCAAGTTATTAAACCTAATATTTGTGTTAAAAATGTATTCTATTACATAAACATCCATAGGAAGAAATAGGGTTCAATAATAATTATACATGACACCCTAAAAATGGGCGTGCAATAATTCGGAAAATATAAACAGCTTGAAAATTTATGAAATCCCTGAGGCCACTTACTATAGGATTGAACAAGATAGATCATCTAGTATAAATATTTGATTCTCCCATATTTTGATGAAATGTGAAGAATGGATGAAGAATTGGATTTTAGGTCATATGTGGATAAATCCAAAAAGAATTATTGATATCCAAAATAATCGGTAATGGCTAAAAAGGGATCATAGAATTACCATTACAGATTCTAGGATATGAATGAAACTTGATTTGATGGTTGGATGGAGTGGGGATCTAAAATTCTAGAATTGGATTGAAAGATAGATTTTCTCATTGTTGATCCACATTCCATTGATTGAAATCCCAAAATGTGTCAATATAATATTTTTATTTTAAAAACACACTATAGAGCCCACATGATTTAACCATAAGGTTTTTCAAACCATGAAGAAACCATTTAAGGATTCTAGTATATCTGAGTAATGGAAAACTGATATCTAGGAAGGTTTGTCAAACCATTTGAAAATTGTGTTAAACCCTCTATAAAAATATTTTGTAATTGTAGAGCTAACGCATGGCCATACGACCCACACACATGGTTTTCTCTAACTTTGTGGCTTTATATTTTCCCCCATAACTCTTGTTCGAAAATCTAGACCATTCTTGAACACCCCATAGACCTCCATGAACCATAAGGGAATTTTTATTGTGCCATATTATTGAAATTAAACTAAACACTAAAGCAAAACATAAGATTTGTTCCTCAAGGTAGAACCGGGTTCTTAAATGTTGGTCCTCCAACTACACCTTCATATCTCATAGATCAGTAGGAGATATCCTATATGTCATAGAATATTAAGTAATATCTCGGGGTGGAAGTGGATGAAAAACTCCATCTACCATCTCGTTGTTAGTTTGAGAACATACTTATATAAGTGTTCAAGGTTATCCTCCATGACTAACGAAACCCGGATGCCTATGGATCGCAATGCACTAAGGTCTAAAATCACCCTTAGATGGGTGATGGGTTTTATCTTCTTTCTCACATGACTCACTCTCTCCTCCCTGAGATCTCCCTCATCCAAAAAGGAAAATTATATCCAATCTCTTCAAAGTCAATTGACTTTTTTATAGTGATAGTAAATCTATGATCAGAACATTGAAAAAATTCCTTAACCTAGATGGTTTCATAACTTCATGTTGTGGTGATCAAGATTTATCATGAGATTCATTCTCCATAGAGAGATATCATACACTTTTGATAGATTAATGACATCAAAGAAGAATTCCCTATTGGACCCTCAAGCTGAATTTGTTGCGATAAAGTCCTAACTAGGACCTCCAACTCTCTCACTTGAAGTAAAGAGGTGGAGGAATGGATAAAACATATGACTATGTGTATATATGGAATTATTTAATTGTAACACCCCAAGCTTCCATGATAAGTTTCTCTTTGAATAATATAGTTGTACGTGTTGTACGCAACTTCGAGTTCTAACACACACCACAACCAATCAAACTAGCCATTATGAATAGTAATACTTACTTTTAGAAATTTTATAAATTTTATCATTAAATATGGAATTCATTTATGGATTCGTAATTTCAAAATTAGCTTAGGGTGAATTTTTGGAAATTTTTTGATAACTTTTATATTTTGATGAATAGTACAAATGACTGAATTTTAATTAAAAAAACTGTTTTTATCAAAATAATTAATAGTGATAAATTATGAATTTGAGTTGTTTTAAAGTATACATAGATTATATTTTTACTATTTAATCCAATTATGGTCATTGAACATAATTTCACATTTAAAATGGACATAAGAAAGTGTCAATATTTTGATAGTTATTATTTCATAAAAACACGATTTCTGTTTTGACAATGTAAATTAATTTTAAATTAATTTCTTCCACTTCTGTGTTTTGAATTTAGAAAAATTCATTCCATATTTATAATCAGTAGGTCCAAATTGGGTAAATAGGAACCTTTTATTTTTAGACATTTTGAATAATTACTTTGGTAAATATTTTATTTACCATGGTTAAAGGGAAAATCCGGTAAATAAGGGTAAACAAATAATATTATTATAATATTACATCACCCTAAAACATGTTATAACTCTATTGGATGATATATGTCTGACCATGGGAATATTTTAGTCGATTCTGGGACCCCATGGAGCCACTTGTAAGTGATAATGACACGTTATATTAATTAAGTTAAAGTAAATACAAAAATCACATCATCATATATCATATAAAAAAACACTTTTTACATAGGGTTATATATGTTATCATTTTGACTATAAATATTCACTTTAAAGATAAAACTATTTATTACATAATGGTATTTTATTTATAATTTTTAGTAATTGAATAATAATATTTATTTATGACACAATAATGATGTACTAAATTCCTTATTAATGAAAGAATGAAATAATTGGTATTATAAATGTTTAATAAATAAAATTTGAACATTTTCATTAAATACAAGAATTTAATAGGTTAATATGACTTGTAGGTTTTATTAAATTTATTTATTTCGAAGTAATAATGTTGTATGGACTTTAACAAAAATCAATTATTAAATAATCTCGAATTTACATAAAAGTGTTTTTAAAACAAATATTAAATTATTAATTCATATTATATTCTTAAAATTATAAGGTTCTTACAAAGGAATTATATAATTATAGATGTATCATTAATTAACCACTTGGGGTTTTATTGTAAGTGTATAGTATGTTTATTAACCATATAATATAAAAATAAAAAGAGACATGGTAAATGTCAAACTATTTAACTAAGAGTCAAATCAAAATGATAAGGGTAAAATAGTGACCCAAACCTATCTAAAACCTATTTGTTTAGTGGTTTTCGACTCATACCCACCTTATACTTCAAATAATCCACTTTTTAGAAATTAGAAACCGAAAATTATTTTATTATAAAATAATATTTCTAACATTTCCTAAGGTTTCCCTCACAACTCTCATAAAAGGGAACTCCCCCTTCACTCTAATTCACACCATTAAAGACTTTTTCTCGTCCAAAATCTTCCCAAATAACCATTAAAATATAATACCATAATCCTATAGAAAGTTTTTAGTATGATTGGAAACTTAAGTAGCCCTTTTGATCAAATGAAATGGAAGAACCCAAAGAAGAGGTAATAATTTCACCACCCTCTTTCAAGTTCTTTTCTTCTTCCACTTATCCTTTCATTGTTATTTACATTCTAAAATAATAAATCTAGTATATTATATATACCATTATGTTATATTCATTATTATATCCTTCTTTTTATTGATATTTCACCATACTTGCATACGTACATCTTACAGTCTCCACGTTATGGTGTAATTTTTATTCAATACATTATTATTTGGATGGGTATAATAATGATGTGCAATTGATGTAAATAATTAATATAACAAGATAATGATTCTTTATATATGATATTCCATCCAATTATATATTATTTTAATATCAAAATAATGATATTGTCACTCGTGTGTACATACGGATTACCGTCACCACAAACGCGATGAGATTCTTTCCGCATCGTATCCATTCAAGACTAATTTTCATTTGATGATTAAAAATGATCTTTAAGGACTTGATATAATTCTGGATTTTAATATGATACATCCCATACATAACAAATATTACACACATAACAATTAATATAATGGGAAACGAATCAGTTAACACCTCAAATGACGATAAAACTAAGATATTATTAACAAAGAAATATTAAAATATCATATATGATATCATATAAATTTATATGATTATTGTATAATTTAATAACAATTATTTCACCATTATATAGGAGTTTAACCTACCCTCAACCATGGAAAAGTACAAGGTAAGGGGTAATTTCACGATCTTTTTATTATCTGAGGTTGTTTATACATAATTATCTACTGGGATCTCATTACATCCACATCCATGTTTGTTAAAAATGTCTTTAAAAACATTTTTACTATTTACCATATTATGGGTTAAAGTCATTTATACCCTTTTTGGACTTTTTATAAAATTGTTTGAAAGGAATCTTTCCGTCATTTTCCAAACAAGGTCCTTTTTAACCTTTTGGACAAAATTAAGGTAAGAATATATTTTTTAACTTATACAGTGGGTGGGGCTATTTTCTGCCATTATAAAATCATTGAGTCTTCCCCTACAAGCTTATAACAATATTTTCAAAGTAAATATTTCATTTTATAATTATGTGACTATTAAATGATTTCAAAAAAGAGATATTTCTCTCAAATAGTTTTGATTTCATCTATGTCAACAACCTTTGATTGATTTTAAGATTATTTGAAGTTTTTTTATTATGATACAAAACATACATATTGTATTGAAGGTTTTGTGATATGTTTTACTATAGCTGTGTTATTTTTATACCATTCATGGTTTACGTATAAGGTATTGACATTTTTTATTCTAGTTTTATTACAAATGTTTATGTTATGTTTAATCGTGTTCATAGGAGGAATGCATTGGACATAGTAAGTGACAGGTGGAGCCCTCTATAGCTCCTCGATGCATCTGTTGGTCTCATGAGACAAACTAGTGTCTAGGCACAATGCCTTGACAAAATCTAATTTTTAGTCTTGACACAAGGCCTTGACTATGAGGTTATGATAGTCTGGAAGTATGGATTCCATCATTATGAATGTGCTTATTGATATTTCATGTTATTATTCGACTAGTAGAATATCCCTGTGAATAATAAAATGGAATTATTTAATTTTATTTTTTCAATATAATGATGAAGTTGAAGTTTAAAAGGATTTTGTTTTAACTATACATTGCCTTAAATGATTATGCTTATTTATGAATGTTTTTGCAATATTGTTATCCTTACTGGGCATCTGAGCTCACCCCTTTCTATGTTTTAATTTTCCCAAGATGTGAAGAAGTATTTTATGACTGACATTCAGGGATAGTCTGAGATGATATGAGTATCGACTATGGAGACTATGTTGTTGTATTTTTTTTCACTTTATCATGAAATGTAAGACTTATGAATGTATCTAGTGTTTAAAAGGCTATTAAATTAATCGGTCTTTCGAGACATGATCTTTTCTGATCATTCCAATGTTAGGTAATAATGAACTGACACTGGGTAAATAGGGTCTGGGTGTTACAGTTGGTATCATAGGATTTTTAAAACAAACCATGGAAGCTATATTTAGATAAACTCCGATTAGAGAACATAGACCTAATATAGAATTTGAGGATCAGTATAGAAGAAATTCCTTGAATTTTTGTATGGTAGAGACTTTGTGAGTTTCTGAGCAATACATACTTGTCTGGATATGAGCAGGTAGAGGAAGATCTAGAATATATGTACCTAGGGGTAAAACCCAAAAACACCGCTTTGACCTAGACTCGAAGAGGAACAGGTGCACAACAACGGGTCTTGCTGCACTCCTTGTTATGAAACTCATAGGAGATATTCTTAGGATAATTCTCATTTTCTTTACAAATAATTATGAAGGGTTTATGAGTATATACTTCCTAATAGAATTTTTTTTATGATTATGGATTATATCCATAAACTTTTTAATTTATGTTTAGTGTTTTACAAGTTTGTATTTATGTATTGTGATCCCTAAACCAATCTATTGTATTCCATTGTTTAGAAATGGCACATAGTGGAAGGAATAGAACCATTATAAATGAATTCACTCCATGTATGGACATCCCTCGTGCTCAAGATAATTATAGTGGAGCTGGTGATACAACTGTTGTTGATCATCTTATCACCATACTGGGACAACTCACTAAGGTTATAAATAATAACCTTACCTATGTGGAGCACCCTGATCCATAGTGTGGAGGATCAATGTTACATCGATTCATGAGGAAACAACCACAAACATTCAACGGGGGTACAAATCCACTATTAACTGAGCAATGGATATATTCCGTAAAAAAATATTCCAAGTATTGGGGAGTAATGAAAGGGAAAAAGTTGTCATGGTAGTTTACCGCCTCACCGGAGATGCTGATCAGTGGTGGTAATTGATTCAAAACACAGAGGTAGATGATGAAGTATCAAATATGGAATGGAGGGAGTTTAAAGATATTTTCTTAGAAAAATACTTTCCTCATGACCATCAAGCAGATATGGAAAGGTAATTTTTGTGTTTGAAGAAAAAAGGAGGATGATAACGTCGCAAAGTATGAGGCTAACATTACAAGGTTAGTGAGGCATGCAACAGATTATATACATAACCCATGAAGTAAGATTGGTCATTTCATTGATGTGTTAGAACCGTTTCTTTGTCGAGCATTAGTCTCACAATCCTTCTCATCATACGAAGATATTGTCTCATGAGCTATCAAGACAAAAAACGAATTCTCTAAGTCTTGTGACTTTAAAGCAAAGAAAGAGTAGAAGAGATCTTCTGAACACACTTGAAATGTAAAAAAGGGGATGAATGGAAAAGTTGAATATCCATACTACAGTAAATGTGGCAATAAACACCCTAGTACTTGGTTGAATGGAATGGGTGTCTATTACATATGTGGTGAAAAAGGCTATCAAGATGGTGATTGCAAGGGGATGAAATAAGCTTCCAATGTTTAATGCTACAATTGTAGGGATATGGTGAATTATGAGAATGAATTTCATAAGCGTCATAGGAACATAACTCAAAAAAGGTCAGGGATCATGGCCAAGCATATTCTATCACTACTGTTGAGGTTGAATCTCTAAAAGACATGGTGGAAGGTAATTTATTGGTTTCCTCATGTTTATCCAATGCTTTATTTGACTCTGGATCATTGCATTATTTCATATCTTCCGAGTTTGAATGGAAAATCAGATATTTTTAATTTGATTTAATAAGGGAGTTGGTAGTCAAAACTCCTAAGGGAAGTATCATTTCTATAATGTTCTGTGAATTAGTTCCCATTAGGGAATATAAATGTACTTACCTTCTGATCCCATTGTCATACCAGAGATTGAATTTGATATAATCCTCAATATGGATTGGATTTCGGACAATGATGAAAATTTTATTATAAGAAGACCGAGGTTACTATTTTTGATGACGATGATAATGAACACCTTATCTTTAGAGCAGAATCGTCACCACCTAATTATTATCAAGATCCACCCCTAGAAGCTCATCTAAATTTAATTATTGGGGAGGGAGAGAGTGAAATGACTGTGGGTGTGGAAAGAAATGTTCAAATAGAGGATGTACCTATTGTGAGAGAATACAATGATTTGTTTCTAGAAGATTTACCTGGACATCCTTCAGAATAAGAAATTGAGTTTTCCATTGATTTAATTCCGGGATCAAGGCCCATATTGAAGACCCCTTATAGAATGGCCACTGTTTAATTAGTGTAACTAAAGAAACATCTAGAGGAATTGAGTAATAAGGGATTTATTCACCATATTTTTTCTCCATGGGGATCCCCGGTCCTTTTTGTAAAAATAAAGATGGATCTATAAGGTTATGTATTGACTACAGGGAGATCAATGCTATAAAAATACAAAAAAAGTATCCCCTACCTCGCAATGATGATTTATTTGACCAACTACATGGAGCTCAATACTTTTCAAAGATTGAACTTCGATCTGGATACCATCAGTTTTGTGTGAAGAATGAAGTCATTCTGAAGACAGCATTTCGAACCAGGTACGGGCATTACGAGGTTACAGTAATGCCTTTTAGATTGACTAATTGACCCTCTATATTCATGGATCTAATTAACATAGTTTTCAAAGAATATCTCGATGATTTTGTAGTGTTCTTTATTGATGATATCATGGTATACTACAAAAGCTATATAGATTGTGAAAATCAATTGTGCATTATCTTGAAGTCTCTAAGAAGGCATGAATTATATGGGAAGTTTAGAAAGTGTGAATTCTGGCTTCAGGAGATTTCTTTTCATGGACATATCGTCTCTAAGGATGAAATCCCTATTGATCCTTCTAAGAGTTGTGCAATTCAATAATGGCCAGGACCAACGAGTATAACAGAGGTACGCAATTTTATTGGTTTAGCGGGTTATTATCGATGTTTCGTCCATAATTTTTCTCTATTGGATAACCCATTAACAAATATCACACAAAAATGGGTTAAATTTGTTTGGACAAAATAGTGTGAAGAATGTTTTAAAGAACTGAAGAGTAGATTAGTCAATGCTCCTATAATGACTCTATCATCAAGGAATGATGGGTTTGTTATTTATAGTGATGCTTCAAAGAAAGGACTTGGTTTTGTCCTCATGTAGAATGATAGGGTTATTGAATATGCATCAGGACAGCTGATAATTCATGATAAAAACTAACCTACTTAGGATCTTGAGTTAGAAGTTGTAATCTTTGCTTTGAATATTTAAAGACACTATCTCTATGGTGAAAAATGTGAGATTTATACTGATCACAAGAGTTTGAAGTATATTTTCTCATAGAAAGAACATAACATGGGGTAAAGTATATGGATTGAACTACTCAAGGATTTTTATTTCACAATACACTACCACACGGGGAAGGCAAATAAGGTGGCAGATTCTTTGAGCAAAAAGGATCATGGAATTTTGATCAAGATTAGAGTTGAAAGGGATCCTTCTTCCATGGATCTAGTGAAGATGGATATAGATTTTACAATGCAAGGTTAAAAATTGATACTTTTTCAACTTGTTGTAAAAACATATTTACTAAAAAGGATAAAAATTTCTCAGGCTGATGATGAGGAGTTTCAATAGAAGTTTAATGCTATGAATAACGAGAGATTGAGCGACTTCATATATGAAGATGGAATTTTGAAATTTGGGAAGAGACTTTGTGTTCTCGATATACCTAATGTAAAAAGTGAATTTTTGGATGATGCTCGTAGTTCCAATTTCTCTACACTCCCTGGGAGAACCAAAATGTATAGTGATTTGAACGAAAATTTTTGGTGGGACAACATGAAAAGAGAGATTGCTGATTTTTCGTCAAGATCTATGGTTTTTCAACAAGTAAAACCTCGAAGGCAACATCCTTGAAGAGTCATGAAACCTATTCCCATACCTGAGTATAAATGGTATAATATTACAATGTATTTGGTCATGGGACTACCAGAGAATCCAAGAAGAAATGATGCAATATGGGTCATTGTTGATTTTCATACCAAGTCAGCACATTTTATTTCTATATGATAAGATTTTACACTTGAACGATTAGAAAGAATATATATTAATGAAGTCGTAAGACTTCATGGAGTACCACTATTGATTGTTTCTAACAGTGATCCCCATTTAACATCAAGATTCTGAAAAATTATTCTGAAAGCCCTGGATACTGAACTTAATTTGAGCACTACCTACCACCCCCAAACTAATGGATAACCAGAATGGACTATTCAAACCTTAGAAGAAATGTTGATATTTTGCTCACTTGACTTTCAGGGTATGTGGGATCAATATTTACCTCTGGAAGAATTATTCTATAACAATAGCTTCTATTCAAGTATTTGTATGGCACCATATGAAGCGTTATATGGAAATAGATGTCACATACCAACATGTTGGGATGATTTTGGTGAAGAAAACTCATAGGCCCAGAACATGCGGGGGAAATGATGGAAACGATAATGGTAATCCAAAACCACAACAAAGCAGCTCAAAGTAGGCAGAAGAGCTATGATGATAACCAAAGGAAGGATTTAGAATTTCAAGTAGGAGATCAAGTTTTTTGAAGATATCTCCATGGAAGGGTGTTATATATTTTGGAAAGAAGGGTAAATTGCATCCCAGGTACATCGTACCTTTTTATATACTAGAATGAATTGGGGCTGTAGCTTACCAGTTGGCAATGCCTCCATGTCTCTCCAAAGTTCATGATGTGTTGCACGTATCACTACTAAGAAAATAAATGCCTGACACGACACATGTACTCACCTATGAGGAAGTAGAACTGGGACCCAATCTGTTTTATTGTGAAGAGTCTATCAAGATTCTTGATACTATAGAACAAGTGATGATAAACTGGACGACTCTTCCAGTAAAAGTTCTATGGAGAAACCATAAGATGGAAGAGGCAACGTGGGAACCCGAGAAACTTATGATGAAGAACCACCCAAGTATTTTTATGCAGTAATATTCTACAAATAATGAGGACAAAATTATTTGATGTAGGGGAGAATTTAACACTCCAAACTTCCATGGTATTCTTCTCTTTGAATAATACAGTAGCATGTGTTGTACGCAACATCGAGTTCTAACACACACCACAACCAATCAAACTAACTGTTATGAATAGTAATACCAACTTTTTGAAATATGATACATTTTATCTTTCAAAATGGTCTTTGTTTTTGGATTTGGAATGTCAAAATTAGCTTAGGGTCAATTGTTTTTTACTTTTCTGAAAACTATCATATTTTGATGAATAGTAAAAATTACTAAATTTTAATTATAAACATCTTTTTTATTATAAATAATAAATAGTTATAAATTAGCAATTTGAGTGGTTTTAAAGGATAAGTAGTTTATATTTTTACCATTTAATCAAATTTTGTTCATTGGACATAATTTCACATTTAAATTGGACATAAGAAAGTGTCGATCTTTTGATAGTTATTATTTCTTAAAAACACACTTTTTGTTTTTACTACGGGATTTAATTTTAAATTAATTTATGCTACTTCTGTGTTTTGAATTTAGAAAAATGGATCCCATATTCAGAAATAGGCTGTCCAAGTTGTATAAATAGATAACTTTTATTTTTTGAAATTTTGAATAATTACTTCTATAAATATTTTATTTACCATGGTTAAAGGGTAAATCTGGTAAATAATGTAAAAAAATAATATTCTAATAATATTAAATTACACCAAAACGTGTCTTAACCCTATTGGATGATATATGTTCGACTATGGGCATCTTGGGGTCGATTTTGGGACCCAATGAAGGCATATGTAATTGATAATGACACTTTATATTAATTAAGTTATAGTAAATACAAAAATGACATATGAATATATATTTTAGAAAAAAAAAATACATAGGGTTATATACGTTATCTTTTTGACTATAAATAATAATTACAAAGATAAAAATATTTCCTATATAATGGTATTTTATATATAATTTTTATACATTGAATAATTAAAGTTATTTATGATACAATAATGATTAATTATTTTCCTTATTAATGATAGAATTAAATAATTGGTATTATAAATGTTAAAATAATAATAATTTGAAAATTTTTATGACATCCACAAATTTTAAAGGTGACTATGACATGTTAGGATTGATTAAAATTATTTAGGTCTATGTAATAATGTAAAGACCCATAAATTTCAAGGAAATATTTTTCTTAATTTATTTGAGATTTTACAAGTACACAGTTTCTGACGGCACCTAATTCTGAGGCCTGGTGTGCCCGTAATCAATTTCTGAAGTTTAGCTCAGGTACGTTCAATGAATGAATGAGCGGGATTTCCTAAATTTTGAACCGGTGCTCGGAATCTAAATTTGAGGGCACCGATGTAACCGTAGCGCTGGTAATTTCTTAAGAGGACTTTTACCGAAGGTGCGTTTTTTTGGGAGGAGTTGTAAAAAATGTGGATTAATTAATAAGTAAAATAAAATTGTGAACAATTTTATTTTATCCATGGAAGTTAAACTCTCTCATGGGAAGTTGTTGGTGGGGCCCACGACCACCCAACTTCCCATGTGTGGTTATGAAGGAGGTGGGGCCCACATGATCCCCCACCTTTTCACATTCCTTAACTCCATAACTTCCCCTTGTTTTTTTAACTCCCCTTTAATGTGAGACCACTCACATACCCCTTTATCATGTTTAATCATGCCAACACACTTAATTAATTATGTGAGTTATGTGTTTGAAATTTAAAATTGAAATGCTTGGCTTGATGTAATAAAATAAGATAATTCTTATTTTATTTTGGGGGGTAAGTTGTTGTGTGAGGATATTGGGGAGATAGAACTCTTTTATCTTGGGAATAACTTCATCCTCATGTGAAATGCTTCAATATTTCCTTGAAGAACATCATATCTTCAACGAAAAACGACACAATGACTCCGGTATCTCCAATACCTTTCTCCTCCGTGACAAGGGAAGAGACCCCGACGCAGGAGTTCCCCAACAACGCACAATCATCTTCTTCTCTCCATCATAAAGAGAAGAGGATGTCTCCTCAGACGCTCTCCGTCGATGTCTATGAAACCATGCCCCGCGATGCCAAATTTTGTGGCGCTTGACAACCGCGAATTACTTTGCGAGGTCGGGGATTGATTTCAAATATTATGGTTTAAATTTTCGCTTTCCTGATGCGGATATTTATTCTTTTTGGGATTCCTATTATCGTTATAACATGAGGACATCAAACCGCCTGAACACTGCCGACCCTCCTCCCTCATTGTTTTTGTTCTTGTTGCGGTACGAACAAAGGTAGCATGGTGCAACGACACTGCACGGGAACATGGAGAATCAGGGAGAAGAAGCGCGGCACCGTCAGGCCGCGCCATTGAGGCTAGACAAGCCCACGGCCGGAGTGGGGCCCCAACGAAGGGGCGGGGCGCCGTCGTGCTGCGCTGGAGAACCATGAAGACACTACAGCTAGAGTGGGGCCGCGGTGGAGGGGCGCGGCGCCACCTCACCATGCTGGTCAGACCAAGGCCACAACCTTTGGCCTCAGTAGAGCAGCGAGCGGTGGCTGGAACCACCGGCCGCAGGCGTGTCGGAGGTGCAAGACCACAGGGTCCTGAGGCAGCAGCATGACCGGCCAGCCGGGCCGGCCGATCAAAGAAGGCCGGGGTCGTAACCCTCAGATTTCCAAAGGAGTGGCCCCCCATGTGGGACCACCGTTTAAAAAATGGTGGGCAGTGCGCCCCCCCTTCTGTGACATCTCGGCCAGCGCCGAGCTGGCCATGCGGGCCGCAGCCATGCCAGGCCGCCTGGGTGGGGCCGGGCCGCGCCCTCCCAGCCGTGCCACACCATATTGGGCCAAACCCAGACCCGGGTCGGGTCACCCAGTTCGGTCCGACCCAGGGGGTCTTGGGCCGGGTCGGTCTGAGCCCAAAACCCCCTAAAAATCGGACAGTTCATTTAAATGCCCGTAACATGGGTTACGGACCTCTGATCGATGCACCATAAGTTGTGATGCGATACTTGGATCGAGACATTCATTTTTTTATATTACAATCAAGGTTTTGGAGAACTTTGGGGATGGCGGGGTTGGTTCAAACACGAAACCAACCGGGCCCTCGGAGCGGAAACGCTTATAACATGAGCTCCGGAGGTCCGATTGACATGTCGTCGACATTTTTAGATTACTCATAGTGAGACTGACCTTTTTTCATACTCCTCTTGAGGTTTTGACACATTTGGAGTATAGTCGGGTTGGTTTTGACTTAAAAACCAACCGGGCCCCTATAACGAAAAAGCCAATAACTCTCAGACTGGGCATCCTATTGACGCGCCGTCTATCATGTTGAGTTCCCTATGTTGATACTAAACTTTGGGATACATAAACTCTGGAATACGTGTCAGTTGATGTATCGACCCCCTCGGCTCATGCAGTGGACCCTACCGGAAATGAGCATGTTGTGTGCGGGAACCCTAGAGCTGGTTGCGACTACGACGATGATGACGACTGCACTGAAATCCTCTGTGGGTTCGGCAGCGACGGTGACGGAACTGATATCCTCTGTGGTTTCGGTAGCTAAGAAGACCGTACTGAAATCCTCCATGGGTTCAACGGCAATGACTACTGTTCTTGTATACTACGTGGGTCTGGCAGTATTACCGTTCTTGTATCCTACTTGGGTCTGGAAGTATTTAACCTCTGTTGTAGTATCCTATGTGGGTCCAACAGAGTAGCTGGACTTGTATCCTACGTCGGTCTGATAGCTTAGCTAGTTTAGTATCCTATGTGGGACCCATCTTAGATGTATCATTGGCTACATCTGATCATCTCTATCAATATACTAAAAGTATACCTGTGTGAGATGAGTCTTGACTTTCAATCATTATCTTCGATATGATTGTCTTTCTTTCCTATATGGATTCTGTTGTTCATTAATGTATGGATTGGATTGTAATATCCTGTGTGGACATGATTGAAATTGGGTACAGATGTTGGAGCCGAACTGGAATTGATGACTTAGGTATATGTATTGGCATATACCTAAGTAGTGTTGGATGTTATTTCGTGATTGTATCTTTCCTTTGTGGATTATCCTTTGCAGCTTTCGGGAGAACTTCGGGGGTCTCGAGGTCCCAATTGAGTAGCGTATACACACCCCTGCATGGTCTATGCTTGTAATACATTGTGTTGGATGCAGACGATGGACAATGCTGATCGTGGTTGAGGCTTGTGGAGCAGGTCGGTACCTGGAGGTGGACCACTGGGCGGGACGTACACGGAGCGGACGGCTGGTCCCGAGGAGTTGTGGATGCTATCTGTACCCACCCTGTAGGTGGGAATTCCAGTGGACGGCTCGACATTTTTGCTTTACTTTCAGTTGCTATAATTTCATTCCAGTTGTACTTTACTTTCAGTTTGGGTTTCTATTCTAGCACATTTAATTTCCGCACTTACTATTGTACCGAGTTTTACATAGTGTTTACTCTCGCTTGCTCACTCTATAGAGGTTGTTTACATTATAAGGAAATTCCTTCCCCTTTTAATTGGGATTTACGCCTTGGGTGCTAGTCTCCAGCCCCTGGCCTATGGAAGGCGGGCTTGGGGTAGTCACGACACTGGTCCCGAGGACGTGTCGTGACAAATTGGTATCAGAGGAGTTCAGTTCTAACATAGAACTCTGGACTCTAATCTTTCTCCAATTTGAAGAAATAGTGTTAACGTTATTGAGTGTGGTTATCAGTCCAGGTATTCTAGTGTTGGTGCGGTAGCCGACGTATCCGTACACCAGGACCCTGACTTCTGATTTTCGACTCAATGCACGAAAACATTGATTGCATGTGTGTTTCAAAAGTTTTATTTGTGATTAATTTTTGTCAGATCACCAGGTATACTGTTTTGACCGTGGCGCAACTATTTCTTTTCAGGATGGCCCAATGATGGCATCCATCTAGGGTTCTGAGCTTTGTGCGAGACGACATCCCACCGAGCGACGAGGCCTCGGTGCGGGGCCCTTTTTTAGCGGAGGCACCAGCGGTACCACACCCCGTCGAGCCACCGATGCCACTAACCCCAGCCGCTGGGAGAGCATGTTGCCTTAGTGCACTGCACGAGTTTCAATGTTAGAGACAACCCAGGTTCCATAGGGAGATGGACCCTCAGGTATCCGAGGATTGGTTGGAGGATGTAGTTAGAGTTTTTAGGCTAGTGGGGACCCTCGTTGACCTGATGGTGATCCTTGTAGCGAGCCTCCTGCACGCGGAAGTAGGCAAATGGTGGAGCTTGATGCTCCAGGTGCACGACGAGGCATCTCTTCTCTGGACGGACTATGAGAGCATCTTTTACTTAGAGTTCTTCCCAGCCACCCTATGTGCGGTGCACATTCAAGAGCTACTACAGCTACGGAGGGCAGTATAATAGTAGCCCAATACTCGATGAGATTTACAGATCTGTCGTGCTATTCGAAGGACATGGTACGAGACCCATTCTTCTAGGCCCAGACCTTCGAGAAGGGACTGAACCATTAGATCCGAGCATCGATGATCTCCCTCAGCATTCCAACACAGGAAGGAGTACAGGAGCGGGCCCTTTTCATAGAGACCTTTCTTGTTAAGCCTACACTAGTAGAGAGACCTACCGCAGGGCGGCATGTAGCAGAGTCATCTACAGCTGGACGTCGGCAGATGTCACAGGGGTCCAGGCGGACCAGACCATCAGGCGGATGACCTCAAGACACTTGATCAGAGATGCGGGGCACCCAGTGCAGAGCCAGCCTTCTGAGGACCAGACAGTTCTTCACATGTGGTGAGTAGGGCCACATGGCTCGTGACTGCCCGACCCGCTATGTAGAGGAGCAGCAGACGGTTGAGGGGCCACCCAGGTAGAGGGAGAGGGTCTACCGTAGCGGTCCGCTGGGTGTAGGCGGACGAGGTGGAGGAGCTGGACGAGAATCAGGTGGTGGGAGATGCTTTGAGGCTTTACCAGCACCACCACCAGGAGGTCCACCCTGACCACAGGGAGTTGGCGGGCAGAGACAGTCCCACCTTCAGGCAGCAGAGGCCTATGACCACGGCTCACCAAAGATGATTCGAGGTACTAACTATGTCTACTCCACCCCTACTTCAGTTATTATAGACATAAGAGTGAGTCATTCTTTTATTGTCGATTCCCTTGTTCGGAGCTTGGAGATTCTGACGGAGCCGTTGGCTCGATCCTTACGGCTAGAGACTCATACGGGAGCAGAGTCGACGATTACGCACTAGTGCCAGCAGTGTGACCTTACTCTAGGAGGAGAGAGCATCGGCTGTGATCTTCTTGTAGCGGTGTGGAGGCCTTACGACATCGTATTGGGAATGGATGGGTTATCTACAATCCATTCTCTAGATCGATTGTATTACGCGCAAGGTGCGATGTGTTCGCACCGATGGGAGCAGGTTCACCTTCACCGGCGAGAAGGGAACCTTAGCAGTGCAGGATAGACTCACGCAGAGGAGAGGACAGCCGATCACTGATATGTTTTCTAGCCTCATCCTAGAGTAGTTGACGTGAAGAGTCCTAGTTTTCCTACAGTGGTGGATCAGTATGCAAACGTTTTCTCTGATGATGTTCTAGGACTACCTCCTCGCAGAGAGGTAGAGATCTATATTGACTTGTACCCCGGGACATCTCCGATATCCACTCCAGCATATCGGATGAACCCTGCTAAGCTTCGAGAGCTACGAGTATAGTTAGAGGACTTGCAGGGAAAGGGATTCATCCGACCCAGTGTTTCACCCTGGGCTTCCCCGATATTGTTCACCAAGAAGGTGGACGGGAGCTTGCGATTGTGTGTCGATTATCGTCTCTTGAACTAGGTGACCATGAGGAACAAGTATCCGCTATTGAGGATTGACGACCTCTTCTATCAGCTCAAGGGAGCACGGTGGTTCTCAAAGATAGGCCTCAGATCAAGCTATTATCATCTCAGAATTCAGGACAAGGACGTATAGAAGACGACCTTCAGATGTCGGTATGGCCATTATGAGTTCCTGGTTATGACATTTGGAATAACCAATGCCCCATCAGTGTTCATGGGCCTCATGAACAGGATCTTTCAGCCATACCTCAATAGATTTGTCATGGTCTTCATCGATGACATATTTATATACTCGACCACTAAGGAGGAGCACACATATCACTTGTGGGTTGTACTGGACACACACTGAGAGCACCACCTTTATGGTAAGATCTCGAAGTGTCAGTTCTGGTTAAGTGAGGTCCACTTAATGGGACATGTCATCTCTGAGGCGGGAGTTGCAGTGGTCCCTTCGAAGATCGATGCAGTTCTAGTTTGAGATCCACCCAGAAGCATGAAGAAGGTGTAGAGTTTCTTGGGGCTAGCTAGGTACTACCGAAAATTCATTCCAGACTTCTCCAGAGTTGCGGCACTGCGTTAAGATTAGAAAAAGAAGGGGGAACCCTTCATGTGGTCAGATAGATGTCAGCAGATCTTCCAGAAGCTGAGAAAGAGATTGACCAGCACACCTATCTTGAGGCTACCGGAGGGGGGAGTAGGGTACGTAGTCTACTACGATACATCAGGGATGGAACTTGGATGTGTACTGATGGAGGAGTGAGTATTGATCGCCAATGGATCAGGATATTTGAGGCAGCATGAGCAGAACTACGCTACCCATGACCTGGAGTAGGTAGTAGTGGTCTTCGCTCTGAAGATGTGACGACACTATCTGATGGGAGAGCGCTTTATAGTCTACTCTAACCACCGGAGTCTCAAGTACATCTTCTCGCCGAAGGGCCTGATCCTAAGACAGTAGTGATTGCTCGAGTTCCTCCATGACTATGACTTTGATATAGTATATACTCCTAGAAAGGGGAACGTAGTATCTGATGCTCTCAGCAGGGGGACGAGCATTCAGCTACTTGGAGAGGCGACGGAGTAGCTACCCGCTTTGAAGATATCCTTCGTGGATAGAGATGGAGCAGCCCTTCTTCAGTCACTCACAATCACTCCTCCACTACTACAGCAGGTCAGAGAGGCACAACATGGGGACGTTGACTGTGAGAAGCGTCGTGCACAGATATCCTCAGAACATGCTGCTGATATATTCTCTATAGAAGGAGAGCATGATGTTATTTTTAGAAGATGTACCATGGTACCAGCTGCTTTATGGGTGGAGGTGCTGAGGGAGTTTCACACTCCCCCTTTAGTGGTACAACCAAGAGTGGCAAAGATGTACCAGGATCTCCGACGACAGAACCGGTGGCCGGGTATGAAGAAGGATATAACAGAGTTCGTTTCTCGATGCCTCACCTTCCAGAAGGTGACGACAGAGAACCAGGTACTAGGAGGCTTGGTATAACCCTTGGAGGTCCTAGATTGGAAGTGGGATGGGATCTCTATGGATTTCCTGACTGGACTTCCACGTACTTCCAAAGGTCACGACTCCATTTGGGTGATTGTCGACCGACTCACCAAGTCGGCTCACGTCTTTCTAATTAGAGAGCAGGGCTCAGTAGAGGGATTGGGACGTCTCTACATTCAAGATATTGTACAGCATCATGGTGTGCCATCATCTATCGTCTCTGATCAAGATGCTCGCTTTACTTCCCGACTTTGGAAGGGGTTGGAGGAGGCATTCGGGACGCAACTACATCTGAGCACCGCCTTTCACCCACAGTCGGATGGTCAGAAAGAGAGGACCATTCAGACTCTAGCAGAAATGATCCATGCATGTGTCCTTGACTTTGGTGGCATCTGGGAGGACCACCTACCCTTGGTGGTGTTTTTGTAAAACAACAGCTACCACTCCAACATCGGGATGGAACCATTTGAGGCATTGTATGAACGACCTTGAAAATCACCTCTGTGCTGGACAGACCCCAGGGAGTCAGCACTTGTGGGACCGGAGATGGTCCAAGCCATGACAGAGAGGGTCCAGGTCATCCAGGAGCAGATGAGGACAGCTCAGAGCCGGCAGAATTCTTATGATGACAGGAGGCGGAGACCACTAGAGTTCGAGGATGGAAACCACATTTTCTTATGTGTCTCATCTCGATGTGGATTACAGATATTTGGCTAGGGTGGAAAGTTATATCCACACTTCATCGGACCATTTCAGATTCTCAGCAGGATAGGAAAGGTGGATTATTGCCTGGTTCTACTACCTCAGTTGCACCGGGTGCACGACGTCTTCCACATATCTCAGCTGAGGAGATATATCCATGACCCGATGCATATCATAGACCATTGGGAGATGGACATCGATGACGGTGTGACTTTTGCGGAGGTCTCGGTGGAGATCGAGGATTCATAGGAGTGGGTCCTACGTGGGCGGTCGATTCCTCTATTGTGCATCAGGTGTCAGCATGGGAACCTCCAGGAGAGCACTTTGGAGCGGGAGGCTCAGATACGTGCTCAGTACCCACATTTGTCTCCCTAGTTTTTATGTATCTTTACAGGGACGTAAATCCCTGAGGTGGAAGTAATGTAAAGACCCGTAAAATTTCAAATAAATTTTTTTCTTGGTTTCCTGGGGATTTTACAAGTACGCAGTTTCTGACAGCACCTGATTCTGAGGCCCGGTCTGCCCGGAATCAATTTCTTAAGTTTATCTCAGGTACGTTCAGTGAACGAACTAGAGAGATTTCCTAACATTTGTACCGGTTCTTGGAATCAAAATTTGAGGGCAACGAAGGAGCCACATCACCGGTAATTGCTTAAGAGGACTTTTACTGAAGATGTGTTTCCTTGGGAGGAGTTGAAAAAAAATGTGGATTAATTAATAACTGAAATAAAATTGTGAAAAATTTTATTTTATCCATGGAACATAAACTCTCTCATGGGAAGTTGTTTGTGGGGCCCACGACCACCAAAATTCCCATGAGTGGTTATGAGGGAGGTGGGGCCCACACGATCCCCCACCTTTTCACATTACTTAACTCCATAACTTCACATTGTTTTTGTTAACTCCCCATTATTGTGAGACCACTCACCTCCTCCTCTCTTCTATTTAATCATGCCAACACACTTAATTAATTAAGTGAGTTTTTCATTTGAAATTTAAAATTGAAATTCTTGGCTTGATGTAATAAAATAAGATAAGTATTATTTTATTTTGGGGGGGGGGGTAGTTGTTGTGTGAGGATATTGGGGAGATAGAAATGTTTTCTCTTGGGAAGAACTTCATTCTCCCGCGAAGAGCTTCAATTCTTCCACGAAGAATGTCATCTCTTCAATGATGAATGACTCAACGACACCAGTATCTCCATTCCCTTTGTCCTCCATGATAAGGGAAGAGACACCGACGTGGGAGTTCTCCAACAACATGCAATCATCTTCTTCTCTCCGTGATAATGAGAAGACAACGTCTCCTCAGACACTCTCCATCGACGTCTATGGAACCAAGCCCCGTGATGCCATATTTTGTGGCGCTTGACAACCACGAATTACATTGCGA
This sequence comes from Viscum album, assembly GCA_963277665.1. Taxonomy (NCBI): domain Eukaryota; kingdom Viridiplantae; phylum Streptophyta; class Magnoliopsida; order Santalales; family Viscaceae; genus Viscum; species Viscum album. Next base: position 1,937,230,447 of record OY728165.1, read on the forward strand.
GGTAGGGGTATGAGTTCAAATATTATGGATTAAATTTTCATTTTCTTGATGAGTATATTCAATCTTTTTGGGCCGCCTATTACCGTTATAATGGGAGGAGGTCGGACCGCATGAACACGACCGAACCTCTTCCCTCTTTGTTGTTGTTCTTGTTGTGGCACGAACAAAGGCAGCGCGGTGCAACGACACTATGTGGGAACATGCAGAATCACGGCGATGAAGCGTGGCACCATCGCGCTATGCCGTTGAGGCCGAACAAACCCACGGCCAGAGTCGGACCGCAACAAAGTGGTGGGGCGCCGTCGTGCCGCGCCGGAGAACCACGAAGACACCATGGCCAGAGCGGGGCAGCGGTGGAGGGGTGCGGAGCCATCATGTCGTGGAGGATGGAACAAGGCCGCAGCCTTTGGCTGCGGCGGAGTAGGGAGCGGCGGCCGGAACCACCGGCTGCCGGCGCGTCAGAGGGGAGGGACCGCGGGGTCCCACAGAGGTAGCACAGTCAGCCGGCTTGGCCAGCCGATTGAAGAAGGTTGGGGGTTGTAACCCCCAGCTAGCCAAAGGGGATTCCCCCCACGTTGGGCCTCCGTTTCAAAACAGGGGGTAGCGCCCCCCCCCCCTTTCGTGACAGCTCGGCTAGCGCCGTACTGGCCATGCAGGCCGCGCTGGCTGGGCCGGGCCACAATAGGTGGGTCGGGCCACACCCACACGGCCAGGCCGCGCCCTGTTGGGCCGGACCCGGACCCGGGTTGGGTCGATCCAGGGGGTCTTAGGTCGGGTCGGTTCAGGCCCAAAACCCCTAAAAACCGGACAGTTCGTTTAAATGAATGTAACATGGGATACAAACCTCTGATCGATGCACTGTCAGTTGTGATGCGATCCTTGGATCAAGACGGTTGTTTTGGTATATTACACTTAAGGTTTAGGAGAACATTGTGTATGGCCGGGTTGGTTCGAATACGAAACCAACTGGGCCCTCCGAATGGAAATTATTATAACTTGATCTCTGGATGTCTGATTGACATGACATGGACTTTTTTGGATTCATATTAGTGAGACGGACCTTTTATCTCACTACGCTCAAGGTTTGGACATATTTGGAGTATGTTTGGGTTGGTTTTGACTTAAAAACCAACCGGGCCCCTATAACAAAAAAGCCAATAACTCTCAGACCAGGCGTCCGATTGACGCGCCGTGTGTCATGTTGAGTTCCCTATATCAAGACAAAACTTTGGGATACCTCATCTCCAGACTACATGTCAGTTTATGTATCGACCCCCTGTCTCATGGAGAAGACCCTCCCATAAATGAGCATGATGTGTGCAGGAACCCTAGAACTGGCTGCTACTTCAACGACGATGATGACTGCACTGAAATCCTCCGTGGGTTCGGCAGCGATGAAGACTGCACTGAAATCCTTTGTGGGTTCGGCAGCGATGAAGACTGTACTGAAATCCTCTGTGGGTTCTACGGAGATGACTACTGTTCTTGTATCCTACGTGGGTCTGGTTGTATTGCTATTCTTGTATCCTACGTGGGTCCGGCAGCATTTGACCTCTGTTGTAGTATCCTACATGGGTCCGACAGAGTAGCTGGACTTGTATCCTACGTGGGTCTGATAGCTTAGCTATTTTAGTATCCTACGTGGGTCCCAACTTAGATGAATCAGTGGCTACATCTGATCATCTCTATCACCTTATGAAGAAGTATAGTTATGTGAGCTGAGTCTTGACTTTCAATCATTATCGTCGATATGATTGACTTTCTTTCCAATGTGGATTGTGTTGTGCTTTCCTGTGTGGATTGGGTTGTACAATCCTGTGTGGACGTGATCGAACTTGGGCTCGGATGTTGGAGCCGAACTAGAATTGATGACTTAGGTATATGTATGGTCATATACCTAAGTAGTGTTGGATGTTATTTCATGATTGTATCTTTCCTTTGTGGATTATCCTTTGTGGATTCTAGGAGACCATCGGGGGTCTCGGGGTCCCTACTGAGTAGCGTATACTCACCCCTCCACGAGCTATGCCAACACTACGTTGTGTTGGATGCAGAGGATGGACAGTGTTGATCGTGGTTGAGGTTTGTGGAGCAGGTTGGTACCTGGAGGTGGACCACTGGGCGGGACGTACACGGAGCGGACGGCTGGACCCGAGGAGCTGAGGAGGCTATATGTACCCACCCTTCAGTTGGGACTTCCAATGGACAGCTTGACATTGTTGCTTTACTTTCAGTTGTTGTATTTTCATTCCAGTTGTACTTTACTTTTAGTTTGGGTTTGTATTCTGTCCCTATTACTTTCTGTACTTACTATTGTACCCAGTTTTACTTAGTGTTTACTTTTGTTGGCTTACTCTGTGGTGTTTGTTTACTTTATAAGGCAATGCCTTCCCCTTATCATCAGGATTTACACTTTGGGTGCTAGTCACCAGCCTCCTTCCTATGGAAGGTGGGCTTGGGGTAGTCATGGCACGGGTCTCGAGGACGGGTCGTGACAAATAATGTTGTTAGAAGTTTAACAAAAATAAATTATTAAATAATCTCAAAATTGATATAAAAGAGTTTTTAAAACAAATATTATATTATTAATTGATATTCTATTCCAATGAATATAAGGTTCGGCCAAATGACTTATATAATGATATCTATATCAATAATGAACAATGTGGGTTTCTATTGGAAGTATATAGTATGTTTATTAACCATATAATATAAAAATACAAAGAGACATGGAATATGTCAAACTCTTTAACTAAGAGTTAAATCTAAACAATAAGGGTAAAATAGTGACCCAAACCTAACAAAAACATATTAGTTGAGTGGTTTTAGACCCATACGACCATATACTTTAAATAATCCACTTCAGGGCCATTATAAATTGAAAATGATTTTATTATAAAATAATATTTATAACATTACCTAAGGTGCCCCTCACCCCTCTTATAAAAGTGAACTCCACCTTCTCTCTAATTCACACCTTCAAAGCCTTTTGGCATTGCAAAACTCTTACTAAATACACACTAAAATTTCCACCCTTAATCCTAGAGGCCTTACTTTAGTTAGAAAGCCATCTTATGGATCCCTTTTGATCAAACAAAAGGAAGAACCCGAAGAACAGGTAATAATTTCACCACCCTCTTTCAAGTTCTTTTCTTCTTCCACATCTTATTTATTTTTTATTTCCATTATAAAAAAATAAATATAGAATCTTCTATATACTATTATGTTATATTCATTATTCTATCCATCCTTTGAATGACATGTCACCATATGTGCATACATACGACTTACCGTCTAGATGTCATGGTGTAATTGTTATTCAATACATTATTATTTGGATTGGAATAATAATGATACGTAATTGATGTAAATAATGAATATAACATGGTAATGATTCTAAATATTTTATATACCATCTAATTATATATTTTTTTAATATCAAATGAATAATATGTTCTCTTGTGTGTACATATAGATTACCGTCTCCACAAACACGATGAGATTCATTCCCCATCGTATCCATTCAAGACTAATTTTCATTTAATGATTAAAAATAATGTTTAAAGACTTGATATCATTCTATATATGAATAAGATACATCCCATCCATAAAAAAATATTACTCATATAATAATGAATATAAATTGAAATGAATCAGTTAACACCTGAAACGACGATAATACAAAGATATTATTAACAAAGCAATGTTAAAAGATCATATATGTTATCATATTAATGTATATGATTTTATATAATTTAAAAATAATTGGATCACAACTATAAATGAGGTTAACCTATCCTTGACCAAGTAAAATTACAAGGTAAGGGTAAATTTTACAATCTCTTTATTATTCGACGTTGTTTATACATAATTATCTACTAGGATCTCCTTATCATCCACATCCATGTTTCTTAAATATTTATATCAAAACATTTTTACTATTTACTAGACTATGGGTTAATGTAATTTATACCCTTTTTTGACTTTTTATAAAAAAATTGAAAGGAATCTTTCCATCATTTTCCAAATGAGGTCCTTCTTATCCTTTTCGACAAAATTAAGGTAAGAATGTCTTTTTTAACTTATACATCAGGTGCGGCTATTTTCAGCCGTTATAAAATAATTTAATCTTCCCTTACAAGACTATAAGAATATTTTCAATGTAAATGTTTTATTTTATAATTTTGTGACTTTTAAATGATTTTTTTTTAAAAAAAGAGATATTTCGATCAAATAGTTTTGATTTCATCTATTTCAATATCCTTTGATGGATTTATGATTATTTAAAGTTTATTTATTATGATACAAAACTTCCATATTGTATTGAAGGTTTTGTGATATATCTAACTGTGGATGTGTTATTTTTATACCATTCATGGTTTATGGATAAAGTATTGACATTTCTTATTCTAGTTTTAATACAAATGTTTATGTTAAGTGTAAACCTATTCATATGAGGAATGCATTGGACTTAGTAAGTGACAGGTGGAGCCCACTACAGCTCCTTGATTCATCGGTAGGTCTCATGAGACAAACTGGTGTCTTGGCACAAGTCCTTGACAAAATCTTATTTGTAGTCTTTGAAAAAGGCCTTGACTATGTGGTTATGATAGTCTGACATTAGGAATTCCATGATTATTAAAGTTGTTTTTGATATTGAATGTGATTATTTGAGTAGTAGAATATCCATGTGAATATGTAAATGTAATTATTTCTTTTAATTTTTTCCATTTTATGTTGTAGTTCAAGTTTAAAAAGGCTTTTCCTTTAGTTATACACTGCTTTAATTGTTATTGATTATTTATGAAAGGTTAAACTATATTGTTATCCTTATTGAGCATCTGAGCTCACCCCTTTCTATGTTTTTTTTACGTACGATGTGGAGAATTATTTTATGAATGACCTTCAGGGATATTCTGAGGGGATACGATTGTGAACTATGGAGACTATGTGGTTGTGGTTTTTCAGTTTAACATGTAATGAAAGACATATGGATGTATCTAGTGTTTTTAAGGAAACTAAAAAAATCGGTCTTTAGATACTTGAGATTTTTTATCATTCCAATGTTATGTAATAATGAGCCGACTCTGGGTAACTGGGGTTGGGGCATTACATTAATATACAATGATCATATATATGATCATTACATGAGAAATCGAGTCATAAGACTCCATATAGACCACCAATTTGTGACACCGACTAAAAACACTTGAGTATTTCATGGTCCTCCTAGTGGTGGTGGTGAAATTATCCAATAAATGAATCCCCTACCAAAATATCCTTTATCCAATGCTACACCTAATCCTCTTCAAGCACTTCCTCTATGGGGGGATCTTACTGCATTTCCTGGAATTTCCATGATCACAACTTTACGTATTCTATAATGGTCCATCCACTATCATCCTTCCCACCTTAGTATGTGGGGTGAGGATTTATATACCATCTCACCCCAATAGTCACATTTATTTAATCTCTCATATCTAGGAAAACCTATTCATTTTTATGTTATATATGTTGCATGACTATGTGCCTATGTTCAGCCATGGGAATTTATCATATGGAAAGACCCTACTGATTTGGGATTTCTAGATTCTATAAATGATTCAACCATTTGACATGTACTTCCATATCCCCATGCATAGCATCCCACAAATAAAAATATCTCAACAACCATAAAATGATCTAGAACTCTAGAATATGTGGGAATGAACTATGGTAACACACTCAAACAAATATCTATGTGTATACCCTTCTAAAAATACTAATACCCTAAGTAAGCATCGTAAACCATGGTGAGTTAGTTTTGAATAAGGTTAGTGATCCTTGTGGCTTATTCATAAACATTCTTCCCTATTATCTTTTGCTCAAAAATTAACCAAATATGAACTAAACACAATCCTGAGGGGTAGTAATTCACATGAAATTGATATTATAAGTTTTACGATGACATTGTAGACTCACCAAGAGTCTGTATGAGTAGACTTATCTAGCACCCAACTACTCCGTGTAAATGAATGGATGGTAGCACAACCATTTAATTAGATGGGGTACATACTAGTTCGAAAAATCAGCTCACTTACTCAATAAAATCCAATGTTTCCATTGAATATGTCTCACTATGGCACCTTGGCGTCCTTTAGTGCTGTAAATTGATGATTATGATAATCTAATAGAAATCATCAACCTACTATGTGGGTAGAATCTTCGACGTGATAGTTTGGGGTACTTCTATCTACCCACATGGAGGAATTATCTCACATTATGGGCCTTAAACTAAAGTATTATCACTCATTGGATCTAAAAAATGATCTATAATTGGTAAACTCATAATATTTCTTCATTGATGAATCAATAAAATAATCAATACATAAAATTTTTATATGATCATAGATATATGCAGGGATCTTACACAAGATGGATAGTCAAAGGACTCAATATTATATGATTCATATACCAATATTCCCTATAACTAATATCTCGATATAAAGATTCAATAAGTATATTTTCATAGGCCTAGTCTATGGATATTCCATCCCCCTTTCCAACATTGGGTCCCCTGGCCTATAGTTCACACTCAAGACAATATGAAATTGTCACCCTAAGTCCCAACCAATCCTTGTAAGGGGACAAATCCAAAATCTATCATAAGAAATTAACTACTCTAATACCGCTATCTAATGACCCAACAAAATGGGACCCTCCTGGAAGGTGGAAAACCATGCATCTACAACCCCAATACCACATCCATATAGAAGGGGATAGAGATTAGTGCTGAGAAGGAAAAACTAAAATGTGAGGCTTTTCTTGGAGTACATGTATGGATCCAACCAACCATCTGCATAAAAAATTCCAGAGGAATAATAATAATAAATAGTATCATATGGGGTAAAATTCATGCATGTGATATCCAATAGTAAATAAAAAACCATGTTAAAGTGAAATCTAATATAAAACTGTGAAAGTAGACACCCAAGCAGAGAAAATGTCCCAACCTAATAATAATTGAAATAATATAATTCTTATAGAGAATGAATCATGATCTCCAATCCCCAACCAATACACTAGGTCAATTAACTAGACTATCCCTATGATCCCTAGAAATCATCTATAATCTATCCATTATCTATATAAGACTTGACACTTGTGGGTAAATCCCATTTTAGGGAAATTATATTCATTCCTAGTAGGGAGTTCTTAAAACTCAATTTGGGGAAATAAAAGACATGATAAATACGATCAACACACCTAAAAGAAAGAGGGAAGGGAAACCCCAACAACAAATATATATATTCTCATATAAGAAACCCATCTTGGAGAGAAAGGCAATACCCATCCCATATCCTCTCTTAGGTCTTTGCGTCTTCCCTTAGATCTAATAAGTTCATCTATGAGGCCAATCATCTCATGTTTTTGAATAAGTATGCATGTGGAGGTCCCACACCTCATCATTATGTTGAATATTCAAGGGGGGACAATCATAATGTATATAACTAATCGCTAATGTGTCATGGTTGTTCCAAAAAATAAGTAGATATAGTATCTTCCTACTAATATGTTTGGGGGTTCCACTCCATAGATATACAGAGGACCCATGCCCTACTCCATTGGGTGGGTACCACTAAATTGGGAGATAAAGGGAACATTACCTAGTGTATCAGGGGGTTCCACTCAATCATGTTCAATGAGTATGGGGGCCCAAACCCCTATATGATAGGGGGTTCCAAAACCGACCTCTCTCTAATGATTCTTACTGATAACTATCGTATTCATGTATTTCATAAAGAGTCATCTAGTTCATGACATTCCATGTCAAGTCAAAAAATCCACTACGAAGGCTACAATTATGTTCTACACATAAAACTACTTAGGATAATTTACTTGTTCGACAAAATAAGAGTCCATATAAAGGGGATACAAATGTTTTATTTTTCTAAATATGGGTGTACCCGTATTGTAAGGGGTACACATGGAATTGGTTCCCACATCGTTACCCGGTGGTGTTATCCTATGGAAATAGCTCATTGGACATGTCACCATGCATGGAATGTATGTGGCCCACATTGTGTGTGTCATCCACCCAAGGAATTCTCATGTTCTCATGTTTGTGCCCATGTCTTATAGGAGATGTCGTGTTCCTGTTCATGTACGGATACCATCACATGATCATGTACTTCCAAAGTACATGGTGTGTCCTAACACATAGAATCCTAGACATGTACATTTAGAACATGGCCCAGCCATCAATGTATGGTCACATGGAATGTGGGACCATCCACATCACATATGATCATTATCTCTTCCCAAAAACCTAATTCTCTACCAGGAGGTACAACACGGTATGTGTTCATCAGACTACCCTCTGTGTAGGCTATTTTTCTATATAAGGTCGTCTCTTCATAAGGATTCATGATATGATGCCACCACTACTATTAATACTTTTTATCCACCCAAAACTAGTGGGGCATGTATTTGACCATCAATATCGGTCCTCTAGTGGTTGGAAATCAGATCCCAATTACCTACGACGGTATGTCTCACATCCCATATACACAATCTATAGAAATAATCACATTTATACCACAAAGAATATTTATCCAACCTTAAATCATCATCTCAAGCACCATTCTCACATCCACCATTAATCCAGGGATTTCATTTTATTCGAACCCACCCCTAAAAGGTTAAACCCCAATAACATATTCCAACAACAAGGGTCACAAAGAATTATGGGGTAAAAGAAGAATAACAATGGTGATAAAAATAATTAGACAATAATTATATGAAAATGATTATAAATTATGGAAATATAAAGTGAGATCATGGACTTAGAAATAACAAATTTAATAAAACAATTTTCTCAACAATGTCTTGATGATAATAGTGGGAAAACATGGAATCATAAGCAGATAATAAAATAACCATAATAAAACATTTAACCAATGGAGGAATAAACAATTAAATATCCATACCTTGATTATATATCAATTTTTGGAGAATAATGTGTTCCCTAGTTATGTGGATGATCCAATATGTCTACATTCTGATGATCCTCCATGATCTGATCAGAATCATTGTTTGAGGTCAATTTTCCAATGAAGGCCATTAGAGTTTCTCTCAATTCAAATAGGTTTTATATGGGTAAACATGTAGAATGTTTATAATGGATTATTTTTGAAAGATTTAAACATGTTGTTCTATGAAAAAAAATTCTCCTTTTCTTTTAATTAAATGCAATTTCCAACAACTGCCTCAACTATGTGTGTGTCATTGATCAACCTTAGGTCATCCCTAGGGAAGACACCATGCATCGAGTTTAACCATAGTCTCAATTTTTTTTATCTAAATATCCATTTAAGAGGTATTAATTTATTTTTGAAAAAAAAATTTCTCATGAAAATTGCATAATTAGTATTTTTATTAAATAAAATCTAGCCTCATCGAGCCTTGGAATGTCACAACATCTCAATACCTGGCTCCAAAAATATTTCATAAAAATTTTCAAATACGTACAAAGAATATAATGGACCCTATAAAAATTTTATGTAAAAAATCTATATTAGGTATGAGTTTCGGTTTTTATGCTTTTCACCTTTATGAAAATGATTTTTAAACCATGTATGGTCCTCAGGGAAACTATGTTATCACATTTTAATTGTTCATGTTGGAATGTATGGTTGGGCATGTAACCCCCAAATTGTTTTCTAAAATATTTTCATTTAATAATATTAACTCTTAATTACCATGAGTTATAGGTAATTTTGAGTTTAAACAACTTCTGAGATTACATTAAAATAAAATCACTATTATAACCTAGCTGTTATGTTAGTGGGAACAAATATAACTATCTTATGAAAGTGTATTGTGAATAAAAAATATAAATCAATTATATGACTATATTTTTGTTTTGTGGTTGAAAAATTATATATATAATTAATGAAATATATTTTATATATATTTCAAAAAATATTTTTGATATTTATTTAATATTTTCTATAGGGTCAGAATAAAACCTATTTGATATTTAAAAACCATTATTTTTCAATTGGGTAATTTTCTGTCTTTTAATATAGAACCCATTTTATATTTATATTTTCAAACATTAATAATTTTTATATGAGGTTATTAACATTTTATTTGGAATATGGATATAGAAAATTACTTTTGATGAATTTTTGATATATTATAATAACATTCATGTTTTAATGAGTATTAAAAATACACTAAATTTTAATTGATAATAGATTTTTTCATAAAATAAATTTATATGGATAAATTTAAATACAAAATGGGTTTAAAATGTAAATATAATATATTTTCATCATTAAATATTATTTATTTATTGTTACTTAATTTTACATGTAATTCAGATGTAAAAACATTTTAATCTTTTGTAATGATTTAACTTTTAAAATTTGTTCTCTCTATCCTATAATGGGATTAATTATAAATTAATTACAGTAACATTGGTGATTTAAATTTTGAAAAATGTATTCCATATTGGTAATCAGTAACTCTAAAATATTTAAATAGATAACTTTTATTTTTAGGGATCATGAATAGTAACATCTAAAATTTTTATTAATGCGGTAAAAGAGTAAATTGGGGATTTAAGGGTAAATCTAATAGTATGAAATTAACATATAGGTTTTCTTAATATAATTGGATGAGTGTTTTTTGAACTTATTTCTACTTGGGTATAAATTATGACTTTTGGAATCTACTAGGATGAGATGAGGACATTTATTTTATTTTATTTAAGGAAATGATAAAAATATTTTACTCAAATTTTAACTATTATAAAATTACTAATATAAGGTTATAAAAAAGATAAATTTGATTATAAAAAATCATTTGAAATATAATTTATTTATTTATCATGATAATTTATTTTAATTTTTAGGATTTAAATAATTATATTAAAGACTTTTACAAACATGATGCATAAATTATTTAATTGAATAGAGGTGAGTAAAATAATATTTATTAATGTGATAATAACCATTAAAATACCAAAACACTTGAAAAAATCATATTGGTCCATTATATACAGAACATAACCATTAAATGATTTATTTATTGACAATTTGGATCCTTTTACAGAATATTATGACACATATATTTGAATATTTAAAGCGATGATAAACTTTTCAAATTAATGTTGTTATAAATATAACATTTTTAATGATGAATTTTACAAAAGATATATTCTATTATAATTAATCTTATTAAATATAACGAATTTATATTTTTCATAATATTTTATTTTTAATTTTTACTACACAAATAATTATATTAAATAATTATAAAATAAAGTTGTAGAAATTATTTTACTAAGTGAAATATCAAATAAATATTAAGAAAAATATTAAAATTAATATTATTTGGCCTAATTAATATGTTCAGAAAATGTACAGATGACCTTGACCTCATATTAATTAGATAATATAATTTTTTATAACATAACTTTTTATATTAATATTTAAATATATCAATTAATTTTATAGTGTCATAATTCACACGATTGATTGTTTATCAAAATAATGATTTATTAAATTAATTGAAAATCATAAAACAATTTAAAAAATATATAATAATTATGATATGATCTAAAATTTTATAAGGTATTTATTTATGTCACAAATTATAAAAAATAATTAAATATTTCACTCTTTTAGTATTGAAATATTTACTACCATAGATTAAAATTAAATATAATTACTAAGTGTAAATTAAAATTTTAGGGATTAAATTTCTATAAAAAAATTTCAAAAAAATATATTTTTTATTATATTAAAACCCTATATCATATCATCTTTTAAATTGGTACATTTTATTAGTTTTTTCTGGGGTTTTGTTTTATTATAAAATAATATTTTTGGAGATCCCAAAAGTACCCCTCACCTCAATTATAAAAGAGAACCTCCTACCTCACCCCTTCACTTCACTTTCAGACATCAATATTAGCCATCCTTAAATCAATTTCCTTCCAAAAATTCCCTAGATAAATTCAATATGTTCTTGTCTTATTCAAATACCCAATCTAGTGCTTTAGGAGGAGATTATTAGGGTGCATGTTGAACAAGTGGTAATCACCTCTACTTATTCATTCAAAAAACATTCTTCTTATACATCCTCTTCATGAGTTGTTTATTTATAACATAATAACACCAATATAATAATATAATAATATTTAATTATGGTTATAAAATAATCAAATTCCACCTTCTATCCTTCCTACAAAAAATGAAATCACCATTCGTGCATACATACTACTTATCATTTCTACAGTGTGGTGTAATCTATTTTTCACCACCACCTTGCATGGATGGGTATAATACTGAAAATAATTAGAATATATGATTATTATAACCTTATATTTATTCATAAATATTATACACCATCCAATTAAATACCCTTCAACAATTAAGAGAATGATATCATTGCTCATGTATACATACGACATACCGTCTCCATATTGTGATGTGATTCATTCTACGTGATATTCATTAAATAATTATTATATAAATTAATTTAATAATTAAATATGATATAAATTATACCAATATCATTCTTTAAATGATAAACCTATGACCTAGGAAAAGGAACTAGAAATCCTCTGACAAAACATGCATAAGAAAATAAAGAAGTTAACACCTGAAGGACGAGTAATAATGTTACAAACAAATGGATAATAATATGATCATATATGATATCATAAAATGGTTATGATTTCGAAATAAGTAAATGAAGCTGTTTAATTCATTATATAGGAGTTTTGGATACATACAAAAGAAATTTGACCTAAGTTAAGCGATAATTTCACAGTCTCATTATTATCTAAGATTGACTATATGTATGTATTTACTATTGTATATTTATCATCCATGTCCATGTTTTCTAATTATTTATTAAAAAATATTCCATATATTCTTATAGAAATTTTATATTCCATTTTAATTGTTTGTAAATTTTTATTAAATGGTCCAAAATGAATCATTATTTTCCGATACGAGGTACTTTTTCAGTATTTGAAAAAAAGTACCAGGAAAATGTATTTTTAAATTATATGTAATGATTATATTTTTATGGTTTCAAAACTCCATTTTTCATGAATCATTATTTAAATTATTTCATGTTTATTTTATAATAAATTCTTTTCTTCTAAAATTGGTTTCATTCTGATAAAAGAAAACATTTTTGAAAAAGAAATGATATCTTCATAAATAGTTGATTTAAACTATTATATAAGAATTATTTTCCATATAAGATGGAATTAGTTAATAGATTTATCATTCAAGTAAAATATCATTATTGTTCCTACAGTTTTATTGCTTTTATGAGTGAATGTTATTTTTTAAAACCATTTGTTTTACATGGATTATGTTATGGTGTTTAAAGAACCCCATGTTATTCTTTGGGTAATTCTGAATGATTTATGATATTATGGAACACATAATAATTATTTCATTATGAGATAGGTAAAACCTATATATTACACTAATTCATATTGAAAATATTTAAGTCTCATTATATTGACATATATGGAATGGTAAATTATATCGATTTAGTAGTATAGGGATGGAACGCGGAGGGAACTTGTTTCAGTAATGGACATTGTCTGCTATGTTGCTCATGGAAATGATCCTTCAATAATATTAAATGATTTTATATGATTATGTGTATGACAAGAAATTTCATTTCTTAATTTATGACATTTGGTATTACGTTCATTGATTCTTATGAACTATTAGGATTTATCCCATTAAATTATATCATGATATTTCCTATGAAGGGTAAGTTTTTCAAATGCTATGTTCTAATATCTTCGGTTTATAATATGATTGATATCTCCCTTTTTACCCGTACTAAGGATTTTAGCTCACCCTTTCATATGTTTCATTTACCCAGCAAATGATTAGGGTATTTAGTAGGATATTTCAAAAAGATTACTAGTTATGATGATGTAAGTAAGAGACAATAAAGATGTCATATGAAAATGTTGTTTATGTTTCCTTTCATCTAATGATGTTATGCCTCTATGGTCCTATAATGGATTTGTTATATTTTGTGATGAATAATCTTCAATTTTTAATTAATATCAATGTATATAAATTATGGTTCATCATATTTGGTATCAGAGGAATGGTATAGTTAAACATTGGAAATCAGGATGGGAAATCCTTAATAAGAACCAAAAGGGTATTTCAAATTATACATTAAATTCCTTCCATTCTATAAATGTTCATGAATATACTAGGATAAAACCTAAGGCTTCCAAAATTGAAATTTTATTCATCATTATGTTGTTCTCCTATTTGGATTAGTGTTTATCATACTATGCTTCATGGTTTTAGTTGATGGATGGCACTAGAATAAAACTCATAGATGTTAAATGTGATGAAAAATGAAATGATTTTCCTCTTGAGAAAACAAATGTTATTGGAGATAGAATGAAAAATCTTAAATCTATGCTCAGACAACTTTTTCTATTTATGAATCATACAGGACTTCAAAATTATAAAAATATGGAAAACATTTCTATTTATTCCTCATGAGGTAGTGTCCACATTTTTTCAACTGGTCTTCCAATCCATTAGTGGATGAGCAATGGATCAATTCCAATAAAAATATATTTTCACAACTCCATGGTTCAGAACAAGATATTATCATCTAAGAATTATATCATTTGGAAGTTCAATCTAATTAATGGTGGAACCTTACCTAGAATATACGGAAAAAACATGAAATTGAATCCTTGGAATGGGATGATATCAAAAACATTTTTTCAATAGTTACATTCCTTGTATATTTCAAATAAAGATTTATATGGAGTTCTGTGAACTTAATCCAAAGGATGTTGAATCTTTTGGTACAAAATAGTCATATTTTACAAAACGTTGAAGTCACACTTCTAAAATTATTATCAAGCCTGAGTGTAAAATTGATTGATTCCTTAGTGGCTTAAAACCAAGTCTCTGAAGAGAATTATACATAAGGGACTGCAATAACTATGATTATATCATTCGATGTGATCTAAAAGTTTTAATGGATATTAGATTTACACATAAATCAAATGGGTTTGATAAGAATAGAAAAATTGAATTCAAGGTAAAATATAAAGACCGTACTAAAAAGAAGATTTCATTTTTCTTATTATCCATGTTTAGAAAGAAACATAGATTAAATTGTCATAAAGGGAATAGGAAATGTTTTATGTGTGTATATGAAGCTCATTAGGTAGTTGAATGATAATGTGATGGGATAAAATATTTTAATGATGAGAATATACAAAATGATAGATAGAATGTACCTCGTAATCTTCAATGTTGAAATTACATAGAAATGGGGAATTTTACCAATTAATTCCCTAATCTAAGGGTTATTGATGATGGTCGACATTAGAAACCTATTAAGGAAAAAGGAAAACTAAAGTAACATGAAATCATTATTAGTGATGTGGAGTACGATAATGAAGTGGTTAAAGGTACCCAATACATCCACTCTAAAGTAATAAATGATTTGTTTGACTATGGATCCACCAACTCTTTTATTTCAGAAATAATTTCTAAGTTCATATCCATATTACCTCAATAATTAAATGTTTAGTTAGCTATAACAACTCTTAATGTCACCATGGTTGCATCAAAAGTTTATAATTCTTCTGTACTAAAAAATGTAGGAAAGTTCTTCCTAGAAATGTTGTGATATTTCAAATAGTGGAATTTTATGTATTCATGGAATGTATTAGATTTATCTATATAAATCTCATATTAATTTCAATTAAATAAAATCACATTTCTTATTATGTGTAAATATATGATCATTTATCATGCAAGTACAAATATAACCTTCCAGTAGATATTTCATCTATATTATTGGTCTTGATTCTTATAAATAAAGGTTATCTATCTCAAATGGTTGGGGAAAATGTAACACCCTGACCCCAAATTTCTAAAGCTGGGTCATTATTATAATACATTGGCATGATTATAAGGAATCAAATCACAAATACCGATCAATTTAGTAGCCTTAGAAATACTAGATAAAAACATGTTTTTTACATTACATATTTAAATGAAAACAACATATTATCCCCTTTGAAAACTCTCATATCCCATATAATGTCTCTATATGTCAATCATAATATAATTTTTCTAGTCTTGGGTGAAAATGAAACATAAGAAATTGGTGATCTCATATTCTCAATAAGGATTACCAATATAGTATAAGCTTTTAAAAATAAGCCTAATGATTTATGGGGTGGTATAAAACTGAAACATACACCTTTTAATTGAAATATTAATCATAATAGGGAAAAAATAAATCAATTTATTCAATTTAAAATTTCACATGGATATTCTATTAGTCAAATAATCACATGAAATATCAATAACTATTCTATTAATTAGTAAATGTATAATTTTGGACATCAAAACTATATTGTTAAGGCCTCTTTCCATGACCACTACCATAACATCAAGGCCTTGTTCCAAGACACTAGTATGTCTCATGATACCTAATGATGCATCAAGGGGCTATAAAATTCCTCACCCATCACTTATTAATTACAATGCATTCCTCTTAAGAAAAGGGTGAAACATAAAATAAACATTCATATTATATCTATCATAAGAAATGTTAATAATATAACCCTAAACCATGAATGGTATAAACATAGAACATCCTCGGTAAAATATATCATAAACCTTTAAATAAAATATGGATGATTATATCATAATAATTCAACCTCAAAAAAAGGATAAAATCCCACATAGAATGTTGACATAGATGAAAATAATTTAATAAATTTGTTAAAAATCTTCGAGGGAAATATCTGTTTTTTAATTTGAAATCATTTTGAAGCTGCACAATTATAAAAGAAAACATTTATTTTGATAATAAATTTATAATCCTGTAAGGAATGCTTCAAAATTTTAAGGTTTCATAATGGTGGAAAATATCATCTTCTGTCATCTATGTTAATAATACATTCTTTCCCTAATTTTTTGAATAGGTTATAAAGTTCCTCGTTTTGAAGATTATGGAAATATTCCATTAAAAACAATTTTTAAAAATATAAGCATGGGAAAAATTAAATTAATAAATTTTTTATAATATTTTTAATTTCAAATTAATTAACATGTACATTGATGAAAAAGATATCTCAGTAGATACTTACATATTAGAAATCTCCAATAAAATTTTGATTATAAAATTTACACTTACCTTCTATTTTCCATTAGTTGAGGGCTATTTATCCTCATTTATAATGGTTAAAACCTATTATAAAATTATAATAGGACCATATAAATTTTTATGATATCATATATAATCCTCTTATATCATATTGGTAATAAATTCTTAGTAATACCACTATTTCAGTTGTTAACTACTTCATTTTATAATTCTTATTTTGTCATGTAAGTAATGTTTCTTATGCATTGGATATATTTTATTCATATCCATAATTATACTAAGTTCATAATTATTATTTTTTACCAATCATATAAATTTTAAAATCATTCATGAGTGTTTAACATGGAGATTGAATTTTATATCATCGTGGAGACGGTATAACGTAAGTATGCATGAGTGATGGTATTATTCCCTTGATGGTCAAAAGGTATGGAATTGGATGTTATATTAATTATACATAATAATTATCATGTTATATTAATTATTTATATCCATTATAATTATCATTATACCCATCAAAATAAAGTAGTGTTGAATAACAAATTACACCACAACATTGAGATAGTATGTCATATGTATGCATAGATGGTGATATTGTTATTCATATGATGGATAAAATGAGGAATATGTTCTTCCCATGATTATATTAACATATTGAAATATATATGATACTAGAGATAATATTTTTATATGGAAGCAACACAGAAATATGAAGTAGAAGAAGAAAATAACATTGAAAGAGGTGATAAAACAATTTCCTCTTTTCTGACTATCTCTTTTTGGTTTTAACTAAAATAACACCATATTTTGGCATTAAAATCAATTTTTGTCCAATAAGATGAAGTGAGGTATGCTGGGAGAATAATTGGGAAGGTTTTGGATAAGAAAATTACTTTTTAGTTGTGAATTAATGAGAATGAAAAGTTCCATTTTATATGATAGGTGATAGTCACTTTAAGAAGATCTTATAATATTAATATATTATAAATTCATTTTAGGTTTCAAATAAATCCAAAGTGATTTATTTCTCGGATAATATGAGGGTGTATCTAAATAGCCTAAAAAAATTTATTTACTTTTAGGACATATAAGTTACATTATCCTTTAGGTTTAACCCTTAGTTAAACAGTTTAACTCTTATCATTTATTCTTGAATTATTACATTATAGGGTTAATATAGTTACTATAAAATGACAAAAAAGTAGGATTTGATCATTTATGATTTATTAAGAACTATCATAGTCAATTGGACGAACCTGATATTTTTATTATTTCTATAACATTTAAAAAAATATTATTTAGTTTAAAGTATCATTTATGTCGGTTTTGATACTACTCAAAACAGAAATTTTAAAAATATTATGCCAACATGATAAAGTCAATATAAAACATATTATAAGAAACGACAATTTATTTATAATCTATAATATTATTTTTTTTGTCATTAATTAAATAAATTTATATTTATTTTAATATTTTTAATTACATTTAATTGATTAATTCTTTAATAATTCAATTGATGAGTAATTATTGTGTCACCATTTAATTTAATTATTTATTTCATAAAATTTTAAATAAACTAAAATTATGTATATAATTGATTTATATTTCTATATAATATTTATAGTGGACCATATCACCATTATAACCTCATATTAAAAATTAAATAGTTATTGAATTTTTAATATGATATTTTTAACTCTTCATTAAATAATATATAATGAATGTCTTAATCTAAAACAAGTGGCATACAAAGGATATTATTTTCAACATAAGAATGATTTTTTTAGAAATATAATTATCCAATGATATTAGGACAAGTGTTATGGTAATTTTATATTATTATATTATTATTTTTATCTTTACTTACATTTTTTACCTTCAAACGGGGTAAATAAAATTCAAAAAATTACTATTCCTGAAAAATTATTTTGATCTCATTATAAATTATTTTTCATATTGATTACAATCATGCATTTCAGTTCTTCGAAATTCTTTTTATAGAATCTGTAAAATTACGTTAAATGAAAATCTCGTCGATGTTGCAAAAATGTGAGTAAAATAAACGTTCCAAAGTTTAATAAATTTTTATATTAAATTTCATTGTAAAATAATTCCAGTAAACTATATTGGTCTAATATATGTATTATTTATCTATTATTACTTAAAAATATATTTATATTAAGATAATTATTTAAATGAAAGAAGTCGGGTTTTAACAATAATGTAGTAATTTACACTATTCATTGAAAATTTAAAACTTTTCAGCAATTTACCGAAATTTCACCCTAATATAAAATTGATATTAAGAAATAAAAATTAAAGTCTATTTTTAAATATAAAATTCACAATTTTTATAATTTGTTTAATACTATTCATTAGCACTTTTTAAAATGCTAGTTTGAAAGTTCATGGTACGCTCTAACATGATGTCATGTGCCGCGCAAGAAATTGAATTATTTAAAAGAATGCAGACCATTTACACTTGGGAGTTACATTTTTACCACCTTCAAAAAATATCATCCTTGAAATTTATAGAATATTACTTCATAAAAATATTTGGGTGGTTCTTCATCATCTATTCTCTAGGTTCACACATTTCATCTTCCATTTTATGGTTTCTCCAGAGAACCTCTACCTGATGAGTCATCCAATTTCTCAAAACATGTTTATTGGTATAATGAAATTTGATAGGCTATTCATAATAAGAAATTTTGGGTTTCTATTATATTTCTTCGTGGGTGATTACATGTGTTGGGTCAGGCATGTATTTCCATACCATTGATAAGTGAAACACATCATGATCTTTAGAGTGAAATAGTGGTTTTTCCAAACATTAGTCTACAGCTCTAATTTATTCCATATTTTTAAAGGACTATTATACCATGGAAATAATTTACCCTTCATATTGAATCATATAATATCCATCTTTGTAGATACCTTCTTGAAAACATGATCTCCCACATGAAATTCCAAATCCTTCCGTTGATTAACATCATATCTATTTTTCCTACATTGAGAAATATTTATATGGGTCTAAATATTTGTTAAATTTTCCATTTTTTCTTCTACATGTTTTGGGTCTATGAGTTTTCATTCCCCACATTATCCCAACATGTTGGGGTAAAACATCTCACTACATATAATGATTTATATGGTTCTATATGTATAGTTGAATTGAATATATTTTTTTAGAAAAATTCCACTAGAGATAAATAATGATCCTATATACCTTAATTTTAAAAATATAAAGATCTAAACATTTATTCTAAGGTTTGAATAGTGATTTTTGATTTTCCTTGAGTTTGAGGGTGGTAGGAAGTACCCAAATGATGCTCAGTATCTAAAACCTTCTCAAGAAATTTTTATAATTATCATATAAACATAATATCATGGTTGGAAACAGTCAATAGGGGTACACAATAAAGTATTAAAAATTCATTAACATAAAAGCATTATAAATTCTCATGTGGTATATCTTCTCTTATAGTACAAAAATGTTCTAATTTGGTAAGGCTATCAATAACAACCTATGTCACATTGTTTATTCAGGGAGTCTCTGGTATCCCCAGGAGAAAGTCTATCATAATATCATTCAATTTACACATATGAATAATAATTATTTGAATGACACATTTAGGATATTTTCTTACAACCTTCACTTATTAACAAACAAAACATCTCTACACATAATCAAGAATCTCCCTCTTCTTGTTGTCCCACAAAAAATGTTCTTTCAAATATCTAAACATATTAGTGCCACCAGGGTGTATAGAGAAATTGGAGCTATGGGGGACATCCAATATTTACCTTTTTATCATAGTTATATTAGGAACACATAGTGTGTTTCCAAATCTCAGTGTATCATCTTCAAATATTATTTCAATTAGTCTCCCATCATTTACATACTTAATTTTCTTTTGAAACTACTCATCATCAGAATGAGAACTTTTTAACCTTTTTAGTAAAAAATCTTATTCAACCACTTGAAAAAGTAGTGATGTTTCACCTTCCTTGCTAATTACTATATCTATCTTTACTAGATCCATAAACATATAATCTACTTCAACTCTCATTTGGTTTAGAAATACATGTTATTTTCTACTGAAGTAGCTACCACCATATTATTTTCCTTGTGTAGTAGTGTATTGTCCAATCATAATCCTTGAGTAGCTCAATCCATCCCCTTTGTCCCATATTGAGTTCATTCCATTTGAAAATATATTTTAAACTCGTATGATCTGTATATATCTCACATATTTCACCATAGAGATAGTTTCTCTATACCTTTAGAGAAAATATTACTTCACCTAAATCTATATCAAGAATTGGGTAGTTTTGTTTAGGAATTTTTAATTTACATCATTCATAAGAAATAACCCTATCATTCTGGATAAGGACACAACTGTGCACCTTCCTTGATGCATCCCTATAAATCACAAACTCATTAGGCACTAATGGTAGAGTCAATATGGAATAATTGACTAAACGTCTCGTCAATTATTCAAAAAATTATTCACACTCTTTGGTCCAAACAAATTTAACCCCTTTACATGTGATCTAGGTTAATTGGTTTTATAATGAGGAAATATTATTTATTAAGAACCGATAGTAACAAGATAGACCAATAAAATTACATACTATAGTTATACTCGATAGTGTGGTCCATTCTTGGATTGCTTTGGTATTTGTAAGATCAATATAGATTCCATCTTAGGAGACAATATGGACAATAAATGAAATTTTATGAATCCATAATTCCCAATTTTCTAACGTACCATATAGTTCATTTCTTCTAATAGTGTTGAGAGAAATCCGTAGATAGATCTCATGGTCTTCGTAGCTCTTTGTGTATACCAAGATATCATCAATAGATACTGTGAAAAAATCATCAAGATATTCCATGAACACTATTTTCATAAGAATCATGAAATAATAAGGTGCATTATTCAATCCAAAATTCATTATCGTAAATTCATAATGAACATACCTCATTCCTAATGAAATATTTGTAATATATTCCTTTTTCATACAAAATTGATGATATCCAGAATGAAGGACAATTTATGAAAAATATTGATCTCCCAGAATTTGATCAAATAAATCAACATTGTGAGTCAGGGGGTAATTTTTCTTTATTTTAATATCATTTGTTTCTCTATAGTCCATGCATAGGATCATTGATCCATCATTATGCATAAAAAAAGAATAGGGGCTCCCCATGGAGAAACACTAGGGTGGATAAATCCAATATTACTGAACTGCTCAGGTTTTTTCATAAGCTCTACTATTCCCACAATGGCTATTATATAACGAGTCTTTGATATTGGTCTTGAATCCTAGATTAAATCAATAGAATACTCATCATCACATTTTGTTGGGTGTTTAGGTAAATAATTTTGAAAAAAATTAATGTATTACATTAGAATTGGTACAGCCTCAATTTGAACATTTCTTTTTTCATCCATAAATGTCATTCCTCATTACTCCAAAATAATCACATTCAGTAAAGCTAATGGGGGTGCATTTTGAAAAGAATATGGTGATAATGTTTCTTCTCAAAAGATAATATATTCTACACCATCCTTATAAATCGTAACCTCCTTCTTCTTAAAATAAATTTTAGTATTATATTTTGATATTCAATACATAAAAAATATTTTATCAAATTAGATCATTGGTATGATAATAAAGTCTATTGATAATGCACATTTATATAAAAGAATGGTAACTTCCTCAAACATCATTATTACAGTGAGACTTCCCTTAGGGGTTTTACTGACAACTCCCTTATTTAAGTTAATTGGAAATATCTGATTTTTAATCAAACAAGGAAGATATATTGGAATGTGAGGATCTAGAATCAAATAAATATTTTCCAAAATTTTAGGAGAAGATTATATTACCTTCCACAACGTCATTAGGAGTCTCAAACTCAGCAGTTATGATCACAAAAATATGGTGTCCCCCCTTATCCTTTTCTGAGGAATTTTTCCTTGAAACATAGGAAATTAATTTACATAATATCCAATCTCTTTAAATATATATCATTGAACATTGAAAACATCATTCTTCCCCTTTAAATCACAATCATGGTGGCCTTTTTCACCACATTTGTAACAAACTCACATCCCCTTTAGGCAAGTATTGGGCAGTTTCTTCTCATAATTACTAAAGTATGGAACTTAATATTTTCCATTCGCCCACATAGTTCATTTCATATAGTTTTTAGAGTCCCTCTAATTCTCATGATTCCCTAGAAAGACATAAGACATATATAATTACTTTTCTATCTTGATAGCACATGAGACTATATCTTCATATGATGAGAAGGATAGTGAGACCAGATCTCTTCAAAGGAATGGTTTTATCTTATCAATGAATTGATCAATCATAACTCTTGGGTTACATATATAGATTGTAGAATGGAATTGTATCCTTGTAAATTTATCCTCATAATTTTCGGCATGATCATCCTTTTTTTCCTCAGACAATGAAATTTATTTTCCCTATTACCTCATTATACCTGATGAAAGTATTTTTCTAGGAAAGGTTCTTTAAAATCAATCAATTATATATTTTATACTTATTAAGCCTAATTTTTGTTAGTAATTAATGACCAATATTGATTTTCATCTCACTAGAGATGGTAAACTACCATGAAAACCATTTCCCTTTCGTTACCCTATGGTAAAAAATATTTTATCTAAGGAACTTATCCATTGTTAGGTTATGAATGGATTTTATGCCCCATTAAATACCAGAGGTGTTATCTCAAGAATAAGTCTGACAGTGATCCTTCACGTTGTGGATTAGGTTTCTCCATATGGGTATGGTTATTATTCATAACATTAGTCAGCAATCCCAATATGGTTATGAGTTATTCCGCAACATTTGTATCACAATCTAAATTTTCATTATATTTGATTGGAGGTAAATCCCTACATGGATTACATATGTTGATACGATTTCCATTTCTTCCATTATGTTCCATTTCTAAATAATAGAATACACTATAATAGGTTTTGAATCATAGTGCATAATTCCAAACTTGTAAAATACAAAACATAAATTAAAAAACATATGCATATCTAGACCATAATCATAAACATGGTTTCTTTGAATATATAATTAATTATACATGCTTAATAATGAGTTGTAAATAAAATATGAATTATCTTAAGAATGTCCTCAGGGAGTGTCAAACCAGGGGCACAGTAAGACCCCTTTCCATGTACCAGATTATCCTGAGTCAAGCCTGGAACACCTGGTTAGATTTATTAGTCATTGATACATCTATTCCATGACTATATCCATTTGTAGTATCCAGAAAACGGATGTATTTTCTAGTAATACCCACATAATATCTACATTAAAAAATATTCTAGAAACGTATTCTATACATATCCTCAAATTATATATTAGGGTTATGATCCCTAATATAATTTTTCTAAATCCATTTCAAATGTTTTTTCTAAACATAATTTGACACCAACTATAAGACCCCTACCTATGATGCCCATAGATAGTGCATTATTTTAATACGTTGGCATGTTTACATGTAATTAAATCTCAAAGTACTGAACGGTTTAGAAGCCTTGGAATTACTAGAGACAAACATAAGTTATACATTACATCTTGAAATGATTTATAACATATTTTCACTTTTGAAAAGTCTCATATCGCTTAAAAATATCCATGTATGTCCATAATAATATTAATATATTCATCCTAGGGAAAGAAGATACGTATGAAAGGGGTGATCTCATATGCTCAGTAAAGGTAAACAATATTGCAGAAGCTATCATAAAAAAGAATAAACATTTAAGGAAATGTATAAAATCCCAACACAATTACTTTAATCATAATACTAAGAATTATATGGAATGAATAAATAATATAATTCCATTTAAATGTTCACATAGATATTCTACTTGTCGAATAATCACATGAAGTATCAATAACAAATCTCATAACGAGGAGATTCATAATGCGGAACATTATAACTATACCATCAAGGCCTCATGCCAAGACCATTACCATATTGTCAAGGCCTTTCCCAATGAAAATAGTTTTCTCATGAGACATACAGATACATCTAGGGGATATATCGGGCCCCACCCATTAGTTACTACGTCTAATTCAATCCTCATACGAAATAGGTGAAACATAACATAAACAGTCATATTACAACTGGCATACAAAATGATAACACACTAACAATAACAAATGAATGGTATAAACATAGAACAGACATTGTAAAACAAATCATAAACACTTCAATACAATATAGAATATTGTATCATAAAATGCCAACCTAAAATAAGCAGAAAATACAACAAACTTTTTTAATAAATTAATATAATTTAATAAAGTCTGTAAAATTTCTTTAGGGAAATATCCATTTTTTTACATTCAAATAATTTATAAGCTGCATAATTATAAAATAAAATATTTATTTTGAAAATAACTATATAATATTATATGTAAATCATAAAAATGTCATGGAATCATAATGGTGGAAAATATTCACTTACGCTGTAAAAGATGAAAATAAAATTCCTTAATTTTTTGAAATGCTTATAAAAAACTTCATTTGGAAAAAGATAGAAATATTACTCTGAAAATGTTTTGTAAAATGTTAAAAATGGATATAAATAACATTAAAAAAATTTAGGTAATATTTTGAATTACACATCAAGAATCATGGGCATGGAAGAAAATGATGTTTTAGAAGATACTATCGTATAAATAATCTCTCATAATAAAGAGATTGTGAAATTAACCCATACCGTCTACATTCCTGTAGTAAATATTGATTTAGACTCATTTATAATAGTTAAAACATGTTATTAAATTATTACAGTACCATAACCATTATTATTATATCATACATTATGCTATTATATCATTTTGGTAATAATATTTTAGTATTACTGTTGTTTTGCTTGTTAATTTCTTAGTTTTTCCATTCCTATTTTTCATGTATGTATTGTTTGTTAATTGTAAATATTTTATTCATATACATAATGAAATAATGTTCATATATTTTTATTTTTTTACCCATCATATATATTTTATAATAATTCATGAATGGATAACATGGAGAATGAATCTCAACCTGTTGTGGAGACGGTAGGTTGTGCGTACACACGAGCGATAGTATCATTCCCTTGATGGTTAAACAGTGTGGAATTGGAGGGTATATTAATTAAATAAAGTAATTATAATATTATATTCATTATTTATATCCACTATACTCATCAATATACCCATCAAAATAAATTATTTTTGAATAAAAAATTACACCATGACCTGCAGACGGTAAGATGTACGTACACATGTATAGTGATATAGTTATACGTATGATGATTAAAATGAGGAATATGGTTTTTTGATGGCTATAATAACATCTATGTATATTTATTATACTATATTTCTTTATTTTTATATGGAAAATACATAGAAAGATGAAGTATAAGAAGAAAAGAACTTTGAAAGATGTGATAATTACCTCTTCTTCAGGTATCTTCTTTTGGTTTGCAAAAAAGGACTCCATAGGATGGATTAATGTCCAAATTTTGGCCTCTAGGTTGAATTTATGGAATTTTAGAGAGGAATTCAATAGTTTTTCTTTGATAAAAAATGGATTAGGTGGTTTGAATTAATGAGAAGGATAAGTGACCTTTTATAAGAGAAGTGAGGGGTATATTTGAATGATATTCAAATATTAATTTATTATAAATATATTTTCACTTTCAAATATTAAAAAATTAATTTTTTTGAGGATAAGATATGGATGGGTTGAAAAACACTGTGAAAATGTTTTTAGACAAATTTAGTCAACAAAATTAAGCTTATCTTTGGGGTTTAACCATTAGTTTTACGGTTTAACTCTTTCTGTGTCTTCATGTATTTTTATACTATATGGTTAATATATTTACAATAAAAAAAAGATCCAAAATTGGATAATTTATGAGATATTTAACATTATCATAGCTATTCGGACAAACATAAAATTTTTATGAACTTTATAACATTTAATTAAATTTTTTTATTTTATAATACAATTAATGTCAATTTTGATAACATTAAAAATTTTCATTTTTAAATATATCAAATCAACATGATAAAATTAAAAAACTACTTATAATATGTCACTAACATGTATAGGTTATCTATAATATTAGTTTATGACATAAATTAAGTCCAATTATATTTATTTTAATTTTTTTTATAAAATTTAAATGATTATTTCTTTAATAATTCAATTACTGAATCACTATTATGTCACCATTTAATTTTGTAATTTATTCCATAAAATTATAAATAAACTTCCATTATGTATATAATCGTTTTATTTTTTTAAAGAGTATTTTTTGCTGAGCATATCAACTATATAACCTTATATTAAAAATAAAATAGTTATTAAAATTTGAATATGACAGTTTTAAATATTCATTAAATAAAATATAATAAATGTATTAATTTTACACAGGTGGAATAACAAGGATCATAGTTTTGAATTATGGTTGATTATGGTCTAAATATACTTATCCAATTAGATTTGGACTAGTGTTATGGTAATTTTACATTATTATAATATTAATTTAAACTGTAATTACTATAGTAACTTTAACTGTGGTAAATAAAATTCAAACACTACTATTCACCAAAATATATATTGATCTTATTATACCAAAATTTTTATATTGATTAAAAAAATTGATGTTTATTTCTAAATAAAATTTAAATAAGAAATTTTTTTTTAATGCAAATCCAATTGATGTGGCTAAAAGGCAGGTAAAAGAGACGTTCAAAAGTTTAACAAATTATTATATCTCGTTATAATATAATATGAATCCAATTATCTATAATAGATTAATATATATATTATTTATATATTATGAAATAAAAAATATCATATTAAAGAATTTATTTAAATGAAAAAATCAATTTTTAAAAATAATATAGTATTTTTTCACTATTCATCCAAAATGATTTTTTTCAGAAAATTTCCAAAGAAATCACACTATACTAATTAAGATATTATGAGGTCAAAAATAAAGTCTATTTTTAATAATAAAAATTCATAAATTCCATAACTTGGTTAAAATTATCCATAATCTATTTTAAATGACTAGTTTGAAAGGTCATGGTGCACTCGAACTCGATGTTGCGTACAACGAAAGCTATTGAATTATTTAAAAAGAAGAATATAGAATAAGATTGGTTTGTTACAGATAAAATAAAAATTAAGAATAAAACCATTTTATAGGGGATTTATGATGTCTTCCCTGAATAGTTACTGGATGTCCCACAAATTCATGAAGATGGGTTTCCAATTGAACTTATACTAGGTGTTATGCCTATTTCAAAGAAACCTTATAGAATATACTCAATTGAGTTAATGGAATTGAAAAATGAACTCAAAGAAAATATTGAAAGGGGATTCATATTTCTTAGTTCATACCGTTGAGGAAAACCAATTCTCTTTTCTATGAAAAAAGACAGATCAATGAGACTATTCATTGATTATCGAGAATTTAACAAGACCACTCTAAAGAAAAAATATACTCTTCCATTCATTTATGAATTAATCGACCCACTAATAAGTGATCAATACTTTTCTAAAATTTATGTTCATTCTTGATGTCCTTAATTTATGGTCAATAAGGTAGATATATGAAATACGACTTTTCTTACGATGTGTGGACACTGTGAATTTATAGTGATCTCTTTTGGTCTACCTAATTCCCTCACTATCTTCTTGGATCTATTGAATAGTTTATTTTGAGACTATCTTGATCAGGTTTTGGTGGTCTTTATGGATGATATTCTTGTTTTTTTAAAGGGAAATGAATGGCATAAATATCTGATGAGAATTTTACTGAATACCCTGAGAAAATATAATCCTTAAGAAAAATTTATCAAGTCTGAATTTTTTCATTAGAAATTTTCATTATTGGGTCACATAATCTCAAGAGAGATGATATATATAGATGAAACAAAAATATAAGTTATATAATGTTTGATATGAAAAATAATAGAAACTATGATTCGAGGTTTTCTTTGTTTGGATGGATATTATCAATGATTTGTGGATGAGTTTTCATGACTATATAATCCACTCACCAAGTTGACATGGAAAGTAGTTAATTTCATATAAATAAAGGAATGTGAAGATAATTTTGAAGACCTATAACAAAGGTTAGACAATGAATCCATACTCACACTACCTTCTAGTAGATAAATATTTTTAATATATAGTGATACATTCATGAAGGGGTATGGTTCTATTCATATTCATAATGATATGGTGATAGATTATTCATCACGACAATGGAAAATACATGATAAAAATTAAACAACTCATGATTTCAAGTTAGCTACATTAATATTGGTACAAAAAATATGGAGTCAATATCTTGATGGTGAGAGGTGTGACATTTATACAAATAAAAAACATTAAAGTGTATTTTCACACACAAGTTGTTAAATATTCATCAATGAAGATGTTTGGAGTTGATTACAGATTATGACTTGTCATTAAATTACGACCTAGTGAAAGAGAAAAAGATAGAAGATTATTTTAGTCAAAGGACCATTCTAGGCTATCCATGATGAGGATCACAAAATATAAAATACATATGGATTTGAAAAGGAAGGATATTTAAATTTTAAAAGAAGTGTAGAAATCTTATCTTTCCCAAATTAATGTTCATCTTGCTGAACATGTGAAGATTAAGGAGGTGCATAAGGAATATTTAGAGACATAAAAAATAAAGAAAAATGTTAATTAATTCAACCATGATTGTGATGGAATAATAAGGTTTAGTAACTGTATTTTTATACCTCGCAAACCATTATTAAATAAGGATCTACTGGATGAGTCTCATAGGTCTTCGTTCTTTATCCATCATTGAAGCAAAAAGATGTAGATGGACCTAAATGAGTGGTTGGGTGGAATAACATGAAAAGAGAATTACAGAATATGTCCTCTTTTCTAGGTTTGTTATCATGTTAAGGATGATATATAGATGTATAAGGTGATGTTATAACCATTACCCATACCAGAATGGAAATGGGAAAAATATCTATGGGAATATTCATCAGACTTCATAATACACCTAAAATCCATAATTCAATACGTGATATAGTTGATCACCTTTTGAAGACGACGCACATTATTTATATTAGAAATGATTTCTCTCTTGATCATCTTTCCAATGTATATGTAAATTAAGTTGTAATATTACATGGAGTACCACATTCCATTACATCTAATTAGGATCTGAGATTTACCTCAATTATATGGTGAAGTCTTTAACAGTTTTTGGATGCAATGTTATCTTTGAGCACTGCTTATTATCCTCAGATAGATGGTCAGGGTGAGAGAAAAATTCAATATCTATAAGATATGATTAAAGTATGATCTATATATTTCAAATGTGTTTTTTATCAAAACCTAACATTGGTGAAATTTTATTACAATAATATATTTCACCCCAGTATTCATATGGCTCTATATGAAGCCCTATATAGAAAAAATTGCTGAAATCCAACTTTCTGGGATGAATTTGGAGAAAGAACTCTATTAGGACTGGATCTTATTGATGAAATGGATGAAAGGGTAAGATCTATTCCACAACTCATAAGATTTTTCTCATAGTGGGGAAAACGTTATGTGGACAATCGACGAAAAGACCTAAAGTTCTAAGTGGGTGGAAAGGTGTTTCTACGAATATATCCTTGGATGTGAGTAATGAGATTTGGAATTAAGGGAAATCTGGGCCCAAGGTATATTGGTTCATTTCAAATTTTGGGTCGTGTTGGGAAGGTATCTTATCGATTAGTGCTCCCACCAAATCTCTCTCATGTTTATGATGTGTTCCATGTATCTCTCCTGAGAAATTACATTCCTGATCCTTCATATGTACTAAACTCAGAAGTGGTACTACTGGATCAGGATCATTTTTATGATGAAAAAACTATAGAGATCCTAGATTGTAGTGAAAATTTTTTTAGGATACAATATCACTCTCTTGGTTAAAGATTTTTGTTGGAACCACAAATTTGATGAATCTAATTGGGACATTTGAGATGTGGTAACGTAGAGGTACCCTCATCTTTTTTGTTTCAAGTGAAAAATTTCAATAGAGAAATCCAGTTTAAGTGGGGTAAAACGTAATACATGGATGTTTTTATAAAATATTTTCCTTAAAAAATTTTAAATCTTCAATATATTTTATTGAAAGTCTTTCTTACTTTTAATGGGAACGTCTTATACATTAATATTTTTAAACAATAATAATTTTTATATGAAAACATAAATATTTTCTTTTTAATAAAGATATAAAAATTTAACTGGGATGAATTTTATATATTTTTTGATAACTTTTATTTTTTGATGAATTGTAAAAATTCGCTAATTTTTTTTAAAAACAATTTTTTCATCAAAATAATTTATATCGTTAAATTATAATATGTAACTGTTTTAAATTATAAATATTTTTTATATTTATCATTCAATATAATTTATTTCATTATCACTAATTTTACATTAAATTAATATGTAAAACATTTCAATCTTTTTCATTTTTTTAACTTTGAATCTCGTTATCATATTCCGATAATAATATTAATTTTAAATTAAATCCTACAACATATATTCATTGAATTTAGAAAATTGGATTCAATATTTTTAATATGTAATTCTAAATTATTTTAGTAGATCACTTTTATTTTTGGGCATAATGTATAGTAACTTCTATAATTTTTTATAATACGATAATAGGGTAAATCCGGTAATTAAGGGTAAAAATAATATTAAACAATTACCCTAACAATTTTACTAATATCATTGGATGATTGTGTTTCGACCTAAATCAGTCTTGGGTCAAAATGGTGTCCTTTGTAATCCACATGAATGTGATTGGGACAATTAATTTATTTTATTTAATGAAAAGTTAAAATATGACATACAAAATTTTTAATAAATAAATCATTTTTAAGTAAATATTATATTGAATATATATTTGATTTTGAATACTTATTTTAAAAAAATAATTATTTTATTTATCATGACAATTTATTTTTAATTTTTTAAAAATAACTAATTACCTTAATGAGTTATACTTTAATAATGAAGAAATAATTTAATTGATGAGAAATCAATAAAGTGATGATTATTAATGTGATAACAACAATTAAAATACCCAAAAGCATGAAAAAGTCTAGTTGTTCGAGTATATATCATTCATAACCATCCATGGGTTATGTTATTTAACATTTGGATCATTGCATCAAAGATTATGGCTATTATTTTAGTTTATTTTAATTGATGATAAACATGTCACATTTAGCAGTGAGAACTCTTAATGTCACAATAGTTGCAACAAAAGTTTATAATTCTTCTATAGTTGATGTTTTTTTGAAAGTGATTCATGAAAATATTATGTCCCTTTTTATAGTAAAATTTGTTGTGATTCATGGAATTTATTGGATTTATCTATAGAGAGCTCATATAAATTTCCATGGAAGAGAAGTCTAATTTCATATTCTAGATCAATATATTACCATCTATAAATGGAAGGATTAATATAACATTCATGTAGAAATTTATTCCATATTATGGGTCTTGATTCCTATAATTGAAGTTTTTATATCTCCAATGGTTGAGGAGAAACTCAAAATTAAGAATATACCCAATTTATGACATTTTGATGATGTATTTCCAGAAGAATTACTAGGTCTTCCACAAAATCGTGACGTTGAGATTTCAAGGGAACTTATATTGGGTGTTATGCCTATTTGAAATACACTTTATAAAATGGACCCAATTGGGTTGCATGAATTCATGAAGCAACTAAAAGAGAATCTTGAAAATGGATTCATGTTCCCTATTGCATCACCTTAGGGAGAACTTCCTCTATTAGTTAAGAAGAATGATGGATCAATGAGAGTCTACATTGATTATCAAGAAAATTACAAGATCACTATCAAAAACAAATATCCTCTTCCCCTCATTTATGACTTATTTGACCATCAATCTAGAGCTCAACACTTTTCCAATATTGATATTCCTCTTTGATATCATAAATTAAGGGTCATGAAGAAGAATATACCAAAGACAAAATTACATACAAGGTTTGGACACTATGAATATATAGTGATACCTTTTGGTCTATATAATTAGGCCACTATCTTCATTGATTTAATGAATAGAGTCATTAGATATTATGTTGATCAGTTTGTGGTAGTCTTTATTGATTATAATATTTTATATTCAAAGAGTAGGGAAGAGTATGGATATCAGTTGAGAAATGTTTTGAAGACCCTAAGAAATGCGAAGCTTTATGAAAAAATTTAAAAGTGTGCATTTTGGATTCAGAAAGATACATTTTTGTGTCACATAATCAATAGAGATGGGATACCTATGTATCCAAATAAAAATTAGATGTTATTTAATGCATACTGAGACCATCAACGGGAACTTAGATCCAATTTATTCTTGGTTTGGATGGATATTATCAATGTTTCGTGAATGATTTTTCATGATTATCAAATCTACTCATCTAGTTGATTCAAAAAGTACATAAGTTTGTGTGGATAGAGGAATGTTAATAGAATTTTATAGAGCTAAAAAAATGGTTAGCCAGTGCATCTTTACACACATTTCCTTGTAGTGTAGATATGTTTTTAATCTATATAGATGCATCCAAGAAGTGGATATGATTTTTTTCTCATGAAAAATGATATGGTGAAAACTTATGCTTCACTATAATTAAAAATCCCTGAGAAAAATTACCCAAATCATGATTTTGAGTTATCTATGGTGATATTTTCACTATTGATATGGGGAAATTATATTTCTGGTGAAAGGTGTGATATTTATACTGATCATAAAAGTATAAAGGATATTCACACTCAAAATGAGATGAATATGAATCAATGAAGCACATTGGAGTTGATTAATGATTATAAATTCTGAATACATTACCACCCTCAGAAAGCAAACAAGTTGGAAGATGCTTTCAGTAGAAAAGACAATTCCAGCCTATCCATGATGAGAATTATAACAGATCCAATATTTTTTGATTTTCAAAGGATGTGTGTTGAAATTTCAAGGTAATGAGAAAATATTTTCATTCTAAAATGAATTTTCAACTATCTCCATAAGTGAAAATTGAGGAAGTGTAGAAGGAATATGTAGAGCTACAATTGACGGTGAGAAATGTTCCTGAATGCATCCATAATTATGGAATAATAATGTTCTAGAACAGTATTTGTATTACTTCTATACTATAATTGAAGAAATTGTTATCAAATAAGAATAATAGTTCTTTATTACCTATTAATCCTACAATAAAAATGATGAACTGGGACCTGAAATTGTTTTTTGGCTGGGCTAGCCTGAAAAGATATGTTTCCAAATATGTCTCTAAGGGCTTGGTTTTTTAGCTTGTTTTGGATAAGAGGCCATAGTCTAATGGGATGTTGCAACCATTACCCAAACGAGAATGAAAATGGGAAACATCACTATAGAAATTTTCCTTGGACTTCCCAAAACACATAAATGACATTATTCTATATAGAGGATAGATTAACACCGTATGAATTTGGGACACTTTGATTATATTAAAAATGATATCTCTCTTTATCATATTTTTAGGACATGTGTAAATGAAGTGGTAAGATTTCATGGAGTACCACTTTCTATAATATCTGATCTGGATCCAAGGTTTACATTGAAGTTCCGATAAAGTCTTCAGCATGATATGGAAACATAGTTATATTTTAGGACAACCTATCATCCTCATATAGATAGTTTGTCTATGAGGACAATTTAAACTCCAGAAGACATGTTGAGAGCCTTACCTATTGATATCAAAAGTGGTTAAGATCAACAACTAAATTTGGTGTAATTTTCATACAATAATATCATTTAATCAAGTATTCATATGGAACCATAAGAATATCTCTATGGAATGAAGTGAAGAAATATATCTTTTTGGGATAAAGTTGGTAAAATAACTCTATTAGGACATGGTCTTGTTGGTTAAATGGTAGAAAAGGTCATATCTATTCAATATAATATAGGATAATCTTAGAGTCGACAAAACACATTATGCTGACAACCAACGAGAAGACTAAATGATTGAAGTGGGTGACAAGTTGTTTCTAAGAATATTTCCCTAGAAGAATGTAATGAGATTTGGAATGAAGGGAAAGATGATCCCTTGGTATATCAGTCCTTTTGAAATTCTAGATCATGTTGGGAAGGTTGCTTATTGATTGTAACTTCCAATAAATATCTATCTATTTCATTATGACTTTCATGTATCTATATTTTGAATTTAAATACCTAATCATTCAAATGTACCAAACTCAGAAGTTGTACTGCTGGAGAAATATATTTCTAATGAAGAAAAACTGATAAAGGTCATAGCTCATAGCAAAAAAGTTGAACAAAACAATATCAATTTCTTGGTTAATGTTTTATGGTGGAACCACCAATTTTAAGATACTGCATCGGATCATGAGGATGTGATTAGGTAGATCTATCATCTTCTTTTTGTATCCATGTAACAAATTTTGATGGGGACATTTTAGTTTAATGGGGGTAAAATGTAACACCTGAATGTTTTTATGGATTATTTTCTTTAAATAATTTTATTTCATTAATATATTTCATTTCACCCAATCCTATGTTTAAATTAAATGTGAGACACCATTATTATAAAATTGCCATTATAATCTAGCCATTAGGCAATTGAGAATAAATATAACGTACTTGGGAAAATATATTATGAATGAAAAATATAAATCAATTATATGTTGGTATTTTTGTAAGTTCATTGAAATTTTTAAAGGAAATTAATGAAATAAATTTTTATATATTTAATAAAATATTTTTTATACTCAAGCAATAGATATTTTTTTCTTTGGGTATAAATAAACCATATTTTATGTATACAAACACATATTTTTCAAAAGGTAATTTTCAACCTTTTAATGGAGAACCCACTCTAAATTAATATTTTGACACATTAAAAAATTTATATGAAAAAATAAAGGTCTTATTTTGAAGTGGAATATAAAAATTTAATTTTTATGATTTATTTATATTTTCTGATAACATTAAAATTTCGTTGAATAAGAAAAATACAAATAATATTAACTGAAAACAATTTCATTCATCAAAATAATTTATATGGATAAATTATAATATTTCATGGTTTTAAATTATAAATAGAATATATTTTTTTCATTTCATATAATTATTATCATTATCATTAATTTTACATTGAATTTTGAGGAAAAAACATTTCAATATTTTTTAATATTCTATCTTTTAAAACTTGTTCTCTCATTTGGAAAACAGGATTAATTTTAAATTAATTTATCCATCTTATGTGTTTTGAAATATGAAAAATAGTTCCCATATTTGGAATAAGTATGTCTGAATTATTTATATAAGTAAGTTATATTTTTTAGTTTTATAAATATTAAATTCGGTAATTCTTATTAATTTTGTAAAAGGATAAATTGTTTAATTATGGGTTACAATATTATTATAACATTAGCCTAGAACATGTCTAAATATCATGGGATTAGTTTGGTTCAACCTAAATCATCCATCAGTCGAAATGGTGTCCTTTTGAAGCCACATATATGAGATTTGGACACTTAATTTATTTTCTTTAATGAATGGTTAAATATGTATTAATAAAATTTTAATAACTATATCATTTTTAATATATGGTGATCTAGAATATAAATTTTATTATAAGAAATAATTTGAAATATAAAATGTATTTATTTATTATGATAATTTATATTCAGTTCTTAGAAAATAAATATTTACATTAAAGACTTATACTTTAATGATGGAGAAATTATTTAATTGATGTGAAATCAATTAAATAATAGTTATAAATGTGATAATTAACATTAAAAGACCTATTCACTTCAAATAAACTTATTTTAAATGTATTTTTTGACTATAACGTTACAAAGAATTGTATTATTGATCATTTAGTGTATTGTAGATGAGATTATGACACTTATATTATTTCATTTAAAATGATGATTAACTTGTCACATTCATATATTAATAAGTATTACATTTTTAATGATGGATTCTAGGGAAGATATATTTGATTATAACTATTATTATGAAATATAGAGTATTTTGATTAATATTATTATTTTATTTTTAATTTATATTCAAAATATAATAAAATAAAATAAATACACAAAATTCTTGTAGTAATTATTTTGTTAATGGAAATCGAAAATAAATATTATTAAAAATATATAAAGAAATATTTTTTGGACAATAAATATGTCCAATTTATTTCTTATACTATTTGATCCTCTTAGAAATATAATAAAATATTTTTCTAAAGTTATCTTGTTATATTAATATTTTTAAAAAACAATTAATTGAATAGTGTCAAAATTGACACTATTGATTATTTATCAAAATAATTTTTAATTAAATTATTTAAAAATAATAAATAATTTTAAAAAATAATAAATAATTTATAAATGTTTTAAAATGTTCAATGGTATTTATTTATCATCTAATTTAAATCATATAAGTAATTTTTTCACCCTGTTAATATTAAAATATTTGAGACCATAGTTAAAAATTAAATAAAATAACTAAGTGTTAATTAAAAGTATAGGGTTATAATTGACATTAAAACATGTTTAAAATATATTTTTTAATGTTATTACAACCTTAAATTATATAATAATTTAAATTGGGAAATTTTGGTGATTTTTTATGGGTTTTTATTATATTATAAAATAATATTTTTGGGGATCCCAAACGTGCCCCTCACCTCAATTATTAAAGGTCACCTCCTCCCTCACATCTTCACTTCATATTGATCAATCAAGTTGGACCATAACATTCTCATTACCTTTCTAAACTACCCTAGTTTTATTATATATGTTTGGATCCAGGTTAAAGGCCTACTCTAGTTCATTAAGATGAGATTTACCTTGAGCACGTTGAAAAAGATTTAATCTACTCTACCAATCATTTCAAACTTATTTTTTCTTGTTCTTCATATATATTATTTGTTTAATTATAAATTAAAAACTCCAATATAACTTATATGCTGAGACATTATTTTTATTTTTAAATAACCATATTTCACCTTCTATCCATCCTACGAAAAATGAAATCACCATGCTTTTGTACACATGGATTACCATCACCATGACATGGTTTAATCTGTTTTTCACCACCACCTTACAGGGATGAGTATGCTGATTTTAAAAATAAATTAATAAGATTATTAAAAAATATATTTATTTTAAATATTGTACACCATCCACTTCAATATCATTAAATAATTAAGGTAATGATATCGTCGCTTGTGCGTACGTACGGACTACCATATCCATGATGTGATGTGATTAATTCTACATGATAATCATTGAAGAATGTTTATATAAATGAATGTAATGAATAAATATTATATATATTATAATAATACCATTTAATAAATTATATAACTATAAAAGAAGAATAATAACAAGAACTTATCTGAGAAAACTAGCATAAGAAAATAAGAAAATTAACACTCGATGGATGAGTAATAATGTTACTAACAAACAAATGATAATATGATCATAAATGACATAATAAAAATTACTATGATTCTTAAATTAATCAATGAGATTATTTAAATAATTATACATGAGTTTCTAATACATATAATGGAAATTGGACTTAATATAAGGGATAATTTTTCAGTATCATTATTATTTGAGATTGTTTATATGTAAATATTTACTGGGGTATATTTATCATCTATGTCCACGTTTCCTAATTATATATTCCAAAATATTCTTCCTATTCTGGTATAATTTTTTATATTCAATTTTACACATTTGAAAAAAAAATTAATGGAATGAAAGGGTTCTTTTATCATTTTACATACGAGGTACTTTTTTACATTTCTAGCAAAAGTATGAGAAATGTTTTTTTCTATCATATATGACATGATGGATTTTTATGTTTTTATAAGACCATATTTTCATGAATCATATTCTAAAATATTTCAATTTCATTTTCAAATAAATTCCTTTATTTTAAAATTGTTCTTCATTTTTAGAAAAGAAAACAATTTTGAAGAAGAATGGATATTTTCATCAAGAATTAATTTCAAGTATTATATCTAAATTATTTTCCATCTAAGATGGAATTATTTAATGGGTTATGTTTCTGATATAATATACTTACTATTCATATAGATTGATTGTTTTTATTATGAGATTAAATTTATTAAATCCATTTATTTTACATGGATTATGTTATGGTGTTTAAAGAATCATATTTTATTTCTTGGGTTATGATTATGGATTAATGTTATTGTGGAACATCTAATAATTATTTCAATATGATATGGGAGGGATATCCATATCTCTCCAGTTAATTGGGTAAATATTTATATATCATGATATAGATGTGGATAAAATGGTAAATGATCTTGGTTCTGCAGTATAAGGCAATAACAAAGAGTAAACTCAGTTTAGTAATGGACTTAGTCCACTATGATGGTCTTGGAAATGATCCTTGAAAAATATGAAATTATATTACAATATTATCTATATGACAAAAAATTTAATATCATATACTATCAATTTTGGGATTTTGTTCATTGATTCTTATGAAATTTTATAATTTATCGCCTGGTAAGATATCATAATCACTCATATACAAAAAATATTTTAAAATTCTGTGTTCTTAAGTCTTAATATTTTTATATGATTGATATCCCTCTTGTTTACCTTATTGAGCATCTGAGCTCACCCTTTCATATGTTTATTTTCCCCATGACATGAAGAAGGATATTATGTAAGATATGTCAAAATGAGGTTTAGTTATAATGAAATAAGTAGGAGACAATGAAGATGAATTATGAACCAGCTATTTATATTTACCAATTCCTAAAGACAATATACCTATATGCTATTTTCGTGTATTTGTTATATTATTTTAATGAATATTCTCCAATTTCGAAATAATATTAATGTATGTTAGTTATGGTTCATTATATTCCATGGTTTTATGAACCATTTCGGTAAATTATACATCATTATTAGACTTTATAAAATTTTAATTTTTCCTTTTGGTTTTTGATAATATATCCCCCCTATTCACCCCACTACATCATGTGACTCCCCCTTTATCATTTCCTCCCACTCATGTGCTCCCCCTATATTTTTCTCCCCTTCCATGGTGTTTCAATTCAATTCCTTCTTGTCAATAGTCAAATACCCTAGGAAAATTTATTACATCCTACATATCTCATATTGCTTGAATTTACTTCTTCTCTATTACTACTCCCTTGGTTGACCTTACACTATGGGTGATAAATGCTCCCAATTTTTTAGATATTATGGTTTTATGGTTTTTCCTTTTATTTGATGGATCCCCCTCCTATGAGGGCAGAAAATTAAACAACATATTCCATCAATTCAAGGTAGGATACCAATTTCATGTGAGTAAATTATATAATATTTGTGGATTTGGTTTTAATAATGTTTTTTTTAAATTAATTGTAATATTAAATAATATTAGGTTTGAATTGAAATGAAAATTCATATTACCATGGTTTACATTTTAATAGATAGGATTTCTATATTTTGAATTAGGTAAATATATATTTAAAAAAACAAATCATTCCATATGATTAACAAATATATAAAATAGAATTTTTAAATAAATTATGTTATTTCATAGATTTCTTAATCAAAAATGTAAATTCATAAATGAATCTTTTATTTTTTATGTGAAATTCCAAATATCGCATCAAATTAAAAGGATATTTATTGATTCTTTGGGATTTTTATTGAGTAAATATCCATGAATTTTGAAAAAAAAAATTGTATATTTAATGGTTTCTCAAATATAAATTGGTTTGTATATGTGTGTGTGTCTGTGTAAAAATTCACAAGTGATTATATAAATGTGTGAAATTAAATATATCTATTTATTTTCCCATATATAAATACAATGCTAAAATATAGACTTTATAATTTAAGATTGATAACTGACTCAGGTTTTATAAATAAATATTCAAAGGGGAATTCAAATACTGTTTTATAATGTATAAATAAATGGCTAGTTTTTCATTTTTAATGAAGCTGTTATATATGTTTTAATATTATTAGTAAAATAAATATTATTTCCAAAATTTCCCTTTATGATTGGGAAAAGCTAATTGGTTGTTTAATTTTGAAAATTATTAATTACATAGTGATATGGTTTGTGACTTATTTATGGTTGTAATTATTCAATCCTAGTGAGAATCCCAGGCACATTGATTGGATATCCTCAATTATATTCGGTCTTTTTCACTATTTTCATTGGTGACCAACTTTATGAAGAATTTTATGGAATACCCCAATAGCCCATCAACATGGGACTCCTAGAACTATGAAATAGAAGCTCTACTTACCCTATCATTAACATAATTAGGACATTCTACCATGATGAATATTTTAGATTATATAATATAAGATATGTTATACTCATGACTCATTTTCATTGTTCCACGTTCATGTATTTTTTAGCCCTATCTTTTCTATTTTATTCAACATAGATCACATAACTCTCTTTAGTTATTCTTTTTTATTTTTAATATGTTTTCACTGTCTATTCAAAAAATTAATTAAAACTTGTATTTAATGGATCAATTTTAAAAATGGTCCTAGTAATCATTAATGTACTTCTAATTTATTTAAATTTTAAAAAATATAAATTCATATTTAGAAAATAATATGTAAAATGATATTGATTTTCATATTCCTCTGTATTAAAATTCAATTTCTAATTATTTATTTCATACTAGTATAAATGTGATAATTTATTTAAAAAATTTATAGGGGGTAATGTTTAAATATAATGGAAACTAATTTTTGTTCAGACGTATGTATTACGTAGCCATTTCAAGATTATGTTCTACTCATGATCCTTTTTAGACTATTGATTGATTTAGTATTTATTGGTTAGTATTTTATTTATAGTGTAACATCATAGGTAAATAAAGAATAATACATTTTAATATTTATTAATATTTTTTAATTAAATATTAATTAGACTTTTATGTGGTTGCTATGTTCGATAGCATACCCGATATGTAGAAACGAGTTTCTTTGAAATCTTACGTTGCACAGTAATAATATAATAATTTTATTTTAAATAGTAGTTAACACATAGCCATTGTTTTGGCAGAAATGAATAGAAACAACTAAAACATTATTATATATGTTTGTTAAATATTTTTACATTTATCCAATAAAAG
This sequence comes from Viscum album, assembly GCA_963277665.1. Taxonomy (NCBI): domain Eukaryota; kingdom Viridiplantae; phylum Streptophyta; class Magnoliopsida; order Santalales; family Viscaceae; genus Viscum; species Viscum album. The sequence goes on from OY728165.1 coordinate 1,937,272,977, forward strand.
ATAAAGGCTTAAAATAAGAAAATAATTCAATTTTAGGCATAAATACTCTAATATTCACTAAAAGTTCAATTTATCTCCATTTGATAGAAGAACCTCCTTAAAAATACATATTGTCACTTTTATACATTCTATTGGACCAAATAAAATACTTGTTTAGAATCGGGACATCAAAATTTACCTTTTGTATGTTATGTTATTTTTCCGATAATGTTCATTTTTAATTAATAAGTGAAAAATGTTGTATTTTAATTCAAAATCTCATTTAAATATAATTTATTTATATGATTATATTATATTTTTAATTGTTTTTAAAGTGAAATTATAATATATATTTACCATTTAATCGAATGGTGGTCATTGGAATTAATTTCACTTTGAAATTGAACTTAAATTAGTGTCAATATTTTGATATATATTTTTTCGTAAAAACATGTTATTTGTCTTTACAATGGGAATTAATTACGAAATTAATTAATGAAAATTATATGTTTTAAATTTGTTAAAATAGACATCATTTTTGAATTTGGAATATCAAATATAGCTTAGGGTGAATTTTTTGTATTTTTGTGAAAACTGTCAATTTTGATGAATACTGAAACCACTAAGTGGTAGTTAAAAAACTAATTTTTCATTTAAATAAAATTTCACCACTTCTATGAATTTATTTTCCAAAAATCAACATACATGGTTGTTATTATTATGTAAAATCCGCTTCAATTGGATGAAAATAATATTTGGTGAATAGTAACTTCTTAGTTTTATTAATCGCGATTAGAGGTAATTAGTGTAATTTAAAGTAAAAAATAATTTTTTAATAATATTAAATTACCTTGACACATGTCATAAACTTATTGGGTGAGTCATGGCAGACTAATAAAATCCATGCTTCAACTTGGCATCCCCATGTAGCCACTTGTGTATGGAAATGACATTAATAACATTTTTTTAAAGTTAGAATAAAAATGTCCCAAACATCTATTGTTTTACAAGAGAAGTTTTTACATGGGGTTATATAAGTTATATTTTTTACTATAAAAATTCATTAAGAGGATAAAAATATTCCCTACATCATGGAATTTGTTTTTTAATTTGTATACATCAAATAAATAAAAGTATTTATGACACCAGGATGATGCAGCAATTACGTCATTAATGAATGATTTAAATAAAATAAAAAATATAAGGTAAAATCTAAGACATAAACTTTTATAAAACTTATTGGATGGGTGTATTTAAAACCCTTATCACCTTATCCTCAAAATATATCATTGTAGGACCTTTAAAATCTGAATAACATTTCATGACCTTCTAAGGGTGCCCCTCCCCCCTCTTATAAAAGGCCCCCACCGCTAATCCCTTACCCACACCTCTCAAGCCCCTGGATAATAAAAAACCTACTCTTATTATCTCTCCACATCCATATATTAATCTTATAAGCCTTACCATAGTTAGAAATATATTTAAAAAACCCTTTGGTTCAATCCAAGGGGAGTTACCCGATTTTAAGGTAATGTCTTCTCTTATATTATTTTGTTTTATTTTGATTCTCCAACACCCTAAAATATTTTTATTCCTTTTTTTTGTAAGAACACCATTATCGTAAATATACTAGGATGTTATTATAAGAAGTATTCGAGCTACACTTACACACACCTCCGTCTGATGGTAAAAGAACATACTATTTCTGTGGATGGCGAATTACAGCCTCACGAAATGATGATTGTTCAATCTTCCCATAACACTATTCGTGGTGGACATTAAGATGTCACTATATTTATATATGATATATATTATTTTTTATGTTTTCCTTATGCTTCTGTATTTTTCATTTATGAAATTCATTTATAGTTTCTATAATGTATAAAGGCGATAATTTAATTTTTTTGAAGTTTGGACTACCGCCCCCTCAAAGTAATTTGAATTGTTAATGCCATATGTGGGATGTATAAAGGATGAAGTTAATAATATTATATATTATATTATACTAGAATTATAATTTACCTTAATATCATAGTGATTTCGTTCCATTAAATACGAAATAGAAATGAAAGTAGCGTTCATGCGTACGTACGACTTACCGTCTCCATGAACAGTGCATTTCATTTATTACCTCTAAATGTTATGTACTATTATAAATACATGTATATTCTTGATATATATGATAAATATTATTTCCAAATCATGATTATCATTTTGGTTATAATGAACCATTGACATCATGAACAACATGTAATTGTAAGAAGTCCATTTTTGACTTAAGTACAAAATATCGAAAAAATGAACATTATTAACATAAATTATTATATAATGTGTATAAAAAGGAAATAAGTGATATCAAAGGAATAATAAACTTGAAAAATATTATTAAGCAAGTATAAATTATCTTTAGTTTATTATTTTGGAGATTAAAGAGCGATCGAGTCAAGTCGGACATGAAGTAAGGGACTTCGTCTCAATCTCCTTTCATTGAGGCATATTTTGTTCTAAAACAAGACTTTATTTTATACGATGTATGAACACCCTTGAATTTTAAAAGGGAATCATTTTCTACGAAGTGTTTTACTAAAAAAAAAGGAATGTTTCTTTTAACGTATGCGGTGACAACGTCCTTTTCGCCACCACGAGTATTATTTTATCATTGAACTCATAAAAAATTTGTGATGTTTTTAAAGGAAAATAAATACCATATACAATATTATGTATTATGGTATTGAAAATGGTTTTGATAATGTATTTTTTATGTCATTATATTTATGTGATATATTGTGATTGAAATGTGGAAATTTTTTCATTCCGTTGTATTTTTTTGGTCTTATGATTTTATAATGTTACTTGGACATTTGACGGGTAGTTACGTGATAAACAAAAAGATGGGTGGTTCCATGAATTATAGGATAGTTGGTTACGTTATAACCTCTAATGTGTTGGGTATGGAAGTCGGTCATATGGATAATCCATTTAGTGACATGTGTGGAAGTTTACCGGCTATTCCATTTAAGTATGTTTATGTCCCATGTTACCTTTATATGTAATTTGTTCTTTATATGTGTTTAATGGTAATATTTTGGGTTAAAAAGGGTATGTAATGATCTTTTATTCAGTGATGAGTATTTACTACTTCATAAAGGTAAAATGTATTACTTATATTAATGTATTCATGGTTTACTTGTTGTTTGGAAAAACTAACAGTTTTCATTCTTTTTGTATCCCTTACTGAGCTTTTTATGCTCACCCCAAACTTTTGAAATGTTTTTCACAGGACATAATGTGGATTAGGGTAAATGATGGGATCAGGGAAAAGTCATGGTGTCTTAAACACTGAACTAGACATGACTCTTTTGTTCAAGAGTTCATGTTTTCCAAAAAAAATGGAAACTACGTAGAAGTGTCTACTTTGTAATATATTGAGATATAATAGTTATTTCCTAATTCTCTAAAACTCAAAACATAAAATGATCCTCAATGTGAATTATGCATTTAATTAAATATTAATGTATGGTTTAAGGCTGGGTCCTTATAGTTGGTATCAGATGTCGGTTTAGATGACTTTAGGTGTTAGAAAATTGTTAAATTCATGTCCATAAATTAATTTATGGTATAATTGAAATGATATATCATTTAAATATTACCATGTTGTTTTGTCTAAGATATGTTTGTGTTAAGAATTTTTTTTCATAAAGGAAACATAACAGCTTTTTTGGGAAGGCAAATAGAGGAAAATGCCCTTCCAAATCAGGAACTAGAGATTGTTAGAATCGGAATTGAGCAGTTTTATGTAGTGATGCATTAGTTAAATCAGGTGATAAATGGTGGTTGTGTTAATTTATGATATTTTTGTTTATTCCATAAGTAAAGAGGAACATGACAGTCATTTAAGGGTTATCTTGAAAACCTCAAATGAAAAGAAACATTATGGAAAATTCAAAAAGTGTATGTTTTAGTTTCAAAAAATTTCTTTCCTTGGTCACATCATTTCAAAAAATGGCATAACAGTAGATGATGCTAAAACAAAATTTTTTGAAAAATGGCCAAGACCCACGAATATAACTGATATCTGTAGTTTTCTTGGTTTGGAAGGTTATTACCAGAGGCTTTGTGAAAATGTTTCACGGGTATCTAGTCCAATGACTACGTTAATTCGAAAATGTTTTAAGATCATCTGTACAAAATAATGTGATGATGGTTTTCAAAAATTCAAAAGAATATTGGTGAATGATCTAGTTTTAGAACATTCTTCAATAAATGGTGAGTTTTTTATCTACAAAGATTCTTTGTTGAATGGAATTCGTTGTGTCCTTATGCATAATGATCAGGTAATTGATTATACTTCACATCAGTTGAAAACTCATGAGTTAAATTACCCTACACATGATATGGAATCAGTTGTTGTTGTTTTTGCTCTAAACATTTGGAGGCATATTTGTATGGAGTAAAGTGTGAAATATATACCGATCACAAAATATTGAATTATATATTCACTCAGAAATAATTGAACATGAGTCAAAAGAGATGGCTGGAATTAATCAAGGTTAGGATTATACAAATTCATTACCATCCAGAAAAAAATACAGTGGTTGATGCTTTGAGTCTAAAAAGTAATACTTCAATAACCATGATATGTTTGGAATTATATTCATTGGTTTTTTATTTGATGAACTTTGGAATGATGTTTTTGGTGCAGTAAGTTCATATTTTTTTGTTTTAGGTGTTAGTGAGATCATCTTTATCAGACATATTTAAGAAATCACAGAAGAACGATAGTGGGTTGCAGAAAAAGGTAGAGCTGGTTCAGAAGGGTATGTTTCCTGAATTTAACATTGATAATGATTTTGTTTTGAAGTTTGGGAAGATTCTATGTCTGCCTTGTGATTCACAGTTGATGAATGAGTTGTTATGTGAGTCTCATAGTTCCCTGTTTTTAGTTCATCATGGCAGTACTAAGATGTATAGAGATCTGTATTATTATTACTAGTGGGATGGAATGAAAAGAGATATTGCTGATTTTATTGTGTAGTGTTTGACATGTCAACAAGTTAAAGCAGAGAAATAGTTACCATAAGGGATGCTTCAGTCATTACTGGTGACAGAGTGGAAATTGGAAAATATATCCATGGACTTTGTTGTGGGATTTCCAAAGACATCTTGAGGTAATAATGCAATCTGGGTTACTGTTGATCGATTGACTAAATATGATCATTTCCTTCTTATTAGAGATACTTTGTCTCTAGATCTACTTACTCAGTTGTATGTTAAAGAGATAGTTTGGTTTCATAGAGTTCCCCTCTTCATTGTATCATATTGTGATCCCAAGTTTACTTCTAACTTTTGGAATGGCCTTCAGAAGTCGGTGGGTAATGAATTAAATTATACTACAGCTTCTCAATCGCAATCAGATGGGCAGTCAGAACGAACAATTCAGACCATGGAGGATATGTTACTTGGTTTCATGATGTATTAATAGGGAAGTTAGGACAAACATTTTTCTTTGGTTAAATTTTCTAATAACAATAGTTTTCATTCCAGTATACAGATGGCTCCGTTTGAGTCATTATATGGAAAACAGTGTTGAACTCCATCTTTTTGGGATGAAGTAGGGGAAAGGAAGCTGATGGGACCAGAATTGGTAGAGGAGATGGTAGAAAAAGTTTAGTTCATTCAGAAGCACATGATAATAGCTTAGAGCAGGCAGGAATGTTTTGCAGATAATTGGTGGAAGGATATATCTTTCAAGGTATTTGATCAAGTTTTTCTCAAAGTTTTTCTATAGAAAAGTGTGATGTGTTTTGTGAATAAAAAAAATTTGAGTCTAAGGTTCATTGGACCTTATGAAATCATGAAGAAGTTTGGATAATTTGCATGAAGATTGTCATTACCTCAATGTTTGTAATAGGTACACAATGTTTTTCATGTTTCAATGTTGAGAAAGAGTATGCTAGATCAATCTCATGTTTTTAGCCTAGGGGTAGTTCAGTTGGAAGAGAATCTCTCTTATGGAGAACAACCAGTCCAGATTCTTGACCGTAGAGAGAAATTATTGCGGAGTAAGGTAATTCATCAGGTGAAGGTTTTGTGGAAAAACCATATGGTTGATAAGGCAACATGGGAATCTTAAAATGAAATGAGGGATAAATACCCACACTTATTTTGATAAGGGAATAAAATTGTGAGGACACAATTCCCAAAATGGGAGAAGGATGTAACATCCCAGATAAATAAAGAATTAAAAATTTACATATTTATTAATATTTTTGAATTAAATATTAATTTTACTATAAATGGGGTTCTATGTTCAATATCGTATCCGATACGCAAAAACGAGTTTCTTTGAAATCTTATGTTGAACACTAATAATATAATAATATTATTTTAAATGTTAGTTAACACGTAGTCGTTGTTTTAGTATGAATGAATAGAAATAACTAAAATATGATTATATATGTTTGTCAAATGTTTTTACATTTATCCAATAAAAGATAAGGGCTTAAAATAAGAAAAGAATTCAATTTTAGGCATAGATACTCTAATATTCACCAAAAGGACAATTTATCACCTTTTGATGGAGAACCCTACATAAGAATAATTTTTGTCACTCTTATACATTCTATTGGACCAAATAAAATCCTTCTTTAGAATCGGGACATCAAAATTTACTTTGTGAATGTTTTGTTATTTTTTTGATAAAGTTCATTTTTAATGAATAAGTGAAAAATGTTGTATTTTAATTCAAAACCCCATTTTAATCTAATTTATTTATATTATTAGATAATCTTTTGAATTTGATTTAATGTTAAATTAGAATATATTTTTACCATTTGATCAAATGGTGATCATTGGAGTTAATTTCACTTTGAAATTGGACTTAAACTAGTGTGAATCTTTTGATATAAGTTGTTTCATAAAAACACACTGTTTGTTTTGACAAGGGGAATTAATTATGAAATTAATTAATGAAAATTATATTTTCTGGATTTTTTTAAATATACAACATTTTTTAATTTGGAATATCAAATATATCTTATTGTGAATTTTTGGTATTTTTGTGAAAAACATAAATTTTTGATGAATAGTGAAACCACTAAGTGGTAGTTAAAATACTGATTTTTCATTTAAATGAAATTTTACCACATCTGTGAATTGAATTTCAAAAATAAGACATACATGGTTGTCATTATTAAGTAAAATGTTGTTCAATGGGCTGAATATAATTTTTGATGAATAATAACTTTTGAGTTTTATTAATCATGATTAGAGATAATTAGTGTAATTTAAGGTAAAAATAATGTTTTAATAAAATGAAATTACCTTGACACATGTCATACCCTTATTTTATTAGTCATTTCCGGCCATGAAAATCCATGGGTCAACTTTGGGACCCCATGGATCAACTTGGGTAAGAAAATGACATTAATAACGTTTTATTTAAAGTTAAAATAAAAATGCCACAAACATGTATTATTTTACTAAAATTTTATTACATGGGGTTATATAAGTTATCTTTTTTATTATAACTAATCATTAGAAAGCTTAAAATATTTCCTACATCCAGAAAATATTTTATATAATTTTTATACATATAACAAATAAAATTATTTATAACACCATGATGATGCAATGATTACCTCATTAATGAACGATTTAAATAAAATAAAATGATAAGGTAAAATATAAGACATACAGTTGTCTAAAACCTATTGGATGGGTGGATTTCAAACCCTTTTCACCTTATCCTATAAATATATCATTGTGGGACCATTAAAATCCGAAAAAAATTTCATGACCATCCAAGAGTGCCACTCCTCCATCTTAAAAAAGGCCCCCACATCTAGTCCCTTACCCACACCTCTCAAGCCCTTGGCTCATCCAACCCGAACTCCTATTATCTCTCCAAATCCCTCTGTTCATCCAACAAACCTTACCATAGACATAAATCTCTTCAAGAAACTCATTTGGTTCAAACCTAGGGGAGTTACCCGATTTAAAGGTAATGTATTCTCTTATGTTCATTTGTTTTATTTTGCTTCTACAACCCCATAAAATCTTTTTTATTCATTTCTTTTGTAACATCACCAGTATCTTTAATATACTATAATGTTGTTATGAGAAGGATTCAAGCTACACTTACACACACCTCCGTCTAATGGCTAAAGACCATACTGTTTCTGTGCATGGAGAATTACTGCCTCACGAAATGATGATTGTTCAATCTTCTTTTAACACCTTTCATGATGTCCATTAAGATGTAACTGTATTTATATGTGATATATATTATGTTTTTTTCCTTATGCTTCTATATTTCTCATTTATGGAATTCCATTATGGTTTCCATAATGGATAAACGCGATAATTTCATTTTTTGGAAGTGAGGACTACCGCCCCCTCAAAGAGATTTGAATAGTTAATGCCATATATGAGACGTATAAAGGATAAAGTTAATAATATTATATATTATATTATATTGGAATTATAATGTACCTTTATATTATTTTGATCTCATTCCATTAAATATGAAATATAAATGAATGTAGTGTAAATGCGTACGTACGACTTACCCTCTCCATGAAAGGTGCATTTCATTTATTACATTTAAATGTAAAGTACTATTATAAATAAATGTATATTCTAGATATATATGATATATATGATATCCAAATCATGAATATCATTCTGGATATAATGAATCTTTGACCCCATGAACAACATGTAATTTTAAGAAGTCTATTTTTTACTTAAGTAACAAATATAAAAAAAGCATTATATACATAAATGATTACATAATGTTTATAACATGGCAATAAGTGATATAAAAGGAATAATAAACATGAAAAATATTATTAAGTTGGTAGAAATTAACTTAAGTTTATTATTCCGGATAGTAATGAGAGATAGAGTCAAGTCGTACACGATGTAAGGGAATTGGTCTCAATCTCCTTTCATTGAGGCATAATTTGTTTTAATACAAGACATTCTTTTATACGCTATATAAACACCCTTGACTTTTCAAAGGGAATATTTTTGTAAGAATAGTTTTACCATACCAAAAAAGTAATGTTTCTTTTAATGTTTGTGGTCACAATGACCTTTCTTCCGTCGCGAGTATTATTTGATCTTTGGCTTCCTCAACAAGCCGTAATGTTTTTAAATGAAAATAAATACCATATACTCTATTATGTATTTTGTTATTTAAAATTTTTTTGATAATGGATTTTTTATGTCAATAAATATAAGTGATATATTGTGATTTAAATCTAGAAATGTTTTCTTTCATTTATATTTGTCTTATGTCTTATGATTTTATATTGGTACTTGGACATTTGACAGGTGGTTACGTGAAAACCCAAATGATGGGTGGTGCCGTGAATACCAGGACAGGTGGTTATGTTATAACCTCCAATTCATTGGGTATGGAAGTCGACCGTATGGCTATTCTATTTAGTGATATGTGTGGAAGTTGACCGTATTGTTATTCCATTTAAATATGTTTATGTCCCAAGTTACCTTTATATGTAATGTGTTCTTTATATGGGTTTTATGGTAATCTGTTGGGTTAAAAAAGGGTAAGTAGTTATATTTTATTTAGTGAGGAGTATTTACTACTTCATAATGGTGAAATGTATTACTTATGTTAATGTATTAATGGTTTACTAGTTGTTTGGAAAAACTAACAGTTTTCATTCTTTGTGTATACCTTACTGAGCTTTTTATGCTCACCCCATGTTTTTGAAATGTTTTTCACAGAACATAATGTGAATTAGGGTCATGGATGGGATCAAGGAAAATTCATGCTGTATTATACACGGAACTAGTCATGACACTTTTTTTCAAGAGTTAATGTTTTTTTAAAAAAAGTAAAGTATGTAGAAGTGTATACTTTGTAATCTTTTGAGATGTAAAAGTTATTTCCTAATTCTCTAAAACACTAAACCTGAAAATATCCTAAATTGTAATTATTCATTTAAGTAAATATTAAGTTTGGTTTAAGGCTGGTTCCTTATATATATCATTCCCCAATTGTTCATTTTAAATGATTTGTTTTATCTCCAGCTAGAACATTCATTTAAATTCATAGAATATATTCCTCTGTGTTTTCAATAAAAGTGTTACAAAATACATATAGTTATGGTTTTAGTTTATTTCCTTATTGATGTGAACCCTAGTTTATTTGGGGGACATGATATTAATTGAGGGATTTGAGATGTGATAAGGGAACTTCAACTGTTGATGTATTTTAGAGGGTGAGTGGAGGGATTATTTTATATATTCTTTATTTTTCAATTCATTTGTAATTTATTAAATATTTTATATCATATTACATACTTTTAGAAAATATAATTTTGGCTTCCTTGTAAAATGAATATACCTATCATAACATAGTTTTATGAAAATTTATTTTTTGTGTTTACAATGATTTTAGAGGATAGTTTTCCCCATTTCTTTTCTCCAATTCCCTAATGCTCATCACCAGTGCATGGGAATCGAGAATGCCTTACGGGCCTTGTGGTGGACCCTTAGGGGTGAAAATTATAATTAATATCTGGCTTCAATGATAATAAATGGTATCTAATATAATGTTATATGATGGAATCATAGATTTATGAGTAGAACATTGTTTAGATGGGATGTCATGATAGGATAATGTTAGAACCTATCATTAGAACATGGCGTGTTATGTATTGGGAGAGTCTATACATCTCATTACCGCCCCAAACCTATAATTTCAAGGGTATTATAGATTTTAATTTTGATATTACGTTTTAATTTTGGATTATTGTTTATCATGTATTGGTAATCATTGGAATTGTTGAGTTTTCTAAAGGATTTTTAATGACTTTTGGATGAAAAAATAAAATGATATTGGTGGAATGATGTTGTTATGTAATTCATGTAAAAATAAAATGTGACAAAAATCTAGATAATAATATATCATGTTTATATACCCTCAAACCATGTGGTTCGGACTAGAATTGTTTTTCAAATCACGTGCCTTTTTTTCTAGCAAAAACATTAAGAATTCATAGTAATCATATTTATATCAAATGTACATTATAATATAATATTGTGTGGTTTTTACTTTTTTGTGCCTTATTTTAGGTACATTTTCTAAAAAAATCAATTAAATAGAGGATTTTATAAAAAGATGAATTATAGTGTTATTTTTAAATATTATACAATATATTGGATCCCAAAACAATTTTGGGTGGTCTTCGGAAAATGTGGATTCTTATTTCACAAAAAAATATTTTTAGAATTGGTTAATTTCATTATGGATTTAGGGGAAAATATTTTTGGGATTTTTATTGTATATTTAATATTAAATGAGTTTTTGAAAAATGGATTTTTTTCGTTGGAAACCATTTCAAGTAATTTTTTAAGAAATTTAATTTCTTAATAAAATTAATATTGTTTTTTAAAATTTATGGGGTTTTAAAATGTGAAAAGTGAATTTTAAAAATGTTTGATTCTAATTTTTTGTATTGGTGAAGTAATTTTAAAAAACATATTCTTTGGTATTTATGGAATTTAGATAAAATTACTTTTCTATTATCTATTCTTGATATACGATGCATTATTTGAAAATGTATTTGTATTTTTATCATATTTCGAATGGAAGTTTTCACAATGAATCATTACATCTAGAAAATATATAGAAATGATGGATGGTATACTTCATGAGATAAACCCTTCAATGATTCTATTCATCTCTCTGGTACAAATAGTCTAGTTAGTCGCCTTACCCAGATTGGGAATCGAATGGTGAGGCTAGATTATTTCTTTATATTACAAATTGTTAAAGAATTATTTAATTGTATCTTTCCATTATATTTTGTGTTGTGTATATTATTCGTGAGTGTGTAATAAATAAACAAAGTAGATTTTCATGGAAATCATTGAATTTATTTTCATTGATGTGTTTATAAATTTAGTTTATTTGGATTTATTCAATTCATTTTAGGTGATATGAATCAATTTTTCAACAATGATAATAATTTTTTTTTCTGATTTTTCCATGGGAAATAATTAATTGGGAGTTTTTATTTAGTGGGATGACCATGTGTGACATATGGAGTTGATCCTTTGTAAATAGGGATAATGATTATTTCCTTGAGTGCTTGAGAATATTGTTTCATTTTTGGGTTGTCTTAATACGATTCTCTATAGTTGAGGATCATGTTTTACATGTAAACACTGATGACCTAGATCTACTACCAATGTTTTTTTTAATTTTTTCTTGTGATTTGATTTTATTTTTAGATCACATTAAGAATCTATAGATTGGGATTGGTTCCTTCATCGTTATTTTTTGGGTGTAAACATTAATTTTTTTATCAAGGATTTTTTTTTGTGGTGTTCAAGTAATTTTTTCATTTTTTTCCCTAATTCTATAGTGGTTGTGTGTTTTGGAATAACAATTTTATAATGTCTATAAATTTTGGGGATTTTGATAGAGATATTCATGTTCATTGTGATTTTTTTTACTCGTTCATGGTTTAGTTCTTCTTCTATTTTTGAGATTTTGTACAATAATATTCTAAAAAAATGTTATTAAATTGTTCCAATTGTGGGTTTCCATCTATTTTGGGTCTATAATAGCTTATTAACACATCTACCTCTCATTTATAGTTTTTCTGATATGATGATTCATTGTCTTCTATCCATTTTTAATGTCCTTCAATGTGAAGAAAACATTATAGTGTGTATATTTTAACACCTCATGATAAAAGACTTTTAATTTAAGTATTTTTAAAATATAATTGTATATTTGTTTTTGTTTGTGGTGATTTTCTAAGGGGATTAGGGTGAAAAATTAATGTACTTTAAAAAATAAGTGTTGAATGGTTATCCACTATGATTCGGAAAATTGATTGGAAACAATATGTCTCCAGAAAGTATGGGGATAATTTTATTTCACATGGATAGTTAAAGCACGCATGGTAACCTTCACTTTAAAGCGAAAGAAACATGAATACTACAATTCATGTTAAACATTTTTGGTAAACCATGTGGTGTTCCCTATTAAAAAAATAGAATTGAAATTAGTTTTTGGAGAACCTATTCCAACTTACACTCCCATATCCACCCTTTATTTAATGACACCCCCTCCACAAGCCTACCCTATCACATTCTAACCATATATAAATCTCTTTATCCAATGGTGTCTTAATGAAATTACTGCATAGTTTAAGACCATGTACCCTATGTAAAACCTATGCTTCTCAATTCACTCACATTACATGAATTCTCTTATTTTCTCTTATTACACCTAGATCATATTAACCCTAGTGTTAAATATTTTTTTGATATATTTTACTGTTTAGGCCATAAAGATATGTCCATATTTTTTTTGGTACATTATCCTTCAAATGAAACATATTATTGGCAATTTCTCATCGATTTTCAAAAGGCGGTACCTTTTTGCTAGTCTTCAAAATCTATATTTTTATTTCATATGTATTTAATCACAAATTTTGAAATTGAAAAATAATATGAAATATGTTTATGTTTTATTTTTATAGAATCACATATTTCACTGGGTTTTATTTTCAATGTAGAAAATTTATAAATTTTAAAACATTTTCAAATATATTTTAAAAAATCAGCACATGTAATATATACAATAAAAAGTATAAAAAGAAAATTTAAAAAATTTATGGGACTTCAAAGGATTTTCATTCTTATTGAAATATATTCTCAATTATAACTTTTCAATTTTAATTTGAATTTTATGTAACACATAAAATTTCAAGAATTAGTAATGTGCTTTCGAGGCTTTGTTTAAATAAAAATGATATTTCAAAAATAAATTTTGTTATATTTGATGTTTCTACACATATAAATAAGAATATATATATATATATATATTGTTGTAAAAATGTACATTATGGTATGTGATTTTGTGAGATGATATATGTGTGTGTGTGTGTCAAAATATATATGTGTACAATGGTAAAAATTGGACATTAGTATTTAGAAATGATGTTTGATTGGGGTTTTATATATGACTTTTCAAGTAGAATTTTATTACAATATCAAATGAAAAATTTATATAACTTGTTTATATTTTATAAAGAAATATGAAATCATGATTTTATTAATATTATTTTTGTTTTTGTTGTTCTTTTTTTATTAAAAAATTGTATGATTGAAAAAACTTAATTCCCTATTTTATGTACAAATTGGATAATTTCATTGTATATTCCATGTAACTATATTATGATTGTTATTATTCTAGCCTCATGGGATGCCTATGTACATTGAGTGTTTATCCAAGATCATATGATTTACTCATCACTATCGTAGGTGGATATACTTCAAGTGAATTATTTTGTAAAATACCCCATACACCATTGTAGTTTATAGTATTCATTGACCCATTGAGGATCTCCATGATCATTTATATAGATTTTCTTGTTCCCATTTCCTTAGTATCCTTATTATTTTACTATATTTTATATGTTTAAAATTTTATTTTATATGATATGTAATTAACCCAATACATTTTGATTCATACCTATTAAGTTATTTCTATTGTTTCCACTTATACTCTATTTTACTCATCATGAATCCCTAATCAATATTTAGTTGAAAATTCCTTTCTTTGTTCTGTGTTTGGAAAATCATATTCAAAATGATGTATAAATTTGGTTTATCAAATGTATCTCTTCTAAAAGGGGGAATAGATGTTATAATATTTACTTATTTTTATTATATTTATTTAAATGAAAATAAAACTGAAATATTTATAAAATTATCTTTACAATGATATTTGTTTTCATAAATTTAAGTAGTAATATTTTTTCATTAATAATGGTTTCCAAAAACCATAAAAATTAACCGTTATTTAAAGGATTCATTTTGTGTGTAGTTTGACGTGATTTCCTTCTAATCAGATCATAGACACCTATAATAAATTTCTTTTTAGTATTCTTTTCAGCTCGTGGATACTATTGTATATTTTATTTATTTGTTCTTTGGAGGTATGTATTTTATTCATTCATCATCTAGTTAGGCCTTTTGAATTATTGTGTACAATGTTTGTCTATAAAATATATTTACATTCAAATAATTTTGGTGCAATTATTCCCATTAAATTCATTTCCTAATAATTTTAGTTTTGATTATTGGTGTATTTTATTATTTTTGTGAATATTCGGTTATTTAGTGGTAATGATATCTATATAGGGATTAGCAGGTGAATGGATGTAAATGATTCTGTGGAGGGAGTTTATAGGGTGATTATATATATTAGTTTATATATTCATTTATATATTGTTAGTTTAAATTTGTGTGACCAATTTATGTATGTGTCGTTATTTTATTTTTTGAAATTGATTGAGGCATGTGATGTGTTTTAGGTTCTTGAATGAATAGTGTATTTTTGGTAGGGTGGGCCATTATTTTAATTTTTATAAATAATGCCTATTATACATGGTTTCTGCAAGCTCACATAATGGTGATGTTCCCAAGATATAATGAATTTTAAATTGGGGTATTTCACCATGAGAGGGGAGGAAGTTCATTTGAAAATTATTCCTATTCTTGAAATGAGATTCCATCCAATTACCAATATAGTTTTTTATGGTAGTCAGAGCAAGGTCTAGCCTATAAAATGGGGGGTCCTGACATTACCATAAGGGGTTGTGTTATGAAAAATATATGAAGTTATATCCAGATCATTTTTAGGGGTGGTTTTACGATTACCCATAGGGTCATACACCAACAAATACCATTTTTTAAATGAGGCAAGATCCATAATTTCTAGGTCATCCTTCTCATTATTTAAAGGATATGGAACCAGTAAGAGTATTCATTTGTCCATTTCTCCCATCCCCTTCCTTCTATGTAATTATTCACTGATGAGGGGTAATTTTTTGAAATTTTCATGATATATTAAATGTACATGATTCATATTCCACATTTTTTCCGTGTCTCTATCATTGAAATTTTATTTATTTTTCTCTGGGATAGGGTTTTGGGGCCGATTCAATAAGATAATTGTGGAATTTGATGGTATCAATTGAGATTTTATTAGCTTGTGGTTGATTATATACCATGACAATTATAACATGTCATTGCATTATATTTTTTTTAAAAGTACATAATCTTGTTAATTATTCGAGGTTTATGATGAAAATAAAAATATATTATTGCTATATTATATATTAGGAGTTAGGTAATTTTTATTAAATGTTCTAAGTAGTGGTATATATACCTTTTATGTGTTTTAGGATGTGGTATTAGTTGTTGGAGGAAATTCAATGAGTTTATAGAAAATTATTCACAGTCCAAAAAAAATTATGAAAATAAATTATTAATTATTTTAATTAAATATTTTTTATATTGATTCTTGGGGGAAGGTGATGGTGTCTATATGATCATGAATGTGGTATGTATGAACATTTTAGTGTATAACAATGCTTAGTTATAGGGATTAACATTGAATACAACAGGTGGTCCCTAAAAACCCTAAATTTTATTAATATTAAATATACAATTTGATATGTGGTCTCTACATAGATGGTATATTTTTAATTAATATAAAATAATTTGTTTATTAATTTTGTTGACATGAGTAATGTATCATCAGCCATAGTGGAACATTGAACACGTGATTAATTCCTTATCTAATATTGGTCTGGTGATCAGTTATAATTTTGTATTATGTGGTAAATATACCCTAGATGGGTATGACACTCTAGTCCTAACAGTATGATAATCACATAAATTAAATAAAACATTTTAAAAAAAACTTTATAATAGAATACTAGTTTAAAGTTTTAGTGGATAAGGAAAAAACATTAACTAATAAATATATTTTCTTTTCCAACCGTTGGACTTTTTCTAATGATAAAAAACTCATTAGCCCTTAACATATCATAAATATATCCCAATAATTATCCTAATATGACATAATTCAATAAAAATTTTATATATAACTTTCATTATTACCGAGGTAAATTGAAACATTATAAAACCATGATTTTAGAAGCACAGAAAGGGTACCCATAGTCAATAAAAATATTGTGAGCATAAGATTATCTTATTTTTATAATGAATATAAAAGTGAAATTACAAATCCAAAAAAACCTGATATCATAAACCAAGTCATATGACTTAGAATAAATAAATTAATTAATCAAGAGAGTGTATAACATGAAATAATAAATGTGAACCATAATAGTGGATCTATAAATCAGGGAATGAAAGTGTAATAACCATAAATGTAGAAATATTTTATTATTTGTAATCTTTATTCACACCAACATCTTTACTCATAAAATTGTTAGTAGATCTAAATTCAATGAAACTCATCCATTTTGAACCTAACTTCTTTCTACCCTGTTCATACATGAAATTGTGTGTATATTTGAATTTCATCACACTCTCACTTTAAAAACACATCTACACACTAACATGTTCTCAAAAAACTTCTATATCATAAGTTCTAATCCATTAAAAATGAATTTTATGGAGATATATGTCCCACAAATCTCAAAATCTATATATTTTTATTTCACTTGAAAATGAAACATTCACCATCTCAGAAATAACACTTAAAAAATTGAGAGTCTTTTATCTTTAAAAAACATCCCATAACAAGAGCATCTGAAATCCAAAAATTTCAAAACTATCATTTTCCTTAAAAAATGAAATCATAAAAACATATAAAATAAATTCAGAAAATAAATTCATGAAATATAAACCTTATATAGTAAATATATGTTAAAGTAATTATTTTTTCAAAAATACCATAAAATAGTAATGTATAGACTATATTCAAATAATCATTTTTCTAAGGTTAAATATATTAATTTTGGAAAATAAATTTTCAAATAAATTATCATTGAAAATATGTAATGTTGTTAAAAATATGTGTTAAACTATTTTGAAAACTTATACTTTTAAAATAACTTTTAAAAGTGAAGAAAAGAAAAATACATTATGATTTCACATAAGGTAAAGATAAAATACATTATTATAATTTATATTTTAAAACAATATATAATCATTGAAACATAATAAATAAATATATTTTTTATAATTTGTATTATAATATAAAACAATTTATTTTAAAAAAGATCGAAAACAATTTGAATATTTTTATATACCACTATTCCAAAACACACATGGTTATTAATAAAGAAAATTATTACTTTTATTTGAATAAATAAGATTAAAAGGACCATTGGATATAAAATAATTTATCTTCTATTAATGAAATGAGAAAATTAGTGGAAAGTAAAAACATGGACATGGAATAAGAATCTACTAAAAGAAATATTAATAATTCCATACATAAATTCATTTTTTACCAAAATTATAGAATCATAAATGAAGAAAAGTTAATGTCAAATATAATTATCACAATAAATATAATATTTAAATAAAATATAACATATTATTGGTTTGAATAGGTATATCATTAATGATAACTTTGAAAATATTTATTGAGATCTAAAGAAAAATTTGGATTTACAGAAACCCCTTACAATCTTTTTGACATATCAATAAAAAACCAATTAGATGGATAATAATAAAAAGAAATCTGAATATCATGAAATATTTGAGAATCATGATACAAATTGAAAATTAAATATTATTTATATAGTTTAAAATGAAATATTTTTTATAACATACAATTGTCTCTAGGGATTAAATTTTAGATAATGAAACACTTACTGTTCCAGAAATTTTTTTAGAAAAACAATGGAAGTCTAAAATTATTATATTTCAATAACTAAATGGAATTAAATCACATATTTTATTTAAAAAAATATTCATGGGATGTATATATACCATATCAATGTTAAATTGGTTTATTACATTAAAATATGTCATAATGTGGAAACCTTTGGAGGGAAACCCCTATGGTAATGGTATCATAAGAATGAAACAAACAAGAGAGTGATAACCAAAAATAGAATGTAAAAAAGTATATAAAACCTTTTTTATATTATATGAATGAAATAGTTAATTATCCATTTCAATTTGAATATTAATATGCTAAAAACATGAAATCCAGCTTCAACAAAATTGAAATTGATACTATAAACCCTTACCTCTTGGGAAAAAATTAAACCCCCCCCACAATATAGTGAGAAAAAAATTATAATTTGAATTTCATGAGTTGAATTTAATTCATGATATATTACATAAAATTGTCTGTACACACACTTTTTAAACAAAACTTAGATGATAATGTTTTATAATGTCTCAATTAAGGGGAATTTATATGAAATCCATTACAATTGTTGAGGTGAATGGATTGAAATTACATAGAGAATAATTTTTAAATATCTTCTTATATAATATGAAAAAAATTTATTTGAGATGTAGTAATCCTTTTTGGGTGTAGATATATTTTATTAAATAGAAATATGTTCATAATATGAAATCATTCCTCAATGATTGTGAACAAGAGGAAAAAAACATGTAGTTATGTCTGATGGTGTTTTTCTATTTCATTGATCATCCTAAATAATTACATATTGCTCGGTAGATATATAAAACATAACCATAACCATATATTTATAACTTTATGTGGTCAATTTATTATATTTTAATAATTATTTTTAATATAATTCTACCATACTTTAGTTACTTGGTATTGATCTATTAATTTCATCATAATACTATCATTTTGTTCGATGTGATGAACGATATTGTAAATTAGAAACATAATTTTTATAATTGAATATTATTATCTCCATTATTATTTTATAATCAATTAATTTATATATTTAATTTGTTTCTCCTCCAATGGACAAAATTTAGAAAAGTTATATTAATATGTTGTATTAGTAGTTAAATTTACTATACACGTTAATTGATATAATTTCATTTTTTGATGTTTAATATTAACATTCCATAATATAAACGGTTTATTAATAAATTTTTTTAAATATTATATTCTTATTTAAGTCAATTCATGTTAGTTGATATAGAAAAATAATGAGAAACTTTATCTGATGGAGGTATTAGTCCGTACATACAAAAGGACTACATTCCAATTTTTATTTAATAGAATCAAAGTAATAAAATAAAGTAATTTACATTTAAGAATAATTATAATTTTATAAATATTATCTCATATTATAAAAAACATACTTTATCCATAAATGATGGGTGGGGATGAACAAGCAAAAGCATCACTTTGTGAGGCTATATTCCATCGACACACACTAACAATGATTATTATTTTAATTAGTAGATCAAAGATAAATAATAATGGTTGAATTATTATAACAATAACACCTCATCCAAAAAATGAATCTAAGAAAATACTTATACATTGATTACAATTTGTTTATAATGTAGGGTATTAAGAATAAATGTCAATAATGATTTCATACCTTCATAAATGAATTTAAAAGTCTGTATTCCAAACATATTTATTAATCCATATGAAACAAACATTATGAAGTATACCTTACTATATTTACATATATGATCATATATATCATACTCAATCTAAATTTATTTTTTATTCCCTAATCATATATTCTCTAGTTTAAAACATACCTAAAACAAGATATGTCTCCAAGTAAAAAAAATTTTAAATAACATATTCATCCTAAAATTACATCTATATTTAATCATCAAATTATATTAGCAACTAGTTCATCAAATCACACACCTTACAATATATACCATAATCCCAAAAAATTTTATAAACATCACAAAAGATATCATTAATTACCATCAATCCCAAAGATATTGATACTACATATATTAAAATTTTAGAGTCTCCCAAACATTTACTATATTAAAATAAAACTTGTATTAAAAAACTATTTATCCAGTAAACATGATTTCTTCAATATTTTTCCTGAAAGATATTATATTTTCATAAAATAAATTTTCAAGGCTATTTATACCTTCTAATATATGAATTGTAACCAACAATAAAAACCAATTAAATTAAAACCCTAAGATGTTTCCCAAAATCTCAAATAACTATTATAATATACAAAAATATCATAGATTTATATCACTTCACTAATTAAAATAGACAAGAGCATAAAAAATTATTTTCTGTTATGATATCAACTTATTTACTTTATTTATGTCTATAACATTCCCTTTTCCAACATAATAGGCATATATTAAAATATATTAATTTTTGTATTCTACCAATTTTTGTTATAATAAAGAATAAAATTTAAGTTACATAACTTTAAATGATTCATGGTGAGGATCCTATATCAACCAAATACTAAAACCAAAATGTTTCGGATGATATAATATTGATTCGTAGTATAATAATATGAAAACTCAATCCTAATATGTATTCTCTAATTAATGATTCAATTCAACCAATGATACATTCATTTAATCTATTTCATACATGGTTATTCCAAAAACTGTCTTGGATATACCTTTGTTACTTAATTTTCACTTACATTAAACTTATTATCTAAATTACTTTTGTGTAATTTGTAAATAAATCCTTCATAATGGTTCATAAATAGTATGAAATTGACTAATTCATATACCCCGAAAGTTTCAATCTTATTATGTAGTTATTCTTCTTTTCCATTCACCATGTGATTATATAGTTAATAGTCAATCCCCCCATATCAAGGTTATTACCAAAGGGTAAAACTGTTCCAAATCATACCTAAACATTTAGTATTTAAAGAGGATTTAATTTAAAGGAACCCCACACAAATTATTTATAATACAAATACATTATGATCTTATCTTCTAAACATATTTATCCCATGGGTTATCATTAATGTTCTATTCTACTAGTCACTACTAAATTCAATATTAACTCATCTATCCTAATAGATCATTTATAAGTTTTATTAAATGGAATATAATAACATAAGAAACTTTGATGACATTTCATACTCTCAAATGTTCCTCATATGATAAGAACATAATCTTCAAACATATCCAAACACTTATCTATTAACAAATATGACTTCATAAACCTAACCGACGTATAGTTATTTGGATTATAGTAAATATTCCAATAGAAAAAAATTAAAATTCTTTTTGGTTTACAGATATGAAAAATTGGTACAAAACATTAACAAAAAAAATCTTATGTATTTTACATTTATGGGATAATTTCTCATGATAAGAAATTTTCTAATACATTAAATGTATTAAATATCTCCAAAAAATTATTCTAATAGTAATCCATTATAGATACATCTTATGTATTACGTCTATTCATAGACAAAGGAAGTGGAAGCTTCATAAAGGGGTGATATCAGATACTTAGAAAGGGTAAACATGGGAGTTAATAATTGAGTGAGAATAAGATGTGATTTTACATATAATTAATATATATAATAATATAAATATAGAAAAATTCATTTATTATAAATCCTAGATTATATAATAAAATAATATCATTCATGAAATAAAAGTGTATGAAAACATGTTGTAATAAACATTAACAATAAAATAGGAAGAACGAAATCAGAGAAAGAATGTTTAACATTCATAAATATGGGATTTCTTATCTTTGGGAACTTTTCTACACACCATCCTATGAACTAGTAAAATTTTTATTAGATATAATTATTATAATACTCACAC
Organism: Viscum album; assembly: GCA_963277665.1. Lineage (NCBI taxonomy): Eukaryota > Viridiplantae > Streptophyta > Magnoliopsida > Santalales > Viscaceae > Viscum > Viscum album. Next base: position 1,937,295,528 of record OY728165.1, read on the forward strand.
TTTATGAACCTATAAACTTCCTAACATGTTCCCAAGTTAAATTTAGAGTAGATCTAAATTCTATAAAACTCAACCATTGAGAGCCTACCTTCCATTTTACCTATTTTTATAAAATTTCTATATCATGTGATATAATCTACCACCTGATGTATTTTAAGGATATATTAGTCCCACCCATCTCATATTCCATGCATTTGTGTTCTATTTTAATGTCAATCATTTGTCATATCATAAAAAACCCATGTAAAAAATGGGTTCTTTAACACTTTCAAAAAAATCACATCCCCAGAAATTATGATATCATATAATTATAAAATACACATTTTTAAAAATAAATAATATCATAATTATAGTTAAATTGATATCAATATATTACTTCGTGAATGGAAAACCATTGAAGAGAAAAGGATGTGAAAATAAAAACACCGTCAAAAATATATTCAAAAAATTGAAATATATATAACCGTAGAAAATTTTTTGTGATGTGATGTAGAATAATTTCGAATGTGATTAATATAAAATAAAATCTCCCTAAAAATACATAATTTTTTCAGAAAAGGATATGCTAAAAAATTAGATTTTTTAAAAATAATCATTAATAAGTAATACTTGAAAAATAATGTATCCAAAAATAGGGACGTGAAAATATTGGGAAAGAAAATTTATTTGAAAATGTATCTTTAATCGTGGATGCGTCAAAAATTCAAAAAGTTTTTCCAAATGTTGAGTGGTAGATAAAACACATGATTACGAATTCATCGATATCCACTTTAATATTTCAAAATTCCATTTTTGAAATACCAAAAGCCTTTAAAATATAATGAAAATTTTTCATTAAATTTAATAAAGGATAGTAAAAGGATCATTGGAATTAGAAAAAAAATATTTTAAATTAGGGAAAAGAGAAAATTTGTGTTAATTATGAACACTAACATAAATGAATAGTCCCATAAAAGACATGTTAATTATTCATAACATATAGACATTTAAAAAAAATAGTAGAATGACATATTAATATGACTTTATTCTGAAACATTAATTTACAAATAAATGAGGGTAAAAATAAATCGTAAAATAATTATAATATATAATTTAATAATCATTAAAGATAAAAATAATAATGAGTGATTAAGGCCCATGGATGAAAATAATGTCATAAAAAATCTATATGCCCTTTATATCATATGAATCAATAGCCCATGAGGGATATGAAATTAAGAAATACATTTAAAATAATTAAATATATTATAATCACTATAAAAAATTATAATAGGGTATTATTTAACCCATTGTTAATGAAATATGTCGTATATATTAATCATATCTCTTGGGATTCAAATTTTATCCATAGAAACCCATACGACTTAAGTAATTTGTAAATTAATTATCCGTAGAATATTTGAATTCAAATATATCTATAATTAAAATGGCTTAAATAATGTATTATTCCAAAACACATTCATGGGAATTATATAAACCATTGATATATGAAAGTGGTTTATAACATTAAAATATTTTAAATAAAAGGGTAATGGAGATGATAAATTATACGATAAAAGTATTACAAGAATAAATAATATAAGTGTGTTATACAATAAAATGGAATGAAAAATATAATTTTAATACTGATATTTATCAGATGTGAAAGAAATTTGTCAATATATATTTCACATAAATGACATATAGTTTAAAATACTGAAATTATATATCAATGAATGTGGTCTTGAGACAGAAAAACCTAAAGAACCCCGAAAAATTTCAGCCAAACCCACATAAAAGTGAGTTCAATGAATTAAAAATAAAATAAAATAAAAAATAAAATTAATGATTTATTTATAAAATATTTTGTATAAAAACTAGTAAAATAATAATATGATCACAAATATAATCATGGTCTTAATGAATGGGATATAGAGATGAAAACCATCTCAATTAGAGAAGGATATGGAATAAACGAACATGTTGATGATATTTTGAAAAAAAATATATATCAAGAAAAATTATGATTTTTATTGAATAAATATATTAAGATATATATATATATCACATCATAGATTAATAGGGTAAAAACATGAAATCATGCCTCAATGAAAGTGAACATGAGACAAAAAACTCTTACCTATCCCGGAAATCATTTTTAACTTTTAATTAACATCCTTAATAATTTAATTGTTTTTTGGATATATATGAAATAACATTAATCATATATATTTAATTTTATATATACTACTTATTATCTTTTCATATATATTTTTAATTTAGTTTCTACTTCAGCATGATACTTGGGGATGTTCAGTTAATTTCTTCTAAATGATTTCAATTTGTTGATTGTGGTCAATGATTTTATAAAATAGTTTCATTATCTATAGAGAATAATATTATAATATCATTAAATATTCCATTATAACTAAATTTATAATGTCGAATAATTTCTACCTTAATGAACCTAGTTTTTAAAAGATACATTTAAATTTTTTGACAATTAAATATATTATAATTTTTTATTGTTAATAGTTCTTATAGAGTCTATAATATTAAAACTCATGAAAATTAATGAAAAACATCATCTCATGAAGAAATTATCATCACTTATGTAATAATGACACTCCTATTTTGGTACAATTGAATGAAATTATAAAATAAATTATTTTTTAATTTCAAAAAAAATATAAATATTTCAATATCTTAGTAAATAATCTTTTTGTTCTAAACATGAATGGTAATGATGAAATACCAAAAGTGTCACTTTGGGAAGGTGGTGATATGTGCACATTCACTAATGAATATTCTCATTTTATCACAGTTGATGGATGAAAATAAATAATTGTTTTACCATTAGTATAATATCATCTCAACACACTAGTTATTCTATTGTTATTACTATAATATTTTTATTGTTGATTTATAAATTAATGAACCCAAATGAAATATTAAAAAGGATGTTTACCTATGTTGAGAATAACCATTATATCAGGATAAAGTCTATATATTTGAGAGAGTCGCGATATTTTGTGTTCACCTTGTCAGTTAGGGTGTGTAAAGGAATTGAAGGAGTGGAAATTTTAGTTGAGATTAAGATAATTTTAAATATGATATTTTATGTTGAAAGGTTGTATGTGATACCAATTTTATAAGTCATGTTTAAGGTATTTTCATTGGAGAAACATGTTATTTAAGGCTTAAGAATGGATTTTACTGAATGTTAGGTGTGATATCAGAAATAATGCTTATATAACATGTAGGTTAGACCAAAAAAACCTAACAACGTAGCACTATAATGTCTATGGTTCATGTTAATTTTGGAAAAATATATCCAAATTTAATTATTCATTTCAACACATTTTACTCTTAAGTAAATATTAATCCATACAATTAATTAGTTAATATAAATATAGGTATAACATAATTACCCAATTTGTATATAGATATTCTGAATTTGGGATCCTTTTAACAAAAATTATTTCACAAAAATGAATAATTTTTATTCTCAATTAAACACACATATAACATAAAAATCATTCAAATATCAGTCAATTTTTTATATTTATATATATACATAATGAAAACTTATGGTGGTTACTAATTTTCATGATAGTAATTTATGTATTTTAAAACAAACAATAGTGTATTTATCTTAAAAAAATCCAAAACCTATTTTCACCATGAAAATGTGTATTTAAATGAAATAAACAAAAATGTTATTGAAATTACAAAAACAATATTGCTTACATCATGAAATATTAAAAATAAAATATATTTGTTCAATATAATATTTTTGATTTCATTATTTTACAAATAAAAATTATAATTTATCAATTAATATATTTTGAATCTTTTGGAATTACACATATAATAATAATTAATAAAAGTCACCAATTTGGAAAATCATTATTTTTAAATATTCACCTAAAAATATAATTTTAATAAATATTAAAATAATAAATCATATGAATATATCTTTTAGAGGAATTAAATAATTAATTTTACATTGTGAAGATTAAATTAAAAAATTATTAGACATATGTTTTTAAAATAAAATATGAAATATAAATAAAATGTTTTTTTTTTCAAAATAACATTTTCAATATTTACATATTAGAGATATTTACATTATATAAGTTATATATATTAATTGTTTAAAATAATAGTAATTATTATTGATTTATTAAATATTTTCTCCTTAAATATAGATATTTGTTTACATTTGGTTTTGATTGTTAAATAAGTTAATAAAAATTGTAGTTTTTTAAAGGATAAAAAATCTTCATTCATTATCAAGGGTATAATACGTTTATTATAAATAAACCAAGAATTTTTATATATACAGTGGATAAGACTACCCTGATGTTAGATTAGATACACTGGTGTTGTTTTTGAAAATAGAATCATTTAGATACTATCTCACTAAAGAGGGAAGGTTTTTTATTTGTTTATTAGAGGTCCAATTACTATCACATAGTCGGGATGATATGAGAATATAAAAAAATTATATAGATATTGATGGAACAGAATGAGTGGTTTAGGATTATATTAGATAGGTGATATTATTTTCCATCACATATAGGAAGCAAACAACCTCTTGAGTGTGTATGGGAATCAAGAAGTTTCCCATGTTTGAAATAATTCCTTCAATAATAGATGTGGTGTGATGAGGGGACTCTACCCAATGATTTACTATTTTTTCAATAAGGGGAGTGATAAACCAACACTCTGGTAAGAATTTGGGGGATTATTTCATGGCTTATAGAAGGATTACTAAGTTCCTTAGAAAATCATAGCATATGATGGTCCCTAATGAGAAAAAATAATTTTTTATGACTACTTTTGATGTAAATATAGGGTATCCACATTAAGCTATGGTCTTAGAAGGTTCTTCAAGCTGATAAAAAATTATGGTATGTCATATATGGCTAGATTAATGTAATTTTAGATTGATTCAAGTATGGAGAACCCTAATATGTGTCCCTATAGGTGAGATGAGAATATAGACGTATTCAATATGATTATATTCTACAACTAATGTGGTCATGGGGAAAGAAAGCTATGTTGGTGGTTAAATAATGATACATTATATAAGGTGTTTCTAAGGCCATGATTGATTAGTCAAGGTAGTGTGGATGAGTGATAGGTCTAAGGGACATTTGTAATGTTATTTATACTATAAATCACATTGTATGGGATAGGATATTTCTGGGAAATAATTTTTATATGTTATATAAATGTGATATTCTTATTATCAAGGAATATATATTAACATAGTTACATGATATTATTGATGTGTTCCGGATGGGTTACGGGTATTCTCTTATGTTATATAATGATATTATTTATGCTCTTCCAATTATGGTGTTAGTATATACATGAGTTACCTAATAACACGTGATATATGTGTTCAAACTGGTTGTGGGTACACACCACAATTTACCTAATGAAATATTATTTTATCATTCCGTTGTGGTGCGAGTAAGACCCTATGATTCATAAGGATATATAATATGTTACTATTCATTATAAGTTTCTTCCATTCACTTTACTAATGATGTGTTATATGATTACACGTAGGGATCGAGTACAGCCTCGATATTCCTGGTGATCTGAGTTATGTTTCTCAATGAATATTGGGTGGACCTCTATGTTTTAATAAAATGTGATACATTTTTCCTTGTTAGAACTAGGAACTCCCTTAAAATGATGTATGACCTGATATGTGTATAAATGGTGGTGAGATACTATAACACTATGTTATTAATGATTGTGTTCTTGTCTCAATGATATCAAACCTGAGTTTTAGTTAGTATGTTCGGCCTTGGGTGTCACCAAAGGATATAAATATTGAATTTTTTCCTTATTATTCCTTTTTACTTTATTTATTTCTCTAAAAATATCACAAAATTATTTAGGTATGTTACGTTTTATGATTGTTACACTGCTTGTGGAGGCCTACTATGTTGTACTCATAACCTAATAGATTGGTTATAATAACTTAATTCTTGATTAGACCACATTATTCACAGGTTTATGTAGTGTATTAGCCCGATATTAAATCACCATGCTACCTCATTTAGATTATAATTTTTATATAGTTAATTTTTGAGGTTAACATATGGATGTAGATACTCGTTGTATTTTATTCCATTAATTATTCTATATTTGTTACCATCCTGGTGGGTGATAAATTTACATATATGATTTAATACTTTAATAATAATTTATAATAGATATTTTTTTGTCTATTTTATTTTACATTGCTTATAATTCTGCATATTTTTTTCATTTCCACAATTTTGGTTACTATAACATGTTATTATAAACTCTGAATTGAAATAGACTAGAACCAGTTTTTATGTTATCATTCATAGGTATATTGGGAGTCATTCTATAGGTCATGTGATGAATCTATATTAGAAAATAGTGATTGTTGTTAAAAAGTATGAATTTAAAAATTGGTATCAAAGCATCATAGTCATCACTAGAATTTTTTTGTATGGTATTCAAGGAATATGGACATTTCAAAGCAAGTTATAGTCCTCAAATTAGTGAATTTTGAACACCATTTCTAAAGTAAATTTAACTCTCCATATGATATGGTATTATGGTTGACGGTTTTCAGTATTACAGTAGAGTTATTTTTTCATCTATGATTTGTGTACTTTGGATTTTTATTAATTGTATTGGATCTTGGTCTATGGTTGTAAGAGGAAAATATCCATGTATTATATATATAAAATATGATTCAAGTGAGTTTTATGTGTTGTAATGTTATTTATATCCCTAATGATAGAGGGTTCATGTAACAAATCTGTTAATAACAACTTATATAGAATTTTCCAATATGACTTTTTGGTGGCCTTCTACTCAACTAGACTATGGGATTTCATTATTATAGAAGGTAACATGGATTAGATATTTAATTTTACATGATGAATATTATACATTCTCTATCTATAAGTTATTAATAATTACCCAAGTAAATCTATACATGCATTGGATTACATTTTACTAGTTCTATAAGGGAACACAGATTTGATATATAATGTGTCATTATTAAGTATTATTATTCATTTCCATATAGAAATTTTGTGGGATTATATATAATTTGTCTATGTAGATATGAGTTCTGTCGGTATGAATCATCATAGGATGAGTCATGGAATATATAAGGATCTAAACAAATCCTCTAGATGGTAGTATTTTATGTAGATTACATATCCTTATCTGTGTATAAGACTTGGAGATTGTCTCAGCATTCTATGATTTAAATGTGTTTGTTAAAAAACTAGAGTATATTTTATTTCATGCCATATTTTTGTTTTTGATTTTTATAGGATAAGATATTTATTCCAAAAAAAAATGGCTTATTAGATAAATTTTAAATAGGTTTGGATGGAATTCTTATAAGAGTAGATATGTGTATTTTTTTATTTATGTATAATTTCCAAAATTTAGTATCTATATTTTTGATGAATTTTTTCTAGGTATTTTATGATAAATTAGGGTTTCATGTGGGAGGGTATAACATATAATATTGAGTACACTTTTAGATCGGTTAAATATATATCTTTATGGTGTAGATATATTCTTAGGACTGGCTTATGGTGGTGTGTTATAAGCTGGTTGATACCTTATATACCCTTAATATAGATACCCTAAATATGGATGAGGATGATCTTGTTGAATTCCTTGTTAATTAAAATGGAAATAAAATTTAGCATGATATTTTGGTATCAAGGTTGAGTTTTGGGGGTAGGATTAAACAAATTCTAGGTTCAGATTACATATATTTATATTTTAGATGGTGTAGGGGATACTAATACTAATTTAAATGATCAATTATTAGAATAAAATGGTTATAAACTTAACTATTAGAGATAATATCTATTTTGGGAGGTGATCATGTGGTATAACATATCATTGGTGAAATGTTAGGCTGGTTATAAAGGAATCGTAGTTGTTCGACTAGAGATCTGAGATTGGCTAGGCAGGGAGACATGGTTAAATTTTTAGATGAGTGACCCTATGTTTTAAATTTTATGACCCATGTGAGAGTGAGTAGAGTTTTGTTACCATGTCGTATGAGAGAATACCCCTACTCATATTGGATGATATTGAAATGGATAATGTTAAAAACTAATGTGAGGGTTCTTAGATGGTAATTCTTCATAAATGGATTAGAGTGAGTGTATGAATGGTTTTTATAAATATCCTAAAATTTAAATAGAATATGATCACTATTTATATGTGGTTCCTTTTCGGATTGGATATTTTTAATGATTATGTGTTGTAGAGAATTTAGATTTTGATGTATTTTTTATATTTATCATGTCAAAAAGTTTATTGAGATTAGGGGAATTTAATATTTAATGGATAGAGATATCATGGATGGATTGGAGTGTTATTGTATAGATGATAAAATCATATCTTTGGTAGGGGTTCACTTGATAGATGAGTAGGGGTTTTGAGGTGATTTATTGGTGTGATGATGGATATTGTTAGTAATTATACCTAATGAGTGGTATGATTGAATCCATGTGGGGGGTAATTAAACTCTTCCTATCAGAGGGTCAATATTTCTTTACTATGGGAAATTTAGTGAATTTTGAGGATACAATTCATAGAGAGCTAAGAACATGGGTAATCTAGTGTTTCACAGTGTCCATTAAGTATGAGTATAATAACAATGTCACACCATTATTTGTGGAAAGGGATGGATCATGTGTAGTGGGGGTATGTGTTTTTTTCATTAACATTATAATATTTCAAAAATTAGTATGAGTCATATTATCGGCTATGGGTGTATGACCCTTGAGTTTGCAGGTTCATGGAATCAGATACACCTATCTATGAACCATCAAAACGACACAAGGAAATTAGTGAGTGGTATTATTCAATGATTTCAAGTCCTAACATGGATATTATACTTAAGATTTAGATGTTTCATTGGAATCGATCTTTATCTATGTATGAGGATCAATAAGTAATTGACATGATTATAGAGTTAGTGAGGTAAAAGGTGTGTCAATGCTCAATTTGTGTCATTATTGATTGTTGTATTATTGTTATGTATCCAACTATTGATTCACATATAGGTATGTGCATTGGATATGGAGTTTTTCTTTTTATGATATTGTGATTCCTCTGAGTGTAATGTATTAGGATCGGGTATTATGGTGAAACATATATGACTATAATAGAGAATTTTCTGGAAAGTACTTTTTGTGTTGTAGCAGCTACTATTTTTTATTAAATTATTATAGAGAGATAGAAAATACATAAATCATATTGACAGACCAAATGGATTTTTTTTTCAATAGGAAAATATATTAGTGGGGGTAACTATGGCTGAAAATTGGTGTTTCTGAACAGACCCATATGGTGAGTAGAAGCACAAAATCAAGTGGGAAACATTTTATGATGCTTCATTGTCACAATATTTATGTGTTTGGTTTCATATTATCTAAAATATGTTTCAAGTGATGAATAGGTAGGTTTACTATTTAAGAGTATTGTTTGTTCTTTCTTTAAATGGCATTTTAGATTCATCTTCGGCGTTCTGATATTGGTAACTAATAGTTTGTATTTAATTGAAGATTATGGAATGACATGGATGATTGTTGGAGGGAAACGACAGCATTTTTCGGTTAGTAAATGTTATGTGGGTTAGTATGTAAAATCCCAAATTATTATGGGATTCAAAATTTATAAGGAACGATATATTTTTCTCCCAATAAAGGGGATATTTACACAACTAAGAATAGGATTGAAATTAATAATTAGAAAATATATTGGGATGATGGTTTTATATGAGGATTTTTGTTTTGGTGGTGTTAGAGGTGATCTGTTTAATTGTAGAGTTGGGTTAGGCTAACCCATTTATTGAATTTTTTTATAGGATTCTCATCAATCCATTACATTAGAAGGTAATGTAATGAAGTGGGCTACATGATAACCATGTATGTAGTGTGTGGTGTTGAAACACAATAGTGGATTAAATGTCTTGGAGTATTTGGAATCTCCTTTAAAAATGGATGTTTCCATGACACATAGTTTTCACCTCATTATGGTGGTCAAATGAGGGTTTCTCCCAATGTATAAAAATTTTTATCTATGACCCATAGGTTCCCTGATATAATTGAGACTATATGGTGGGTCGAATTCACTTCATATGGTTGTAAAGACCATATCCTAAGAGGTATATTCCATAATTAGGTCCATTAATTTTTTTTCCTAATAGTAGAATACAAAAAATATATTGTTTTCCCCAAAACATTTTAGTATTATTGGGAGAATTTGGAGATTTTATTTTCTATACTCTCCCCCTCTCTATACTCTCATGTGATTCCCCCTTATTATGGGGTGAATTGTTATAGATTATATGGTTGGTTCAATGAATATTTTTTTTTATTATCCCTTATTTTTTTCATCTCATTCCATAACCGCATATGTTTATGTCATTCAAAAAAAATGGCACAGATTACACAAGGGAATCATGGAATCATGTGCTAACAACTTCTCTTTTGTCTGTTGTGTATAGAGGATATCTAGAGAGGATAATCATTTTTGAGTTCTAAACTTTTTTTGATTGTATATTTACCGATGAATTTATTTGGTTTTATTAATGAATTCATTAAGAAATTTAAAGGTAGATTACTCATTGGTGTTATGGATTTTTACATTAGGGGTGTCAGGAGTTCCCTATAGGCCTTCCCCATGTGGGTGGTTGTGTTGTAGGTGGGGGGAACTAATCTATGAGTTGGGATGTAGTTCTCCATTTTCCCATAAATTATATAATAAATTAGATTCTATATTAATAAATTATATAGAGTATACTATCTCAATAGAGGACCACATCATTGATACATTCATGGACATGGAATGGAAAAGGAAATAAGAGGATAAACAATAATGATTAAATGTATTAATTGTAAATGTGTTTGGCGGTCTAGGAATATCTCCCTATGTTTTATTTTTTCAATGTAATATGTGATATGTGGTCTTACCATTAATTGGCTATTTACCATATTTTTCTAAATGATATTTTAAATAAATTTTTATCAAATAAGAAAATTTTCAATTTCTACTATAAAACCTTGAAAAGTATCTTGATTGCTTAACAATCGATAGTTGGGGACATCATTTGAATTATGTTTTATGTTACACATATAACCTATATGGGTGAATATTAAATGAATTGAATAAACATATAGACCTCAATATAGGTTATTTGTGAGACCACTATGTTAAGATAATGATTTTTTATGATGTTATGAAAATCATAATGGCTCGAAGACTATGATTCATGACTTGAGAATGACGATTTGGTAATGCGAGAACCATGGTATATCTACAATCTAGGAATTTTTAGGATTTTACTATATGTGTTTCAAGATTTATTTATATATAATAGAATGGTTTGTGATATTTGTTTTTTGGGGAGGTTATAATATGTCCCATTCATGATGGGAACACCCTCTTGGGGGTTGATTTGCGTCATGGTTAACTACCATGTGTGTGATAATTTCTTCTCGGTGATATGATGAATGAATAAGGGTTTAATCTAATTCATTAGACTGTATTTTCTATTATTGGATATGTGATATGGGTCTTAAGTGATATTTTGGTGGTTTTTATAACACAAGGCATATAATTATTATGGTATATAATGTGGAATAACATAGGATGGTCTCTATTATGTGGAACCAAGTTATAATGTGACATTATATTAATGATTTAGAATTGACTACAGTGTGTAGTGATAGATATGTATTTACATTTCAGAATAACATTATAGTGTATTTGATATAGGTAAATGGTAGTGAATTTAGGCTATCTTGTGTTAAAAGGACCATATTTTCTACCCATGAAGGAAATGTGAAGATTTCAACGTGTTCGATGTGATGATTGTGGGTAACATGGATAACTATGAAGGAATGAGCATATGATGAGGATTGGATGATGAGAAATACATAAAGGTCCATGATAGGAATCATGTAAATGGTATTCAGTTTATTCATGTGATTCCATCATAAGGGTAAAATGTTTATCTAGGAGGGCAGCCAACCAATTCAATTTTATAACTGTTTACATTGAGGTAGTATACCACATGTTTAATATGTGATATAGTTTGAGGGGAGGAGGGTTTGTGCACCCAGAAACATGATGATATGATGTCTTCTAAGCGGTTTTTTGGTAGTCCATAGATTTACCAGATGATATAATATATATAATTACACATGGTATATGTGAACAAACATTATGTTATAAGATGATATTGATGTGAGTTTTGATGTAGGTTTTGGTAGACTATAGAGTAATATAAGATATATTATATGAGAATCAAGGTTGTGTGTAAGTATAACCCCGTGTTTTTTAGGATAAATTAAATAATTTCAGTCTTGTAGTGGGTATTCCCTAATGTTTCCCAATATAAATATATATATATATATATAGTTTTAGAGAATGTATTCCCTTGAGTTTCCATATAATCCAAGTTATTCTTCTAGTGGGGAGTTGTTCCTCCCTAGAGTCATTGAATAATTTGATGTATATTTCTAAGTGCGGTGGAAGTAATCTTCTAGGTATTTAGATTTTATAACATTTTTGTCCAAGTTAGGAAGCTTTTATGCCCCTTGGTGCTTGATTATTTTTTACTGGCTTAGAGACGTTCGACATATGCCAATATAGGTTTGGATAATATCAGGATTCACTCTTACCCCAATGTTGTTGAAATTATTATTTTATTCTTTTACAAATTTTACTAATTTATATTCCATAAATTAAATCATTCATTCATTGTATAAATAGTTGTGTTTGAGACACATTTTTTTGTGTTCTACTAATTTTTACTAACACCCTTATTATGGGGCCAAAGAAAAAATTGTACCTAATAATTCTACTTTGTTAATATGTTCTTGTATGGAAGATAAATTGTGTTATAATACCTATAATTACAATATTAATTTGGATTTATATATAAGGATATGGTGTGACATTGTATTTGAGAAGCTATGTATTGTATTTCTATGATAATTTTAATTTTTGATCAGCATAGTGTGAGATCAATTACAGTGTATGAATTTATAATTCAACATGAAATAATAATTAAATAAATCATGTTTATTATTGTAACAACCTTGGAAATTTAAGGCCTTAAATGGGAAATGTTAGTACCCTTTTTCAACATGTTTCACTAGTCATTCTCAGATACTTCCTAATTAGAACATAATAGTTATGAGATATAGTAATACAGTAGTATCTGTATCTGTGAACTCTTGGGAATTTTCCTAATGTGTGCTTGTGTGAGGAAAAACTCACTGAAATACGATTAAATGTAAAATTAGGTAGTAATTAGTTTGATAGGTTAACACATATGGGAATAAATTTTGTTGTGGTGCAAAAGATAACCAAGTATTACATGAGACTAATAGTTTTAGATAACATTCAATATAAAATAAGTAGTTTGGTTCAAAAAATGGTAGCAATGATAATACCCAGTTGTATTTGTAGAGTCATTTCTGAGGTTTGCAATGTGAGGATTACACTGAGATTGTTTTACATTAGGGGGATATTATAACACCCATGGAAAATTATGAATTAATGGATAAAAACTACCCATGTCAAAAATTTACACATTTCAATTTATGAGACATCCAAATTTATACTCCACAGTTCAGAGATTGTATTCTAGTGAAATTTCAATATTGGTGACCTATGAAATTTTTAATAGAATCTATATGAGTGTGGTCAATCCACACTAATAGAAATTGTGTAGGAATATTGGGATATTCATTATATTGGTATGTGAATTCTATGGGTTATATCATAGGATGGGTGAGGAAAGAAAATAGAAGTATTATGGGAGACCCATGGAGTCATATAACTATTTTAATGACCAAAAAGTTTACTTCAAGAAAAATAAAAATGGATAATCATGGATAGAATAAGACTTATGTATCATTTTATAAAAATATGATAATAAATGTTTAAAAAATTAATATAAGGACCCAACCTTAAACATTACCTATTATTGAATTAAATGAATAATTCACATTGAGGATGTTTTTAGGTTTAATGTTTTAGAGAATTACGACATAAGTATTACATCTCAAAGATTACAAAGTAGACACATCTACTTAGCTTCCATTTTTTTCACAAAAAGAAAAACACTTGAACATAAGAGTCATGTCTAGTTCCTTTTTTTAGACAGCCATACATTTCCTTGATCCCATCCTTGACCCTATTCAGTTTTATGTCCTATGAAAACATTTCAAAAACATGGGATAGCATAAAAAGCTCAGTAAGGGTTATAACAGTACGAAAAGAAAACATCCATCCATGTATACATAAGAATCAATGAAATCATAATTTACTTATAAAACATAAGCAATCTAACATACCTCATGAAATCATAAAATCTATGCATAACTAAATATAAATCATAGGACATAAAGGTAACATGAAGCATTCATAACATTTTTATGTAGGTAGTAACCCTCATGGTTACATTTGGAATACCCATCATAGTATATTCCCTAAATCAATTCAGAGAAACCTTAGAGTTTAACCCCATCGTGTAACCCAATGCATTGGAGAGCTATATCGGGCTCACCTTCCCTTAGTTTATCATAGAACTGCCCGTTTTCATAAACAATGCCCATGAAAAAAAAATAATCATAACACATAACTTAATCATAAAGGAAATATAACATTCCCACATTATAATAACAATATAACATTTTACGATATTGAAATAATGAATCCATTCAAAAAAACCATTTTCAAAACCATTTAAAACATTTAATAAAGACATTCTTGAATCAAAGTGTCCCATATCACTATGAAGCTTTTAACATTTTAAACCATTATTATCCACATAAATAAATCCTTAAAACCATATTCAAAACATGGATACTAATGAGAAATATTTATAATAATAAATCCTTAAAACATTTAAAATGATATTTTAGTTAAAGGGTTCTTAACAAAATGAGAGAAACATTAATATAATAATTGAGGAATGACATTTAATCAAAACTTTATAATATAATGAGAATAAAGGTATTCATGATATAATATTCCAGAGGACTATATATACACCATATAAGAATTAATTGTTTCATAACAACAATGAAGTCTCAATAAAAATTTAAAATGAGATGAAATCCCTTATAAAGAAGGTATCCTTAAATTAAGGATAAATCAATATCATAATTATGTGTGTCAAATATAAATACACCCAATATAAGTGGATATTAAGTGTAAAACAATACAAGACCATTCAAACATATTCAAAGTATGACAAATTCAATAACTACATGATTAACCCAAAGAAATCCAAATTGGGTTAAGATGTTCCCTTGGTAAAATTCGACAGCCTAATGACGTCACTTTAAAATTCATAACATTCTTTGATGATAGAGAAAATGGTATCTCATCACATGGACCTAAAATTTACTTCATTAAGGATATATAAGAACATATCCCAACATAAAAAGATGTAAATTAAAAGACATAACACGATAAGTTATTTTAAAAGAGGAGTGTGAAAGGTTCCCTTATCGATTTGGGCATCTTTGGAAACGTACACCCCATGAAAGAAGGGTCACAAAATGAACATTTAACTACCCATAAATGAGATTATATTATATAAATATTAAAATAATGGGCATTAAATAAACCTCACAAAATTAAATAGTGGCCAATGTATCATGAATCTCACGGGAATAAAAAGTGAGATGAAAACCCGCTTATGAAAATTCGGCAGCCTACGGCGCCACATAAAACATCCAAAAATGGATTTATGAGATAAAATATGGTCTCTCATAATATGAAGATAAAAATAACAGAATGTGGAATATAAATGTACATCCCCAAACATAAGAAAGATGAGCTTAAAAGAAATGACATAAAAGAAAGTACATAAAAAGAAAGTGAGAGGTAGGATCCCTTACATCAAGTTTGACTTGTCTTGTTCGTTTCTTTATATTTCTGAAAAATAAACATTGGAAAATTTATAATTGCTAAATTTCCACCATTAAATATTATTATTCAGTTCATATCACATATTATAATGTTAAAATAATTGGTTAATAATGTGAGTTCATATCTGAGGTTTTTGTCGATGTTTGGTACATAAGTCAAAAATAAACTTGTTTGAAAATGATTGTCCATGTAGTTATAATTAAATCATCTCCAGAATAGTATTAATGATTTAAATATCATATATATACAGTATGTATTCATTTTATATTATTCCATAATATTTGGAGATAAAAATAAATGAAATGCACCCTTCATGGAGATGGTAGGCCGTATGTACGGATGAACACTACTTTCATTTCTTTGACATATTAAAGGAATTAAAAATAATTGAGAGATACATATAGTATAATTCCAGTAAAATATGTATGTTTTATAGGTCACATAATTTCATTAATTTCATTCTTTATACATTCCATGTATTTCATGAATGACTCACATCACTTGAGGGGTCGGTAGTCCACATTTCCTCGTATGAAATTATCGCATTTTCACAACATGAAAAGAATAATGATATGTTTTAAATATAAAATACAGAAGCATTTGGAAAAAATAAATACCATATATATCATATATAAAATACAGTGACATCATAATGGCCACCCTGAAAGGTGTTAAGAGAGGATTGAACAATCATCGATTCGTGAGGAAGTAATTCACCATCCACAAAAACAGTATGTTCTTTAACCATTAGACGGAGGTGTGTGTAAGTGTAGGTCAAATCATTCACATAAAAACATACTAGTATATTGAATTTTCTGTTTTTGTTATAAAATAAAGTAATAAAAATAGTTAATGGGTTTTGATAAGAAAAATAAAACAAAAGAACACAAGTGAAGACATTACATTTAAATCGGGTAACTCCTCTTGGTTTGAACCAAAAGGGTTTCTTGAAGATAATTCTACCAAAGTTGAGGCATAAATGATGAATAGAGGGTTGTTGATAGATTAAATGGGAAGGTTTTGGCTGAGACAAATGCTTGTGAGGTGTGGGTAAGGTGGTAGAGGTGGGGGCCTTTTATAAGAGAAGAGGAGGGGCACTCTTGGAATGTCATAAAATATTACTTTATTATAAAATTATTTTCGGATTTTAAAGGTCCCAAAAGGATATCTTTCTGGGATAAGGTGATTAGGTTTCTAAACACATCCATAAAATAGGTTTCAGACAATTTAAAGACTTATATTTCACCCTATCTTCTCATTTTATTTTAATCGTTCATTTATGAGGTAATCACTGCATCATCATGGTGTCATAAATAAAATAATTTATTTAATGTCTTAAAATTATAAAAAAATTATAATTATATAGGAAATATTTTTAACTTTCTAATTAATATTTATATTCAATAATAATAAATTTATAACTTCATGTAAAAATTGTTTTAGTAAAACAATACGTGTTTGCGACATTTTAATTTTAACTTTAAATAAAAAGTTATTAATGTCATTTTCCAACCAAAGTGGCTCCATGGTGTCCCAAAGATGACCCATGGATTTTCTTGGTCGTCCGTGACTCATCCAATAAGGTTAGGACATGTTTCAATGTCATTTCATATTTTTATAACATTAACTTTACCTTAAATTACACTAATTACATCTAATCGCGATTAATAAAACTTAAAAGTTACTATTCACCACAAAATAATTTTAATCTCATTGAACCACATTTTACTTCCTAATGACAACCATGTATGTCAGATTTTTGAAAATCAAATCACATAAGTGGTAAAGATTCGTTTAAACGAATAATCAGTTTCTTTAACTACCACTTATTGATTTCACTATTCATCAAAAATTGAAGTTTTTCAGAAAAATATCAAAAATTCACCCTAGGAAATATTTGATATTCTGAATTAAAAAATGATGTATATTTTAAAAAATTAAAAATATATAAGTTGCATTAATTAATTTAATAATTCATTCCCGCTGTCAAAACAAATAGCGTATTTTTAAGAAACAATATCTATTAAAAGATTGACAGAAGTTTATGTCCAATTTCAAAGTGAAATTAATTCCAATGACCACCGTTGGAATAAATGGTAAAAATATATTCTAAATACACTTTAATCCCAATTAAAATGATAATCTATCGATATAAATAAATCAGATTAAAATGAGGTTTTGAATTAAAATGCAACATTTTCACTAAAAATTATCTTTACCGGAAAAATAACCAAAATTTACATAAAGTAAATTTTGATGTCCAGATTCTAAAGAAGGATTTTATTTTGCCAAATAAAATATATAAAATTGAAAAAAGTATATTTAAAAAGGGTTCTCCATTAAAAGGTGGTTAATCGACCTTTTAAATAATATTAGAATATTTATGCTTAAAATTGGATTCATTTGCATTTTAAGCCTCTAACATTTATTAGATAAATGTAAAAATATTTAACAAACATATGCAATAATTTTTTATTTATTTCTGTTCATTCCTGCCCTTACAATGGCTAGGCGTTAAGTATTATAATATTATTATATTATTATTGTGCAACGTAAGATTTAAAAGAAACTCGTTGTTTCGTATTGGGTACGCCATCGAGCATAGCATTCCCTTTAAAGTAGTATTAACATTTTTCACAAATATATATAAACATTATAATGTAATATAATTTATTTACCTGTGATGTTACATCCTTCCCCCCTTTTGGGAATTTTGTACTCACAATTTCAAAATTGGGCATGGAAACTTCATTGAAAGTCCCACATCGGATCAAGAGTCAGTAAAACTATCACTTTAAAAGAAATGGAGAGAAGTACAAAGGTCACCAGAGTTAACCCATACAAGGATTCCATGTATGAAAATATGGATATGGAGGAGAAAAAAGGGTCATGTTCTGATGGAGAGTGATAGTAAGAATGTCTAGGATAAATTGAAGCATAAGAAAATCACAAACTTGTGATGGGTTAAACGGTATTCGATTCCCCATTAGGAAAAGATAACAGACAAAATTTTTGTTTAAAGTTACTCTTCATTGATGAATTTATTTTTGTGCTTAACTATATCATAATAAAACATACTTACTTGTCACTTAGACTTTCATCTTTTACTAGATTCCTTAATCAAACTCATAGTTTCTCCAAAAGATGAGTATTTAGGAAGACTTTTTCACATTAAGAGTACTATAATCAACATCATGAGAATAACCTAATCCACAAAAGAGAAATATATATTTTTCATGTCTTTATATCTCAACCAAAACCAAACCAGAAAGTTTAGTACGAGATCAGATAATACCCAAAAAGGATATTTTTTTATCAAAAAGAAAAATTACTCCTAATCTCCAAATTTTTTCAATCAAAACCCAGAGTTAAACGAAGACCATTCAATAAACAATTTGTCCATATAATTCATCAATGTAAACCCAACTAATATTAAAACCCAAATATTTTCACAAATATTTTAAGTATTTAATCACATAGTCTCCCAAGGTAGAAATAAACATTTATCTCCAAATAACATCAGTTTCTCTTAAAGTCTCATACTGAAAAATAATTAACCTAATCACATATCATCCATGATAGGTTAATAATTTCCATAGATAACCCAAAATCAACTTAATCGTGATTCATAAAATCATCTAACAAAAAATAATTAGTCAAACTAACCATGGAATTCATGTATTCCAGTGTTAGGAGATAAATACCAGTTGCACTTTGGTTGTGGGTTCGATTCCCGCAGCTTTGTCCGACGCGACGGGTTGTCACACGGTCTGTGTGTTGTCCTTTTTCCAAAACGATATAATTCTTAAAACATTCCCCAAAATGAGAGAAAATAGTCAAAAATAACCATAACATAATTTACCCTCAAGTTTATCTCATGTCATTCATATTCCATGATAACGTATAGTAACCCATAATTACCTCAAAAGTAAGGATCATATAAACCCTAATGGTTACCTTTATAATTATTACCTGAACTTCTATATCGATTTGGTTCACTCGTACATGATGCATTAGAGAACTCACCAAGGTTCAACTGGTTGATGATGACACCTGATAGTTGGTTTATAATAACCACGAGATTTCTCATTGAATCCCCCATTTCATCCAGTCTCTTTATCATAGAACCACTAAAGTTTCCTTCAAACCCATTGTAACTTTCGTGCCTACTAGATCCATCCATTTACTAAAACCAAAAATGTAAGTGTGAGTATATAAAAAAAATTATTATGTATTAAAGAGGATGATAACCACTAAGATATACTTATTCAAGTTATCTGAAACTCATTCCTACCTTCAAAAATAAAAATTACTCTATCTAATATAATAACCATTGTGGTTATACCCAACTTGTCACTTAACACTCTAACCTCTAAAGTTATCTAAACCGTCCTTTGATACCAACTATAAGGACCCAACCTTAAACATTACTTATTATTGAATTAAATGAATAATTCACATTGAGGATGTTTTCATGTTTAGAGTTTTAGATAATTAGGACATAACTATTACATCTCGAATATTACAAAGTAGACACATCTACTCAGCTTCCATTTTTTTCACAAAAAGAAAAACTCTTGAACAAAAGAGTTATCTCTAGATCATTGTTTTAGACATCCTAACATTTCCTTGATCCCATACTTGACCCTATTCAACTTTATGTCCTGTGAAAACATTTTAAAAACATGGGATGAGCATAAAAAGCCCAGTAAGGGTTATAACAGTACGAAAACAAAACACACATCCATGTATACATAAGAAACAATGAAATCATACTTTACTTATAAAACATAAGAAATTTAACATACCTCATGAAATCATAAGATTTATGCATAACTCAATATAAATCATAAGGCATAAAGGTAACTTTAGGTATTCATAAAATTATTTCATAGGGAGTAACCCTCATGGTTACATTTGGAATACCCATCACAGTATATTCCCTAAATCTCTTCAGAGAAACCTTAGTGTTTAACCCCTTCGCGTTACCCAATTCATTGAAGAGCTATATCGGGCTCACTCGCCCTTAGATTATCACGGAACCACCCATTTTCATAAATAATTCCCAAGAAAAAAAATAATCATAACAAAAAACTTAATCATAAATTAAATATAACCTTCCCACATTGAAATAACAATATAACATTTTATGATATTGAAATAATTAATCCATTCAAAAAAGCCATTTTCAAAACCATTTAAAACATTTAATAAAGTGATTATTGAATCAATGTGTCCCATACCACACTGAAGATTTCAACATTTTTAACCATTAATATCCATAGAAATAAATCCTTAAAAACATTTTGAAAACATTGATAATATTGAGAAATATTTATAATAATAAATCAATAAAACATTTAAAATGATATTTTCGTTAAAGGGTTTTTAACAAAATGAGAGACACATGAATACAATAATCGAGGAATAAAATTTAGTAAGAACATTATAATTTCATGAGAATAAAGGGAATAATGTTATAATATTCTAGAGGACAGTATATACACTATATAAGAGTGAATTGGTGCACAAAAACAATGAATTCTTAATAAAAATTTAAAATGAGATGAAATCCCTTATAAAGAAGGTATCCTTAAATTAAGGATAAATCAATATCATAATTATGTGTGAGAAATATAAATACACACAATATATGTGGATATTATGTGTAAAACAATGAAAGGTCATTCACACATATTCAAAGTATGACATATTCAATAACTACATGTTGAACCCAAAGAAATAGAAATTGGGTTTAGAAGTTCCCTTGGTAAAATTCGGCAGCATAATGGCATCGCTTTAAAATTCATAACATCCGTTGATGAGAGAGAAAATGGTATCTAATAACTTGGACCTAAAATTTACATCAATAAGGATATATAAGAACATATCCCAACATAAAAAGATGTAAACTAAAAGACATTACAAAATAAGTCTTCTTAAAAGAGTGTGAAAGGTTCCCTTATCGATTTGGGAAACTTTCGGAACATACTCCCCATGAAAGAAGGGTCATACAATCAATATGTAACTACCCATAAATGAGATTATATTATAAAAATTTTGAAATAATGGGAACTACATACACCACACAAAAGTAAATAGTGCCCAATGTAGCATGAATCTCACGGGAATAAAAAGTGAGATGAAAATCCCCTTATGAAAATTCGGCAGCCTAACGGCACCACATAAAACATCCAAAAATGGATTTATGAGATAAAATATGGTATCTCATAATATGAACATAAAAATTACAGAATGAGGAATATAAAATAACATCCCCAATCATAAGAAAGATGAGATTAAAAGAAATGACATAAAAGAGAGTACTTAAAAAGAAAGTGAGATGTAGGATCCCTTACATCAAGTCCGACTTGTCTTGTTCGTTTCATTATATTCCTGAATAGTAAACTTTGGTAAATTTATAATTTATTAATTTCCTTCTCAAATTATTATTATTCAGTTCATATCACATATTATAATGTTATAAAAATTGTTTAAAAATGTGTGTTCATATCAGAGGTTTTTGTTGATGTTTGGTACATGAGCCAAAAATAAACATGTTTGAAAATGATTGTCCATGTAGTTATAATTAAATCATATCTATAATATTATTAATGATTTAAATATAATATATATCCATTAGATATTCATTTTATACTATTCCAGAACATTTTAAGATAAAAATAAATGAAATGCATTGTTCATGGAGACGGTAGGTCGTATGTACGCATGAATGCTACATTCATTTCTTTGACATATTAATGGAATTAAAAATAATTGAGAGATATATATATTATATTTACAGTATAATATATATGTTTTATAGGTTACATAAGTTTATTAATTTCATTCTTTATATATTCCATGTATTCCATGAACGAGTCACATCACTTGAGGGGGCGGTAGTCCACAGTTCCTCGTATGAAATTATCGCATTTGCACAACATGCAAAGCATAAAGGTATATATTAAATATAAAATACAGAAGCATCTGTAAAACATAAATATCAAATACATCATATATGAAATATAGTGATATCAAAATGGACACCATGAAAGGTGTAAAGAGAAGATTGAACAATCATCATTTCGTGAGGCAGTAATTCGCCATCCACAGAAACAGTATGTTCTTTAACCATTAGACGGAGGTGTGTGTAAGTGTAGCTTGAATCCTTCACATAACAACATCCTAGTATATTGAATATTCTGGTGTTGTTATAAAATAAATGAATAAAAATATTTAAGGGGTTTGGAGAAGAAAAACAAAACAAAAGAACACAAGTGAAGACATTACCTTTAAATTGGGTAATTCCTCTTGGTTTGAACCAAAATGGTTTCTTGAAGATAATTATGCCAAAGGTGAGTCTTTAATGGGGAAGAGAGGGATTTGGAGAGATGAAATGGGAAAGGGTATGCCGAGCCAAAGGTTTGAAAGGTGTGGGTAAAGAGGAAGAGGTGGGGGCCATTTATAAGAGAAGAGGAGGGGCAGTCTTAGAAGGTGATAAGTTTTCGAAATCAACCCTTCCAATAGGTTTGTGACAAGTGTAAGACTTAGATTTCACCCTATCTTCTAATTTTATTTAAATCGTGTATTTATGAGGTATTCACTGCATCATCACGGTGACATAAATAAAATAACTTATTTAATGTCTACAAATTATAAAAAAATATCATGATGTAGGAAATATTTTTATCTTTATAATGAATATTTATATTTAAATATATGAAATGTATAACCCCATGTAAAAATTGTTTTAGTAAAACAATACATGTTTGTGACATTTTAATTTTAACTTTAAATAAAAGGTTATTGAGGTTATTTTCCAACCAAAGTGGCTCCATGGGGTCCCAACGATGACCCATGGATTTTCCTGGTCGGCCATGACTTATCCAATAAGGTTAGGGCATGTTTCAATGTCATTTCATATTATTATAATATTATCTTTACCTTAAATTACACTAATTACCTCTAATCGCTATTAATAAAACTTAAAAGTTACTATTCACCAAAATATAATTTAAATCACATTGAACCACATTTTACTTCCTAATGACAACCATGTTTGTCGTATTTTTGAAAATCAAATCACATAAGTGGTAAATTTTCATTTAAATGAAAAATTAGTTTCTTTAACTACCACTTAGTGGTTTCACTATTCATCAAAAATTGATGTTTTTCAGAAAAATACCAAAAATTCACCCTATTCTATATTTTATATTCCGAATTCAAAAATTATGTATATTTTAAAAAAATTCAAAATATATACTTTGTATTAATTAATTTAATAATTCATTCCCGCTGTCAAAACAAATAGCATGTTTTTAAGAAACAATATCTTTTAAAGGATTGACACTAGTTTAAGTCCAATTTCAAAGTGAAATTAATTCCAATGACCACCATTCGATTAAATGGTAAAAATATATTCTAAATACACTTTAATATCAATTAAAAAGATAATATATCCATATAAATAAATCATATTAAAAGGAGGTTTTGAATTAAAATGCAACATTTTCACTAAAAATGATCTTTATCGGAAAAATAACAAAAATTTACACAAAGTAAATTTTGATGTTCAGATACTAAAGAAGGATTTAATTTTACCAAATAGAACATATAAAATTCTCAAAAGTATATTTAAAAAAATTTCTCCATCAAAAGGCTGTTAATCAACCTTTTAATGAATATTAGAAGATTTATGCTTAAAATTGGATTCATTTGCATTTTAATCCTCTAACATTTATTGGATAAATGAAAAAATATTTAACAAACATATGTAATAAATTTTAGTTATTTCTGTTCATTCCCGCCATTACAATGGCTAGGCGTTAATTATTATAATATTATTATATTATTAGTGTGAAACGTAAGATTTCAAAGAAACTCATTGTTGCGTATTGGGTATGCCATCGAGCATAGAATTCCCTTTAAAGTAGTATTAACATTTTATTCAAAAATATTGATAAACATTATAATGTAATATTATTTATTTACCTAGGATGTTACAATTAAAAATTTATAACAATAAAAATTATTGACATAAATTCTACGCCAAAAAATATTCCAAGCATTAATTTTTTATATCCAACATGAAATCAATTCCATATTGATAAAACATTTAAGGAATTATCCAAAAACTATAATTCCAGTAAAACCCAATATTTTAGAAATGATTAAAAAATTAACCAAATACTATTAATCAATTGATTTATCATCATAAACAAGAAGGTAGATCCTTGAAGTCTCAATTAGTGATAAAAAGTAAATATCCTAATGATAAATCAATACACTACACAAAATAACCTTTATACATTATAAAAAATTCAGATTCCTAAAATGATTACAATATCATGAAAATAAAAATTGTATGTCGTGAAAAATAAAATCATATAACAATTTGAAATGAATCATACAGAATCTTTTTTTAATATTGACTCCATATTCAATAATTAATTCATGTAATAAGAACCCATAATTATGATATTTAATCTTGAGTTCCTAGTGAAAATAATAGAGTATTAAAGTATAACTATCACTGGATCAAGGTAACATGATCCCCTGCCCAACAATTCCTATATACGAGTATTTAATTTTAATTTACCCACACAAGGATCAAATAAAACTATGACAATATGCATACAATAATTAATATTTCCTGATCATTCCCAAGGATAAAAACTACCCATATGTAAATATTCATAAAGGACATAAAAAATAAACAAAAAATGAACCATCTTAGAATATTTTTGCATCCCAAGAAAATTCACTCTTCCAAAAATGATAATCTCACAATGATTTACTGGAGAAAATCCATTCGATAATGATAAATCCCTAATGAGAGTCACACCACCATATACAAATTTCTGACAGATTCAATCTCTTCCAATTTAAATAATCAAAATCATGGAATTCTATAATAGAGAAGGATCACATGAAAATTTATATCAGTTTATTTATTATATCACTAAGAAAACAATACACTATGGTGTTGTGATTCCCCGAACACCACCACAATATTTATATGGTAACAAAAATAAGACTCCCGACATCAAAAGGTCAAAATGTGAAGAACAATTACATCAATGGAAACCAAAACATTCATCACTCCAATAGTTGATCTAATGAGTCGAACTAGAGTTCCTTAGAAGGGATATAATACACTCCACATGTATATCAAAAACTCCTTTGTAGAACCTTTTCAAATAAACAAAATGACCACAACTATGAAATACCTTCTTATTCATATAAAAATAAGGTCTCGTAAGTCTCTCTATAAAGGTCTGTTAATAAATAAAATTATTGCTTGTAGGGTAATGTATGAAGGGAAACATGATATTTATATGAAACCACTATCCTCAAAGTTTTACGTGGAACACTTCCTTTTACCTTTGTTGGAGTTTCGTCCAACAGAACTTGGAATGGGAGAAACCAACACTACTAGTGATCCATTAATGTCTCCATCAATATTGATTGCCTTATATACCACTGCTCCACATGATTCAACCCAAAGAGGGAACAAATCCTATGATATATCTTGTCAATAACCATTCCTAGATTACTATGTTAATAATGAAACTTTAAAATCCAAATAAGA
Organism: Viscum album; assembly: GCA_963277665.1. Classification (NCBI taxonomy): domain Eukaryota; kingdom Viridiplantae; phylum Streptophyta; class Magnoliopsida; order Santalales; family Viscaceae; genus Viscum; species Viscum album. The sequence goes on from OY728165.1 coordinate 1,937,322,100, forward strand.
CATATGTGTAACTAACTCACGAACATGATGTGCACAAAACAACACTATTTTATCTCATTACAAGATATAATGAAAATTTATATTTTTATGAACCCTAACAGTATTATAAAATTAATTTTTAATGAACTAACCCTTTAAGGATTCCCATGAATAATCATTTAAAAGATTATTATGAATGATTAACTTATAACCCCTCTGACTATGATCATATAGATTCAATGATAAAAATAGTTCATCTTCTGATTCAGAAATACTAAGATGGTTAAAAATCATCTCAATCTACTATAGTCAAAAAAATTCAAAAGAACCATATTTACCAAAAAATGACTATGATTTGTGTTTTTATACCCTCAACAAACAACTTAAATTATGGATGGAGAGTCAGAGAAACATACTATGGGACTAGAGCATATGGAACAACAATCCAAAAAAACCATGACCAAAAACAGGATCCACTAAATATTATCATCAATGTACTATAAAAAAATAACAATAAGCATCGACATGATATATTCAAATATTCAGACCCCATAATAAAATGTATAAATTGATAATAAATCTAAAAAATCCATCTATATAAACCACTAATCAACTGAATTATATATTTAATAAAAACAAATAATTAAATATTTATTTATATGATTAATAAAAATAAATTCATCTTATTTACCTCAGAGGGACTTATCAAAACATATTTCAAAAGGGACATTCATTCATAAAGAATATTTTCGAACTCACAAGAATTCATTTAATTAAAATTTTTTCACCACTAAAATATATCAAAACTACTATCTTTAAAACATTTCACACATAAAAACATTAAATGAATCAATGTATTATTAATATAATATGAAAAAATTAAAATAATTACAACTATAACCTTCTCTAAAATAATTATAATGATTTAAAGAATCAAATAATCAATTTAAACAAAAAAAATTTATAATAACCATTGAATGTAAATTTCATTTACAATTTAATTAATTTTGAATGAAAATTAAATATTTTTAAAAAAATATCCTCTTTTCAAATGTAGGGAAAAATATTAAAAAATAAATATAATTTTCTAATTTAAAATTTCAAAATCATTATAACCCCAAACAAAATTGAAACTAATACGATGTAACGATTGATCTAATAATCTAATTACCTCAAAAAACATTTATAGGAAAAAACCTTAAAAAGTATAAAAAACATATCATTACCAGACATAAAATTATTCAACCCACATTAGAGTTTATTTTTAAAAAAACAAAAAAAATTCAAAACCCCATTTAAATTTATTTCAATATTACAGAACTCATTTTTTTAATTCTAAATATAAAGTTAAAAAAACAAAAACATTAATTATGATTCCATAAGAAACCTTGAAAATCATCATGAACACAAACTACGATAAAAAAAGGAAATTTCAATCACAAATAATCATACTATAAAAAGGAAAAATGTTGCAATAACTTCACATTGTTTGGTTTTATAGTTTGGTGTAATTTGGGTTGATCATGTGAAGCTAAATATATGCAAACTAAAATTAGTTTCATAGTCTATGTATCGATTTCAATACCATGTGTAGTGTTGTGATTCCTCTTAATTCCATCAAAAATACTCTCAAGACCATGGATCTTGTTAAAATCACTAACTAATTTCCAATATTATAATTAAATAATCAAATAAAAATCTATTGACCCAAAATAATCTGAAAATATATCTCAAATTCAAGACAAGATCATCCAAGACATCCTTGGTAACTTAAGAGTCAAATAGAAATGGTGGTTATCAACAAACATACTATTACTAACTAATTGAATTACATTAGTCCAGCCTCCAAACTATTTAATTTCTAAGATCAATTAGAAATAAACATCCATTGATAAAAAGATTTCATGATCCAATATATATCAACCTCAAAGAGGGAAGCCTTAATAACCTTAGAAAGTCTTGAATGGAATCATGGATCCCCAAGGGTGGGTGATAAGAAACAAGGCCTCAAAAATAATTAATTAGGAATTATATGTCCCCAAAAAAATTAGCATAAATAGCTAAATATGTTGGAAATTAAGAACACGTAATTATCTTATATAACCACCCAACCATAAAAATTATATAATCTAATAAATTTCTTTATAATTCAATTATTTACATTCATAAAGATATTTTTAGTTTATAACATTATAATTTCGGGACATAATTCATAAATATCAACAAACAAGCATCCAAAGTGGTTACCACTAAACCAATATCCATTTCATCCAAAACATAAAACATAAAAAATATAACATAATTTCTTTTAAAAAGGTTTATAAAATTTAACATGACTTCCTTATTTCCCTTAAAAATCTTTATAACCTTTGAAAAATTTTAAAAACAAAGGATGAGCAACAAAATCATAGTACGGTATATATAAATAATGAAATAAACCATTTTTTCATGAATACTTATAAAAATATGAAATCATTTTCGCAAAGACATGATTCTGACCCCTAAAGTATCATATACATACATTGTGAAACATAACATTTTAAAAAAGACATAAATAAAACCATAAATGTATCTGGGGAATTAAATACTTAATATTTTAACCATTGTGGTTACTTTATGATTTGTAACCCTCACAACTCCCTTATAATGTAACTCTCATGGAAACCTTATAGTGTAACCATTGCAGTGACATGCGGAGTAATCGTCCGACTGACCTCCAACTTATGCATTCACAATACATTAGAGGGAGGTATAAGTCACACCCTTCATCATAAAAAATTCACACTAACTAGAAAATATTCATAAAACATCTATAATTTCAGAAAAATATTTCATTCGGATTTTGTAAAATAGAATTTTTAATGATGATTTTTAAAGAAAATTCCCTTATGAATATTATATATTTGACATGAGAATTAATATAATGAATGGAATATGTGTATGAACTATAAATACACATAATAAAAAATAATATAAACAAAATTAAATAATTAAATAATCTTAGTACCACATAATCAATGAAGTAGAATGTTAACACAAAGAATTGAAATTTGGTTGATAATTCCCTTACCTCGGGTTCTCCTCACGTCAAACGTTTTAAAACCACATGTATAACGGTTAAAATATTTTTATTAATATTCTAAGATCATATTCATATTTAAAACACCTTATATGATAATTTTATAAATTTAATCAACACTTTAATTAATAATATTTTGTTATTTCCATTGTTTTGGGTTTATGCTTTTCATGACTTCCATGGATGGTTCATAATGAACTTTATTGATGAATTGAATAAAAACTCCATAATATGAATGAAATGATGGTAATATGTTTCCAAGATATTAATTGATACAATAAATAATTTATTTTCATATATGGTGATGACTCATTAGATAAAACATTTGTGATATTCGTTTATATCATTTTGGTAGTCCTTCAAAAACAACGAACTAGTTTTATTATATAGATTAATATTATATATGTGTGTTACATAAAAACATTAAATAGGTTATATCATTCACAATAGAATTTTTTTCAACCATAAATTTTTTTTATAACAATCTCTGATGGAATTAAAGTAAATTAAAAACACATCATCCAAAATGTCGGTAATTTGACACATTAGAGATGATGTTTTTATTTTTACAATAAAAGGGGGAGGAGAAGAATTATGATGATTAATATTTCCAAAAAATGGTAAAATTATAGTATATATATATATATGATAATTAATATTTACTGCCTTTTATTTAAGGTTAGGATAATAGATTTTCATAAATAAAATAATTTTAAAGAATATGATAGTGGTTTTTTACCTCCTGATATCTTCTCCTTGAGATCCTCTTTAAGGCCTTTGTTTTTGACATTTTGATGATAAAATTATGTATTGGATGTGGGGAAGAGTCTTGGGGAGAGTTTTTGGAAAAATTTATGAAATGATAAAATACTGGGAGGTGTGAGTAGAAGACTAGTGGGGGGTGGTATTTATAGTGGAGGATGGGAGAGTTTTTCCATTATTTTACTCACTATTTTATTATTTTTCTCATGAAAATAAATATTAGTTGTTATTGTTACTAAAAATAGTAATTAGAGCATTTAAGTTTGAAACAAGGGTTTTCACATCATCCATGATGTTTTTAATAGTGTATTTAACATATATATATATATATGGTAAACTACCTTATTTCACTATTCACAAAAAATTCATATATTTTAGAAAAATTCCTGAAATTCACCTTGACCATTTTTCCATGTGTAGATTTCAAAACAGAACTACATTTTTTTTAAATAAGTTTATAAACATGAGAAATTTAATTCTTAAATAAAATAATAATTTATTGGGAAAATAATAATTTCAAAACCATAAAAGATTGTATAACACCTTGGAAAATTAATCAAGGTCTCATAAAATTATATTATAACCATAAGACAATAAAATAATAAATTATGATTACATTTTTTTAAAATAAATTTTCATTTAAATTATTAAATTAATCATTAGTTTACAATTAAATATTTAATAATTACAAAAATCCCAAAACTTAAACTATGATCATTTATCACATATAAGATGCCTAAATTTTATTTATGCATTCCTGGGTGATGTAACTATTCATTTGAATGATTTACTATTCATAAGGGTCATATTAATATTCATATGGGCCATGATACTATTCACCAAAATGTAAGTTGATCCTATCAGAATCTAAATATATTACTGATCGCAACCGCATATGTCTGTTTACTCAAAATTCAAAACATTGAAGTAGACGATTATAGTTTAACTGATTAGTTATAACTATACCCTAAAAAAGTTCCATTACATATATATTCATTGTTTCATGTATTTAATTCAATATTAAAATTTATTTGTAAATCCTTGGGGTGTTATATTCTCCCAATCTTCTGGAAATTATATCCACACATTTTTTATTTACTTCTTAACCAAGTGACTGTACCTTTCCATCATTTCTTTTTTATAATCCCATGTGTTGGTTATATTGGATACTCAAGAAGGGGTTGAATTGAGTTCCAATTAAAATTTCTGTTCAATTATTGTCTATTTAAAATCCCCCAATTTATAAAACAAGTTAAACTATAGTGAATTTATACAGATTTTAAATGTTCACTTAGCTTCTCAAAGATTTATTAGGTCTCAGTTAATTCAATAACAATATTAAACTGACTTTTAAAACTAACCTTATGATTTTCAATAAGTGTAAACACTTGCTAATTTAACTATCAAAGTAACTTTAAAATGGTTTTGTATTTCAATGTAACAGCAGCGGAATATAAAAGATATATGTTGTATACATTAAACTTGAACTAAAGATGGACATCAGATTCAACAAGAGGATCAGTCTCAAGCCAAGACTTAGTCCTCTCAATTTTATATAAATTTGATCCACACCATGGATCGAGGTTAACAACAGATTACAGAACTGTCTAGGCCATGTAGGACCCTCTACCACTGTAATTCATAGGTAACAAAATAAATTCCAGGCCACACAAGGAACACTTCCACTGTTCTTTGTGGGAAACAAAATAAAGAACAGTCCACACAAGGACCTCTTCTACAGTTGACATGGGTAAACAAGAGTTAAGATTTTTGGAGTGGGGATTTTGAGGTCCTCCAGTTTAGTGCAGGAGAAAGTGTGTGTGAGTGAGGTATACAGAGTACACCACACTTCTCAAAATTAAATAAACAAATCACTTAGAGAGAGCAGATAAGTTTTTAGAAAGCTCTAGTGATTAGCAATGTAGCTCTGGACTCGATGGATTCAGCAGAACTACTTCTGAGTCCCTCTCTAGTTTTTCTATTGAAAAACAGAGTGTTGTAGTTAATCTTGTATTCCACCAGTGATAGTGATCTCTTGATTCGTCGTTTGTTCTTCAGTGGTGTTGTATTGAACTTATTTTAGTTCTTTGAATGTCTTACAATCTCCTTCTTGCTTGAGATTGTTCTTCTAGTTCATCACAATGCACATTTGGTTTCTTGAATTGTCGTGTGTATGTAAGTTCTTCTTGTTGTATCATCACACTTGTGTATTTGTACTGCAACACAATCTTCCTTTTATTTGACTAGTTCTAGAAGTTTTAATGATTCCCTTTTCATAGGTATGAGATATAGTTTCCTAACTTGCCAACAACTATCATTAAATAACATAAATTTCATTAAAAACAACAAATACGACCGTTATAATTATTTAAATAATATTGAAAAAATGTTAAGAAACGGTGTCACAGTGATTATGTAAACGATGTCTTCTTCATGATATATGCTCCACGGTATGTGATTCACTATGTCTCCATGTCACTGTGTCTAGCTCACGGTGTCTCGGTCACGGTGTGTCCTTCACGGTGTCTGGGTCACGGTGTGTCCTTCACTGTGTCTGGGTCACGGTTTGTCCTTCATGGTGTCTGGGTCACAGTTTGTCCTTCATGGTGTCTGGGTCACGGTTTGTTCTTCAAGGTGTCTGGGTGATGGTTTTTTTTCACTGTTTGTCCTTCACAGTGTCTGTCTAACTGTGACTGTGTCTTGTACACAGTCTTTCTTACTATGTAAAATATCACGGTGTCTCTATACTTAGATGAATATCTATATTTATTCTTAGACAGTAATATGCAGAATATGGATTAAGCTTAACCATTATAGAGTAATACAACAAGAATCATAAATAAATACTTGATAATATAAGTGATATGGGGGATCATGCATAAGACTTGTAAATAATAAATTGAGTAATTAACTTCAAAAAGACTTTCTATTATTAAAACATGATGTGTAGTTATTATTGAGATTGGAGAGAATTAACACGATGGTAAATTAAGATTGAGATTAATTAACAGTAATATGATTTGTGATCATTAAAACATGATTAAATCATGAGGAGTCCAACAATCTCCCCCTTTTTGATGATCACAAATCATTTATAGGGAAAAAATATAAATGAAATGCAACATTAATGAAAATAACAGACTCGACAATTAGAATAATAATACTTGTACTTGTTTCTACCCCTTTTGGGATTATCAAAAATAATAGAGAATGATGTGAAACACTGTATTTGTCATTTAAAAGGTTACGAATAAAATATACATGAGAAATACAAACAGTAAACAACAAATGACATCCCATCAAAAAAGAAAACAGTCCCTGGACTCTTCAGGGAGCCTCCTTTTCCTTTCCTTTATCAACAACATGAGCTTGTGCTGATGTAGTGGAAGGAAACTATGTGGTAGACAAGGGGGGTAAGGTTAGACCTTCAAAAATGGATGGAGCTAAAGTAGGAGCAGTAGAATATCTAGGATGCGGTTGGTCAAAAATGATTGGCCGGATCTAAGAAAGAGCTTGGCTGACTGTCATGGAAGTGGAGGCATGGCTATGTAGACCAGTTCTAACGGGTTCAGTAGCTGGAGAAACAATAGAAGTACTCTACACATAAAGATATGACTTTAAAATATTTATGAAATCAGTAATGATCTCACCACCATATTGCATAGCCTTTTCAAAATCTTCCTTTTTCTCCATAAATTTTTCCAATAATCTGGGGAACTCTGTGAGCTTTTGAACATGAGCTTAAAAATCTTGAGTTACCAGAGGGATTCTCAAATTCTATTCAAGATATCTAAAGTGATATGTCATATCACTTTTAGAGAACATAATATTTAGATAAACATAAATATTCTTGGTGATATCCTATTGAGAATCACTAGAAATCATTGAATGAATCTTGACCAAGTCCAATGCTCGATCACTGTTCATAACCACTTCTGACAAAGAAGGCATATCCAATCCACTAATGGAATTCTGAATATCTTCCTTGATTATGGATCTCAATAGAGAATACTAAAAAAATTATAATAAAAAACATTACAAGAATAATTTTCAAACATGACATTAAAACCATCATAACACAATTTAGAGATACTTAACAGATTAAATTTCAGTCCATCAACAAAAAAAACATTAGAAATTAAAACTGAATTAGTTTTACCAATTTGGCCTAGGTAGATGATCGTTCCTTTAGAATTATCACCAAAGGTGGCATATCCTCCATCAATCTTTATTATGCTCTTGAAGCATGAGTAATCCCCTAACATATGTCTTGAACATCCACTATCCAAATACCATGTCTTCTTCTGGGAACTCTTCATGTAGGTTTCCTATAAAACAGGTTTAGATAGGAAATGATTTTGGTACCCAGATCTTCTAGGGTCCAGACAGGTTAGAAATCAATTATTTGTGTACCCAAATTTGTCTTATAGGTCTCATATAATTTGAGTCACAATATTTTGGAAGATTAACCCTATTTTATCTATAACTGTTTGAGTAACCAGTTGAAGCAAATGAATTTCCAGAACATGAACTAGCAGTATTCTGTCCAGATTTAAGAATAAATCTATTCTTAGTAAGCAGTCTCTGTCCAGGTTTGTAGCCTATTTCAGTAGTGTATTTTGGTGCCACTTGCTTTCCTAGCATTTGAGTTAGTGTATCATTTCCATTTTTAAACTTCTCTAAGCCTTTTCTAAGTTGCTCATTTCAAATTTTCAGTTCAGTGTTTTCCTTTAACAGTTCAGCATTTTCCACTTTTTCAATAGTAAGTTCAGTTTTAACAGTTGTAGTGAGAGCATGTTGTTTCTTCAATGATTTGTATTTATCCTCAAGTTCATTACATGTCTCTTCCAACATATTACAATATTCAAATAATTCATCACTAGTCATGTTTTCCAAATCCGAATCAGATTCTGTTCCAGAATAATATGAATTTAAAGCAGGAGTATCTAAGGTTACCTCAGATGTGTTTGTCATGAAACACATGTTGGTATGTTTCTTTTCATAATGAGACATTTCAGATTCACTTGTGCTGTCTTTAGAAGCACTCCTGGTAGCATTCATAGCTTTCTTGTACTTACTGTCCTTGTAATAGTATTTCTTCTTAAATTTTAGCTTTGGGAAGTCTACTTTAATGTGTCCTTCTCTTTTTCACTCGTAGCAAACAACTTCATCACTTTTATCGGCCTTTTTCCAGTCCTTCATCCAATGTCCCCTTATTATCATACTTCCCTTTTTAATTTGATTTTATGAAAAATTTCTTCTTTCTATAAAATTTCATAAACCTTATGGCTATTTGATCCATTTCAGCATCACTCTCAGAGTCTGAAATTTCTCTTGTTGAACTGTCAGTTTGTGTTTAAGCTTTTTCTTTTTCCTTTCTCTTTGAAGCAGTAGTCTTAAAATCTACTGATATTCTTTTTGGTTCTTAATCTTCCTCTTTATCTACCTTTAGATCTTCCTCATACATCATAATCTTTCCAATCAGCTCTTTGATAGGTAGATCTCCAATGTCATATGACTCTCTTATTGAAACAGATGTTCCTCTCCATCGGTCTGGTAGACTTCTCAAGATTCTCATGATTTGTTCATTTGCTGGAACAACTTTACCAAGTGAATTCATTGTATTTACTATCTCATTGAACCTGAGATACATAGCAGAAATGGGTTCATCAGTTTTCATTTTCAAATTATCATATTGAATAGTATGAGTATTCAATCACATTTATTTAACATTAGTTGTTCCTTCATGAGAAACACCTAAAGTATCCCAAATTTCATAAGAAGTTTTGCAAGCAGATATTCTGTTAAATTCCTCATCACCTAAGGCACAATACAGGGCATTCATTTCTTTACAATTATTATTGTAAGCAGTCTTTGTAGGTTCATCCCATGTTGTTCTTTCAGTTTTTGGAATTTTATGTTAGGACTCTATAGTAGTACAAATATCAAAACCCATACTTTCAAAATGAATTTTCATTTTAAACGTCCACTGGGCATAAATTGTACCATTAAAGAAAGGTGTTCTATTATTAGCATCACCCTCTAGTCTATTATCCATTACTAGATTTTAGAGAATAGTTTTAAAGAGATAAAATTTAGAACTAACAAAAATTTAATATCTTTAATGATGAAACTAAAAGCACAGTTGAAAAACAGAGTATTTAAAAAATTATTTAAGAAAAACAAACCTCTAATACCAAATGTTGGTCGGAGTGGATACTCAAAAGGGGGGTAATTGAGTTCCAATTAAAATTTTTGTTAAAATATTGTCTATTTAAAATCCCCCAATTTATAAAACAAGATAAACTGTACTGAATTTATACATATTGTAAATGTTCACGTATATTCTCAAAGATTGATTAGGTCTCAGTTAATTCAATCACAAGATTAAACTGACTTTTGAAACTATCCTAATGATTTACAATAAGTGTAAACACTTTCTTATTTAACTATCAAAGTAACATTAAAATGGTTTTGTATTTCAAAGTAACAACAGCCGAATATAAAATATATATGTAGTATACTTTAAACATATACTAAATATGCACAGCAGATTCAACAAGAGGATCAATCTCAAGCCAATACATAGTCCTCTAAAATTTATATAAATTTGATCCCCACCCTGGATAATGGTTATCAACAGTTTAAAAAACTGTCCAGGCCACACAGGGACCTCTACCATTATTCTTCATGGGAAAAAAAATAAAGACCAGGCCACACAAGGACCTCTTCCACTGTTCTTCGTGGGAAACAAAATAAAGACTAGGTCACACAAGGACCTTTTCCAAAATTGATGTGGGTAAACAAGAGTTAAGAGTTTTGGAGTGAGGTTTTTGATATCCTCCAGTTCAGTGCATGAGACATTGTGTGTTTGTGAGATATACATAGTACAACACACTGCTCGAATGTAAATAAACAAATCACTTAGAGAGAAAAGATAAGATTTTAGAATGCTCTAGTGATTATCAATGTAGATATGGACTCATTGGATTCAGGAGAACTGCTTCTGAGTCCTTCTCTAGTTTTTCTGTCGAAAAACAGAGTGTCATGGTTCAGCTTGTATTCAACCAGTGAGAGTGATCTCTTGATTCATCGTGTGTTCTTCAGTGGTGTTGGATTGCACTTATGATAGTTATTTGAAAGTCTTATAATCTCCTTCTTTCTTATGATTTTTCTTATAGTTCAGCACAGTGCACTTTTGGTTTCTTGAGTTGTTGTGCGTATGTAAGTTCTGCTTGTTGTATCATCTCACTTGTGTATGTGTATTGTAGCTAAATCTTCCTTATATTCCACCAGTTCTGGAAGTATGAAGGATTCCCTTTTCATTGGTATGAGATACAGTTTCCTAAAATGACAACAACTATCATTAAATAACAGTAATTTCATTTAAAACAACAAAAATGACCATGAGAATTATTTAAATAATATTGACAAAAAGTTAAGAAACAGTGTCACAGTGATTATGTAAACAATATATTATTCACGGTATATGCTCCACGGTATGTGATTCACTGTGTCTCCATGTCACGGTGTCTAGATCACGTTGTCTTGGTCCCGGTGTGTCCTTCATGGTGTCTGGGTCACGGTGTGCCATTCACAGTGTTTGGGTCATGTTTTGTCCTTCACGGTGTCTGGGTCACGTTTTGTCCTTCACGGTGTCTGGGTCACGGTTTTTTCTTCACAGTGTTTGGGTCACGGTTTGTTCTTCACGGTGTGTCCTTCACGGTGCCTATCTGACGGTGATTGTGTCTTGTACACATTCTGTCTTACTATGTCAAACATCACGGTGTCTCTATAAATATAAAATATCTTTATTTAGACTTAGATAGAAATATGCAGAATATGGATTAAGCTTAACCAGTAGAGAGTAAGAGAACATGAATCATAAATAAAGACTTGATACTATATGTGGGATTGGTGATCGTTCATAAGACTTGAAATAATAAAGCGAGTAATTAACATCAGTATGACTTGCTATTATTAAAACATAATGTGTAGTTATTATTGATATTGGAGAGAATTAACAGGATGGTCAATTAAGATTGAGATTAATTAACAGTAATAAGATTTTTGATCATTAAAACATGATTAAAGAATGAGGAGTCCAATACCATGTTTCCTCTTCATCTTTGTGGTCTCACCATAAAAACATAACCAAGTGGATTAACTTATTCTATAATAATTTCACTCTATGATCAAGAATATGAATAGGATTCTCTTCATAAGAAAGGTTCATTTCCAGCTAAACTACAATTGGGCTCAAAATATGAGATTAATCTGTCAAATATTTTCTCAACATCGAAACATGAAAAAAATTGTGCACCAAAGATAAACTCAGAGGAAAAACTACTCAATAGAATTCGAGAACAACATTATCTTGGATTTTATAAGTTCTAATGAATGGTCGACATGGATTTACTTTCATACCAAAACACATAACACTTCTCCATGGTGACATTCAATGAAAATCATGATCACCTATCTCAATATAAAATCCCTTCCTCCAATCATCTTTATATCTTTAATACCTTCTTTAATCTATCCTCATGTGTTTCGAGGTCATCTTCACTTACTCATCTATATCATCTACTAATTCTTCTCCAGTCAACTTTCTTTCCCAAAATTCATCCCAAAATGATAGATTTCGACATTGCTTCCATATAATGCATCAAAAGGATCCATTTTTATACTGGAGTAAAAACTGTTAATATAATAAAACTGAACTAAATAAATATGTTGATCCCAACTTCACTGGTAATCCATCGAACATGCTCGAAGCATATCCTCCATTTTTTGAATAGTTTTCATGGATTTTCCCATCAGATTGAGAATGAAAAGAAATGTTGAAATTAAATTTTATTACCAATGAAATCTGAATGCCTTTCAAAAATATAGAAGTAATCCTGGGATCTCAGTATGATAAATTAGAAATAGGAACACCATGTAACCTGACAATCCCTTTTTGGTACAATATAGAAAGATGATCCAAAGACATGGTGTCTTGAATCAGAGGGAAAAGAGTGGATTTATTCAGTCATTCAACAAGAACCCAAATCACATTTTTACCTCAATATGTATTTGGTAGTCTAACAACAAATACCATGGATTAGTTTTCCTGTTTCTACTCTGCACTGGAAAAGGCTAAAGCATCCTATTTGGTAGTCATCTCCCAAGATTAACCAATTGAGATGTCAAACATTTCAAAGTAAAATAATTAATATATTTATTCATTCCATCCCACCAGTAATACCTCGTAAGAACCTTTTATATATTATTACTTCTAGGATGATGTAAAAATGTATAACAATGAGATTCACACAATAATTCTTTCATCAACTAAAAATCACAAGGTACGCATGATCTTTTTCCAAACATCAAAACACAATATTTTTCAATGTTGATTTAAGTAAACTTACCAATTTTTACAAATTATACATTTTTCTTTAACTCATTTTATTCCATCAATACTTTCTTAATTCTATATGGTAGAGACTAATGTACTGACACCTAAAACAAAATAGTGTAATTTCTTGCACTAACAACTTCCAAGAAAAAATTCATCAAATCATTAATTAAAGGGTCATGTTCTAAATTTTTCATTGTTAATGATGCATGATTTTTTCTAGTAATGGAATATTCTTCTTTGTTTATGTTTCTTAAATGGAAATTTATTATGGAATCATAATACTTTATTAGTTCAATCCATCTTCTTTGCCTTAGGTTTAATTCATTATGAGTGAATATATATATAGTGATCCATCCTTTTCATGAATTAATATTATATCATTATGAAGAGAAAGAATAAAATAATATTACACCCTGAGGATCCATAGGATTAGTGTATTGGGAAATCTAAGACCATAAATAACATTTACAACATCAAACATTTACATTTATTTAATTCACTCTTCTGCAGCTTCTTATTTTCCCTTGAAAACTCCTTAGTACACATAATCGACTGAGGATATACATCACGAAGGGGTGAGATAAAAGATCAGTAAGAGGGTATATATGAACAATATAACAACGGGTGAGAAAAATCAGAACATTGGAAAAGGATCATCAGCATGAGATGAAGCATTAATAAATGTCTTGAAATATGGAAAAGCATAAACATGAAACATCATATCTTAGTGGTCAAGTACCACACATAGTTGTACAAAAATATAGAATCATGTTCACACATCACTTCAGTTTATCTCATGAGAATCTTCACTTAACCCAATTTATTGGAGCTATGTATAATTCTAGGATCACCCGTAAAATTCAAACATTCACATTGTGCTATATAATTCTGGGTGCACCTGTCACACCATAACATTTACATTACCACGCAAGCCACCTAGAACATATTTAAAAAGTGAACATAAAATAACACAGGGATGTAATTGGGTTTCAAATTGCAATTAACACATTCCTAAAAATCTTGTTTCCATAATATATATGGAATAACATTCTTCACATAGAACGATCAATGATGAGTGACGAAGAAACAATCTTTGAGAGTGTGTTTGTTTGAAGGAAGACTTATTTGGGAAAAATTAGTATTCTCTTGAACATATGTAGAAATAATTTATATCTGCAAAAATTAAATATAATTATGAATAAATTATTTCATGGAGTGACCATATAAATGATGGAGTGAAAGAGGTATAACTTGAAGAAAGAACGATGGGTTTGAGAATTTCCCCTTTCCTTGTATCTGAACGCTTTCTTGACATTAATGTCATGTATAACAAAATTTGATTCATTAATTAACAATTAGAAAACCTTTTATACATGAAAATTGATAATTATAGTTTCATTATATTATTTTATGGTTCTTTCGATGAGATATAGAGTTTAAATTTGTTTTTCGGGAATGATTGTTTATATAGTTTTCTTGAACGGTTCACTTCTATTCATGAATGGATGTTCATTTAAAACGTGGATAAACATATATAATTGTATTTATATGATATTTATGATGTTACTAAACATGAAATGATAATATAAATTATTTTTTTATATACCATTATAATGAATTGTTAGATATGAATTTAATGACAATCATTTGGGTTAATTCGGGAGGTTTTCAGCCACAATGAACTTGTTTTGTTCAATAATTTATTAATATGTACATAAAATAGTAATAAAAAATTAATTAGGATATAATACATATAACATAGTCTAATTAAAACATAAAAATTGAATAATGACTATATCTGAAGGCAGTAAAGGAAAAGGAAAACCTCTCATTCTTAAAGGTGATAAATTAACTCCTCACAAACAACCTCTTCCTTTCCAAAAGAACTGTTAAAAGGGTTGGATGATATATTATCCCATTAGTATCATAAAATTAAAGTATTTTTATGATAATATAGTAACCATACTTTTTGTATGAGGGCATGTGGGGAGAGTTTAATAAAGAAACTTGAAATTTAAAGGAAATTAAAGGAAGAGAGAGAGAGAGAGGAATTACCTCTTGGATCCTCTTTAAGGCACCTTGGATTGGTCATTTGATGAGACCAGAAGATATTTGGATGTGGGGTAGGGTCTATTAGAGTTGTTTGGATATAGTTTTTACATGTATATAATCTTGAGAGTAGTGAACTAATGAGGGCGTGAGGGGAGGTATTTAAAGTGGAGTGGAGAGGGGTTTTCTTATTATTTTAATAATTAGTTTGTTAATTTCCACCATGATAAAAAAATAGTGAAGATTCCATGACAAAAAATATACAATAAGGAATGTGAGTTTTAAATTTTTTCTTCTTACATCACTAATTATGATTGGAATAGTTTTATTAAATTATAAGGTATTTATACGGTAAATTAATGTATTTTATTATTCACTAAAAATTCATGTATTTCAGAAAAATATCAAAAATTCACCCAAATAATTTTTCATTTTATATAATCCAAAAATGAACTCCATTTTTCAAAAATAATTTTCTCAATATGATATATTAAAATTTTAATTAAAATCATAATTTAATTGAAAAATATATATTTTAAAATTATAACGGATTTTATAATGCTTTCAAAAATTACTTATGTTATTATAAAATTATCATAAAACCAGATGTCATAGAACTGTTAATTTATTATCATAATTTAGGAAAATAAATTTTCTTTTCAATTATTTATTTAATTATAAATAACTTTTTATGACTTACAAAAATACAAATACTTTTACTATGGTCATATTATCACTTATAAGTTGCCTAAATTTTATTTAATCATTCATGGGTGAGGTTACTATTATTTTCGATAATTTAATATTCATAAAATGTATGGTACTATTCATGAGGTTAGGTTACTATTCATAAGGGTAGGTTACTATTCACCAAATATTATGTTTGTTTCATTAGACTCCAAAAATCACCCTCAACACAACTGTGTATGTCATATTTTCAAAATTCCAAACATAAGAGTGGAAAAATTATGTTTAATGGTAACATGGTATTTAGTATCATGATATTTAAATGAATTTACAAATGTGATTATACATTAAGGAATACATATAATAAGGTAATTACATTGATAAAACATTGGATCGTTACATACTCCCCCACCCCCCCTTGAACATTTCTCCCTTGAAATTTCGTTTTACACATATAGGTGAGGATACTTCTCTTTCATCTCCTTTTCCAGTTCCCAATTAGCTTCTTCAAACATATGGTTCCTCCAAAACTCATTAACAAGATGGGTTGTCTTGTTTAGTTGGACCTTATATCTCCAATCCAGAATCATTACTGGCTACTCCTCAAAAGAGAGATAATCTTCAAGCTGCATCACCTCTGAGTTGAGTACATGTGAGGGATCGGGTATGTACTTCCTCGGGAGTGATATGGGAAACACAACAAGAACCTGAGCCATATTCGGTGGAAGTGAAAAATGATAGGCCATGGCTCATATGTGGTCAAGGATCTAGAAGGGGCCAATGTACATTGGCCTTATCTTCCGTTTCATTCCAAACTGCATGGAACTCTTCCATGTTGATATTTGAAGGAAGAAATTATTTCCAATGTCGAACACCAAGTCCCTTCAACAGTTGTTAGCATATCTCTTATTCCAAATCTGGGCAGGTTTGATATGTTTCTTGAGGACTTCATCCATCTCTATTATCTCTTGAAAAATATCGGGTCCAAGTAGCTTTCATTCATCGAATTCATCCCAATGGGTTGGAGTTCTACATCGCATTACGTACCAAGCATCATATGAAGCCATCTGAATACTTGAGTTGAAGCTATGGTTATACAAAAAATCAACCCTTGGGAGATGATGATATCATCCACCCTTTAATTATAAAGAGAAGTCTCTTAGAATATATTTAATCATCAGAGTAGTCCTTTCAGATTGGCCAATAGTCTAAGGATGATAGGTCATGCTGAATTATAATTCAGCACTCAAATCATGTGGAAGTCATTTACCAAATTTAGATGTGAACCGTGGAACATGGGTATAGACAATCAAGAGCTGATCACCAGGCAGTCTCACCACATCCTTCACATATATCATCTCATTTGTTCAAGTGAGAGATCATCTCGAATAGTGATAAAATGGGCAATCTTGGTGAGTCTGTTAACCAAAACTCATATCACATTATTTCATATTGATGTCTTCTGGAGACCCAAGAAATGGTCAATAGTGAAATTCACCCATTTCAACCTGGGTATAGGTAATGGTTGAATCAACCATTTGGAATTTTGTTTCTCTGATTTAACATCCTGAAATACGAAGCACCTTGAGATATATTATACAATCTCTTTCTTCATATTATCCCACCAGAAGTGTTCTCATAGATCTCGGAACATCTTGGATCTATAATGATGGATAGAGATTTTTGAGCTATGAGAATTTTCCAATAGCACCTTAATTATCTTGGGTGATGAAGCCATGAAAAGTCTCATTCCAAACTAAATAACACCATCATCGTTGATATGGAACTCTTTCATCTTCACATTATTTTTTGCATTCACCTTCTTTTGTAACTTCAGATTATCCCTTTGTGACTCCTTAGTCTTCTCTTGGACAGATGGTTGTAAAATCATTTTGGAATGGTAGGATGTATCCTCTTCCCTTATGATTTCTAAATCCATCCTTTGAGTATCCAAGAAGAAGGGGTCTTACTCAATCTGTAACATAGATATATTAGTAGGTTCTATTTTTCTTAGAGCATTAGCTACCTTGGTCACATTTCTGGGATGGTAGTGAATAGATAAATCTTAGTCCTTGAATAACTATAACCATCTCCTTTGATTCATGTTTATCTCCTTCTATGTGAATATATACATTAGTCTTTTTTGGTCGGTTTATATCTCACACATCTCACCATAATGGTAGTGCCACCTGATTTTCCAGGAAAACATCACGGTTTCCAACTCTAGATCATGCGACGGGTAGTTCTAATCATGTATCTTCAACTACTGTGAGGTGTAGGCTATCACATTATCATTTATCATGACTACAAAACCCATGAATTTCTGTTAAGCATAATTTTATATAAAAAAAATTCTTCAATTTTGGGTAGTGTGAGTATAGGTGCAGTGATCATCCTTCTCTTTATCTCCTTGAACCTTCCCTCACATTCTTCCACCCAAATATACTTTTCCCCTTTCCTTATGAATATAGTTAGAGGTCATGAAAATCATGATAAATTTCTCACAAAATTTTGATAGTACCCTCATAATCCAAGAAAATTACCAATTTCTATGACTCTAGATGTCATGGGTTATTCCCTAATCACCTTTGTTTTTGAAGGGTCCACAAAAATTCCATCACTTATGATCACATGTTCTAGGAATGTGACTTCCTTCATCCAAAAGTTACACTTTCTGAACATGGAATACAACTTCTCTTTTCTAAATGTCTCCAACACAACTCTTCTATGTTCTTTATGCTCCCCCTCACTCTTAGAGTAGATGAGAATATCATCGTTACAGACCACCACAAATTTTTTCATGTAACTTATAATGGTAAATTCAATTAATATATGAATATTACTTTGGAATTATTATGTTTGAAGGGCATTACTATAAACTTATAGATCCTATACCTTGTACATAAGGAACTCTTCTGAATATCTTCCTTCTTCACTTTTTTCTGATGATATCCATAATGGAGATCCACCTTTGAGAAGTTTTGAGCTCCTCTTAACTGATTGAACAAGTCATAAATCATTGGGAGAGGATATTATTTCTTTATAGTTATTATGTTTAGTTCTTTATAATCAATACATAGTCTCATTGATCCACCCTTCTTCTTCCCAAATAGAACTAGCACACCCCAAGGTTATACACTAGAGTGTATGAACCATTTTTCTAAATGCTCTTACAACTTCTTATTTAACATTAAAGGCATGATAAAATCGTTCCTATAGGGACACATTGAGAAAATTGTAGATATGGGTATGAGTTAAATTGAGAAATCTATCTCACGATATGATGGAATTATTGGTAACTATTTGGGAGACAAATCACCATATTCCCTCACAATGAGAATTTCTGCAAGGTTGGAACATTTCTTTGACTCAACTATTTAGGGGAGGTATACATCTTCATAGGGTATCAACACCCACAACATCGATGGATTTTTCAAAGGAGATAAACAATATTACATTAATTTTTAGAGGATCATGAGATGGTTTGTAATATAAAATTATATTTTCATTTCTCGATAGTTGGTATGTTCTCAATAAAATGAGATCCAATAGATTCTCATTATAGCGTCGAATTCCACTAGTGGAACTATTATGTGATTTTTGGGAAGAATATTACAACATATTCCAATAGAATAATATTAAATCACTTGGGTTGCAAATATAGCACCACATGGTATTTTTATAGATATCTCTAATTCAAGGTTTTGGGGATTTGGTTCTATAATTACAGAAAACATGCAAGATATAAATGAATGCATAGAACCAGAATCAAATAAGACATTTTCCATTATTTCCTAAATAGTTTGTGTAACTTTTATATATTCATATTCTTGAACCACTTTCATAGTAGTTATTTCATAAGCCTTCCCCCATACCTTTTTATTGGGTGGCTTCTGGCGTTTATTACCCTTGAGGACTCGAGGTTTAGTGCACTGTATTGCATAGTTCCCTTGCTCCATATAGTTGTAGCATTGAACTATGGGAAATGATCCAATTTATTCACTACATTCTCCTTCCTTATAATTTCTTTCTGAAAATCTTGAGCTTGGTAGAATTATTTCCCACACTTCAAGCATTTTTTCATCCCATTGAGGAAGTTACCATGATGCAACATACCAATTTTTTTTCATGTGAGTCATTGAGTTTTCTTCCAAACATTATCATTAAATCCTACAGAGTGAAAATCCATCTTTCAGTTCATAATCCTATTACCATGAGACTATTCTCAAAACTCCATATCCATGTTGAGGGCACACCAAACAACTTTTACATAACTCCAAAATTCTTTAATTGAAAAATCCTTTCAAATGTGTGGTTTTAATCCACTAAACAATCTCTCAATTTCCTATCATAGTTTACAGCAAAACCTGAAGTGTGCCTTAAAATCATTGTGAAATCTTGACATATGTCATCATAGATTCTCCTTCATTTTTCTTGATATCTATGAATTCTCTCACTATATTTGAACATAGTGTTCTGGGTAAACACTTTTTATGAAACATGGTCATAAATTCTTCCCATTCCATCTCTTTAATTTCATCACTTTGGTTGGTGTTCTTAATAAAATCCCACCATTGATCATTCTCACTATCTAGATGATAAAAATCTAGTGTCACCTTCTCCATATCAGAACAGTGAAGAAAAAATTATTTCTTGCATGCAGTTGACCAATTCTTCCATAACTACTATATCAGATGACCCACTAAACATCGGTGGTTGTTGACATATAAAACACTCGACAACTCATTGCTCCATCTTAGGTGAAGGTGGACATTCCCCATAATTATGGTTATTATTTATAACCTGAGATAGTTGGGTAAGAATATCCATGAATATTCGATCTCCACCTCACAAATCATTGAGGATGTAATTTGGGAAATTATTGCATTGGCACTCACATGAATTGTTGGTCAGGTTCCTCCTAGTTGCCACCATTTTCAAAAATATAAAAGGTTTAAACAAAACATAAGTCATAAATTCATGAATAAATAAATTATTCACTTATAAAATTTCACTAAAAAGGTATCTTATTGTATCCCTATGTAAATATTATTTTTTTCATATTTTTACTTAGTCACATAGTAGAGGTTTTCTCTAGGGTTCCCTAATCCTAATTTCAAAATTAACTAAACCTTGCCTCTGATACCAACTATAAGACCCCAACTTTTCATTCATTACTATTAAATAATTATGAATATAGGAACATAATAATATTACATAATGAGGATCCATAGGTTTAGTGTCTTGGGAAAATGAGAACCATACATTATATTTACAATATCAAACATAAAAATTTATATAATTCACTCTACACAAGCTTCATATTGTTCCTTGAAAACTCTTTGGTACACATAATCACCTTGGCATATACATCAAGAAGAGGTAGACTAAAATCCATGTTAGAGGATACATTTAAATAATATAAAAATTGGTTATCACAATCATAACATATGCAAAGGATCATGAACATTAAAGGAACCATTAATAAAAAACATCAAATGTTGAAAGGCATAAAAAATAAAACATCATGACTTAGTGGTAAACTATCACACATAGTTATGATCAAAGATAGAATAATGTTCACATGTCATATAAATTTATCTCATTAGATTCATAACTTTACCCAATGAATTAGAGGCCTATATAATTCTGTGCACAACTGTCACATTCAAATATTCATATTGTTCCATATAATTATGGGTGCACCCGTCACACCATAACATTTACATTGAAAAGAATGACACAAAGAAAATATGACAAAATTGAACATAAAAAAAACATGTAAATAAATGGGTTTCAAATCATAATTAATACATTCATTACCATTTTTCCCCATAATATAGTGGTAATAACACTGTCGACCTAGAATAATCACTAATGAGTGAAAAAGAAATAATCTTGGAGATTGTGTTTGTTCCAAAGAAGAGTTCTTATTGGAAAACATTGGGTATGTAATGAACATAAGTATAAAACATGTTTATATAATAAAATTTAAGATAATTATGAAAAAAATATTTTAAGGAGTAACCATACAGAAGATGGAGTGAAAGAGGGGGAACCTGAAGAATGAAAGTTGGGTTTGAGAATTTCCCCTTACCTTGTATCTGAACACTTTATTCAAATTAATTTCATGTATAACAACATTTGATAAATTAATTAACAATTAAAAAACAATTTATACCTGATAATTGTTAATTATAGTATCATTCTGTTATATAATGGGCCTTTATATGAGTTATAGATTTTAAATTCGTTTTTCAGGAATGGTTGTTTTTATAGTTTTCTTGAAAGGTTCACTTGTATTCATGAATAAAAGTAAATTTAAAACTTCTAAAAACATATATAATAGTAATTATAAGTCAATTATAATGGTACTGAACATTAAATAATCTTATAAATAATTTTTTATACACCCTGAGAATGAATCATTATATAAGAATTTAATGGTGACCGTTTGGGTTAATTCGAGCGGTTTTTCGGCCGCAACAAACTTGTTTTGTTTAATCATTTAGTAATATGTACATAAGTTAGTTATATAAAATTAAATAGGATATAATAAATCTAACATAATCATGTTCAACCGTAGAAATTGTTTAATTACCTTCTCTAATTGAATTAAACGAAAATGAAAATATGTCGTTCTTGAATGTGATAAATTAACACCTCACAAACAACATTTTACTTTCTAAAAGTAGAGGAGAATAGGTTTGGATGATATATTATCTCATTAGTATCATAACATTACCATATATGTATGTCACTGGAGTTACCATAATATTTATAAGAGGATAAGAGGGGGAATATTATGAAAACAACTTGAAATTGAAATGAATTTAATGGAAAAGAGATTGCGGGGAATTACCTCTTGAGTCCTATTAAAGGAACCTTGGATTGGTATTTTCATGAGTCCATAAGATCATTGGATGTAGGGTAGGGGATATGGAATATTTTTGGATAGGTATTAGGCAATTATTAATTTTTGAGAGGTGTGAAGTAATGTGGGTGTGAATGGTGGTATTTATAGTGATGTGGAAAGGTGTTTTCTTAATATTTTAATCATTAGATTATTAATTTCCACCAACATACGAAATAGTGATGATTCTAAAAGATAAAATAGAAAATTGGGAGTGTGATTGTGAGTTTGATATTTGGGTTATTAAATCGCTCATGATTTTAGGAATAGTTTTTTTAAATTATAATGTATTTATACGGTGAAATTAATGTACTTTATTATTCACAAAAAATTCAAGTATTTCTGAAAAATATCAAAAATGTCTCCTAACAATTTTTCAATGTATAGAATCCAAAAAATGAACACCATTTTTCAAAAGTAAATTTTAAATATGATTAATTTAATTTTTATTTAAATTTCTAATTTACTTTGAAAATAAATATTTTAAAATTAAAATTGAATTTATAATGCTTTCAAAAATTAAATAATTTCTTATAAAATTATATTAAAACCAAAAATCATAGAAGTATTAATTTATAAACAAGTTTTTGGAAAATAAATCTTATTTTAAAATAATTAATGAATTTTAAATAGTCATTTATTACTAAGAAAAATACTAATATTTTTACTATGGTCGTATAATTACTTATAAGATTCCTAAATTTTATTTAATAATTCAACGATGAGGTTTTTATTATTTTGAACAATTTACTATTCATACAGGTCGTAATACTGTTAATCATGGTAGGTTACTATTCATAAGGGTGGGTTACTATTAACCAGAAATTATCTTTGTTTCAATAGACTCCAAAAAACACCCTTAACACAACTGTGTATGTCAGATTTTCAAAATTCAAAACATAGAAGTAGGAAAATTATGTTTAATGGTTACATAGTATTTAGTATCATGATATTTAATTGTATTTCCTAATGTGATTATACATTGAGATATATATAAGATGTGAATTAAATTGATAAAACATTGGGTCATTACCATTTACATCAAACTATTATGGTTAGTATATATTTAACATTTCGATCCATATGAATGATGTATCCAAATATTTAAATAAAAAACCAGAGTGGTTAATTCCAAATCATGGGTGGGATAATTTATCTTAGGAGGTTTCAGTTTTCTTGAAGTATAAGAAATTACCTGATCATTTTGCATTAGGACACAATGCAGTCTCTTCGGTGAAGTATCTTAATAGGAGAAAATTCAACATTTTTAGAAGGCAAGGAAAAAACTAGAGTATTCATCAATCTCTTATTCAATTGTTGAAAACAAACATCACATTCTTCTATCCAAATAAATTTACCCCTTTTATGTGATAACCTAGTTATTGGTCTATATAATCGTGCAATTGTTTTAGCAATCCATCCGTAATAACCTATAAATCAATGAAAAATACGAATCTATGATACAGTTATACATAATGTTCATTCAATAACAAGTTTTGTTTTTGTGGGACCAACTATTATTCCATCCTCATTTATATTATTCCCATGAAAATAAATCTATTACCACCAAAATTCTCATTTTACTAATTTTTTGTTTATATTTTTCCTTGAGATATTTTAAGAAAAACCATAAATGTTTTTCATGATCCTCATAAATTTTTAAAAGACCAAAATATAATCAATAGAAAAAAACTTATCCAAATATTCATGGAATGTTCTATTCATATGAATCATGAATATAGTAGGATAACATTTCAACCCAAATGGAATAAAAAAACACATAATTCTTATATCTATTACGAAATTCAATTTTTGGGATGTTATCCTACTTAACCTTTCGCTAATGGTACCCAGATCACAAGTCAATCATAGAAAAATATTGAGATCCATGAAGCTGATCTAACAAGTATTTGTTATGAGGATTAGGTAACAAATTCATAATAATAATGTTACTCAAATCACTATAATCAATGTAGAGTCTCATAAATAAATATTTCTTTTTAACTAACAAAAAAGGAGAACTCTATGGTGAATTGATAGGTTGAATGAATCCTTTATCAAGAAACTCAAACAACATATTTTTAAATTCAAGAGGTGCCACATGATCTACTTGATAATGTGGATTTGAAGTTGTATTGTCATTAGGAAGCAAGTAAATAGTAAATTAAACTTCTCTAATATGTATAAAACCTGTAACTCATGAGTAAAATCATAAAAGTATTTTTTTACAAATACAAAATCATTAATCAGAATAGTTCCCTTATTTTAAAAAATATAAGAAATATAACGTTCATTTCCCTCATTTATTTGTTTCTCATCTTCCTTGTATGTTATCAATTATATGGGTTAATAATTATTTAAAAACTAAAACTCTTTATAAAAAAATTCTTTATCTCTATAATCATTCTAAGAATGATAAATTGAAAGCTAATCCATACCCAGAATGATGTCAAACTCTACTAAAGGAAAAAAAACTTTGCAAAAAATTATTTCCAAAAATAACAACATGAAGATTCTTAAAATTCATATTTTCTATAATATTTTCCCCTAGTGTTTTAACCATAAGTTTTGGTATCATTTCTTAAAGATAAATTCCAAATTTACCAAAAAAATATCAAAAATAAAGGAATGTGTAGGCCCCTTGTTATAAAAGACATTAGAAAAATATGAGTAAACAAAAAAATAACCAGATAACACTTCTTTGCATGGCCCAACAGCTACTCAAATAATCATAAAATATCTCACCTCACCTTTTTCCTTATGATCTTTTTACTTCCCATCATTTAGTTCTTTCTTTGGGAATGTATTTTCATAATTACCCATCTCATCACATTTGATACACTTTGTCATTTTCATGTCAATATTAATATTAAAATCATTTTCATTAGAATATCAGGGAATACGTCTTAACATACCACATAAAAAACACTTCCTAGTTTTGGTAATACATTCCACATTGTGCTTTTTACCATAATTTTCACAAATAGAAAACTGAACATTCTTACCTTCAGATTTCTATGATTGATTCTTACCCATCACTTTCCATATGGGACACTTCTTCTTGAGGTTTTCAATGAACCCATGGTCATCATTAAAATAAATTTCTACCCACTAATAATATATTACAATTTTCTCATAACATTTTAATTTCATGAGGCTAATTCCCTTTAGAGTCTTAGTTTCAATGCAGAGTGAAAATGACTAATTTTTCTATCATGATCCAGACTATGATTCGGAGCATACCATAACATTCATGTGAATTTTTTTTCATCTATAGCCACAAAATCATATTACTTTTACATTAATTATAATAATTTCATTTCCACCCTAATTTAAACCACCTTAGGAATATATATTTCAAGAAAAATATTTTTAAAATCATATCATTCAACGGAATAAATCCCAATGCTATCCCTGATATTATTTTCCATTGACCACCACTGATCACCTTCACCTTAAAAACAACTAATGTAATGTCTAACATTTTTATTTTCGGAACAACTGATAACATTGAATGTATTTTTGAGGTCTTTATTCTATCCTTTAGCTACCAATGAGTCAGAATAACCACTGAAAGTTGGATGGCGTTTCATTATAATGAGTTCAATTATCATCATGTTTCTTTAGGGTATCTCTGGTGATTCTATTGTATAGATTCCACCACCATTTATAGCCTATGTAAACTGATTTTTAACTATCACCAACTATATGGTTTCGATTCCCACCATTCCATGTTAAAATTTTAAAAATAAATCACCCTCTTAGTTCCTTCATACTTTAGCTTCTCTATTTATTCTACAGAAAACCATTCTTAAAAAACACATATTAGATGATGAAAATTGGTATTATTTAAATTCATTATCATTTTATACAAATATAAGGTAAAATACATTTATTTTATTCTATTAACAACATCCTATCCCACATCATTATCAAAATCGTACTTTGATACCAACTATAAGAACCCATCCTTAAAAATTATATAATTTAGTAAATTCTTTTAGAATTAAATTCTTTACATTCCCTATTATCTTTTAAGTTTAGAGATTTATAAAGTTAGGAAATAATTTATACATATCATCCCATAATCATATAAAGTGGGTATCACTTAAACAATATCCATTTGTTCAAAAACATAAATCATTAAAAATATAACATAATTTCATTAACAAATCATTATAACATTTAACTTGATATACTTATTTCTATTAAAAATCCTTATAACCTTTTAAAACATTTAAAAACATGGGAAATTCATAAAAATTATTGTAATGGATATAAAAATATGGAATGAAACCATTAGTCTATGAATACTTATAAACATATGAAATCGGTTTCACTACGACATGATTCTCACCCACAGAGTACCATATACATACATTCTGAAACATGATATTTCCATAAAAAAAATAAATAAAACCATAATGGTGTCTTGGGGAATGAATTAAATAATATTGTAACCCATGTTCCTACCTTATGATTTGTAACCCTCACTAATACTTTACAATTTAACCGTCATGACTACCTTATGGTGTAACCATTATAGTTACACTTGAAGTAACCATATGACCGACCTCCAACATAAAAAAACTAAATCCATTGGAGGTAGATATATATCACACCCTTTATTGTAAAAAATTCCCCAGAACCTAAGAAAAATCATAAAACATAAATTATTTCATAAAAACATTACTTTTCAATTTTGTAAAATATAATTTGAAAATAGGATTTTTTAAGAAAATTCCCCTTCAAATATCATAAAATTAAAGTGATGATAAATATAATGAATGGAATATGTGTATACACTATTAAAACAAATAATAAAATATATTTTAATCAAAATTAAATACACAACTAATATTACTACCACATAATCAATGATGTAGAAGGTCAACCCAAAGAATTGAAATTAGGTTGAGAATTCCATTTCCTCAGATTAGTCATAATCAAACATGTTTAAACCTAATCTATAACATTTAAAGGAGTTTTATTAATATTATATACAAAAATATTAATATATATAACACCATATATGGTAAATTTATAACATCATTCCACGTATTTGTTAATAATATTTTGTTATTTTCATCGATTCGGGTGCATGCTTAACATTGTTTCCATGGACAGTTCGTAATGGATTTTCATGCTAAATGGAAGAGAAAATACATAAGTGGAATGGAAGGGTATTTATATGTTTCCATCATATTAAATGATACCATAAGTCAGTTTTTTATAAATGATGATGAATTATTTGATAAAACGTTAATGATATTTTCTTAGATCTTTTTTTGGTCGTTCTTTGATAATCATGAACTAGTTTTATTATATAATTTAATTGTATGTATATATTTTAATTAAGGAATATTAAATAGGTTAAATAATTCACAATAAAATTTTTTATTTCTAGATTTGAAGGAAATACTGTAAATTAAAAACACATTGTCCAAAATGTAATTAAATTGACACATCACAAATGATGTTTTTATTTTTAGAATAAAAGCGGGAGGAGAAAAAGTATGCTGATAAATTTTAAATTAGACAATATAAATATTTAAAATAAATGAATTATTCTCGATATTTAATGCATCTTCTATAAGGGATTGTGAATAGAGTATAAGAAATAAAAAAAATTAAAATAATTTAAAAGAAAATTAAAGAGGTTTTTTACCTCTTGATCCCTCCTCCTTGAAATTCTTCCCAAGGCCTATGGTTTTGGCTTCTTTGTGAGACCAATAGGTGTTGGACATGGAAAATAGTCTTTGGAAAACATTTTTTCATAATTTAGGCAATTATCAAATATTAAGAGTATTGAGGAGAAGAGGAGTGAGGGTAGAATTTATAGTAGAGGAGAGGAGGGTTTTCCAGTATTCTAATCCTTATATATTATTTTTTTCAATACAATCAATATTACTAGTACTTCTAACTAAAAATGGTAAATAGAGAAAATGAGTTATATCCAAGGGTCCCTACATCATCCATGATGTGAGTGATTGTGTATTTAACTAATAATATATATATATATATATAGAAAAGTACCTTATTTCACTATTCACAAAAAATTCAACCATTTCAGAAAAAAACCAAAAATTCACCCTAACCGTTTATCAATATGTATAATTAAAAAATGTACCAAATTTTTTTATATAATTTTATAAATATGAGAAATTTAATTTTTAAATAAAATCATTGATTATTTGAAAAATAAAAAAATTGAAACTATAACTAATTTTATAACACCATGATAACATAATCAAGGTCTCATAAAATTATATTCTAACTATAAGCCAGTTGAATAATACTTTATGATAAATTTTATGAAAATTAATTTTTATTTAAATTATTAAATTAATTATAAATTCTTAATTAAATATTTACGAATTATAAAATACCAACACTTATAATATAATCATATTGTCACTTATATGATGCCTATCTTTTATTTATATATTATTTGGTGAGGTTACTATTCATTAGGATGATTTAATATTCATAAGGGTTGTATTAAAATTCATAAGGGCCAAGTTAAAATTCACAAAAAAAAATAGGTTTCTCCTATCAGTATCTAAATATCATACTGATCACAACTGTATATGTATATTTTTGGAAATTCAAAACACAAAACTATAAATGTTAATTTTATCAACAAGGTTATAAATATCTCTTTAAGACAATGTGTTTTCATGTACAGACTCAGTGTTTCATGAATTTTATTATATATTGAAATTTATTTGTAAATCCTTGGGTCATTACATTTTAGATATCCAATTAAAAAATAATCTTTAGAAAAATTAAATAATCATATAAGTAAAGTCCAATGGTTAATAAAAAATTAAAGAGGAAATAAATATCAAATTCCACCAGCACATCCATGTGAATGTGAATAAATTCTATATTCACCTCCACCAAAACATGATCCCAGTAGTATATGAATATCTTATATCATTGATAAACCTTCAAAATATATAACATTAATAAGTGTGAACTAAAAATCTAGGTAGGACACCACTCATTGACCCAAGAGTAAAAATTTAAAAGAAAATAAATTTCATTCACATGTAAAAATATAGATTTTTTAATATTTATTTTTAACTCCTTTCAGAAATCCTGTATTAATAATTTTTCCACAAAAATAATCCATTATCAGAAAAAAAAATTAATTTTAGTATAAAATAATAATTAATATACTTTTCAGAAAATAAAATATAAATTTAAGTTTAAATAATTGTATGGAATATCTTAAATAGAAGGATGAAATATTCTCCAAAAGTGAAAGATTATCTCACATTAAAAAATATAGATATATCATCATCATTAAATATAATATGAAAAAATTGAATAGTCTTTAACAGAGATAACATTGAAGAATTACATATGTTCTCAAAAACAATTGCACATCAGTCAATCCCTACCCTAAAATCTTGTATAACACTGCCTGGAAATTCTAGTAGGCTCACCCCATTGTTTTTCTAATGCCCCACCTAGGGCCACTAACCCAAGAATAATTATAATATAGTGCACATTTGTACCTTGGCTTCCCACATAGCCAACATGTTGTTCCCATGATATATATATTGAGGTTATCATTTTTAATTAATGATCCTAACATACAATAATATCAAAAAAGTATCTATTTCTCTCACGCACACCTCTAAAAACCGACATAAGAACATCCCTTTTATCCAAATGAAACAATACTATAAAATTTCCATATAATGGGAAATTTAATTACATGAATTAAAATATCCATAATTTACATCATATATAAATGTGAATAACTAATGGTTTTCCATTTTCCAATTAAATATTTAAATTTATAACTGGTTGATACAATCATTCATTAATGGTAATTTTATCATAATACCCATAGAAAAAAAACACATAGCTTATCATTTAGTTACATCGGTAAATAATATCATTCAAGTCATTATCATAAAGTCCAAATACAACTTATCTATAAAAAAACATCTACCATAATCATTGATAACATCATTTAGAATAATTTAATTATACAACTATCAAAGATCCATTCATGATTTTCAATTTTCAATTTATGTGTATGAACCATTAAAACAATAATAATCATATAACTAAAAGAAAAAAAATCTATTTTATAAAAAGATCAAATAATAAATATCTATTGATACAACAAGTAGTAATAACAAGAAGTAGAAACTAAAATCAAAGTCCCATGATTAATGGACTAGAAATCATTGATTAGATTTTAGTGTAAGATTATTGGTATCCCAATATTAAATCATTCTACTTTTGATGATCATGTTTTTAATCGACCACATCATGGTCCAAGAAGTATAAGGAAACCAAGAGGTTTTTAGAAGAACCCTAAAACCAAGAAATCCAAAAATATAAATATATAGGAAGTAAGCATTTGGTATATCGAGATAATGTTAGGGAATGGACAAGGAAGAATAAGAAGAGAAATAATAGATTATGAGGATCTTATGGATCTAACAAGATGAATAAAAATAAATCTTAAATAAATCTCTTACAAATAACCATACATGAATAAGTATATTAGAGGATATTTTCACGGGGATTTGAGACTTGAAATGTGGTAAAATAAGAAACATAATATGTATTAATTTGAAAGGGTATGTTTGGAATTTTATGAGAATTGTACTCTTTTTAGGATTATTTTGGCCATGAATCATTTAATATCCTAAATTATTATTTAAATAATATTTTAATTGTATGAATTATGATTCAATATATCAATTTATTCCACCCTAAGAAAATTAGGTTGTAAATTATAATTCACTGGGTGATCTGCTGCCGGGTTAAAGGTTTATCTTTCTGAGACCTCTAGAATCACATGTAAATTAACTAAGACACTAATACACTCTAAAATAAAAAATAAAAAATTATAAAATATAATAGAGGCATGATTTTTTGAAAATTGTTCAATATATTATAATTATAATTATTGATATGGTTTTTTTATTTTTTTAGTTGGCTCAGTCAAATATTTGGTCATAGTATTCAGTTTGTAAATCCATAGACCCCCACTACTATTAGGTAGCATATGGAATATGGGGATGTGTTCAAAAATTAATGCCATTACATTGACCTAGAAACCATAGATTAGTCTCTTTTAAGAGGAAATTAAAACTGTTCAAATGATTTTACGGATTGAGAAAGTACATGATATATTTAAAAATATTGGCATCTATATAAAATAAGTCAAACTATTTGAGAATGTTATCATGATTAATGGGAATTTTATGGATAATTTTATGAAAAAAACATAAAATGGAAAAGGAAATTATGTACCATGTAGATTTATAGTTTTATTAAATTATTTAGGAACTATCAATGATTTTTTACAAACTTATCTTAATTTCAAACCCTACTAACTATAGCGACACATGTTCTTAGTAGAAATTTACATGATACCATATCCTTGATTGTAATTTAAAATTTTGTTATTATCATTGATATATAATGGATAAAAAATAATTAATAACATCTTGGAATACATATTACCTTGATAAAATTAATTCCCAATCATCAATCAAAGATATATTAAAAAGGTTCAATGGAATGATTTACATGGTCAAATAATGATGAGAACAATAAAAAATGGGAATAATCATGAATTCAACCTTATAAATGATGAATTAATATAGTATACAACTTCAAAATGTGTTTATATATTACCTAATAGAAATAATTAGTTTTTGTATAATGTGTATAACTCGTCATTCTCCCTATTATATACTTATATGTAAAAATATATTATAGAGAGTTTCTGAAGGAAAAATGATATGAAATATAATTTTGAGTACAACTAATTATCATATTATGATAGAATGTAAAATTATAGAATCATAAATATAAAGGGATAATGAAACCCTTCATGAGTTTGATTTATTAATGAGATAATTTCACAATATAATTTTTCATGGGACCACAAAAGATATTTAATTAAAATAATGAACTGTGTTTTAGGGGGTATTTCTAGAAAATTACTTCCGACTTCATCTCCAATTAATATTATTTATTTTTGGATCAATGTTCCATTATATAAAAAAAATAAGTGAGGATAATTTGATAGTGTTTTATTGATATCAAATGATAGCCTTGATATTCCATAGGATTCATTTAGATGCAATTAATATTATATTGAATTTCATTACACACTTTTA
The DNA here is from genome assembly GCA_963277665.1 of Viscum album. NCBI lineage: Eukaryota > Viridiplantae > Streptophyta > Magnoliopsida > Santalales > Viscaceae > Viscum > Viscum album. The sequence goes on from OY728165.1 coordinate 1,937,355,138, forward strand.
CTCCCAGACTAATAGTCAATATAAATGGAATATTATGACACTTGACATAATTTTTAGATAATTCATGATGGATATCAAAAAAGTATAAGATGAACGTCATCAATTAGATGACCTATCATTAAAAATTATTTCAATACTTGTATTTATATTATACCATTTGATCACTATTAATTGAGATATTTAAAAATAATATTTTTTGGGATGAAGATTGTGATTAAAATTTCATGGATATGAAAATTTCCAATTATTAATAGTTGATTTTATATTCTTTAAATATTATATTAAGGATTTGGATTGTTGAAAAAAGGTCTCTATTTATAATTATTGAATAGGTTTATATATTTAATTTAGATATAGTATATTCAGTTGAATATATCCATATAAGAGAGGCATGTTCTTAATAATTAATTTATATATCATCCCTAGGTTTCATGGCCACTTTTATATACATGATCATATATGAGTTGTGGAATACCTACTAGCACTTACACCAATCCTAGATCAAGTTCATGATGTGTTCCTCAAATATCTATGGAGTAATTATATAGTCAATACATCACATTTAATAATGAATAAGATGGTATAACTAGAGAATGGTCCCCTATGAGGAGAAAATAGTGATTATCCTATATCTTAGAGACAAATTTTAATGTAGTGGGACACCTAAACAAGTCAATGTACACTATTGGAACCATATTAAGGGAGGTGAATGATTGGAACAAGATGTTTCTATGAAACAAAAGTTTCTACCCATATTGAAAGCCATGGATGTTAGATGAAATTTTTTGGATGTCATTTCTTATTGTAGGAATAATGTATTTTGAAAATAATTTATATATGTAATCTTCCTTTTGATTAATTATGTGTGTTATATTTAGGAATATGGTATATTATAAAACACATGAACCATATAATAGAAAACTATTAATATATTATTTATTTAATTTATAATGTTTTATTATGTGTATATATTTAATCCATAAATTTTAGTAGAGTATTATAGTATAATAAAATTACATATATCTATGTTAGGATAAGATGGATAAAATTTTTTATCCCCAAATTTTGACAACCACAAACAAAATTCATAAAATAAAACGAAACATTAATAAGAAAAACAGAATTCCTAATATGATGAATATAGAACCTTTATTATAATTGTTTTAAATGATTAATGTTTGAAATAAATTTTCTTTATAGAAATTATAAATCCAATATGATTGTTGGAATTATAAAACTGCATACTAAGAATATTGACAAATTCATTAGAAGTAGAAGAGTGATCATTAAACTAGTAACCCTATCAGTCCCCAGCCTTAAACCTTACTTAATATTGAGTTATTACAACATTACACATTGAGGATCTTTTCAGGTTTAAAGTTTTAGAGAATTAGATCATGAAACTTGCATTACATTCCACATTTAAACAAAGTGGTTACATAAAAGACAGTATTCATTCTTCCCATCAACGAAATCGTATTTAAAATAAAACATGGATTCTTTCTGAACACATCCTTGACACTATCATCACATCATGTACCTTTCCCTTGACCTGTGAAAAACATTTCAAAAACATGAAATGAGCATAAAAATCTCAGTAAGGGTTATAAAAATATGGAAAGGAAACATGAGTTCATATATACATAAGAATGAAATCACACTTTACCCATAAAACATAGGCACATTAACATACCTCATCAAATCATGAATAAATCATAGAAATCATAAGACATAAAAGGTAACTTGAGGCATTCATAACATTCTTACGTAGGGAGTAACTCTCTTGGTTACGTTTGGAATACCCATCACAGTATATTCCCTAAATCTCTTCGGAAGAAACCTTAACGTTTCACTCCTCGCGTTACCCAATGCATTGGAGAGCTATATCGGGCTCACCCGCCCTTAGTTTATCATAGAACCACCCATCTTTATAATAATGCCCAAGAACCATAACATAATCATATCACATAAAAAATGCATAAAGGAAACATAACATTTCCACATTTCAATCACAAGATATCAATACAACACATTTATATAATAAAAACATTATGGAAACCATTCTCAATACCAAAAAAAGAAAAGTAAAAAATGGTATTTATTTTTCTTTTAAAAAGAAGGTATGGCTTGTAGAGGAAGTCGAATCTCAAATAATGGTCACGATGGCGGAGAAGTCGTTGTCTCCGCATACGTACGACAAAAACATTCCCTTTTTTCATTTAGTAAACACTTCGTATAAAAAAATATTCCTTTTGAATAAACGTAAAAGTCAAAGGAGTTTATACACCGTATAAAAGAAGGTTTTGTATAAAATAGAATACGCCTCAATGAAAGGAGATTGAGACAAAGTCCCTTACAAAGACGGTATCCTTGGTTTAAGGATAAATCAATTAAATAATTATGTGTGACAAACGAATACACCAAATATAAGTGGATATTAAGTGTAAAATAATCAAAGGTCATTCACACATATTCAAAGGATGACATATTCAATAACTACATGTTGAACCCAAATAAATCGAAATTGGGTTAAGAAGTTCCCTTGACAGCCTAACGACGTCACATCAAAATGATTTGATGAGAGATAAAAAAAAGGTATCTCATCACTTGGACATAAAATTTTTATCAATAAGAATATATGAGAACATATCCCAGCATAACAATTTTTAAATTAAAAGTCCCAACAAAAGAAGTCTTTTGAAAAGAGGAGGATGAATGGTTCCCTTACCGACATTGGTATCTTTCAAAACATACACCTCGTGAAAGAAGGACAATAAAAAATTGATGTAAATACTCATAAAAGAAATTATATTACACAATGAGTAAAATAATGGGCAGTACATACACCACTCAAAGGAAATTGTAGCAAATGTATCATAAATCTCATGGGAATAAAAGTGAGATGAAAAATCCCTTACGAAAACTCGGCAGCCTAACAGCGCCACATAAAACATAAAAAAATGGATTGATGAGATCAAATAGGGTATCTCATCATATTAACATAATGTTTAGAGAAATAGGAATATAAGAGAACATCCCCCAACATAATAAAGTGGATCTTAAAAGATGTTACATAAAGGAGAGTACTTAAAAAGAAAGAGAGAGTTTAGATCTCTTACGATAATTCGGCAGCCTAACGGCGCCACTCAAAAATTCCAAAATGGATTGATGAGAGAGAATAGGGTCTCTCATCACATGAACATAAAAATTACAGTAAGATAAATATAAAAGAGCATCCCAATAACAATAAAGTTGATCTTTAAATGGAATGACATAAAAGTGTTGACTTAAAAAGAAAGAGTGGAGTAGGATCCCTTACCTCAAGTCCAACTTGTCTTGTTCGTTTCTTTATATTCCTGAATAATAAACTTTGGTCAATTAATAATTTCCAAAGTACCTCCTTTATAAATTTTTATTCAGTTCATATTACATATTATAATGTTATAATAATGGTTTAGTAATGTTAGTTCATATCAGACGTTTTTGCCGATGTTTGGTACATGAGTCAAAAATGAACTTGTTTGAAAAAAGATTGCCCATGTAGTTATAAGTAAATAATTTCCAGAATAGTATTAATGATTAAAATATCATATATATCCTGTAAAAATTAATTTTATACTATTCCATATCATTTGGAGATAAAAATGAATAGCACCGTTCATGGAGACGGTAGGCCGTACGTACGCATGAACGCTACTTTCATTTTCTGTCATATTAATGGAATTAAAACAAAATGAGATATATATATATATGTTATAATTCCATAATGATATCCATAATTTATATGTAATATATTACATATATATCCATTATATATATGTACTTATAATATTACATAACATTATGAGATAAGAAATGAAATGTACCGTTCATGGAGACGGTAAGCCGTATGTACACATGAACGCTACTTCCATTTCTATTTCATATTTAATGGAATTAAAACATAATGATACATAATATTATTTTTATTACAGTATGGTATCATATATAATATCCTTAAATATACCCTTTATATGTACCACATATGGTACTAACGAATCAAAACACTTTGAGGGGGCGGTAGTCCGCACTTCCTTAAATGATGATATCACGTTTACCCATAATGGAAACCATAAAGGTATGTCATAAATGAAAAATACAGAAGCATAAGTAAAACATAAAAATATTATATATCATATATAAATATAGTGTCATCTTAATGTCCACCTTTTAAGGTGTTAGAATAATGTTGAACAATCATCATTTCGTGAGGCAGAAATTCATCATACACAGAAACTGTATGTTCTTTAACCACTAGATGTAGGTGTGTGTAAGTGTATATCGAATCCTTATTATAACAACATACTAGAATATTGAAGATACGGTCTTTGTTACAAAAAAAATTAATAAAAATACTTTAGGGGGTTGGAGAAGCAAAATAAAACAAAAGGTCACAAGTGAAGACATTACCTTAAAATCGGGTAACTCCCTTTGGTTTGAGCTCAAATGCTTCATTGGGAAGACTTCTGCCCATATTGGGGCTTCAAGGAGTTATAGAGGGATGTGGAGAGACAAAATGGGCAGGGTTTGGCCGAGCCAAAGGCTTTGGAAGTGTATGATAGGAGGTAGAGGTGGGTGACTTTTATAAGAGGAGAGGAGGGGCACTCTTGGAAAGGTATAAAATGTAACTTTATTTTCAAATGAGTTTCGGATTTTAATGGTCCCACGTTGATCTGTCTCAAGGATAAGGTGATTAGGGTTCTAAATACACCCATCCAATAGGTGTTTTACATGTGTAGGTCTTATATTTTACATTATCTTTCCATTTTATTTAAATCAGTTATTAATGAGGTAATCGCTACATCATCATGATATCATAAATAATTTAATAAATTTACTGTCTAAAAATTATATAAAAAATATCATGATGTAGGAAATATTTTTATATTTTTAATTAATATTTATAGTCCAAAATATCATTTATGTGGACAAAATTAAAAATAGTTTACTTAGGTGATACATTCTTGGTTACATTTAACATTCTTTAAAAATAAAAAGATAAATAGTCACTTTCTCACAAAATTGATTCCATGGGGCCCCCTAGTTTGGGAAAAGGCATCCCATGGTCGGACATGAGACAAAACATAGACCTAGGACACATTTTGTGATCATTTTTTGTTATTATGATATTATTTAATTATCTTTAACTACCTGATTACTCATTAATCAAGATAATTAAAGATAATTACCGTCGTTACTATTCATACTGTCCAAAAACAAAAGAGTCTTAGTTAAATAATTTGGACCTTATTATTCAAAATATGTAATCCATTTTACCAAATTCCAAACACATAAATTACAATAATTAATTTTAAAAAACTTCCCATTGTCAAAACAAATAGCGGATTTTTTAGAAACAATATTTATAAATAGTTTGGCACTTGTTTATGCCTAATTCCAAAGTGAAATTAATCCCAATGACCATCATTGAATTAAATGGTAAAAATATATTCTAATTAAACTTTAAAACAAATTATAAAGATAATATAACCATATAATTAAATTATATGAAAAGTCAGTTTTGATGTAAAATGCAGTATTTTCACTATTCATTGAAAAACTATCATTGTCAAAAAAATACCAAAAATTAACCCAAGATAAATTTCAATGTCCCAATCATAAATAATAAGTTTATTTTAAAAAATTGATCTTATAAAATTGTCAAAAGATTGATTTAAAAAATGGTTTTCCATCAAAAGGTAGTAAAACAATCTTTTAAAAATACTAGTGTATTCAATGCGTAAGATTGGATTGATTTGTATATTAAGACTCTAAAATTTATTGGATAAAAGTAAAAACATTTAAAAAACATATATAATCATATTTTAGTTATTTCTATTCATTCCTGTCAATACAACGTCTAGGCGTTAACTACCATTTACAATAATATTGTTTTACTGTTAGAGTGAAACGTAAGATTTCAAAAGAACTCGTTTTTGCGTATTGGGTAAGCCATCGAGAATAGAGTTCCATTTAAATTAATATTGAAATTTTTTCCACAAATAGGGATAAATATAGAAATGTCATATTCTTTATCTACCTGGGGTGTTACATCCTTCCCCCCTTTTGGGCATTGCGTCCACGCAATTTTAAAATAGATCTTGGAAGCATCCTTGAAAGTCCCACCTCGGAACAAGAGTCGGTAAAAAATCACATTAAAATAAAGGAAGATAAGTACAGAGGTCACCCGAGTTAACCCATACTAGGATTCCATGTAGAAAAACATGGACACGGATGAGAAAACATAGGGTCATGTTCTGATGGAGAGTGATAGAAAACATGTTTAAGAGAAAGCTAACCCCAAGAAAATCACAAACTTGTGATGGGTTAAACGGTATTCGATTCCCTAGTATGAAAAGTTAATATACAAAAAAAAAATTAAGTTACTTTTTATTGAGGAATTTATTCACAAGCAAACATAATCAATTATCATGTTTACTTTCAACATTTATTAGATTCCTCACACAAACTCATATTTTCTCCAAAAGACGAGTAATTAGGAAGACTTGTTCAAATTAAGAGTACTATAATCAACATCTAGAGAATCACCTAAACCATCAAAGAGAACTATATACTTCCCATGTCTTTAGACATTAACCAAAACCAAACCAAAAAGGTTAGTACAAAATCAAATAATCCAGAAAAGGATAACCCCTTTATAAAAAAGAACATCTATGCTTAATATTCAAAATTTGTCCAACAAAAACCAAAGTTCAACGAGGACCATTCGATAAACAATTTGTCCATAAAATTATTCAAAGTAAACTAAACTAAGATTGAAAACCAAATATTTTAAGGATTTAGTCACAGTCTTCCAAGTTAAATAGTATCATTTATCTCTAAACAACATCAGTTGCTCTTAATGACTCGTATTGAAAAGTAATTAACCTAATCACATATCCTCCATGATAGGTTAATAAATTTCCATAGATAACCCAAAATCAACTTACTATTAATTAATAAAATCATTTAACTAAAGAAATAATCAGTCAAACTAACCAGGGACTTCACGTAGTCCAGTGGTAGGCGATAAATACCAGTCACACTTTGGTTATGGGTTTGATTCCTGCAGCTTTGTCCGACGTGACGGGTTGTCACACGGTCTGCGTGTTGTCCTTTTTCAAAAACATTATAATTCTAAAAACATTTCCCAAAACGAGATAAAATCTTCAAAAATAAACATAACATATTTTAACCTCAAGTTTATCTAATTCTTTTCACTTCCATCATAACATATAGTAACCCATAATTACCTCAAAAGTAAGGATCATATAAACCCAAATGGTTCTTTATATCTATGTCCACAAAAGAACAGATAACTATTCCTTGAATAAAATTTTCATATATTAAACATCAGGGTTACACATACAATAAAAATTCTTCTAATGTAACCACATCATCAAAAGATACTTAATACTCTTAAGAATTTCACCACAACTCTTGAAGCCCTTATATGTTGACTTCATACTCATTAAACATTCTTCATGATCGATTAACCATTACTTCCCAACTTATTCTGAAATACTTCTTTCCTACAAACAAAATCATGAATCATATCCTAAGATTCCAAAATAGGAAAACAATAGTTATGAAATAATCCATACCTTTGATTGGTCATTGTCAGTTTCTACATCCTCAATCAGAATGACATTCGGTATTGGTAAAGAAACATTTGTTTGATCTTGGAGATCACATTCACGAAACATCTTCATAGGACATGTTTTTGAATAATGACCACGCACACCACATTTGAAACATTCAATTGATCCCTCGGAATGAACTTCTTTCCATTTCCTCGAGTCAACTGGATTCTTCCTTTTTCCATGGCAGGTTCTTGCTTTATGACCTTCATTTTAACATCTATTGCATATTTCTGTTCCTTTGAAACATTTTTCTAGGTTTTTCTTTCCACATCATTGACACAAAGGTTTTTGAGCACACTTAGCTTTATGATTATTACCTGTACTTCCGTAGGGATTTGTTTCTCGCATATATGATTCCATAGAGTAATCACCAAGGTTTAGGTGTCCAATCATTAATCTAGATAATTGGTTGAGGATAATCACAAGAGTTCTCATTGTAGCTCCCATATCATTCAGTTGCTTGCTCAAAAAACTGTCACAGTTTCCTTCACATCCACTGTTACTTTGGTGCTTGCTAGATCCTGCCATTTACTAAAACCAAAAAGGTCAGTGTGAGTATATCAACAAAACCATCATGTACTAATGAAGAAGATAAACACTAAGATATACATACTCATTCACTTTATCTAAATCTAGGTCTCTTTTTGAATTCCTAACCATTATGGTAATGTCACTTATGCTTAAAGAATACCCTAACCTTTAAATTTATCTAAACCGACCTCTAATACCAACTATAAGGCCCCATCCTTAAACCTTACTTAATCTTGAGTTAATACAAGATTAAACATTGAGGATCTTTTCAGGTTTAGTGTTTTAGAGAATTAGATCATGAAACTTTCATTACATTCCACATTTAAACAAAGTGATTACATAAAAGACAGTATTCATTCATCCCATTAATGGAAACATATTTAAAATAAAATTTGGATTATTTCTTGACACATCATTGATAGTATCATCACATCATGTACCTTTCCCTTGACCTATGAAAAACATTTCAATAAATTGGGATGAGCATAAAAAGCTCAGTAAGGGTTATAAAAATATGGAAAGGAAACATGAGTTCAGATATACATAAGAATGAAATCATAATTTACCCATAAAACATAGTAACTTTAACATACCTCCTCAAATCATGAATAAATCATCAAAATCATAAGACAAAAAAGGTAACTTGAGTCATTCATTACATTCTTACGTAGGGAGTAACCCTCTTGGTGATGTTTGGAATACCCACCATAGTATATTCCCTAAATCTCTTAGGAGAAACCTTAATGTTTCAGTCCTTCGCGTTACCCAATGCATTGGAGAGCTATATCAGGATCACCCACCCTTAGTTTATCACAGAACCACCCATCTTCATAATAATTCTGAAGAACCATAATATAATTGTATCACATAAAACATGCATAAAAGAAACATAACATTTCCACATTTCAATCACAAGATATCAATACAACACATTTATATAATAAAAACATTATGAAAACCATTCTCAATACCAAAATAAAAGAAAAGTAAAACATGATGTTTATTTTTCTTTTAAAAAGAATGTACGGCTTGTAGTGGAAGCCGAAACTCAAATAATGGGCACGACGGCGGAGAAGTCATTGTTGCCGCATACGTACGACAAAAACATTCCCTTTTGTCATTTAGTAAACACTTCGTATAAAAAAAATATTCCTTTTGAATAAATGTATAATTAAAAGGGGTTTATAAACCGTATAAAATATGGTTGTGTATAAAACATAATATGCCTCAATGAAAGTAGATTGAGATGAAGTCCCTTACAAAGACGGTATCCTTGGTTTAAGGATAAATCAATTACATAATTATGTATGACAAACGAATACACCAAATATAAGTGGATATTAAGTCTAAAATAATCAATGGTCATTCACACATATTCAAAGGATGACATATTCAATAACTACATGTTGAACCCAAAGAAATCAAAATTGGGTTAAGAAGTTCCCATGACAACCTAACTACGTCACATATAAACGAGTTGATGAGAGATAAAAAAAGGGTATCTCATCACTTGGACATAAAATTTACATCAATAAGGATATATGAGAAAATATCCCAACATAAAAATATGTAAATTAAAAGACCCAACAATAGAATTCTTTTAAAAAATGAGGATGAAAGGTTCCCTTACCGACATGGGTATCTTTCGAAACATACAACTTGTGAAAGAAGGAAAATACAACATTGATGTAAATACTCATAAAAGAAATTATATTAAACAATGAGTAAAATAATGTGAATTACATAATCCACTCAAAGGAAATTGTGGAAAAATTAGAATAAATCTCATGGGAATAAAAGTGAGATGACAAATCCCTTACGAAAACTCGGCAGCCTAACGACGCCACATAAAACTTACAAAAATGGATTGCTGAGATCAAATAGGGTATCTCGTCATATTAACATAAATTTTATAGAAAGATTAATATAAATGAACATCCACCAACATAAAAAAGATGAGATTAAAATAATTTATATAAAGTAGAGTACTTAAAAAGAAAGAGAGAGGTTAGATCTCTTACGAAAATTCTGCAGCCTAACGGCACCACTCAAAACTTCCAAAATGGATTGATGAGAGAGAATAGGGTCTCTTATCACATGAAAATAAAAATTACAGTAATATCAATATAAAACAACATCCTAATAACAATAAATATGATCTTTAAAATGAATTACATAAAAGAGTGTACTTAAAAAGAAAGAGTGGAGTAGGATCCCTTACCTCAAATCCAACTTGTCTTGTTCGTTTCTTTATATTCCTGAATAATAATCATTGTTCAATTAATAATTGCCTAAGTACATCCTTTAGAGATTATTATTCAGTTCATATCACATATTATAATGTTATAATAATTTTTTAATAATGTTAGTTCATATCAGACGTTTTTGCCGATTTTTGGTACATGAGTCAAAAATGATCTTGTTTGAAAAATTATTGCCCATGTAGTTATAAGTAAATAATTTCCAGAATAGTATTAATGATTAAAATATCATATATATCTAGTAAATATTCATTTTATACAATTACATATCATTTGGAGATAAAAATGAAAAGCACCGTTCATGGAGACGGTAGGCCATACGTACGCATGAATGCTACTTTCATTTTTTGTCATATTAATGGAATTAAAACAAAATGATAGATATATATATATATATATATGTTATAATTCCTTAATGATATACATAATATAGATGTAATATATTACATATATATCCATTATATATATGTACTTATAATATTACATAACATTTTGAGATAAGAAATGAAATGTACCGTTCATGGAGACGGTAAGCCGTACGTACGCATGAATGCTACTTCCATTTCTATTTCATATTTAATGGAATTAAAACAAAATGATAGATAATATAATTTTAATTCCAGTATTTTATTATATATAATATCATTAAATATATCCTTTATATATACCACATATGGTATTAACGAATCAAATCACTTTGAGGGGGCAGTAGTCCGCACTTCCTTAAATGAAGATATCGAATTTACCCATAATGGAAACCATAATGGTATGCCATAAATTAAAAATAAATAAGTTTAAGTAAATCATAAAAATATTATATATCATATATAAATATAGTTTCATCTTAATGTCCACCTTTGAAGGTGTTAGAATAATGTTGAACAATCATCGTTTCGTGAGGCAGAAATTTTCGATCCACAGAAACAGTGTGTTCTTTAACCATTAGATGTAGGTGTGTGTAAGTGTAGCTCTAATACTTCTTATAAAAACATCCTAGTATATTTAAGATACTGGATTTATTACAAAATAAATTAATGAAAATATTTTAGGGGGTTGGATAAGCAAAATAAAACCAAAGGACACAAGTGAAGACATTACCTTAAAATCGGGTAACTCCCTTTGGTTTGAGATCAAAGGCTTCCTTAGGAAGACTTATACCCAATGTGAGGCTTCGTGTAGTTATAGAGGGATGTGTAGAGACAAAATGGGCACGGTTTGGCCGAGTCAAAGGCTTTGGAAGTGTGGGTATGGAGGTAGAGGTGGGGGCCTTTTATAAGAGGAGAGGAGGGGCACTCTTGGAACGGTATAAAATGTCACTTTATTTTCAAATGAGTTTCGGATTTTAATGGTCCCACATTGATGTGTTTCGAGGATAAGGCGATAAGGGTTCTAAATCCTCCCATCCAATAGGTTTTGGACATGTGTAGGTCTTATATTTTAACTATCTTTCCATTTTATTTAAATCCTCTTTTAATGAGGTAATCGATGCATCATCATGATGTCATAAATAATTTAATAACTTTAATGTCTAAAAATTATATTAAAAATATCAAGATGTAGGAAATATTTTTAGATTTCTAAAGAATATTTATATTCTAAAATATAATTTATGTAGACAAAATTAATAACATTTTACTTAGGTGATACAGTCTTTGTTACATTTAACATTCTTTAAAAATAAAAAGATAAAAAGTCACTTTCTCACAAAAGTGATTCTCTGGGGCCCCCAAGTTTGGAACAAGGCATCCCATTGTCGTCCATGAGACAACCAGTAGCCCTAGGACACATGTTGGGGTCATTTTTTATTATTATGATATTATTTTATTATCTTTAACTACCTGATTACTCATTAATCAAGATAATTAAAGATAATTACCGTCGTTACTATTCATAATGCCCAAAAACAAGAGTCTTAATTATATAATTTGGACCTTCTGATTACAAATATGTAATCCATTTTACCAAATTACAAACACATAAATTTCAATAATTAATTTTAAAAAACTTCTCGTTGTCAAAACAAATAGCGGGTTTTGTAGAAACAATATTTATGAAAAGTTTGGCACTTGTTTATGCCTAATTCAAAAGTGAAATTAATCCCAATGACCATAATTGAATTAAATGGTAAAAATATATTCTAATTACACTTTCAAACAAATTAAAAATATAATATAACTATATAATTAATATATATAAAAAATAAGTTTTGATGTAAAATGCAGTATTGTTCACTATTCATTGAAAAATAAACATTGTCAAAAAATACCAAAAATTAACCCAAGGTAAATTTAAATGTGCCAATCATAAATAATATGTTTATTTTGAAAAATATAGCTTATAAAATTGTCAAAAGTTTTATTTAATAAATGGTTTGCCATCAAAAGGTAGTAAAACAATCTTTTAAAAATACTAGTGTATTCAATGCTTAAGATTGGATTCATTTGTATTTTAAGACTCTAGTATTTATTGGATAAAAGTAAAAACATTTAACAAACATATATAATCATATTATAGTTATTTCTATTCATTCCTATTAATACAACGGCTAGGAGTTAACTACCAATTAGAATAATATTATTTTATTGTTGGAGTGCAACGAAAGATTTCAAATGAACTCGTTGTTGTGTATTGGGTAAGCCATCGAGCATAGCGTTCCATTTAAAATAATATTGACATTTTTTCCACAAATAGGGATAAATATAAAAATTTCATATTCTTTATTTACCTGGGGTGTTACAAACCCAACCATTATGATATTAAAATGATTAGTAACTACAATATTTAAATAATAAATTTTAGAAATAAATATATATGAATATAAAATGATAAAACATTAAAATTTGAATCTTAAATGTAGTATAACTACATTTTTTATATGGTAAATTTTAACATATTTTGTAAAAAATATTTTTATATATATAATTAATGTATACTATATTATATTAATATTTAACTAAAATTATATTATATTTTTTTAATAGAAAATAATCATTTTCTAAGAGTGAATTTTTTATAAAATTCATATCGACATAAATTTTTAGGCGAATTGTGAAAATATTATTTTTCCAATACAAAAAATTTTATGATATATTATTGATGATATGTTGACATAATAAATCCATAAATGGATATCATAATATAATATTGATTTGATAAGAAAAAATAATCAATTACGGTTAATAATAAACAAATTTTTTATATCTTGAACATAATTTCAAATGTCTAAAAATGTATAACATTCCCTTAAAATCAATTTTCCTTCATTCCTCGTTAATTTTTTTTAAACATTAATAAATTTGTTGTATATTTAGTTCAACATCATAAAATGATATTTTTATATTATATTTGTATTATTATTAAAAAAAATGACACTATTTATTTTTTTTATTGGAAATAATAGTTTATTCAATATTTTATCATAAAATTAACCCTCCCCTCATGTATAAATACCCTCTCCCTCCCCATGTAAATTAAAATAATATACACCTATTAATATACAGCATATACTCAATTACATTAACCTAATTATCCTTTCAACATTATTTATGTATCAGTGTCATCCAACCCCATGCACTAAGTATTTATTTTCATAGAAAATAAGTAAAACATCAATGAAAAGGTGAACTAACAACACGGTCTTTTAATTCTTTCCCATCTATTATTTTCACTCTCTGAGTTTATTTTATTTTTTAGTATTTCAATATATTTAATTTATTTTTATATAACATATATGTGTAATTTTTTTATTATTTTCCTTTTTATTCCATTTAAATTACATATACTCTATCTATATTTCGTCATTTTAAACATATCCCATTAATAATTTATATTATATCCCTAAGAGTACATTGTTAATGGTTTACTTTTCACTGCATAAATAAAATATAACATATTTTATTTTATATTAATTATAATTAAATATATTTTTTATATAATTTGAATAAATATCCAAAAAAATTATTAAATAGAAAAATACTAAATGAAAATTGGAAAATTCCTAGTGAAAATGTATTTATACAATTCTATTTGTAACAATAAAATAGAACAAAATAAATTATGATGGTAAAGAAACAAATAATGGTTCGATTTCAATATGGGATTATATTTTTAGTAATCTAATGTGTATTATACATGTAGAGAAACTATTATGTATCATAATGGGATAAGTAGTAACCAAACTCTTGATCCAATGTTTTTTTGGGTTTATCATCTTTTCATATATCATTTAACCATGAATATAAAAATAATTCACCAAATGGTTTTTTAAATTTAGTTACTTTTTTCATCAAAAGAAATAAATTATCTTACCCCATTGTGGTGAATTATAAGACACATTAAATATTTTTGATGAAACGCTTTTCTTCAAAACAATCATTAGTTTTTATTAAGATTACTCTGATCCTATTAAATTAATTTGATATTATAATTAAATGTTCAACCAATAAATTTCCATAATTTTGTATTCTACTAACCATTTAGGGAACCTCAATATCTTTATGGTTTCTATACCTTTCATAATTCCAATGGGAATGAAATTATTTTCCTATGGCTTTATTTAATGATTATAATTGATATGAGATTCTTTTTCTATGTAGAATACATGATTAAAAGCGTTGTATGATGTAACAGGTGGGTTTATAATAATATATACATCCAAATAATTGGTTAATGTGATATTTCTCTTGATGTTATGTTTATATTTTGTTATTTTGATGATATATCTATTCTCAATTTAGGAGGTATTGATTCATACACATATGATATAAAGGAACATAGAAGTAGAATTGGATAAAATTTATGTGTGGGAATTGAATAAAAAGATTTTATTCCTAATTATTATTCATAATAATTTTAACATTTCTCATTAAAATTATTCCTTCTTACTTATGATTTTTTTCTTTTTATTTTAATCATATGATGATGATTGTTCTCACCTATGTATTATATTTATTAATGGCTGATGTTTATTCCCAATAATTTCTCCACATTCATGGATTTTAGCTTAACCATTATATGATATATTTTAATTTTTCATTAAAATTATAATGATTAATATAAATTATTTTTTAGGATGATTCCAAAGGATTTAAATTCTTGTGAAAAAATATATATTTTGTAATGTTTTATATACCTAAATTTTTCAAGTCACTATTCCATTTTATATTGAATTGTTTATTATTATTGTGTTATGTATCTCCAAAATGATGTCATATTTTTAAATTATGGACATTGAATTTCATAAATATTCGTTCATTGTCTAATTTATCTTAATATCATATGGACATTATGATGAATTAATGTTGGTCATTTTGTAATTATCTTATAATCGTGGGATTTCTCAAATTTTACTTTATAGATATTTAATTGGGTATTTTGATAGCAGTTAAACAATTAGTTTTGGGAAGAATAATAATGTAAAACTAATTATTGGATTAACATTATTTTCAATAAAATTAATTTAAATATTTTTTATAGTTATTTTGTTATTTAAGCATTCATTTTTTGTAAGATTATAATATGATCGCATTATTTTTTCATAGATTTTGATATTCATGTATTTTTAGGATTATGTAAGAAGATTCCATTGGCCAAAGAAATTTATATAGATATTATAATTTTTCTAATATAGGTTAGAAGGTAAATAATTCCAATGGAAATGGAACATTATCTTGATGAATTTAGTGATTCTTTATTTATTACTATGATATGACTATCATATATTTTTCTAAAATAATTAATTGAACTGAGTTTATTTTTATTAAGTGAATATATGTGTTTTCTATAAAATATTAATATATAAAAACGAAAATATATTCATTTAATTTATATGATACTATTTTGGTACATCTATTCTCCATTGTCCAATTTGGAGACATTACGATTCTGAATATATTTGACTTATCCAATGAAATTGTTTTTTATATTAGTATATTTTATCTTGAAGGGTGAGTTTTGTGGATAATTTTTTAGTTTTATCCCTTAAAATAGTTATTTAATTAGAATCACAATTTCATGGATAAAAACCTAGGAAATAAATAGAACCCTTTGGAAAGTCATTAGTTCTAAATATTCTCAACGAGAGTTAAAAAACATAGAATGGATTCATGAACTAAACATTACTGGTTGATTATATATGTAGTAAAGTAATTATTATATTTCATAATAGTGTTCTAGAAATGGATTTACCCTCTCACAAATTAATCCAAAATTAATTAGAATCCAATGAACCACACATTGTCTTCGGTTTAGTTTCTGTATTAATGGTGATGTTGTGGTCATGTTGGTAATGTAATAATGGGTTACTTGACCTAAAAAGATTGATGTTTTCAAATAAACATATAGAATTTGGGATATAAACTACAAAATTATTATCATTTATATATAAGGTTTTGTATAAAATTTTATATAGAAATTATATTTTAAATGGTTTCTTTTTAGACACACTATTGAATATATTTAAAACATCAATAAATTACATTATTTAGTCATAATTTCAGAAAATTCACTCGCTTTCTCTCATACTGATTCTCATTTCATATATATAATATTGTTAATTTACAACTATATTTTTATGTGTATATTTTTTTACCAATAATTATTCAAAATTGAGATGAATTGATCAATAAATTGGATCACAATAATTTGGTTACCAAGGGGGTTTCCCTTAAAAACCACGTCTTCAATTTAAATAATTAATATTTTAAATATTATAATAAAACTATGGTCATATATTATATCAGTTTTAGATAATAAATTTATGTTTGAAATTCTCTACATTTTAAGTAATTGTTTTTTATTTTATTTTATGAAATTCCTTCATTTTATTTGACAAAACCAGATGTTGTATTTCTGTGTTAGGGAATCATTTTTATTATTCCTAAAATGTCTAAAACAAGTTTTTATTCACTATAATTTACCTTGTTAGAACCATACTTATATGAATGGATGGTTGAGAATGTGATACCATAGGTTTTATATGGACTATGACTATAATTATTTTCTACTATCCCAGTTAATTTTATATATCCATATCCATTAATATTTATTAGGAATTTATACATTATTGTTGGTTTTTATACTACAATAATTTGGTATACTAATCTTTTTATTTAATTTTTTTAAAGTTTTTTTCATTGATATATATCATATATGCTTCACTAAAAAAGAGTATATTACTTACTAATATAGTTTATATTCATTGTTATAATATACAATTTTGGGGTTATGAATTCATTCTTTTCGATTCTTGGGAATAGTCCATTATTATTAATAAATAATCTTGTAGTTTGGGTTAAATCCAAATTCCAATACTTGTTATAAAATATTAACATTATCCAATGATAGGTGTAAATGTTGCACAAACTCATTATAAAATATATCATATCCCCAAAGGGAAACTAGAGTGTCTAGACCAACTTCTTATGCATGATTCCCTTTCCCATGAGGATGAATTTGAGAGCCATGTGTCATTATACAAACACACATATAAATACAATATATATAATAATATGTGTTCACTGAAACCTTTTGAAGATGGTTTTATCCCTATATAATTAATTATACATTATGGTCAAATAAAGTTATACAATTAATAACTATGTTGAAATTTTTAGATATATGTTATAGTGGATATCGATCATTTATTTTCTTTACTATATATATATGACTAGAAATAATTCTGGACCTCCAAAATTGTATTCATTTTTTTACCTATATAAATTTTTACATTATTTTATACTTACACTTATTAATCCAATACCATATAGAGAAAATATTTGAGAGATCCAACTGGTTGTATATCCTCAAACGCCACATGGATACCTTTGTGGAGATGAAGTTATAGTTATTTCATTTTATGTATATATAGATAATTTAGTTTCTCTAATTGATTTTTTAATTGTTAATCATTAATCATATTTGAGTAGGTATTGTTTTCATATTGGTAATGGAGATGGTGGATTGTGGGATAGATAACCTATTTGGCATAAAATAGTTTTAGTTACATTGTAATCATGACTTCATCTATGTTTGGAATTGACATTATTCATGGATATATTGGTACATTTGATATTTCACAACATATTTATCACATAGATTTTATAGAGGGGTTTTGACCAACATCATTTCTACCTGTTCAACTAAAACCCATTTTACTGAATTTTTTTGGTTTGATTAAATTATTGATGATGTAGAATATAAATTTGGTATTATTTTTTAATTAAATACATCAATAATCACTATGACTAAATCATTATTAAATTTTATATACATACCCATGTTGTTGTCTATATTCCTTATGAATCAAAGAGTATTCATGTGGTAGTGTCATTAATTAATGGGTTTCTTTATATTATCTAATTTACTGTCTATTATGTTATATTAGAGAAGTTATGGGTCTAAAAAAGATTTATTATAGAAAATAATTCTGAATTTAAAGACATGAGGATTTACCTATAAAAACACATTTTTATCCTCTTTATAGTTTAATATAAAGATACTATATGATGAATAGATAATAATATAGAACCATATGATCATATGATGTTTTACATTAAGTGAACTGAGAATGATTGGGTAGATATTTAGAGGTATTAATAAGGTTGTTTCATGATCCATCCCCTTAGTTAGTCTATGCATCATGGGTATATGTCTACAAATATAAACTATAGGGAATCATAATATTCCATGTTCTTCTATAATTTTATATCATTGTAGTTTGAATCCATTGATTGTTCATATTAACTATAACATTAAATATAAATAATTAATTTTTTCATTTATGAAAATGTTGACTATTGGTTTTAAATGAATCAATTGTTGATTCCTATGATTGTGATAACTACATGTATTCTAATTAATAATTAGTCAATCTTATTTAAGGATCCAAAATTGAGTATGGTTTTTCCTCTATTTATATTTCACTTTTGGTCATGTTATAAACAATTTATAAATTATTAACTTCTGAACATGAAACCTTTATTGTGTTTACTAATATTTTTTGAACCAAAAATATGTTTTCGTCTACTAAAAAATTTATTAGTTTATTTTTTGTTACTAGAATTGGTTTTTATCTATAGGATTTATCATTGAATGTAGATCACATGAATGATAGTATAAGAATTGTTATCTTTCCTAACTACAAACAATATCATCAATAACATGTAATATTTGGAGTTATATCAGTGTCATCATTTAAATATTAATATTTTAAAACAATATGATTTATTATGTCAAGAAAAAGACATAATCGTAATTTGGTTAAAATGAATATATATTAAAGAGAGGTTTTTTAAAAGTAGATGAGTTACTTAAAAATGTCTATTCTAAATAATTTAGTGTTCAATTGTAATGGAATTTTAGGAATGGAATTTTCATTTATGGTTTGAAAATTTAAAAAAGGCTTGGTAAATACATTTTTTACCATGATTAATGTTCTACCAAAGTATTATTTAAAAATGTATTAACATTTAGGAAAATAGTTTACCTTAAAAACAAAATAAGGAAAGTGGATTTACCATGATATTCTCTTTAGATTCTTAAAATAAATTGAATTCATTGTATTGGTTTGTTAAAACCTATATTTTAAAGGACATATGGTTTTACAAGTTAATCATCAATTTTTTTTGTAAGAAAATTTTTATGATTGAATGATTGTGTTTTATATAGAAAATTATAGAAATATGATTGTATTTTTAGCTTATATTTTCGGTTTCACCTCCACTATAACCAAAACGAGTTCCAAAAAATGATGTGTTCCTTATCATATGATTGAGGCTTTTAATGAGAGTTGATTTATGAAATAAAATAATTATAGAGTATATTTACTCATATATAGATTACCATAACATTATTGAATGAAATATCAATATAATTTTGTAACAATATGAAGACATTATAATGATAGTTATCACCTTGATATTATATCCTATAATAGATAATATTAATCAAGCTATTAAAAAACATGTTATTTTACATGTCAAATGAGTCATAAAAGTCATAATGTGATTTTTCATGGGTATATCACATAAAACATTGTTGAAAATTAATCAATACTAAAGATATCCAAAAAATGTTTTTTAAATCCAATTCTTCTCCCACTTGAATAATAAACAAAAAATTGTTATCTTATCAATACCCACTAGCATAGATCTTTGAAAATCTATGTTTAAAAAACATGGAATTGTACCATGTGTAAGTACTCTTAGATAGGGTTTTTAGTATAAATAATTCATTCATCACCAACAATGTCCCTAACAAGTACAGTAAATACGGGTACATTATTTTTAATATATTCTTATAATGAAACAAATAAATAACCTATCACACCATGTAATATATATATTCAAGATCAGGAGTGATCTATCCTACTTTATCATGTTCGTGAATTGTAAATTATATCCTTGGTTGAAAATTTAATGATGATAAATTATGGATTGATCTTCATTTAAAAATAAAGGTTAACTAGTCAACATAATCATGTACACATATAGAATGATGTATCACAATCATAACCAATATAGGTCCATGAACCATCGTGAATCATATATCTACTAAAAAAATTAGGCACTTCACAAAATATATTCACCAATTTATCTAGAAAATATAAAACTACCAAAATTATCATGTAGATTATATATCATAAATAAATAACACTATATATGAACGATCCATACCAGAAACCAAAACCATTAGTTTGTTTTTTAACCAGATTACTAATTTTTATATGGATGATATACCACCACCAAAAATTATAATGTGTAAAATATACATATGATGAATGTTTCCTTATGTATGAGGTACCACTGAGACAACTCCAAATATATGGAAGATATAACCCATGTGTCAAAATTTATTTGGATAATCAACTTCCAATATCAATCTCATGGGTGGATGATGATTAACCATTTATAATATTTATGAGGATGTGGAATAATTTTTTTAACCTCATAGTAAAATATGAATCCGTGTTTAACATTTGGGGGTGTGATTCAACCAAACAACTCATGGTTGATGAGGTACCACTGAAATGCAGCATGGGAAGGATGAGTTAACATATGTATATAAATTGTGAATGAGGTCCTGTAAATCAATAACTATACTTTTCTATTCATCCCTTTTATTCATTCCAATTATATTTAATCTATTAATGTTCATTCACTATATCAACATAGCCATTCAGTATCGATTTTGAATGAAATCATTCCCCTAGACATTAATGTACTCAGTCAATTTCATATCATGTAAAGGATAAGTTCCTGCATGAGGATCATATGGTCATGTATCAATATATTTTAATTGATTATTTTTTATGGATAATGTTATATTATTTAACCCCTTTGAAATTTCTTCTTTCATGGATAATTTCATTGATGAATACCACTCAAGGGACCCCTTACTAATCCAAATGAGTCAATTCATATAATATGTATGGATAAATTAAATTATATTTAATAACCATACAATCCAAAAACATTTGTTTGTTCTCACATTTATTACAATTCATTACAAATGAGTAAAAACTAACATTATAGTATGTAAAAATAAATAAGGGTCTAATAGGTTTTTCATCATAAAAAAATTGATGTTTATGTTTAAACTATCCCTAAATAAAAAAAACCTAAAAAACATCCACATTAGAGAATAAGTAATCATACATGATGAAATGGTGACGGAAATGTATAATAGAGTTAAGAGAAGTTTGGAACTATCCCTAGACACTCACTATATATAGAAGGAAATCTAATCCAATCCCAAATTAAGAATAACAATACATGTTTTTCAATAAACAATGATAGGTTGGAAGTATAGGTGTGTATATTATTCCTAGTTGAAATGAGGGAGAAATTATAATTTAAAAGAAATTAAAATTAGTCAAAAATCAATTATATTTATGTTTAAAAAATTGAATATTAGAACCACTGGTACTTTAGTGTCCCTTAACTAAAATGTCAATTTCTATCTAGGTTCTGGGAAATCCCTAGTAGAGTCTTAGTGGTTGTGGAAGCCCCCACTTCCTACCCCAATGGTACTGTGGTGGACCGCAACTTAACATCCATTTGGATATCTACTAATATATAGATTTATAACATTTATATTTTTTCTCAGAACATGGGGTTAAGCCACCATTGTAAACTCCAACACTAAAATTACACCAAAATATACATGTTTTGTATGAATGTATATTAATTCCACAACATTAATATATAAATAGTGTTATAAATTTCAGACTATTTTCTTGGCCTTACCACATGATGTAAGTTTCATCATTCCTAAACCTCACTGAAGAAATTCATTGACCACCATTCCCAATTGTCAATACCCCACTCCCACATCTCGTTTTTGAAAGTATTATGATTCCACTACCTATATACTAGTGGAAATATATTTCTAATATGCTTCCTCCTCATTTTATAAAATATTCTAACTTATTATTCCAAAAATTATGTATCCATATCTTGCATGACATCATAAATAAGGATCAAATATAAATGATTTAAGTGATATCTCCTATAAAAAGAAAAAAGTAATATATAACGAATATTGGTATATCTCTAAGGATAATTTTTCTGATATAACACTATTAAAATCCCTCAAAAATCACAAATAGTACCATAAACTAAGATTCCAACATGCCCTACCACTAAATATTTTTGTGTCCAAACCAAGGTGGCCCTTATAGGAACACACAGTCACCATCCTCAAACTCTAGAGAAACCATATTCCAATAATCATAATGTCATGGAATATAATTATCTATCTCTTACACCTTTTTTGTTTTCAAAAACATGATATGATGTTTCTATCATAACACTCAAATTATAACATTTGACTCCCTTACCTCTAAACAACATTGATCTGATTGTAATATTAATCATTAAAGGGTGTTATATTTTATATTTTTAATTCATAATTCATTAATGTTATTATAGGAAAACTATTCATAGGTCATATGATTCTCCCATTTACCATTAATGTTATGTAATCATTCATGAAACATGTCCTCTACCATCGGAATGGTACACTCATACATATAGTTATCCTAAAAATGGTATGTAGTGTTTATGTTAATCTATATATCAATAAAATTTATAATATTATCTTGATGCATGTTCTAAAATATGTGGTATGATTTTAATCAATTATCTTATTTAACCAAATGAAGGCACACAGTCTCCCATAAAAACCCTTCCCATCTAATACTTGAAATAATGCTCTCATATCAAAAGGAAATGTACGTCCTTCATGAAATGGTTCAAGATAACCAATTCAACATACCTTCAATGATAAAACCATTGGAATCTTCCAAAAAAAAATTAAAAGTCACCAAATCTATTTTCAACATTGGAATGAGTTATTACTCGACAAGATTAGTGGGTCATCAATGTTATGATATTACCTCATGATAGGTAAAGCTTCATGAAATGAAACATGCTATCATTTTTTATCATTGTATACCAATAAATTCTCTAAATAGTATGGTACATTTTGGATATCCTTGGTTTAAGGGACTATCCCGATACATGTGAATCACGGATCATATCCTCCCATTAACATTGTGGAAAGTTGAAGATATGTTAAAAATGGACCTCATTAATCATAATATAATAATCATGTTAGGGATCACCAATATATAATTTTCCCCTAATAAATAGATAATTTGAGTTAGATAACTAAATATCCTTCCCAATATCAAGGTTTGAAGACACGATATTAAATTATTTATGTTTCACTTTTTCATGATACACCAAAGAATAAATGTATGTTTAATAAGAAGCAGATTATCACCTTCAGTTTTCTACATTACACATATAACATTTATTCTTAATTATCCTTACTCAAATTCTTTTCTATGAAATTTCATTTTCCATTGGAGGATGAAAACTAAAAATAAATGGACAACATATACTTGGGCCATCTGTGTTATTGAAACATCTAGTCTGATTGTGATAATATATATATATAAGGACCATGTGGATAGTATATTAAAAAATAAATCACATAGAATGTACTTACTCTAATTTATTAGTGTGATAAAATTAGT
Source organism: Viscum album (assembly GCA_963277665.1). Classification (NCBI taxonomy): domain Eukaryota; kingdom Viridiplantae; phylum Streptophyta; class Magnoliopsida; order Santalales; family Viscaceae; genus Viscum; species Viscum album. The sequence continues at coordinate 1,937,379,653 of OY728165.1, forward strand.
TGAAATCTATAGATCTTGAATAACATAGATTGTCTCATAAAGTATAAAATACATACACCAATGATAAACCACTATCATATACATCATTATAACTACTATAAGACTAACTCCCAATGTACTATAGTACCTTAAATATTCCTTTCCTTGATTTAATAAAGTAAGGATCATTGTAGTTGTCAACCACCCTTTCATATCCAAAAACAATAAATCATACAATTTTAAACACATGAAGCACACCCCATTCATTGTGATGGAAATCATTTGAATTTGAAAATGATAGAATCCCTATATAAATAATCAATAGTAACCTGAATATACTATAAACATACATATATCAATGAAATTATTGATTCACAATAATGAAATTAAAACATAAATATTTTCAATGTCCACTAATATTCATTCCTCGGATATCATGTTCCATGAGAATCAAACCTCTTTTATTAAGAATTCAATCCTCAATATATCGATAAAAATTTGTTTCTCGCTAAATATGATTAGAATGCTCACATTCTATTAATCTTGATCATCTATAGAATAGTTATATATATAAATGTCATTAATGAAAACATAATAAAATAATCCATATATTGAGATAAATCCCTATTTATCATGTCAAGGAATATGGTAGGGGAATTTATTATCCCAAGTTAAGGATAAAATACACCTAACAACCATAATATATTTTAATGTTAGCACATGGAATATCTGAGGTACTTACAAAAAATTAATGACAACTGAAACATAAATCCTTAAAATGAAACCACATGTATCATTATAACTAATTAAATAAGTCATTGATATGGGGAGTTTGATAATGGTTCTTAAGAATAACTTGGTTATGTATCCATTAATCCACAAATAATTGAAAAATTATTTCCACATTAATTAATCGAAACACTATACCTCCCCACAAGGATATTCTTTGGTAAATAAATCACTTTTCTTCACGATCTTCTAACATATCCACCATCTACCATATCTATATGGGATCCATCCAATAATGTGAAATGAATGTGTTCTTGATTATTATAAAAAGATAAATCCTAAAATCAATCCATCTAACATGTATAAAACACATCAACTCCTTAATAAAAATTAAACTATATCTAATTTTTGAAAGGAGGAAAGACAGATAAAAGAATCTCCCCCTCTTCAAAAACAATACAGTCTATTTCTGCAATGAACTCGTTCAAATTATATTGTTTATACCAAGAAATACATACCTATTGATCATACTCAGCAATATAGATACAATAGTCACCCATTAATAATGTGAAATATACACATTATTTTTATATTTTTTTTAGATTGATATTGATTCGACAAATCAATATCTAGGATCTCATCGAAGTGAAGCATCTCCATCATAAATAGTTCTATTACAAGAATAAATCTTACGATAATAATTTAGTAATATTTATATCATTTTATAAACTCTATCAGCACAAACATGTTCATGTAAATAGACAGTATTCCATAAAAACAGTATATTAAGACTCAGATAAAAAATTAGTTCAGTAAATTTGAATCTGTGCGTCAAACCTATATAAAATATTCAATATAGTTTATTATATAAAAAGTGTAAATATAATGTAGATGAATAAACACCCAACATGTTATTAATATTATTTATGGAATTATTTTTTCCTAAAATTATACTTATATATCGCATCACTTCATTTACTTGAAGAAAATGACCCCAATCCTTATTGTTTACAATACTCTTATGAACCAAGACATGTTCAGTAATGAAAACTCTATGATTATTTCATACTATTTAACTATGTTTTCACTCCCTTTACCCATTTTATCCTTTAATCCAATAAGATTCATTCCCACTATTAAAACATTTTATTACGTTATACATCATCTGAAAGTGAACCATCTACCAATATGAGTGGAAAACATTTGATTTTCTGTTATAATTAGAATCATCAATCTTCTAATAATTATACATATAACCAAAAAGTTAATATTTCACTCTCATATAAAGTAATAATTCCTTTCCCAAGATGATATGCCTTAATCTTCTAAGTTTATACTTTATGTACCTATGATACAATATTCTTTATGAAACACTCCTATAATTTATATATTAAACATGATACTTGATGATATACCATTTATTTATATCCACTCTATAATTTTATCTTAATTTATTACCTTTGAGGAGGATAAAAATGAAATATACATACCTTTGATTGTTTAAAATTATTTAAGGATTCCTTAAAACAACTAACACTAGAAGTCTCACTGCCTAACACTATAGTAACCAATTATGGTAGACTGGTAATGTGGGGAAGACAATACATCACTAAAATTACACATATACAAGAATTATACACTCTCTAAATTTATCATCAGATTACTTCTTTGATTGTAAATCCCAAAAAAATGATTCCTACAATCGTTTACAAAATATCTACAAAAATTGGTATTCATGGAACTTAATTTACCAAAAGTGATTTAGTAGTCCTCAATGCATTTAGGAAAAAGGATTCATCTGCCCCTATGTTGTTATCATAAGATTATCAAATATTATCTTCTTCAACTATATAATTATATTTGAATCATAGTTTCCCACACAACCAAAAACATGTGACAAATTTTGAGACATAAAAAAGTTGTTAAATCCATAAATTATCTACCGACTCTTAGTTTCTCATGTCCCTATTGACTAATGAACCTAAAAGAAACAATTATATTAGAATTTATCAATAATATTAATATGTAAAACTGTTAATTATAGATCCAAAACCAGTGGGTCCTACTCATTTTCGCCATCATGGAATTGAATGGGATATCATCATGATTGAATTTCACTATAATATAATGAACATGTCTCAATTAAAAAATATATCATAGGTCATGATACCATTAATTATGGTAAGAATATTATAAGAAATGAATCACTACCCCAAACATACATGGACAATGATAAAAGGACCTCCCAAATTCTTTCTTGAGTATACCCCAATATTCCCTCTCTCATTTTAGAAGTAATATCACATATTTTCTATTAAATTATATTGAATTTAAAAATAGTTTTTAACCATTGTGTTAATATGTATATTAAAACTATACAATTATTTTATAAAATACTATATATATTTTTTTAAAAAAATTAAATATATAAAACGGTCATCATATCTATAATTGTGGTAATTAATATCAACTAGAATCATGAGTATGAATGTCGTACAATCCCTATGTTCCATGGATGATGCGTGGACACATTTTTTTACCACCCTAAACCTTGTTTAAAACCATAATCCATAACTTAGTGAAATAATGTAATATATTTGGGAAGATAATTTATTTGTAAAATATAATTAAATCAAAAAAATTCCAATGCCAATAAATCAGGGAATCTCAAAATTGTGGTTCAACTACTCGACAGAAATATTTATATACCACGATATGATAAAATAATTTCTAATTTATATAATTTTCAAAATTGTAATAGAAATCACATGGATTAAATAAAACATTTAAAAATATCAATTTGGTTTCACCTATGATGGGATAGTATTTGGATCCCCACACATCAATAATGTATCCTTGTATGATAGAGTCTATCAGATATTAGTGGGTGTCAAAATAAAATATTAAAAAAAATTGAGATTTAACTTTATATTTTCCTAAAATAAATATTATGATTGATCAATTGATTCACATGAAATTCCAAAACCAATCAATATGGACTATTTTAATGTGTCTATAGAATTGGAAGGTATAAATAGCGGTAATAGGATTATGAATATGTATATATACGAAAACCCCCGTTCTAAATATCTACACAAATTATATTTCTAAAAACTTATGAAATCTATTTTCTAAATATTAATGTTCATAAAAGATTATTATATTTTTATATGAATAATGTATCTAAACTAGTTTAAATAACATATTTTAAGAAATGGTAATTTTAATAGAAAATACAAATGATTTTTTCTAAATAAAATAGTTTTTTTCTTTATTGTATAGTTTTAATTAAAAAAATTATAATTATATTGATGGTATTATTAAAAAATATATCCTTTTTAGATTTATCATGATCATATTTACGTAAGAATATTTTTTGGGATGTTAAAAAATTAATTAATTTTTATGTGAATTGTTGAAATAACCATATTATTATTATAATCACAGTAAATATTATAATTCTTTGAATATTTATTTAAAAAAATCAAATAAAATAATATATTATCAATTAAAGTATATAATTTTAAAATATTCTGTTCATTTTAATAAACCAAACTCAAAATTTTGAAAATTTGTGCAGAGTTATAATGAATTTATTTTGAACTATTTAGTTTAATTAATAAAAAAATGGTAAAATAAATTTTTTATTTCCAATATTTTTAAATAAATACACAATTAATGATTATAATTACTTTAAAATCATTGGAATCAATTTCAATTATAATTCAATCATAATCATAAATATTTTTTATAAATATATTCTTGTTTGGAAAAAACACATGTTTTTTACATTTTTGTTAAATTTAATTTTCAATTCACATATTATTTTAATTTGGTAAAATATATATCATGGTAGGATCGAAAAATTCAATGATACATAATAGGGGTTGAATTTTGTTTTTATGCAATCTTGACTAATTCTAGATTATGCGTTTTCTTTGTGATTTATTCATATATGTAGTGTTCTGGGATGTATGTTATTGAATAGCTGATAAATAACGAATAATAAGACAAAACCTTTTATAGAGTTTTGGTGCACAAAGACCCCCTAGAAAACTCTGCTTCCTATCTCTCTGTGAGCAACATTAATATCAGTAAACAATTCTTCTTATAAAAAGGCCATAAATCCAAAACTTATTAAAAGCAGTTGAAACCTTTACATCAAGGATTAAACAGAGCCTTATGGTTATTTTATAGAAACAGTTTATCCACATATTATACTGAGAAGCAAACACTCTACCCCAACATAGTTTGTGAAGTCGAAAACACCAATAAATCAAAAGAGTTAGATTTGTTGAAGGAAAATGATAATCTTCCAATATTCCTCATAAACTCACTGAATGTGGATCTTCTTATAAAAATATATAAGAATTTGAGAAATAAAATCATTGAAGCAATCCTATTTACAAGTGGGGTTAAATTATACCGTAACAAAAAATCATCATTTTTATAGCAGTGCGAGGTTCAATAGTATATCCAAAAAGTTTATCCTATTTCAGAAAACAAAAAATATGATAGATGATAAAATAAATAATTTATATAAAATAATTTTAGATTTAAATTTTATTATATATATTCCAAAAATTAATTGTGATAGAACATATAGAGCAGATCGGTTACTTCTAAATTCTAGATCCAAGAATGTCACTTGACATATTGTGGATACTCAATCTATATTAGTTAGAAGAGTCTTATATTACCTTATAAATAAAAATGATTTATTCTATTAAATAATTTTATATGAATCAATAATAATAATCCTCTTTATTTTTCATAATTTATATTTGTAAGTGATGTTTAATTCCAATGAGATTCTCTATGAAATATCATATAAAGTTACAGATTTAGTTCCCTGACATTGAATAGACCAATGTAGGGTTGAAATATGTAGTGTAAGGATAATTTGTATAGTGTAGGGTTACTTTTCATAACATAGGATTCCATTTCATAACATATGATTCCTTATCATCAAAATGATGACAATCCATATGTTCATCCTTCTAACGTAGGGAATGAACAATGATTTTATACTTCATTGTTGAATTTAATATTCCCATGATTATTCAAATGTAGGGTTAATAAACCATATATTCATTTACTGAAATTTTGGTTTTCAGTCTATACATGTACTTTTTAGCTTAGCATTGGGATGATTATCTATTTGTTCATTTACCATGTGTAGGTTTTGAATAGTGTTTATAAAACACATCCTGTAACTTTTTATTCCATAAAAAAGTTAAAATTAAAAATGATATAAATTCATGAAGAATACATAAATAAAAATTATTAGAAATAAAATTATGGTATTTGTGAGCATCAAAATCAACATATATTTCAGGGTATTGTTAAGACAATATATGCCCAATATTCTTCCCCTTTTTGAGGTTCACAAAACTTATAAAGTAACTGAAAGAAAATATATGACTTGTGATCATTTGTAAAGAATATATTAATTTTTCATCATAATATTTTTATTTCATAGTATTATTTCAATTTATGAAAAAGATAATTATAAATTGAATTTTTTTGGTTACCCAATATTCTCCCCCTTTTGTGATAACAAAAATAATGTTTAAAATCAGAAGGTACAAACTATGAAAAATATTTCACTAAACTGAAATGAATAGTTGTTAGAATAGGTGAAGAATAAATAAATTCAGAATTAGTAGTAAAATATTTCTCCTAAATAAAAAAAATTAAAACTAAAAAAATTAAGATAAATAAAAAAATGTAAAATAAATTTAATTTCAAATCCAGTGTTTTGAAAATAGATTAAAATCCATAAATAATTATATGAAATGTTTCTAAAATGTGAGTCTTGGGATAGATGTGGTGGTTTTATCTTCTTTTCCTCCATTGAAAGAGGATTCCATTGGATGAGAAATGGATTGGATAGACCAATATATACCATTCAAATTCACCAATAAGATCTAAAAATGATTGATTGAAAATCCTATCTGCTGTTGGAGAATCTTCTTGGAATCTTGATCAATATTCAATATCTCAACCAGATTTACTTTAACAAACTCATTAATATATTATTTAGAGTTAATTAAAGTTGTTCGCTTATCTATCACTTGATTAATTATTGGCCATAACTTATATTTATTTTAGTTAATTTGACAAATCAAATGTATTTGATATTCCAAAAAATATTCAATGGAGAACAAATACATTAAAGTGTGTGAAATCTGTTTTTAAAATCACCCATAATTGAAATAATAGATTTAAATTTTTTGATCAAATCTGGAGGAGTCTATTGAGGGGAATATGATTCTTACTTTCTATAAGAGATTAAAATTATCTTTTAAACAACTATTTTAACTCATAAAAATATGATATTATAACAAAATCTTCCTTCATGGATCTCAACTCAATTTACATTGTTATAATAAATTCTCTAATGCCACCCATTGAAATAATATTTTCTTGAACTTGTCTTAAATCAGCCTGAATAACCTTGAACTCCTATATTTTAACAACTCAACTCTTGATATCATCTACTTTCTGTTCCTCAATGTCTAATTCTTATATAAGAGAAAATTTATGTTCATCATAAAGATTATACTATTGAACCAATGCATCGACATAAGATTTAGGAGACTCTAAAAAATTTCTCATGAAGGTTGTCCTACCTCCTAACAGCCAACATTTTCTCTCTCTCCAAATCATTCATTTCATTAACTTTTGTTAATTATATAAAATTAGAAAATTATAAATCTACTAAATCAACAACAACAAAATTATTGATTATAAGGGTTTTATCTACATATAATTGGGGAAACATCCCTCCATTCATCATTCCTTTGAGACTCTTTCTAAATATTCTCAGCCACACTAGATTTATGAACATCTATTCTTAAATTTACAACATACATTGCATTCATAGCCTCAGCAAAGTATATTGAAATTATTCTTCTCTAAATAAAACCATCATATTCTCTTGATTCAACTTTTTTTTGGTCTATGTATAACAGATCCAATCGATGGTAACATTCTCTACTCACACTGAGTAGTTTCCGTAATCCTATTTTATTCCAAAATTCCAATAGGTATCATATTATTACAAGTGTTACTCCAAAAATATCCTGATCCTCACATGTATAAAATTTAAAACACTACTATAATGACATCTATATCCTAATTAAATGTATCAAAATTTTCCTATTCTAAACAAAAAATGGGAAATAGTCCTTCGATATAGATTAAAAGTCATTATTTCTTCTTTAGAATATAAAAATCATACACATTATCACATACCTATAGAAATTCATATTTATACGGTTCATTAAAAAATAGATCATACATATCAGGATACAAAAAATTCTAACTATATAATCCTTAGCACAATTTCCAACATAATAAAAAATTTCAGGACCTTCTGATTGGGATTAAGACCTTTTTTCATCATCTTCTTGATAGAAGAAGTTCCAAATAATAAGTAAATTTTATCCATTCATCTAAATATTTCAGGACCAATATTTTATATATCAAAATGATATTCCCCCTCATAGTGATAGACATATTGTTTTTAATTTTCAATGAATAAATAAAAAATTATTCATGATAAATCATAATGAAAAATAATCTTTATCAATTATAAAACTGTATGAAGCATTCCGAAATAATTAATTTACATCATTATCATATATAAATGACTATTAATATCTCTAATAAGATATTCTCATCCATTAAATAATATTTCATTCTTCAAAAAAAAAATCTCATTTATCTAGTCTAAATTGATTACTATTCATTGAGGAATTTTTTGATATATCACATGCTAGAGAGACGACTTGATTTGATCAACATCATCCATTTTGCATAATGTTTCCATTCCAAAAGGTTTGAAAATTGACAGTTTGAAGGCTAGGTATTTGGATAACAGTTATGATGAATGATCTTTAATCGAATGGTCAAAAGAGTATGAAGCTAATGTGAGAAGGGGGATGCTTTAGTTTTGGTTTTGTGTGCTGTTGTCATGGTGTAATCATAAAAAAATTATTTTTTAAAGAATGAGATATAAAAATAAATGATGAAAAAAACAATTAAATAAAAAAAATAAAAAAAATAATTATAAATAAAAATTATTGACAAAGAAATTAGAAAATTAAATTAATAAACAATTGATTAAAATTAAATATACCCAAATATCCCAAAATAAAATCAAAAAAAGTAGTGGGAAGTGGATTAGTAAAAATATCAGCTAATTGATCATCAGTATTTATAATTTTTAAAGATATATCCTTTTTCAGAACAAGATCTCATTGAAAATGATGCCTTATATCAATATGCTTATTCATATAGGGACTTATAGTATTTTTTGAAATGATTATTCCATTAGTGTTATCACATAAAATATTTATATTATTAATATTCTATGAAAAGACTATTAGATTGTTTTTTATCAATAATTATTGTTCACATCAACAGCTAGCAGATATATATTCTACCTTGGTTATTAATAGGGTAATTGAATGTTTTGTCCTACTTAACCATGATACTATAGTTTTTTCCTAAAAAGTGACAGGTTCTAGGGATTATTTTTCTATCTACTCTATATCCTCCATTGATTGCCCAAAATTATTAAATTAATATAAAATTATATATTTTCGGATAAAGAAGATATTGAAAAATGGTTCCCTATAAAAATCAAAAAAAATTTAAACAATACTAAGATTGTATTGTTTTGGATTTGACATTAATCTTTCACAAATACAAACAAAAAACATTATGTCTGATCTACTATAATTAATATATAATAAACTACCAATCATACCTATATATAAATTTTTTTCAACTAGTTTTCCATCTTCATTCAAATCATGTTTTTATGGGTACCCCTAGATGTTGTATAATTCATACTATTTTCAATTCCAAAATTTTTCAATAAATCAATTATATATTTACAGTGATTTAATAAATTTCCAAAATAATTTTTATAAATTTGAAATCCTAGAAATAAATTCAATTCTTCCATCATACTCATTTGACATTCTATCGTAATTATATTTAAAAAATTTTATAATGATATTTATTTGTTGAACAAAAAATAATAAGATCAACATAAATTTCCACTATTATAATATTAGAGAATATGGTTTTCGTAAAAATATTTGGATCTATTAATCCCATAGAAAACCCATTTTCAAATAAAAAGGTTCTTAATCATTCATACCAAGATCTAGGTTCTTATTTGAGTACGTAGAAATATTTAGTATGTTTAAAAACATAATTTGGTTTGTGTGGATTTTTAAAAATTGGGGGTTGTTCAGTATAAACTTTCATCATTAAATATCCATTAAAAATGAATATTTTACATTAATATGATAAAATTAAAAAATCATATGATATTAATAAGAGAAAATGAATTTAAAAGCTTGTAGTCAGGATACATATGTAAATGTTTCATCAAAATCAATTCCTTCTTCCTGGATATATCCTTTTTCAACTAATCTAGCATTGTTTTTGATAATGATCCATTCATCATACTATTTATTTATAAAGATTCATTTAGTTAAAATTAATGGATAATTGGATGGTCATTCTACTAATTCAAAAATATAACATCCTTTTAATTAGTTTTTTTCTACGTTCCTTGATAACAACAAATTATCATCTCATAAATATTATTCAAAAGACTTATATTATAATTGAGACTGAAAGGCATAGAATTCAACTAGGTTTTCTATAGTTCTTATAGTTCTTATTATTATGTCGATGTCTCGTTTAACAGTTTCTAAAGGATTGTTCTTCTTGATAAAATACTTTCCATGTAAGACAATTTCAGGTTTTTAATTCCATGTTCTTATGAACCCTACTAAAGTTCATTTACATTATTTTCAAAAAAAATCTGGTGGTTCAAGTCTCATGTTGTCTAAACAGTCAATTATCTCATCTGTTTGATTTTCCATATTATTAAGAAGTAATGTTTCTTCAAACTTTACCAAAACTGATTCTTGAAAAATCATTGACATTTTATTTTTACAATCAATGGGCTTTATAGTTAGTAGAATAATGTAGAATGATTCCTTCATCAACTTTCAGATCAAATTTACCAAGTTTATACTTAGTATTAAATATATATACCATGCATCCAGAAACATTAAAGTAGTTTACTTTTGGTTTTCTATTATTCCAGTGTTCATAGGTAGTCCTTTTAAAAATGTTCCTATTAAAACACAATTCATGATATAGCATGTTGTTCTTAAATATTATGCCCAAAAATATGGTGGAAAATTTTATTCATTTACCATAGTCCTTGATATTTTTTTAATAGTTATATTTATTATTTCTACAATTTCATTTTTTAGGTGTCCATGGTGAAGATATGGTGTGTTTAAGACCTAAATTTCATCAAAGATAATTAAATTATGGATTCTATAATTCTCCATTATGACAACTTCTCAATGAAATTATTTTAAAAACTATTTATTTTGATTGATTTTTAAAAAACATCAGAAAATAGTGAAAACCTCACCTTTGAGTTTTAGAAAATATACCCAAGTAAATCAAGAAATATCATCAACTAAAACATAGACATATAATTCATCATCCAAACATTCTACTCTTTATGATCTAAAAAAACCCAAATAGATAAGTTATAATGGTTTATATGTAGCAAATTTGTTAATTTTTTGAAAGACAATTTTTATATTTTTTCAATTTGACATGAATCCCAAATTCATTCATTTTCAAATTTAAGTCTAAAAAAATAAGAAACTGATTGTTTCTTATGTAATTTATTTAAATCATACGTATTCAAATGTCAAAGTCTTGTATGTCAGATCCATGATTCATTTATTAGTAGTCAAACAAATAAATTTTGTTTACATAAGAAATTGATATCCAAAGTATAAACATTTTTTATTTTTAGTTCTTTAAATTTTAGCATTTTATCGTAGAAAATATAATAGGATTGACAAAAAATTAATTTTTTTATTTCAGAAGTACTTTTAAGGAAATAGTGGGAAACCAGATTGACATCAAGACTAAATTCATTACCATGCCTCCATAGGACAGGTTCCTAAAGACAAAAGAAAATCTGATTCAGAGATAAGAATAATCCCCACCCAAAAAATGAAAAAAATAGGATCACTGTCCACCATCTCATCACTGCTCAGCTAGTTATCCTGTATGAGGATGCACAGGCCCGGTACTGATGGAAAACACCATACCCTCTCGAAACATCCAAAACCAGATAGTGATGGAGAAGAGAACACTCTATGCTCTGAACATCACATGAGACAATCCTTTTCAAGTAATCTGGATGTAGTATCTCATGGAACAAGTCCACAGTTCCAAGAATTCACAAAAATCAAACCACAAAAACCTCATCAATGCCAAACAACACAAAAACCTCCACGAAATCATAAAAAATAAAAGTTGCATCCCCAAAGACAATAGATCATCGCGTCTTCACTCAATCCAAAATTGTAGATAGAACACATGAGGAGCTCTAAAACCAGAATGACCTTCCCTCGTAATACCATATCACAAAAAACCTTCACCCACGAATCTGCATCAAGCAAAATCCGCAACTAAACTACCGGGCTCCATCGAAAGCCGCAAAACCAAATCTGAAAACCCAAAAATACAAAAGCATAATCATAGATAACAAAAAATTATCAAAAATCAAGAAGAAACAAACTAAAATCTCAAAGGCATTCATGGGTATTGTTTCAAGCTAGGAGAGATCTCGTCACTGCCTTCACACACTCATTCGGAGAAAACCTCAAACCACCACGCACAGTCTCATCCGGAACATACCCGAACATTGATCCACAATAAGAGAAGACGGAGCATGACTGAAGGATCCAAAGCACTGCCAGATGAAACCCTTATGAATAGATATGGGGTAGAGAAATGGGAGGCTAAAAAATAGTGCATTCACACCGGTTTTACATATAGTACTTTGTGGATTGAGACTATATTTGGATCTATAAGAGTTTCATCTCAAATAATCATTTATTTTTCATTGTCACAAAATGTGACTAAACCTCCAACTATTTGTGTCAGAGTGAGTAAATTTGTATAGTCTCCACTCATGTGCATGGAACAATCACTACTCATATACCATATATAATATTTGTTCTTATGGACTTTGATCTATATAAAAATTAAAACATTTATTTCTTTTGGCACCCACATTTTCTTGGGTCAAAGAACATTAGCAACAATAGATCTGGAAATCCAGATCCACCTTATTTTTCCATAATTTATATTACTTACCTCAAATATATTTTTGAAAATAAAATAATTTTTTATACCACCAATTTGATGATTTCATAAATAAATGTTTTTAGTGTAATTTTTTTATTCCAAAATAATAGAAGGTAGCATTTTTTTGAATTGGGCACTAAATTATTTTATGTATAATATTGATTTATCACCCTTAAATACTATTAAAAACATTTCTCTCTTAATAAAATTTTTTAAGTGAATCTCATTTAGATTATTTTCACCTTATGATAAAATAATAGAATCAATTTTATAAGATTCTACTTCATTCTGTAGTTATATTATTTTATTTTTATGAATAATACCGTTTGATGTAAATTAATTAAAATTTTCAATTAGTTCCAAATGATTTTTTATCATTATTTATCTTTATTAAAAAAGAGCATTGTGAATATTATTTATTTATTTATGATTCTTTATTAAAGAAACATATTTCTCTTCTTAAATTGAATAATAGGTAGTAAATTTACTAATTTAATAACTATTAGATTCTTACGAAGAAGAATAATAGGTTTTTACCTATTCTTCATCCTTATCTATAAAGAAAATATTATACTTTAGTAGTAAAGACCCACAATTCACGTATTTGTTTAAATATATTGAATTTTTTCCTAGACCATGAAATTTGACAAAATGTGATTCCGAGGCCCGTAGTGCACAGAATGATCTGTCAAAAAAGAATTAAGATTAAAATAGTGTGCAAGGGTAGTTTTCCTAAAAATGTGGAATAACACTTAAACGGGTGCCTCGATTATAAATCTGAGGGCACTGTGGTGTTTATGACGGTGGGTTTACCCTAGGCACGACTTAAGTTTTGTCGGTGTAGACCTTCAGTGAAAATCCCGAAAATGGAATAATCGTAAATAAAATTATATTATTTTTCAAATGCTTATAACTCACGAATGGTGACTATTATTAATAACATGATACCACTATTGAACATGTGAAGGTATTATTATTTTATGTATATAATAACTTTGGTCGGCGCGGTCTACTAGTTTAAGTTGGTTTTTGGTTGAAAATAAAATAATTAGTTGAAAATTATTTTATTGTAAAATCATTAACTTCTAAATGATAAATCGGATTAAATCTCGGTTAGTACCATTGAGAACAAGAGGGTGTGTTCTCCTTATGCAATGCATAAACTCAACCAGCATGGGTCGAGGGTTTATATTAATCTTTTTTCGAACATTTTTTAAAGGTACATTAAGTAAACATGCAGGTAGCATACTCTATATTTTGTAGCGGTGATCGGTTTAAAAATTTGAGGGAACCATTGTATCCCTAGCACTGGGGTTCTCTTAAAAGAGTCTTAACGTCAACTGCAGTTGGTCGAGTGAAAAGGTTTGTTTTTATGATTTTTTTAAGAAATAATAAAATAGCATAGGAATTTTTATTTTATTTCTTTTTTTCCTATAATCTGTTGAGCGGCGGTGGCAGGGACCACAGGGGAGGTTAGACTTTTAAATATAGGATATTAATTACTCGGTTACACTTTGGATGTGTACCCACCCCTCGTGTAATTAATTTGGCACATTAATTATGTCAATCATTGAATCTCATTAATTCCTCAATGTGTTACTCACTCTTTTCCCCCTCGATTAAATTGGGGCTCGGGTTGAGTTTTTTACATGGATTCATAAAGGGAGGAACCTTTGGAGAAGTGATGTGACACCTTCCACTAACGGAGAGTCATGATCAGGTGGCAAAAAACGGGTAGTGATGAACGTTGACGGCTTTGTCAAACTGTAGACTCTTTTCCACCATCGCGATGACTCCAACAATTCTTGATGTAGGGGTTGTATTTAATTTCAAAAATTCCCACATTTATTCTCCTCATTCTTGAATTTTCGGGTGGTCCTTGCGGGGGATTTGAGTGGTGTTTATCGTTATTCTAATGTGATGTATAAATTACCCCTACTTGTTATAATGCTAATGTAAAGGGTGTGAGCCAAATAAACAAGGCCCAGACCATCTGGCGCTTGTTTTTTATTGCGTTCATTGGAGGATGTTTGTTCTAACATGAAGAAACCTTGAAACTGAGAGTCACACAATGACCAAAGTATCCCGAGAATACCATACGCACGTCAGTAGTAAAAATAGAACACCAGAGCTCACTCTGTGGCCCACTAAAGAAGCATCGTCATGGAGGCGCTGGAGAACAACACCGACGGATGAGGTCCGTGGCTAGAAACCACCAACCGTAGTGGAAGAGCATCACCGATCGGCGCCGTGGAGGTTGGACAAGCGGCCGACAGCGACTGACCACGGAGGTGTAGGTGGCACACCATCACGCGCCATACTGAATAGAGCCACGACTCGAAGCCACGACGATTCAGGGGACACGCTCCCTACAAGACTTGTCGGTGATGAGGCAGCGCCACCTGAAGCCACCAATAAAGGAGTTGAATAGATCCTTTTTGTCATTTGGGAGAAGCAAACTGCAGGACCCCACATGGGTCATGCCAGCTAGTGGTTCGAGCTCGCTGTGGCCCAGCCCAGCCAAGGCAAGCCAGGCCGGTCTACGACCCTACAGCTGAGTCGACCTGAACCAGTTCGGGTCGGCCCAGACTGGTCCGGACTGAACCGCAACCCCTCTCAGGACCAGATATTCTTAAAAGTTTGTGTCTTGTAAACAAGACGTCTATTTGAAGAACCGTCTATGGCATTTGGATCCTTGGAGAAATATGTTCCTTTTGAGATACTCCATGTGAATTTTGTAGAAATATGGGGTTTGGTCGGGTTGGATCGTACTCGTATCCAACTAGGCCAGCATTATTAAAATGATTTTAGCTTACAGATCGAGTGTTCGATTTATGTTCCATCTATTACTTTGGGACCCTTATGACATGACAGATCATCGCATTACTTCCTTTCATAACTTTTTAACAGTTTAGTTATGTCTGATGACTGAAGGAGTAGAACCAGGGTGTTCCTTATAGTGAGAGTTATGATGGCTACTCCCTTGATGGCTCGAGGAGCGGGTATTTATTACTCCACTACTCTGGTAGAGACGAGAATCCCTACATCCTGAGTGTGTGTTCATTTAACTCTAATTAGTTTTATCTATATTTGTAGTCGGAACTCCCCTATTGGACTAGGGCATAGGTCCTCTATGCCTAACTCACATAGTGTCAGGTTCTCCCCTTGTAGGTAGGGTGTGGGTCCTCTATGTTAGCAGTAGGTACTCCCCTGTCAACCCAGGGTGTAGGTCCTTCTTATGAATTACTACAACAATGTCCATACTCCCCTTCCATTCTAGGATGTAGGTCCTCTATCATGGGGACCGTACCCTCTGACATACTGTGGTGTGGGTCCCCCACAGTGAACAAACTACCAATGTTGTACTCCCATACCGGGTAGGGTGAAAGTCCTCACATATAGAGTCATTACTCCCTTACCTATCCAGGGTTCAAGTCCTCTGGCCTGGGGTCGGTACTCCCTAGACATAATAGGGTGAGGGTCCCCCACAACAAGCAAACTACTAGAGTTTAACTCCCCTACCGCATAAGGTGCAGTTCCTCACATATGGAGTAGTAGTCCCCCATCTCCGAGTATGGATGGGTAGAAGGTCATTCAGGGGGTTGGAGCTCCCTCGACATTATGAAACAATGTTTTGGAGTTGTCCTCTTCACTTGGTTTCCCTTGGTCATTCCTTGGGCACAAGACTATGACTGTGAGAAATCTAGTGCCGAGAACTAGAGGCAGTTCTAGAATAATGTTCTTGATGGAGCATGAAATTTCTGACATTCCATTAATAATGGTTCAGTTTTACTTGCTGAAGTATATATCTGAGATTGGTGCCATCAGAGATTGCTAGTTTATAGAGATTTTACTCTTGATCCTTGAGTTATGCTTTGAGCCTACTTTGGTAATCCTGGAAATGGATTGAGGTTAGGGTATTATGTTTCAATGTTGATGAGACGAGTATATCTGGTTTGATTTGTGACTTTTAATTTGTTTCATTGTTATTGAGATCATGCTTTTGGTTTTCCTTTTTGGAAGTTTGAGAGACCTACAGGGGTCTTAGGGTCTCAACTTGGTATTGTTCTTCTCACCCATGAACACTTGTTGTGTCTTGTGTATATGACGATAATCTTTGCATAGGACTCGGGGAGCTAGAACATAAAGATGGATGTAGGTGACGGTTGATGTGGAGAGCTGGGGAGATGAGTTGTACCTACCCATATGTTAGGATTCCTAGTGGATGATCTCAGGAGTTGTTTTTTATTTTCAGTTGTGGTTGTATCTTTTTAGTTGGGCTTGTATTCTGGCCCCTTACTTTCATTACAGACTTTTACTACAATAGTTTTACTTCTTGGCTGCATCGTGTTGTGTTCTTGTGTATGTGTTTTTATAGATTTAAAGTAAATGCCTTCTTATGTTAGGAATATGCCATTTAGGTGCATGTTTCCAACCCTTGGTCTATGGAAGGCTGGTTTTGGGTAGTCACGACACGAGCCCCAGAAGACGGGTCGTTACAAAGTGGTATCTAATGATTCAGTTCTAAGAAAAAGGTAGGCCTATGATCTTTCCAATTGAGAAATAGTGTTACGTGTTTTGAGTGTGGTTTTCAGTTCAAGGTGTCCAATATTGGTGTGGTGGTCGACGTATCCATAAAACATGACCCTAAATTTTGATTTCAAACATATAGCATGAAAACAGTGATTGTGTGTGTTTTGGAAATGTTTTACTTTTCATCTATTTTTAGTCAACTCACCAGGAATATGTTATTGACTATGGTTCAAATTTATTCTACTTCAAGATGCCTCCACGCATACATCCATCCATGATTCCAATGATTGACCATGAGGATTGTCTATAGTGTTATGAGGCTTTAGTACAAGGAATGTTGCCCGAGATGGTACCTTCGGGTGGTGTCCCAACGATACCATTGCCCATTGGCCAACAGTTACTACCACCGCTACTTGAAGAGAACAAATGCAGACAGAGTGCCTTACTTGAGTTTTAGTTACTGATTCCCCGCAGGATTCCACGCGATCCCAACTCAAAGAAGGCTATGGACTGGAAAGAGGTGGTGACCAAGTTGCCATCTAGATAGGGCACCATATGATCAAATGGAAGACCTGGAAGTGAGTATTCTAAAAGGCTCACAGGGGTGATGAAAGGGTTTATATTACCACTATCTTACCATGAGGTTACTTATTTATGGGATGATATTGATAAATTTCTTCAGAGAAGGGGGTATCTTTCCAAAAAAGATAAGGGTTTTTATTTCCAAGAGATTCTACAACTTCGGCAGGACGACATGTCGGTAGCTGAGAATTCATCAAGGCGTACCGATCATTCCAGGTACTCGATGAATACGATATGACCATTGAATCAGGGATTATACCTCAGAGATATATGTGTTTAGGGATATCCGAGCTAGGAATATTCCTCTATGAATTCCTATTTATATTAGGCTGCTTGATAGAGCCTTTTTGGTTGAAATTTTTTTTGGCTGAGCTGATATATCCTAATAACGTCAGTAGTGGGAAAGTATGAAACTGATGTTTGTCGTGGATACATGGATCTGTAAAAGTGTTTTGATAAGAGGAAGTGATAGGTACAGATGAATCTATATGGAAACATATGTGGAAGAAGATCTAGGAGAGTAGTATGAGGTGGTATAAAATTTGACATGTCACAACCACCACCCCAATGTGGTCCCCACTAGGCCCTGGGAGTACGAGGATAGGGGAAGGGAGTAGCTACATGCGGTCAAGGAGCGTGATCCAAGGGCTCCAGGAATGATTCAATGTACGATCTATGTCTACTACTAGCTAATGTATTAATAGACGTAGGTACTAATCATTATTTCTTGTCATGAATTTTGTTAAAGGCCTAGAGTATCCAGTTAAACCATTTACTTGACAATTACGTCTAGAGATACCATTTGGAGGAGACACGATAATAACAATTATGTTTATGATGTGATCTAACCCTTGAGTTGAGAGTTTCGGTTGGAACCTCTTAGTGGCAGCTTCGAGACCTTAGGAAGTTATTTTGGGTATGGGATGGTCATCTATAGTTCATGATCAGATTGTATATTTTAGAAAATAAGCTTGTGATATATCTATATCATTGGAATGGGGTTTTACTTGGTCATCGAAAAAGGAAAACGAGGAAGCACGGGTTAAACTCATACATAGAAGGGTGCAGTGGATCACTCTTGAGTTGGCCAGCCTTACCCTCACGGTAGTAGGAGTTTGGATTTTTTAGTTCCCAACAATAGTGGCCGAGTGCAGGAATATCATTTAAAAAGATGTTTCCATAATTACCTCCCTTCCGGTAGAGGGACTTCTGCATTGGCTTGTACCTAGCGACATCACTAATATCTACAACTGAATATAGATTGGATCCTATAGAGTTCTAGAAGCTGAGAGTTTGAAGGGGGGTGTGGTGGCAGATGCACTCAGCAGAAGGTCTGGTTTAAAACTTCTGAGTGAGGTGACAAATCAGCTAATCATGTTATATAAATCCTTCATGGATAGTGATGGAGTAGATTACCACTAGTCTATAACTGTCACTCTCCCACACCTTCAGTGGCATGAGGAGGAACAACATGGGGGCTTAGACTACGAGGCCCAATGTGCTAAGATATCCTTTTAACATACTCCAAAAATATTTTCTATAGGTGGGGAGCACATCGTCCTTTTCATAGGATGCACTATGGTACTAGAGATGCTATGAGAGGAGGTGTTAAGGGATTTCCACACATCCCCTTTTGGTGGTAAATCATAGTGTGGTGAAAATGTACCAGGACCTTCAGCATCAGTACTAGTGGCCAGGGATGAAGCCTGCAAAATGAAGGCATAAGTCTTATGACAACATGATATGGAGATCCTTAGATTTCAAGGATGGATACCATGTATTCCTGCGAGTCTCACCCTAATGAGGATTGCAGAGATTCGTCCAGGACAGCAAACTATCTCTGAGGTTCATCGAGCCATTCCACATTCTCAGCAGAGTTGGTGAGGTGTATTACTGCTAACCTTTTACCCCACAGATACACTGGGTGTATAATGTTTTCCATGTGTCGCAGCTAAGGAGATCCATGCATGATCCATCATACGTTATCTACTAGGGTGAGTCGGACTTTTTATATGGGGTAACTTTTTTTGAGTTTCCCATGGAGATAGAGTATTGATAGAAGAAGGTCCTTCGTGGAAGTTCAATTCCTCTAGCCCATGTTCAGTGGTAGCACATTAATCTCCAGGAGAGTACAGAGGAGAGGGAGGCTCAAATTCAGGCAAAGTACCCAATTTTGTTTGTTTTCCTTTATTTTGGATTTTGGGGATGAAAATCCCTAAGGTGGGGATAATTTAAAGACCCATAATTTCCATATAATGGTTTTTAATTATATAGAATTTTTATAAGTCCACGAAATATGATGGCACGTGACTCTACGGCCAAATGTGCTCGGACTAATGGGTCAAAAATGTTTTAAGCGTAAAGCGCATATGAGTTGTTTTCCTGAAAAAGTGTAATAACTCTTAAACACTTTCCTAGATTAGAAATATTAATGCACTATTGAAATCAAGATGGAGGGTTTACCCTAGGCATGAATTAAGTTTAGTCAGCACATGCAGGTAGTGAGAAAACCAAAAAAATAGCATAACCGTAAATAAAATTATTAAATAAAATTATTTTATTTTCAAAATGATTATAATTCAAGAATGCTAACTTGGATTAAATATATTATACCACTGCTGAACTCATGATGTTTTGATTTCCTGAGGAAGATACTAACTTTTGCCGACGTGTGTCACTAGTGGATGTTAGATTTTGGTCAGAAATAAAATAATTAAGTGCAAATAATTTTATTGTAAAATCTGTAACTTCTACAAGGTAACTCAGATTAAAAATCCAAGAGTACCATTGATCTCGTAATGGAGTGTTACCCTTAGTAGGATCCTAACCTCGACTAGAATGGGTCTAGGGTGTTTGTTATTATTATTTAGAACTTTTTTAAAGGTACGTTCAGTAAATGTGAGGGTGGTGTTTTCTATCTTTTGAACTAGTGCTTAGATTAAAAATATAAGGGCACTGTTGAATTCGTAGTGCTGGGATTTGATTAATATAGGATTAACTTCTACCATAGTTAGTTGGGTGAAAAAGTTAATTTTTATTACTTTTTAAAGAAATAATAAAATGAAATTGGAATTGTTATTTTATTTCCTTTTTTCCAACCACCTATTGAGAGGTGGTGGTGGGGGTGATAGAGGTGGTCAGAGTATTAAATATAGGATATTAATTTCATGGTTACACTTTGGTTGCATAACCATCCCTTAGTTAATTAATGTAGCACATTAATTACATTAATTAATTAATCCCATTAATTCCTCGGTGCATTACTCAACTCTTTCCACCTCTATTTAAATTTGGCTTAGGTTAGAGTTGCTGACACAGCTTCTCCATTTGAGGAAACTTTGGAGAAGTGACAGGACACCTTCCACTGATGGAGAGAGAAGCTCGACTGGTAACGAATCGTGAGCGACAAACACCAGTGGCTTCATCAAAGAATGGATTCTCCTTCCATCACTGCGAAGACTCCAATGATTATTGAGGTAGGTATTGTCTTTTAATTAAAAATTTTCCACATTTCTTCCCCTCATTCTATGATTTGCAGGTGGTTGTTGTGAGGGATTTGAATGGGGATTATCATTATCTTAATTTGATGTATAACTTACAACCACTTTTCATAATGCTAATATGGAGGGTGTTAGCCAAAAGAACAAGTGTCAGACCCTTTGCCGCTTGTTTTTCATTGCGTTCTCTGGATGCGGGTTGTTTCAAATTGAAAAAAACATGATACCGAGAAGCACGCAATGGCAGAAGCATCTCTAGATGACCGTAGGCGCGTCTGGAAGGAAGAACGGACCAACAAAACCCACACGGTGGCCCGCGAAAGATGCACTAGTGCGGAACCGGCCACCGGTGCTGGTGGACGGGGGTGGAAGTCGGTAACCGCTGGCCATGGTGGATGATCGGCGCCATGGGGGTCGGAAAGGCGGCCTGTAACAGTCGGTCGTAGAGTTGAAGACAGTGTTCCATCACATTCTCTAATGAAGGGAGTCACAGCTGGATGACGTAGCGATGCAGGGGACCCACTCCCTACAGGTCCTGTGGTTAATGAGGTGGCTCCACCAGGCACTAGAAATAAAGGAGTCGAACGCCTCCTTTGAGCCATTTGAAAGCAGCAGACCGCGCGACCCCACGTGGGTCGCGCCAACCTGCGGGCTGAGCCCACTGTGACCCCACCAAACTAGGCTAGGAAGGGACAATCCCAAATCAGGTTGGGTCAGCCCATAAAGGGTCGGGCGAGGTCGGTATGACTGGGTCAGACAAGACCAAAACCCCTCTCGGGCCCAGATACGCTTAAAAGTCCGTATCTTATGAACCATATGTCCTTTTGATGAACCATCTATGATGCTGGGATCCTTGGAGCTAGATGGCCCTTTTGAGATACTCTATGTGACTTTTAAATAATTTTGGAGTTTGGATGGGTTAGATCATACCCGAATCCAACCAGTCCCTTGGCATTAAAATGCTTATATGTTACATACCGAGTGTCTAATTGCAGCGCAATCTCTTGCATTGGAACCCTTATAAAATGACAGATCATCATGTTACATCCTTGTGGAACTTCTTCGTAGTTGAGGTATAGCAGATAACCAGAGGAGAAAAACCAATGTGTTTCTTGTAGTGAGCGTCAGGATGGCTACTCCCTTGATGACTCGAGGCGCGAGTATTCCTTACTCCTCGGCTCTGGTAGATACGGGACTCCACACGTCATGAGTGTGGGTTCGTTTCCCTCTAATTGGTTTTATATCCTTGGTGTTTGTACTCCCCTATTGGACTATGGTGAGGGTCCTCCATACATAACTCACATAGAGTCGCGTACACCCCTACCAGGTAGGTTGTGGGTCCTTTATGTAAGGAGTAGGTACTCCACTATAAACTGAGGGTGTGAGTCCACATTATGAAGTACTAAAGTAGATTTGGTACTCCTCAAACATTCCATGGTGAAGGTCCTCTAGCGTGAGGTTGGTATTCCCCTAATGTACTAGGGCGCAGGTCCCCCACAGTGAATAATATACCAGATATGTCCCCTACCCGGTAAGGTGTGGGTCCTCACATATAGAGTTGGTACTCCCCTGCCTTGCCAGGGTGATGGTCCTATAGCCTAGGTTCAGTACTCCCCTAACACACTATGGAACAGTTCCCCTATAGCAAAAAAAACTACTAGAGTTGTACTTCCCTACTCGGTAGGGTGCGGGTCCTCGCTTATGGAGTAGTAATACATCATCTCTAAGTAGTAATGATGAGAAGGTCCTTAAGGGGTGATGGAGCTCCCTCGACTACAGGACACGGTGTTGAGGAGTGTGCCCCTTCACTTGGTTTCCCCTGTTCTTGCCTCGGGTGCAAGACTATGATTGTGAGCCCTCTAGTGCTGGGAAATAGATGAAGTTCTAGCCGAATGTTCCTGATGGAGCATGACCTTTCAGACATTCCATTACAATTGGTTGTGTTTTACCTGATGGAATACATATCTCAAACGGGTGACATTAGGGATGGCCAGTTCATAGAGTGTGTACTCCTACTCCTTGACTTACGCTTTGAGGAATCTTTGAAAATCATGGAAATATTTTGAGGTCGAGGCCTTGTGTTTCATTTTCGATAAGATGAGTATATCTAGTTTGAGATGTGTCTTTTTCATTGTTCTTTTTGATTGAGATCATGTTTTTGGATTTCCATTGTGGAATTCTGAGAGGCCTTAAGGGGTCTCGGGGTCCCTACAATGGATTGTTATACTCACCCCTGCCTTGGCTTGACCTGCACATTATTGTGTCTTTAGAAGATGACAAGCAGCTTTGACTAGGATTCAAGGATCTAGGACCAGACGGTGGATGGCAGTGATGGTTTGCGTGGAGAGCTGTGGAGATGAATTGTACCAACCATTCAGGCAGGATTCTTAGTGGATGACCTCATGATCATTTTTATATTTTTAGTTTTAGTTGTATCTTTTCTTATGGTCTTGTATTTCAACCCCTTACTTTCAGTACACACTTTTACTACAGCAGTTTTACACCGTGGTTGCATCTTGTTGCGTTTTTTGTCTGTGATTTTATTGGTTTAAAGGAAATGCATTCTCATTTTAAGGATATAACTTTCTAGTGATAGTCTCCAAACCCAATTATATGGAAGGAGTGCTTCGGGTAGTCACAGCACAGGGCCTAGGGGGATGGGTCAGGACATTAAATTTTTTTGAGCTTTTCGGAATTAGATTTTTATGAGCTCGTGGAGACATCAGATACACTCCACATTGAATTCATATGTCTTTTTATATTATGATCATAATCATCATTCATCTGATATTTATTTTATAACCTCTTTATTTTTTATTTCAATTTGAGTAAATCATGTCTGATGTGAACCGTATTTATGGATTCATAACATCTCATATCTCTCTATTGAATTTATTCTTTATAAAATGATTTTTCGAAGCTTATTTTCCACTTATATAATTCTCTAAACATCCTGGCTAGCTAAACCAATTCCATTTTGAATTCATTGTAATCCATATTTTCGTTTTTGAATTCATTTTATGATTTTATTTCATGCTTCTTCGATGTCACATTAATGGAAGTGTTTTTCATTTTTTCTAAAATCTTTTGATCATCAACTTCTACTTCAATCTCAGCTTTGTAAATCATCAATATAGTAATTAATTCATTCATACTAAAATACTTGGGAGGTGTAGATTGATGAATAGTTGTATATATGCCATTCCATTTTGAAGGTAGTAAACTATGTACTTTCACTGCTTGATTTGAATATAAAACTGGATCTCCCATGATAGTAATATTTTTGAAGATTTCTTTTAACTATCTATTCATTTTTGTGATGCATTCACCATCGAACATCTTAGAGGTGTCAAATTTTTTTTTCAGCAGTATACATTATTTTTCTAATATTTTCTATTTCTTCATATTCAACATCAATACTTTTTCAAATCTCATATGTAGTTGGGAATTGTGATACACAATTAAACTCATCAAGACCATGTTAGTATATGATAGAATTCATTTATTTTGAGTTGACTTCGTATTCATATTCTTCTAAATCATTCCAATATTCCTCTTTATTAGGATTCAGATAAGGAAAGATGATCTTAAAATAAACAATAAATCTCATTTTCTTCATATAGATAATCATTTGTAATTTCCAGAATCCATAAATATCACTATTAAATTATGTATCACGAACTATAGATATACCTTCTTTCATATCATCCATTTCCATATACTTCTTATAGATCATTTTCTTTTTACCTAAATGGCTCTAAGGCCTTTATTTATATTGATTGTTGATAACCCCCTTTCAAGGGATAAGGGGGAACCCTTACAAGGACTGTTGGCTCAGAGATTACATGGCCCCTAGGCTTAGGAGATTACATGACCCGAAGGTCATAGGGAATTTTACCAGACTATCTACAAAGAAAATCCCCTCCCCAGTATTTGCATCATGATAATACCTCTCCACCATCACATGGCCATATGGATAGTCTTACTGTGTAAGCACAGGATGTTCCTGATGGCATAGCCATACACTCTCATTCTGAAAAATTCAGTTGGTTCTACTCTGGTCAGTGCACCAACTTTGAATCCTCTTCTAGAACTACACCTTTTTTGTAGAGTTTGTTTCGGGAAACTGCATGAGGCCCAAAGTCCTTTAAGAGGATCAAAGGCCTTAAATGAGGCCTAAAAGCCTTACTGACCCAAAGGCCTTGGTGGGCCAAAATTCTTAAGGACTCCAAGCCCAAAATGGTGGCCCAAGGTGAATAGTTCCAACTGCTACAGTACCGAACAGTACCTACTACAATGCCTGCAAAGTGTTCAGTTCTACAGAGTATACATTTCTACTACAGTATCTTCATAGTGTACAGTCTACTATAGTTCTACTACACTGCTGCAAAATTACCCTCGAAAATATGCCTCTACCTGGTTTTGAACCTAGGTCTCTTGGATGAACTTAAGAATGCCTCACCAACTAGGCTGAGGCTCATGTGCTATAGACCTTTTTTGTTTAATCTTTATATTTCTTTATCTAATTTATCAAAAATCAAAAATTTGATACCAATTTATATGTCAGAGTAATACAAAGATATATAAGAGGGGGTGAATTATGTATTTTGGAAATTTTTATTTATTCTGGATTTTTTATTTTCATTGTGATTGATGCTAATATAAAGTGTTTTGTATTATAGGTTATTGAGTAGGGAATAAATATATAACAAGAACACATCAATTTTTATAGTGGTTTAAGGAAATAATATACCCTAGTACACTCCAAAAATGCTCTCTTAGCGAGATTGGTTATTATCACTAGAAAGGACCTCTTATCATAAGACATTCAAACCCTTAACTATCTATAGGAAATTGACACATTTACATCAAGGATTAAACATATTCTTCTCATTATTTTACAAAATTATTTTTCCATAACATAGTTTGAGAATCTGGCACTCTACCATTATTCAGTCTGAGGAGCCAAAATATCCAATAAGTCAAAAGTGTTTGATTTATTGAGGGAATAGATTGATCATTATAATAGTAGAATTAATTAAAAAAATACATATCTTCTTATTCAAATATGAAATTATACAAGAAATAATATCTTTGAAGCCACCATGTTTGCATGTTATCTTCAATTGTACAGCAACAAACTAGCCACAGTTTCACAATAGTTTGAGGTTGAAAAGTATATCTCCAAAGTGTAGCCTTATATAGAAAAATAACAAAGATGATCGATGTTTGTAGGAGTTATATATTTCACATATATTCACAAGTATACAGTTATATATATATATATATATTTCAAAAATAAATTTCAATATAATATATAAATAAAGTATATTTATTCAGTATTCCATATCCAATAAAGTCTCATAACAGATCACAGATACTCAAACTAAATTGATCAAAGGATTTTAAACATCCCTTAGAAATAAGAATTATTTTTTCCATTTAATATGGTTCTTTGAATCAATATAAATTATCATTTTAATTAGTAATAATATATTGTTCAAATGATCTTTAATTCCATTGATATTTTTGCTAAAATATTAGTTAAAACCAGGGTTTTAGATATCTGATATTGAATAGACCAACGTAGTGTTGAACTCTATTTTGTATGGTTTGTTTTCATAGTGTAGGGTTCTTATGCATATCACAGGGTTCCTCTGCATTACGTAGGGCTCCATAGAAACATAAGGATGAAAATACATATGCTTATCGTTTGAGAATAGGGAATAGAAAGTTATTCCAGACATCAACTTTGAATTAAATTTTCACATGCTTATTCAAATTTTTGGTTAGTAAATCGTATATTCATTTTCCAAATGTTGGGTTTCTAATCTATATGTGAAATATTCTGGGTAATGAAAGGGTGATTTTCTATATGTTGGTTTTCCAAAAATAGGTTATGAATAGTGTTTCCAGAACACATCTTGTAGCTTTGTATTCTATCATGAAGATACATCTAAAAATGATATAAATTCCTAAAAATATTTAAATCAACCTTATTAGAAACCAAATGTTATTTATGAGCATCAAAATCAATATATATTTCCTAATAATGATGAGGAAATACATTCCCAATGTACCCTATCTATAATTATGGGGTCATTATTATGTAATAGGTTTCATTTTATTTTTATCCTAAAATTATAATATTAAATGGTAAGAACTGTATACTGTTGCAAAAACAAAAAATATTAACCATGGTAACCTTAGAGTTAAATGGAATGAAATATCTAAATAGATCTCTTTTTGAATATTGAATGGTTTTATAGAAATTATCTTCCATTAAATCCATTAGTTATCAATTTTGGAGGCAGGTTTCTTGACAGTGACATCCCATTTTTGAATAGTTTTGTGTATTTAAAAAAATTCCTCTCATTTTCACATAAAAAATACGCATCCCTCTCCTCACATTCTCATACAAAAAACCCCTAATTTCATACTATACTCTTTTAATACACATATCTAT
The DNA here is from genome assembly GCA_963277665.1 of Viscum album. Lineage (NCBI taxonomy): Eukaryota > Viridiplantae > Streptophyta > Magnoliopsida > Santalales > Viscaceae > Viscum > Viscum album. Next base: position 1,937,407,661 of record OY728165.1, read on the forward strand.
ACTATGATACACCATAATAAGTTTTTATTCATCCACAAATGATACACTTTGAAGATTTATTCCTCATTTTAAATTCCTTGATCCAATAATTGAGTAATAAGTTATTTAACATTATTTTTTTTCAATGTCATTAAATTCTTTTCTTATTTAAAATTTTTCATTTCAAAAAAATAAATTTATATAATAGGTATCATTATTATACTTTTATGTTATTTTAATTATTTTGTTAGTATTAATCTTCCCCTATTCCATTAACAATAAAATGAAAAAAAATTAATCCTACATTGAGGAGACTGTAACCTCTATAAATAATCATGTTTTTTTATTCACTACTAATCATAAATGGTTTTCATTTATATTTATAAATAATATATTATATTGATAACTGAAATATATGATTAAAAGGTATATTTTTTAAGTATATAAAAATTAACTATAGTTATAAGGTCACCCATCGATATATATAAAATCCTAGTATGAGTATTTCACCATTTTTTTTTCACAGAAAATGCGTAAAACACTAATTAAATGGAAGTGAATTTTTTTTAGTATTTATGAAGAATAAATTATATATTTATTAATTGTTTGTAAATGATTATCATTTGGATAAAAATGAATTTGCGCAAGGTTTTTACTAACCTAGTCCAGAATAGTTTGGATTTAAATTAGTCAATGTTAAAAAGAGATTACAACAATATAATGCATGTAAGACATTTTTTTAATGAAGTGTAAAAATAGAAGAAAATTTTAACAAGGTTATCAAATAAGTAATTGATATGTTTAACATTTTGGTGAAATAATTTATATAACTATATTGAATCCATGGGTAAATTTATGGGACTTGGTAGCTCAAAATCCATTCATCATGTTATACAATTTATTATTAACCATCATTTTTCGAAATTATTAAATTTTGTAACTTTTTCAATAAATTGTTATTAGGTAAAAGTGGTTTCAGACCAAATTTGTTTTTATTTAATGTACTCTTTTGATTTCTCATAAAAAATGGAGTATTTTTTAAAATGGACTCGTAATAATGACTTTTGCGATTTTGATTACAAAATATCAAAATATAATTATTGACTTGGTTATCATTATATTATAATGATCTATTTATAATTATGTGATTATTTTTATGTTATTTTTTTATATACTCTTTTGAATAATTTTCTTTATTTATCCAATGATTAGTTAGTTTCATTTTAACAGATATGTTTAAAAAACCCATTCTTTTTTCCATTGGTTATTTAGGATATGATGATGAATGTTTTTAAGTGGTGCACATATGAATAGATATTGTAGTTTGGGGTCTTATATATCCTTCCAATTCATTGTTATAATATTATATCTCATTAGATAGTGAGTTGTCTTAAATAGAATTATTTACATAGGTGTTAGCATGATGATTGTACTCCTCTTTTCTGGCTTTGGACATAATGACATTTTTCACAAAGATGTGAGAATAATGGGTTGTATTTCACATGTTTTCATGTACATATGTATGTCTTAAATTTTCATGTTTACCATGTAATCACAAATTACACATTTTTTAATTATTTTATTCTAATTTTAATAATTATTTTATTTTCCATGAATGTTTAGGTTTTCATGGTCATAACTAATTTTTAATATATTCCTCTCTTATATATAATTGTCATTTTTTTATGATTATTGATATGTTTTTTTATCCTTGTAATGTAATTTATGATTCCATAATGATATTTTTATGATCTTATATGAGTCTATAATTTATTTTGAATATCATACATAGACTTACAATCGTTTATTAAGATATTAATGTTTAAACTTATACTCCTTTATTCTTATGGACTAGTACATTTTGATATCACTTTTCCCTTACAGAGAATTTGAGCTCACTTCATTCTTATGCTTCAATCCCATATTTTATAAAGAAGACTATATCATGTGAGGAATTTAGAAATGATTCTTGAGGATCAAAATTGTAGAGAAATATTCATTGTTGTTTGTAAAATAATATGTTTATATAGTTAATCTCTAATATGCTAAACCAAACAACCATTTGTTTTTGAGACTGTTTGTGTGATGTAACATAGAAATAATGTGGTTATTGAAACATTTATATTTATATTATCATGGGTTTCTCTGGTTGGAAAAAAATATGGTTTTTGTTATTTTGGATATTATTTTTGAAATTTTTGTTATTTTTTCCATTATTTAGGGATTAGTTTATTAAAATTTTGTAAAAACCATGTAAATGAGGCTATGTATGGGATCATATATTGAAATATTGGTAAATAGTTGTGAAATTATTTTCCCTAGAAATAAATCCATGTTAGTTTACTAAAAGTGGATGAAGGCTATGGAAACATTGATCCTTTAGGTGATTACCCTAAAATGTGTGTATTGTTTATTGGATCATTCATCATGTAATGTATGGAAAATATAAATAAATTTACACCTAGTTTGGCACTCTCTATTGATATTATTTGGTTGAAAATAGGCTATTTACGAATCAATATGAATTATTTATTTCTTACTTAAATTAAGTTATTAATAATTTTATATTAAGATAACCTAGTATAAAGTAACCTACGTCATATTAATATTGATAAAGTTCAAACTAATGGTACTATAGGAGAATGTGTTAATGTAAAAGAAGAAAAATTTTCATGTCTAATTTCATTTAGTATTACAATAATTCTTCAATATTGTTGATGTTTTATTTCTCTTGTTATCCCATTTGCTTTTAGCAAAGCTTGGATCTCAAATGAATCATGGGTATGAGGGACTATGTTGATCTTACCTTAATGATCAAACCCTTAAAATATAATCTAGAATGGGAAACATTATGATTATTACAAATCAGATATAATAAAATATGATTATCATTGTGTAAAAGATCAATGTAACAATCACACCAATAAACATAATGATACGTTATCATGAATGTTAAATTGATTAGGATTATGTATGAATAAATTTTAGATACCCTATACGTAAAAATTTCAGATCTAATAGTGAGGTAATTTAATCAAGGTGATTTTAATATTACTTACTTGTGGAATATGGGTTAATTGAGCTTTTAAATATGGAGGAAAAATGAATAGTTTATATAAAATTATCGAATGACATATATTTCATTCTAATGTTACATTACTAATTAAATTTATTATGTTTTTTGAAATTAGTAATTATAAACATTAGTTCTATAATCCAATGATTACCCGAGATTATGAACACCCCCAATATTCAAGACCGTGGTTAAATATAAATCTTATGCAATCAATACACCTGATTTCAATCTTGTTATTTAAAGTACACATATTCTCTAATACAGATATGTGGATTCCTTTTTTGAATTCTATTTTTGAAATTCTATAATATCTAAGAAGTTTTATAAGATCATTAGATTATCACCATTATGATTTAAGAATCAAATAAAACATCTTCTCATAAGATTATATAATCCAATGTAAATATTTGTGGGATTGTGAATCGTTTCATTATACTATTATATGTTCTTAAAGATATTTTTGGAAATAATGGGTAATTACCTCATTGAGATAATATTAATTTTTTAAATAGATATCCAACATTTGAAATATGAAATCAACATATGAACACTTATCACATCAAGGATGGCTATAATTTATCTAGAAACATTAATCTTGAGTGTTGTGTAGATAAAATGGTTCAAAATAAACACAATTTTTATTAATATGTCTTAGTAAGGAATATATGAGTTTCATTATCTCCCAAATATTAGTAATGTAGTTTCGAGATTTGAAAATAGATATCTAACGATATTTATCCTATAGATACCCATGACTATATTCATTAGTAATTGATAATTAAAATTCATATGATGTAATTTATTTAAGTGGGGGGATTTCATGACCAGATATGTCATTGTATATTTTACATAAAAATGTACTAATTTAATTAGATTTATCTAAGTTAAACACCAAAATTAAATAATGTAAGATATTGTAAGGTTGCATTATATTTGAATGGTATAAAGTGAGAATTTAATTTTTTTTCCTAGAAATGACATTTATGAGAAAATATAAAACCAAAAAAATTACTAGAACAAAATAAATATCAAACTAGATATGAGATAACCTCTTCATTCCAAAAAAATTAAAAGGTTTACAATGATTTACACTATATAATCCCCATTTGTTAGAGAATGCCTTGATGCATGGTTTTCTCATAATGATATCCTCAGTGTATAAGGTTGTATTATCATATATCTATAAGTGTTACTCCAAGATATTTTAATTGTAGTAATGAGACTATGAATATATATATTTATATATATAATTAAAATAATTTTCAATCTAAATATTGATCCAACTAGTCCATCTATCATATGATGAAATATATTTTATTAAAATATAATTCATTACAAGAATAAAATATATTGATATAAATAAATAACTAAAAAATTAAAACAAATCCTATATTAAAAATATGAAGAATAAAATCTAATATAGAAAAATCCCAAAAAAAATATTTTTCTACTTACATATTTTATTCGAAATTAAAAAAAACATTATAATTTTATAGATGGGAATTTGAAAAAAAATAATATTTTCACAAATTTACCATTAATATATTTACATATGAGAAATTATGATGATTTTTTAGAAGTAATTTATTTTTAAGAGAATATTAAAGATATGTATTTTATTAATTTCAAGACATTAATTTTATGAATACATTGATAGATTTCTAAAAAAATCATCTAATAAAATAAATTTTAATGATTAATAATTAATTTTAAAATTATATGTTTATTTTATAAATTATTGAAAATAATTTTTTAAATTTCTATATTTTTTTATTTAAAATAGTTTTAAGTATTTTTTAATTAATTAATATGTGATGAAATGATTTTTTTAATTTTTTTATTTTATAAATAAAAACTATTTTAGTGGTAATCTATATTTATTATTAATTATAATAAATTTAATTTTTAATTCTATCCTAATTATAAATATTTTTTCTTAAAATTAAAAAATTTCATAAATTTAGTTTTTTCTTGTTTCATGTATTTGTGTTATAAATAATTTTTAACACATAAAGAAATTTATCTGATAGATTGGATTTAATATTTAGAACCAGGGGTTTCATTTTATATAATTTTTCTGATTTAATTTTTCTTAATTGGTAAATTACTCCACAACCTAATTTATCAATTTTTTTGAACCTATCCCAAGAATGACTTCCTATTATTGAATAGTTTTGAATATTTAAAAAAAGCCACTCATTTTCACTTATAAAAGGGTCACCCATATACTAACTTATACTCACTCCAAAAAACCCAACTTTTTTTATACTATACCCAATGATATTATCCATAATCTTACACCTTTTACGTATGTTATGTTCTTCTAAATTCACCTACCCCAAAATGTTTAATCCTTTTCAAAAAGGTGATAATCAATGAAATGAATTATAAGTTCTTAAACCACTATTTGTTTTTATATTTAATTATATATCTTTCTACATCCTAAAAAATATTTTCAAAATATTAAAATGAAAATTAATTATCATTATTTTACTGGTATGATATTATAATAATTTTAAGAGAAATAACTACCCACCCATTTTATAATAAAAAATTAAAATTTTAATCATGCATTGTCAGAAAAAACTCCTCCACAAATAAATATGTTTTTAATTTCATTAAAATCCAAAAAAGGATTGTTTAAGTATATATTTTATAATTATATATTTTATTTATAATTAATTTATATCATTATTATGTTTCTTATTAAAATTATTTTAATGATCATTATAATTTAATCCCTTGATATTAGAAAAAAACCCTAAAAATTGTTCTTTACAATTTTGATTTCCAAAAAATAACTAAAACTCCAATGAAATTCTTTTATAAAATTATAATTCCTTATAAAACATTATTTAGAAAACATTTTATTATTTATAAATTGTGTTATTTGAAAAAAAAAAGTAGTATCATAACTATTTTATAAACGTAGTTAAAAAAATTTATAATTATTTACCCTTGATGTAGAAAAAAGATTATAAAAATTTAATATAAGAAGAATATTGATATTAATTATGATTAAATTTAGATTTATTAAAGTATATTATCTAAAATAAAATAATTAATATGTTTATATTTTTGATAAAATATCTTATAATAATTTCTTGGAAATCAAAAAAAAATTAAGGGACTTCGTAACTCAATATAATTTCCTTATGTATCAAAATTTATTATATAATATAATTTTTATAATACATTCCATTTTTTATTGACTTTCCTTAAATATTTCTTGGTAAAATGAGTTTTTCTAACAAATATGATTCTCATTTAACTTATTATTTTCATTTTTCTTAGAAGAAGAGACATTTTGAAAAGGGACATGTAAATATGAATTTTACAATGATAGATACTAAATATTTTAAAAAAAACTATTTTAATAATTGTTTTTCACAGTACTTCTAATGATATATATTTAATGATGTTATGTTTTCAATTTTATTATGTTATGAAAACTTTTTTATTATAATATTTACATATAATATAATTTTTTATTTTTATGTTATCTAATATGTTTAAGAAATCCATTCATATTCCATGGATTATTTTAAGTTACATGGATAATTGCATTTAAGTGGAATGTGTATATAAGGATGATAACAGGTTGGGTCTTATATATCCCCCAAATGAATTGGAATAATATTATCTCTATGAGATATTCATTCATGGAAATAATTACTTTTTCCATGCTAGTGTGTATATGTGGAGTTTCATCATATTATCAAGAATTAACAAAATGAGTTTTTCCACATACGCATGGTAAAAATAGGTTTTCTCACACATGTTTTTTTTTGTGCTTGTGTATTTTCAGTATATTCATGTATATCATCTTATGAAAACTTCCTATGATTCTTATCGTGTTATTAAAAGTTTATAAGATACATTTATTTTATTTTATATTCTATGTATTATGAATCTTGCCTTATTTTTAATGTATTCTTCACTTATATATTGTTCAAAAATGTTTTTTGATTATTGAGTTCCTTTCTGAAAAATTTCATATATTTTATGCCTATTTAATGATAGTTTTATAATATTATGTTGACCCATGATGTATTTTTTTAATCGTACATGGTATTATGATCAATTATGATGACATTTATTTCTTCATATTCAACTATATTATTATTAACTAATAGTTTTTTATACATATCTTCCCTAACTGGGTATTTGAGGTCAAAACATTCTTATGCTTCGTTTCCACGGGTTATGAAGATGATTATTTCATATGAGGTATCATGAAAAGGTACTATGGTGGACCATAGGCTATTGATACATGGATAGAGGCCATGTTTCCAATCTTCAATCATATTGAGTCTCCTCCAAAGCATAGGTTCATGATCATGACCTATATACTATGAGACACTTCCAATCATTGTAGGTATTTCCTAACTAAAGATGGTTAACAGTATGGTATGGTATGTGCATGCTTCTAGATATCCTTCTATAGCTACATATTTCCACATACCTTTAGAATATATTATTCATGTCAGATATGTACCTTTAGCAAGGTGACATTTCAGTGATGGAATACTCAACTCGCTTCACTGGATTAATTTTTTTTCACAGAACATGAATAGTATTGAGATTAATACTATGAGCTGATTCAAGTATGGGCTTGAATATTCCATCCGCTCATAGGTGAATGTCTTTCATCTAACCAAAATTTCAAAAATTGTAAACCATTCCCTCATCAATGAGTGTAACATGATGGAATCAAGAAATGTTAATCTGGGATGTTTGGATTCCATGAATAAAAATGGTTTATCCATTGGGAGGAAGTGGTGATTTCAGGGTACATGTAGGTGTGGTACTTCCAAGGTGGTACAAAACAACTACATTGTGTTCTTTCATTAATGCGGTAGTCCAAGCCATAAAAATCCCCTATGAAAGAGGAACCTGGTTGAGTGTTGGTCTTATGGTAGGATGCCTCACCTCCAACATTTATGTCAATTGTGTCCCCCTTTTCCAAGTGAAAAGGGTTTTGTGGTAGCACTATCCTTATGTAAAGTATCATCAACTCCTAATCATGCATAAATCTATCCTACTAATGGCCATTCAAGCTGAGCAGGTGGTCTTGGTTGAAACAGTCAAGCCTCAAAGTTCTAGAAAAAATAGATTGGACATTCTCAGTCTACTCAGGAAGCATCTCAGGGCTGTAGTTCAGGCCATATTTAAACAGTTCCTCTTATTCTAGAGGAGTAGAGTCCATGGCCATCTATATACATAGTTACTATTCTGGTATCCACTATACTAGTTATAGTCCTTTTTTATAGAGTTTCACCGCACATTTTTCAAAATTCCACAACTATGGGAAGTATATTCCTATTAATAGATTTATCTAGTGGTGTTACGACCCCTGATACACCATTAGGAGTTCGATACGAGGTTATATGGAAGTGAAAGGATTTCCCCCTTAAGATATGTTTGTACAGTTTCTTATACAGTTTATTCATCCTCGAGATGACTGCATTTAGTATCATTCTTGGTATGGAATGTCTTGTACCTTATTGAACCAAGGTTGATTGATATATCTAGAGGGTATCTATCTCATCTCCCAATGGTAACACATATATCTACAAAGGTTAATGGGATCTCTAGAAAACTCAAGCTACACCAAAGTGTACTAGGCTAGGTGGAGCAACAAACTAGATTTCTAATCTCTTTAAGAGTTTTCATGGGATGAATATTAAAGATTTACCGACACTTGTGGATCTTTATAGGGATTTATTCCTTGAATAATTCTCTAGACTACCTCCAAAGGGAGAGATATTGATTTCACCATCAATATTTTGTCTTGTGTGGAACATATGTGAATTCCTCTATATAGGATAGAACCTAAAGATCTCAAGGATCTCAAGAAGAATCTTTAATACCCAGAGGGTAAGGGTTTTATCTGACCCATAATATTACCATGGGTTTAACCAGTCCTTATCACCATGTTGGTTGATGGTATCCTTAGAATGAACATGGATTATCAATAACTGAACCATATTATGAAGATAAAATGAAAGCCACTCGCTTTTATAGATGACATCTTTGACTAAATTTGAGGAGAAATTGTTTTCTCAAATATCAATTTGAGTTCGAGCTACCATTAGGAACATGAGAAACAATCGAGCATCCCTCGTACAACATTCTAGAGAATGTATGAACTGTATGAATATCTGGTTATGTTTTTTGGAATAATGAGCATTTTAGCAGTTTTCATAGATAGGATGAATCAGTTTTTTCACCCATATCTTGGTTCATGGTTGCAGTATTTGTAGATTTCATATTAGTATATTCTCACACCAAACACGAACACTCCAATCATCTTCATATCATTTTGAATACAAAAAAATGAATGATCTATATGTGAATATTTATAAATGAAAATTTTGGAATAGTAAGATCCACTTATTGGCTCATATCATATCTGAAGCAGGGATATCTATTGACCTGGAGAAGGTGATGATCATGGTTTCCTGGGATCAACCCAAGAATGTGTTTAAGATACACAACTTCATAGGGCCAGATCGTTATTACAAGTGATTCATCTAGTACTTCTAATGGTTTAATGTTACACTTACATGTTTGATAAAGAATGGTGTAAATTTGATTGTACTGAATCTTGTGGGATAGCCTTTTAAGAGTTAAAGTTGCGATTGACTTTAGTACAAATCCTGATTCTTTCTGAGCTAGGAAAAATCTATATTGATTACTGTGATGCTTAAGTAATTGGGATAGGGATACTACCAATTCAAGGTGATCATGTTGTAGCATACGGGTCCCTCTAGCATATAACCCATTAGTAGAACTATTCGGCAAACAACCATGACCCAGAATCCATGTTTCAAGAACTACACCATTATAGAAATTACTTGTTTGGTGAGTTGTTCATTACATACATGGATGATAAAACAATCAAATACATATCCTAACAACAAGAAGTGAATTTGAGGAAGAAGTGGTGGGTGGAATACCTATAATCATTCCACTTGGATATTTCTTACACATTAGGAAAAGGTAATGTTGTAACTAATATCTTGATCAATAAGACTTAGAAGCAATCCATAATGGAGGCTAAAAATGAGATGTTTTGATTGATATATTCTTTAATTTTCATCTTGTGGTTTGGGAACAGCATGGGAAACAAGTCTTAGAAGATATGGTAGTGACAACCTCCCTTCAAAAGAGGGTCTATATGAGGCAGTTGTCTAATACTAAGGGCCTTATCTAGAGTGAGATCATCACAGGTGAGTACCCACCTTATGGTTAGGTTGTTGATAGAAATTAGACCCTAATATAAGGTGATCATGTGTGTGTGCCTTCTGATATATGGGAAGATTTAGTGATGTAGTCTCATGCCTTTATTTTCAGAGTTCATCATAGTCTAAAGAAGATATCCAAAGACATGCATCATTAGTATTGATGTCTTGGTGTGAAGAGGTAGATAACATGTCTTATCACACGGTGTTCCACATATTAGTAAGTGATGGATGGGAACTGGTGTCCTTATGGGAATATACATCCTCTATCTATTCCTCAATGGAAATGTAATGATGTCACTTAGGAATTCGTGTTGGGATTTCCTGAATACCCTCAAGGCAGTGAAGTTGTATGGGTGATCTTTGACAAATTGGCCAAGGTTTCACACTTCTTACCAATCCAGGATACCTTCTCTGTTAATGAGATAGGAAGAATTTGAATACATAATATAGTGTTACTTCATGTTGTTCCACATGCAATCATTTCATACTAAGATTCCCACTTTACATTTGGTTTATGGAAATTGTTGAAAATGAAACTGGGTTAATAGGTTCTCATGACTACACCATATCACCCTCGCAGCGAAGGGTAGTTTGAGTAGAAGATATGACTGTTAGAGGATATAATTTGAGCCAACATTACTGATTTTGGTGGTTTATGGTAAAACCACATTCTTTTGGTTGATTTTTCCTGTAACAATGGTTTTCATGAAATTATTCATATGGCACTATATGAGTCACACTATGGTAGACATTTTCATTAACCTCGATGTTTGGTAGAAGCTAGTGTGGAAGATTCACTGGGTCATAGGACCTTATAGAAATTCCAACAAATTCAAAAGTGTATTGATACAGCTTGTTCTTGGTAATATACCTATATCAATCATCATCATAGATATATATATTTTGAGGTGGTACATAGGGTATTTATATGTTTATCAACAAGATTGGTTCATATAAAAATATGTAGACAAGGTGAGTTATCACCTCGATATGTTTGGCATTTCGATATTGTAGATTGAGTTGGTTCAGTAGTCTATTGGTTGTTGTAACCTCATAGGTACCATGTAAATCACGATGTATTCCACGTATCATAGATTTTATGGTATCATCATGTACCACCTCATTCATTTGATAGTGAGGACACTAATATGGAGTTGGATTCGTCATTCAAAAACCATCTGATATGAAGATTTAATTATAGTATGGAGGCTCTCTGAGGAAGGTCAGTTCCACTGGTTTGGGTGTTATGGCATCACATAATTGTACAAGACGAGATCAATGAGTGAGAGTCCAATGTAAATTTGTAGTGGATGGATATTTTATAAAAATATGTCTTACCACCCATATATGAAAAACATGGGGATGAGTTTAATTAATGAGGGGAGGTTGTAACATACATGCCTTCTAAGAGGTGTGATCCATTCATTTTTGGAATAATTTTTTTCTCCTAATGGAGTTAAAGATGTCTTCGGTCTGTTCAGAGATCATTCAAATCTCTGATCCGAAAAAGATAAAGAGGTGAACTGGGTCCCATGGTGAGTAGAAATGGTTAAGACTAGCCATTATAGTTACCCTAAGCCATTCTGTTGTAGATAATGGGGTATTTTGGTCCCTAAAATATTTCTTCAACTATGAAACCACAAGAACATGTCTGTTTAGTGAGACATAGGGTTGGGATAGAGTGGTTTTTCATTATTTTCATATAGTTATAAAAACAATGTGCCTAACCCTATGAGGTGCCTCTTCGAAGTAGTGTCTTGGCGCATGTTAGAGCACTGCTTGGCCAACTATGTGCCAAATTTTTTTCGGTGAACTTGAAAAATATCTCCTCTATAATGTTTTTACAAATTTCTTCATTATACCCCATGTTTCTCTTATAGTTAATCCTTCTTCCCATATGAATTAAGATCATCCTCCTCCATTATTTGTGTAATACCTCTCTTGTATGAACTCTATTTCACTCGATGTCAGATCCTTTATAGATATCTCAATAATATCTTCAATCATATCTCTCCAATTTCAATATCTTCCTCCCATTTGTTATATTATCTTAGTGTAAGATAATTTTTCTATTTATTGGTCATTTAATGGTTTCTTTTATTTCTTCCAACCTAGCAATAATTGAACGCTAACACTGGATGGGGTAATCTCTACGAGGATATGGTTGGTAATCTATGTTATTTCACCTAATTTAATTGAAATATATATTATACATCATTGTTCTTTTAGCTAGAACCTTTTGTTGTCGCCTCTAATAATTTAATTAAATTAAATTGGAATCCTTATCATTTTACTTGAAACTAAAGATAGTGGAGAAACAACCCCCTAGGTTAATTGTCTTGAATAGTTTCTCAACCAACTGGTGTGCTACACCTTTGAGCCATGATTTCCCATTTCCTTAGATTCACTAAACATACCTTTTGGGGTGTTTCTTTATAATTGATACATTAAATTTATTAGGTTGCGTTGAATTGGCTAATTAGACATATGTTTGGCCCCTATACCCCATTCCCTAAATGAACCATTGAATGGAAATTCCATGACCAATATGACTTTTGATATATAAATTCATGATATAATGAAATTGTCCTTTTCTACAACATGTTATATAAGTACATTTCTTTTTTAATGCATTAACCATAGTGCTGATGGTGAACCATGGGGTCCCAACATAAGGACTCCTTGAATAGATTTTTTCCCTTCTTATTAGAATTGAAAATAATTTTTAAAATCTCTAGGGATGTAAATAGCTATTTCTATGATAGGATTCCCAAGCATTATTTATTTTTACATCCAGATGACTGAAAATAGTTCCCTTTGGGAGACGCCTTATACGGGCTCAATGACACATTTGTTACATCATTCCACAAAGAGAGACTCATTCCATTATATGTGATACCATGTACATGCTCATAGGTCAGTTCATGTTGTTTTCACATAATTCATTGAGAAACATAAAATTTTATTCTTGGATCACCTTCGATGGAATACTTGACAATAGAATTATATGAATCGCCTAGAGTGATTGTTTTTGACACATTTCCTGGGGTGCACATCCGTTATTTTAGAGGAAGCTATATTTTTTTTCCCCAAATTCCTTCTTTCCAAAGGCGGTAAGCATCTATCAATTATTCAAGGGGTTTTTTTCCATGACCCAAATGGGTTGATGGGATGTCGGTTTCTCCATCTTTGGATTCCTCCTCAGAACATGTGACCTAGTCCGAGTCTCCCTCATAAAATTAATACGTTGTTCATGAAACACTTCCTAGTTCCATGTATTCAGGGATTCTGGTTAATTACATTGCTCCTATCAAGACATTCCAAGGGGTATAGTCAGAGAATCAACCATCAGTCAGTGGAGTAGTCCTATTGGAAATCACTGGCATGTTTGGATGCTGGAACACTGATGTGTCTAGGTTTCATCCCTTTATTATAGGGGTTCTCTAGGGTGTAGAATCCCAAGGCATCCCATGTCATGTTTGGGGAATTATATTTCATAGGAATTTCACTGAGGTTTTCCTCATCTTCGTATGTTTATCACAAGGTATTCCATGAGTTTAATGTCTATATGAGATGGATCAGACTGATCATAACACTAATGGTAGTGGATCAGATGGGTGGAGGGATCCCCATCAAGACGGGAATCCCCGCCCAGATGATCGGGGAGTTCAAAGAGGATAGTGACCTGAAGACACACTGGGGCTTACTTGTGGTTTGCGGCCCAGGTACTTCTAGGAGCAGTGAGGAGGTGGATGACATGATCTCACCAGGATGTGGCGGTTTGAGTAAGAATCAAGATGGTTCAATGAATTGAATGAGAGGAATGGGATATAACCAACGTGAATATGACATTGTTTCTAGGCATGAACCTTAGGGAGGATTCCTACATATCCCCATGGTAGGGAATTAATGTCCATGTAGTTCTATGGGTATAGAATCAGGGTGTACTCTTATGATAGCGACCCAAAAACATAATGGGGCTTATGCATGGTTAATAACCTGGGATTTGGTTTGATTCCATGGGGGGGGACTAGGGATATGGGTCCTAACAAAGGGGGTTACAATAAATCATTGTTGATTCTGGACAAAACATCTTACTACTGGTTGGGGGATAGAATGACTTACCACTGGATGGGGATTACAACGGCTTACCACTGGTGGTATTACAATGGATTACCCCTGGTTGGGGATTACAATGAATTACTGCATGTTAGGGTTCCAACGACTTACCGCTGGTTGGGGAAACAACAGAATACCTTTGATGGGATGAAAACAGATTACCATATATTGGGAATCACAATGTATTATCATCGATTGGGGTTGGACATCCGGGAGGCTTCGTACGTACACTACCTAGGAGACAAGGATCAATTCCCACGTAGTTCAAAAGTATATAGTTTAACATCATGCAGGACAGAAAGGGGAAAAATATTTTGCATCGTGCGGGGTGAGGGTGAACCAATGTGAAGTGGTCAAGACCAATGGGTATTGGTATTTATCCTCATAGGGGATTCCTAAAAACCTTTATTGAAGAGGTTAAGCATCAAAGTCCATGTAGTTCCGAATGAGGGACACTGTTTAACGTCATGTGGGATGAATGTCAACCATTGTGAAGGGGTTTGGAAATGTAGTTGTTGTGATTGAACATCAAGGATGATTCCTACTTACCTTGACTAAGAAAAATGGATCCATGTACATGTAGTTTATAAGGGTTTGGATCTTACATGCTATGGTGTCCCCATAAGGATTCCATGGTCAATGATTAATCTAATCCCACGTGATTCATGCTCGGTGTGGGAAACAAGAGATAGAAAAGATGGTATGATCACATCATGAAAGATTCATATATAGGAATTGTAGTGGGGTATACACATTGTTAGTATCTCAAAGACGAATCCTCAGCATATACAGGGTTATCGGTCCAAGGAGATAGGGAATGGGACTTACTCGAGGGTGGAGGCCTAATAGTGAATAAGACCAAAGAGAGAGGGATGGGGAAACAAAGTTCCTAGTGCCCATATATCTTCTAGTATATTCCACTAAAGAAGAGAGGAGGATTAGGGATGATTCCTCTCGCAAGAAAGGCTAGGGGATTACACCCGGATGGTTTCCCTTCCCCATGGATAAGAGCTGACCCAACAAAAAGGATCTCATTCCATGTGAGGAAGACCTCACTTCTGTAGAGATGAGAAGGTGTGTAAAATGTCTGAGGTGAGGCACCCCATGTATATTGTGTGGGAAGAGGCCATAGTTTAATGTCATGTGATGAGGTTGATGGCACATGCAGTTTAACGTCCTGCAATTTAGACGAGGCGGGATCACTCTACACCACTAGGACTAACATAACTGATACACACCCACCCTTGGGGAAGGGAAGGAATTAGTAATTTCCTGGCATGGGGGTGTTGTGGAGTGATCCAATGAGGGGCCCACATAAGTGTGTCTATTCCATGAAGAAATATCCATTACTTGTCCTATGCGAAAAACATTAGGCTATAAAACACAACATTAAGCACTTCCCAAGAGACTATGAAATAACATTATACAAACATGAAGGGTCGTATGGGGGAATGTTTTACGATGAAAATGGGTTCATAGGAAGGGACATTGGAATTCTCTAGTGCACCACATAGTGGTGGGACTTTGTGAAGGGCTATGCTTCAATAAGTGTAATAGACTTGCCTAGGAATATGGTATTGGTGCATATGATGGATACTTCACAATGTGTAAAGGCATTCACATAGTAGTAATTTGTAAAGCATGGTTACCTTGCAAGCTATAAAACTATGAAGCAACGTACATCTCAAAGAATATTGATCTTGCCTTATCTTGTGGTTTAGAAGTTCATGGAAGGTACTTCAAAAAGAATGAGTTCTTTTTGAAGACCTGAGTCCCCTTATAGATATCCTTCCTTTGCGATGGCTCATGGGCTCCACGAATGGCATCCCTGTTTGAAGAAGGGTTTTATTCGAGCATAGAAAAAGGTAATTCGCAATGCTCATGTATATTGAACAGATCATCGTTCGCATGGTTTTTAAGAGCATAAGGTGCTTTTTGATTTGATATCAGCCTCTCGATCTTTCACTAAATCTTGGGGGTTTCGATACTGGGTGCGATGTACGACGAGTTCCTCCCCACCGCGAATACATGGGAGGACTCAATAAAGATGTTCCCATTGGTAAAGGCATTGATGGAACTAGTGCCAGGAGGGAACATGTAGTCGATGATGGATTTCCACATAGAGTGGTGGTTCATGAAATTCCTAGATTCTCATGAAAATAGAAATTTCACCATGAGGCCTCTGACCTGTCTGAAGGGGGTTCAACACGGAAAGGAGCCCTCATATTTGTGACTCTTGGAAGACTGCCAGTGAAATAAATGGTGATTCAGTATCAGTACTGAGTAGAAATTGGTGGTTAGGTTGGAATTGTTCATCTTGGCATATATTTTTGTTGGATTCTACCGGTAAGGGACACAAACATGGGTGTGCGACTGAGCAGGTTCATCATGGCGTCTGTGTTGCCGATATGGGAGTGGGATATCCTAGGGATCCTGATGCTCGCCAAGATATATAAGGTGTTTAGGGATATCAGCGAAGGGAAGAATCCATAGATGTAACGTGGGACATTTTATCTTCTATTTGGGTGAATAGCAGTGCATATTAGGGGTGTGTATGAATATCAAAACCCTATTTATCCTCCAAGGTCAGACATCCAATCATCCATTTTGGACACGGTGGGGAGTTTCCCAATCAAGATAACCCTACCACTGGTGTTTAACAAGGACTAGAAGGCAAATGAGTTCAACTTCCACAAGTTCCCACTACTAAAAGATGTGTTCACTGATGATGTCTAGGGAACATAGGATAATCAGGCCTCCCTCTTTGCCTTTTGGGGTAGAGTCCTGGTGGTGCGGGTCAACCATGAGCCTCTCTACGAGCTGTACACCCCATACCATTTCTTGAGGGAGTTTCGATGCATGTAGAGGCTAACCCCAGAGGATTACATGGGAGTGCACCATGACGATCACCTATGCGGGATGAGGAAAATGTGGCTCATGTTCACATGGGTGGATGGGAAGATGGTTTACGAGTTGCCTAATCACACATCTACCTATAGTATGGTGAAGTAATACACCATGAGATGGAAGGAATCTTACCTAGGGATAATTTTGAAGCAGAAAACCGTCTATGCCAGCGATAGGGTGCCTCCCCAACATCGATGTCAGGGCCAGAAGGTGGCGAGATCATCCCGTGGTGGCTGGGCAGAAGTGGCAGTGATACCCACAACAATTGATTGGCATGCGGTAGCAGCGGACCCATCAATTCCAGAGGATCAGATTTATCCAGAGGGGATGTCGCCCCTGGGGTTTCACAGAATTCCCACCTCGGCTCTAGGGAAGCGGCAACGCCACATAGACATCCCAGAGAATGGTGTCTTCTTAGAGGCTTGGGAAATACGGGATGTTAACAGAAAATTCCATAACCTATCTGAGATGTGGAAACATATGAATAATATCAGGAAGGGTTTATCAGGTATTGTTCCAATGAGGTCCGTCTTTGCAGTATCCTAGGATAAGGGGGTGCAGTACCTTATCGAGATAGAAGACTTTGTGCACTCTAGGGGAGCTCTATGCCTAATTAAGGATCGTGTAAAGGTGATTCGTGTTCGAATATCCCCTTCGTAGTTATCAACCATAAAATTAGGATAGTTTTTCCCTCTATTTGAAGAATTAGATGAGTCATCCTGGGGTGAGGAGGCCAGTGGAGGGAGCCCTTTGAGGGAGGGTGATGTCGTAAATTCATCCCCAGTTTTGGAAGTGTTTTCATAGGCCATTGAGGTAAGACCCTTAACAACATCCCCATATTATTTATATAGTTCATTTAGGACTTCTCAAATAACATCTGATATGTGTAGGAGGGCCTCATACACAAACCCTTCTCCCTCCTAATAGTAGATGTAACTATGGGAACTTTGTGATCTGCACCTACAGCTACGAATATTATCTTACCTAGTAGGGAAAAAACACCTATGATGGTCATCCCAGAGCAATCATAATTCTTGAAAATATATGGGGGGCCACACCTCGAGGTCCCAAGGGAAAAAAACTACGAGCGAGACATACTATTAGACCTTTATATGTCTCCTTTATGGAATTTGTAAATGTCTTGCATTTTTTAGATTAACTGATGCCCATGCAATTTTTGTATGCACAGTTATTCAAATGGTGTGGGCCACCATGGATAGGTTGGTTGGAGCTCATGGTGTTGTGCTTCCCAGGGGAATTCTGGTGGTAATGGAGGTGAATGCCTGATCTAACCAAACTACAGCGCTCTCGATTAGAGCCGGGAGTGTCAGTAGGACTAGTTGAAGACCCTATTGACAAGTTCTTGGAGGAGTTCCCTGCATATGATCCTGCCAACCCCATGGACTGGGAAAATACTCCTTCAGATAAAAATTATAGCCAGATCAACCATCACCAATCATAGAAGTAGATCAATTACTTCATCGGGGAGACTCTTAAAGCATAGAGGATAGAATAGATGTGGATGATTAATTAATTTTTGTGTGATATATGCGTTGGGGTAGTGGATGTCCAACATCCTCATATTCTCATCTGAAACTTCATGGAAAAGAAGACTTGAGGGCATGATCATGGTCTTGGTGTGGTCTGGAAACATAAGAAATCAGTGAACATCAAGAGCCTCTTGGAGGCCAAAAGTGAGATTCAGTGGTTGTGGGAATTATTAGCTGAGTACTCCACTTTTCTTTTTGCACAATTGGAGCTCATGTCACACCTAAATTCCATGTTGTAGGAGGCTTAAGAATGGATGAATTGAGACTCTATGGAGATAAATACTATTCAAACCAATGAGGAGAGAGCCTAAATCATGGCTGATGAACTATGACCCATAGTTGTCGAGGAGGAGCATGAGACAAACTTGCGACAGTGGATCCTGGATGCCACAATCTAAAGAGTGATAGAGATATAATTCTATATTGAATAGGTCAACACTTCCATGGGTGGGGCCGATCCATGGGTGTTGTAATGAGTGTAAATAATTAAATGTACTTTCATGGTTTCATTGTTTATACTGGATGCATGAAAGAGTTTTGTTATCTGTTTTGGTTTAATACATTTCCATCACATTTGTGAAATATGTAGTCATAAATCCCTATGCTCATGTAGGTCATGCCCGATGTGCGTAACAAGGGATTAATGATTTTTTATTCCAACCAAATATGAGATTTTCCACCATACGTCTGGAATCCAGGGATTAAATAACCAATCCATTTTTCAAAGAAAAAAAAGAGAGGCCTGACTGGAGTGTGATGTTCTCAGAACATTGGAATTGCCATTTTCCCAATGTGCTCTGGTTCATGAGTGGGGTAATGCCAAGGGGTGTTAGAATAAATCTGAATAGAGGGGATTAGAAGGTGTGAATAACAATACCAAAAATTCAGAACACTATAGGGATGGAAGGAAATTGAAGGATAACTATTGACCATGTTCAAAACACAATATCC
Organism: Viscum album; assembly: GCA_963277665.1. Classification (NCBI taxonomy): domain Eukaryota; kingdom Viridiplantae; phylum Streptophyta; class Magnoliopsida; order Santalales; family Viscaceae; genus Viscum; species Viscum album. The sequence continues at coordinate 1,937,427,493 of OY728165.1, forward strand.
CAATTTCATTAGCCTGAAATGGGGATAACAAATGAAGGTTTACTACTGACCATTTCTGAAATACGGGGCCTGAATAAAAATTCCATTCATTAGTATCTTAGATTGTTGGACCAGAAAAGTAGACGAGCCATAGGCCGAGCATCTATACAATTATGGGGTTCCTTCATATGTGAAAGAGAATGAGAATACAGATAAGGGGTATGAAAGTCATGGAGGGTGGAGTGATGGATTGTTCAAATAGAGTCCAATACTCTTGAAATTACACCATTGTGGTGAAAACACATTAGGTGGGAGCATTAGTCTGATCAAGGATCAAACATACTTCTAAACAGGACCTATCTTGTAAGGAAATAGAATGCTCTGTAGTTTTGCATCATACCAATAAAGATTATAGACAAATAGTTTAAACATCAAACGGTGAAGACCGTACATATAGATTAAACAACCTAGGTCTTGGCCCATGGATAATTTCTTGGGTGTCTCTATGAATACCATTAGAATGCAATTAAATCCAAACATAGTTCTCAAGCGTAGCGTGGTCAAAGACCAATGCTGGTTGGGGGAATCCTCTTGGGTGAGGAAGTCGATGCATCCCATAATTAACATGGGGCATCCTAAACATATTTAGGGTATAACAGTAGATTAATGTAATGTGTTGTGGACATTTAAACCCATGTAGTTTAACATCATACGGCTTGATAGCTACTAGAATGAAAGATACCAAAAAGGGAGTACGTGATGCGGTAGCTATAAACCCTACATGAATGAGGACATAAGGAGTCTGCACCGCACCACATTTTCCTGGGGGAAGTTTTTTTTGGTTGAGGGACCAAAAGATAAAGATAGTTTGGGCCTAAGGAAATGTGTTCTGGTGTTCCTACATACCCAATGATGGTGGGAATAATGCTACACATATTTCTGGGATTACAATTTAACATTATGCGGGACGAAAATCTTGTGTGGTAGAGCTACACCAGTACACACCCCACCGAAACTACTAATCCCACATGAGTCATGCTCAATTTGGGAAATAGGGAGCTTCTATATAACTTTATCGGTACATGGATGAACACATTAGGATAGATGGAACACTGGGTGAGTGATGTCCCACTATTACTGACCTTCCAACTTAACACACATAAATGTGGGTGGGGGGTAGAAACGAGTGTTTTGTAATTACACATTAAAATATGGGAGTGGAAAGATGTTAATAATGATGCATGATATCTGGATCATAATGATAAAGGTGTGAAGATATAGGTTAAATAAAAACCATATTCGAAACACAGTATTTGTTTCGCATTATCTTAGAATGGGGACAGAAAAATGAGGGTTTACTCCTGACCATGTTCGAAACATGGGACCTATGGCAAAATTTCGTCTGAGAATTTTTGTTGTGTTTTCCCAAGATGTAAGGTGAGCTAATGTGGCAGGTGACCGGGCTGTAAAGGGTCTCCCTTTTGATGTATAAGATGATGATGATCCAAAAATAGGGCTCATGAATCATGGACACGAAACCAGAGATTGTCCATATGAAAACTCCACACTTCGGGATAATTTTTACAATGCATTCGAGTATGCCAATAAGATGTTCTTGATAAAGGAGGACAAATCTCTTTCCAAGTAAAAGGGTCCTGGGATCGCATGATCCTAAATTAAGGTCATTGGGACCATTAATAGGGGACCAGGTTTAATTGTATGTGTTCAGGGTGATGAAGTAGCCATACCTTCTACATAGTTCCCATATGAAGATCTTAGATTAGGGTTGTGGAAGTCAAACCTAGTTAGGAAAAAGGAAGGGGAGGCACATTGTGTAGTTGTTGAAAATCCTAACATAAATGAGAACCCAAGAGGTACTCACCAAACCACATGCTCCCAAAAGATTTCAGGCTATGGGACCAAAAAAAGGGGGTAGGATTTAAGAGTCCTAGGGCTAGACCTCTATACAGAATTTTTGGGACTTTCTACATATCCCATGAGGATGGAAATCAAGATGTACATAGTTTTAGATGTGTCTTTATGTTTAGTGTCTTGCTACAGGGATGGTTTAATTTTAGTTTTAATGTCTTATATCTCATACAATGGGTGAAAATGTGGGAGGGAGATCCATGGTTTCGTAAATACAAAACTAGATGTGAATGAGAATATGATCCCATTTCACACCATGTGCACCCTGGGGAGGTTTTAGGTCAAGGAACTAAAAATTATTGTTGAGTTGGGATGAAGACAAAGTGCATGGGAATTCCTACGTACCCCATGATGATGGGAATGAAGACATACATAGTTCTGGAAGAGGGACTGTAGGGTACTAATGCTAGGGATAGTATTTCTGTGTGGGTCTGGCTCATGCACCAAAAGAAAAGGCATTTGATTGATCTTGTTTGTCCTTTTGGATGTATGTGTGTGTTTTTTTGGAAGTGACAAACATAGGATAGAGAATCTTGGCATTGATATAGGAATAAATATATCTGTAGGCATTGAAAAATGGAATGGGGGATAACCTCTACTAAACATGGTGCCCCCCCCCCCCCGAGTGAGGACATCACAATGCCATGTCATTTTTCGTTGTGTGGACAGAATGATAATGTCATTGTTTAGGGCTGTTTGATAGGACCAACCCCTACATTTTAATGTCTTGCAGTAAAGATGTAATATTTTAATGTCATGTGGGACTAGGAAGTATATTTTAAAGTCATATTGCTTGGACACATACAAAAGAAACGACATTTTAGTGGGGAATTCACGTTTCATGATAAAGTATACCTGGTGTGAATGAGGATTATATCCACACCACACAACCCACCATTTTAGAGAATGAAACCTCAAGCCAAGGGGATAGAAAATATCAGAGAATATAGGGATATTCCCATAAATGAAACATCTAGGTGTTCATATATATCCCATGAGGATGAGAATCAATCCATATGTTGTTCTGAGAGTGCAGTTTAATGTCATGTGTGAAAATAGGTAGGAGAGACTGGCTCCTAGAAGGGAGTACGTGGTGCGACTATTATAAACCTGACCTGAATGAGGAAATAATACCCCACATGCCACACCATGCAGACTTTTGAATGAAGAGGCCAAAAGGCCGAGCAGAAGATGTAATTATTGGAACTTAATCTGGACCTGAAGACGAGATTCTCAAGAATTCATACATATCACATGAGGATGAGAATCAAGATATACATAGTTCTTGGAGATGTGGTTTTTATTCATTTTAGAAAGGACGTAGAGAGATATTAGTTTAAAGTCTAAGAGCTCAGAACATAGAGAAGTGATACTCTTCCAAACAGCCGCATGCCTTGACCAAATCTCTAAGCCCACATAAGCTACACTCGATGCCGGAAACAAGGGTGAAGAAGGTCCTTGTAACACATGGAATACATGAAAAGGGTGGAAATGATGTGGAGACCTGAAAGATGGCTCACCATGGATTCATCATTCTAATGCGGAAACACGCACTGATGGATAGAACCAGGAGTGTTGAAATTCCACTTTGACATGGTGGATTGGAAAAGGATATGAATCATGAAAACCATATTTAGGTCTTGATGGAGTGGCATGATGATGGAGGATAATTTTTTATCATGTTCGAAACATATCATCCATTTCATTTGACCTAAAATAGGAATATAAAATGATCATCGACCTCGGAATATATTTTCAACGTGGGACTTATAACAATTTTCCATTAAAAATTCTTGGGGACATTATACCAAGAAGGTAGGATGGCACTAGGGATAATCAGCCATGTTGTTCGAGGGTCCTTTAGAAAGTGACAGATGATGAATTCCCAAATGAATTGGAACATGAAGAATGAAAATGGGCTCTAGCATGTCTATGTAGAATCCAACACTATAGGTTCTGAACCATAGTCCTCTTGGGAACATTGGTAAACATCCAAATAGGGTAAAGGGGGCCAACTTAAGAGGAGCTGAATCGAAAAGGTGAGTGTAGAATAGTTGGGAAATAGAGCTCCTAGGGGGGAGATGTGTGTGGTGTAGCTATTATAAACCTGATGTGAATGAGAACATAATCTCATACAAAAACACATACCCCTATCCTGGAAGAACTCAGGCTAGGGGCTACGAAGATAAGGATGCCTCTATGTAATACGGTGGTACACGATTACTAAATGTCCAGGTTGTCTTACGTATCCCAGGAGGACGGTAATCAAGCCACACATAGTTCTGGGAGTGACATGAAGTTTAACATCATGTAGTGAGGACGTGGGAAGATCAAAGAATGAGGGGGAACATGGTATGACCATCATAACCTTGATATGAGTAGGGTTAAGGAATCCTAACCACACCATGTGGGATCTTCCAAGAGGACTACACCTAGGGGGTAGTCAAAGAGAGGGTCATGGGGGCTGGACACTAAGAAAATGTGTCTAAGAATTCCTACATATCCCATGAGGATGGGAATCAAGTCATACATTGTTCTTGAAGATGCAGTTTAAAGTTTTGTGGGATGATGGATATATAGAGATCTTAGTTTATGGTCTTACAGCATAGACCATCATGTAGTTAATTGTCATGTGGGATGACTATATGGATGTTTTGCGTCCTTTATCATAGACAGATCATGAATTTTAACATTGTACGGTAAAGACATCACACTATATGTTCATGTAGGACCATATAGATTTTAATGTCATGTGGGATGAAATATAGTTTAATTTAATATGGGACAGGTGTCGAGTAGTTTTACGTCCTTTAGCATGGACGAATCATGCATTTTAATGTCATGTAGTAAAGATGTCATTTTCTATGCTCATGTAGGATAGTAAAGCATTTTTACGTCATGCAGGATGATAATGACTAGTTTAACTTCATGATAGATGATGATGAGAAATTTAAATTCATTAAGGATGATAATTAGAAGTTTAATGTCAAGATGGACAATAATGAAATTTCACATGTTTCTGTATGAATATGAGTAGTTTAAAGTCATGAAGGATGATAATGAGTTGTATAACATCATGACAGATGATAATTTAGTTTATGATAATGCGGTAAAAAGATGAGAAGTTTATAGTCATGCAGAATGTCAGTGAGAAGTTTAATGTTATGATATATGATAATGTATTTTAACATCATGAGGGACGATGATGAGAATATTATAGTCATGCATGAGGATAATGATATGTTTAACATCACGACAAACGATAATGCAGTTTAACATCATGATGGAAGAATATGATTCGTTTAAAGTCATAAGGGATGATAATGAGTTGTTTGACATCATGAAAGATGAAGATGTGCATTTTAATATCATGCATGACGTTAATACAGTTTAACAACCTGTGGGACAAATATGAGAATTTAATTTCATGCAGGATGATAATGTAGTTTAACGTTATGCGGGACGAAGATGATATGTTTAATATCAATCATGATGATAAAGTAGTTTAACCTCATGCAGGATTATGTTGAGCATTTTAATTTCATGTGGGATGAAGATGTATGTCTCACTCATTTATATCAATACAAATCCTACCAAAACTACTAAGTCCACATGATTCAGGCTCAGTGTGGAACACAAGATGTAATGATGGTATTTTCATAACACATATAAGAACATAAAAAATGTTAAAGTAGATTCCATACCATGAATATTATAGTGGTACATGAACACTCATTTGACATGCAATGATACATGTAAGGGTAACACCGATGGTGTTGGAGTTATATCTAATCATAGAGAGGTGAATGAAAGGTGAATCATAGCATTCAATATCTAGATCAAAATGATGGGGGTGTAAGGATGGTGGATAACTACTGATCATTTTCAAAACACAACATCTATATTGTTTTACTTGTAATGAGGATAGAAAAATTATGGTTGACCACTGACCATGTTCCAAACCCGGGAACCGTCGCAAAATGTCATCTGAGGTCTTATGGGGAGTTAGCCCAAGATGGTAGGAGAGCGAAAGTGGCCTGAGATCAGGATATTTGGGGATCCCTTAAGACATTAAAGTAGGCAGGGATCAAAATATTGTGATTCTATGAAGCATGGATATGGATTGGGATTGTGTCCATTTGGAGTCCAACACTCTAGGTTCTACACAACAACACATTAGAGAGTGTCAGTGGAAAGATGTAGCTAGACTCAGAGTAACAGACCCTGGTGTTTCAAATATATTAATGTCTTATTTCTTGGACAAATGTTTCATAGGTTATGTTCATAGAGTTTGGGCCTCGTGCATAATTTAACGTCGTGTAACTAGGACGAGTGATGGCTAGATTTTAGGATCATATAGCTTTGACCATGGTTATTGTGGTTTTAGGTCGTGTAGCTTTGACCAAAATGTTGTGAAATTTCATTTCATGTTACTGAGATGTTTTCCTACAGTTTAACATCATAAGTCCTAGATGATGGTTGTTATAGAGTTTAACATAGTTCAATTAGGATATAGAACCACAAGGATTTATTTTGTTATAGTGATGTTCATATCAACCCCATTTGGTGCTCTGGGATCCTTAAGGGTGAGGGGGAAATCATTATGATGGGATTACCCTAAACATATCCCATCGTATCCATCGATGTTCTCCTTGTGTGATCCAGGATACCTAATGGTGAACATTCATCATGAAGGTGTTGAAGCTGTAGGGGACTTCTGAGGTTAATACATTACAGAAGTTGGGATGACATGGAGTGTCGTAGGTGTGATAGGGTTGATAGTATACCCTTAGTCTGACTGGACAATAGATATTGGAAGGTGTGAAAGCATGGAACATCAGTAGGACGAGGTTATGGATCTAGAAAGGAGTAGAATCTTGGATCTTCGGTATGACGGGGGCGATGGATCCCGGAAGGCATTGATGCCCGGAGCGTCGGTATGACAGAGGTGATGGATCCGAGAAGGGATGGAATCCTAGAGAGTCAGTATGAAGGGGGAGATGAATCCTGGAAGGTGTGGATTCCTGAAGTGTTGGTATGACCGGGGAAATGGAGCCCAAAAGGCGTGGGAGCGAGGAGCTTCAGTATGACGGGGGTGATAAATCCTGAGAGACATGGAAGCCTAGAGCGTCCATACAAAGGGGAAATGGACCCCAAAAGGCATGGGAGCCTAATCATTGGTAAGACGAGGGAACTGGATCCTAAAAGTCACGAGATACTATAGCGTCAGTACAACGGGGATGATGGATCCCAAAAAGTGTGGAACCTTGGGGCATTTGTATGACATGGTGATGAATCTCAGAAGGCATGGAATCCTAAATCATTGGTACGATGGGGAAATGGAGCCTAGACGATGTGGAATCTAGGAGCATCGATACGATGGGAGAAACGGAGCATGGGTGGTGTGTATTCTAGGAGCATCAATAAGATTGGTGTGATGGATAACAGAAGGCATGGAAGCCTAGAGTGTCAGTACAATGGGGCGTTGGAGCCCATAAAGCCTTGAATCTAGGATCATCAGTACAATGATGGCGATGGATCCTGGAAGGCGTGGGATCCTGGAGCATCGATATGATGGGGGTGATAGATCCCAGAAGGCATGAAATCATTTAGTGTTGGTATGAAGGGGGAGATGGATCCCTAAAGGTGTGGAATTCAGGATCATCGGCATGATGGGGGTGATGGATCCTAGAAGGCATGGGATCCTAGAGCATCGGTATGATGGGAGCATTGGAGCCCGAAAGGTGTGGCAGCCTGGAAAGTCGGTACGATGAGGGCGATGGAGCCCAGAAGGCATTGAATTATGGAATGACTTGTTACAATATAGAGAAATTAGTGTAGGGGTTTGGTCAACCTCCATGCTGGTTGATGTATGGAATGGGGAGGACTCTCATGCCTATTGACAGCGATGCGGGGAGGGCCTCTACATTGGCTGGGGATGGAAACTGGGAGGACTCCCATTCCTATATTGTAGTTGTCCGGAGAGTAACTCTTTAGTGGATGATTATGGAAATTGGGAGGATAGATGTTCCTACTAATAGAGATGTGGGGAGGAACTCTTCATTGGATTCTAGTGCTTTTGGAGATGCACCATTTGATTTGGGGTAGTTTTCATTGTGTGGACCATGAGGTCTGTAAAGTTGATGAGGAGCCGATGAAGTTGGGAGGGCTGATTCCCTCATTGCGACCAGTGAAGGTGGCAGGGTCAGAGAGGAACCGATGGAGTGAGGGGGCTGATTCTCCCAATGTAGCATGTGAAGCCGATGGGGTCAGAGAGGATCTGATGGTGTCTGGGGGACTGAGGCCCCCATGGAAGCCTCTAAAGGCAGTGGAGTCGGCGAGGAGCCGATGGAGTTAGGGGATGATACATCTAGTGTGGCCTGTGATGGTGGCTGGGTTGGTGAGGAGATGACGGAGTTGGGGGGAGGATTCCCCCTTGTGTGTCCTCTGATGTTAGTGGGGTAAGAAAGGAGAAAATGGAGTCGAGGTATGTTTCCCCCAAAGTGGCATGTGAAGCTGGCGAGGCTGGAAAGGAGTCGATTTTGATGCCCTCAACACGTCATGTGAAGTAATTGTGGTTATAGATAAGTTGATGTAATCGGGGAAGGATTCCCCCCACGTGTCCAGTGAAGGCGGACGTGTTGGTAAGGAGTTCATGGAGACGGGGGATGATTTCATCACCATGGATTGTGAAGGTGTCGGTGTCGGTGAGGAGTTGATTTAGTCAAGGGAATGATGCCTGCGATGTGACATGTGAAGGTGGAGGTTTCTATGAGGAGATAATAGAGTCGAGGGATGATTCCCACAACATGACCTATGAAGGGGGCAATGTCAGTGAGTATCTGATGGATTTGGGGGTCGGATACCCCAAGTGTGGCCTCATGGGGGTAGTAGGGTTGGTGAGGAGCATATGAAGTCTGGGTCAGATTCCCCTGGCACAGCCTGTGTAGGAAGATGGGTCAGCGAGGAGTCGATGGAGTCAGGTGCGGATTCCCCCTGCACAACCTATGAAGGCGGCAGGGTTGGTGAGGTGACAATGGAGTCAAGGTCCAGATGCCCCTTGTGAATCTTTTGAAGGAGGTGGGGTCGGTGAGGAGTCGATTGAGTCATGGGAGGAACCCCCCTATGTAGCATGTGAAGTCTTCGGGGTTGGAGAGTATCTGATGGAGTTGGGGCATGAATTACCCCTACGTAACCTATAATGGAAGGGGGGTTGGAGAAGAGTTGACGGAGTCAGGGGAGGATGCTCCTTATGCAGCCTCATGGACACAGTAGGGTCAGCAAGGAGCCGATGGAGTCGGGGGGGGGGGGGGGTGATCCCCCTGGCATGGCCTCAAGGAGGCGGAGGGGTCGGTGAGGAGCTGATGGAGTCGGGGAAGATTCCCCTGTGTAGCCTATGAAGGTGGCAGTGTCGGAGAGAAACTAATGGAGTTAGGGGCGGATTCCCTCCATTCATCCTTTGAAGTCATCGGGGTGGGCAGGGAGCTGATGGAGTCGGGGGTGGATTCCACCTGTACAGCCAGTGAAGGTGGAGGGGTCAGCTGGGAGCCGATGGAGTCTGGGTCGTATTCCCCCTTCGTGTCATGTGAATATGGTAGGGTTAGTGAGGAGCTGATAGAGTCGAGGGAAAATGTACCCTATGCAGCATATTAAGGCGGTGGGGTCCACAAGGAGATGATATATTCAATGGGTGGATTCCCCCGACACAAACTCATAAAGGTGGAGGGGTCAGCGATGATCCAACAGAGTATGGGGAAGATTCCCCATTTGTGGCCTATAAAGGTAAAGGGGTCAGCAAGTAGCTGATGGAGTTATGGGAGGAATCCTCCTGCACGGCCTCATAGAGGTCACGGGGTCGGCGACGAGCCGATGGAGTCGGGGAAAGATTCCCCCTGTGCAACTTGTGAATACAGAAGGGTCAGTGAGGGGGTGATTGAGTTATTATAGGATGCCCCTTGTACGACTAATAAAGGCGGTGGGGTCATCAAGGAGATGATGGAGTCAAGGGTCGGACACCCCCTACACAGCCTGTGAAGGTGTGGAATCTTGGAGCATCAGTATGATGGGGTGATGAAGCCTAGGAGGCATGAAATTTTGAAGTATCGGTATGACGGGGCGATGGAACCCAGAAGGCATAGAAGCCTGGAGCATCGGTACGTTGGGGGAAATGAATCCCGGATGGCATTGAAGCCTGGAGCATCGATACGACAGGTGTGATGGAGCCCAAAAGGCATGGAATCCTGGAGCGTCGGTACGATAGGGAAATTGAACTCAAAGGAATGGCATCCTAGAGCCTCAGTACAATAGGGGTGATGGATCCCGGAAGGCATGGAATCCTGGAGTGTCGGTACAAGGAGGGAGATGGAGGCTGGATGACGTGGGATCCTAGATCATTGGTACGATAGGGGAGAGAGTGCTTGAAAGGTGTGGAAGTCTGGAGAATTGGTATGATGAGGGTGATGGATCCTATAAGGTTTGGGTTCCTGATGCATTAGTATGATGGGGGAGCTGTAGCCCGAAAGGCATGGAATCTATGAGGGCCGGTACGATGGGGGCAATTAAGCCCAGAAGGTGTGGAAGACTGGAGAATCGGTACGATGGGGATGATGGAGCCGAGATGGTGTGGAATTTTGGAATGAAATCTCATAATATAGAGCATTCGGTTTAGAGATCTGATCAACCACAATACTGGTTGATGTCATGAATGGGGATGAACCTCATTCCTACTGACAGTGGTGCGAGGATAACCTCCACATTGACTGATAATGGAAACTGGGAGGACTCTCGTGCCTAAATAGTAGTGGTTCGAGGAGGACCTCGATAGTGGGTGATGATGGAAATAGGGAGGACTCTCATTCCTGCTAATAGAGATGTGGGAAGGACCCACTCATTGGATTCTGGTGCATCTGGAGATAAACCATTGGATTGGGGGTATCTTCCCCTGTGTAGACCATGACGTCTGTAGAGTTAAAGAGTAACCGATGGAGTCGGGGGTTTTTCCCACCAGTGTGGCCTGTGAAGGCGGAGGGGTCCGTGAGGACCTGATAGAGTTGAGGGATGATTTTCACATCATGTATTGTGAAGGTGATGGTGGGGTTGAGGAGCTGATGGAGTTGGGGGTGATGCTCCCAGTGCATCCTGTAAATGAGAAAGGGTTGGAGGGGAGCGGATGGAGTCGGGGGAGGATGCCCCTTGCGTGGCCTCTGAAATCATTTGGGTCTTTGAGGAGGCAATGGTTTCGGGGGATGATTCCCCTAGCGTGGAATGTGAATCCAGCAAAGTCGACAAGGAGCCAATAGATTAGGGTGGCTAATTCCCCCAACGCAGCCTATCAAGGCATTGAGGATGATGAATAGCTGATGGAGTCGAGGGGCGGATGCCCCCCGCGCGTCCTGTGAAGGCGACCATGACAAAAACGAGATAATGGAGTCAGGGGATGATTCACTTAGTGCTACCTATGAACACGTCAGCATCGGCGAGGAGCCGATTGAGTCAAGGGACTGATGCCCCACGCAACCTGTGAATGCGGAGGGGGTCGATGAGGAGACGATAGAGTCGAGGGATGAGGCCATCTGTGTAGCCTCTAAAAGCGGCGACGTAAATGAGAAGCTGATGGAGTCGAGGGCTCATACACTCAGCATGGACTTAAAGTGGCGGCGAGGTTGGCGAGGAGCAGATGGATTCAGGGAAAGATGCCCCCTGCGTAGCCTGTAAAGTCAGTGGGGTCGATGAGGGGTCGATTGAGTCATGTAAAGATACCCCATGTGTGGCCTGTGAAGGCAGAGGGGTTGGCGGGGAGTTAATGTAGCTTAGGGTGGAGGCCCACTGTGTAGCCTGTGAAGGAAGCATGGTCGGTGAGGAGATAATAAAGTCATGAGAAGATTCCACCTACGCATCTTGTGAAGGCATCAAGATCGGTGAGGATCTGATGGATTCGGGACATTGATGCCCCCTGCGCAGGCTGCGAAGGCAGGGGGTCGGTGAAGAGCATATGGATTTGAGGCCAGATTCCTAGTACACGGCCTCATAAAGGCCGCAGGGTTAGTGAGGAGGTGATGGAGTCGGGAGGCAGATTCACTCAGCGTGGCTTCGTGGAGGTGGAGGGGTTAGTGAGGAGCTGATGGAGTTGGGTCAGATTCCCCAATGTTTCTTGTGAAGGTGGCAGGGTACGCGGGATGTTGATGGAGTCTGGAGAGGTTTTCCTCTACACGGCCTGTGATGGCTTCAGTGTTGGTGAGGAGCCAATGGAGTCGGGGGGTGCATTCCACCTGTGCAGCCAGTGAAGGTGTCATGGTCGGCAAGGTGACCAAGGTTTCAATGGATTCTAGAAAGGATTCCCCCTCCACTACATGTGAAAACAACAGGGTCAGTGAGGATCTGATTGAGTTGGGGGTGTATGCCCCCTGTGCTATATATTAAGGAGATGGGGTCAGTGAATAGCTGATGGATTCGTGGGGGGAATGCCCCGTGTGCGGCCTCATGGAGGCAGAGGGGTTAGTGAGGTGCCAAAAAAGTTAGGGACAGATTCTCCCTACACAGCCTGTTAAGGTATCAGGGTCGGAAAGGAGCCAATGGAGTCCGAGGAGGATTCCCCTTCACGGCCTCATGGAGGTCGCAAGGCCAGAGTCGAGCTGATGGGGTTGGGGGACGATTCCCCCTTTACATCCTTTGAAGGAAGAAGGGTCAGCAAGGGGCTGATGGAGTCAGGCGAGTATGCCCCTTGTGTGGCCTATAAAGGCAGTGAGGTTGGTGAGGATCTGATGGAGTCTGCAGGTGGACACGCCCTACGCTACATGTGAAGGAAGTAGAGTTGGCGAAGAGCTGATGGGGTCAGGGGAAGATTCCCCCTACACAGCCTGTGAAGGTGGTGGGGTTGGTGAGGAACAGATGTAGTTGGGGGGAGGCTGCCCCCGACGCGACCTCTTAAGGCGACTGGTTCGCATGATACAGATGGATTTGGGGGAGGATACCCCTACCTGGCCTCTTATGGTGGCGGGGTCGATGGGAGACGATGGAGTTGGCGGGAGATTACCCCTGTGTGGCCTCTTAAGGAGAAGGGTTCAAAGAGGAGATGATAAAGTCAGGGGTTAGATTCCCACTATGAATCCTATTAAGGAGGAGGGGTCGGTGAGGAGTAGATGGAGTCATCCGATGGATTCCCCCTGTATAGCCTCTTAAGACAACATGGTTGGCAAGGAGCCTATGGAGTTGGGGGTGGATTCCCCTTGAGCAGCCTCATGGAGGAGGCGAGGTCGGCATGGAGCAGATGGATTTTGGGTTGGATTCCCCTTTCTTGACTTCTTAAGGCAGTGAGGTCACCGAGGAGCCAATAGAATCAGGGGAGGATGACCCCTATGTGGCCTCTTAAGGTGGTGGTGTTGGAAAGGACTAGATGGAGTCTGGGGAAGATGGCCCCAGTGCGGCCTCATGGAGGAGGCAGGGTCAGCAGGGAGCTGATGGAGTTGGTGGGAGGGGGGATTTCCACATCGCATCCTCCTAAATAGGTGGGGATGGCGAGGAGACAAGGGTTTTAGGGGTTGGATTCCCCATTCATGGACTATTAAGACTGCAGGGTCAGTGAGGAGTCGACCGAGATGTCGGTGGATTCCCCCTTGGATACCTATTTCGGTGAGGAGGTTGGCAAGGAGCCGACAGTGTCAGGGGAGGATTCCACCTATGTAGCCTCTTAAGGGGGAGGGGTCAGCAAGAAGCTGATGGATTCATGGGTAGATGTCCCATGCATGGCCTCTTAAGGCGGAGGGGTCGGCGAGGAGTCGATATCCCCTTGTCTTCGCATACCTATTGTAACTCATCCTCTTGCATATGAAGAAGAGGGGATTCACAAGGTTAATGCCTCGATTTTCTCGATATCATTTGTCGACTCACTATTGAAGGAGAATAGATTCACATCAGGTTCTCTATTTCTATTTCTGCCGCTTTCACCAGGGCGCATAGCCCATAATTTGAAGGATGTGTTGTTCTGTTTCCCTACATTCGCGCATTCCAAATATGGGAAGAATCTCTCACTTATTCGGGAATGTTTTATCTTTGATAGAAATAAAATGATGTGATGTCGATTCCTCCTTCCATAGAAATCTTTGCCTAGTCTGTGTCTCCCTCATTGACTTAAGACGTTGTCCAGGAAACACTTCCTGGTGCCATTTCTTCATGGATGCTGGTTAATTACACTTCGTCTGTCAAGACATTCCAAGGGGTCTAGTTAGGGAAGAAACCTTCAGTCGGGGGAGTAGTCACGTTGGGCATCACAAGAATGTCTAGACACTGGAACACTAATGTGTGTTGGTTTATTACCCATATGAAAGGGCTTCAAGAGGTCATGGAAGCCTGAGGAATCCCACGTCGTGTGTGGGGAATTATATTCCGTGGGCATTCCTCTGATGTTTTCTTCAGCTTCGCATGTTTATCATAGGGTATTTCATGAGTTTAACGTCTAGTGAAGATGGATCTGACTGATCAGAACACTGAAGGGAGTGGATCAGACGGGTGCATGGATCTTTGTCAAGATAGTAATCCCCTCCCTGATGATCAGGGTGTGCACAGAGGAAACCGACGCGAAGAAAAACTGGGGCTTACATGTGGTTAGCGGCCCTGGTACTACTAGGAGCAGTGAGGATGTGGATGACATGATTTCACCAGGATCTAGTGTCTTGGTAAAAATTAGGCTGAATTATGGATGGTTGAACGATGTGATGAGAAGAATGGGATGGAACTGACATGTTGATGACATTGATGCGGGGCTTGAACCTCAACGAAGCCTCCAACATATCCCCATGGTAGGAAATAAATGTCTATGTAGTTGGGTGGGGAATGAAATTAGGGTATATTCATAGGAAAACAATCTGAAAACATACTGGGGGTTACCCATGGTTAGTATCCTGAGAGTTGGTCTGACGTCATGGTGGTGGACCGGAGACATGGGTCCCAACAAAGGGGATGAAAATTGATTACCTTTGATTGCAGATTCAATAGTTTACCACTGGTTGGGGATTACAATGGTTTACCATAGGTTGGGGATTACAACGGAATACCGCTGATTGGGGATTCAATGTCTTACAACTAGTTGGGCATTACTATGGCTTACTAAACTGTGGGGTTTCATTGGATTACTGTAGGTTCAGGAAAAACTGATTACTATTTATGGGGTGAAAATTGCTTACTGTTAATTGGGGATCACAACAGCATACCATATATTGGGGATCACAATGGATTACTGTCTAATGGGGATCACAACAGCTTACCATTGATTAGGTTTGTACCTCAGGGGGGCTTCCAATGTACCCTGCCTAGGAGACAAGGATCAATGGAACATAGTTTGGAAGCATACATATTAACCTCATGTGGGATGGAAAGGGGGATACTGTTTTACGTCATGCGGGATGAGGGTGAACCGTTGTGAAGTGTTCGGGACCAATGGGTGTTGGGATTGAACCTCAAGTTGGCTTCCTACATACCTTTCTTGAAGAGGGAAGGTGTCAATGTCCACATAATTCGGAATTAGGGATACAGTTCAACTTCAAGCGGGATGAAGCTCGACTGACGTGAAAGTGGAGGGACAAGTAGGTGTGAGACTTGAACCTCATGGAGGCTTCCTACATACCTTTCCTAGGAAATAATGATCAATTTCTACATAGTTCAAAATGGTTTGGGACTTACATGCGATAGTGGACTTGTAAGGATACCAGGGTCTATGATTACTCTAATCTCGCGTGAGTCATGCTTGGTGTGGGAAACAAGAGGTAGCAAAGACCTGATGATCACGTCTTGAAAGGTGTGTATGCGGTAAGTGGAGTGGGTATTACACATGGTTAGTGTCCCAGAGAGTAAATAAGGGATTATGAATGGTTTTTGGCTCAAGGATATGGATATTGGGACTTAGTCTAGGATGGAAGCCCGACAGTGACCAAACCTAGAGGGAGAGGGATGTGGTAACAAAGGTCCCAGTGCCCATCAATCTTCTAGTAATTGGAACCAAATAAAAGAGTAAGAGTAGGGATGATTCCTCCCACAAGAATGGTTGGGAGATTACACCAAGATTATTTCCCTTCCCTACAAACAAAACAGATCCAACCAAGAGGATATCATTCCTTGTGATGAAGATCTCACTCCTGTAGAGACGAGTGGGCATGGAAAATTAAAAAGATGGGGCACCCGATGTATATTGTGTGTGACGAGGCCATAGTTTAACGTCATGCACTGAGAATGATGGATCTATGATGTTTAACATCATGTAGCTTGGACGAGGTGAGTTCACTCCGCACTCCAAGGACATACATAGCTGATACCCACACACCCTTAGGGAAGGGAAGGCATCAGAAATGTCATGGCATGGGGGTGTTGTCGAGTGACCCACTGAAGGGCCCATGTTATCATGGTTATGCAAAGAAGAAATATATATTACTTCACTTATGAGAAGAATCATGAGTCTAAGAAATTCAATCGAAAGAATATCCCAATGGGACATTAAAATCACATCATTCAAACCTAGAGGGTTGTACGGGAGAAGGGTTTGCGAAGAAAATGGGTTCATAGGAAGGGACCTTGTGAAGCTCTAGTGCTCCATGTAGTGGAGGATATTTGTGAAGGGGTATGATTTGTGAAGCAGAATGGCCAAGCATAGTCATATATTATATGTCCATATTAGGGGTTCTTCCTGAAGTGGAAATTATTTTTGAGGAGAAGGACTTCACGAAGGAAGGGTATCAGGAAAAGCATAGCACTGCAAAGTAATGGGCTACGCAAAGCATATTTATCTTGCCTTATCATGTGATTCACATGTTCATGGAGGATAATTCATCAAACATTAGTTCTTTGCGAAGACTCGAGTCCCCTTAGGGATTTCATTCCGGTGTGATAGCCCATGGGATCTGCGAAGGGAATCCCTTTTTGTAGAGGGGTTGTATTTATACTTAAGGAAGGGTACATTGTAACACTCAAGTACCTTGAAGAGATCATTTTTTTTCAAGGTTTAGAAGAGAATAAGGTGATTCAAGATTTTGAGATTCGAGATGTAAAATGGTTGGGGTATCCCTACTTTGGGCTAAAGGGGATCCCAATATTTATAGGTGAGGGGAGGCATGAAGCTAGGACAACTCAGTGCGAAGCAATGTGGTGCTCTGCGATCAGTTGTGGATTGTGTCAAGTTAGTCTTAAACACAGAGTTGAATATAATCCCCTCCTTAGCACGGAGCTATCATATGATCTCTTTGCGGTGTTTGCGGAGGTTTTTTTGAAATTCGATAGGCTCGCAAAGGTCAATTCAGACCCCTCTGTGGAACAATGATTACAGTCAATTTCATCGTAATCGTGGAGTGTCATGCCTCTTTACTCCATGGTGACCGCGATGGGGGATTTGAATTTACACTGGCCATGCTACTTTGGGGCTCTGTGAATGTCGTGGGGGATACACGAATGAGTTTTTCAAGGAAAACTTTTTGGAATTGGTTTTCTCTTTGCATCCCTTTCCTCTACACATGTTTTGGCGCCAATAGTGATACTTGGAATTCCTCTTGAATTTCTATGGACTGGATATGGGTGACTCTCTATATTTTCTTAACGGATTATCATTTGAATAAAAAAATAAATGAATGGTTTTAAATGATAAATTATTCGTTGATTTTGGAAATGTAGGGATGTGTCCTCCATGCCTAATCACAAACTTAGGGATAGTCAATCTCATAATCCATTATACCACTCAACCCGCCTTTGCAGGATTCCTTGGTTCAAACTCACCGGCTTTGTCTGAAGTAAGTAAATAGGATGGGTTTCCATGTGGAATCTTGTCCTACTAATATATTTATTTATTTATATTTTAAATATCTTTACTATGGAACATTTTTCACTTTATATTGCATAGATGGATTGATCTCGATACTATTGGTGGTGGCCTACTGAAATTGTATCTAACACCCTAAATGTGACTTCATTAGAATCTGACTATACTATATGGTTACATGGATAGATAAGGTGAAGTGGGATGTTCCAATGTTTGATTTGTAAAATAGGATGGTGTCTAGAGTATAGGACCGATCATATGCTCAGGATTCTATTAATAGTAGTTTTTGTCCTTTTTTATATTTTTTTACCATGTTTTATAAGATTTTATGCCCTGAAACCCACAAATGTTTTTGTATAGATACATTTGATATTTCATTATAATATTGTATCCTTTTTTTATTTATCTTCTTCTAGTTTATTTATTTATATGGTATGATTATTTGTCTTCTTTCTATGGTTGTAGTTTTTTATTCCTCTTTTTCTATTTCCTTTTCTATTTATATTGTTGTTCTCTACTAGGATTAATGAGGATACAGTCTCCCCACAGACACACCATAGGCCCTCACTGTTATTCAATATCATTTGGTGTTTGGAGAGACAAGCATGAGGTTCTGTGGCCACCGTCCTGGGTCACTATTCAGAGGAATCGGTGATGGGATACTACTTGTTCTTTACATATATTCTCAAGAATAATAGGTTTATGTAATGATAATATCTAAATTCACAAATATAACATACATAATCGTGTGTTGATTTTTTGTGTGCTAATCATATCAGCATGAACAACATCCATAACTATATCAACACCATCTAAGAAGAAAATTCATAATGAATTTCATGATTATGATTTAACCTCAATCCCACCTGACATATCTCTTAGTGTCTATACAAATTTTGTGTCTCTGATCAAGCCACAAGGTTTTCACGCTCCATATATATAATGGGTCAACCCACATGGCCTTCTTACCCAGCTTAGTCCTTGGTTCATGGCCTAAGATCATCACATTTTTACATTAAAATGGTTCAATTCATAATTCCATTTTAAGACTTCCCTATTCCACGGTCTATCATCATAATCTTCACATGTCACATAATCTCCCCCTATAAGGTACAACCAAGAAATAATGGCCCACATTTAATATTATAATAGAATAAAAAGCTAAAAACCCATATATTATCAAAAAAATAGGGCATAACAAGAAAGAGGAAAACATGGAATATCCAATACACGTATCAGTGTCCATACAGATATCCACATGTGTTCAACATCAAATGTGGTTCTCACAGGCTGCACATAAAAACATCTGATTAAAATCGAACATGGATATCATAGGCTACACAATGAGACAATTGTGATCCATATCAATCATTGGTTTCAAATTTCACACAATAAATAATTGTGGTGAAAAACAATAATGTTTCTAAATGATAGTAGGAACATACTATCATATCATGCCAAAAATAATGTATTAGTTATTTATATGGTATGGAATTTTTTAACTCAGGTTCTTTGATATCAATATCATGATTAACTAAGAGTTGAATACCAAATCATGTTGTTCAATGAACCTGATATAACCTTTATGGAATGTTTTCCTTGAACTAATTCTGATAAAACATGGAAATGGTTATATAGTGTGTTTTTAAGAATGTAAATAATCTAATAGGCTAGAATTATATCACATACAGAAAATATAACCACAATCAATGGTTGATCTAGTCATGGTTGAAGACGAAAACATGTTTCTCCTAGAACAATTACTTGGTGATTGAGCTCGTTACCCCCCCCCCCTCCCATGCAATGATAATGAAGAACAATCCCCTCAATGATAGAATCACAATTGGTAACTGGTCAAAGAATAATGATCATCAAAAGCTTCACTATATTTTCATTTTGAAAATTTCCATATCTAATGATCTAAAAAGAGTGGTAGGGTGAATAAATTAAGACAGGTAATATCAATTTCATGACCCAATAAACATCCCTTCATCATGATCTCACGCATTCCCTCTTCCAAGAACCCACGACCCACAATTCTCATTTTTCATTTAAACTAATTTATAAATTTTAAATTATAGTGATGGCATCACAGAGACACCTACCATGCCTATAGTGTCCAAGATCTGGCTATTAAAATTTTCCCCACCATAGTAATCCACTGTGGTGTAAAATAATACATTCCCATATCTGATCCACCATACCTTCTACAATGGTGTTGTAAGGGAAAACTATTTATGGTCCATAGGAAGACTTTCAGTGCTCTTTGCTCACGTCCATATCCATACATGGCATTTTGGCCATTCCTGTTTAACACATGCAGATTCATGGAATTAAATAGCTTATAACATAGCATGGGAATAATGCAAAACACCAACGTTTAAACCATAAAAAAACTCCAACACGTTTTGATAACACGTTAAACCATCATGAGGTTCAAAATAAAAACCTAGTATCCCCTATGATGTTATAAATTTCCCCCTCTAATGACATCCCAACATCAATATATTCCTATAGTTATATTGATCAACCAATTTAGTCCCTTAATATTGATCATTATACAAAAAATCCCATTTATCTAATAAGATATTCCAATAATTCATTAATATTCAGACAAGTAGTGACATTTTACCATTAAACACCATGTCACATCATCTATAATTAACACTCGGTGATCCAAAAGATTCATCATGTTTAAAATAAATATCCTCACATTTAATAACATGAATGAGATCATAATAATATTTCAAAATCTAAGAAACATTGAAAAAATTGCACATACCTAATGATAATATAAGAAGGAATCATTTTAAGCCACTACTTTGATATTATCCATAATCTAAAATCATTACCAAATTACTGATGTTAGATTCCATTTCTTTTGGATAAGTAAATTCCCATTTTGAGATGAAAAATGCATTAAAACATAATCTCCCATAACATAATATATTAAGAATTTTGTCTATAAAAAAATATGGTCATTGTCAAATGTAGCGGTAACCAACCACTACCTGATCAAACACAATATCTTGGTGGTCTCATACATTATACAACTACCGATGACATCTAACTCCCTCGTCTTAGGGACACACAATGGTAAGAAACATGAATAACCATAAAGATCCTTGAAATTGCTTATATGAATTTAATCCAATAAAATAATTGTTGTAGGTGAACACCACCATGGGTTGATAGACATTTCTTACTATACCAAACATTATTTTTCTTCCATGAGGCATTACCTTAGTGATATATATTATCCTCTAGTACTATATATTGATTTTTGGATGATACACTATACTATGTTTTATTTTAGTCCCCAAAGTATTCTATAATATATTCTAAAAACATGATGAAAAAATATTTCTTTATCTCATATGATAATGGATGAAACTATATCATGTTTTATAATCTTCCATGCATACATATCTGCAAACTTATCTATAGAGTGTGTATCTCAAATTGGTAATAATTGTTGAACATCCTTTTACTAATCAATTATCACTGAAACAACTTATCAACATCTCAAGGTCTTAGGAACGATTTTACAAAGACAACAATCATCACATCCCACATCCACAATAAAATTAAGAGTGTCTTGAGAAACCCTCATGGTCACTGGTTCTTTTTCATGATCCTCTAACATGTTATCCAATGTGAGATTAATCCCATGATGTCTATCATCATTCACAACATGAAGTTTCCACTAATATCTCAATAGATCTTTTTCTAACCATGGAATGCTACCCACTAATATTAACAAGATTATCCCATCAACACCTCTATAATGGAATATTTAAAAAATAATCTCATAAAAATATGACATGTCATTAACATTCAATGATAATACTATAAATAGTTCTGTAACATCCCAGGTAAACAAATAATATTACATTCTATGTTTTATCAATATTTTATATAAAATGTTAATATTAATTTAAATGGAATTCTATGATCAATGGTGTATCTAATACACAACAACGAGTTTCTTTGGAATCTTACACTACACACTAATAATATAATAATATTATAATTGTTAATGCCTAGCTGTTGTAATGGAAGGATTGAACATAAATAACTACAATATGATTACATATGTTTGTTAAATATTTTTACATTTATCCAATAAATGTTAGAGGCTTAAAATCCAAATTAATCCAATTTTAAGAATAAATACTCTAATAATTATAAAAGATAGATTTACCGCCTTTTGAAAGAGAACCTTTTTTAAATCTATATTTTATCACTTTTATAAACTCTAATTGTCAAAATAAAAATATTTTTATTATTGAGATATTAAAATTTACTTTGGATAAATTTTTGGTATGTTTCTGACATTGTTCGTTTTTTTAAATGAATAGTGAAAAATACTTCATTTTACATCAAAACTGCTTTTTCATCTAATTTAATATATGGTTAGATTATATTTTTAGTTGGTTTTAAAGTGTAATTAGAATATATTTTTACCATTTAATTCAATGGTGGTCATTAGAATTAATTTTACTTTGAAAATGGACATAAACAAGTGCCAAACCATTCATAGATATTGCTTCCATAAAACCCGCTATTTGTTTTGACAGTGGGAATTAACTATACGATTTATTAATGAAACTGATATGTTTTGAATATGGTAAAATGGAAATCATTTTTGAATTTGAAATATCAAATATATCTTAGGGTTAATTTTTGGTATTTTTCTGATAATGCTTTTTTTAATGAATAGTGAAAACTAATGTTTTTAATTCAAAACTGCATTTTCATCCAATGTATTTTTATATTTATATTGTAATTTTTATTGTTTTTAAAGTTTAATTGAATTATTTTTAATCACTTAACACAATTTTGTTCATTGGAAGTAATTTCACTTTTCAATTGGATGTAAAAACAAGTCAATCTTTTGATAAATTTTACTTCTTAAAAACTCGTCTTTTGTTTTGACAATGAGATTTACTTTTAAATTAATTATTAAAATTTATGTGTTTTTAATTTTAGGAAATGTATTCCATATTTGGAATTATAAGGTCAAAATTATGTAACTAACACTCTTTTGTTTTGGACATTATGAATAGTAACGACGATAACTATCTTTAATTATCGTGTTTAATTAGTAATCGGGTAATTAAGGGTACGAAAATAATATCATAAAAATATAAAATGACCCGAACATTTGTACTAATTCTATTGGTAGTGTCATGGCCGACCATGGGATGCCTTTTTGCAACCTTGGGATCCCATGGAATCACATTAGTGTGATAGTGACCTTTTATCATATTCTTTTTAAAGAAAGGAAAATATAACCAAAGTATGTAACACCTAAGTAAAATAATTTTACTTTTGTCTACATAAACGATCTCTTAGACTATAAATAGTAATTGGAAATCTAAAAATATTTCCTACATCATGTTATTTCTTTTATAACTTTTATACGTTAAATGAATTATTTTATTTATGACACCGTGATGATGCAGTGATTGCTTCATTAATGAACGATTTAAATTAAATGAGGAGATAGGGTGACATATAAGTCTTAAACATGTCAAAAACCTATTGTATGGGTTTATTTCGAAACCATATCACCTTATCCTCTAAATATATGCTTTTGGGACCTTTAAAATCCGAAAAGAATTTTATAATAAAGTAATGTTTTATTACTTTCCAAGAGTTCCCCTCCTCTTCTCTTATAAAAGGCCTCCAACACTACCACCTTACCCAAACCTATCAAGCCTTTGGCTCGGCCAAACCCTGACAATTTAATCTCTAAACATCCCTCTATTCATCATTGAAGCCTCACCTTTTGCATAATTCTCTTCAAGAAACCCTTTTGGTTTAAACCAAGAGGAGTTACCCGATTAAAAGGTAATGTTTTCACTTATGTTCTTTTGTTTTATTTTGCTTATCCAAAACCCAAACTTTTCTTATTCCTCTCTTTTGTAACAAGACAAGTATCTTCAATATAATATTATTTTGTTATGTGAAGGTTTCTAGATAAACTTACACACACCTCTGTCTAATAGTTAAAGAACATACTGTTTCTGTGGATGTCGAATTACTGCCCCACGAAATGATGACTGTTCAATCTTCTCTTAACACCTTTCATGGTGTCCATTATGATGTCACTGTATTTTATATATGATATATATGGTATTTATGTTTTCCATATGCTTCTGTTTTTTATATTTAAAACATACCTTTATGCTTTTCATGTTGTGCAAATGCGATAATTTCATACGGGGAAGTGTGCACTATTGCCCCCTCAAGTTATGTGACTCGTTCATACAATACATGGAATGTATAAAGAATGAAATTAATGAACTTATGTGACATATAAAACATATATATTATACTGGAATAATAATATATATATCTATCAATTATTTTTAATTCCATTAATATGTCAAAGAAATTAAAGTAGTGTTCATTCGTACGTACGGCCTACCGTCTCCATGAACAATGCATTTTATTTCTTTTTATCTCCAAAAGTTATAGAATAGTATAAAATGAATATTTATGGGATATATCTGATATTTAAATAATTAATACAATTCTGGAGATTATTTACTTATAACTACATTGACAATCATTTTCGAACAAGTACATTTTTGACTCATGTACCAAACATCGACAAAAACGTCTGATATGAACTCACATTATTAACCAATTATTATAAAATTATAATATGTGATATGAACTGAATAATAATATTTAAAGGAGGACATTAAGAAATTATAAATTGACCAAATTTTATTATTCAGGAATATTAATAAATGAACAAGACAAGTCGGACTTGTGGTAAGGGATCTGACCTCTCTCTTCCTTTTCAAGTACCCTCTTTTATGTCATTTCATTTATGATACATGTTCTTATGTTGAAGGATTTTATTTTATATTCACCATAATTTAATTTTTATTTTCATATGACTATATACCCCCTATTACTCTCATCAATTCTTGGATTGAATTTTTATGTGGCGCCGTTAGGCTGCCGAATTTTTGTAAGGGATCCGACCTCTCCCTTTCTTTTCAAGTACCCTCTTTTATGTCATTTAATTTATGATCCATGTTATTATGTTAGAGGAAGTTATTTTATATTCACCATTATTTAATTTTTATTTTCATATAATGATATAACCCCTATTACTCTAATCAATTCATTTTCTTAATTTTTATGTGGCGCCATTAGAATGCCGAATTTTCGTAAAGGATCCTACCTCTCTCTTTATTTTTAATTACTCTTTTTATATAACTTAATTTAAGCTATTCTTTCATATTTTGCGGGATGTAATTTTATTTTACTCTTATGTTAAATTTTACGTTAATATGATGAGAGAACCTATTTTATCTCATCAATCCATTTTTGGAAGTTTTATAGGGCACTGTTAGTCTACCGAATTTTCATAAGGGGATTTTCATCTCACTTTTTATTCCTGTGAGATTCATGCTATATTGGCCACTAGTTCTTTTTGTGTGGTGTATGTACTGCCCATTATTTTACTATTTTTATAATATACTCCCATTTATGTGTATTTACATCTTTATTTTATGACCCTTCATTCATGGGGTGTACTTTTTGAAAGTTTCCCAAATCGGTAAGGGAACCTTTCACACTCTTCTTTTAAAAAGACTTATTTTTCTATGTCTTTTAATTTACATATTTTTATGTTGGGATATGTTATTATATATCCTTATTGATGTAAATTTGTAGTCCAAGTTATGAGATATAATTTTCTCTCTCATCAACTAATTTTATGAATTTTAAAGTGACGCCTTTAGGCTGTCGAATTTTACCATGGGAACTTTTTAACCCAATTTCGATTGCTTTGGGTTCAACATGTAGTTATTGAATATGTCATCCTTTAAATAAGTTTGAATGACCCTTTATTTTTTTACACTTAATATACACTTATATTGGGTGTATTTATATTTGTCACACATAATTTTGAGATTGATTTATCATTAATTTAAGGATACCTTCTTTATAAGGGATTTCATCTCATTTTACATTTATATTGAGACTTCATTGTGGTTATGCCCCAGTTCACTCTTGTATGTGGTATATAATGTCGTTTGGAATATTATATCATGAATCCCTTTATTCTCATGATATTATAATGTTCTGATTAAATGTTATTCCTCAATTATTGTATTCAAGTGTCTCTTATTTTGTTAAAAACCATTTAACTAAAATATCATTTTAATTGTTTTAATGATTTATTATTATAAATATTTATCATTAATAACCATGTTTTCAAAATGTTTTTAAGGATTTATTTATATGGATATTAATGGTTTAAAATTTTAAAAGCTTCAAAGTGGTATGGGGAACATTGATTTAAAAATCTTGTTAATAAATGTGTTAAATGGTTTTTAAAATGGTTTTTAGAATGGATTAATTATTTAAATATATTAAAATGTTATATTGTTATTGCAATGTGGGAATATTATATTTCCTTTATTCTTATGTTTTTTCTATGATTATGTTATGGTTCTTGGGCATTGTTATGAAGACGGGTGGTTCCTTGATAAACTAATGGCGGGTGAGCCCGATATAGCTCTCCAATGCATTGGGTAACGCGATTGGGTTAAACTTTAATGTTTCTCCGAATATATTTAGGGAATATACTATGATGGGTATTACAAATGTAACCATGAGGGTTACTCCCTATGTAATAATGCTATGAATGCCTCAAGTTACCTTTAAGCCGTATGATTTCTATTGAGTTATGCATAAATCTTATGATTTCATGAGGTATATTAAATTTCTTATATTTTATGAGTAAAGTATGATTTCATTGATTCTTATGTATATGTGGACTGATGTTTCCTTTTCATACTGTTATAACCCTTACTGATCTTTTTAGGCTCATCACATGTTTTTGAAATTTTTTCACAGGATATAAAGTTGTATAGGGTCAAGGATGAGATCAAGGAAATGTCAGGCTGTCTAAAACATGGAACTATACATGACTATTTTTTTCAGGAGTTTTTATTTTTGTGAAAAAATGGGCGCTAAGTAGATGCATCTACTTTATAATCTTTGAGATGTAATAGTTATGTCCAAATTCCCTAAAACAGTAAACCCGAAAAGATCCTCAATGTGAATTATTCATTAAATTCAATAATAAGTAATGTTTAAGGCCGGGTCCTTATAGTCAGTATCAGAGGTCGGTTAAGATAAATTTAGTGGTTAGAGTGTTGTTTAAGAAAAATTGAAATGTTTTTTATAACCACAATTTTTATTATATTATATGGATTCATTGTTTTTTTTAAGTTATAATGAGTTTTAGATAACATGTATATGTATATCATGGTGTTTATCTTCCTCTTTATGATGATTTTACTGATATACTCACACTGACCTTTTTGGTTTTAGTAAATGGTTGGATCTAGTAGGCACCAAATTAATAGTTGATTTGAAGACAGCTCTGGTGGTTTTAAGAAAGAGCAACTGAATTATATGGGAGCAGAAATGAGAAATCTTGTGGTTATCCTCAACCAACTATCTGGAGTCACGATTGACCACCTGATCCTTAGTTATTTTTATAAGGCATCATATATGCAAGAAACAAATCCCTACGGAAGTTCTGGTAGTAATCATAAAGGTAAGTATGTTCAAAAACCTATGTGTCAAAGATGTGGAAAGAAACACATAGGAAAATTTTTCAAAGGGACAAAAATATTCTACAGATGTGGAAATGAATGTCATAAATCAAGAACATGTCATGTAAAAAGGAAGCATCTAGTTGACTCTAGGAAAGGGAAAGAAGCTCTTTCTGAAGGATCAATTGAATGTTTTAAATGTGGTGTGCATGGCCATTATGAAAACACATGTCCTACAAAGAAGTTTCAGGAATGGGGTCACCAAGATCAAACAAATATTCATTTACCAATACCTAATTCCATTCCGATTGAGGATGAAGAAACTGACAATGACCAATGAAAGGTATGGATTATTTCTTAACATATGTTTTCCTATGATTGGAATCTTAGGATATGATTCATTATTTTTTTTTGTAGGAAAGAAGTATTTCAGAATAAGATGAAAAGGAATGTTTAATGGATCATGAATAATGTTGAATTATTATGAAGTCAACATATAAGGGATTCAAGAGTTATGGAATTTTTTAGGATGGTGAAATTCTTAGATGTATTAAGTCTTTTTTGATGATTGGGTTACACTAGAAGACTTTTTATAGTATATGTAACCTTGATGTTTGATATACAAAAAATTTATTCAAGGAATAATTATCCATTCTTTTGTGGATATAGTTATAAATAACCATTTGGGTTTACATTAACCTTGAATTTGAGGAAATTATTAGTTAATACATTTTGGGTTACAAAATGAAAGTTATTAGATAACCTTTTTTTTCCAAATATGTTATGGTTATTTTTTAATATTTATCTCTTTTTGGGGGATGTTTTAAGAATTATATAGTTTTTGAATATGGACAACATGTAGACCGTGTGACAACCCATCACGTCGGACGAAGCTGCGGGAATCGAACCCACAACCAAAGAGCAACTGGTATTTATTTCCTACCACTGGACTATGTGAAGTCCCTAGTTAGTTTGAATGATTCTTTTTAGTTATATTGTTTTATGAATTAATAGTATGTTGATTTTGTGTTATAAATGGAAATGATTAGTCTATCATGGAGGATATGTGATTAGGTTAATTACTCTTCAGTATGAGACTGTAAGAGTAACTGATGTTATTTAAGAGAAAAAAATGTTAAGATTTATATTAGGGAACTATGTGATTAAATCCTTCAGAGATTTGGGTTTCAATCTTAGTTTGGTTTACTTTGAATAATTTTATGGATAAATGTTTATTGAATGGTCTTTGTTGAACTTTTGGTTTTTTCTGACAAATTTTGGAGATTAGGAGTAGTTTTTATTTTTGTAAAAAAAATCCTTTTTGTGTATTATCTAATCTCGTACTAAACTTTTAGTTTTGTTTTTGTTGAGATCTAAATACATGGGAAATATATATTTCTCTTCTGTGGATTAGGTGATTCTCAAGAAGTTGATAATAGTACTCTTAATGCGAACAAGTCTTCCTAAAAACTCATCTTTTGGATAAAATATGAGTTTGATTATGGAATTTAGTAAAAGTTGAAAGTCTACATGAAAAGTAAGTATGTTTCATTATGATTTAATTAATCTCAAAAATAAATTCCTCAATGAAAATTAACTTAAAACAAAAATGTTGTATGTTATCTTTTCCTACTGGGGAATTGAATACTGTTTAACCCATTACAAGATTGTGATTTTCTTGTGGTTAACTTTCTCCTAGGCATGTTTTCTATCACTCTCCATCAGAACATGACCCTTTGTTTTCTCCTCCATATCCATATTTTCCTACTTGTAATCCCAGTATAGGTTAAATCAGGTGACCATTGTACTTCTCTCCATTTATTTTAAAGTGATAGTTTTACTGACGCTTGTTCCGATGTGGGACTTTCAATGAAGTTTCCAAGTCCAATATTGAAATTTCAAGGACGCAATTTCCAAAAGGGGGGAAGGATGTAACATCCCAGGTAAATAAATAATATTACATTCTAAGGTTTATTAATATTTTTGAATAAAATGTTAACATTACTTTAAAGGTAATGCTATGATCGATGGCGTACCCAATACGCAACAGCGAGTTTCATTGAAATCTTACGCTGCACACTAATAATATAATAATATTATAATAGTTAACACCTAGTTGTTGTAATGGAAGTAATGAACAGAAATAACTAAAAAATTATTAAATATTTTTCTTAAATATTTTTACATTTATCCAACAAAATTTTAGAGGCTTAAAATCCAAATGAATCCAATTTTAAAAATAAATACTCTAATATTTTTAAAAGATTATTTTACCACCTTTTGACGGCGAACCTTTTTTAAATATAAATATTGACAATTTTATATTCTCTATTTTTCAAAATAAAAATATTATTTATGATTGGGACATTGAAATTTACTTTGGTTATATTTTTGGTATGTTTCTGACATTGTTCATTTTTTTAAATGAATAGTGAAAAAATACTACATTTTACATCAAAACTGCTTTTTCATCTAATTTGAATATATGGTTAGATTATATTTTTATTTGGTTTTAAAGTGTAATTATAATATATTTTTACCATTTAATTAAAATGTGATCATTATAATTAATTTCACTTTGAAATTAGACAAAAACAAGTACCAAACTTTTCATAGATATTGCTTCCAAAAAACCCGCTATTTGTTTTGACAGCGGGAATTAACTATATTATTTATTAAAGAAACTTCTATGTTTCTAATTTGGTAAAATGGACATCATTTCTGAATTTGAAATATCAAATATATATTAGGGTTAATTTTTGGTATTTTTCTGATAATGATTTTTTTAATGAATAGTGGAAAATACATTTTTTAATTCAAAACTGACTTTTCATCCAATTTATTTATATATTTAGATTGACATTTTAATTTATTTTAAAGTATAATTGAATTTTTTTATTAATTAATAAATTTTTTTCATTGGAAGTAATTTCACTTTTCAATTGGATGTTAAAACAAGTCAATCTTTTGATAAATTTTACTTCTTAAAAACCCCTCTTTTGTTTTGACTACGAGATTTAATTTTAAGTTAATTAATACAATTTATTTGTTTTTAATTTGATGAAAAGGATTCCATATTCGGAATAATAAGTTCCAAATTATTTAATTAAGACACTTTTGTTTTTGGACATTATGAATAGTAACGACGGTAATTATATTTAATTATTGTGTTTAATTAGTAATCAGGTAATTAAGGGTAAGAAAATAATATCATAAAAATATAAAATGACCCCAACATGTGACATAATTCTATTTTTGGTGTCATGGTCGACCATGATACACCTTGTTCAAACTTTGGGACCCCATGTAATCACTTTAGTGTGATAGTTACCTTTTATCATATTATTTTGAAGAAAGGAAAATGAAACCAAAGTATGTAATACCTAAGTAAAATAATTTTAATTTTTTCTACATAAAATATATCTTAGACTATAAATTATCATTGTAAATGTAAAAATATTTCCTACATCATGATATTTTTTTAATAATTTTTAGACATTAAATATATTATTTTATTTATGACACTGTGATGATGTAGTGATTACCTCATAAATAAACGATTCAAATAAAATGAGAATATAGTGTGAAATATAAGTCTTAAACTTGTCAAAAACCTATTGTATGTGTGGATTTATAAACCTTATCACCATATACTCGAAATATATCCTTTTGGGACCTTTAAAATCCGAAAATCATTTTATAATGAAGTCATATTTTATAACATTCCAATAGTACCCCTCCTCTTCTCTTATAAAAGGCCCCCACCTCTACCACCTTACCCATGCCTCTCAAGCCTTTGGCTCGGCAAAACCCTGACTTTTTAATCTCTCCACATCCATATATTAATCATTTAAGCCTCACCTTTGTAATAATTCTCTTCAAGAAAAACTTTTGGTTCAAACCAATAGGAGTTAACCGATTTAAAGGTAATGTCTTCACTTGTGTTCTTTTGTTTTATTTTTCTTATCCAAATCCCTAAACTCATTTTATTTCTTTATTTTGTAACAAAACCAGTATCTAAAATATATTAGGATGTTTTTATGTGAATTATTGGATCTACACTTACACACACCTCTGTCTAATGGCTAAAAACATAGTGTTTCTGTGGATGGCGAATTACTGCCTCACGAAACGATGATTGTTCAATATTCTCTTAACACCTTTCATGGTGGCCATTATGATGTAAATTTATTTTATATAAGATATATATGGTATTTATTTTTTTACATATTCTTCTGTATTTTATATCTAAAACATACCTTTATGCTTTACATGTTGTGCAAATGCGATAATTTCATACGAGGAAGAGTGGACTACCACCCCCTCAAGTGATGTGACTCGTTCAGGCAATACATTCAATGTATAAAGAATGAAATTAATGAAAATATATTACCTATAAAACATATATATTATACTGGAATTATAATATATATATCTATAAATTATTCTTAATTTCATTAATATGTCAATGAAATGAAAGTAGCATTCATGCATACGTACGGCTTACCGTCTCCATGAACGGTGCATTTCATTTCTTTTTATCTAAAAATGTTATGGAATAGTTTAAAATGAATATTTACTTTATATATATGATATTTAAATAATTAATACAATTATGGATATGATTTACTTATAACTACATGGACCATCATTATAATACAAGTTCATTTTTGACTCATGTACCAAACATCGACAAAAACGACTGATACGAACTCACATTATTAACCAATTATTATAACATTATAATATGTTATATGAACTGAATAATAATATTTAAATGAGGACCACAAGAAATTATAAATTGAAAAAAGTTTATTATTCAGGAATATAAAGAAATTAACAAGACAAGTCGGACTTGAGGTAAGGGATCCGACCTCTCTCTTTCTTTTCAAGTACCCTCTTTTATGTCATTTCATTTATGATCCATGTTCATATATTGTAGGATGTTCTTTTATATTCACGATAAATTAATTTTTATTTTAATATGATTATATACCCCCTCTTATTCTCATCAATTCAATTTTTTAATTTTTAAGTGGCATCGTTAGGCTGCCGAATTTTCCGAAGGGATCCAACAACTCTCTTTCTTTTTAGGTACCCTCTTCTATGTAATTTCATTTATGATCCTTGTTATTATGTTTTAGGATGTTCTTTTATATTAACCATAATTTAATTTTTATTTTCATATGATGATATACCCCCTCTTACTCTCATCAATTCATTTTTTTAATTTTTAAGTGGCGTTGTTAGGCTGCCGAATTTTCGTAAGGGATCCTACTGCTCTCTTTATTTTTAAGTACTCTTATTATGTAACATACTTTAATATCCTATTTCTTGTGTTGAGAGATGTTATTTTAGATTCCTCATACTGTAAATTTTATTTTAATATTATTAGAGACACTATTTTATCTCACCAATCCATTTTTGGAAGTTTTATGTGGCGCCGTTAGGCTGCCGAATTTTCATAAGGGGATTTTCATCTCACTTTTTATTCTTGTGAGATTCATGCTACATTGGATACTATTTCCTTTTGTGTGGTGTATGTATTGAAAATTATTTTACTATTTGTATACCATACTCCCATTTATGAGTAGTTACATCTTCATTGTATGACCCTTCATTCATGGGGTGTACGTTTCGAAAGTTGCCCAAATCGGTAAGGGAACCTTTCACAATCCTCTTTTAAAAAGACTTATTTGTTTATGTCTTTTAATTTACTTATTTTAATGTTGGGATATGTTCTTATATATATTTATTCATGTAAATTTTATTTCCAAGTGATGAGATACCATTGTCTCTCTCATCAACAAATTTTATGAATTTTAAAGTGACACTGTTAGGTTGTCGAATTTTACAAAGGGACATTTTTAACCCAATTTCGATTTCATTGGGTTCAACATGTAGTGATTGAATATTTCATCCTTTTAATATGTGTGAATGACCTTTGATTGTTTTACACTTAATATCCACTTATATTGGGTGTATTTATATTTTTGACATAGAATTGTGAGATTGATTTAACCTTAATTTAAGGATACCTTCTTTATAATTGATTTCATCTCATTTTACATTTCTATTGAGACTTCATTGTTGTTATGAACCAGTTCACTATTTTATGGTGTACATACGGATTTTTGGAATATTAAATCATGATTCCTTTTATTCTCATGATATTATAATGTTTTGAATAAATTTTATTCCTCAATTATTATATTCAGGTGTCTCTCATTTTGTTAAAAACCCTTAACTAAAATATCCTTTTAAATGTTTTAATGTTTTATTCTTATAAATATTTCTCATTAATATCCATGTTTTCAAAATGGTTTTAAAGATTTATTTATATGGATATTAATTGATTAAAATTTTAAAAGATTCAAATTCTTATGGGACACTTTGATTTATAAATCTCTTTATTAAATTTTTTAAATGGTTTTGAAAATTGTTTTTAGAATGGATTCATTATTTAAATATCTTAAAATGTTATATTGTTATTGCAATGTGGGAATGTTATCTTTGCTTTATACTTATGTTATATTATATGATTATGTTATGGTTCTTGGGCATTGTTATGAAGACGGGTGGTTCCAGGATTAACTAAGGGTGGGTGAGCCCGATATAGCTCTCCAATGCATTGGGTAACATGAAGTGGTGAAACGTTAATGTTTCTCCGAAGATAATTAGGGAATATACTATGATGGGCATTACAAAAGTAACCATGAGTGTTAATCCCTACGTAATAATGTTATGAATGCCTCATGTTACCTTTATGCCTTATGATTTCTATTAAGTTATGCATAAATATTATGATTTCATGAGTAATGTTAAATTGCTTATGTTTTGTGAGTAAAGTATGATTTCATTGATTTCTATGTATATATGGACTAATGTTTTCTTTCCGTACTATTATAACCATTTCTGATATTTTTATGCTAATCCCATGTTTTTTAAATGTTTTCACAGGACATAAAGTTGAATAGGGTCAACTATGGGATCAAGGAAATGTTAGACTGTCTAAATCAAGGAACTATACATGACTCTTTTGATCAAGAGTTTTTATTTTTGTGAAACAAAAATGGAAGTTGAGTAGATGTGTCTACTATGTAATCTTTGAGATGTCATAGTTATGTCCTAATTCTCTAAAAATCTAAACCTGAAAAGATCCTCAATGTGAATTATTCATTTAATTTAATAATAAGTAATGTTTAAGGCCTGGACCTTATAAGTTCACTTTATTTCAACAATTATTGTAACAAAAATATTTCAAGATCATACTTTGGGATGTTATTCAACTTGTCCAAAAACATCTATGTTATAAATATGGAAGAAAAATTCATCAACCCTTTTTTTCTAATTAATCAAGTAACCATTACACCATAAATATCATCAATAAAAATTCCTAATATAAATATCTCTCTCTATGATCCATTATTTTTCTACATAGAGTGTCCACAAAGACAATACCACTCCTCATTTCATAATACATCACAATTTGAAGCTCATGAAAATACTCCACAAAATTCCTCTATCATAGATTCATGTCTCAATAAAAGAATATATGACACATTATCTTGTGATTCTTGTTCACAAAAACAAATATCAGTCACAATATATAATTACTCTAGTACTTCAATGCATAGACCAAAACTATTAACTCCAACTCATGTGTAGGTTATTTTCACTCAAGGGGTTGTAACTTGATATACCCATAAGACAATATTTAATACATAAATATTAGTATAGGAAATAATCTAATAGATTAAGATTAAACAAAAACCACATATCTAAACCAAGGATCTTGACATGTGGGGACCATAGTTGTTTCCAATATCCTATTAAACTCTAGGAAGGATTATTCATGATGATCTATAAATTAAAATTTCACCCCCTTCTTGTTCACCCTACTCATACCCCATATAAAATATGAGAATTATAAAATGAACCAATTATAGTACCTAATTAATCCAAAGAATCACCTAATCTCAAACATATTTGTTTGTTTTTTACATTACATAACAACCTCATCCTTGCTCATGTACAAAAAAATTATCACCTTAGAGATCAAATTCAAATGAAAGCGTACATTATGGATCCAATAGTTACACTTCAGTATCATGGAATCTAAATAATGTGCACAACATGTACACAAAAATAATTTCTAGGTGTCTGAAATTAATCTCTACGATTTTTGAGTTTATAAGAATTTCATAAATAACACCTTAGAGAATGAGTTTAGATATGGAATAAATTTTATGTTCAAGCTAGACATAAATAATTTCATCATGCTTTCCAACCCATATGGCATGAAACAATTCCCATATTATCTATATATACAAAAAAATGATGTCTTTTTAATATCCACTTGTAACCTAAAGATGATGTTATCATGTTCATAGGTCCATCTTATTGAGCAACAAGACTCCCATCGACTAATCAAACATTTCATTGATCCCATGAAAGGGTATTTATTCTTCATGGTCACCTGTTTTATCATTGTATACCTTACATAAACCCATAAAATACAATCCAGATTCTTTGAAAATGATATCTGATCACCCCAGGGATAAGTTGTCAATTTGATAAAACCCTTCACCTATAAATCCTCATGTTGTACCTTGAGGTTGTTCAACTCATCCGACTACATAATATATGAAGGTACTACTATATATTTTTCCCCTAAAAAAAGTATTCTCTCACTATAATTAATAATACAATGGGTATATCTTAATAAATCTTTAAGTTATACACCTTGAAATGGTTTCACTACTTAACAAAAAGAAAAGGGTGTTATTACATGATCTTCCAAAACAGTAATGTAGCCACTTTTGATGTCATATCTCCAATATAAAATAAGTCATTTAAAAATATTTCTAATCAAAAATCTATTACACCGGTTATCACAAAAATATTAGCAATGTTCATAGTAATGGGTACTTATCTCTAGTAGCACTTGATGTGTGCTTGATAATGATTTATCTTGTCCATGTAAATGATATAATTTAAACTACACATCATTAAGATCATAATTCCTTATATAATCCAATAACTAGAATCTACAATAGGATATTTTAGGCCTCTAAATAGAGGATCCAATTTCTTCACCTAGGGTGTATTAAGATATTGCATCTCCAATGTGAAATTAACTATTATGTCATAAAGTGAAAATAAATGAAAATATATTAAAAATGGGAATATATTAAATCAATTAAGTTAGAATATAGAAAAAATGTGATATAGACTATACATCAAACAGATGATGGCCCCACATCCATGCAAGCTAGAACCTAGTTCATTGAATATAATATGTCTACCTCATCTACACAAGCCTACAATTGAAGAGCATAACGTTCATTGGTCAATGATGTATGTAAGTTAGAGTTTTATATTGATTGTCAGGACTATACATCAAACATATGATGGACCCTTGTCCTTCTAGATAGAACCAAGTCCATTGAATATACTATGCCTACCTCATCTCCACAAGCATACAATTGAGGAGCATAACATTCATGCGTCAATGATATATGTAATTTGGAATTTTATATTGATGATCATGTCTGTACCCCTAGTTCAAAGTCATTATATGTATTTCTCACCAATAATAAAATCTCAGAGATCCCTAATATAAAATTGTTGAAAATTTCTAATCATTTCAAATATATGATACATAATCTAAAGTCATAATAAAAAACAATAAACAATTCCAACTCTATTCATAGTAAAATCATGTGGGATGTGTGCTTCTCACAAATGGGGATGAATAATCTCTTCGATGTTCTGATTGACTGCCATTATCATTTTAAACCCCTTCTACCTTCGTCTTCGTGCCACCAAAAGAGTCACTAGAAATAACACTAGATAATCCATTCAATACTCCATTGAATGATTAAGTAAAATATTCATAATTTTTATATTTATGACCCTTCTCAATCATTAAGGCCTTACAAAGATCCCCTAGAAATAATATTAACACAATTTTATTAAAAATATATATCAAATCCAATAGAAGGACAATATAAATCATTCAATCCCTCTACAATCTTCCCCAACCTAAAAAGGATCACAACAAAAAAACACTATGAAAGGATTACATTATAGAGATAATTACATCAGTCTCTATAGAGGATTGATAGAATACTATGCAATGTTTGAATTTCTTGTACATGAAAAGGACTCTGTATATAATATAATCATGAATGAAGAACAAGTAAAACCATCATGTCTTCTCACTTTGTTCATGTCACCCAACAACCTCCTAGAAAGTTTATAATGCATAAAATCAATCTTTATTACACATAAATCCCCCCAAAATATGTCTAATAAATCAATTATATCATTAATGAAATAAATAAATTCCTTGTCATTCATAGGGTATCTAGTTCCCTAAATGGATGTAGTATGGTGAACCATATAGTATGGTCATAACATACATTGGTTCTAGGACACCTCCTCATTAAACAAGCCCTATGTGGAGGATTCCTGGATATCTAGGTCCCTCTTCATGAAATACTTGATATTGTATTGGGTCTTGCTCAACTGTAATACTCTCTCACTCTTGTGGTGTAATAGGATATTCCTCCATATTGGGAGAATTATCACCTACATCTATTATTGGTCACGCCAAACATTTTTTGGGTAATATGATCACTAATTCCAAACATGTTATTAGATCATGTTTAAAAAAATACATTGTATAAAATCCTAAGAATTACTTAGGCACACATAAGGTATTTCTAAGGAAATGATATCTTAAGAGGTATATTTCCACAAGAATGTATAAACCTCCTATTACAACCCAGGTATAAATACATGTTCTTCATATATTCAGTTTAGTCATAGTCATATACATTAAATATATCCATGATAATTTTCAAATTATCTTGATTCTAGTGTTGTGTGGCGTAGAATCACATATCACAGATCATGACATTTAGATAAAAGGACAACCATTCATAACAGTAAATAAGTATATATTTGAAATGTGATACAATGTGCCAAGTCATGATACATAACAACATCCAAACTCTACAAAGTATAATAGCACAACATACTCATGATTTTCATGAAAATGTATAACCACAACATTATTAGACTTCATGTCATCAGTAACACAGAGAAGTGTCACATAAGAGTTGGAAGGTAACCTACATAGGTCACCTACCTTATTTCCACATTAGTTATATCTTTTGTACCTTTACATAAGATTTTTTAATTATAATATAATGGAAAACCATCCATTGATATTACATTGTAATGTCCTAATTTCAATCACTTTTTCTAGGAATAATTTATACTAATATAATGTGTACCTCCCTATATAAAATAATTTTTTAACTTATAGTGAGGGTCTACATGTCATTAGTAGGGAGAATATTCCCTCATTATTAAATTTTTTAGATTATAAATATATGAATAAATTATTTATAACAAAAAATTCATAGTATAAATGTATTATAATAATTATATAATAGAGGGGAAGGTAGGTATCTCAGTAAATACATGTAATAAACAAAGGAACCCCATAGTGGATAGTCAAAAAGAGTGTAATAAATTATAAGATTGTATGTAAAGACACTATGATAAAAATATAGAGTCAATCCTGAGAGCACATCCAAACTGTAATCTCTATATCATAATATCAATGTCACACTTCCATTTCCCATTCTTGAATACAAGATAATTATGTCTACATGGGCATTAAAATGTCATTTAAATGTGTGATTATAATCCTATTGGGGCCCCACCAATGTATCATTAATATTTTTTCACATGAGTAAATGTGGTATTATATGATAATTGAAAAAAACCAAATAAAACAACAACCAATAATATGTTAAGAAGTCATGTTATTACAAAACCTCCATAAACCCCAACCATAACAACATAGGATATATACATGAATAAAAATATAAACTTCGATTCTGATCATGTGTTGACCATAGGAACACCTCACATTTCATAGAGAAATCATAATTCCAATGACTCCCATTTTGGACAACGAGGTAATCAATCCCTATATCTATCATGGGTTAGGAGAAAAGGCCCTTGTATTATTTTTTTTCTCAGTTCAAGAAATAGGGTATCCATTACCCTTCCCCATGTCTACATCTATAATTTTTTTCATTTCATGTTCCACATCCTCCCACAGTTAGGGTTTTCCATTCCAAAAAAAATTCAATTAAATTTTTTTACAAGAATAAAAACCTAAAAAGTCCATACATTCATAAACATATATTAATTACACATTAGTTAATATGATAACATCTCATGTATGAGTATAATTATCTAAAACCTCATGAACACACAAACACATTTTACTAAAATAGATCATGAGCCACATCGTCTACACATGATGGTATATATGAAAAATATCAAACAATATTTCAAATGTCTATACACTCAAACACAAATTTGATCTATACAAAACATGTGTATCATGATCCACAGACACACACACACACATATACAATCAAACGTAATCATGGGTATAAATTCACAAAATCCCATACTATTATATCTTTACTATAACCATAAAAAAGGTATCAATAAGTTAATGGGAATTCTCTATCAACAAAAAAAACAAAAAAGTTAATACTTGTTTTTATTTGATTCCTAAATAATTCTCACACACCAACTAGATCAAATACAGATTCTATGGTTACCTAGAAATGAATCCAATTAGAGATGATGAAGGATCTAGAATATGAAAAAAGAATGGAATCCTGGTAAGTTGGTATAACCCTATCACATACCTAAGGATAAAAATATTAAATTTTGGATCAAGGTCTTCTCATGGAGGGTAACGTATAAATCGTATAAAACATACTTGAAGAATTATTTTGAGATTATAATGACCCTATTTTAACATTAACAATACCCAAAATAACTAAATCACCATCAGTAGATGGTTAGAGAATAAATATTATCCAATAATTTATGATATTTTCTTAAAGATAATGTATGGATCCAAATAAATCACAACATGATGCGGATAAATCATTAATAATTAAATGAGAAAATAAATGGGTACTAATAATCCTTCATTAATGATCACACTTGTTTCCCCATCAAAATTATTCAAACTCACAAAGATATTTAACAAGTTTTTATATTAAAAAAATATCAAATGACAATGACCATGGTCTGTTGACATCCAAAACACCCATGGAATCATCAATAAAGCTACTCTTAAGATATCTAACATAGTATGACATAATGGAAGATATGAATATCTATGGCCGTGTTGGATACACTAAGCCTTCTACCATGATGTGGTAAGGCCAACTAGTTATGGTCTAAATGAATAATGTGGGTGATCCATGATCAACACCGCACCTTACATTTCTTGTTCATCTTACCCATTTCATTGTTAAAGGTTCTAGAATAATTCATCCCACAACACAACATGGTATTTCAGGATTTGTTCCCTAAAATTCTTAAAACCAATATTTTAACAACCGATAATCTGTAAAAAGTTCTCACCTAAATTATATTTTCAGTTTATTCATAATTATATTCCTTTTAAAAAATATAATTTTACTCTATTGAATTGAATGAACATTAATGATGAATTATAGATCACTCCAAAAAACAAAATCAGGTGAAGGAGTCATCCCAATAATGTAAATTAGTTAAATGATCTATCACCAAGATATCCCATCCATGGGAGTGACCCACCACCAATTCAATTTCAACAAAGAAGGAGTAATATTGTGTTGAATGATATATAAAAAACTTATGTGGAATTTAAACAAATAATAAAATGTTTATGATTATTAAAAAACTATAATTTCCCAAAAAATTGTGTGGAATATGCATCACCAGTTCCAATTGTATGGTTTGATGACGTACCAACACCGTCAACATTTTGGTCGATGATGCACCACCATCTTCAATATCTATGTAGTTGAAACGCCACTAATGATAATCATAAGGACAAATATTCATGACAAAGATAACTCCATATTATTGGATGATATTGTACTAGTATTACATTATAAATGGATGATTTACCACAATTATCAATCTCAATAGTGACTGATGTGACTCAATTAAATTGGAAAAAATTAATGAGGTACAACTGATAAATTAACATTATTGTGAATCATTTCTCATGGATTATTTTTGGATGGGTGATATGATACAAATAATCATAAGATTGATGTTGTACCACTAGGATGTCTCATTAGGATGACTATTTACAACATCTATATAAAGGGTGGATGATTATCCCATTATACATTTTCATAGTAACCCATTCTTCATGTTCATGAACTAATTATTCATTTAATACAATAATTTTCATGCACCGAAACCATTAACCTACTCAGATTCAAATTTCATTACAATCCCATCAATTTCATATTGAATTATCAAGCAAACTCAAACCATGAAATGTTCTAGGACACCATACACAACTCCAAAGGTCATGTAAAATGTATTTTTAACCATCCTCTAACCAAAATAATAGTGCCACATTATAACCCATGTGAATAATGGTCGTCAGAGACCATGGTGTCAATGTACATCACATAATAAACCACTCTCATGTAAAATAGACTAAATTTATAATATAGAAGTATATAATTTAATTAAATTTATATTCTAATAAATGCATGAAAACTATAACATCCCATGTTTCATATGA
Organism: Viscum album; assembly: GCA_963277665.1. Lineage (NCBI taxonomy): Eukaryota > Viridiplantae > Streptophyta > Magnoliopsida > Santalales > Viscaceae > Viscum > Viscum album. The sequence goes on from OY728165.1 coordinate 1,937,469,434, forward strand.
CATATTTCTAATGTGTAATTTCCAATTGAAAATAAAGGGATATTCTAACTAGGACTATTAGGGTCATAATCATTGAAAACCACTTGCCTTTTAAACCTTAATCATTGGAAAATGATAAATATTACGTAACCCCAAAGTAGGTATTATTTGATGATACATAAGGATATATCTATGGAATTCAATAATATATGAAATACATGTATTTAGGTCATCAGAGGAACTCCCCTGTGATGGATAACACTCCAATATGAGCCAGAACATAGAGGAACTATAGAGATTTGGGGAAAACCAAGATAGGGAATTACGATATGGTTATAACCATCCCATGGGATGAATAATAAGGGTAAACATTATTTAAAATCAATTAAAAACAATTTAAATCAGGTGAGGTAAAATATTAAAATCTTTAACTATATTCGATTGGTACAATATGGGACCTCCACAAGACCACCCACTGACTATTGATATTCTTTATGACTATCAATAGAGTCTTAATGGATATTTAAGTAACCACATCCATACCCATTATAACTCCAGTGATATCTCTCAAAAAATATGTTATGAAATTAAAATATTTTAATTTTTCCATCACTCAAACTATTTTTTCAAAACATGATCCTTAAAAACCCTGGATGAAAAAAATACATAAAATAATTAAAAATTCATTATGGGTTAAAAATTTAAATTAAATTTAAATCTCATACTAATATGTCATGATATAATATGGGATGTCTAAATTTTTTAGTGTTACATTATAAATATTTTGAAAAAAAGATTTTTATGAAAAAATGGATGTTAATGGAAGGTTAGGAATTATAAAACCATAATAGATTTGGTTGTTGGTAAACACATTAACATGTATTCCAATTTGTTAGTGGTTTTTAGGGATTCATAAATTTTATTATACATCCATTTATATTGATACCATGTTCCTTTATGTGATAATTAATGGTTTTTGGAGTCATGAATCATAATAATAATGAGTGACTATGATTTGAAATATTGTGAAACTTATAAATATAATAATTATGTGGTATTTTTAAATTTAGATCCAATCGAATAAAATTAAATTTATGTGTAGTGTATTTATAAAGATATTTTTTGACACCTATACGGTTGATGTGGTCATTATTTAGTGATTTTAGAGTAGGGGTTATTTATATTATGTTATTTTGTAATGGTGTAGTTTTTGTGTGAGAATCACATCACACTTTTCAAGGATTATAATACATAAGGTACATAGTTCTAATGTCATGTATCTTGATTTTAGTGATTAATAATTTATTAATGCTTTAGTTGGAATTTAGGAATTAAAAGTTCAAGCGCATTATATTTTTCTAATTAAGGGGTATAATTTAATTTTCAGTCATAGATTTTATTTTGGGGGTTTGTTGAAGAAATATTTAGTGTTTTGGATTCATTTTATGGTTTAGTATAAGTATTGGTTGTTTGTGAATTCTTGGAGGTGGTGTTTCCTAAAATTTAGAACTATATGTGACAATAGATTCTCGGTAGTGGATCCCTAATTACCTGTTTAACAATGAATATTTATTTTTATCCTAGAGGTTTGACTAGGTACGTGATTGAATATATAAATTAACCTATATTATATATACCCAATTATAACATACATAGAAATTACTTATTTTCAATGAATTTTTCAAGTATCTCTAAAATAAACATTTTTAAAAACTATAAATGTTTAGTGAACCTGGATAAAATATAAATAAATATATTATTTAATTAAAATTATAATTATTTTATATATATTAACTTATATAGGGTATCATTATAGAATAATCATACATAGTCACCATCTTTAAAAGTTGTAGAAAAATTAATACATATGAAATTATGAGCATAAATTGTAAGTAAGGGTAAATATGGGAGATATCAGACATTGATCTTATAAAATATTATAATGGGAATAAGGGTATGAAAAAAAACTATTATCAATATATATTCATAAAAATAATTCATTATTCAGAATCATGATTCACGGAATAAAACAATATCATGCCATAAGATTGGAGAATCAGAAAAAATAAATAATGATAAATGATTTCAAATTGTAAGAACATTAAGATTTCATAAGATTTTTGTCAAATTATTGGAATAAGAACCATATCATATATAATGGTTAACTACTAATATGAAAATATCATATTTTATAAAAAATCCCTATATGTTTCCCATATCATAGAGGATTATGAATCACCTCATGTTTCGAATATCATAGTTGATTATTCATCCCTCTCTATTTTTTATTGTGGATCAAGCCCATAAAATTGTTTTCAAAGATTATCACATGAGATGCAAGGATTTAAAATTTTCATTGATTTTATATAACATACCCATCCTAAGGAAATCCACACATATATGTTCCATAATATAATTAAAAAATTGTCCATTTCATCATTACATAATACATGAAATCATCATAATTAAATACCATCCTAATAATGATCAATGGTGGTAACATTGAATATAATACCAAATAAATGATTATTATTATTAAAATATGTTTTCATAGATAAAAACACCATTATAAAATCTTCATAAAGTTAATTTAGGAAGATACATTTTACATTTTGAAATTAATTATTTAGAAAATAAAAATTTAAAAATTATTATGATACAAAATTCATTACAAACAAATAAACAAAGAATTAATTGAATATTCAAAATAATAAATTATCATGAATAATGTTTTTACATATTTTTAAAAGATAACATTATTGTCAAAATTGTCAAATTTTTTTCAAAAGACTCGTTTAAAAAAATTCTAGAAAAAATAAATTTTCAAGATCTTAAAATAAAATCAAAGAGTGAAATTGTGACCCTTGAAATATAATCACGAATATGTATTAAATTTAATTATATATATTTAAAGATTAAGAAAATTAATGAAAAAGTACTTGGACCAAAATGAAAATACAACCAACTTTTAATTAAAAAAAATTATTGATAAATTGAAATATAGAGTTGATGAAAATGATAGAAATATGTAAAAATCCAATAATAACAGTATGATATGAAAATGATTCATTTTTTATGTATACTAACCACATAATTTCTTTATATGGAAATCTATCATGTGAAAATATCATAATGAAATGATGTTGTAACCTCAGCCTTACAACTTCATTTAAATTTGGATCAAAGTATTAATTATATAGAATCATCGATGGATTTCAAAATAACTATAATTTCAATAAAAAATAATTATAAATGTAATTCATTGGAATTTTATATCATAAAATATATAATTTACATATAACATCTTTTCACCCTCTTATTAATAATACATTATTAAATTTTATTTTTTGTGTCACAACTGCCCTATTTTTCAGGCATGTTTTGATTCGACAGTCCCGATCATTTCAATTTTTTCGGGGTTCTGTAATATCTAAATTATTAAATATTTCATTTTTATGATATTTAATAAATATATTAACATTTATAACTCATCATATAACTCATTTATGAAACGTTCATTACATCACATTATAGAGATAATAAATCATTTTTATATTTGAGTGATCGTTCCACATTTCTATGGATGGAATAAATTAAAATAAAATAATAATTAAACATTAAAAAACCATAATAGAATCATAAATATCATATATTTATTTATATATTCCATTAATCCATAATTTTTATTATCAATAGGAAGTGGTTCTCAAAAATAAAACACGTTGCTTTGTGGAGGTGGTAGTCCATACCCCCATATGAGTGATGTTTTCGTTTCCAATTGGAAATAAATGAGGTGTATAATGAGTGTTACATCCTTGTAATAAAAATTAATTAGATTTCATATACTAATGTAAATACTTTTTTTTAAGGGAACGTTTTGATTTAGAGGTGTTAGAAGAATAAAAATAAATGAAAGTGCATGGTTAAGAGAAAAAAATATATATTGAGAAAGATTATTTTTGTTACACTCTAATCAATGAAAATATGGGTTTTTCACAAAACCTAACCACTAGTAAATGGGTAAGAAATCTAGTATTGTATGTTCCTATGTCTTGGAAAATATAAAATGTTAAATATTATAAAATATTGTAGATGATTAAATTCCCATTTGTCTGTCAGGAGAGGAGAACCCATAGAATAAATAAATTATTAAAATTAAATAAATTAATTATATTATTCATGTGGAAGGAAATTGATATATTTTGAATATAGGATTTGGATTAGTAAAAATAATTTCATATAATAAAATATAAAGATTTTGTTTTTATTTTTTTTAAATTATCTCTTAGTTTTAAACCCCTCTCAAACCCATTTAATGATTAGCACGATATCAATGTGTTTCTCAATTTAGGGGTCATGAGAGATACTGTAAAATGAAATATTCCCCATGAGTTAAAGTTTGATGAAATTATAGGACATATAATCATACAATTTCAAATGATAATATGTTTATGAATATTAATGAATTTAAGACAAATATTATTTAACATAACATAATTTTTAATTATTTTCTAGGACTATTCATATATTTTCATGTTAAATACAAAAAGATAGATCTATATTTTATATAAAATATTTTAAAAGAGCCTTAATATGTGATAATTTATTAAATATATAATGAACTAAATGAATCATCCAAAATGAATTACATTAAATATTTTTTAAAATAATTTATTGATTTTTTTCTATCACTTGATGATGCACTTTATAAATGTTTCATAAGAATATAATAAAATGATGATATAACTAAAAAATAAAAGAATAATGATGATACAATAAATTCATTAAAAATATAGATAAAATTTATAACAAAAATTAACATATTTTATTCCAATGAAAAAGTAATAGAGTTATTAAAACAATGAGAGTAACATATTTCATTTATTCATCACTTTAAACTATATTGATTTCGTTACCAGTAAATGAAAATAAATATTATGGTCAAAATATACCTATTAAATAAAATATATTCCCGTTTTTTAATATTTCTAGGCCTTATCCCATTATTTTAAACATTTTTTACCCATTTCATCCTTACTCAGGTGAACAATATTTACCATAGATACTATTCCTAGTGACTAGAAAATGAGCATATTTACCAAATTCTAACCACCTAACTAAAAATATGGAATATATTTTTAATTATTAAATATCTATATATGACATAAATAAATTTTAATATAAATTCATTGATATCAATGGAAAAAAGCTATATGATAAATGTGTATATAATATTAAAAAAACCATTATTCAAAAATCTAGTATAATACTTACTACGATATATTTATTTAAATAATATATAATTAAATAATAATTATACTAGAAAAAAAATTAATTTTTTTTTGTTCTTTTAAGTTACTTTATATAATGAAAAAAAGATTGTTTTACAAAAAAATTATTTTTAGATATTCATTGAAAAATAATTATTATAATAAAAATCCAGAAAATCACCTAAATATAATATTTAGATGAAAATTTAAAAATGTATAATAATTACATATAACTAAATTAATATTAATAGTTGAATTTAATTATATTTATTGTGAGAAAATTAAATAAAAACCATTAATGAAGAAAACATATTTTGGAGGCATAAAATGACAATACTAAAAATTGAGTACATATTTATTATGAATTAATATACAAATTTACATTATGTTAAACCATTATAATGATTTTTCATAATTTTTATATCCCCATTTACACTACCAATTTAATGTCTTGGTTTTCATGGTCATAATTAATTAATAATATTTTATAGTACATCACAGTTTTCTTAAATATCAGTGATTCATGTAAAGAAAGCTATCGAATATTGTACTATTATAAGAAAATTTTCATTATATTAAGTTATTCCCCCTTTAATTAAATTGTTCCCTAGAATTTTTACATTATTAATAAAGGGTTCAATATGTCCTAATACCATTATTGGAAAACAACATCATACAAATGAATGATAAAACACCCTTTGAAAATTGAATGTGGGAAACCAAAGGGTTACTTGGCAAAACCCATAATTGGGTACACAAATATAAATAATATTACAATGATGTAAAATTATGGGCATGGTAGAGAAAACATCCAAGGAAAATAAATAGTGATAGTGACCTTGAGCATGAGAGGGTTTTTTACCATAATATCATAAATCATTAAGGGATTAAATCAATTTATAACAAAACCTATTAAAAAGAAAATAATTTTCTTTAAAAATTATTTCCTAGGTGTTTAGGAATTATTTTATTATAAATATATTGTACAGGATAAAATATATATACTTTATTTATCCCTATTTTTTAATACCAATTTCATCAATTCGAAATTCCTGAATCACTTTCACTTATACCTCATCACTTACTCCATGAAATGAATATTCTAGATGAATTTTTCTTATAATTATCAAACAAGAGAACAATTTTAATGGATTAAAATACCCAAAATGAAAGATATTTCATTCCTCCAATATTTATATATTTTATAAAACAAATATAGTTAGCTTATATTATCCAATGGGAATAAATCTACATACACCATTCTACAAAATATTCACAATAACATTCAAAGATAATGATAAATCATTCCATTAAGAACTAACCTTAAAAAACATAAGAATATTCTTTTCCCAAATTTAAACCCAATTATTATAAATATTTTATAACATATTCTTATATGTTCAGCATAACATTTATTTCCAAATTATACAATTCACTAGTAATTTCACATATGCAAATTTCGTATAGAATACACAAATAGTCCATACATTATCCATAATTTCTATAAATATGATAAATCATCATAAACCCAAAATAATATCATATATTCTTATAGAAATTAACTCCATAAAACTACCCAATTTATATTATCAATATAAAATTTTTATTCATCCTAGCTAAAAATTATTATGTCAACAACAAACTTCCAATAGTGATTATAAATCCTTAAATCATCTATTTTCAAAAACCATCACCTTTCAACTAAATAAAATTTTTTGTTTATCATTACTATACAAAATATGCTTGAAAGTCCATAATGTGAATTTAAAGTATAAAAAACCATTGATGGTTCATTATTCTTCTTTGAAAAACACGATTGATAAAACCCTTATAAACAATATTTTCTAATTAAAATATATAAACACATTAATCATTATACATAAATGATTGACATAGAATAAGACCTTACTTTTTTTAAGAGATATACAATAGATTTGGGAACTAAATTTCACAATTTGCATGTTTCCCACACATAATACATTAAACTATAAATGGTACCATATGATGGAAATTATTTTCCTACATCATACTCTTCTTTTTTAATGGGAAATTACATTCTATATATCTGTCTTTTATACACCTAAAACTTGTTCTCATTAAATTGAGACATTTCCTTGGTCAGTTCTTCCCACATTATTTACATGTATGAAGCAAAATCTACATTCCTCTATGGTCTGGAAAAATAAATAATTTATCAAATTTTTTTTTAATAAGAAATTAATATTGTCTCAAATAGATAATTGTATACCAAGGAATTTTGTTATGAATAATATAAAATTTTCACTTTCCATCACTCCATTCAATTGTTTTCTCCAAATGAATATAATACCATTATATATTATATTTATCATTAACATGAAAACTATTCATTTCGTACATTTAATAAAACTCAAAAACATAGTGTGACTAACAATCATCATAGATAGAAACCATATATTCATAAAAAAACTAATAGGTTGTATAAATCATGATTCATTCTTTTTGAACATTGACACCATATTTTTAATCTTGTTCATTCATTGTCATACTATATTTAATATCTTCATACTGGTTTACAAGGTAAAATTGAATTAACCCTACCATGTCCTCTGTGTGTGTGTCTCTGACTATGTATTCATAGTCCCACTCATCCTACTCTAATGATTATTGAGTTAATACCCAAAATTACTCTTTTGGAGTTGTTGAAAATAATTTCATATATACCACTAATGCATTAAAATTCTAGTATACAGGTAATGATATATTTTCTTTGAAAACTAAAAAATCAATAATTTACCAATGATTTTGGATGTAACCCTATACATGGACATACCACAAAGTTTTTCCTTTAAATTATCTAATTATACTTTCAAAATTAACTTAAATCATCTCAATTTACAACTATTTAAACCTATGAATATCATATATATATATATAGATATTATTTCTTGTAAATGAATATTCAATGTATCCCCCAAATAAACATGATAAGGATCCATAAAGGTTTAGTGTTCTTGGATTCTATATAGATAAAAACTTATTTATATAAAAACTTGATCATCGATATTTCTTTATTAACATTAGATACCCTTATTTACTAAACATATATTGTAACCTACTCCATAACCTATGAAAAAAATTAAAACATAAGAAAGGTCAGCCTAGATGATCATTAAGGGTAGACTTGGGAGATATCAGTATATGACTATATAAATTCAGATAATTTTAATAAGGGTATGATAAAATTTTATTATCAATAGATTAAAATATTCAACAATCCATTGATAGAAATCATAATTCATGGAATAAAACATTAGCATGTCATAATATTGTTGAATCATTAAAACATCAATCATCAGCTATGAGTCAAAATAAAATGAATATAAAGGTGTCATAATATTTTTGGACCATCATGGTCATGGAAACCATATCATATTCAAAGGTTATCTATCAATTCCATCAAATCATAGTGGATAAATAATCATCACCTCTTTTGAAAATCAAATTTGATTATGAATCACCACCTCTCTCTCAAATTATAATATAACTAGTATATCTACCTATTATCAAGAGAAGATTGAGAAGAGAAACTTCAAAAAATTATGAGGTTAATTCAAGATCCTTTCTAGATCATAGATATCATTGGAAGAGTATGATTATCCCATATCCACCAGCGTTTTGGGATGATCCATCTTCATCTACATCGAATCCTTCGGTAGTTCTGTCCTCACCTTGTCAAGATTTAGTTTCATCTAACCCTTTCAACGGCCTCTATCCTCTTACTAGTATATTTCTCTACCCTTGATGATATTTTATTTCCATCCATTGATCTTTATGTTTCCACTTCCTTATTCCTCCTGTTATCCATGTATTTCCCTTAATGAGATGGATTCAGAGGATGCCTATGTTCATAACATATAGATCTACCCCCTAGTCACTAACTCACATCACACGCAGTTGAATGCGCTCTCTCTAGAAACCCCTTCCATGGATATCCTCTCTTATATTTCTAATATTTTGGTGCCAAAAACCCATTCTACTACCTATAAGAACAAAAAATCCCCAATCGTATTTCTGACTAGATCCAAATCAAAGTTCACTACTTCATCCAAATACGCAAATAAATCTCAAGGCCATGAGTCTAGGGCCAATTCAAAATATCTATTCCCTCAATGGTTATTTTTATCACCTAGAATGCCTACAGTTTCAGATATTAAGAAAAATTGGATTTCATATCCAATGATTTTTTTCACTTTGTTTCTCTGGTTGGAGTTCTTGAACACAATAATGAACCTTCAAGAGTCTAATATATTTTTCACCACTTTAGAACACATGGTTTCATCAATGGTTTCTAAATGAATTATCAAATATATATATTTGGGAAAATTAATAATTCAGTTGAATTTATATCTGTTTCAAATCAATCCATCAATATCAAACTATCTATGGGAGATAGTGAGATCCTTCTTTCAGTTTTTTATTCTATATTTGATTTTCAAGATAGGGAATCTATGTGGTGTGATTTGATGTCTCTAAACCTAGGAAATTATCCTTATATATTTGGATAGTACTTCACCATCATGACCTATCCTATGATGAAAAAATGATTTGATCCCTTTCCTATAAGATCATGTCACGATATCGTGTCCTTCTTAGATAGAAATTCTCTCCTGTCTATTGGATTTTTATGGGATCCATTTACTTGGTGCAATAATCACCCCTATAATCATCTCTCTTAGAGCTTTCTTAATATATATATTGTGAATGATGTAGGTGATTATTTATTCTCGAACATGAAATTCACCCATTTAGTTCATGTTATTTCAAACATTCTCCTATTTTTATTCCATACAGGCCATAAGAACATTGGGGATTTCTTTCATTTCTCCTCTTAATTGGTTGATAGTCCATATTTTTTCAATGTTGTGAGAGACTATTTGGACCATTCTTTTATAGTTAACCCCTTGATATATTTTCATAATAATCTTCAAAATCTCAAATATCATCTTTGGTCATGGGATAGGATTCTTCCCTCTAGGGGCCAAGATTTTTAAGACATGAACATAGACATTCAAAGACTAGAATCGAGTCTAGAGAACTATTGGAAGAATGATGTTTTTATTGATTTGATATTCATAAAATATTCTTTAAAAACTCAATTGTTGAAATAGGAATAGGTTCCTTATGAGAAATAAAAGTCAAATGGCATCTGGAGGGCGAAAAATTTTGGCACACGGTCATGCTTTTCATAATGAAAAACATAGGCAGTGATATCCTAAATAACAGATGGAAGACAGAGATTATTCTAATGATAGATGAGTTTTGGGATTATAAAATATACCCACATCAAAACTCTTCTAGAATCCCTTAACCCATGCATGGAGTGTGGTTATCTAAGCAGTCCTTCTATCCTTTTTTATCTTATTCTATGTGCTGTGATCAGTCAAATGAATGAGGTTGTGAAGGCTATTCCAGATGAGGAAGAAATTCAGAAGATGATTTGGTCAACTAACCCTATAAGTGAACCCAGAACTAATGCTTTCTGGGCTTCTTTATACAGGATCATTTCGGATGCTACGAAGAGAAGCCTTTTCTATGTGGTTCAAGATTTTTTCACTCATGAAAATATTCATTGAGAGGATTGAGCTACTATGTTTTTCTTGTCCCCAAGGATAGATACCACTAATCATTACATCACTATCATGATATTAGATTGTGTAATGTTATATATATATCTTTTCTATAATACTTAATAATAGGCTCACACCCTTCATCATTGTTTGGGTGGCTGAGGAAGAACATGGCTTTGTGAAAGGAATTTCTACCAAAGGGGCTATTGCCTTGGCCCATGGAATTATAACTAACATCAACCTTAATACCTTGGGTATAAATGTGGTTATTAAATTATTAATGACAAAATATTATGAGAGATTTGAGTTGACACTTATCAAAAGGGTCCTTGAATGTAAGGTTCTTTTAGTGTACATGATTGATCTCATTGTCTATTGTTTCCTCTCCACATGGATGGCCACTACTTTTATGGGATAATAGTATGGTTTTATCAAATATTTTAAAGGATTGAGATAAATATATTCCTTTATCCCCTACCATTTTACCATTTCTCAAGATGTCCTCAGCCGGTATTTTAACCATTTCAAGGAGATGGGCGAGGTTAATTCATTTTACAACAACTATCTGGTTGGGGGTATCTATAGTATCATATATGAACATGAAACTTGTTTTTTGAATGGGAGTAGAAGATCTTTATAAGTGGTTAATTATGCACTATTGGTTTGTTGATATTGAATTGTAATATGGTCAACCACATGAAAAGTTATTTATTTATTCCAAACTTAAATCTTGTAGATATGGATAAGGGATATGAATCTAGTTTGGGTATGAGAAAAGGGTATTGTCCCATGAATTATTTTTTTCCCTATTTCCCACAACCCTCTTCTCATTATAAATTTTTATATCATTGTTGAAGAAATCATGGGTCACATTATTAATTGAAAGATTATATTATTCCCATATGGAGGATAGATATACTTGGTAAACTCTACGCTCTCTTCAATCCCCATGAATATTTTTTCCACCTTGACAGTTCTGAAAAAGGTAATTTCCAATATTGACTGTACTCTAATTAGTTTTTTATGGGATGGCTACTTGCATGGTAAGACACATTGGTCCTCCTGGATAAATCTTTCTAAACCCATTAATGAGGGAGGGTATCAATCTAATGGAAATCTCTAGTAGTATGTATTTATTTCATGCCTAACTAGCTTGGGAGCTTCATTAGTAGATGTAAGAACCCGGATATTTGTTTCAGGTATGTCTTTCCTTTTCTGGAGTTTTGTGATTTTTTTAGATTTTCTGGAAAATTTCAATGTTCATGCCGTGTACTTTCTGAGTAAACACCGTGTAGTCTTCTCCGGCTTGAAGCCATGTGCTGGCCGTGCCCGGGCCACACCCAAGGTGTGTAGGGGTGACGTGCAGGTCGTTTTTGGTGGAGTACGGAAAAACCAACTACACACCGTGTAAATTAAAAATACATGCAATGTACTTTTAATTTTTTCACTAAATGGACCGGGGTCACGCCTCATCGCGTTAGTTGTCTTCTTCTAGGCCTGATGCGTTCGAGAGTGACCCGTATGACCCAATCTTCCCCGAGATCCCACCTCTCCATCTGATCTCTGATTCGAGCACAGTCGATTGCGTTGGAAGCGCAGCGGTGAGTTCTTCCTTCTTCTTTAACCTTTTTTTCCAATTATTCATCCTTCTTAGGTTATCTAAGGTTGAAATTTTTGTGTGTTTTCTCAGATCTATGATTTTCTAGGGAGAATCGGCTATCTTGGTTCAAGTATATCGATCTCCTTGTATCGAGGTAGGTGGTTTGTGCCTTACCATTCAAAGTCTTTGAGTTTATGTGAAAATTTACACCGTTACCCGTGAATGGGGTATCACGTGTTTACCTTTTTTCCCTTATTGATTTCCTTCCATCCATGTATGCTTTTGTAGAGGTAATTTGACCATGTTTGGGGATAATTTACTGTGATTGGATGTGTTTTCCCTTGCTTTGTTCTGTTTATGACATTTGGGTCTCGTTTGCCTTTGGCTGCTACACTTGTTTTCATGCCTTGCGATTATATGTTGAAGTGGAATTCATCACATGATTGTTTCCTAATAGACTGCTTAGCTAGGTAGCTCTATAGGTGTACTTTTATTAGCCAAGTATCTCTATAGGTGTACTTTGGCCTTATAGCATTATTATTCACAGACTGGAACGGGTCTGAGAGGACCTCGTGCTATAGACTATAAGAGATAGACCTAGTGAGCTTCCAAGAGAGTCTTATACATTATAGACTATAGCGGGGATGGACCGAGTGAGCTCTTAGAGTTTCTTGTATTTTATAGACTACAAGAAGGTAGACCAAGTTCACTTCCTCATAGAGTCTTACCATGTTTGAATCTCTTTAATAACATACCCAGGATAGAGGAGGAATTGACCGAGTCAGCTTCCTCAAAGAGTCTGTGGTATACCTGAGGCTGTAGGAGGAATTGATCAAGGTAGATTACTTAGAGAGTCTCTAGACCTTGGGGCTAAGAGGGTTAGACTGCGTGATCTTCCTCAATAGAGTCACCGACTACCCTAGACTATAAGTGGAATTGACTGAGTGAGCTTCCCCAGAGAGTCTCAAAAAGTTGTATGACCAAGCCAGAGGGGTTAGGCTGAGTGCACTGCCCAGATGGTTGTTGTACTTGTTGGTTAGGACCAGAGGGGATGGCTGCTAGTACTCCCCATAGGGTTTTCTGTTTGTTAGCATTGTGCTTCACTGCTATTATTGGTTTTGGTTTTATTTCTATTGTATCATCCTGCCTTACTACTTACTGTTACTGCCTATTGCTTTTTGTTTTTGTTTACTACTTATTGTACTTTTACCTAGCATATACTCACCAACTATTAGGCAGAGATCTTCGGTTGAATTCCTACTGGAATTTTATCTCACACCCTGTTAGGGCCATGATTTTGGGCCCATGTATATTATGTTGCTGCAGGTATTGACAAGGGAAAGCGCCCTTCGACTTCTGGAACTTGATTGCTTGGAGTGGGAGAGCATGGGACCAAGCTTTGGCTTGAGATACTGAGGAGATGATTACTTTTATTTTGTACTTGTTTTGGTACTGTTGTGTTTTCCATCCTAGTGACTTGTTTGTATTCTTTCTCATTTATGTATTGTGTATCAACTCATATATATACATATGTGCTAAAGTTGATGATTTAGTCTCTCGTTGTTTATATTATTGGTTATTACTGCTTCCAATATTGCCTGTTTATTTATTTCCACATTGTACACTGCCAATGATGGCATATTTTCCCCACGGGATAATGTCACCGTCACCTATACACGCCGTGTTTTTTTGGAACACACTGTGTCAATGAAAACTGTGTAGATGTCCGTGTAACTAACAAAACGGGTCATAGAGTCAGTGTACAGTACACGCCATGTACCTAGAGAACACGCCATGTAGTCTAAGGTTTGTTTGACCATGTGAGTTCTCCATGTAACGGGACTCAGGTATGGGAATGGTCTTCAAGTACATGCCATGTGTTGGGTAAACACACCGTGTAGTTAGTGTGTAACACGACCTATCGGGCAGGGGTAAACACCCATATCAGTGGCTTATGTAGACATGCCGTTTAATTTTTATACACGCCGTGTAGTCGTGTTTTTTAAACATGTGTGTTTTTCATCCCATGTTTTTGTTTTGTACTCTTGTGTTCTATGTCCTTGTTTTCTGATCTAAGGTGTATTTTGTATCTCTCGGAGTTATGCCTCCGAGACATCCCCTGGTTGTACGTCTGTCGTTAGGTAGTGATCAGATGCTAGATATGGCTGATCAGGGACTTCCTTCCGATCCTCCAGTCGAGCCAGCCTTGGCACCCGTTTTCATACCCGTCGCAGGCGCTGATACGCAGTTTAGCGAGGACATCCTAAAGATGATACAGACTTTCCAGGGAGCACCGCCTCTTTCCCCGTCGATGGCTGAGTTGACGCGGGTTTTCCAGTAGCATCATCCTCCTACATTTTCATGGGATGGGGGACCTCAGGTTGTAGAGTCCTGGATAGAGGCCACGCTGATTATATTTGAGCACCTAGAGATACCTCCAGAGAAAAGGGTAATGCTGGCTACTTATATGCTCTGGGACACTGCCAAGAGGTGGTGGGAGGTGATCTCACGGTCAGGATGTCAGCTGGATATGTCTTGGGACAAGTTCTGCCTCACCTTCTATGACTAATTCTATCCAGATACCCTGAGGGCCGATCAAGCCCAAGATTTTATGAGTCTGCAGCAGGGTACTCTCTCTGTTATGGAGTACTAATCTTGTTTCACTAAGCTACATCATTTCACACCGATCCTAGCAGGTGATGAGTTGTTCCTTGCTAGAAAGTTTGAGGATGGTCTCAGACAAGAGATCCATTCCCAGGTGAATATCTTCCAGTTGACTTAGATATCCTCTATCGTCAACTAGGCGCTGATCACTAAGTTAAATCTAAAGGATTCTAGAGCAGTGAGCTAGGGCGGTTCGATATCCAAAGTTGTTATTCCTCCTACGAACTGTAGGAAGCATCGTAGTGAGTCTTCTCGAGGATAGCGATGTTCACGGGATGCATCTTCTGGCAGCCATGTTGTATGCTACCAATGCGGTAGGAGTGGGAATACTAGGGGTCAATGCCAGAGGGATCCGATGGAGTGCCGGTCGTGCAGAAATATGGTCCATTATCATTGTTTATGTCACATCTTATCACCTTCAGCTGGTGGTATGGGTTCCTCTATGACCCAGTGTTCTGAAGATGCTTCACCAGTTTCCTACCAATCGTGGAACTAGAGTTCTTACGGTCGTTCAGGCCGAGGTGGAGGTCACGGCCGTGGTGGTCAGTCACCAGGTCATCAACGACAGCAGAGTGGATCAGCTCATAGTGGTCAGCCAGGGGCGCAGGACAACAGTGCATGCCAGTCTTTCGCCGTGGAGAAGGCCTATCAATAGCAGGATCTCAGCCCTTCTATGGTTCAATGTACGATTTTAGTAGCCTCAGTTTTATCTTCATCTCTTTTCAATAATGGTTCTTACCATAACTTTATCTCTGTTGCGGTTGTGGAGAGACTTGAGATCTTTATCTTTTCATCTGCCAATTTTTTGACGCTTGAAACACTGTTGGGAATGAGGACATCTAGTGTACGACATTGCAGAGAGTGTCCTATTGAGGTTTCGTGGTGTCATTTATTATGGGACCTCTATGTCCTGGAGATGACGGGCTATGAAGTCATTCTCGGGATGGACTGGTTGGTTCCCTTCCAGGCAGTCGTTGATTGTTATCACCGCAGGGTGAGTTTCACATCACCATAGGGCGGATCTTTCCATTATAGAGGAAAGTGGGATGTCCAGGCGGGTAGAACTGGAGTAGATCATCATGGGCTAGGGAATTTTACAGGCCAAATTTCTAGTCTTTATCTAGATGACCCGAGGACTTCATTGTTAGAATTTCCTCTAGTGGTGGATCGTTTCAGGGATATCTTTCCAGAATACTTTTCATGTTTACCTCCAGAACGTGAGGTAGACTTCTTGATTGAGCTTGTTCCAGGAGTGGCACCAGTGTCCATTACTACTTATAGGATGGATACACCTATGTTTCAGGAGCTCAAGAAGTAGTTGAAGGAGTTGCAGGCAAAGGGTTTCATCCGACCTAGTAATTTTGCTTGGGGTTCTCCTATCATGTTTGAAAAGAAGGCAGACGGTACCCTTCGGCTTTGTGTGGATTATCGTAAGCTGAACTAGTTGACTGTCAATAACGGGTATCCCTTTTTGAGGATCGATGACCTCTTTGGTCAGCTTCAAGGATCCTAGGTGTTCTCAAAGATCGACTTGAGGTCTGGTTATCATCATTTGCATGTTAAACCATCAGATATACCTCTGATAGCTTTCAAGAGCAAGTATGGTATTTACAAATAAACAGTCATGTCGTTTGGTCTTACTGATGTGCCCGTAGTCTTCATGGGCCTCAAGAACTGAGTGTTCCATCCGTACTTGGACTTCTTTTTTGTGTCCTTCATGGAAGATATCTTAGTGTACTCTCACACTCGACACGACCATGACACACATCTTGATATCGTTCTGAGTACACTAAGAGAGCATTGGCTATATGATAAACTATCAAAGTGAGACTTTTGGATGGATCAGATCCAATTATTGGGTCACGTCATCTTGGGGGATGGAGTATCTGTGGACCAAGAGAAAGTGAGAGCTATAGTTTCTTGGGAGTATCCGAAGAATGTATTTGAGGTAAAGAGTTTTCTAGGGTTGCTCGGGTACTACAGACACTTCATTCAGGACTTTTCAGGACTATAAGCACCGTTGATAGCTCTGAACAAGAAGGGGAGATGTTTTTATGGTCAGATTCTTGTGATACAGCCTTTTGGAAGCTGAAGGGGAGGTTGATGTCAGCACCGATACTAGTCTTGCCAGATCGGGGCAAGACCTACACAGTTTACTATGATGCTTAGGGTTCTGGGCGAGGAGTCATTCTTATGCAGGGGGATGGATTCATTGCTTATAGGTCTCGGTAGTTGAGGCCACATGATAGGAATTACCCGACGCACGATCTGGAGTTGGCAGCAGTTGTTCATGCCTTACACTGTTAGAGACAATATCTTCTGGGAGAGCACTTTGTGGTTTTCACCGACCACAAGAGTCCCAAGAATATCTTCACTCAGCATGATCGGAATCTGAGATAGGACTGGTGGGTCGAGTATCTTTAGTCCTTTGAATTCGAGCTCGCCTATACACTGGGAAAGGGAAATACGGTGGGAGAATCTTTAAGTAGACGAACTCAGATTCAGGCAGTTCAGGAGGCCAGCAGTGAGTGGCAGCTTATGGCTCTGTTTTTAGAGATGCATATAGAGGTGCACGATAGGCCTAGACAGACTTTACTTTAATCTATGTCTATTACATATACACTTCTTGATTGGTTACGAATGAGGCAACTATCAGACTCAAAGGCATTGGTCCTACGGGAGAGTGTGTCAGGAGGGTACCCTCTTCCTGGATGGACAGTGGGCGAGGATGAGATCTTGCATTTCCAGGGACACATATGGGTGCGAGCAGACATACGCGAGGAGCTGATATGATTATTTCATTCCTCTGTTTAGGCAGTTCATCCTGGCATCACCCAGATGTATCGGGATCTTCATCGCCAGTATAGGTGTCCAGGTATGAAGAGAGATGTTGCTGGTTTTTTCATGACATGTTCCACTTTTCAGCAGGTGAAAGAAGGGAATCAACGACTAGCAAGGCTTTTACAGAAGTTACCCATTCCGGAGTGTATGTGGAATGATGTCATGATGGAAATTGTGACCGGGTTTCCGAGGTCACCATGGGGATGTGATACTATTTGGGTCATTGTCGATAGGCTTACAAAGGTTTCACACTTCTTACCGATCAAGAAACCCTTTAGTGTTAATGATCTGGGACGACTGTACATCCGAGAGATTGTACATCTACATGGAGTTCCACACTCCATTGTTTCAGACATGGATGCACGCTTCACCCATCGGTTCTGGAAAGGACTTCAGAAGGCTTTGGGTACACAAGTACTTTTGAGTACAACATACCATCCCCAGACTGATGGCCAGTCTAAGGGAATGATCTAGGTGCTTGAGGATATGCTCTGAGCTTGCATTCTAGACATCGGAGATTCTTGGGAGAAGCATATACCTCTTATGGAGTTCTCCTACAACAACAGTTTTCAAGCGACCATTCAGATGGAACCATACAAGGATTTGTTCGGTAGGCCATGTCGATCAACCTTATGCTGGCTAGAGGCAGGAGAGGGAGCTTTTCTGGATCCTCGTATTGTTCAGCAGACTTTGGAGCAGATAGAGTTGATTTGAAAGAGGATGGCTACAGCACAGTCTCGATAGAAGTCTTATGCTGATCAATAGAGACGACCTCTGCAGTTCGATGCTAGAGATCAGGTTTTCATGCATGTCGCACCGAGGTTGGGACACAACAGTATTTGGAGACAGGGTAATCTTTCACCATGGTACGTCGGGTTGTTTGAGGTATTGGAGAGAGTTGGCCCGGTTGCCTATCTGTTGCAACTACCTCAGAGGTACCAGGCTATGCACGACGTCTTCCACGTCTCTTAGCTCTAACGTTACTTCTCAGACCCATCTCATGTCTTCCAACCCGAAGAGGTTGAGCTGGAAGTGGATGTGTCATTTGAGGATCATCCTATCCGTATTATTGATCACAGCACGAAGGTTCTCTAAGGATGGTCTATTCCTCTAGTACGGGTTTTATGACAGCACGGGCGAGTACAGGATGAGAATTGGGATAGGGAGGCTGAGGTTCGATCAGAGTGGTCGGAGCTATTCGAGGATCCATCTTCTACGCCTATATTGGGAAATTCAGGGACAAATTTCTTTGAGGGGGGCGGGACTTTGTAAGAACCCAGATCTTCGTTTGAGGTATGTCATTCCTTTTCTAGAGTTTTGAGAATTTTTTTGGACTTTCTGGAAAATTTCAAAGTACACGCCATGTACATTATGAGTACACGTCGTGTACTCTTCTCTGGCTCAACGTCGTGTGCTGGTCATGCCCGGGCCACACACATAGTGTGTAGGGGTGACGTGGAGGCCGTTTTTGGAAGAGTATGGAAAAACCCACTACACGCCGTGTACTTTAAAAATACACGTCGTGTACTATTTTTCACTAAATCGACTGGGGTCGCGCCTCATCATATTATTTGTCTTCTTCTAGGCCTGATGTGTCTGAGAGAGACCCGTATGGCAGAACATTCCGTGAGATCCCATCTCTCTATCCAATCTCCGATTAGATCATGGTCGATTTCATTGGAAGCGCATCAGTGAGTTCTTCCTTCTGCTTGAACCTTGTTTTCTAATTCTCCGTCCTTCTCAAGTTATCTAAGGTTGAACGTTTTGTGCGTTTTCATAGATCTACGACGTTCTAGGGATAATCCTCCATCCTAGTTCAAGTATATCGATATCCTAGGATTGAGGTAGGTGGTTTGTGCCTTACCATTCAATTTAATTGAGTTTATGTGCGAAATTCCACCGTTACCCATGAACGGGGTATCGCCTGTTTACCTTTTTTCCCTTGTTGTTTTCCTGCCTTGAATGTATGCTTGTGTAGAGGAAATTTGACCATGTTTGGGGATAAATTGTTGTGATTGGATGTGTTTTACCTTCCTTTTTTCTATTTACGACCTTTGGGTCTTGGTTTCCTTTGGTTTCAACACCTATTTTCATGCCTTGCGATTATAGGTTGAAGTGGAATTCAGGACATGATTGTTGCCTAGTCGAATGTTTACCTAAGTAGCTCTATAAGTGAACTTTGGTTAGCCAAGTAGCTCTATAGGTGTACTTTGGTCTGATAGGATTATTATGAACTGATTGGCACGAGGCTGAGAGGACCTGGTGCTATAGACTATAAGAGATAGACCGAGTGAGCTTCCAGAGAATCTTAGATATTACAGACTACATAGGGGATGGACCGAGTGAGCTCCCAAAGAGTCTTGGATTTTATAGACTACATGAGGGTAGACTGAGTGCGCTTCCTCAGAGAGTTTTACCTTGTTTGAATCTCTTTAAGAACCTTCCCAGGCTAGAGGGGGAATTGACCGAGTGAGCTTCCTCTGAGAGTCTATGGTATACCTGAGGCAATAGGAGGAATTGACTGAGGTAGCTTCCTCATAGAGTCTCTTGACCTTGGTTTTAAGAGGGTTAGACCACGTGATCTTCGTCAAGAGAGTCCCTGACTACCCTAAACTATAAGGGGAATTGACCGAGTGAGATTCCCCAGAGAGTCTCATAAATGTGTATGACCAAGCCAGAGGGGTTAGGCTGAGTGCACTGCCCAGAGGGTTGTGGTTTTTCTTGGTTAGGACCAGAGGGGATGGCTGTGAGTACTCCCCATAGGTTTTTTTATTTTTTAGCATTGTGTTTCACTATTTTGGTTGGTTGTGGTTTGATTTTTGTTGTATCATCCTACCTTACTGCTTACTGTTACTGCATATTTCTTGCTGTTGTAGTTTACTTCTTATTGTACATTTACCTACCCTATACTCACTGACTGTTTGGCACAGATTTTCGGGTGAATGACTACTAGGATTTTTTCTCACACCATGTTTAGGCCATGATTTTGGGCCCAATCAGATTATGTTGCTACAGTTATAGACAAGGGAAAGCGCCCTTCGACTTCTGGAACTTGATTGCTTGCAGCGGGAGAGAATGGGACCAACCTTTGGCTTTCGATGCTGAGGAGCGGATTACTTTTCTTTTGTACTTGTTTTGGTACTGTAGTGTTTTCCAGCACTGTGACTTGTTTGGATAATTTCTCAGTTATGTATTATGCATCATCTCATATATATACATATGTGCTCCAGTTTGATGATTTATTCTCCCGTAGTTTATATTGTTGGTTATTACTGCTTCTGTTGTTTCCTGTTTATTTATTTCCACTGTGTACTCTACCAATTAGGTCATAGTTTCCCCACTATCACACCCGAGTCCCTCACTACTAGTCGGTAGCCTCTGGCATTGGGGGAAATTTTCTTAAGGGCATGTGACCAACCGGGTACGAGGTGCCTTTGGGTGGCATCCGGAACCGGGATGTTACAGTGGAAATATATTTGGGGTAAATACCTGTAGTGCACTTGTGTCTGGGATGGGAGATCATCCCAATTGAGACCCACTAAAATCCAAAATATGACCAGGAATCAAATTCTTCTTCTGCAAAAACATACTTTTTGGTTAATGCGTAAGGGGTATGTTAGCTTTTGGCATCAAAATTGTTATAGGGATCTCCATGATTTCCCATATTTCCCACCTATGTCTATCTCCTTCTGGGAGGAAAGAGAGAACCCTTCCTTCATTCAAACTATCTTGGATGGAAATCAAAGGTGTTTTTAATCGCATAGATATTTCCAGTGATCTAGATTAGATTATTTGCATAGACTCAGCATTTTGTACCTTTTCAATTTAAGAGTTTCTAAGAAACTAGTTTGGTACTTCCTCTATAGATCATTAGGGTGATACCCTATGGTGTAAAGAGCTTCCTTTGAAATATCTTTTCTTAGTTTTTCATGTTCATAATAATTCTTTTCCCTGTGATGAGAACATCCAATAGCATGGTATTAATCATACTTCGAGGTGTATGCGTTATAGGGAGGCATGGTCTAATTGTTCAGACTACCTATTTGTCAGCAGTGACTGGGAAAAGAATGTATGGATCACATTTGGACAATAAACTATTGGTCTAATCATTTGTACTCAATTGAGAACAAAATAAATCACTAGTTTAATGGCATTGATAGACATGTCAATCAGAGTAAGTCAAGGATGATTATCTTCACAACTTGTTTCTAGTTACTATGGTAGTCCACGAATGAAAAAAGACATATATCTCTTGTGAAATCCACCACATGTATTTTTTAAACACTATAAACTTAATTTTGAACCTCTCACATATGTGAAAAGACTAGTCGAATTCTATCTCCTTTTTTCCTCGTGTTCCCTTCAATGGATCCCCCAAAACATCTCTTTTATTGTGGGTAATTAGATTAGTTGAAGACCCCCTCTCTTGGGGTATAAATTAAAGACTCGTGGTTCTTGTTGTATGGGTTATATGAATGGTGGTGGTGTTATCAAAGACTTATAAGGATAAGTTGTTTATGCTTTCTGTTTCTTCATTGGAAGTGCCGATTACCTTCAAGCATAGGTCGTTCCCAAACCCATGATACTTCACCTTGGTCACTAGAGGAACATTGCTATCAGTGAGTTTGAGACTGATTCGTTAGTCATCTTCAATGAAATTATAGGTAAATTCCATACTCCCTAGTCCATTGAATATTCCATTAGGAGGTGAAAGTGTTTTTTTGGCTAATCACATGTCTATTATTCACACATGTAAAGAAGGAAATATTGTGGTAGATTTTAAAGATTCAATTCCATCCCAATGTGATTGACCACTTATCTTTTCTACTCTTGGGAATTTTCCTCCAGAGGATATCAAATTTTTTCAGACTAATGTCATTGGACTCTACTATTTTAGACCCCCATAACTATTTTTCTTATAGTTTTTATGTCTTTTCATTTTAATAAATAAAAATAATTTTTTTAATTAGAAAAACTCATAAAATCTATCTTTGAAAAAAAAACAATAAGAAATGGAAATGGAGTAAAAAAATATCACACATCTCTAATGTGTTATATTTATCATCAAAACTATTTTTACACATAAAATAACCAAAAAATAATTTTATTTTTATAGTTTTTGAGAACATTTATTTTATTTTTCTTCAAGAAACACATGAACTGTATCATAATTGTTTAATAATTTATTAAATTATTTCTCCACTAAAAATTAATAAATTAATTAAAATCAAAAAAAAATTTTATTATTCAATATAAACATTTTTAACTGGTCATTAATGGTTTTAATCCATTTTAAAATATATTATAGATATTAAAATAAAGAAAGTAACATTTTGGAGATTATCATTTTCTTAAATATTAAAATATTCTAAAACAAATCAAAATCAAAACAAAATGAAATATAAAATATTTTTAGATGATAATGGAATAAATATAAACATCAAATGATATAAAAGAAATTGTTTAAATTTATATGAAGTCTTATCAAAATAATTTATCCTTAACTAATTCATTAAAAATTTATCATGGAAATGAAAATTTACTATGGTAACTATTCATAATGTTATGACAATAAATGGTACTATTTACTATTTTGGACCTGATGACTCAAAATATGAAAATATTTTTTTAATCATTCAATTTTTAATACTAGAAAAAAAAATTGTTTATAAAAATAATGAAATATGAATCAAAAAATAAATATTTAGAAAAATGAGATTTTAATAAATAAAATTATACCATATTCAACAATAAAATTGAATAAAATAAAAATAATTAAATTATTATAATATTAGATAAGTAAGTTCACATTAAAACCATTTCAAAAAAATATGGGAACTGTGTAAATGGTTGAAAAGTATAGTTTTCAATAAAAATAATAAATTTTTAATATTCTCTAGAAAAGAAATCATTTCAAGAAAATCCTTAAATATCACTATAAGAAAAAATTTATAATATTATTTTAAAAATGGTTTCATTTTTATCAAATAAAATTTAAAAAAATTATATAAATTAACTATAAAATTCATAAATTCATTTAAAACAATTCTTGATGAAAACATAATTTTGAAGAATAAAATGGCATTACAAAGAAAACATTAATTATTTTCTTAGGATTAATATTTATGTTTTTTGTAGATTATTATTTTTTAAATGTATTTCATATGATGGTTAATCCTATTACTACCCTTTATCTTAATGGCTAGGTTATTAGAGACATATTTAAATAATAATATTTTAGGAATATTTAAGATCAGTAATCTATATATTGTATTTCATTAAACATACATTTTATTATAAAATAAAAAGATATAGAATTTTCCTCTACCATTAATAAATTCTATACTAAAATTTCAAAATTTTCCTTGGTGATAAAGGGTTTAAAAATATAAAATTATGTTATTAAAAACAGAAATCATAAAAAAGGATGACAAAACCTTTACATAAAAATATTGAAATTTAAATTAGAATGGAGTATAAGAAACCATATTAGTAGGTTACCAAAATAGAAAAATAATTTTGGATGTGAAACAATAGATATATAAAAAAAATTTAAATTATATATAACGATGAATTCTAAAAGAGATAGTTGATCACAGTAAAGTAAATGAGCGAGATAAATTTAATTCCCATAGGACCATAAATTAATGAGGTTTGAAAAATGGCATAGATTTATTAGAAATTAATATAATTGGATAACATTATTGTTTTGATATAATTTTCCTAGAGTTGAAAATTATTTTACAATCTAAACATAGATCATCAGAATATATAAATACTTGAAAATTATAATTTCATCATTCAATCAATTTATACTATATTATATTGTTTTTTTCAAAAAAAATGTTTATAAAGGTTGAATTTTTCATTTCTGACGAACTAAAATCAACTTCACAATCCAAAAAAATACTAATCTATTCCTCATTTTTTTATATAATAACCAATAATAAATTTTTATCAAAAAGTCATAAAATTTCCAAAATATATATACCATTATATTTAACTCCTAAATTTCTAAAAGAATAGAAATTATTTCTCATAACTAATTTTATAAATAAAAATGAATCCTAAAAACCATAATAAAATCAAATATTTAAAAAAAATATCTCAACTGTGATATCATACCTTTCCACATTTATCACAAAAAAATGAATTTATTTTTTCCCAAATATTGTTTCTTATGAAAACAAATTTTAATCCTTAATGTAACCTATACCAAAACCCAATGATGTATACCTAAAAATATCAATAACCACCTTGATAAGTCACAATAAAATGATATAATTTTATAAAATTTTTAAAAATGTCATTAATTTAATTTGGTTATTCCATAAATGTTCTCCTTAGCTTGACCATTAATTTTACTAAAAATAACTCATTATAAATTAATAGGTTTAAACCTCCAAAAGTATCTATATCCAACTATCTAATGGACCATAATTAATATAAAATAAAATCACATACTAAGAAAAAGTATTATTGAAAAATATATATTATTAAATCTAAAACCTATTAAAAATTTAAAATTCCTTTGAAATTCCATCACTTAAACATTAAAATGGGGATCCATGCCTTTTAAATTCGGATCAATATTATACTTAAAAAACAATTATTATATCAGATACTATTATTTTATCCCTATATCAAATCATATATAATTATAAAAATTAAAATAATAAAATTTCCTCTAATAAATTAATAGAAAATATCTATAAATCCATAATTTCAACAAACTTCATCAAATATTAGGTAAATTATATTGTCCAAAAATCACTAAAACAATTTAATGTTACCAATATTATCCCATTTATATGATTAATTTTTATCATATATTTATCCCAACTAAACATTTTCTACATACCATTAAATTAGTATTATTTATTAGCCATACCATTAAACATAGGTTTCCAAAACCTTAAAGAAAAATATTGTGGAACTATCCTTATATTTTTTATAATTATTATTTAAAGAATATAACTGAGAAAAACATATAAAAAATAATTTTCCAATCCAAATAAAATAACGATTATATCATTTTGATGATTTTCATATCATAGGTCCATGCTTTGTCTAGGTGTTAACCCATGTATTATAGAATTGGATTGTGTAATGTCCATATTCCCCACTAATAATATATTGAACTATAAATAGTTACTTAGGATGAGTGTCTTTTCCATCAATAAATATTTTCATTTTTCCTCTCCAATTAATTTCTTTATGACCCTTCATTACACAAAAAACATATTTTTATTCTATGGATACATATCCATGTGTGATTCTACCCACATACATTACATGTAGGAAGTTTTATCTTTACCCCTCTATGGTATTCTTGAAACTCATTTTTCATTTATTATGGGTGTTGAGAAAATCACCCATTTTTAAATTATTAATCATATAATGAGATATATTGTAGGTATAATCAAAATGTTTCATAAACCATCCCATACTTAATTTGGTTTCTCATTTTGATGATAATTTCATAATCCATCAAATTATTTGATAACATGAATAATCATAGTTTTAGACATTGTCTAAAAAAACAATGTATAGTTTGGTAACCATATTCATAGTGATGAATCATTTTATCATAAAAAATAATTCATAGTATTTCTAAATAATTATAATTTCTCTCCAATCAATGACTTCATTGAAATAAACATGGTTATCCTTTGTTACCATCTATTCAAATCATTCTTAGTGGATCATAATAAAAATGTATGTTAACCCAAGAATAACTCTCAAGAGTTTAAAATGAAGTGTTGAGTTAGGTGGCATTCACTATGGACTAAAATGAAGACCAGGATATGCTGACTAAATTCCCGAAGTCTTATATATTTTTATTAATTTTGATAATCCCCTTTTTATCGGTTGATGGGTAACCTTTACATACTCTGTAGATCTAGAGGCACTAAGCATTAATACATGTCCACTTAATATCTAAGATCAAAATGACCAATAATAATCCCTACCCTAGTTTATTCTATTTTTGGACCCATAATGATTGACTTGCAAAGATTCTCAGTTAAAAAATCCCAATGCAATACTATATAGTCCTGCTAAAAATGGAGAATTCATACACTCTCAAACATACAAATCATATATAATTATTGGTGATTACTCCTTAGTCTGACCACATCTAGTACTACACCTAATTATCTGATCCAAACCTAGATTTATTATTAGAAAATACACAAAATCTCTATCTTACCAAAACATTATTATTTTATTCTATATATTGAATTGTCCTTGGTGTTATAAATAATTTTTTCTCATCCTAATCACCATATATTCACTAAACCCTTTTATGATAGAAACTATGATGACCTAATTATTTCAAATAAAAATATTACATTATTTTAGAAGAATATTTAATTCATAACATTATGATCGATGATAAAACCATAAACGTTATGTTTCATTGGATAATATGTAAAGATACCAATTATTTCAAGAAATATATTCAACAAATACCATGGTTTGGATCCCATATAATACACCTCCAATACATACCCTACCCAAACCCATTCTTTGGGACCTAGGGGAATGGAAATATAAGAAAGGGTGAGACCATATTCTTATTAAGGGTAATAAAGGGAGATATAAATGATCATATAAACATAAAAGAGAATAATGTTATGATAATAAGAGTTTTTCATTTGAAAACCATGTCTAAAATATCATATGTTATAATCTTGAACAATATAATAAATAATTTTTGTTCATAAGACATGAATCATACATAATCAAAGAGCATAATCCTTGATAGCATGACATTGGAATAAGAAATGTGTTTTTAGAATACAAATAATAAAATAAAAAATTTCTATTTTCGAGGATCGTTTCTAATACTATCATTGTTGATTGTGTTCAGTACCCATTAAATCATATCCTTGGTCAAGGTTCACTCCCAAAACTATCATAGTAAAAAATTTCCTATATGGAACTATGTTCATTCCCCATTGAATTCTTATTACCTCATCAAATTTCCATCATTCCAAACTATATTGGATGGTTATAGTTTTTCTAACAAACCCATAAAATAATTAAAACAATATATAAGTCTTCAATCAAATCATAAATCATTCATCATATATCATATCCCATGGAAAATAAATCTTTTTTATAAACATTTCAGCAATTCATCATTATATAACCCATGGAAAATAAATAGGCTTCATAAACAATATAATGAATGAGTAAGCATGGTACCATTGGATATTTTCCACATTAAAACATATTTAACATCAACGGATGTTATCATAGATCAAAATTCATGTAAAAAATATCAAGAATAACTCTTGAGGAAGGTAAACATTTCAATTTGGCCATCAAATATTAAAAAAAGTTAAAATTTCCAAAATACTATAGAAAAAATACTATTTGAAAAGTAATATAGAAACCAGTAATGGATAAATGAAATTCTTGATCTGTCATGATGGAAGAAAATTCCATTCATATCGTGTTTGTTAAAAGATATATTATTTTCAAATTTACATTAAAAATTTAAAAAAAAACTTTTAAAATGTAAAGAATATAAATTTTACACCATTATTTAGAATCTAAAATGCGAGGAAATTAAATTAAAAAATAATTATAGAATAATAAAAATATTCTTGAAATCAATTTTAGTATTCATGGAAATAGGTGAATAATGATTCCTTACCAAAAAGAGAAATAAAGTCATATTACCTTAAAAATAATTTGTTATACTTTTGTGTACATAAGGAGAGGAAAAAAATGATAACCTGTAATACCTAGATATAAATATATGATAACATAATCAATGGTTTTATTGAGTGTTATGAAAAGAAATTTTATAATTTAAAACCTAATAAAAAATAATCCCTATAAATAATTATATTGTAATATAACATCGTTGCCTCAAATTTTACTTACATCAAAATCACATAAAATGCTTATATATTAAATTCATATTTCATATAATTATATGTAATATTCCTCATGATACTGATAATATCATATAGTATCAACTTATAAAATCTAAAAACCCATTTACTAGAAATTATTTAATAAAAATTACATTTCCTAGTGTTAAATATATCGTTTTCATAGAAGTTTCAATTCTATAATTCTAATATTATTACATTGATAATGGTTAAATAATCTTTAAATTTTGAAACATAATATAAATATTTTATATATTCATTATATATATATATATAAAGATTTTTTTATAAGAGGTAGATATAGAAAAATTAAATAAATTATTCCTGGATATGGTAGGCCATATGTACATATGAACATAGTTTTAATTTATAAATGGACGGAGTAAAATAATGTAAAATAATAATTAACCATAATATGATCATTTTTCTATAATATTTATCAAATTTATTTATTATATATATCATTATTACTGTCCAGGTATTGAAAAATGAAAAAGGAATCACCTCACATTTTGGAGGTCATATACAACACAAACGTACAAGTAACATTATAGTATTTAAATGGATGGGAAGATGGTGGATTATGATAGTTCAATACCCATAATAATAATTTAGTATATTTAGTATATTAATATTTTGTTTTTCCAATTAATTCCATATATTTATGTGTGTTCGAATATTAAATAAATTGAAAGTGTTCGGTTAGATAATTTATCATTCTTCGGTAGGGGTCATTTAGATTCATTCTTATAGACCCTTAGAATATAAATTCAAGGAGACAATAACATATATCTAATAAAATTTTATTTTTATTAGATAATTTTTTTAGTTTTCTGAGATATATTTCTCAAATGTGTGAGTAAGAGAGTAGAATATGTTCCTTTTATATGTGAGTGATGTGGCACATTTTGAATTAATAAAAGTATTAAAATGGAATAAATTTTCTAGTTTATGTTTATACTAATTGATATATTTTTAATATTTTATTATAATTAGTCACAATATTCTTATCATATATAATTTGAATTAATTGAGGTGATTTTTTACCCTTATCACTTATTTTAAGAATCATGTTTACCCTTATAACAATTTCTGTGATATCATTTGTTTTTAAACATTGGTTATCCAAAATATACTATAAAATGATACATGACCCATATACGGACCATGATTGAGATTTTAAATGAAATACCATTACAATTGATAATGATAGTATTTTTAGGAATTTTAAATCATTTTAATAATTCTTTCCTTTTATAAAATATCATTAAGGTTATTTTTTAAAATACCTGAAATATTATAGTATAATATGCATATAACTTTGGTAAAATAGTTCCAAAATGATATGTAAAAATATATATAAAGAAAATGGTCTTAATATAATCAGACAATAAAATTTATACAAGAATGGAGATCATTTTAGACCTTTTCATTTTTTTAACCAACCTATTTACCAATTTATTCATTAACATTTATAATGTTGTTTTCAATATTAATCTGTTATAATTTTATATATAAGGTGAAAATTGGATATAAATGGAAAATAGGTTAAATTTTAGATAACATATCATCTAAATTATCATATTGAAATATTTTTATAATTTTTAACTAATTTTAAGAAATATTACTTAACAAAAAATTGAATTAATTTCATTTTATGAAATATTAAAAAATTTTGATTTTAAAAAAAATATTAAAATAATGTAATTCTAATAAAAAAATTTAACCCAAATTTAATATTTTATATTTATATTAAAAATTATTGGTAATATTTAATAACCCAAAGAATTACTTCAAGTGTTTTTAAAATTTTTTACTTTATTTTTATACTACATAGAGAATCACTATATCTATATTGCGAAATCATTTAAGGTAATTATTTCACCACTAAAATTTAAAAAAATTACCTTGATAAGAAATTAATTAGAATTTAAAATAACAATATATAACCTAGAATTTGTAATTTTTATCACTGTAGAAAATATAATAGATATTAAAATTAATATATTGATATTTTTTACTTCCTCATTTACTTAAACATTATAATCATAAAAATAAAATGTAAATATAATTTAATTTTCATTTATTAGATTTTTTTTATTATTATTGATGGAAAATACTAGTAAAATAAAAAATTAAAATATTTTAAAGGAATTGGATCCTTATAAAATTATTGTTGACCCCAAATAAATATTTTTACCATAACTATGGTAATAATAATTTACCTTGAATACTATTCATAATGAATAAAATGAAATTTAACTATTTACAAAATTTAGACTTCTTCATTTAAAATATAGAATCCATTTTTAAAGTTAATTATTTAGGTGTGTTAGAAATTAATTGAATATAAAAATGAAAATCTCAACTAAAAAAGGTTTTCCACACAATTTTATTTTTATGTATACAAATGTTTTATACCGAATTCAACCATAATATTGATTCCATTAAATAAAATTATATTTTAAATAATATAATAAAAGTAATTTTAATTTCAAAGAATTTTAAACAAAATTAAATCTTTTTAAATTCAATAAATAAAATATAGTTTGCTATAAAAAATAGTATTATACATTATTCACTGGAAAATAAATTTTATCAAAATAAATACAAAAATAATTAATTAACCTAATTTTTGAAATATGATTCAAAAAATGATATCCTCTTACCAATTTAAATTTATAAATTTTCATAAAATTAATTGAAACTTTTTCTAACAAAAATGTTTTAAAAACATCTTTTGATGAAAAAATATTTTTGATGAATAAAATTACATTACTATAAATTGAGTTTTTATATACTAAAAATTAATAAATAAATTTGTATTGATTATGTTCGTGATATATATCTCAACATTTTGTTTATCATATTATTACCCTCTAATTCAATAGCTTGCATATAATAATCATATTTTAAAAATAATACTCCATGTTTCATTTATGATTGGTGGTGTGTATGATGTATGTTATTGATAAGAGTATTTAATTTAAAATATTGAGATATTTTATACATCATATAAAATAATTTATGGTTCGTAACATGATTTTCTTCCTAATAAATTGAAATTAAGAAAATGAAAATCCTTGAATCATATTATATAATTTGAATAAATATATATTGTAAGAGTTAACTTCAATGGAACATTGAACATCTGGATAAAATATTAATTCATGATAAAATATATCAATAGTAATCACATAAGTCTTTGAAAAGGAATTATTTGTGTGCAATAATATATTTCGTAAATAAAAAATATTGAGATTAATAATCTTTACAATGATATTATAATTGAATTTATAATAAATCAAATAAAATATTACGTGTAAAAATTAAAAAACCAATAAAATAAAATAAAATCAAAGGACATTTGAATAAAATTATTTTAATAAAATATTCAATTAATTCAGTATATAAACCAAATAAAGAAAATTATTTTATAAACACCCTTACATTGAGTCCAAACCTTCTTTGTGTATTTTAACTATAGTATAATAAAAATGTATTAATGTTTTAAAATATTAAAAACTATTCTAGGTTTATTTATTTATAATTAATACATATATTTTATTTATTTCAATGAAATTTTTAATTACTTGATTTCTTATGTTTATATAAATTGTTTTCAAGACATTTGATCAAAAATCAAAAAACAACATTGGTTATTTGATTATTGTCAAAGATTTCATCCTTACAAATCTCTAAAATATTACCCATTAAATAATTATCATTTTTACAAATTAAATATTACTTTAGAAATAACCATTTCATGGTCATTTAGGATAATTTTGTTGAAATATTGTAATTTTTGTTTATATTTTGTTCCAATATCTATGAGGATGTTGAAAGTAAATGTTCTTTATATTAAGGTAATAAAGTAATTGTTGTAGGAAGAGTGTTGATAAATAATATTTAAGGACATTTTAAGATATATAACCACTATACATATAATGTGAAATTTCTGAAGTATGTACTAACATATAAGAATATTGAATAAGTATTCTAAAAGAAGTTATCTTTAAGGGGAAAAATTTATAAGTAAAAAGGGTAGATTATGTTCTTGGAAGGGTTTTTGAAACATTACTTATAGAGGATAATAATTTTTACTTATTATTTCCTTTTGATGGATTGAAAAAAATTATAACATTTTTTTGGAAGAGGTTGGAATGTTTTCTAAATATTATAAAAAATAACCCAATGTTAAACAATGATATAGTATTTTTTATGTTCCTAACATCATAAATATTCTCATAAGCCAACCTTGAGTCGAAATGGGAGATCAAAGGTACTAGTTAGATGATAAAAAATAAAATATACCTAAAAAATATAACTAGATTGATTTTATAGGATAGATATGTAGTATAATGTTTGAGTTTTTAGTTATATAATGGTATCAGATGTAAAATGAATCATGTTTCTAGAATAATATTTGAAAAAAATTATTTTTTTTGTGTTTTTATGATTTTTTAAAAAGAGGATGATGTAAAATATTGATCAAAAATGTTATTTTTATTTACATACAAACATAATCTATGATGTTGTTATGGTTTCAATATTAGTAAGACAAATAGGGTTAAAGGATAATGGTAAGAGTTTACTAGATAGAAAGATTTTATGATGTTCAATTTGAAATGATTATGTTACAGTTTGTAGGATTTTATATGTTATTAAGTCATATAATTCATTGATTTGTGGAGGATATAGGATTGAGTACATTGGTTTTAGATCTATTGGACCATGTTATATTTGATAGAATTGTTTCCCACTAATATAAATAATGTTTGTATATATCATTACAAAGACAAATAGACATATAGGTTCAATGTTACCTCAGATGAATTACATATAATAGTGATAGATATGTTTTTACAATATATTCCATTATGTATAAATCCATGGAGTTACATCTAATGAGTATTTATGATGTCATTATATAGAGAAAAAGATAGGTCATCCTAGAATTTAATGTTTTACAAATTCATATTTGAATCATGAGTTCTATCAGATAGACAATTAACAATGTCCTTCCAGTCATATGAGTAAAATATTAAATGGATAAAGTAGGTGGTTTATCAAAGGAGGTAATAGGTTGTATTTTTAATGTTATGATGATCGGTTGATGAGCAATGGGATGTATGAAAATCCGAAAAAAGATCATGATGTTTTTGAGTATATGATTATGATTTTCTTAACCAATGATTGCATAATGGATCGATTGTTACTAGAAATAAAGTACATTAAGTGTTTTATAATGGATATCTATCTTATGATCATTTGGTGAATATTTTTAATCCCATCATATGGAAATATTTCGACCCATCGAACAAAACAATTCTGAATTTGTTTTTTGAGTTTATCAATTATATGAAGACTATTAGGTGAAGAGGTGAATATTTCAAATAAAATAGTCAATTGGTTAATGTAGTTTTTAGATATGTGATTTACTATTTAAATAAACATAAAATGCATAGTACATAGGAAAAATCACCAGACAGAGGATATCTTATTGAATTCAAGATATAAACATATTTTTGATGATGTACTAGGGATATTTACATGATTTTATAATGTACTTGACTTAAAGATTCTACAATAATTATTATCTTTCTATTATATAGAAAATAAGGATGTTTTTTCGATATTTTTTAATCATTATGTTATGGATTTCTGAATAATGTTGTAGATTATAGTTTTTTGAAGCATCAAGAACATTCTCGAATAGTATATAAGAGTCCAAAAAAATTTAGATGATAGGAAGATAGAAATTATAATTTGGGTTGAGAAAAAACATATTTTAGTTCCCAACCATTTCCCTTGAGGTGTACCTATATAATGGGGATCATGTACTAAACATATATACTATATTAATATGTGTGGCTGAATCGAGGTGATTAAGGTTTCAGAGAAGTGTTAATTTGAAACCATGGAAATACATGGTTAAAGAATATGGAAAATATAGAAAAACCAATAAGATTTTTATCAACAAAAGGATTTGGTTAGAGAAATTATAAACACATTTTAAACTCATTGGTAAAAGGGATTGAGTGTTCTCAAATAGAGGTTTCAGTACAAGGGGGATTATTTGAAGGTACAATTGATTGAGAAATAAAAAATAAATGATGAGGCATGGAGTATTAAGGTGTAGATTTTAGAGTTGTTTCATATGAGGGAACAAAAGAATGAATTTCAGGATTGTCATATTGATTCATAATAGAAGAAGGTATAAGAACACCGAATATAGTCGCACAATATGGAGTTACTATAAGGTTTTTTTCAGATGATGTTTTTAGGATTTTACATGTTTATCTTACATTGGATTAAAAGACAATGAGGTTTTTTAACTAATAGGTGTTAATATAATTTTGTATTAATAACTAGGGGATATTTTTTATATATATCTCACTTATGTGATGTATTATAAATACCCATAACTTGTAATTGATGAAAATATTATTAGTGTAAAAATTCATGGATTGGTTGGAGTGATCATGATATTGATATTGGATCTCATAGTGATGTTGAACATTTTAAAAATACCTATTTTTTTCCATAAATCTTTTAAAAAATATATGGGTAATTTAGTGAGGAATATTTTATAAAGTTATATAAACATGTACCAATAATATATGATTGATCATTGTAAATTAATAAAGCATTTTTATTGAATATAATCTTCAAAATATGTTCACCACGGAATCACGCTTTTAGTTCACAGATACCTATGTAAATACACGATAAAACTCAATAACTCAATTGGTATTAGGGTAAGGTTACCTATGTTTAGATATTCATGTTTTATTATTAGTTGTGTCTTAATTTTTTTATATGAAGTGAATATTTCTGGAAGATGAAGCTTATTTTTCAAAAAAAATTAATAACATTCATATTGAGTTAAATATTATAGAAATTATGTCTAGTAGTATTAATATGGAGGTTCAATCCAAAATCATAAAAATATATAAAATAACAAATATAAAATGTAGGGGAATTCATCTTCTCATAACCAAAGAATTTATGATCCACCATTAAAAAAACTTAATGTGTGTGGTAATAAATCTTCTCTATCTAATGTGATTAATCCCCTAAAAGAATATTATTCAATCTATAAATTGTATGATATAGTTGTAAATGTGAAACATTATTAATTAGAAATAAAATCATACATGAAAAATATCTTTTTTTATGTTACTACACACATACTTATATATATAGAGGGATAACTAGAGGAAATATCCTAGCTAAAATTAGAAAATGATGACATGTGAAGGAATTTGGAAAGAAGATCTGGGAATTAAAATTCCTGACTGATATTTTTTAAAATAATGATGAAATTTTGTAATGTTATCATAAAAAACTTCAACCATGAAAATGAAATTTTTTAATAATGTTTTTATGAGAATTTTATTCTTAAAAAATTTCGTACATAATAATTCAATGCATTTGAATCTTCTGTTAAATAAAGGAACTCATAGTTGGAAGATAAAGCTGATTACTAGATAATATTGAATTCTTTCATCATGAGGAGAGTAAAATTATTGAATAAATACTTCAAAGGGAACATATTTAAGATACCCTCATAAACTCAATGATCATAATAATGAATTTGAAACGTCCTATATAGAAATTTTCACCCTTATATAAGAATGTTTACTTTAGAGTTTCTGTGCAGAAGATACATTGACAAAAAATAAATTAAAATCATTATATACTATAATTCAAACAAAAAATAATTATTAAGGCTATTAATATTCATATATAGGTCAAATAATGTCAACTGAAGGAAAATAATCATTATATTAAAGAGATGGTTAATATATATGAGTAAATGTTACAAAAAATCATTTTTTGTAAAGATAATGTAGGGAGTCTTGAAAATATGAATTACACATTAAATTTAAATTGTTATGATTATGTGATGATATTGAGAATCATTAAATCCACACAAGATAAATATTTTTATAATTATTAGGTAAGAATCTCGGATAAAGATTTCATGTATTGTCACACTATAGGTGTAGCATCCCATGTAGATAAAGAATAATAAATTTTCATATTTATTAATATTGGTGAATTAAATATTAATTTTACTTTAAATGGGATGTGATGTTCAATAGCATACCTGATACACAACAATGGGTTTCCTTGAAATATTATGTTGTACACAACGTTGAATTATAATGAGAAATAATAATATAATATTATTATTTTAAATGGTTGTTAAAGTCTTGTCGTTGTAATGGTGGAAATGAACTGAACTAACAACAAAATGATTATACCTGTTTGTTAAATGTTTTTTCATTTTTCCAATAAATGATAGAGGCGTAAAATAATAATGAATCTAATTTTAAGCATAAATACTCTAATATTCTTTAAAATGTCGACATATCGCCTTTTAATGGAGAACCTTACACAAATATATTTTTGTTCACTTATATATATTTTATTTGAGAAAATAAAATTCTTCTTTAGAATCATGACATCAAAATTTACTTTGGTTAAAGTTTTGGTATTTTTCTGATAACATTTCTTTTTTAATGAATACTAAAAAATACTGTATTTTAATTCAAAACATCACTTTAATCTAATTTATTTATATGTTTAGATTTTTTTTAATTGGATTTAAAGTGTAATTAGATGATATTTTAACAATTTAATCCAATTTTGGTTAGTGCAAGTAATTTCACTTAGAAATTGGACATAAACAATTTTCAATATTTTGATAGTTATGATTTCTTCAAAACACGCTTTTCGTTTTAACAATGGTAATTAATTTTAAATTAACTAATCCAAATTCTATGGTTTGAATTTGATAAAATAGACATCATTTTTGAATTCATAATATCAAATATTTATTAGGGTGAATTTTTGTTATTTTTATGAAAACACTCAATTTTTGATCAATAGTGAAAACACTGAGTTGTAGTTAAAACCATTTTTTTCATTTAAAAGACATTTTTCCACTTCTGTGAATTAAATATTGAAAATAAGAAATACCTATTTGTTATTAATAAGTAAATTTTTTTTCAATAATATGAAAATATTTTTTATTGAATATAATCTTTTGACTTTTATTTAACGCGGTTAAAGGTAAATAGGATAATTCATGGTAAAAATAATATTATAAAAATATAAAATTACCATAAAATGTTTCTTAATCATATTTATTGATACATTTCGGACCATGATAATCCATGGGTCGATTTTGGGACCCTAATAAGACACTTAAGAGTGATAATGACACTTTATATTAATTAATTTAATGTGCGGACAAAATGACATAAACGTATATATATTTGTAAATATATTTTTATGTGGGGTTATATAAGTTATCCAATCGACTCTAGATATTAATTTGAAAGAAAAAAATATTTCCTATATCATGGTTTTTTTTTTATAATTTTTAGACATCAAATAAATAAAATTATTTGTGACACAATAATGATGTAGTGTTTACCTCATTAATGATTGTTTTAGAGAAATATGATTTTAATGATTAAAAAAATCCAAAACCTGTACAATTTTTATTGGATGATTTAATTTAGAACATTAGTCATCTTTTCTTCATCTTTTATAAGTTTTGAACCTTTATAAACCGATAATCATTATACAATAAAATAATATTTTCAAACATTCCTAAAGAGCCTCTCCACCAACTTATTAAAGGCCCTCACCTCTAACCCATTACTCACACCTGTCAAGCCCCATTGATCATCCAAAATCTACCCAAATAATCTGTAAATATCCTTATCTTCCACCAATAATCCTTACCTTTGGAAGAAGTCGCTTCAAGAAATCCTTTGGGTTTAAACCAAAGGGAGTTACCCGATTTGAAGGTAACGTCTTATTTTATGTTATTTTCTTTTATTTTACTTATCCAACCCCTTAAAATATTTTTATTCCTTTATTTTATAACAAAAAAATTATCCTCAATATACTAGGTTTTTTTATGATAATTATTTGAACAAAACTTACACACACCTCCATCTAATTGGTAAATAACATACTCTTTCTGTGGATGGTGAACTAACGCCTCACGAAACAATGATTGTTCAATATTCTCCTACCACCTCTTATGGTGGACATTGTGATAGAAATATATTTATATGTGATATATATTTTATTTTATTTTTCTCTATTCTTCTGTATTTTTCATTTATATCATAATTTTTTTGTTTTCATAATTGGTAATCATGATAATTTCATTTGAGGAAATTTGGACTACCACCCCCTCAAAGTGATATGACTCCTTCATTCCATACGTGGAATGTATAAAGTATGGAGTTAATGAAATTATATATTATATTATAATATAATTATAATATACTTATTTATCATT
The DNA here is from genome assembly GCA_963277665.1 of Viscum album. NCBI lineage: Eukaryota > Viridiplantae > Streptophyta > Magnoliopsida > Santalales > Viscaceae > Viscum > Viscum album. Next base: position 1,937,508,640 of record OY728165.1, read on the forward strand.
ATGTTTTTATTCCAATAAAAATATTATATAGAAATGAAAGTAGCGTTCATACGTACGTAAGGCATACCATCTCCATGAACGATGCATTTAATTTCATACCTCCAAATGTTATTTAATATTATAAAAACAAATATATATATATAGGATATATAGGATATATAGGATATATATGATATCTAAATCATGAATATCATTTTGTAGATAATTACCTTTTGACCACATGGATAACGTGTAAATATAAGAAGTTCATTTTGGACTCAAGTACCAAATATCGACAAAATGACCTTTGTTAACTTAAATGATTACATAAAGTTTATAACATGGTAATAACTGATATAAAAGGAATAAAAAACATGAAATTTTTTTTAAACAAGTTGAAATTAACTTTATTTTATTATTCAAGAGCTTAAATGAATAACGGGTCAAGTTGGACACGAGGTAAGAGAATTCTTCTCAATCTCCTGTCATTGAGGCGTATTGTTTTCTACAAGAGTTTATTTTATACAGTGTATAAAAACCATTGATGTTTCATTTCATTCAAAAGAAATCTTTCTCATAGAGGAATTTTACTAAATTCCATGAAAATAATGTTTCTTTTTAATGTAATCGGTGACAATGATCTCTTCCACCACCGTGAGTATTATTTGATATTTGACTTCCTTAACAAGATGCAATGTTTTTAAATGGAAAATAAATAAAATATAATCATTTACCTATTTTGGTATTGAAAATGGTTTTTGTAATAGATTTTTTATGTGAATATATTTAAATTATATATTTTTATTGAAATGTGGAAATGTTTTCTTCCCATTAAATTTATTTTATGTGTTATGAATAAGTTATGGTTATTGGTAATTGTTTATGTATATGGGTGTTTTCATGATAAAACTATGGTGGGTGAGACTGATATGGATCTCCAATGCATTTGGTGACGTGATAGAGATAAATGTGAATTTTTCTCCTAAGAGATTTTGAGAATATAAAGTGATGGGTATTCCAAATTTAAGTCCCTGTGTAGTTATCAAAGTTAAAAAGTATTTATGTTATGCATTCCATTTGTTACCTTTGTGATTTGTGATTACTATGTGTTATTCATAAATCATATGATATCATGAGGTATGTTAAAGAACTTATGTTTTGTATGTATCAATGAACTATTGTTTTCTTTATTTATTTTATGTCCCTTACTGAGCTTTTTATGCTCATCTCATGTTTTGAAATGTTTTTACAGGACATAATCATAAATAGGGTCAAGGATGGGATCAAGGAGAAGTTGTTCTATTTAAAACAAGAAACAAAACAGGACACATTTTTTCAAGGGTTTTTATTTTATAAAAAAATGAAAACTGAGTAGAAGTTTTTAGGTTGTAATTTTTGATATGTAATGTAATAGTTATGGAAAAATTCTGTAAAACTCTAAACCTGAAAAGTTACTCAATGTGAATTATCCATTTAATTAAAGATTATGTAATGTTTTATGGATGGGTCCTTATATTTGGTATGAAGGGTATGTTTAGATTACTTTAGGAGTTAGGATATTGTTGAATTACTATACATAAATTAATTTATGTCAATATTGAAATGATATAGCATTTACAGATTACCATGTTGTTCCGCCTATGAAATTTTTGTGTTCAAAATGGTTTTCCACAATAGAAACAAGGAATCTATGATGGGACCGCATCAGGAGAAACATAACCTTTAAAATCAGAAACATGAGATAGTTGGAATTAGAATTGAATAGTTTCTTGCAGTGATGGCACAGTTCACTCGGGCTATAAATGGTGGTGGTATCCATGCATGAGATCATACAGATCAACCACATAGGAACATCTCAATAGCGGAGCATTTCATGAGGCAACATTCACCATCATTTAAGGGATCGTCTAACATTGTGCTATCTGAAGGGTGGATTAAATCAATGAAAAATATTTTGGATGTCATGGGGTGTTCAGAACATCAAAAGTTTAGACTCTCTATTTACCGTTTTGAAGGTGAAGTCGATCAGTGGTGGTCGATGGTGAAAAATATCTTGGATAGTGAGGATATTGATGCTCTATATTGGGATGAATTCAATGTTATGATTCTTGAGAAATATTTTCCTAAGTTGGTTGGTCTTAGGATGGAAAAACAATTCCAGGAATTGAGGCGGGAGGATAACTTAGTGGCTTCTTATGACGCAAAATTCACTCGACTGGCAAGGTATGATCCAAATTTCATATGAGATATTGATAGTAAAATCAACCATTTTTGCACAACATTAATTCCAATTTATCGAAGAGATTTATATTCTTGTGAGTTAAAAAGTTATGAAAAACCTGTTCAATGTATGGATAAGGTGTAAATGGTGTTTTCCTATAATAAGGTGTTCTTTGATAAAAAATAGAATAAGAGGTCGAGGTGGAAGATGAAAGGGAATAACTCTTAAATAAGTCTAAGGGTAAGAAGAATAAGTTTACAGTTTGTAAAGAATGTGGTAAAAAGCATGATGGGGAATGTCTTTTAAAATATTTTAAGTACTATAGATTTGTTAAAGTGGGGAGTAAGGCTCGCAATTAAACTAGAAAACATCAGGTTAATTGTAAGACCAAATCTGATTTACAATCAGTAAAATGTTTTAAGTGAAATAAAATGGGTCATTATGAAAATTAGTGTCTATCGAGGAACTCAATTGAGGGAAAACAGTAAGACTACAAGCCGAAAGGGGTGGTGAAATCATTTGCAACTACTTCAGAAGATGTTGGGCGGCCGAATGAAGTTGTATCAGGTACATCATTTGTTTGTTCAGATTATGCCAACGTGTTTTTTGATTCAGGTTCTACACATTCATTTATTTTTTTAGACGTTTTATAGTAAATTTTTAATTCCATATCAAGATATGAATTCTGAACATATGGTAAAAACCCATGGAGTAAATGTTGAGGAAAAATGAAATTATAAGAACCATCATGTCCTTGTGTGTGGAAATAATCTACCATAAAACCTTATCGTTTTGCCTATAATATAATTTGATGTTATTTTGGGAATGGATTGACATTCTATTTTCCACGCTAGGGTTGAATGCAGAGCTAAAGAGGTTTCTTTTTAGGAATATTTTCAGATTATTTATAAAAATGAAACCTTAATTTTATTAGCATATCAGGTAGCTCAGAAACTAGTAAAAGATGGAAATGAATGTTACCATGCACATATTGTTGAAAATAAAGTAACTCTTTATATTAATAATGTACCAGTGGAAAATTATTACCTTGATGTTTTTTATAATGAGTTTTCTAGTTCTATACCTAATCGGGAAGTTGAATTTACTGTTGACTTAATTCCTAATTTTAAGCCAATTTTAAAATCCCCTTATCGAATAGCTCAAATTGAACGTTTAGAGTTATATAAGGAATTGAAGGAGTTATTATATAAAGGTTTCATTCAACCTAGAACATCACCATAGGGTGCTCCTGTTTTGATTGTCAAAAAGAAATATAGTTCAATGAGTCTTTTCATTGATTATAGAGAACTGAATTACATCACTCTTAAGTACAAGTATCATTTTCCTCACATCGATGATTCTTTGTATCATCTCCAGGTAGCTCGGTATTTTTAATGATTAACATGAGGTTTGGGTACTATGAGTTGAAGTAAAGGATGCCGACATTTCGAAGTCCACGCTTCATACTAGATATGGCCATTATGAATATGTTTTTATAACTTTTGGATTAACTAATGCACCTGTAGTATTCATTGATCTTATTAATAGAATTTTCCACGGGTTTTTGGATAATTTTTTTGTTTTGTCTATTAATGATATTTTGGTTTATTATAAAAGTAAAGAGGATCATGAAAATCATAACGGTTTTCCTGCAAACCTTAAAAGAAAATAAATTGTTTTAGAAATTCTATAAGTGTGAGTTTTGGTTACAAGAAATTTAATTCTTTGGTCACATTGTTTCATAAAATGGAAAAAATTGTGTTCCTTCTAAAACAAAAGTTGTTGAAAAATTTCCAAGACCCAAAAATATAAAAAATAGCTATATTTTTCTTGGTTTAGTAGGTTTTTACCAAAGTTTTATTGAGGAGTTTTCCCATTAATCTAGTCCAATGACAAAGTTAACTCGAAAAGTTTTAAAGTTTATTTGGAAAAAAGATTGTGATGATTTTTTTAGAAATTGAAAAGAAGATTGGTGAATGCTACCATTTTGGCACTACCATCCAAAAATAGTGATTTTGTTATCTACAATAACGCTTCGTTGAAATGACATAGCTATGTCCTTATGTAGATTGATCAGGTAATTTATTATGATTCATTCTAGTTGAAACCTCATGAGATAAATTTCCCTACACATGATTTGGAATTAGATGCTATTGTTTTTATTTTAAAAATTTAGAGGCATCATTTTTATGGAATAAAGTGTGAAATATATACTGATCCCATATGTTTGAAGTATATATTCACTCAGAATGAATTCAACATGAGATATAGGAGATTGCTAAAATTAATAAAGGATTATGATTAAACAATTCATTACTATCCAGGAAAGGAAAATAAAGTGTCTGATGCTTTGAGTCAAAAAAATTTATGCTACATTATACATGTTAAGTTTGGAACAAGAATATTTTATTAAAGACGTGATGAACTTTGGCATAGAAGTTTATAGTGTAGGAAGTTCCTCTATTTTATTTCAAGTGTCAGGGAAATCATCTCTATCAAATAGGATTAATAAAGAAAAGAAGGAAGATAGTGAGTTGCAGAAATAGGTAGAGTTGGTTTAGAAGGGTAAGATTCCTGATTTTAACATTGCTAAAGATTGTGTTTTGACGTTTGGGAAGAGATTATGTGTGCCTTGTGATTAACAGTTTAAGAAGGGGTTGTTATGTGAAGTACATAGTTCTCTGTTTTCAGTTCATCTTGGTAGTACTATGATGTATAGATATCTTCGGATGTATTACTGGTGGGATGGAATGAAAAGATATATTGCTAACTTTACTATGAAGTGTTTGACTTGTCAATAGGTAGAAGAAAAAAAGGAAGTTACTAAAATGGATGATTAGGTCATTACTAGAGCTAGAGTGGAAATAGGAAAATATACCCATGGACTTCATTGTGTGATTACTGAAGACATCTCGAGTTAATAATGCAATATGGATTATTATTTATCGATTGACTAAATCTTATCATTTCTTTCCTATTTTAAGTACTCTGTCCCCAGATCAACTTTGTCGGTTGTATGTTAATGAGATATTCATATTTCATAGAATTCAGATATCCATTTTATCTAATCGTGATCCTAGGTTTACTTAAATTTTTTTGAAAGGCCTTCAAAATTCATTGGGTATTGAATTGAATTTTAGTATAGCTTTTCATCCTCAATTAGATTGGCTGTCATAATGAACAATTCAGACCATGAAGGATATGTTATGTGCTTTATCAATAGAATACCATGGAAGTTGATACAAACATCTTTATTTGGTTGATTTTTTCTAATAATAACAATTTTCATTCCTGTATACATATGGTTACATTTGAGGAATTATATGGGAAGCAGTGTCGAACTCCATCTTTCTTGGATGAAGTTGGTGAAAGAAAGTTGATGGGACCAAAATTGGTATAAGAGATGGCAAAAAAAGTTCTGTTTATTCATAAGCACAAGAGTACTGCTCATAGCAGGCATAAAAGTTTTTTCGATAACCAGAGGAATGATTTTTATTTTAAAGTAGTTGATCATGTCTTTATCAGAGTTTCTCCATGGAAAAGTGTGATGTGTTTTGGTAAGAAGGGAAAGTTGAGTCTCAGGATCATTGGATATTACGAAATCTGGAAGAAAGTCGGATAGGTTTCTTACAGATTGGATTTATGTCCATGTTTATCCTAGGTACACAATATTTTTCATGTATCAATGTTTGAAAAGTATATACTGGATCCATATCATGTTTTCATCCAAGAGGTCGTTTAGTTAGAAAAGAATATCTCTTATGAGGAAAAACAAATCCAGATTCTTGAATGAAGTGATCCATTATTGTGGAATAAGCTAATTAATAAGGTAAAGGTTTTTGGGGAAACCCATATGGTTGAAGAGGCAATGTGGGAATATGAAAATGCTATAAGGGAAAAATACCATTACTTATTTGATAAGTGTTTAAATATTGCGAGGACACTATTTCTAAAAGGGGGGAAGGATGTGACATCCCAAGTAAATAAATAACAATACATTTTCATATTTATTCATATTTGTGAATTAAATATTATTTTTTTTAATTTGGAATCTATGGTCTATGGTGTACCTAATACACAACAACAGGTTTCTTTGAAATCTTACTTTTCACACAACGTTGAGTTATACTGAAAAATAATAGTATAATATTATAATTTTAAATGTTAGTAAACACCTAACCATTGTAATGGAGAAAATTAATAGAAATAACTAAAAAATGATTATACATGTTTTTTAATGTTTTTACATTTATCCAATATATTTTAGAGGCTTAAAATAAGAAATAATCAAATTTTAAGCATAAATACTCTAATATTCTTTAAAAGGTCGATTTACCAACTTTTGATGGACAACCCTCTTTAAATCTAGTTTTAGTCACTTTTATATGCTCTATTTGAAAAAATAAGATTTTCCTATAGAATCTGGTCTTCAATATTTACTTTGGGTAAATATTTGGTATTTTTTCTAATAAAATTAAATTTTTAATTAATAGTGAAAAATACTGTATTTTAATTCAAAATTGAATTTCTATATAATTTATTTATATACTTATATTAACTTTTTAATTGGTTTTAATGTGTAATTAGATTATATGTTTACCATTTAATCCAATTGTGGTCATTGGATGTAATTTTAATTTCAAATTGGACATAAACAGGAGTCAATATTTTGAAAGTTATTATTTCTTAAAAATGTGTTTTTTGTTTTGGTAACAGGAATTAATTTTAAATTAGTTAATCCAACTTCTATGTTTTGAATTTGGAAAAATGTACATCATTTTTTGAGTTCGGAATATCAAATATAGCTTAGGGTGAATTTTTGGTATTTTTTAAAAAACCTTCAATTTTGGAGGAATAGTGAAACCACTAATTAGTAGTCAAAAAACTGACTTTTTCATTTAAATGAAAATTTAAAACTTTTTTTAATTGAATCCTGAAAATCAGAAATATATGGTTTTTATTAGTGTGTAAAATGTGGTTCAATAATATGAAAATATTTTTTGGTGAATATTAACTTTTGACTTATTTACAGCGGTTAATGGTAAATAGGGTAATTCAAGGTAAAAAAATATTATAAATGTATAAAATTATCCTAGAATGTGTAAAAATCCTATTGGATGATACATTTCTAACCATGGGCTTCATTGGGTAGATTTTTGGACCCCATGGAGCCGCTTAACAGTGATAATGACACTTTATATTAAATAATTTACAATAAGGACAAAAATGACATAAACATGTATCTTTTTGTAAATAAATTTTTACATGGGGTTATATAAGTTATCTCTTACACTATAAATATTCATTTGAAATCTAAAATTATTTCCTATTTAATGTTTTTTGTTATAATTTTGGACATCAAATAAATAAAATTATTTATTACACAATAATGATGCAATGTTTATCTCATTAATGAATGATATAAATAAATAAGTTTATAAAGATTAATATAATATCCAAAAACTGTAAAATTCTTATTGGATGATTTTATATCGAACATGAGTCATTTTATAATTTAATTTAATGTATTTTGGTCCTTTAGAAACCCATAATCATTATATAATAAAATAATATTTTCAAACATTCCTAAAGAGCCCCTCGTCCCACTTATAAAAAGCCCTCACCTATAACCCATTACTCAACCCATCAATCACCTTGGATCATCCAACCTCTACCCAAATAATCTCTCAATATCCTTATATTCCTCCCAGAAGCCTTACCTTAGATAGAAGGCACATTGAGAAATTCTTTTGGTTCAAACCAAAGAGAGTTACCAGATTTAAAGGTAATGAATTCTTTTAAGTTCTTTTCATTTATTTTACTTCTCCAAAACCCTAAACACTTTTTATTTATTTTTTAATAGAAAAAATAGTATCTTAAATATTCTAGGTTGTTCTTATTATATGTATTTTAACTACACATACACACGCCACCATCTAATTGGTAAAGAACATATTCTTTCAGTGGATGGTGAACTAACGCCTCACGAAATGATGATTGTCAAATTTTCTCTTACAACATATTATGGTGGACATTATGATAGAACTATAATTATATGTGATATATATTATATTTATTTTGTCTTTATTCTTCAGTATTTTTTATATATATCATACTTTTATGGTTTCTATAATAGGTGAACATGATAATTTCATTTGAGGAAGTACAGACTACCGCCCCCTCAAAGTGATATAACTCGTTCATGCCATATGTGGAACATATAAAGTTTGGAGTTAGAAAAATTATATATTATATTATATTTTAATTATAATATACCTATTTATCATTAATATTTCATTCCATAAAATATATGAAATTGAAATGAATGTAGTGTTCATGCGTACGTACGACTAACCGTGTCCACGAATGGTGCATTTCATTTCTTACCTCCAAATGTTATGTACTGTTATAAATACATATATATATACTAAATATATATGATATATATGATATCTAAATCATAAATATCATTTTCTAGATAATGAAATTTTTACCACATGGAAATCATTAAAATATAAGAAGTTCATTTTAGTCTCAGGTGCCAAATATCTTCAAAATGACCATTATTAACTTAATTTATTACGTAATGTTTATAGAATGGTAATAAGTGATATAAAATGAATAATAAACATGAAATTTATTTTAAGAAAAAATAAATTAACTTTATTTTTTTATTTATGAGATTAACGAATGAATGGGTCAAGTCGGACACAAGGTAAGGGACTTCTTCTCAATCTCCTTTCACTGAGGCATATATTGTTTTATACACGAATTTATTTTATTTGGTGTATAAACTCCTTTGAATTTTTATTTCAATCAAAAGGGAATATTTTGGTATGAGTCATTTTACTAAATAAAAAAATAATGATTCTTTTTTACGTAAGTGGTGACAATGACCTTTTTCGCCGCCTTGAGTTTTATATGATCTATCTCTTCCCTAATAAGCCGTAATGTTTTTAAAAGGAAAATAAATACCATATAATGTTTTATGTATTTAGGTATTTAAAATGGTTTTGATAATGGATTTTTTATGTAAAAACATTTAAATGATATATTGTGATTGAAATATTGAAATGTTATCTTTGATTCATATTTTTTTATGTGTTATGAATATGTTGTAGTTCTTGGGAATTGTTTGCATATATGGGTGGTTCCATGATATTCCTTGGGTGGGTGAGCATGAGATAGCTCTCCAATGCATTTTTTAATATGACATAGGTAAATGTGTATGTTTCTCCTAAGATATTCATGGTATATATCGTGATGGGTATTCCAAATATAACTCAATATATAGATGTGAATGCTATAATGTAAGTATGTTATTTATTCCAAAAGTTACCTTTATGATTTTTGATTACAATGTGTTATTCCTAAATCTTATGCTTTCATGAGGTATGATAAAGTTCTTATGTTATGTATATATTGATGAACTAATGTTTTCTTTCTTTATTTTATGACCCTTATTGAGCTTTTTATGCTCATCAAATGTTTTGAAATCTTTTTCACAGGACCTAATGATTAATAGGGTCAAGGATGGTATTAAGGAAAAGTCTTACTGTTTAAAACATGGAACATGACATGACTATTTTTTTCAAGAGATTTTATATTATGAAAAAATTGAAATGGAGTAGAAGTGTCTACTTTATAATTTTTGAGATGTATTGTATTATTTATGGCCTAAATATCTAAAACTTCGAACATGAAAATATCCTCAATGTGAATTATCCATTTAATTCATGATTATGTACTTTTTTAAGTCTTATACCTTATACTAGGAAGTGATAAATCCAATGGTTGGTTAAATTAAAAAGTATATGAATATTTTTATCTTATATGATGAAGAAAAAATTTAACTAACTATAATGATGAATTTTTTATCACAAACTCTCACAATATTAGTACCTGTTCTAATTCTAGAAAAAAAGGGGGAAACACAAGTTGAGAAACCCACCTCTTATATAATGTTATAACTTAGAATTTGGAATGGTAAATTTTTCCCTAGTTTTTTCCAAAATAAAAATGTTTTTTAAATCCAAAATACAACACAATGAAATAATCCAAGGTACAGTGGATTTTTCGGTTCTACAGAAACTTCAAATATATTTACATTAATTATTGGAAAAAAATTTCATGTTTTGAAGAATATAGAAAATGATCATTGAGGGGCAAAAAAGTGAAATTAAATGGAAACTATAATATATTTTAGTAATCTTTAGAAAAGAAGAATGATTTTATTGACATCCAAAAGATTTGGAAATCTTGATGATTTATGTGGGAGTTGTGGTTGAAATAAACTTGTTCATGAAAATTATAAATTAATTATACAAACAAAAGAACATATATTACTAACATGAGTTTTCTAAAAAATATTAAAGAAATTTTATTGAAGTAAAACATTAGGTATACAAGATGGTGAAATGAAAAATACATTACGAAGAATGTTCAACCTAGAAAAATGACTCAAAATATATCAACCAAAAAAATATATCACCTTTTTGGGTGAAAATGAATCTTCTTGTGTAGCTATAAAAAATTCATTAAATTTAAATATAAAATTATTAATATTAATAAATAAATTCAATAAATTTAGGAAAGAAATATTTTTATTGAAATTGAGGAATAAATCTATGATGAATATGTAGAAGTTGATAGGAATTTTCCTAATATGAGTAACATACCATAAGATAATAAACTATATAGAAGATGTAATTTGTTGAGCCAAATTTCTAAAATATTTATGACTGTGATGAATGATAGGAAGAGTTTTCAAATAACAATTGTAAATAATTCAAATTAAGTAGTTCTTTTATGAATAAATTCCATCCTAAAAATAAATGTTTAAAACACTAGAAATAATTTCGTGGTAGTGTAGCGAGAAGTATTGGAGAAACTAATAGGTTTTAAAGAAATAATAAGAAACATTATTATTAAATTCAAGATGAAGTTAATATGACCCAATAATATAATGTTGAAATAAAGGGTTATGAGAATAATCCCTAGAAATATGTGAAGATTAATGTTTTGAATACAAAGGAAATAATCATGATGAAATCTGATGAAAAGATATCTTCTTGGTTATAGAAACATTATTAGCCCCATTTTCTATCTAGAAAATCTAATAAGTATCAACCTTATTCCCTCATATTTTCTAATAGGATTATAATTTGCAAATGGAATTGAATTTGATTATATTCAAGGGGATCCATGATGTAATTTGATAAAACTGGGTTTTCTGCATCCTTATTATGGTGATGTAAAAAAATCATTTTTTCCAACTAAGGTGTTGCATAACTGGATAATAAAAATCAATTATATTTAAATACTCAATGATCCTTAAGGTATGTTTTCTACAATCCCCATGGAATATAAAATATTTTAGTTCAAATATATTATAAATATAATGTATTTTTGGTCAAAAATATTCTTATATCATGTAAAAAGTGATTAAAAACTCATTTTTATACTTGGATGTTTTTTAAATACTTTTATAATACATTTAGGAATGTATGATTAATGATAATATGAATAATTTTTCCTTAAAATATATTTTATAAATGTTTTAATCACGTGTAAAATAGACTTGTATATATTTAATATCTATGTTAAAAATTCTTTTTTCTACATGATCATGGATCACGTAGACATAGAGTTGGTTGATATATTTCATATTAGATTAATAAAACCTATTTTTTCTCTCTCATAATGTTTAATGATTATATTTTAATTAATTATAGATATGAATAGAAGAAGGAAATTTTTATACAATGATCCCCCATCAGCACATAAATGTGAACAAGGGAGATTTATAAGTTATATCCTTAAATGGGAGAAAAACATTACCCATCACATAATGATTCTAAAACATGGTTCCTTTGAATTCATTTTAAATAATGGGTGAAATAATCAATTTAATTTAAAAATATTTAATTGGTAAATAGAAATCCAATGGGGGGATTTTGGTTCTTTTAGGGTGGTGATTATTATATGTTATATATTTTGATAATAGTTTTTTGTATAGTCAATGAGGAAGTTGAGTGTAAATTCTCATTAATAAAATGATGAAAATGAATGTTTTTTTGGATAGTTCTAATTATAAGTATAGAATAACAATCCATGATATTGATGCATTATCCATGGTATATGAAGTTGTGGAAGTATGTACAATCTTATAAGAAGACTCAAGTAGTTTTCCTAAGGATGTCAGCCTATAGGTAAAAACATCTAAAGTAAAAAAAGGGGAGGTTATGTGTCTGGGGATGTTTATGAAACATTCATTATAATGGATAAGACTATTTCCTTAGGAGTTCCTTATAAATGTTAGGAAACATTCATAATAAGTTAATCGATGTGGTTAGAAGGTTTCCTTAAGTTTTATAATATTGGATACTATGTTAGATGATGGTATTCTATTAATCACATTCCTATCATCATAAAGAATCATGTTGTCAAACATTAATTATAGAAGGGGGGTTGAGGTTGCCTCACTAATGGTAAATAATAAAATAAATAATATATAGATAATAGAAAAGATGTGATTATATGTAGATGCAAGAGATGTCTAGTTTTTCAATTTAACAATTTTATCAAAATCTACATGAATGATATTTCCAGACAATGAAATCTAAGATTTAGATGGGTCTAAGTTTGTATTTTTTTTTACAATGAGGTATCAAATTTTTTTATCTATAAAGATATAATTTATGATTTAAAATATATAAACTAGGATATTATAATTGTTGAAATAATGATAAGATATACATAACTAAAGTCCAACAGAATAGGTTTTACAAAAAGATATTTTTTATATTTATCAATTAGAAAATATTATTTTACAAGTTGTATAAAGATTGATGTTATAAATTAAAGGAGTGTTGGAAGCTACAGGAATGACTACATCGAACAAAGATCAATAAGACAATGTTTTGAATGACATACATGTTATCCCTCTAATATAATCTTTATGTTTATAGATAATTAAAGTTATTAATGAATAGATAGGTTTAGTTTTCCCCTGTATAATTTTCATCAAATATATAATGATTTTTCATTCACTGGTTTTCCATCATACAAACTTCTATAGAGTAACATTTGGCAATGATTTATATTTTCATCCACTAGGAAATATGATGGCACTCTATGTAGAGAATATTTTATGAAGACCAAGATGATGCATGAGTTCTATTTGAAATAAAATTTATAAAGTCCAATCGATCAAGGATTTATAACGTTCATTAGTTAAATAAGGTGGTTTATCAAAAGAGAAATTGGGGTGGGTTTATAATGTCAAGATGATCAATAAGAGAGATATAAAAATAATGTACATCAAACAATGGATCATGAAGTTATCAAATATATTATCATCATGTTTTTTGGACCACTAACTATAAGAATTATAATTTATTATGCACTATAAAGGTCATGAAGTCTTATAGAATGATTATAATTATAGAGATCATCATTTGATCATTTCTGATCTCATAGGATGGAGAGATACTTACTGAACAAAAAACATATTTGGAATGAAAAATGTTAGCACATATATTATAGTAATCATATAATGAGTGTCAATTTAAGAATATAAATGTTCATAAAACTGAGAAAATATATTGAGGTATTTTTTTGGATATTTGATTTAATGGTTGGAGAGATAATAAATACAACTGAAAAAAGAAAAAACATGGGATGAATGTGTAATTGATGAAATCATCATGAAAATATACTACATATGGAGTAATGTAAAAATTTACATGAATTTTTATTGACTATAATATGATGATGTATAAATTTTATTTAAAATTATGTTATCTATATAGGAGGAATATGTATTATTATGTTCTCTAATGATGAGGGTAATGAAGTTCAAAGTTGGATGTATATGATGGATATTTCATAAAACATCACAAAAATTCTTGAATATTTGAGAATATTCCATTAATGTTATGAAGATATGGAAATTTGAAATTTGAATTTGATTTAAATATAAAATCATATTTGAGTTCCAATCCTTTTCCCTTATGGTGGTAACATATAAATGGGAGTACATAATTAACGTGAATACATTTTTTTATAAATAAGTAAAAAGAAGTAATGATGATTTTAGAATAACCTGAGTGTGTAAACAACGAAATACATACATGAATAATAGGTACTTTACATATATTCATTGAAAAGGTGTATGGAAAAGTTGTTTTGATGAGAGGAATCAGATATAGGTTTACCAGTTATACGTACAACATATAAATTTTAACACACAGAGGTACTAGTTAGAGGGGAAGTGATTCGAGAAACACATAATGGATAAAAAGTAGGAAAATGATGAATCATAGTGTATTATGGACTTTTTCTTATAGCTGCATGAGATAGATGATTACTTGATGGAATGTGAGGCACAATAGACTGAGACACAATGGAAATATTCATAGGCACTACTGATGAAGTTGCACGAGATATTGTTATCATACATATATTTTTGGATGATGTTTTTATAACCTTCATACATGTTTATCATATGTTGGATTGAAATATAAGAATATTTTGTATTGGATTATAGTTATTATAATTTCATATTTGATGATAACATAAGTTGTTTTGTAGATATCTCAATGGTAATATGTAATATACCTCTCACTGGTAATGGATCAAAATATTATTAGTGGAAGAAGACATGGACCAATGTGAGCATCCATATAGAAAAAAGTTATTGGTTCATACACTTAGGAAGAAACATGTAAAAATAAATGTGTGATATTTTCATTATATCATTTGCGTAACATAAGGGTAAAGTAGCAAGTAATACTTTCTAAATATCCATACATATTCACTGATAAAAGTTGTTTAATCAACATAAAGTAAGAAAGTGATTAAGTTTTATATAATCAATAAAAATTCATGGACACTTATTCACATCACCCCTATCAAGTTGGATAAAAATTCCAGCATATTATCTTGTTGTTAATTCAGGGGGTGAAAAAACCACATTATTTCATAGTGGTGTATTCCACACGTATGCATGGGTAATGTTGTAATTTTTATAAATTGGATGAGTAGTAAGGTATATAATGTATTTATTTTCAAATAAAATTCTATTTCATGAATATAATATGTATATATATATATTAATTCTATCATTATATTCTTCTTTCTGAGGTGATATTGAAGAACAATACACAACTCTTCATGGAGGTGATAGTCAACACAGACGCATGAATGATTTATTCATTATCTATAGGAAGGAAAAGGGTTTGAATATAAAAATTCCATGGACATAATAACATGTTAGTAAATAGACAAAAATAATTTTATTATATTGTAATTTTTAATGAAATAATCAATGGAGTTATATTGGTTTTTTAAAATGAAAATTCTCGGTTGAGGTGATAACTTCATCTTGGAAGAACCTCATTTGGGTCTCTCCTTAAGAACCCTACGGAGGGTATATTATGAAGAAAAAACCACTAAAGTGTTTCAATGTAATTTTAGAAGAGATTTGTGGAGGTTCTTCTGAGATTAGTGGGTCATTATTTTTTATAAATAGAGAAGAGGTGGTTCCACCATATAATTTATGAGAGTTTAACCCATGGAATTACATAAAATATTAAATTAATATAAATTAATTTTCAAGATTATGTGACATAAAATTTATATATCTATAATCTAGGAATATTATTAGTCTAAATAAACTCATCCTATAAAATTTATTCATGTTTAGGTGATGTTTTTCCCTAATATCTTAATTATATAACAACTTTAACTCTTTTTATGATTACCATGATATCAAATTGTTTTACTCATTAGGGATCATGAAAGATAAAATAAAAGGAAAAGTGACCAATATGTGGTAAATGGTTTATATAATCTATAATATCAATTTATTATTGGTCAATGATAGTATATTTATTAATTATAATTTCTAAATAAAAATTATTTAACAAAAAAATCAATAAAGTCCATTTCAGGACTATTCACATTATTTTACAAGAAAGTCTTCAATATAGTAATTGAAATAAACTATACACTTTTAAAATTTATTATTACACTATATACCTCTGAAAAATTCAAGGAATTTAATAGTTAATATGATTTTTAAAAATTGTTAATGTTTTTTATAATTATTTAATTGATTTCACTACTGTGTTCACAAAAATTATTTTAGTAATACATAAGAATTTACAAAAAAATCATCACTAAAAATTTTCTAAAAAAATTACCTAATAAAAAATATCACTAATATTTTAAATAAATATGTATATCCAAAATTTATTTTTTCCCCAATCAAAAAATATTATTGATATTAAAACTAATATTATAATAATTTTTATTTAATGTTATAAAAATAAATTTTTTGTTCATTTTAAAACAAAAACTATATAAAATTTTATATATCATTATATATTTGATGGTATGGTCAAAATAAAATTTTAAAATGGAAAAAAATACTCAGTTACATAGAATTTTAAATCATCATTATACAATTTGTTTCTATTAATAACCTGATTTTCCTTTATTGAGGTGAAAAATATTTACAATGCTTACAATTCATTATGACACAAAATAACATTACAATTTAAAAAAATCAGACATTTAAAATACAAATATGTAATCAACTTTTTAAAATTAATTACCTACATGTTTGAAAAAAAACAATTAAAATAAACTCGTTAATGAATTGAAATACAGTTTTTCATTAAATTTCTTATTTATGTATAAAAATGTGCTTATACCATAATTAATTCTAATATCCTTTATAATTAATTTAATTTATTTATGGTTAATAAAAAATAACTAATTAAATTTTAAAATCAATTCAATATAAAATGGGACATTGTAAATACTTTACATGAAAAAATAATTTCACATTTATTGATATTATCACACAATTCATTAAAAAAGTATGATTTTCGGAAAATCATATAAATTTTAACTGGTTCATGTTTTGTAATTTTGATATAAAAAACAACAACATTTTATAAAATATGTTTTCAAATATTATAATAAATTAATTGTAATCATGTTTTATAAAAATCCACAATAACAATTTCTGATAACAATTTTTTTTGGAAGAATAAATTGACATCACTAAAATTGGAGTGCTTGTTTACTTAGAATTAATCGACATATTTTTATTTTTTATTAACATTATAAATATATTTTATAATTTGGTTACTCCTAATCATACCTTCCAATTAAAAAACTTGGTTATAATGGTTATAGTTAGATAATATTTGGCGATCAATCAAGCTTAGTGTATTGTGTCCAATATGTTATCAGTCGATGTATTCATTTAAAATTTAGATTTATTACATTCCCTATAATGACACATTATTTTAATATCCATATTTCATATTAATAAATTACAATCCATTGCATAACATAATGATCTACTCAGAAATCACATAGGTATATTGCCCTTGGAAACATGGATACATAAAAAACTGGTTTATAATTTAACTACATCATCCCCACCTATATTTTTCATAATAATAAGATTTTATATTTATATGATACATAAAACTTCCCTTCATATATATGTTAACATATAAATAATAAAGGTTGATCTCATATTCTTATTGGGGGTAAATTTGGGAGACATCAATGATCAAGTATATATAGCATGGACATAAAGGTATGAGAATATGAGCTTAAGATGTGAATACCATTTGCTACATATCATATATCATAATATTGAGTCATTAAATAAATCATATAAATTATAAATATAATAATCCTAATCAAATCACGGTACATGATCCTTGATAACATAACATTGTCATGTGACATTGATTTTTGCAATACACATAAGAATAGAAAATCATTTTTTATTAATAAAAGTTCACATCCAAGACTATCATATTGGATTTTCCTCCCTCCATATTCCATAGATGTATACAATATTTACTTCTGGAATAATCATAGTGGATATATTACCTTACTAAAAAAGGTCCACTCTCAATTTTAACCATGTGTATCTCATTAGATATGTGTCTTTACCTTATATATTAGAGGGATATATAATTCAAGTCCCACCTTTACATAATGAGAAAATATAAATATGTGTTAAAAGTATCATATAAAATTATTCATATAATATTCATTGAATACCAACATGTTCTATAATCCTTTTATCAATCCATGAAACATGGAAATGAAATGGGTTTCATAAAAATTTCATCATTTCTTCATATCATAAACTATAGAAAAGGAATGGGTTTAATAGACATCTCTTCATCATAATCATAAAAAATAGAGGGAGATAATAAATATGTTATCTTTGGATCATATAAGTATTAAATCATACATAACATCAAATTATTACATCATAGATAATAAATATCCTTAAATATTTCATGGAAATTATCTTTAGGAAAATAACATTTTAACTACGAAGTCATTAATTTGAAATATAAAAATTTCCCAAAATATTAAGGAAATTTTTTATTTTAAAATTGCATTGAAAACATATAATAGAAGAATTAAATCATTTATAGGTATTAAATGTGTAAATTTTAATTAAATACTTATTTTTTGAAATAAAAATTCCTCTTAAAATTTTAGTAAAAAGTAAAATTAACTCATTTCAAAAAATGGAGAGATTATTTATTTAAACGTATTTTTTTTAAAATTAAAAAAAATTAAAAATAGATTTAAAAATTCATATTATAATATCAGAAATATTTTCCAAAACATTTTTAGAAGTCATAAACAAAGAAGAGTAAAATGTTTGGATTGAATATAGAAATAAATTAAATTTTCATTGAAATATTTATTTCGATATCTAGAGTTCTTAAAGAGAGTAAAATGAAAGAGAAATATTATATTTAAAATAAATTAACAATAGGATTGTAAAATTAATGTGATTCTACTTTGATAATTCTTAAAAATCCATCATTAAGAATATAATCATAAAAATCATAATACACAATGAAATTGTAATGTAAAACTCATACCCTATGTTCCACATAATTTGATAGTTATATATCTTCTGGTATAATAAAATAAAATTTATTAAAATTGTATAGAATAATAATTTACATTCTTATAATATCATATAATATAACTTTATAAAGTATCAACACTCATTCATTAATATTCTATTATTATAATCGCTAATTGGGGGTGTTAAATATTTCATTTTTCATTAGAATTTCAGTTTCTTAATTCTGATCCTTGTACATTGATCATGGTTCCATCATATCTAAAATATTAAAAATGATATAAATATCATATATATTCAATATATATACAAATACATCAATCAAAAAAATTATTGATAGAAAAATTATTTTCATCATTCATGCAAATTGTAGGCCACACATATGAATGAATGTTGTTTTAACATTTTAATTAATGAAGGAATGGTAAATAATAATTCAACAATATAGAATACTTATTAATCATATAAATAATATTTATTCATTAAAATCATATGTATTACCATCCATTAAAAATATAAATGAAATATGAATAGAATTTCCTCATGATAATAGTAGCCCACAAGAACCCACGAGTAAAATTATCATTTCCCAATAGATTAGAATGTAAGATGGTAGAAATAATATTATCATTATTTATTAATAATAATATTCAAAATACTGTATATAAAAATTGATCCAATATTAATACTCGTTCCTAAAATAATGGGGATTAAAAATGAACTGTATTACTATGTGGAGATGATAAGTTGTACGTATGAATAAGTGATACTCTCAATTAAAGTTTTCTAGGAATTTGGGTGGATTATTAATCTTTCATAATAATAATAACATTTCAATATATTGAGAATACTGAATATAAGGGAAAAATTGAATCATAAATGGTCTAAGTAGGAATAATTGTACCATATATTATCAAACTTTTCCCCTTTGATGATTTTTATAAATATTAATAAATTTAATAAAATATTGTTCTTATAAATTATAATTAATGTAATTTTTGAAACTATTTATTTAATTTCTCAATAATGACACCATGAAAAATATGGATTCCGAGTCAAATCTCTCAACACATCCCAATTAATTTATATGTATGTAAAAATTTAATGGAACACAATAACTCAATCAAATTTAAATACATATAATATTTTTTAAATCATTTATTTTATTATTAATTTCATTGAAGGAATATCATGTTTATGTTGTGTAAAAATTTAAGATAATTATATTACTACTACATATTATAATTAAAACACAATCATGAAAATAATTTAATTTTTATAAAAATTACCATTAATAATGATTCAAAACATTCTTATTTCTCTATGTGAACACTTATGATAAACTAAAAAGTGATATATTGATATTTTTTTATTATACAACTAAATTAATATAATGTCATAGTTAAAGAAATAAAGAATCATGTGCCCATATATTAGATAAATGTATGTATATGGATGAACTCAAATAATTTAATAGTAAAAAATCAATTTTTTAGGTGAATGTTAAATCCTTATCCCAACCTTATAACCCTTTTTAATAGTTTTACCCTTGCTCAGGTGAAAAAAATTTATTATGATTGTAATTAATATTGATCAAAAATAAAGGGGGCCAATTTAAAAAAATTTATCTTCTAGATTCAAAATATGGAATCCATTTTTCAAGAATCAAGTTCAATATGTGGTAACAATACATTTTAATATAAATGTGAAAAATATAATGAAAGAATATTTTTTAGAAAAAATAAAATTTTAAGCATCAAAATGGATTTTTTATTATCACATTCCTAGAAGAATATTATGTTAAATACAAAAAAATGGAATAAATATATATTATATATAGTTCATTAATTTCGTTCACCCAACATGATCAATTTAATTTATTAATATGAACACACATTACAAACAAATAAACAATATTCTCGAAGAAAAAACTAATTTATTTTCATTTTTTCATTTATAATTAATTCATAAGTAACTAATTCATTTTATATATATGTAATCATTATTTATTTTTTCATAATTTAGGTTTCATTATTTATAGCCAATTAAATAATAGTTAGACAATAACTATTACATTAAATGATTATTTTTTAACATTATATTGTAGTTTTTTAAACTCAGTGTTGTGTGTATTGCAAGATATCAAGGAAATTAAAATTATTTTTAACAAATATATTTCTTTATATATAATGTTGTTACACTCTACCTACCATAAAAAATAATTTTTCACTTAATATTCAGTTATTAGTATAAAAAAAATAAGGATATCCCTATTTAATAACATCAAGGGGTTCTTAATTAGATTTTTTGAATTTTTGATTCCTCTAGAGAACATTAAATATGCGAGTAGGCTTATTTCAAATCACATTATAATTATGATCCAAAAACTTTAATGATTTTTTTTAATAAAGGCCATTCTCTAGTGTTACAACTTCTAAATTTAGTAAATATGATAGATCAGGTATGTACTTTCTTATGAGAGATACATGGAATACATTGTAAAATCGTGGGAGGTTAAGTTGAATTTATAAGTGAGTAGATATCATCCCAGTTAAATCAATAATTTATAAGTGAAAACTATAAATATGGATCAATTTTCCTTTATTTCAAAATCTAATAAACTTATTCAATAGAGACTTTCTTAAAAAATCCCTTTTCAGTAACATCAAATTCTAGATTTTGTGGATGATTGTCCGTATAATTTTTCAACAACCTCTATGATAGCATGATTTTTTGTTGAATTTATATATCATTGTATTATATTTTTTCCTCTAGAATTAATAACCAATATATTTAATTCTCCATCTTCATCATAGTACGTTTGAGGTTTATACTTGTTTCTAGTGAGGGATTCATAATAAGCCATATGAATTATTGAATTAAATCTATTAATGTAAGAAAACATGAGTGGGTATGCTTTTTATCACACCCACCATTGAAATAAAAACATATTTCATACTATATCTTACTAGGTTTTAATTTTAGTCATAGATTGGACATATGTCTATGGATGACAAGCATTACTAAAACATAACATTGTATCTAGATCTCTCTGATTACTTAACTAGAACGTTGGTGTAAAACATGGACCTCAATAAAATATAATATAATTTTGTACTCCATAAAACGTTACCACATACATAATATATATTCTAGAAATTTTATCAGGATATAAATCTTCTTTGATAGTAATGAATTTTTTTTACATCATAAGTTTACTGACTAAAACCCAAATCACAACATATCCTTTATAAATTTTGGGGAGTTTAATGATCAAATCAATGGTGATGTTCTCTCATTTCCATTATTGTATGGGTAATGGTTGTAACCTACCATTTGACATCTATACCATATCCATAAATATCTAACATACAAATCTTTGATTTTTATAATCTACAATTCCCCCTTCATGAAATATCACCAGAAAATTTCATTAAGATCTGTATACATCATTTTACTTCCATGATGAATGGAGAATTACGAATTATGAGCCTCATCCAATATCTCCTTCCCTATATATCTATATAGATGAAATACATACATTATACAAGAAAATCTTCATTCTATCATAGTTAATTTTGAAATTAGGATCACTTCCAACATTATTTTATAGGTACACATCTTCCTTCGACACCACCTTACTCACCCAAGGATATATGGTTGAACACTCATTTGAGGAAAATATGATTTCTCTCCATACATTTAGATTTCACGATCGTGATTTTGAAAATATAAAAATATTAGAACTTTTATGATCCTCAACATTAATAGTCTATCACGATCCTTCTAAATCAAAGCATTGACATCTTTGTTCACATTCCAGATATTGTACATTTTGGGAATTCATAATCTTTAATAACCTCAAACAATCTTATTTGGAACATATTCAGATATATTTGAGATAATATATATATCAAACATTTTTATTAGTATATTGATCACATATTTTTCTATAATGACAATTCTTAAATATATTTAATGAAAAAATTAATGTAGTTAGCACTAGATCATGTGTCCGGTAACTTAACTCATCAACCTTCAATTATTTTGATGCATAATCTATTACAATGTCTTTATTAAATGGAATATCTTTCATTACCTTTATTCATGTGTCACAATAGATTAAAAACCATTATCAAATAAAGGTTAAAGTAATCATGTGTGCACTTAAAACCTTCTCAGCATTTACTTGAAATTTACCATATATTCATATATCCAAAGGAATTTGGATCCCTTCTGAGTTAACATGATGATTTTATTACATAGTTGCATGAAATATTCAAAAAACATCTATAATATTTAGAAAACCCATAAAAACTAGGTATCTTAGTCATAGTGGTTATTCGAGGAAAGTTTTCATTAACTTTCATATTTTAAAAATCCACCAGAATACCCACACATGAGATTATATGTCCCATGAATGATGCTTTATGAGTCTAAATGTTACACTTGGTAAATTATCCATTCAACTTATCCTTCATTGGTTTCTTTAGTTTAATTAAAATTCAATATTAATGATCTTCATAGATCTTTTAATATATAATAATATCATCTATAAATACTACCGATAACTAATCAGTGTAACCCTAAAGTTATTATTTATTAAATGCATTAATATAGAAGAGTAATTTATAATACCAAATGGAATCATTAAAAATTAATAATGTCGATACTTCGTACGAAAGGCTTTCATGGATATTTCATTAAATTTCAACCTTTATTAATAGTAACCAGATCAAATATATTTTTTATAGATATTTATATCCTCATAATTGAAGAAACTATTCATAGATATAGGGTAGAAGATACTTTTTCTTGATATTGATCTTATTAAGTTCTCTATAATCAATGCAAAGTCCCATTAATCCACCTTTTCTTAATAAATAGGGCTAGTGAGCCCCATGTTTAAAGACTTTCCCTAATAAATCACTTATTAATATTTTCATAAGGTATCATATTTAGTACCTATAACTCCATTGTGGAAATTATATATGGATTCCTTAAAATAATTGTATATCTAGGGTATATTTCAATGAAATCTCAAAATCATAATTTGAGAGAAGTCTACATATCTCTTTTGTAAATAAATTGAAATACTCCCAAAAAATATCAATATCTTTGATGTTAGTTCTCTTACCAACCATATGAGAGAAACCCTCTTTTACAATAGGAATCAATACCAATAAAATGAATGTCATTTCCATCCAAATACCTTATTTATCATCACATTGATTTAGGATCACAGGTTGGTTTTAAATATCAATTGTGATTTCCTATCCTTAGTAATTCATGTTGGATTTATTTAGAGAAAAATAATCCAGACCAAGGATAACATCAAATTACACCATAGGAAGAATAAATATATATACAGGAAGCACATTCACATAAATATAAATCAGAGAAGATTAATAGACTTGTGAATATATCATCATACCATTAGGGGTAATCACTTCTAATTCAACATCTAATCTACGATTTTTTAAATTTATATTCCTTGAGAATTTTCATAATATATATGAATTCATATTAAATTTCATAAACTGTGAACATTAATATTTAATCATACCATTTACCACCTCAACATCAACATTTTATCATATGTATTGTACATAAACAAAATTTCATAGCATAAATGTCACTAATCATTGATCATAGTGATCAATAATGAAGAATAACTAATAGGATATTTAAATAATGACACATAATTTTAAATACATACAACCTTATATTTAAAAAAACTTTATCCAAGTAAATTATTTATTCAAATAATTTATAATGGTTAGTAAATAAAATGTTAATTTTCTCAAGAATATCCCCTAGGGTATTCAACCCTGGTAAAAAATAAGGATGAAGTCACTATGAATTTTAATGATAAAATAGATATAATCAACCTACGATTTTTGGAGTTATTACCCCATGATTATTTTTTTTCCAAAACCGTAACCATTTTGATTATCCATATAGGGATTCTTTTCTTGGAAAATTGCACCCTTTTCATTAACAAACCATATGACATTCTCAAATTCAAAGGATTATCCTAAGGGTTCTCACAAATGTTTTATCAACATATTTACTATATTTTAACTAAACCATGTTCTAATTCCAACTATAGTGGCCCATATTTCTTACAAAAAGATATTAAATCGTAATAGAATAATTTTCATTATATATCATAATCATCCATGATAATATTTTATAGGTCTAGTGTCTTAAAAAAGACAAATACATAAGAAACTACTTCATATGTGAAAAAACTAATCTTCCACTAAGTTCTTCATAACAATTACCCTATTTATATATATCATATGTAAAAAATTCCTTCATACACTGGGGAAGGGAATCATATGAATGGGTGAGTTCATATGATTAGTATGGGTAAATACGGGAGAAATCCATGACCACATAAGAATAATTTGATCATAATGTATTAAAAAATAATAATTACATTGTAAAACCAAAAAAATTATATCATATACTATAATATTGAATAATTCCATAATTCTTGGTCCTACATAACTCATGAGTCACAAAGATATTAAATAATGACATCCTTGAGACAAACACATCAGCCTGAGACATAGATTGATTTCATACAAAAAAGCATATAAACTAATTTCATTATGAAACACCCTAATAATTTATGGTATGTATCTTTTTAAAGATAATCTATTTGAAATATTATATTGCATGCAACACCGAGATTTAACAAAAAAAATTAATATTATTATTTAAAATATATCATTATAACCCAGTCATTACAATGGTAGATAGGAAAATAATTAATTTAATTATGAGAAAAATTACAACTTATAATTAATTATTTATTTAGTGACCGGTTATTTCTAAATGAAAAGAAAACCCATAATAAAAATAAAATGATATGTCTTTCGGAAAATATAATTTAAATATGCATAAGTGTGATTAATACCAATAAATAAAAACATATCACTTCTATATTATATTAAATATATATGTAATATATTCAATATAACTTTTAAAATTACTTTTACATTTTTTATACACATGATATAATAATTAATCCAATTTCACTCATAAAATCATTATTTTATTAAAAAGGTAGTTTTGTTTCCTTTTGATGGTGGGTTTGTTTAAAATCTAGTTTTTGAAAATTTAAAAATTTCTATTTAAATGAATAAATTTCTTATTTAAAATTGTAAAATAAAAATTTACTTTGATATAATTTTAGGTATTTTTTGGTTAAGTTACATTTTTAGAGCAATAGTGATGAAATATTTCATTTTAATTTAAAATAATTTTTTCTCTAAATAATTTATATTAATAAATCATACTTTTATTTTTTAAAATTATAATTAGATAAATTTTTTAAATTTAATTTCATATGTTTCATCAGAATCAATCTTTCATTGAATTTGTGTCTAAAAACATTCTAATATTTTGAACGTTGGCCCTTTAAAAACATTTTCCTCAATCCATCAATGGGATTATTTTCAAATTAATTTAATCAAATTATGTGTTTTTAATATTCAAATATGGATTCCTAATTTAGATTTATAATAAATAAATTCATAAATAGGTCCCTTTATTTTTGGATAATATAAATAATAACTTTATTAATTTATTTATTATCATGGTTAAGGAGAGATCATGTAATTAAGGGTAAAAATAATAATATAAATATTAGAAAAATACCATAAAACCTATTATTATTTTATTGGATAAGTTATTTTTGATAAAAATCATTATTGGGACTATTTTATGGCCTCATGGTTCCACATGGACAACTTTAATCCTTTATTAGTATTTTATTATAAAAAAATTCTAATATGTTATACTCATGTTTTTAATAAGTATTACATTTTTTATATATTGTAATTTAGAATATATATAACGGCCCAGACCTTTCTAGTCCATTACATTCTGGGAAATATGGTGTTTGAGGTGTCTTGGGAAGTCATGGTGAGTCATTTCAACACTTTTTAAAGCCTCTAAATTTGTTATGTTTTCCAATAGTGTATCAACCAATAGTGTCTCTCACCAACAATATCTCACACTAATGGTATCTCACCATGGTAGTGTCCCACCCTGATAGTGTCTCACCTTGGTAGTGTCTTACCCTGGTGGTGTCTCGCTGGTGGTGTCTCACCCTATAAGTGGATCATTGGATATTTTTCACCATAGAGGTGGCTCGCTGGCGGTCTCACAATAGTGGCCACCCCATCAGTGTTGTTTCATATGGTGGTTCCTTGTTCCTAGCGGTTGGTTTCCCTGGAGGTGTCTTTTCTAGCGGTGTCCCGCCTGGTGGTGTCATTCCTGGTAGTGAATCACTGACCATGGCAGCTAATTCATCCAAATAGTGCCTCATCTAGTGGTTCCAGGTGTGGCAGTGTCTCACTAGTAGTACCTCATCCCGTGGTGCCTTGTCTGACGGTTTTTCACTGGTGGGGCCTCAGGATCAATGATTCCATTCCGTCTAGTTTTTCAATTTAGATGTCTTTATTTGCAGTAAAATGGATTTAAGTCCAAATTTAAAAGGATTTTAGGCCGATTGATATTTCATAAATTATATCGTTATTTCCCGAAGTGTATCGAGGATTTGAAATGGTAAAACTATCTGGTCTTGGTCATATATTCTTTTAATGGAAATATTAAATTGTCTCTAATTTCCATTGAATCTAATCTGATCTCCCATATATGATATACCTACCCTTCATCAATCCCTTCTCCTTTTAGTGGATACTAGACATCCCT
Organism: Viscum album; assembly: GCA_963277665.1. Classification (NCBI taxonomy): domain Eukaryota; kingdom Viridiplantae; phylum Streptophyta; class Magnoliopsida; order Santalales; family Viscaceae; genus Viscum; species Viscum album. Next base: position 1,937,536,500 of record OY728165.1, read on the forward strand.
AAATCCTTCTTCCATGGATAATTTTTCTGAGATTGGTTTGTGATTCCCTAGAAATTCAACTTGTGTCAGCACACCCTTGTTTTTGGAACACCCAGGCAGTGTCGATCATTCTTCTTAAATGTTGTTTTCTCTATCATCATTCTAAATAGTTCTTCATGTGGAATGTGTATATATTTGATTTCCCATGTCATAATAGTTGATTCCAGAATAATAGAGATAATATAATTTGTTTAAGAATCAATATACATGGGATGAGGAAATTTTATACATGATCTTTTTGTTTTTTTGGTTTTGTAAATTCTTGTGATTTGTATGGTCTAACTACCCAATTAAAATCGTAGCCATTTGGGGACCTTGTTTATACACTTGATATTTGTGTAATGCATGTTGTGTGGATCCCTTTTGAAGTATTATATATAAATGTTGGTAAACTCTATATATTTGATTAATAAATGGATTCCCCAGGATCATACAGTTTCTATGATAACCCAGAAATTAAATAAGGGATGCTTTATAAAATTTGGAAAAAAAATTCCCTGGTATGTGTGGTGATGTGATGTGAGGAATTATTGTGGATTTTTTGTATGCGGGAAGTGGATTCCATTTGGTTGTATTGTGTGATTTTTATGGGTGTGGTGTGATTATATAGTAGGGATATAGAATTTCGTTGTGTTGTAAAAAGTTTCTATATGTGGTTGTGAGTTTAAGGTTGGTTATGCTAATATGATAAACTGGGTGGATGAGTTTAAAGGACATTAGTGTTTTTTGGGTAATTTTTGGGAGTCTTTTCATCAATAACATTCATAAAGATTCACCCCATATCCAGTGGTCATAGTATGATGTGTCATTAATGTGAATTGTGTCAATTTACCATGGTTTTTCTCCTCTTAACGAGCATTGTTGTGTTGCATGATATGTGTGGGGATTGATTGTTTCCTTGGTAGTGATGGAATAAATAAATAATTGTTTAATAATGTTTTAAGTGAACTTGTTTTCTTAATGATGTGAAAGTGGTTAATGAAATATTAAATGAATGACTGTTCAACATATAGTGAATGTGAGGTTGATTTATTTTTATCAGGGCTCTTCACATTCTGAAATGACTATTGCGAATACTAACAAATTCATTTATAGGTTGTAGAAAAATTGAATATGTTGTGAGGTGGTTTTTTTGTTTTTGAACCCATAGTTTGGGCTGGAGTATTTTATACTATACATATATTTTTATATTCTTGTGATTTCTATATGTTCCCCTCCAATGATGTTCACTATGTTACAAACACCCTCATAGTCACGGGGGGTTGTTTTCCAATCATCTCAGGAGGAGTATGGATGAATGGATATCCACACTTTTCCACTCTCTCCTCTATGTGAGGTAGGTATGGAATAGGTTTTGATGGTCAGAGGACTTTTAGTGCTTTATATAGTGGTTGTGATAGCCCAGGTGTGTGTGTGAGGGATGTGTTTTGAGGCCCAGGTCTTTGCAGACTAGATGTGGCATGTTATACGAAAGTGATCGGAGCACCATGATGTATGACATTTGGTGATAGTGACATACCAATGGGAATGTGATGTGGTTACCCTATCATTCATGTGGTTAATAACATTTTATATTACATTATGTTCGTTTCATGGTGTGTGTTCCTTGGTATTTTTGAGTTTAGTTAGTATAACATTTTTGTGTAGTTTGGTTCTCCTTTTCTATCATGGGGGCATTACTATACATCTTTAAAATATGAATGAGAGACTTTGTCTTTCAAAATAATTGTAATTTTATTCTCACCCCACTTATATACAACTGTTTTTATGTTTCAATTAGTATTATGTGGACCATGCTGGGTATTACTATCTTGAGCTTTCAGATAGTTGTTGTGTGGCTGCTTTATCCTAATTTTGGGTATTTTACTTTGGATACTTTACTATTTTGGTATCTTTTATACTTTTTTCAAGCATGTAGGATTTTTTGCTTCTTCTTTTATATATTTCATGGAGCTTTTGTGGGTGATTCATTTTAACTCTTGATATTATTTCCTATCATGGGTAATAACTCTTATATTGTGAGATTTGTAAACCCTTGGTTCTAGTCCCCAACACGGGGAATATTGCTGACAGGACTCAGGGGGGTCATTATCTACCATTTATCATTTCCATTCTAGAAGGGGTGTCTTTAGAGGGATGGGTTCATGACATAGTGGTATCAAAGTCTATGGTTGAGAAATAGGATTGACTTTGCAGTTAGGAATAGTGATGATTTCATGGTATAGTAAGGAATCCATTCCAGTTGACAATGGATTGTGACATAGTCTAGGGAGGCCGACTAGGACACAAAATTTTAGGGGCCCTCTTAATCATGTGCATGGACTCTGAACATATTGAATAACCAAGTAACATGGACCTGCTTGTTGGGTAGAGACCTTGGAAAGGTAAATGCATCATAATGAATTGTGTTCTTTTTTAAATTGGGTGGTTATTAAAATTTTAAAATAAATTAAAATAAATATTAATAATATTTCTATACTAATTAGTCTTAGAAAATCTTTGTTTTCCATTAATCTATGGATCTTGGTCATCGTCTCTATTTTTCTTGGGAATTTGAGGTTCAGCAGGCTGATCTAGTTATTCATTATACGATTGATCCTATTAAAGAGGATTATCGGTGGAAAAAGTTCATGAAAACCATCTAATGGTAAAATTTGGAGAGGTATGATTGATTTTTTTTTGATGGGGATAGAGAGATGGACGGAGGAGCTCAATATTGCTTTCATTTTGATCTGGGCCTCGATGTAGTATTAGGTCCCTTTGGTAGTCAGTCAGATGCAAGGTGTTGAATGTTAGTGGTGGTTGTTGTATATGGTATAGTAGAATGAGACATAAATTTTATGGGCTATCATCCAGATGGAGTTCCAAGTATATTTCCTTTAGAAAACCATGAAGGATGAGAAGAGTCAGGAGATACTCTCCTTTCAGTAGGAGAGTATGTCAGTGTACGAGTTGGGAATCAAGTTCGAGGACCTTCTTCATTTTGTCTGAGATATTATTCCAAATGAGTAGTCTTGTATAAGACATCAATATGATGACATTTTTCCTTCAATATAGTATGTTGTTACTCTTTTTACTTTTCCAATATATTTTTTGGTTCAAAGAAGGTAGAGGTCATCAAGAAGATGCACTCATAATGTGGTATACCATGATAAGGGATCAAACAGAGTTCTTTGAGTGGAAAATTTGTAAATTTTAGATCTAAGGTTCCAGGACCATTGAGTTTTTGACTAGAAATGAGTATATCTCAGCAGATTATTTTTCAAAATACTGGTTCTAGTCATTTCTGTTTTTTTCTTGGGAGCTTTTTACCTGTTTGTTTTATATTTTGAATTCATATTTGTCACTAGAGACAATTCCCAGTAGTTCCCTTAGCTCAGTTTTAAGGAGGCAGATATGTTTATCCCCATCCTTAATAGTAGTTACCATTGAAACAATTTCAGCAGAAGGGGCAGCAGGTTTTTTCTCCACTAAGGGCAGATGAAGCCAATAGTGGCCAACCATAGGATATTTCTTAGGTTTTGGGATTTCAGCCTAAGACTGATTATAGAGGTGGTCATTAGAAAAAATTAAGAGGATATGGTTTTGGTCAGTTACACACTGTGGATGAAACAGCTCTAGTAGGGATAGAGATCACCAGTGGTATGATCAGTTTGTTTAGTACCCTTATTTTTTCGTTTTGTGATTCAAGAGCTTCACACTCCCTTTTTCACAATCTCTATCCCATGCTTTGGGACTAGATATAGAGAGGAATTTCATTCCCCTGATGTAGATTATTCTAGTATCAGGCCATACCATCTTGTTTGATGTGTGTTGGGGGTGTAGACTAATGATGGGACCGCAACAATCCCATGTGTATCTTTTCGTAATATTAAGGGATTCATATGATTTGGTACTCTGAATCAACTGGTCATATTCCATACATTCTATTATTGACTACTTTAGGATAAGAGTCATTTTTTCAGATATATATAGCCAGCATGTTGTTTTTGTTGGAGATCATAGTTTTCAGGTGAGAAGTCAGCGTATGGATCCCGATATTTACATATTTTATTAGTTTTCATTGGAATCGGTGCACTCTAAAATGGTATAGGTTCTCAATGTCCTTGATATTTTCCAAAATGTTTTCCCCAAAGAGGTTTTGATGCACCCCCTCAATTTGATGTTGAGTTTGCGATATACATACAGCCTAGTGGTTCTATTATTTCAATGTCACCTTATAGTATGGAACCTTATGAGTTACAGGAGATGTGGATTTCGATATATGACATGATACATAAGAGTTTTATCTAGACTATTGTGTCATTGTGTGGTGATATACTATTGATCACAAAGAAGGCGTAGAATGGTCTATGGTTGTGTATACACTATAGACGGTTGAATCAAGTGGCAGTAAAAAACTATTACACTTTTACAATGATAAAAGATCTTTTCAAATATCTATAATGGGGGAGTTTGATTTATAAGATCAACCTATGGTTTAGATTTAAATGATTGAAGGTGGAAGGGGTGATATCATGATGACTACCTTCAGATGCAGTTATGGGTACTTTGATATTGTAGTTTTTTTGTTATGAATACACTAGCCATGTTTATGATGATTATGAATTCTCTATTCCAAGAGTTTGTAGATCGATTCATCTTCATATTCATCGAAGATATCTTAATCTACTTGGAGGAGTAGGAGGCACACATTGATAATCTCATAACTATTTTTCATGTTCTTCGACACCACCAAATTTATTGGTAGTTGTCCATGTGTATGTTATGTAGACAAGAGGTAAATTTCTTCATGAATGTGGTGTCTTATTAGGTAGTGGGTTTAGACACGTTGAAGGTTGAATAAATTTTTTCTTGGGAAGTACCCGAGAATGTGGTAGAGGTTTGTAGTTTCCTTTCTATCGCGAAATATTATCAGAGATTCGTAATTTATTTCTCTTGAGTTTCAGCCCCATTGAAAGCTTTGACTAAGAAATAACAAGCATTTTTTTGGAGTGATCAGTTTTAGGTAGCATATTTTACCTAAAATGAAATTTATTCTATGATCCATTGCTTTGGTTTCCTATGGAATGGGAAAATTTTTAGGATTTTTTTTTGACGCTTCCTCTAAGGGATTGGGATGCATACTACTACAGTAGAAGGTAGTGATATATTATGGGTCAAGGTAGTTATGCACTCACAAACATAAATATACCTCCCATCATCTATAACTAGAATCAGTTTTTCTTTTGCTAAATTTGTGGAAGAATTTCCTCATTGGAGAGCACAGTGTGGTCTTCACAGATCACAAGATCTTGAGGTATATATTTTCTCATCATGATATGAAATTTTTGTAGTAGTGGTGGATAGAGTTTATTTAGGATTTTGATTTAGAGATACCCCACATCTTAGAAAAGTGGAATGTCATGGTGGATGCTCTTAGAAGAAAGTCGCATAAGGATGTTGTTCAAGAATATCTAGATGCTTGGAGAGTAATAGAGGATTTGGAATCCTTGAACATAGATGTAGGAGAATATGAAGATAGTTTATTTTAGTTTCAAAAAACAGTGTGGACTTCTCTGATAATGTAGGTGGAGGATTCTGAGTGGGGAGACTGAGAGGTACATGTGATGTGTGAATGTGTTGTCAATAGTGATTCTCCAGAGGGATGGTCGACGGATGATCAGAACCAGATGTTGATTCATGGAACGTTTTTTGTTTTGGCAGTGATTCGTGATGGATTTTTTCATGGGTCTCATTAATCACCATTGGTGGTACACTCAGTAATTACTATATTGTTTTTCACCTTGAGGATTCATTTCTGGTGGCCAAGTATTTAATGGGAAGGGGAGGAGTTTGTGGAAAATTTCATGTTTTGTAGTAAGTAATGGTCTATCATCGTGTTCCTAGTGTTTTTTAACTTAGATGAACCCATGTGGAAATCAGATGACATCTTGATGGATTTCATCATAGGATTTCCTAGAACTTAGCAAGGTTGTGATACAATATGGGTGATCATGGATCAATTGATAAAATCCACCCAATTCTTAGCGATCAAGGAGTCAACATAGTGGATTCTTTGGTTAATAATTACATTGATGAGGTGGTGCAGTTGAATAGAGTTTAGATATCCATTGTGTTGTATTGGGAAGAAAACTTTACCTCACATGTCTAGAAGGGATTTCATTAGGTTTTGGAAATTATTTACATCTCATCACTACTTTCCACCCTAAACAAGATGGTAAAATGGAACAGACTATCTAGACATTGGAGGATATGTGGTGTTCATGTGTCTTGGACAATGGTAGATTTTTTTTATAACACCAACCCCTGGTAGAGTTTTCTTATAATAATTTATATCACTCATACCATTAGCATGGATATTTTTTTGTCTTTGTACGGGAGACCATGGAATTATTTGTTTTACTAGATAGAGGTTGGAAAGATATCTGTTCTTGTTCCCAATGTGGTGCAGATCATGACAAAGAAATTAAAATGTTTCCATGAGAGGATTATAGCACAACAAGACCATAAAAGGCCTTATGTGAATCGTAGAAGGAGGCCCTTATAGTTCAAGTTTGTGGACCATGTGTTTCTGATGGTTTCCCTTCGACATGGGTAGTGGAGGTTTGGAAGAGGGAGGAAGAATTCTCTAAGGTTATTTGGGACCTTAAAGGTGTTGGGGTAAGTTGGTGAGGTGGAATATCAGTTGGAATTTCCACAACGGTTTGAGATGATCCACAGTGTATTTCAGGTCTCTTAGTTTTGTCAGTATCTTCATGGTGACTCGCATTTCATTGATTGGGAAGAGATAGATATGGAGGATGATGCAACATTTGTGGAGCAGCCAATAGGGATCCAAAATCATCAAGAGAAGGTGTTGCGTGACAGACCATTCCTTTGGTTCTTGTTTTGTGGAGGCATGGTGTCGAGTAGGAGAATACTTAGAAGCAATAGATGAATATGTATTCTCAATACCAAGAGTTTTTTTTTTGAAGTATTTTCTTGTTCAAATTTTCATTATGATGAGGTATTTGAACCATGTTGATCATAATATGAGATTTTTTCCCCTGGTTTATGATGTGTGATAAAGTCCTAACATATGAAAATGTGGGGGGGGATAATGTCTAAATGAGATGAATTAATTAAGATGTGATTAAAACCCTGCATGAAAATTAGTTCCCCCAAAGGGGAGAGTATATTGACGTAGGGTATAGAATTCCATGATTTGTGTGTTCAAATAGTGAATTTTGTTGTGGTTATGAAAATATGTTTTGTGGTCACTTTTATTAAAATTTACATAACCATGATTATAAGGCCCGATTAGCATATTTCGGAGGAGGTGTTCTTAGGTATAGAGGATTCCACTCTCTCTTTAGAATAATATAAGGTGTTTTATCATTGAAAATTTACATTTTTAGTTGATAGTAGTGTTTCAATCATGACGACATCCTTGAGAGTTATCTCGAGGGATGATTATTTAAACCCTTTATCTCTTTTATTTGGAGTGGTTTTTGAACTGTTGAGGGTTAGGATAGTTTAAGAGTTATTTGATGTAATGTCATGGACCATTCTAGTCCATTAATTTTGGGAAATATGGTGTTTGAGGTGTTCTGTAATGTCAAGGTGACTCATTTCAACACTTTGTAAAAATTTCCAATTTTCAAAATTTTCCAATAGTGTCTCACCCAACGAGGTCTTACGCCATTGGTGTCTCACTCTGGCAGTTTCCTAGCCTAGTGATGTTTCGACTTGGTGGTAGATCATTGGTAGTGTCTCTCCATAGTGGTGATTCATTTGTGGTTCGTCACCCTAGAAATGGATTGAAGGTGTTGTTTCAACCTATTGGTGGCTCCCTTGTGGTGCCTCATCCTGACTGTCACTTGATCTGTGGTGTCTCATCTAGTTGTGCCATATGCCTAGCGGTAACTCTCCCTGAAGGTGTCTTGTCTAGTTTTTTTGCTCAAAGAGGTGACTCATTAATGATGGCAGGTGGTTTGTCCTGATGGTGCCTCATCATGTAGTGCCTCATCCAATGGTGTCTCACTGATGGTGCCTCGTCTGGGGGTTCCTCATATTACGGTCCTCACTAGCAATCCCTCATGAGCAGTGTTTCCAGTTCTTCCAATAATTCCCTTCTGATGTCTCTATTTTACATAAAATGGATTTAAAGACAAATTTAAAATTCATTGAGACTGATAGAAATTCCATAAATTATATCTTCATTTTTCGAAGGGTTCAAAGGCTATGAAATGGTAAAACTGCATGGTCTTGTTCAGATCTTCATTTAATGGAAATATTAAACTATATCTAATTTTCATTGAATCAGATAAGATCTTTTTATTGTCAAGATACCCTACCCTTCATCCATACCTTCTCCTTTATCATGAGACTGGATGTCCCCAAATACTTTTTCCTAGAAATTGTTTTCCAATATTGGTTTTTGATTCACTAGAGAGTCACCTTGTGTAGTCTCACCCCTATTTTTGGAACAACCTAGATGTGTCGATCATTATTCGCACAAGTAGGTTTCAACTTCTCCTATCTAAATTGTGTATCATGCTTGATGGGTATATATATTTTTTCTCTTAAAGAGATAGTTGACTCTGGATTTAAAATAATAACATAATTTTATTATGAATAAATATATAGGGGATGGGTAAAAGTGATGCATGAACTTATTTTATGTTTGATTTCATAAATTCTGGTGATTTGTATGGGTTAACAATCCACTATTTTTTTCATTGGGGGTCCTTGTTTTTACACTGGATGGTTGTGTAATGCATGTGGTTTGGATCATTGTTGAAGGTTTATATATAAATGTTTGTAAACTATTTATATCCATCTAATAAAGGGATTCCCCAAGACCTTATTTTTTCTATGACAACCCCCAAATTAACATGTGGAATTAAATCAGGCATACGATATTAAATATGAAAAATTGTTTTTCTTTGGTACGTGAGGTGATGTGATATGTGGAATTGTTGTGGCTTCTATGTATGGGGGAATCAGATGACATGTGGTGTGATTAAGAAGCAGGGATGTGGAATTTGGTTCTGTGGTAATACGTTAGTGGTTACAGTTATTATTTAGCATTGGTTCTGTTAATGTGATGATTTGGGAATATGAGTTTGAAGAAGTACATTAGTGTTTCTGTTGGGAATTATCGAGAGTCTTTTCATTAATAACATTCATAAACCTTCACCCCATATCTAGAGGTTGTGGTATAATGTTTCAGTAATGTCATGTGCATCAATTTAACATGGTTATTCACCTCCTGAATGACCATTACTATGTTTCTTGATATGTGTGGTGATTAATAGTATCCTATGTAGTGATGGAATAAATTAATAATTGTTTTGTAGAGTTTGGAGTTACTTGGGATGGTGAATGAGATGAAAGTGGTTAATAAAATTTTAAATGAGTTGGTGTTGAACGTAGAGTGAATGTGAAGCCAATTTAATTTATTATTTCTCCTCAACTTCTAATATTCCTATTTCAGATACTAATAAATTCATTTAGAGGTTTCTGTAAAATAGATGGTGTTATGAGATGCTTTTTGGGTTTTTAACCTTTAGGTTGGGCTGGAGTGTTGGATAATATACATATATTCTAATATTCTTGTTATTTATATATGTGCCCCTCCCATGTTGAGAATTATGTGACAAACAACATCATAATCACGTGGGTGTGTTTTTTCAAACATTATATGTGATGTATAGATGGATGAGTATCCTCTACACTCTCTTCTAGAAGAGGTTGTTATGAAACTTGTTGTGATGTTTGGAGGTCGGTTAGTGATTTAGATGGTGGTTTTGATGGCCTAGGTGTTTGTGGGCACTATGTGATGTGTTGTGAGGCCCATTTGTGTGCAGGAAGGATGTGATGTGGTATATGGATAGGATGGGAGTGCTAGGATGTATGATGTTTAGAGAGAGTGGAATGCCAATGGGATTGTGGGGTGGGGAATCGTATAGTGTAGAGACCCAAATCATGACGTACATGTACATTACATTACTTTTGGAGAATACATAATACACATCAAAAACAGACACCAAAGGACCGTAATAGTTTAGTGTCATTGGAAACTCGGAATATAATCATCTAATCGTGGTGAAAGATCTTCAATATCTCCCATAAAGATCTTCCCCTTTTTGTTTCCTTACCTAAATCCTTTGTTTATATCCTGGGGAAAATAAAACATTTAAAGGGTGAGCTCAAATTCTCAGTAAGTGTAAGCATGGAGAAAATAAAACAAACCATCTACATTTGAACATAAAAACATGAAAATAATGTCTAAACAACAAAATCTTGAGCAGTGACATAAAACATGGCAGTACGTAAGGCATAGATCATAATGGAACATCAATCATGATAAAATAGCTAGGAAATAAAACTTTTAATTCTGGAAAAACATTAAGCACATGATATTATTTCCATAGTATCCAAGGGATTGCTCCCAAGACCATCTTAGTAGACAATGCCCCTTACTGAACTGGATTTTCTTGTTGTTCAAGCCCTGTATTACTGAACCTGATTTACATGTTGTTTTAGCCATGTCTATCTCATGAGATATAAAATCTTTACCCAATGCATTGGAGGGAGATATAGGTCCCACCCATCTCATAATGAAATCATTCTTTCGTGTGCCACAAAATAAACATACAACATTCATAATAACCCAACAAATAAAATGGGTTTCATAAACATCATTCCATCATAACATAATCTATATAAAACAAAGGGATATAATTTCATCATAAGATAAGTGAAATCATGTAAATCAAAGAGACATTATACTTGGTACATACACATATGAAATAATGTCATCTTAGATGGAAAATTATTTTGACAAAGCACTTGAAATGAATTCTTGACCAAAATATCCTTTCTTCATGAAAATAATTTTCTTTTCTCAAAATGCCATTCAATTTTAAAAGAGAAGTATTTTGTTAAAAATAGTCATGAAATCTTATAGAGTAAGCTTCATGAAATTAAGGTGTTTTGAAACTGTAAAAATCTGTTCTTGCCGTATAAGTTAAAAAACATTTGTCTCGTACTTTTCCCGGAAAAGTCAAAAAGTACCTCGTATGGTAAACAAAAAAATATTCCTTACATACCATGTAGTAAAAGTAAAAACATGGTTAAAAAGGACTATAAACATACATGAAATCATTTTTATAATACTTGTACATGTATGATAAATATAACCCCAGTAAATACTTACGTATAAGCAATTTCGAATAGAAAACAATTGAGATTGCAACATTATCCCTTACCTTTGGACTGATATGCTTCGTACGTATCCGAACCTACTGTATAATGAATTAAATAATGTCATTGACTTATTATAGAATCAAATTCATTGTTATGATATCATATATGGTTCACTTATGACTTTATATTACCCGTTCATTTGTAAATTTCATGTTAAAGAGTGTTTTGGGTAAATTCATTTTATTTGTCGTCCGTGTTTTGACTTGTAATTATTCATATGACTACATAGATCATGATTAATTAAATCCAGAATGTAAAACATGATTTATATATAATATATATTTATTATATACATATATATAATATATCTATAAATGGAAAGAAATACACCATTCATGGAGACGGTAGGTCGTACGTACGCATGAACGTTGTTTTCGTTTCCATGTTGAATTGAATGGGATTAAGTAGATGATATACATATATATATATATATACATAAATCCAGTAGAATTATTATGTCATATATTTAATTATTACTTATTATATATACTTTATAATCATTCTTGAATTGTTAACATGGAAAATGAATCGTATTGCATCGTGGAGATGGTAATCTCTACGTACGCACAAGCGATGATATCATTCCCATATTTATTGAATGGAATTGGAGTGAATGATATAATATCATAGAATCGGTATCATGTTATAATAATCATATTTAGTTATTCTTTGCACCATTATACCCATCCATGTAAAGTGGTGGTGGAAAAATAGATTACACCACGGCGTAGAGATGGTATTCCGTACGTACGCACGCGCGGTGATTTTATTTTCCTTAGGATGGATAGAAGGTGAAATGGGTTTGTTTCATATTTATAATAACATATCATTATTTTAGTGAAATTGATGTTATTACAATATAAGGAAACAACTAAAGAAGTGGAGGTAGAAGAAAAAAATAAATTTGAAAGAATCGGTAACAGATATTACCTCTTCTTCGACACGTCTCTTTGAAACCTCCTCTTAGAGAACTAAAATTGGAATTTGAAGAAGACCATGACCTATAGAACGTTTCTAAGGAGGTTTATAATGGAAATGGGCAGGTTTTGGCTGAGGTTGAAGGCTCTAAATTCTGTAAAGAGGAGAGGGAGGAGGTTCCCTTTTATAAGGGAGGATATGAACACCTTTGGAATACTCAAAAATATTAGTTTAATATAAATTTAAACCCCACATAAAAACCTCCAAAAATAACTAAATTATAATATTAGATGATATATGGTTGTAATATCATAAACCAATCAAATTTAGACATGTTTTGATCTTATTTTAAACCTTATAATTTTGATTTATCCTTATTTTATATATTTATTTTTATTTGTGGTAATAAATTTATATATTTTAAATGGTTATAAATAATCACTTATGTGGTGTTAATTTTCCATAATTGGATAATTTATGAAATTTTAAAATATATAAATTTTAATTAATAATTTTTAAATATTTATTTGATTTTTAAACAATTTATATAATATGTATTTTTTATAAAATTACAATAGTGTTAGTTTTGACACTATTCATTTGTTTGAATTTAAATAAAATATATATAGAGGATATGTTAAAAATATAAGATTTAATAGATTAATAACATGTCATATTTATATATATAATTAGTGTAGCACATTAAATAGTTCATATAATATTTATTTTAATAAATTTAAAAAAAGTATTTGATATTTTCATTCAATAATGAAATTTCAACATCACTATTGTGTCATAATTAATGATAATTATTTAATCCCTAAAAATTATAAATAAATTCACATGATGTATATAATTTTATTATATTTCTAGGGACTATTTATATCCAATGTTTTATGATGTTTATCACTAAATTAAAATTATTACACTTATAAGATTTAAGAGAGTGACATGTTGTCACTTTCTTTGGTTTTAATAATAATTATATTATTTCACAGTCAAAAGTGCATGAAATGAATCTAGTATGACCCTTAGGTGATATGGGTCGACTTTTATTCATCTAGTAGGATTTTGGAATGTGTTAGGGTAATTTTATAATCTTATTCTTACCCTTAATTACCTGATTTACCTTTAACTGTAGTAAATAAAAAGTACAGTAGTCACTATTCATAATATCAAAAAATATATACTATTAACATAATATGGACCCAATGAATTCAAATATGGAATCAATTTTTCTAAATTCAAAACACATAAGTTTCAGTAATTAATTTAAAAATAATCCCATTGTTAAGAAAACGGGTTTTAAAAGTTAATACATTGCAAAAGATTGAAATGATTTTACCTATGAATTCAATGTAAAATCAATGATAATGACATAAATTATATTAAATGGTAAAAATATATTCTATTTATACTTTAAAATCATTCAATATTATAATTTAACCATATAAATTATTACGATGAAAAAGTTGTTTTAAATTAAAATATTTCGTGTTTTTACTATTCATTAAAATATGAAAGTTATCAGAATAAAATGAAAAATTTATCCAAAGTAAATTTTTATATCCTGATTCCAAATAACAATTTTATATTTCCAAATTGAACTTATAAGCATGTAAAAAACAATATTTAAAGTGGTTGCTCCATCAAAAGGCGGCAAAACTGCATTTTTTTTGAAAAATACTCATTTTACGCGAAAAATTTATTTTGTTCACATAACATGTTATAGAAAATGTGTAAGATGAAATAATAATGTTATAACATTAAAAATTTAGTTAATAATATTCATAACTACTAGTTCGTAATAATATTATTACCATATATCGTTGTTTAGTGAATCTCGGTGTTGCGTACAACACACTCTATCGAGGAAGGTCGTGATTGCGTGTAATGAAAGACAAATAAGGGTTGCATATACTTCAAGCTAATACGGTGTTGCGTATAGCACAAGATAATCTTTGAGTATTGTAAAACAGAAGATATGAAAGAAATTTAAAAAAAGAATATATCTCATAAAATCTCGGGTTGTTACATTCTACCCCCCTTAAAATGAATTTTTCCCCCGAAATTTTTCAGGGCTATAAATTGTTTACCTCTTGAATTTTTCAATAGTAAAAACCCACATCATAAAAGGAATACAAAAACTTAATCTTAAAAAGAGAAGAATGAAACATAACGGTTACCCAAATTAACTCATCATTGGGTTTCCACGTAGGAGAACATAGGTGAAAATATGGATATTGGAGAGAAATCTAACCATCATGTTCTGATGGAGAGTGGTAGAGAACATGGCTATGAAAAAGCCAACAATAACAAAGCCATAATTTTTTGATGATCTAAGGTAGCATCTAATTCATCATATATAAGGGCACTTGGACAACATTTTTGGTTTTCAAGATCATTTCCTAAAGTTGATTATTTTGAATTAGAAGAAATACATACTTTATTTCGATATAATCTCACCGTTGTTCATGGCTTGAACAATTTACACTTCATCTCTTAAAGAAATTAAGTTCAATTTTTCATTCGTGAACTGTTAGCAGATCATGTGATAGAATGATGGGTCATTCCATCTGTCTCAAACAAAAGGTTACCAATAGTTTTATACATAAGTCCATCTATCGTATATCGTTCCAAAAATGGACGTATACATAATATATCATACCTCTTAATAAAATAAAAATAGTTTCTACTAACCAGGGACTTCATATAGGCTAGTGGTAGGTAATAAAGGAATGTCTCACATTGGTTGTGGGTTCGATTCTTGCAACCTTGTCCGACGTTATGGGTTGTCGCCCATCCTGTAGGTTTCCCTTTTTCTAAAACTATACTATTACAACATTCCAGAAATAATATTGAAAAAATTTCTATCCTTAAACAATACATCTTATGTCCAATATAATCCATTGCAATATTTAGGCTTATAAATATGTCCAACCTCATAGTATAAAGAAAACGATTACTAGAAATTTCATCTACCGAGCATCTGAATACCATCATTTATCCCCCATATATCATAAGATATATATTTTTTGTCACACTCCATACATGTGAATACCTTAATCATGTGTTCTTTTGAAACATGAATTACCATAGAACCTTAGTGAAAACATGAGTGCTGTCAAAAGTTAAATCTTTCCACATACCAAAATCCCAAAAATTCTATATTCTCAAACCATGATATCACTTAGTCCATATATCAATCATGAGATAATGAAGACTATCAAACAATTTATTTTCTCCTTATCCCTTTATTATGCGCATATCATCTTCTTTCCAAATTATTTGAATCACTTTTCATGGTTACCGATACCATATAATTATTGAAAACCATAATAAACCAATACATAGATATTCCAATATTCCACAGTACTATAAATTATATTCCACAACATTATTTTGGAATCGCCTTACATAAACACATTCTCATTCCACTACATCGTTGTCATACTCAACATTTCCAATAGTGATCGCATCTGACTTGCCTTTATCCTTTTCCTTATGTGGTTGCTCACGTTGATCATAATAAACCCTTGTATAAGGGAATTGATTAGCATAATGGCCCGTTTCCTTACACTTGAAGCATTGATGTTTTGGTGGTTCATTCTCTGTAGTCTTTTATTTATTCATATCATTAGAAACCCTTTTTCAATTACTTCGATACTCCACTGATCTATGACCTTCTTTTCCACACATTAAACATTTTCTAGTAACTTTTAAATAATCTCCATCATGCTTCTTTCCACACATTGAGCATAAAGTAAAATTCATCTTCTTTTCACCATTGTTCTGAGATTTTTCCTTGAACTCCATCTTTCGTTTCTTGTCAAAACCATGAGATGGGTATGTAACACCAATTTCTAGTTCTACCATGATAGCACAAGGAACAATTTCTTCATAGCTACTGAAGTCTCTTATAGCAAATTCCCTTCGAAGACTTGGTTTTAACCCACTGAAGAATCAATCAACTTTACATTCAGTTTGAATGATAAATCCAGATGCATACCTTGCAAGCCTTATAAAATCCACCTCGTATATACCAACATATACATCATCCTTTTTTTATGTTCAATAAATGATTTCTCCATATTTTTTCGAAGAATATGAGGGAAGTACTTATTGAAAAATATGTTCTTGAACTCATCCCATTCCATGGACACAATTTCATCTCTTTGCCTAGTATTCTTGATAAGATTCCACTATTGATAAGCATATCCTTCCAAATGATATAATGCTAAGATGACTTTTTCATGCTCGAAAAATTATAGAACTGAAAATACATTTTCAGTGCTACTGATCTATTGTTCATCCACTAATGAATCAGAAGACCCGCTGAATGAAGGTGGGCGCTGCCTCATGAAGGATTCAGTAGAATGTTGCTCCTTTCTCTGCTCATTTGGAAGTCCAGAATGATTCATAGCTTGTGTAAGTATAGAAATAATATTATGCACTCCATCTCCCATAACATTGTTTTGTTCAGGAGTACAATCATTGCATCTTCCATTACATCGATCAACACAGTTCCTTCTAGATCCAGCCATCGTCTAAAACCCAAAAAGAATAGCATGAGGCAAACATCATGATAGAGAAGACAACATAATAAAGGGAGAGTACCTTCCATATCTAACATCCTATGTTTAATTATAATATCGTTACCATAACTCAAGGACTATAACATATACTTATACCTAACCTTAGCGACGTCCCTAGACATACCATAGAAATATCTCTATGGATCTCACTAAAGATCTCACATCCTAGTTTCCAAAGGTTGACTTAACCTTTCCTCTGATACCAACTGTAGAGACCCAAATCTTGATGTACATGGAAATTAAATTACTTGTGTGGAATACTTAATACATAACAAAAACAGACACCAAAGGACTGTAATAGTTTAGTGTCTTTGGAAACTCGGAATATAATCTTCTAATCATGGTGAAAGATCTTCAATATCTCCCATAAAGATATTCCCCATTTTGTTTTCTTACCTAAAACCTTTCTTTATATCCTGGGTAAAAGATAAATTATAAAGGGTAATCTCAAATGCTTAGTAAGGGTAAGAATGGAGAAAATAAAACAAACCATACACATTTGAACATAAAAACATGAACATAATGTTTAAACATCGAATCTTGAGCAGTGACATAAAACATGGCAGTATGTAAGCCATAGATCATAATGGAACATTAATCAAGATAAAATAGCTTGGAAATAAAACTGGTAATTGTGGAAAAACATTAAGCACATGTTATGATTTCCATAGTAGCCAAGGCATTTCTGCCACGACCATCTTAGAGGACAATGTCCCTTACTGAACCGAGTTTACTTTCCATTCCAACCCTGTATTACTGAACCAGATTTACATACCATTTCATCCATGTCTATCTCATGAGATATAAAATATTTACCCAATGCATTGGAGGGATATATATTTCCCACCCATCCATAATGAAATCATTTTTTCAAGTGCCACAAAATAAACATACATTATTCATAATAACCCAATGAATAAAATGGGTTTCATAAACATCGTTCCATCCTAACATAATCCATATAAAACAAATGGATATCATTTCATCATAAAAGAAGTGAAATAATTTAAATCATAAAGACATTATACTTGAAAGATACACATATGAAATAATGTCATCTTAGATGGAAAATGATTTTGATAAAGCACTTGAAATGAATTATTGAGAAAAAAATCCTATCTTGTTGAAAATCATTTTATTTTAACAAAATTCCATTAAATTTTAAAAGAAAATATTTTGTTGAAAATAGTCATGAAATCATGTAGAGTAATCTTCATGAAAATAATGTGTTATGAAAACGTAAAAATCTGTTCATTCCGTATAAGTTAAAATAAACATCATTCTCGTACTTTTGCCGGAAAAGTCAAAAAGTGCCTCGTATGGTAAAAAAAAGATTCCTTACATACCATGTAGTAAAAGTAAAAAATGGGTAAAAAGGATATTAAACATACATGAAAACATTTTTTTAATACTTGGACATGGATGATAAATATAACCCCCGTAAATACTTACGTATAAGCAATCTTGGATAGAAAAGAATTGAGATTGCAGCATTATCCCTTACCATAGATCCGATATGCTTCGTATGTATCTTAACCTCATGTATAATTATTTACATAATGTCATTTATTTATTAAAAAATCATATTAATTGTTATGATATCATATATGGTTCACTTATGACTTTATATTACCCTTTCATTTGTAAATTCCATGTTAAAGAGCGTTTTGGGAAAAATTGTATCATTTGTCGTCCGTGTTATGAATTGTAATTTTTCATATGATTACATAAGTCATTATTAATTAATTCCATAATATAAAACATGATTTATATATAATATATATCCAGAATATACATATATATAATAGATCGATAAATGGAGATAAATACACCATTCATGGAGATGGTAGGTCGTATGTACGCATGAATGTTGTTTTCTTTTCCTTATTGAATTGAATGGAATTAAGTAGATGACATACATATATATATACATAAATCCAAAAGAATTATTAATTCATATATTTCATTATTACATATTATATATACTTTATAATTATTTTTGAATTGATAACATGGAAAATTAATCTCATCGTGTCGTAGAGACGGTAATCCGTACGTACGCACGAGCGATGATATCGTTCCAATATTTATTGAATGGAATTGGAGTGAATGATATAATATCTTCGAATCAGTATGATTTTATAATAATAATATTTAGTTATTCTTTACTCCATTATACCCTTCCAAGTAAGGTGGTGGTGGAAAAACATATTACACCACGGCGTGGAAACGGTATTCCGTACGTACGGATGCTCGGTGATTTCATTTTCCTTAGAATGGATAGAAGGTGAAATTGGGTTTTTTCATATTTATAATAACATATCAGTATATTAGTGATAATGAAGTTATTAAAATATAATGAAACAACTAAATAAGAGGAGGTAGAAGAAGACATAAATTTGAATGAATCGGTAACAGATATTACCTCTTCTTCGACACGTCTCTTTGAAACATCCTCTTAGGGCACTAAAATTGGACTTTGAAGAGAACAAGAACCTCTAGTATGTTTATAAAAAGGTTGATAATGGAAATGGGCAGGTTTTGGACGAGGTTGAAGGCTCTAAATTTTGTAAAGATGAGAGGGAGGAGGTGCCCTTTTATATGGCAGGAGAGGGGCACCTTTGGAATCCTCAAAAATATTAGTTCAATATAAATTCAACCCCACATAAAAACCTCCAAAAATGACCCAATTCATAGATTAGATGATATAGGGTTGTAATCACACAAACCAATATAATTTATACATGATTTGATCTTATTTTAAACCTTATCATTTTGATTTATCCTTATTTAATTTATTTAAATTTATTTGTGGTATTAAAATTCTAAAATTTAAATGGCTATAAATAATCACTTTTCTGTTGTTAATTTTCCATAATTGGATACATTATGACATTTTAGAATATATAAATTTTAAGTTAAAATTTTTAAATATTTATTTTATTTTTAAACAATTTTCTAATATGTGATTTTTATAAAATAAAAATAGTGTGAATTTTGACACTATTCGTATTTTTGAATTTAAATAAAATATATACAGATGATATGTTCTAAATAAAATATTTAATAGATTAATAAAATCTTATATTTATATATAATATTAGTGTAGAAGATTAAATAGTTTTTATAATATTGATTTTAATACTTGTAAAACATTTTATTTGATATTTCAATCAATAAAATAATTTCAACGTCACTATTGTGTAATAATAAATGATAATTATTTAGTCCCTAAAAATTATAAATAAATTAATATGATGTATATAATTTTATTATATTTCTAGGGACTATTTATATTCTATGTTTTATGATATTTATCACTAAATTAATATTATTACACTTATAAGGTTTAAGAGAGTGACATGTTGTCACTTTCTTTGGTTTTAATAATAAATATATTATTTCATTGTCAAAAGTCCATGAAATGAATATTGTACGACTATTAGGTGTTATGGGTAGACTTTTATTCATCCAATAGGATTTTGGAAAGTGTTAGGGTAATTTTATAATCTTATTTTTACCCCTAATTACCAGATTTACCTTTAATTGTAGTAAATAAAAATTACTGTAGTTACTCTTCATAATATCAAAAAATAAAAGTAAACTATTAACATAATTTAGACCCACTGAATTCAAATATGGAATTAATTTTTCAAAATTCAAAACACAAAAGTTGCAATAATTAATTTAAAATTAATCCCATTGTTAAGAAAACGGGTTTTAAAAGTTAAAAGATTGCAAAAGAATGAAATGATTTAACCTATGAATTCAATGTAAAAAAATGGTAAGGACATAAATTATATTAAATGGTAAAAATATATTCTATTTATACTTTAAAATCATTCAATATCATAATTAATCCATATAAATTATTAGGATGAAAAAAGTTGTTTTTAATTAAAATATTCCATGTTTTTACTATTCATTAAAATATGAAAGTTATCAGAATAATATGAAAAATTTATCCAAAGTAAATTTTTATATCCTTATTCCAAAGACGAATTTTATATTTTCAAATTGAACTTATAAACATGTCAAAAACTATATTTAATATGGGTGTGTCATCAAAAGGCGGCAAAACTGCTTTTTTTTTGAAAAATACTCATTTTACCCAAAAACTTTATTTGGTTCACATACCATGTTCTAGAAAATGTGTAAGATGAAATAATATTGGTATAAAATTAAAAATGTAGTTAATACTATTCATAAAGGCTAGTTCACAATAATATTATAACCATATATCATTGATTCGTGAAACCCAGTGTTGCGTACAACACACGATATCGAGGAAGGTTGCGATTGCGTGTAATGCAAGCCAAGTCAGGGTCGCGTATACTAAAAGCTAATACGGTGTTGCAGATAGTGCAAGATAATATTGGTGTAGCGTATAATAGATGATATGAAACAAATTTAAAAAAATAATATATCACATAAAATCTCAGGGTGTTACATATAGTTTATGTGCTTTTTAAAATTTTATATTACATAGAGTGCATTAATTAAAGACCATGTCATGGTGATGATGCTCTTTTTTATTATACCTGTTTAGGTGCAATTTGGTTCTAATATTTTCTCATTGGAGAATTAGTATGCTTCTTTTAGATTTCCATAAGTGACTTTTTCTTTCCTACTGAATATATTTCAATGCTCACCCTACATATATAAAAGACTTTTTAAGTTTTCTAGGAGGATTACATGGACTTTTCTTGTCATTACTATCTTAGGCATTTGGATAGAGGTCGTTTCACTACTTTATCCTAATTTTAGGGAATATTACTTTGAAGGATTTATTGTTTTTGTACTGGTTCTTCTTATTTCATGCATGTGGGATGAATTTGGATTCTTCTTTTATATATGCCTTTGAGTTATTTTGGATTATTCTATCTTATCTCCAAATCATGTTTCTTATAAAGGGAAATGCCTCCCATATTGTGAAGTTTGTATAACCTCGGTGCTATTCGCCAACTCAGGGCCTACTGGATGCGGGACTCGATGATCATTATCTCCTTTTCATCATTACTAGCATAGGCGGGGTAACTTTGGAAGGAGGGGTCATGAAAATATATCTTAAACTATAAATGTTCATTTGAAAGATAAAATATTTTTATTCCTCAAGATAATATATTTTTAATTTTTTGGGATGAAATAATTAAATTTAGGGTTTGCACAATGAGGATGAAATATTTGATTAATTAGGGGACAAATCAAATTAACATGATTAAAAATATTAAAATAAATATAATTTGATATAATTAATGTAATCCATGAATTTTTTATATTACCTAGATATATTAGATATTTATTACAGGTTTTGGTTCAAAGTAATCATGTGCGTTGATATTTTTAAAAAAGTCATGAGATTTATAGGGTCATAATTTAAATTATTGATATTTTAAAATAAATAATATTTTATTAAATGATATAAAATTCATGAAAATACAAAATTATGAAAATGTACTGGTTAAGGATTTAAATTTCATCCATGATTCATTTATGGTTCTTTTTCATCTTATTGTAACTATATTGAGCCTTAAAGACTAAAAAGTCAATTTTTCACAATAAGAGTTAAAGGGTTTAACAAAAGGTTAAATCCAAAATATAAGGGTAATAATGTGACATAAATATGTCTAAAAATTATTGGTTGAGATTTTTTTACCTGTAATCATTTCATATTCAACATAAATCACTTTTTAGCCATTTTAAATTGAAAATTAATTTATATTAATTTAATATTTTGAGAGTTTCTAAAATTATCCCTCACCTCAATTACAAAATGGAATCTTATCCCTTACTTCCTCACATCACGTTGAGAATTCTATATCACCGAAAACTGACACAAATAAGTTTCCAACTTCTCTCACTTCATCCTATAGTCCTCCCATTGGGCATAAATCCAACCAAGTATGCCTTTCGGGATAAACCAAAATATGTTACCCAAAATGAGGTTGCATTCTTCAATGATCACTTTTGTTTTATTTCTTTTTCAACCCATTCGATTCTTATTATTCAATGTTTATATAATAACCTAAGTATCATTGATGTACTAATATATTGTAATTCAAATATTTATACCTAAACATTCACACAAATCCATTTATGTTATATGAAATCATTATTCATGTGTATGGAGGACTACCACCTCGTTAACTGATGTCGTTAATTCTTCTATTTACAAACATTAAGTTGTAAATAATGATGGATTTATAGTTTACATATTATATAATTTAAATATAAATTTTTTTATTATTAATTATTATATAACGCTTACCTGTATGCTTTCAATTTTTTGGGAATATGATAACATTGTTTGTGGACGTGTGGACTACTGCATCCTCAAAGTGATGTGATTCATTCGAACTATACGTTAAATGTATTAAGAATAGTTTTAATAAGAATATGTGAAATATAATAAATATAAATGACACTTTAATTATAATATACATATATATATATTACTTTTCATTTTTTTAATACGGTAAAAAATAAAAACAACGTTCATGTGTACGTACAACCTACCATCTCGATTAATGGTGTATATAATTTTATATTTATTTATTTTATAGATTACCCTAATTATTTATTGATTAGACACTTAATTAGGATAAAATTCATCGTTAAAAAATAAAATATCCATGTTCTTTATTATTTATAAACACTATTTTAGTGCATTTTACACTTTGAACATTGGTTCACATTATGTTTGTAATTCCCACTTAAAATGCATTATTAGATGGTATATTTTTTAAAACCTTCTAAAAAATGGCCTTCATTTTATTTTCTCATTTAATTTTCATATTTTTTTTAAATTGGGGAAAATTAGTACTTTTGGAGTATTGGAAGATTCATATTGGAAGAACACCAAAATGGGCTTTCATGAAAACACATTGTGGGAAAAGTGAACTGGACAACATCCCAATAAAGAGACTGTATTGTACAGGATTCAAGATCAATGATAATAAAAATTTTACTTAATGTAGAGGAAATAATGGGTATCATTTAATTTCATTATTTACAAAGCATGTTAGGATGTCTGAATGGAGTTACAAGTATCCCATGTTGGAGATAAAATTCTGGGCCAGATTCTGCATCCTAGAAAAACAGCCCACCATTTTACCCATATCTCTTAAACTATTAACTCCATTGGAGTGAAACATTACATAAGGTTAGGTGATAGACAGATATAAATTTTATTCTTCTATGGGTGACTCTAATTAGGCCATATAGAAGCTAATTTAGGCGCATCTATTTGGTGTATGAAAGTCGGATGCCACCTCAGGTCAAGAGTGGAAAAGCTTATGTTCCACAAGATTTCCATCAACCAAATCCAACCATACTCAAGTGGGATGACATTAACTATTTGAGGCTCGACCCAAGGATACAAAAATGCATATTCATGGTAGTGGTTTTGTAGGATTTGTTCATCTTTTTAAAGACCCAGAAAATTTGTGGAAAATTTTTTCTTAATTACATGGGATTTTTACGAGTCTGCGAAAATTGATAAAACTATATGTCGAGGTCTGGTGTGCCTGGAATCAATTTATGATGTTTTTTTCAGGTATATTCAGTAAACGTATGAACGCGATTTTATAAATTTTTTACCGGTTCTCGGAATTGGAATCTGACGGCACCATTGAACTCGCAGCACCGATATTCGCTTAAGAAAACTTTCACCTCGACGACAGTTGGTCGAGAATAAATGTTTTTTTAGTTTTCATGGAAAAATTAATAAAATAAAGTGAGTTACACTTTATTTTATTTGAGCGTCCATGTGAGTGTTAAATGGTTAAAACCACCTCATGGAAGTTGGAGGTGGGACCACCACACCTTAACCTCGCATGAGAGGTTAAGGTGGTGGGGCCCACCCGAACATAACCTCCCATGAGAGGTTATGACGTGGGGACCACACGGGGCTTAACCCCTATTGATGGAGGAGAGTAAAACCTCTCAAATCATCCTCATTAATGAGGGAGATCCTCTTCACCTCCCTTAATTAATTCGATCTTCCAACCACTTGATTTACTTAAGGGGATCCTACCTAATTAATTAGTCCAATTTGAATATCGTGCTGACAAATTAATAGGTAACATCAATATATTGTTTCATTGGAATATTCATTTTGGTGGAAGATTTGAGAGGAGGATTATTAGGAGAAAGTCTTCCAATGAAGAACCTCGTCTCCAAATGAAGAATGAATAATGCTGACCATTCTTCGACTTCTTCCTCATAGCTTCAACCGACATGGGGAGTCTTCAACCGACATCCTCTTCGCATCATCGTCAACGAGCTGACGCAGCTCGGAATTGGAAGCATGTAGCAGATGTGACGAACGATGAGCTTCTTTGTTTACATTCCATGACTCCGTCAACGATCGACAAGTGACGAAAAAAGTTAGGGGGTTGTTTTGTGTAATTTTTTCATTCCTTTTATCTTATTAGAATGAAAGTAATTATTGTAGTGGATTGAATAGTAATTGAAGTTCAAATTTATTCTTCATTGATGAAACAATTGATACCACCCTAAATGTGGAGGGTGCATGCCAAACCAACATGGATTGATCCCTCTGCCGATCCTTTTTATGATTGAACTTCATCTTGACGATGAAATAACGAGGCGACGAAGGTGGTGATGACAAAGGCCAAGCTATCTGCAGCCTCCGCAAACCACACAACTCCCACGGTTCTCTGATGCTCTAGGCCGAACCATGGCCCTCCGGCCGAGCCACCCCGGCTGCACCGCCACCAGCCCACGCTTCCAGGCGTTTGGCCGCCCGCCTGCCTCTCGAACCGTCGTCAGCCACCCGCCAGCCTGCCTTCCTGAGCCGCCGGCCCACCTGGCCAAACCCTGCCAAGCCGCCCGCAGGCCCACCTGGACATGCCCTGCCCGACCTCTTGAATTGGCCACCTTCAGGTCTCCGTTCTCACCCAGCGTGCCTCTACGAGCTGGCCCCCTTGCGGCCTCCCGGCCGAGCCGGAGTCTCGGCCCCCTCGCGGCCTCCCGGCCGAGCCGACGTCCCATCCCCCTCACAGCCTCCCAGCCGAGCCAGCGTGTCGTCCACCTGGGGGCCTCTCGCACAAGCCGACATGAAATCCCCCTCGCAGCCTCCCGGTTGAGCTGGAGTCATGGCCCCATTGTCGGTGTCCCAGCCCCCTTATGGCCACCTGGCCGAGCCGGCGTCCTGGCCCCCTCACGGTGCCCTAGCCGAACCAGCCCTGGCCATGCCCTCTAGGCCGAGCCGTGGCCTCGCGGCGCACCTGGATAAACTGGCCCTGTGCTCAGGCCGGACCGCCCTCACGGCCTGCTAGGCTGGGCCCAGTGGATCGGGCCAAACCCAACGGTTCGGACCACCCAATAGGCCAGGCCAGACCCATCGGGTAGTCACAAGTTGACCTGAACCAGGTCGACCTAGTTTAGGGATTTATGCATTTGGTGGGAGTCACCAACCCCTGGCCTATGGAAGACGGGCTTGGTGTAGTCACAGCACGGGCCCCAGGGGATGGGTCATGGAAAAATGGTATCATAGGATTCAATTCTACAGCATAACATAAGAATCTAATCTTTTCTATGAAGTAACAGTGTTAAAGGTACTAAGTGAGGTTTTCAGTTTAGGGAGTCCAATGTTGGTGCGGCGGACGACGTATCCCTACACCAGGACCCTGACATCTGCTTTTTGACTTAGTGCATTAAAACACTGATTTCATGTGTGTTTCATGAGTTTTCTTAGTGATCTCTTTTAGTCAAATCACTAGTTATAACTTATTGACTGTGGGGCACCTATTTCATTACAGGATGCCTTTACGCAGATAGCCAGCCTGGGTTCTGAGATTTGTACGAGATGGAAGCCCACCGAGAAATGAGGCCTCGGTGTATGTCCCTATTACAGTGGAGGCTCTAGTGGTACCACTACTTATTGGGACACAGATACCACCATCCCAAGCAGTAGAGAGGGAAAATCACCTGTGTGTGTTGCACAAGTTCCAGCGCCAGAGGCCGCCCAGGTACAGGGGAAAGACAGTCCTATAGGTAGCTAAGGATATGCTGGAGGTTTTGGTGAGAGTCTTCAGACTGGTTGGGACACCAGTAGACCTTATGGTGAACCTTTACGTGAGTCTCCTTCAAGACGCAGCAGGCAGATAGTGGAGCTTTATTCTCCAAGTGCATGACGAGGTGACACATCTCTGGGGAGACATCGAGAGCATGTTTAGGGCAGAGTTTGTCCCAGCCACCCTACGTACAGTGCAGATATAAGAGATACTTCATATAAAGTAGTTATCATGTAGGTGGAACAGTACTCAGTAAGGTTCACCGACCTACCATCCTACTACACAGATATGGTGTGGACCGATTCATCAGGGACCAGACCTTCGAGCAATGTCTCAGGTGAGAGATCAGAGCTTCGATGATCACCATTAGCATCCCGACGCAAGCGAGGGTGTTGGAGCGATCCCTCTTAGTGGAGAGTTTTCATACTATGCAGTCACCAGCAGCGAGACCCACCACCGGGTATCATGTAGTAGAGTCTTCTTTTGTTGGCAGAAGACAGATGTCATAGAGGTCCAAGAGGACAAGACCATCCGGTGGAGGGCCTCAGGACTCGGGTTTGGTTGTGTGAGGCACATGAGACAGAGCCAGTCATTCAAGGAACATGCAGTGTTTCACATGCGGCGGGCATGTTCACATGGTTCGTGACTATCTAACTCACCATATGGATGATCAACAAACAATTGAGGGACCTCTCAGGCAGATGAAGATGTTCGACTGAGGCAATCCATAGGGTGCAGGCAGATGTGGTAGAGGAGATGGTCGTGTAGCTGGGGGTGGACTAGGTTACAAGGTGTTACCTCCACCACCACTAGGAGGTCCACCCAGACCACTGGGAGCTGGTGGACAGGGGGGAGCTCAGCTCCAGGTAGTTGAGGCATATGATCATGGTGCTCCAGAGATGATTCATTGTACAATCATTGTCCACACCACCTTATCTTTAGTTCTTATAAACACAGGTGCTAGTCACTCTTTCATTTCCACTTCCCTCATTCAGAGATACAAGATTCCGAAGGAGCCGTTGGCTCGATATTTATGGATATAGACTCCTATGGGAGCTGACTAAACGATCATCCACTGGTGTCAGTAATGTGAGAATACTCTAGGAGGTGAGTTCTTCGGCTGGAATCTCCTCGTAGCGGCAGTGAGGCTTTACGACATCATCGTGGGTATGGACTGGTTATCTACAATCCATGCTCAGATCAACTGTATTAGGTGCAAAGTGTTGTCTGTCTTCACAGCTTGGACCAGGTTCACCATCAACGGTGAGAAGAGATCCTTGGAAGTGTAGGACCGACATACTCGAAGGAGGGTGCAGCCGATCACTCATTATTTGGCCTGCCATTTCCTCAGATCTGTAGATGTGGAGAGTCCGACTTATCCTGTAGTGGTGGACCAATACACGGATGTTTTCCCTGATGATGTCCTAGGTCTACCTCCTCACAGAGTGGTGGACTTCTATATTGCCATGTACCCCAGGACGACACCAATATTAACACTAGCATGTCAGATGGCTCCCGCGGAGCTCATCGAGCTGCGGGTACAGCTGGAGGACTTGCAGGGGAAGGGATTCATCTGGCCCAGTGTTTCTCCCTGGGCAGCCCCGATTCTATTCTCCAAGAAGTTGGATGTGAGCTTGAGACTTCGTATCGACTACCGTTGCCTAAACCAACTGACTGTGAAGAACAAGTACCCTCTCCCGAGGATTGACGACCTCTTTGATCAGTTGAAGGGAACACAATGGTTCTCAATGAAATTCCCCGGACCAGGTTATCACCAACTCAAAGATCAAGATTGGGATGTATAGAAGATGGCCATAAAAAGTCGGTATGACCACTATGAGTTCTTGGTTATGCCTTTCGGCATAACCAATGCACCAGTAGTGATCATGGGACTCATGAACAGGATTTTCCAGCCATACATCGATCTCTTTTTCATAGTCTTCATTGATGATATTCTGCTCTACTCAACTACTCCGGAGGAGCATGGCTACCAATTGCAGGTAGTACTAGACACACTCCGAGAGCATCAAATTTATGGAAATTTCTCAAAGATCCAGTTTTAGATTCAATATGTTCACTTTTCAGGACATGTCATCTTAGAGGTTAGACTTTTTGTGGATCCAGCGAAGAATGAGGTTGTACTCGCTTGGGAGACACCCAGGAGTGTGATGGAGGTACAAAGTTTTCTGGGTTAGGCTAGATATTACCAGAGGTTCATACCAGATTCTCTAGAGTTTCAGCACCACTATCAGCCTTTATGAAGAAGGGGAAACCCTTCGTGTAGTCGAAGATATGCCAGCAGAGCTTTCAAGAGCTGAGGCAGAGGTTGACTAGTGCCCTATTTTGAGGCTTCCAAAGTAAGGTGTAGGGTTATGTAGTATACTGCGATGCATCAGGGACCAGAATCGGGTGTGTCCTGATATAGGAGCAAGAAGTGATCACATATGGTTCTCGGTAGCTGAGACAAAATGAGCCGAAATACGCTACCCATCACTTGGAGTTAGAAGATGTGGTCTTAGCCTTGAATATGTGGAGGAACTATCTGATGGGTGAGAATTTCATAGTCTACTCTGATCACAAGAGTCTCGGGTATATATTCTCTCAGAAGAACTTGATCTTGAGATATCAATGATGGCTTGAGTTCCTCCGGGACTATGAATTCGAGAATGTCTATATTCATGGGAAGGGGAACGTTGTAGCAGATGCACTCGGTAAGATATTTGGTAAACAACTGCTAGGAAACGCAATAGAGTAACTGGATACTTTACAGATATACATTTTGGAATGAGATGTAGAAGCTTTCCTTCAGTTTCTAATAGTCACTCCTCCACTTCTTCAGCGAGTCAGGGAGGCACAACATGGAGACGCTGACTATGAGACGTGATGTGCTCAAATATCCCCAAGGCAGGCACCATATGGATTTTCAAAAGATGGGGATCATGTCATCCTCTTCAAAGGACATACTATGGTGTCAGTGTCACTTCAAGAGGAAGTTTTGAGGGAGTTACACACATCCCCTCTTGCGGTATATCCAGGAGTGGCGAAGATGTATCATGACATTCAACGATAGCATTGGTGGTCAGGTATGAAGAAGGAAGTAGTGGAGTTTTTCTCTCAATGCATAACTTTTCAGCAAGTGAAGGCGGAGCATCAGGTACTAGCAAGCTTGGTTCAGCCTTTAGAGGGTCCAGACTAGAAGTGGGATGGGATATCCACAGACTTCATGATGGTTCCTCCACATACATCCCAGGATCATAAATCGATTTGGTTGATCATCGACCGACTCACCTAGTCAGCCCATTTCCTACCTATCAGAGAGCAGGGTTCAGTAGAGAGCTTGGGAAGCCTAAATGTGCAGGATATTGTGCGGCTACATATAGTACCTTCTTCTATTGTCTCCGATCATGACACACAGTTTACCTCTCGACTCTAGAAGGGGTTGCAGAAGGATTTCTGGATACAGCTTCGTCTGAGCACCGCCTTCCATCCTTAGACGGATGGTCAGACTAAGCAGACCATTTAGACCCTCGAGGACATGTTTCATACTTGTGTCCTCGATTTCGGTCACAGTTGGGAGGATCTCTTACCTTTGGTGGAGTTTTCCTACAACAAAAGCTATCACTCCACCATTGGGATGGTATCTTTCGAGGCGTTATATGGGCGACCTTGCAGATCAACCTTGTGATCGACAGACCCAGAGGATTCATCACTGGTCGGACTAGAGATGGTACGGGCTACCGCAGAGATGGTGAAGATCATCCAGGAGCATATGAAGACTACCCATAGTAGGAAGATGTCGTATGCCTATAGGATACAGAGTCCTCTCAAGTTCGAGGATGGTGACCACATCTTTCTATGGATCTCAGCCCGACGTGGTTTACGGAGATTTATCCGAGGAGACAAGTTATCATTGCATTTCATTGAACCATTTTAGCTCCTCATTAGAGTTGGTGAGGTGTCAAAACTCTTAGCTTTTCCACCTCAGTTGCACCAGGTGCAGGACGTCTTCAACGTATCCCAGCTGAAGAGATATGTGCACAACTCTTCACACATAATCAACCATGGGAAGCTGAACGTCGATGATGGGGTGGCTTTTATAGAGGTTCCAGTAGAGATTGAGGATCGACAAGAGCAGGTACTACATGGAGAGTGGATACCTCTAGTGCACGTACGCTAGAAGCACGGGAACCTCCAAGAGAGAACATGGAGGTGGGAGTCTTAGATACGTGCTTAGTACCCCCATTTTTTCCCTTAGTTCGAGTTGTAGCTTACGGGGATGTAAATCCCTGAGGTGGGGAGAATTTAAAGACCTATAAATTCTGTGGAATTTTTTTTCCTAAATACATGGGAATTTTACGAGTCCTTGAAAATTGATGGTGCTTGATTCTAAGGCCTGGTTTGTCCAGAATCAATTTTTGATATTTTGTTCGAGTACGTTCAGTAAACATATGAGCGAGTTTTTATAAAATTTGAACCATTGCTTGGAATTGAAATCTGAGGGCACCATTTAACTTGTCCTGGTATTCTTTTAGGAATACTTTCACCTCGACGACAATTGGTCGAGAATAAAAGTTTGTTTTTCGGTTTTCATGGAAAATAATAATAAAATAAAGTGTGCGACACTTTATTTTATTTGATTCGCTATGTGAGTGTTGGGTGATTAAAACCTCCTCATGGAAGTTGGAGGTGGGACCACCACACCTTATCTTTCCATGCGAGGTTATGGTGGTGGGGCCCACCCGAAAATTACCTCCTACGAGAGGTTATGACGTGGGGACCACACGAGGATTAACCCCCCTATTGATGGAGGAGAGTAAAACCTCTCAACTATCCCTCATTAATGAGGGAGAGCCTCTTCACCTCCCCTAATTAATTCCTTGTGCCAACCCCTTGAATTAATTAAGGGGACCCTACTTAATTAATTAGTCCTATTTGATTATCAACCCAAAAATTTAATAGGATATTTCAGTCTATTATTTCATTGGAATATTAATTTTGGTGGAAGATTTGAGAGGATAATTATTGGGAGAAATTCTCCTAACGAAGAACCATGTCTCCAAATGAAGAACGAAGAACGAAGAACATCGATCCTTCTTCAACTTCTTCCTCGGAGCGTCAACCGACGTGGGTAATCTTCAAATGACTTCCTCTCTACATCGTCATCAACGAGCTAATGCAGCTCGGAATTGGAAGCTTGCAGGGGACATGACGAACGACAATCTTCTTTGTCTACTTTTTGCATCTCCTTCAATAATCAACAAGCGACGAAAAAAGGTAGGGGTTTTTTTCTGTAATTTATTTTCCTTTAGTCTTTTTTGAATGAATGGAATTGTTTCGGTGTATTGATGAGTAATTGATGTTCAAATTTCTTCTTCATTGATGAACCAATTGATACCACCCTAAATGTGGAGGGTATGGGCCAAACAAACATTTCCTGAACCCTCCGTCGATGTTGTTTATGATTGAACATCATCTCGGGGAGGAATCAAGGAGGCGAAGAAGGTGGTGATGACAAAGGCCACGCTACCCGCGGCGCTCCGGTGCTCCGGGCTAAACCGTGGCCCTCCGACCGAGCCACCCCAGCCGCACCTCTTTCGGCACTCGCCTCCCTGCTTTCGGCCACCTGACGGCCTCCCAAACCACCGTCGGCCTCCCGCTGGCCCGCCTACCCGAGCCGCTGGCCTGCCTGGTCGCGCCCTTCCCGGCCGCTCAAACTGGCCACCTGCCAGCCTCTACGCACGCCTCGCGTGTCACAACGAGTCGGCCCCCTTACAGCCTCCGGGCCAAGCCGGCATCCCGGCACCCTCACTGCCTCCCGTTCGAGCCTGTGTCCCAAATTATCACGGCCTCACAGCCGAGTCAGCATCCCAACGTCCTGACCGTGCCAGTGTCTCGGCCCCCTAGCGGCCCCCTAGATGAGCCCATGTCTCGGGCCCCGCGCAGCCTCCCGACCAGGCCGCCGTCTCGGCCCCCTCGCAGCCTCCCTACCGAGACGGCTTCCCGACCCCCTTGTTGCCACATGGCCGAGCCGACATCCTGGATCCCTCGCGGTGCCCTGGCCGAACCAACCCTAGTCGTTCCCTTTGGACTGAGCTTCACTGTGTCGCGCCCTCACAGTGATCTAGGCTGAACCAGCCCCGAACCCAGGCCGGACTGCCCTCGCGGAAGGCGGGGCTAGGCTCAGTGGGCCGGGCCAAACACAATGGTCCGGACCGCCCAACGGTCCAGGATGGACCCATAGGGTCAGCATGAGTCGACCCAAAACGGGTATTCCCTGACAAGGTCAGGCCGAGTCGGTCATACCGGGTTGGACCGGACACAGGCCCACCACCGACCATTTACTTTCATTGTCCATATCATTGGCACCGGACGTCTGTTTGACGATCCTTCAGCGGTGCTGGAAATATTTGAGCATATCTGTCTCTTTGAGTATACCCCCTAGAGTATGGGGTTTAGTTGAGATACGGTCAGGTTGGATCGTACATGAATCCAACTGGGCCCTCTATACTAAAAGGCTAATAACTTGCAGACCGAGAATCTGAGTGACGCATCGTCTGTTGCGTTGATACCCCTATGATGAAGCAGACCTTTGATATACTTCTTCTTGGATATTCGTGGAATTTGATGGATCAACACTCGACTTGAGGGAATACCCTCCTGGAATCAAGCATGCTTCGTGCGGAACCTTGTGGCTGGCTATGAAATGATGAATATTAATGGATCATGTGTGGGTTTGATAGCACTAACTACTATTCCTGGACCCTATGTGGGTTAGACAACACTGACGATAGTTCCTGGATCCCGTACGTGTTTGAAAGGTCTGGCTACTCATCCTGGATCTTGAGTGGGTTTGACAGTTCTGACTTCTGTTCTTGGATCCTATATGGGTTCGACAGAATACATGTTCCTGGATCCTATGTGTGTTCAATAGTTCTTATTTCTATTCCTAGATCCTATGTGGGTTCGACAAAATAGATGATTCATTGGATACATATGATCATCTCAATCTCTCTTCAAAAGCTGTATACCTGTGTGAGCTGAGTTAGTAACTTGTCTTTTCATCATGATTGAGATAGATTACTGGATAACATAGGTATATGTATGGGAATACCCCAAAGTGGGGTTATCTATTGATTTAATACCTTGTGGTTTATCCTCAATGGATTTTGTGAGACATTTAGGGTCTTGGGGTCCCTTCTGAGTATCGTTATACTATCCCTGCACTGGTTATGCCTCCACTTCATTGTGTTTGATGTATATGATGGATAGCACTGACCGAGGCTGAGTGTACGAGGACTTGACGGTACACGGAGGTGGACCTCATGATGAGTCGGTACCCGGTGGAGAATGACGGACGTGGAGTGCTGAGGAGGTTATTTGTACCTACCCTTTAGGTAGGATCCATGGTGGCCGTTCCAGGAGCTGTTATTCACCTTTCAGTTATTTTTTCCTTTTTAGTTGTACTTGTAATTTATAATCGGTCTTGTATTTCCAGCCCCTTTATATTACAACATTATCTTGTTATACAGTTTTACTTGGTGTTTTGTATCCAGCTGTGTACTCTGTTGTGTGTGTTTTCAGTTATAAAGGCAATGGCTTACGATTTTAGGGATTTAATCATTTGGTGCTAGTCACCAGCCCCTAGCCTATGGAAGGTGGGCGTGGGGTAGTCGCGGAACAGGCCCCAGGGGACGGGTCATGACAATATTTGGTTTTTGTTCCATTATAATGTTCTGCTGCGATTTTGATGCCTTGATTTTTCATTTCTTAGGTAAGTTGTTCAATTTGCCTTATTTTATTAATAAATTTTCTTTTTTTACTCTTGTTTTGTTCTTTTCCATATCATTTTGATACCGTTTTTTCAAGTATTATGTTAATTTACACTAATCCTATTGATATTATCACACAATGGTGGAGTGATCGTTATTTTGTTGTCTTTTGTTTTACTTCTCTAAAACATCCCTCAAGAGTCTACTTTTTTGCTTCCATTGAAACCATAGAATGAATAGAGGGACAACCCACTTATAGTTTAATCGAAAAAAGTATCAATGGGTTAGATAGGATTTTATTTCTCACTCTATTAATTTATAATCACTTCTTTTAGTTGATAATTTTTTTTGAAGATCTTTAAACTCGTTCGTCCTTATTGAATTTAAGGCCACACACTTCAAGTGTTAATACAATCTTTTACTTTGATGTTCTCATAACATTGATACTTAAGGTGTATAGGTCATTAGTATTAAAGTTTGTAGGTATTAAACCACTAAGTGATGATGTTCATTAATCTTCTTCAAGGAACCCATCTCAAATATAAGAAGTTTAAATATTTGAAAAAAGGAATTCATCTAATCCATACAAATGTGACAACCTAGGAACAACTCATTATTTAAAATTAAATTCACTTAATTATTTTAGATTTCAATTAAACCCATCTAATACCAACCCATGTTTACCACTTCAGAGAAAAAAACAATCCATAGAATATAAGTTTCTGTAGGTTACTTCTTAGGTCTCTGAGGATTCGACAACCCAAGATAAACTACAAGTGACGGCTTAACCCTAAAATCATGGGTAAATTTGGGCGATACCAAATTTTAGCACTTTTTATGGGGACCCAGTATGTCATATCAACACGAATTATATTCTCCACCATTTATTCTATTCTCACCCAAATTCCCTTATCTTTTCCCTTTCTCTCAATTTTTTTCTTTGGGCGTGTGTCCACCTACACCCGTGATAACTCAAACAAATTAGTTAGGCTGGAAAGTCATGGGGTTGGGGAGTTATTTTATGAAACTTGGGAAAGGTTTAATGACACACTAATCATGGTACCACACTATAGATTTTCCATCCTAGAAACATTAGAATTTTCTATAAAGGGTTGGGCCCAGGGAACAAAACATTCATTTACATCATAGTAATGTCCCTTTAAAAAAAATCCCCAAATGATACTTATGATTATCTAGAAGGACTAGCTGAACAAATCCAAACATTGGTGATATCACCTTACTATGATAATCCACCCAAATCTTTTGGAATTCACACACTTAGGGAGGGGTAAATCCGTAGGGCAAAATGTGTTCCACTCACTTGGAAGGTCGAGGAGATAGATCTTAGGAAGGCCCATAAAATTCAAAAAATTTACCCTGTTTGCACAATTTGTGACAAACATGACTAAAAGGCCAAAAAATTCCAAACCATCCCTTACGTTAAAGTTGTTCTTCTCGGAGGACCACTGGTTGATGTCAATGCCCTATGCTTCCAAAATTCCCAACACCAAAACACATTCAACCCATTGTATAATGACCACCTAGGATTCCGCTGGAAAGATAAGCAACAACGTATCCAACCACAAGGACCAAACCACTACCCTACCCAAAATCTTCAAAACCATAACCAGTTCCAAACACTACCAGTACAATACCAAAAACCCATCAAGAAACCCATGCAACAACCAATCCAACAACCAAAGTATCCTCTTGGGATAAACCAACCAACACAAGCCCCTACTCAATATGTCCCTCTTCCATTACTTGAGCAGTTGTGTAAACAAATTGAGAAAATGAACTCCAAAGTATCATCCCTAAAATATGAACTACAAACCATTAAATCCGAGAATGCACCCATGCCTACTCCGGTTGTATCATCCTCAAAGTTATGGGGAGAATTGAGTTACACACAAACCTCTCATGAACAACTCAAAGGAGTGACTATTTTAAGAAGTGTTAAATACATTAACAAACATGAACAATCCATTATAGAACCATTAAAAGCTTCAACAACAAATTAAAATGATGAAGAACCACCCTTATATTCGGAAAAATCCAATGAGAATGTGAAGGAACTACCACCACACAAAAAAATCAAACAACTGACTCCCTTACCTCAATGTATGAGAGGAAAATATAAACCACAACTAAATGAAACATTGAGGGCAATCTTCTCTCAAGTTTAGTTGAACATCCCCCTTCTAGATGGAATAAAAAACATTACTACCTACTCAATGTTCCTTATGAACTTTTTCACTTTAAAAATTTTTTTTTCACATAAAAACCACGTCCTTTTGGATTTTAATGTGAGTACCACTATTCAAGGGACCATTACTCCAAGTATTAAAGATCTAGTATACCCATAAATCAATGTTTAGATAGGAGAGGACAAATTTTTCAAGGCCTTTTGTGATCTAGGAGCCAATGAGAACCTCATTCTTTATTCCATGTATTTTTAGTTTGGGATCGAAGATCACCAACACACATCTGTCACTCTTAAACATATTGATCATAGTGTTCAAGTTCTAAAAGGGATCTTAAAGTATGTTTTTTTAAATGTTGAAAATTTCATTTAACCAGCTATCTTCATTGTCCTTAACAATCACCTAAGCTTAAGTCCCAGGGAGAAAACCCCCATCATCATTGGTTGTCCCTTCTTAGCATCAATCAACTCAGTCATCTGAGTACGAAAT
The DNA here is from genome assembly GCA_963277665.1 of Viscum album. Taxonomy (NCBI): domain Eukaryota; kingdom Viridiplantae; phylum Streptophyta; class Magnoliopsida; order Santalales; family Viscaceae; genus Viscum; species Viscum album. The sequence continues at coordinate 1,937,573,810 of OY728165.1, forward strand.
GGGAACATGAAAATGACCTTTGGGAACATGAGTCTAGACTTGAATATATACAATAAAAACTATCAAATTGGGGAGGAGAAAAAAATATATGCGGTTAATTGGATTTGTAGTGTTTATAGTGAAATCGATGAATATCAAGGAATTACTGAATGATGTTTAATTAAAGAAGAGATTTATTTTCTTTGTTCTCATGAGGGAAATTTTTCTCCTTGGATCGAATCTCTTTCAGATAGCTCTATTTATGATTATCTAGAATTACCAATCAACAAACCATGGGTGAAATCATTAACATTGAGGGAATACCCTTTCATTAAACTTCTCTGGAAAATTTATTGGATGAAAATTATGTTCACAAGGATCCAATTCTCTTAAGAAATATGAAAAAATAAAGTGAGATCAATACAAATACTCATCCTTTCATGGAAATTTATGACCACTATGATCTTGAATTTAGAGTCTTATCTTCATCACTCAAGTGTGGATTCTTAGGGGACAATCGAGCCTTTCCTGTTTTCATTTCATCCTCTCTTGAATCCAATCAAGAGATGATGATTCCGGATGTCCTAAGAAAGAATAAGAAAGAAATTGGATGGGCCATTTCTGATATTCCTGTGATTATCCCACTCATTGGAACCCACTGTATTTTTCATGAATCTGAATCTAAACCCTGTCGTCAACCTCAGTAGAGAATGAATTTAAATTTTATGGATGTGGTAAGGAAAACAATTCTTATGATATTGAAAGTAGGTATCATCTACCCAATAGATATGAGTGAGTGGGTAAGCCCAATTCAAGTTGTTCCAAAGAAAACTAGAATTACTGTGATCACTAATGTGGATGTTAACCTTCTCCCCAAAAGGTTCAGTAATGTATGGAGAGTATTTATTATCTATAGGATGTTCAAATAGTATACCAAGAAAGACCATTTCCCCTTTCCCTTTATTGATCATGTCCTCGAGCGAGTGGTGGGTCATCAATTCTATTGAATTCTAGATGTATTATAAGGTTATAATAAAATCGAGGTCTTCTTAGAGGATCATGAAAAAACAATGGTCACTTGTCCATTCAGAACTTTCTCCTTCAAAAGCTTTCCCTTGGGGTTATTTAATGCCCCTGGTACCTTCTAGTAGTGCATGATGGGAATCTCCTAAGACATAGTGGGGGATTGTTTAGTGGTATTCATGGATTACTTCTCCATATTTGGGAATATGTTTGAGGGATTCCTTATGAGTGATTAAAGGGTTTTGTCAAGATACGAGGATAAAAATATCATATTAAATTGGGAAAATGTAATTTAATGGTAAAGGAAGGACTTGTTCTAGGCCATCTCATATATGGTAGATATATTGAACTCGATAAAGCTAAGGTTTACATCATCCACCACCTTCCCTCTCATAAAACTATTAATTAATTAAGGTCCTTCTTAGGATATGCGTGTTTCTATAGAAGTTTCATTAGAAAATTAATCTCTATTTATGGAACAATTTGTGCTCTATTAGTGAAAGATGCTCCTTTTGTAGATAGAAAGCTATGAGGAATCATTCTCTACACTCAATTCAACTCATATCTCTCCACCTATCATGAAATCTCTAAATTGGAAACCTCTTTATGATATCATGTGTGACATGAGGGACTTCAATGTAGAAGTATTCTTATGAAAACAATGTGAGAAAACACCATGTTTCATTTCCCTAACAAGAAAATATTTTAATGACACACAAATCAACTACACAACCACTGAAAATTATTTTATTTCTATTTTATTTTCCTTAAATAAATTCTGGTCTTATCTCTTAGAATTACCCATCATTGTATTCGCTGGCCTTTCAGCCCAAAAATACCTTTTCCAAAAACAAGATCCCAAGGCTATATTTTGTAACATCCCAAGTAAGTAATGAATAATAGATATTTTTATCTATGTCTATTGATGAATTAAATAGTGTTTTAGAGGCTTAAAATGAAAATAAATCCAATCTTAACCATGGAATACACTAATATTATTAAAAGATTCTTTTACTGCCTTTTGATGGGAAACCCTTTTTTAAATCAAACTTTTGACAATTTTATAATCTATATTTGTCAAAATAAACACATTAATTATGATTGGGACATTGAAATTTACATTAGATAAATGTTTGGTATTTTTCTGACAATGTTCATTTTTTTAATAGTGAAACAAATTGCTTTTTACATCAAAAATGACTTTTCATTTAATTTAATTATATAGTTCGATTATATTTTTAATTTGACTTAAAGTGTAATATGAATATATTTTTAATATTTAATCCAATGGTGGTCATTAGGATTAATTTCACTTTGAAATTGGTCGTAAACTAATGCCAAACTTTTCATAGATATTGTTTAAAAAAACCCGCTATTTATTTTCACAACGGGAATTATTTTTAAATCAATTAATGCAATTTATGTGTTTGGAATTTGGTAAAATGGATTATATATTTGGAATCATAAGGTACAAATTATGTAATTAAGACTCTCTTATTTTTTGGACATTATGAATAGTAACGACGGTAATTATCTTTAATTATCTTGATTAATGAGTAATCAGGTAGTTATGGATAATAAAATAATATCATAATAATACAAAATGACACCAAAATGAGTCATAAGGATACCAGTTATATCATTTCCGACCATGGGATGCCTTGTGCCAAACTTGGGGGCCCTATGAAATCACTTTGGTGAGAAAGTGACTTTTTATCTTTTTATTTTTTTTAAAGAATGTTAAATGTAACAAAGAATGTATCACCTAAGTAAAATATTTTTAATTTTGTCTAAATAAATGATATTTTGGACTATAAATATTAATTGGAAAGCTAAATGATTTTCTACATCATAGTAATTTTTTAAAAAAAAATTAGACATTAAATAAATTAATTTATTTATGACATCATAATGATGCAGCGATGACCTCATTATTTGACGATTTAAATAAAATAAAAATATAATGTAAAATCTAATACCTACACATGTCAAAATACTATTTGGTGGGTATATTTCAAACCCTTATCACCTTATCCTCTAATTATATCAATGTGGGACCTTTAAAATCCGAAACCTATTTGAAAATAAAGTAACATTTCTTTACTTTCCAAGAGTGCCCCTCCTCTCCTCTTATAAAAGGCCCCCACCTCTACCACCTTACCCACACTTCCCAAGACTTTGGCTCGGCCAACCCCTGACCATTTTGTCTCTCCACTTCCCTCTCTTACTACTTGAATCCTCACTTTGGGCAGAAGTCTTCCCAAGGAAGCCTTTGAGCTCAAACCAAAAGGAGTTACCCAATTTTAAGGTAATGTCTTCACTTGAGTCCTTTTGTTTTATTTTGCTTCTCCAACCCACTAAACTATTATTATTCATTACTTTTGTCACATCTCCAGTATCTTCAATATACAAGGATGTCGTTAAGGATTCGAGCTACACTTACACACACCTACATCTAATGGTTAAAGAACATACTGTTTCCGTGGATGGCGAATTTCTGCCTCCTGAAACAATGATTGTTCAAAATTATTTTAACACCTTAAAAGGTGGCCATTAATATGACACTATATTTATATATGATATATAATATGTTTATGTTTTCCTTAAGCTTCTGTATTTTTATTTTTGGTCATACCTACATGGTTCCCATTATGGGTAAACGCGATATCTTCATTTAAGGAAGTGCGGACTACCGCCCCCTCAAAGTGATTTGATTCGTTAAATACCATATGTGGGACGTATAAAGGATGGATTTATGATATTATATATGATATTACACTGGAATTATAATATACCTTTATATCATTATGATTCCATTCTATAAAATATGAAATATAAATGAAAGTAACGTTCATGCGTACGTACGGCTTACCGTCTCCATGAACGGTGCATTTCATTTATTATCTCTTAATGATTATGTAATATTATAAATGCATGTATGTACTGGATATATATGATATATACATCATGATTATAATTCTAGATATAATGGATACATGAACAACTTGTAATTATAAAGGGTTTATTTTTGACTCAAGTACCAATGATCGTTAAAACGACCGTTAATAACATAAATAATTACATAGTGTTAATGACATTGAAATAAGTGATATAAAAAGAATAATGAACTTAAAAAAGGTTCTTAATCAAGTAGAAATTAACTCAAGTTTATTATTCAGGACATTAAAGAACGATCGAGTCAAGTCGGACCCGAGGTATGGGACTTCGTCTCAATCTCCTTTCATTGAGGCATATTTTCTTTTATACACAACCTTCTTTAATATGGTGTATAAACCCCTTTGAATTTTACGTTTATTCAAATGGAATATTTTTTATATGAAGCATTTTATAAACTACAAAAGGGAATGTTTTTTTTGTACGTATGCGGCGACAACGACTTCTCTACCACCGTGACCATTATTTGAGTTTCGGCTTCCTCTACAAGCCATACCTTATTTTTTTTAAAAAAATAAATACCATGTTTTACTTTTCTTTTATTTTGGTATTGAAAATGGTTTTCATAATGTTTTTATATCAATGTGTTGTATTGATATCTTCTGATTGAAAGGTGGTAATGTTATGTTTCCTTTATGCATGTTTTATGTGATACGATTATGTTGAGGTTCTTGGGCATTATTAGGAAGACGGGTGGTTCCGTGATAAACTAAGGGCGAGTGAGCCCGATATAGCTCTCCAATGCATTGGGTGACGCAAAGGAGTGAAACGTTAAGGTTTCTCCGAAGAGATTCAGTGAATATACTGTGATCGGTATTCCAAACGTAACCAAGAGGGTTACTCCCTACGTAAGAATATTATGAATGCCTCAAGTTACCTTTATGTCTTATGATTTCTATGATTTATTCATGATTTGATGAGGTATGTTAAAGTTCTTATGTTTTATGGGTAAAGTATAATTTCATTCATATGTATATATGTACCCATGTTTCCTTTCCATATATTTTTTTATATCCCTTACTGAGCTTTTTATGCTCATCCCAAGTTTTTTTTAAATGTTTTTCACAGTTCAAGGGAAAGGTACATGATATGATGATAGTGTCAATGAAGTGTCAAGCAAGAATCCATGTTTTATTTTAAATATGTTTCCATTGATGGGAAAGAAGAATACTATCTTTTTGTAACCACATTGTTTATATGTGGAATGTAATGCATGTTTTATGATCTAATTTTCTAAAACTCTAAACCCGAAAAGATCCTCAATGTGTAATCTTGTAATAACTCAAGATTAAGTATGGTTTAAGGCTGGAACCTTATAGTTGGTATCAAAGGTCGGTTTAGATAACTTTAGGAGTTATAATTCTATTTAATGATTATCCGAAAATATTTTTTTATGGTTAAATTGAAGTGATATAGTATTTGAAGATTACCATGTTGCTTCATCTAAGACATGTTTGTTCAGAATGGTTTTCCGCAGAGGAAACAGGGAAGCAGTGCAAGGAAGGCATACCGAAGGAAATCACCTTCTGAGTCAGCATCCTGAGATGGTAGGAATTGGAACTGAATAGTTTGTTGCAGTAATGGCGCAGTTGACTCAAGTGATAAATGGCGGTGGTATCCATGCACAAGACCCTCCAGATCAACTGCAGAGGAACATGTCAGTGGTTGAACATTTCATGAGGCAACATCCCCCATCATTCATAGGATCATCTGACCATGTGTTAGCTGAAGGGTGGATTAAAGCACTGGAGAAGATTTTCGATGTCATGGGGTGTTCAGACAATCAAAAGGTTAGTCTTGCTATTTACTGTTTGGAGGGTGAGGCAGATCAGTGTTTGTCTATGGTTAAAAATATCAGGGATGTCGATGAGATTGATGCTCTTGACTAGAATGAATTCAAAGGTATGTTTCTTGAGAAGTATTTTCCTAAGGCTGTTTGAATTAGGATGGAAAAGAAATTCTTGGAATTGAGCCAAGAGGAAGACCTAGTGGCTACCTATGAAGAAAGGTTCACTTGATTGGCAAGGTATTCTCCAAATTTTATCAGAGACCTTGATAGTAAAATCAATCATTTTTACCCAGGATTAAAGCCAAAATATCGAAAGGCATTAGCTTCTCGTGAGTTTAAAAGTTATGAAAAGCTTGTTCAATGTAATGAGAAGGTGGAAATGGAGTTTGATGATGATCAAGTGTTCTATAACAACCAACAGAAGAAGAGACTAAGGTGGCAGGGTAAAGGTAATAATTCTTCAAAAAAGTCTGATGGTAAGAAAACTAAGTTTCTAGTTTGTGATAAATGTGGAAAAAGGCATGCTGGGGAATGTCTTCTAAATTCTGGAAAGTGCTACCGATGTGGTAAGATGGGACATAATGCTCGTGATTTCATTGAAAAAGATCAAGGTGAAGGTAAGACCAAATTTGATTTACAGTTAGTAAAATGTTTTAAGTGCAATGAGATGGGTCACTATGCAAACGAGTGTCCGACGATGATCTTGAGTGACGGGAACCAGTTAGACTACAAGCAGAAAGGGGTGGTGAAATCCTTTGCAACTACTTCAGTAGATGTCGGGCCATCAAATGAAGTTGTATCAGGTACTTTGTTTGTTTTTTAAGATTATGCCAGTGTGTTGTTTGATTCGGGGTATACACATTCTTTCATCTCCGAAAACTTTTCTAGTAAAATGAGAATACCATCTCAAGAAATGACCCCTGAACTTCTAGTAAAAACAACTGGGGGAAATGTTGAGGCAGAAATAATTTATAAGAATCTTCATATCCTTATCTGTGGAAATAACCTACTTGAAAACCTTCTTGTTCTACCTCTAGTAGAGTTTGATGTTATCCTAGGAATGGATTGGCTCTCTATTTACCATGCTAAAATTGACTGTAGAGCTAAAGAAGTTTCTTTTAATAAAGGCTTTCAGTTTGTGTACAAGAATGAACCCTTAATGTTGATAACTTATCAAGAGGTCAAGAAACTTTTAAAAGATGGAAATGAATGTTACCTTGCACACATCGTTGAAAATAAAGGAAATGTTCAGATTAATGATGTGCCAGTGGTAAATGAGTATCCTGATGTTTTTCCTGATGAGTTTCCTAGAATAATACCAGATCGGGAAGTTGAGTTTACTATTGACTTAGTTCATGATTCTAATCCAATTTCAAAACCCCCTTATCGAATGGATCAATTTGAAATTTTAGATTTGAAGGAGCAATTGGAAGATTTATTAGAGAAAGGTTTCATTCGACCTAGCACATCACCATGGGGTGCTCCTGTTTTATTTGATAAAAATAAAGATGGTTCAATGAGACTTTTCATTGATTGTAGAGCCTTTAATAACATCACTGTAAAGAAAAAATATCCTTTGCCTCATATCGATGATTTGTTTGACCAGCTCCTGGGAGCTCAGTTTTTTTCAAAGATTGACCTGAGATCGGGGTACCATCAGCTGAAGGTAAAGGAAGCCGATATTCCAAAGACTGCGTTTCGTACAAGATATGGCCCTTATGAATTTTTAGTAATGCCTTTTGGGATAACCAATGCACCTGCTGTATTCATGGACTTAATGAATAGAATTTTCCATGAGTTCTTGGATAAGTTTGTGGGGGTTTTCATTGATGATATTTTGGTGTTTTCTAAAAGTAAAGAGGAGCATGAAAGATATTTAAGGGTTATCATACAAACCTTAAAAGAAAAGAAACTGTATGGAAAATTCAGAAAGTGCGAGTTTTGGTTGCAACAAATTTCTTTCATTGGTCACATTGTTTCTAAAGATGGGATAACCGTTGATCCTGCAAAAACAAAGGTTGTTGAAGAATGGCCAAGACCCACAAATGTAACAGAGATTCGTAGTTTCCTTGGTTTGGTAGGCTATTACCGAAGGATTATTAGAAATATTTCATGGTTATCTAGTCCAATGACTAAGCTAACTCGGAAGGGTGTTAAGTTTATTTGGACAAAACAATGTGATGATTGTTTTCCAGAATTGAAAAGAAGATTGGTGAATGCTCCAGTTTTGGCACTACCTTCCAGGAATGGTGAGTTTGTTATATACAGTGATGCTTCATTTAAAGGACTTGGTTTTGTACTAATGCAGAATGATCAGGTAATTGCTTATGCTTCACGACAGTTGAAAACTCATGGGGTAAATTACACTACACAAGATTTGGAATTAGCTGCTGTTGTTTTCGCTTTAAAATTTTGGAGGCATCATTTGTACGGAGTAAAGTGTGAAATATATACTGATCACAAAAGTTTAAAGTATATATTCACTCAGAAAGAGTTAAACATGAGATAGAGGTGATGTCTGGAATTAATCAAGGATTATGATTGTACAATTCATTACCATTCGGGAAAAAAAAATAAAGTGGCTGATGCTTTGAGTCGAAAAAGTAATGCTTCATTAGAAATGTTGCGTTTGGAACGTGATCCTTTGGATAAGGATTTGATGAACTTTGGCATAGAAGTTTTTGGTTCAGGATGTTCTTCTCTTTTGTTTCAGGTATCAGTGAGATCATCTCTATCAGACAGAATCAAGCAAGCACAGAAGCAAGACAGTGAGTTGCATAAAAAGGTAGAGCTGGTTAAAAAAGGTATGTTTCATGAATTCAACATTGATAGTGAGTGTGTTTTGAGATTTGGGAAGAGATTTTGTGTGCCTTGTGATTCACAGTTCAAGGGAGAGTTGTTATTTGAAGCTCATAGTTCTCCGTTTTTAGTTCATCCTGGCAGTACTAAGATGTATAGAGATCTGTGAGAGTATTACTGGTGGTATGGAATGAAAAGAGATATTGATAATTTTACTATGAAGTGTTTGAATTGTCAAAAATTTAAAGAAGAGTGGATGTAACCGAAAGGGATGCTTCAGCCTTTACCAGAGCTAGAGTGGAAATGGGAGAATATATCCCTGGACTTTGTTGTGGGATTACGGAAGACATCTCTAGGTAATAATGAAATCTGGGTTATTTTTGATCGCTTGACTAAATCTTCTCATTTCCTTTCTATATGAGATAATTTTTCCCTAGATCAACTTTCCCGTTTCTATCTTAAAGAGATAGTCAGGTTACATGGATTTCCTCTCTCCATTGTATCTAATCGTGATCTCAGGTTCACTTCTAACTTTTGGAAAGGCCTTCAGAAGTCGTTGGGTACTGAATTAAATTTTAGTACATTATTTAATCCTCAATCAGATGGGTAGTCAGAATGAAAAATTCAGACCTTGGAGGATATGCTACGAGCTTGTTCGATGGATTATCAGGGATGTTGGGACCAACATCTTTCTTTGATTTAATTTTCATATAATAACAGTTTTTATTCCAGTATACAGATGGCACCATTTCAGGAAATATATGGGAAGCGGTGTCGAACTCCATCTTTCTGGGATGAAGTGGGTGAAAGGAAGTTGATGGGACCATATTTGGTAGAAGAGATGATAGAAAAAGTTCAGTTGATTCAGAAACACATGAGAACAGCTCAGAGTAGGCAGAAGAGTTATGAAGACAACATGAGGAAAGATCTAACTTTTGAGGTCAGTGATCATGTTTTTCTCAAAGTCTCACCATGGAAAAGTGTGATGAGATTTTGTAATAAAGGAAAGGTGAGTCCAAGGTTCATTGGACCATATGAAATTCTGGAGAGAGTTGGATCAGTTGCATACCGGGGGGCTTTACCTCCGAGTTTATCTTAGGTACACAATGTTTTTCACGTTTCGATGTTGAGAAAGTATATGCCAGATCCATCTCATGTTTTGAGTCCATAGGTAGTTTTGCTGGAAGAAAACCTATCTTATGAGGAACAACTGGTCCAGATTCTTGACCACAGGGAGTAAGTGTTATGGAATAGGTTGATTAATCAGGTAAAGGTTTTGTGGAAAAACCACATGATGGAAGAGGCAACATGGGAATCTGAAAATGCAATGAGGGATAAGTACCCCCATTTATTTGATAAGTAAATAAATTAAAAGGACGCAATTTTCTAAAGTGGTTAAGGATGTAACATCCCATGTAAGTAATTAATAATAGATATTTTTATCTATGTCTATCAATAAATTAGATAGTGTTTTAGAGGCTTAAACGGAAAATAAATCCAATCTTAAGCATGGAATACACTAATATTTTTAAAAGATTGTTTTACTGACTTTTAATGGAAAACCCTATTTAAAATAAAAAAATTGACAATTTTATAATCTATATTTGTCAAAATAAACATATTCATTATGATTGGGACATTGAAATTTACATTGGATAAATTTTCTGTATTTTTCTGACAATGTTCATTTTTTAATAGTGAAAAATACTGCATTTTACATAAAAACTGCTTTTTCATTTAATTTAATTATATGGTTAGATTATATTTTTAATTGGTCTTAAAGTTTAATATGAATATATTTTTACCATTTAATCCAAATATGGTCATTAGGATTAATCTAACTTTGAAATTGGTCATAAACTAATGCCAAACATTTCATAGATATTAATTCAAAAAAACCCACTATTTGTTTTGACAATGGGAATTATTTTTAAATAAATTAATGCAATTTATGAGTTTGGAATTTGGTAAAATGGATTACATATTTTCAATTATAAGGTCCAAATTATGTAATTAATACTCTTTTGTTTTTGGGCATCACGATTAATAACAACGGTAATTATCTTTAATTATCATGATTAATGAGTAATCGGGTTGTTAAGGATAATAAAATAATATCATAATAATACAAAATGACACCAAAAATGTGTCCTAAGGATACTGGTTGTCTCATTTCCGACCATGGGATGCCTTGTACCAAACTTTGGGGCCCCATGAAATCACTTTTGTGAGAATGTGACTTTTTATCATTTTATTTTTTTAAAGAATGTTAAATGTAACAAAGAATGTATCACCTAAGTAAAATATTTTTTATTTTGTCTAAATAAATGATCTTTTTGACTATAAATAGTAATTGGAAAGCTAAAAATATTTCATACATCATAGTATTTTTTTTATAATTTTTGGACGTTAAATAAATTAAATTATTTTTGACATCATTTTGATGCAGCGATGACCTCATTATTTGACAATTTAAATAAAATAAAAAGATAATGTAAAATATAAGACCTAAAAATGTCAAAAACCTATTTGGTGGGTATATTTCGAACCCTTATCACCTTAGAATAGATTTATATCAATGTGGGACCTTTAAAATCTGAAACCCATTTGAAAATAATGTAACATTTCTTTACTTTCCAAGAGTGCCCCTCCTCTCCTCTTATAAAAGTCCCCCACCTCTACCACCTTACCCACACATCCAAAGCCTTTTTCTCTACCATCCCCTGCCCATTTTGTCTCTACACTTCCCTTTATTACTCCTTGAAGCCTCACTTTGGGTAGAAGGCTTCCCAAGGAAGCCTTTGAGCTCAAACCAAAGGGAGTTACCCGATTTTAAGGTGATGTCTTCACTTGAGTCCTTTTGTTTTATTTTGCATCTCCAACCCCCTAAACTCTTTTTATTCATTCCTTTTGTAACAAATCCAGTATATTCAATATACTATGCTGTTTTTATAAGAAGGATTCGAGCTACAATTACACACACCTACATCTAATGGTTAATGAACATACCGTTTCTGTGGATGGCGAATTTCTGCCTCCCGAAACGATGATTGTTCAACACTCTTTTAACACATTTAATGGTGGCCATTAATATGACACTATATTTATATATGATATATAATATGTTTATGTTTTCCATAAGATTCTGAATTTTTCTTTCTGTTCATACCTTTATGGTTCCCATTATGGGTAAACGCGATATCTCCATTTAAGGAAGTGCGGACTACCGCCCCCTCAAAGTGATTTGATTCATTAAATAAAATATGTGGGACGTATAAAGGATGGAGTTGTGATATTATATATTATATTACACTGTAATTATAATATACCTTTATATCATTTTGATTCCATTCTATAAAATATGAAATAGAAATGAAAGTAGCGTTCATGCGTACGTACGGCTTACCGTCTCCATGAATAGTGAATTTCATTTCTTACCTCTAAATGATTATGTAATATTATAAATGCATTTATATACTGGATATATATTATATATACATCATGATTATAATTATGGATATAATGGATACATGAACAACTTGTAATTATAAAGGGTTTATTTTTGACTCATGTACCAATGATTGTTAAAACGACCGTTAATAACTTAAATAATTACATAGTGTTAATGACATGGAAATATGTGATATAAAAGTAATAATGAACTTAAAAAAGGTTCTTAAGCATGTAGAAATTAACTCAAGTTTATTATTTAGGACATTAAAGAATGATCGAGTCAAGTCAGACCCGATGTATGGGACTTCGTCTCAATCTCCTTTCATTGAGGCATATTTTGTTTTATACACAACCTTCTTTTATATGGTGTATAAACACCTTTTACTTTTACGTTTATTAAAAAGGAATATTTTTTATACAAAGAGTTTAGTAAACAAAAAAAGGGAATGTTTTTGTTGTATGTATGCGGCAACAATGACTTCTCCGCTGTCGTGACCATTATTTGAGTTTCGGCTTCCTCTACAAGTCATACCTTCTTTTTAAAAGAAAAATAAATACCATGTTTTACTTTTCATTTATTTTGGTATTGAAGATGGTTTTCATAATGTTTTTATATAAATGTGTTGTATTGATATCTTGTGATTGAAAGGTGGTAATGTTATGTTTCCTTTATGCATGTTATGTGATACAATTATTTTGAGGTTCTTGGGCATTATTATGAAGACGGGTGGTTCCGTGATAAACTAATGGCGGGTGAGCCCGATATATCTCTCTTATGCATTGAGTAATGCGAAGGAGTGAAATGTTAAGGTTTCTCTGAAGTGATTTAGGGAATATACTATGATGGGTATTCCAAACGTAACCAATAGGGTTACTCCCTACGTAAGAATGTTATGAATGCCTCATGTTACCTTTATGTCTTATGATTTATATGATTTATTCATGATTTTATGAGGTATGTTAAAGTGCTTATGTTTTATAGGTAAAGTATAATTTCATTCTTATGTATATATGTACCCAGGTTTCCTTTCCATATAATTTTTTTATATCCCTTACTGAGCTTTTTATGCCCATCCCAAGTTTTTTTGAAATGTTTTTCACAGGTCAAGGGAAAGGTACATGATATGATGATATTGTCAAGGAAGTGTCAAGAAAGAATCCATGTTTTATTTTAAATATTTTTCCATTGATGGGAAAGAAGAATACTATCTTTATGTAACCACATTGTTTATATGTGGAATGTAATGCAAGTTTTATGTTCTAATTCTCTAAAACTCTAAACCTGAAAAGATCCTCAATGTGTAATCTTGTAATAACTCAAGATTAAGTAAGGTTTAAGGATGGGGCCTTATAGATTTATTAGTTGGGTCCTTCTTCTTCAAGAGTTTGATTTAACCATTATGAATAAAAATGGGGATGAAAATATTTTAGTTGATTACCTATCTAGGTTTGAATTCAAAGGCAACTCACATCACCTTTCTGTGTCTGATTCATTTCCTGATGAGCACCCATATTTAGTGAGTGATTTCTCATGGTATTCTGACATAGAAAACTATTTGGTGATGGGTGACATTCAAAAATTCCTAGTGACCCAAGCTAAGAGGAAATTCCTTTCTATTTTGAAATACTATATGTTTGATAATCCATGCCTCTGCATGTTTTTTCCTAATCAAATCAAAATGAGTTGTTTTCCTAAGTCTGGGAAAGAATCCATTTTAAAACTTTGTCATAGAGAGGCCTATGGAGGCCTCTTTTATACAAATAAATAATGTTTAAAGGTCCTCTAAAGTGGTTTCTAATGGCCTAACCTCACTAAGGTCCCTTACAATTTTGAAAAAGTTTTCCTCAGTTTCTTCAATTATGATCCTTTACCAAAAGGAATAAAATTCCCCTCACTCTCGTTTGGGTAATTGAAATATTTGATTGTTGGGGAATTTATTTCATTAGACCCTTCCAAAACTCTTGGGTATACCTCTATATCCTATAATCTATTGATTATGTCTCGAAATGGGTTGATTCCATTCCCACCAAGACATATGACCATCATGTTGTGATCCGATTTTTGAAATAGCATATATTTTCTCTATTTGGAATTCCTAGGTCTATAATAAGTGATTAAGGAACACATTTCTACAACCTCACATTATCTTCACTAATGTCTAAGTATATTATTTCCTATAAGGTGTTCACTACATACCATCCTCAAACCAATGGTCATGCTAAGTTAGCAAATAAAGTGATTAAGAAAATTCTTGAAAAAACTATCAATCCATATATGAATTATTTGTCCAAAAAACTCTTTGATTACCTATGGTAATATAATAAAACATTCTGAACCATCCTAGTAATGTCACCATATAGGTTGGTTTATGGAAAAACTTTCCATTTACCTGTTGAAATTGAGCATAAGGAATTTTGGTCAATCCCAAAAAATGAATTTTGACATTTCTTTGCCTGAAGAAAGGAGTAAATTAGATCATAATAAACATGATGAACATAGGATGGAGGATTATAATAATTGAAGTTTAAATAAAGTTATATTTCAATCCTACCAATCTAATAATATCAATGTTAAACACATTGAACTAGGGAAATTCGTGCTCCTGTACAGTTCGAAACATCAATTACACCTGGGAAAGTTGTGGTCTAGATGGCTAGGTTCATTCATAGTGAATAATGTGTACCCACATGGGGAAGTAATGATTAAAGATCCCATAAGTGGTAACATTTTCAAGGTCAGTGGTCATATTTTAAAACCATTCATTGAATCACTCAATAAACCAGAAACAAAGGTTGAGTTAACTGGGCCAACCTATGAGCCAGGGAAAAATTAATATATTTATGATCCTTGTTGGGCTAACGATGATAGACAAAAGTGGCTCATGGGAGGAAACTTGTGGTTTTCAATTTCCAATCTTTGTGAATCACACTTATTTTTCAAATAGGATTAATGAATCATTTTGATATTTAAAAATAACAACATTAATAATAAATTACACTGTTGAAATGTTATTCTATTATGGGTATAGATGGGCATGAAAGGGGAGAACCATATTCATTTGTGTAACATGGTGTGGTCCTTGAGTAATACCATACCGAAAAATTTAAAAAGAATCCAATGTATGATTAGTGAATTTTTTTTTATGGGTTTATAGGTAAAAATAAAAATACAAAAATATAATAATAATAATAATTTTAAAAAAATTAAAAATTTAAAAGACACACTGTAGGTTGTGGGTAAAACCCCTTCATAACTGGCGAAGCTCTGGGGACTCTAACTCGGGACCGAAGGGAGGTAGGGGAATGTGCTTACCACTGACCTACAGCTTATAGTGCTTCTATATTCAATAAATTTTTTTAGATATATACTTATTTGTTTACCTTATTATTATATGAATAAATATATATATATATATATATTTTTTGTTTTTTTCTTTTCTTTTCATCCCTTTTTCCACTAGGGAACTCTACATGTGACATGGATACCAAAGGACTAAATTGGGGCAGAATGAACTTCAACTTCAACCACCAGGTGACTTCATTCAATGATCCTCATATTTCAAATCCCTTTAAGAACTCATCTTATTTACCTCTACCCCTATTATTATTTTTAATCTATTTAAACACTAAAGACAATGTTATTCTATGTTGGGGGTGAAAATAATGAAAGATTAATTAATTAATTTTGTGTGCATAAAAAATTTGTGGAAGGAAAATTTTCATTATCCTTGAACAATATGATACACATTGCACACTTTGAAACTGAATATAAAATAATTTATCATTCTCTAATTATGATTTTAATCCATGTATAATTTCTTGATTATAGATTTCGGAAAGTGTGGTTATCTAATGTGAAATTTCATTATTTATATTTTCATCCAAATAAAAAAATATCATAACACATGTCCTTTAGATAGTGGGGTATTAGTTTGAGTTCACGGGGTCCCCAAAATAAATACAATAGATTTAGTGTTCATTTTAGTTTTAATATGAGTATTCAATAAAAAATCAAATAAATAAATAAATAAAAATATTAAATTTGTGTGTAGAACAATGAAATTACCTAATATGTAGATTTTAGAACTTGGGGATCATGAATCCATAGTTTTCTAGCCCGAAGTTAGTTACATTTTCTCTATTTTTTGTAATTTGACAATGTTTTTGATAGATTTAACTCGAGATGATGCCTGAGTATGGGGGACTCGCATGGTGCCCTAAGGTCTTTGAGCTTGGGAGTCATCGGCAAAGTATCTCTACATGGGATGACTCTTTTGAGTGCAATTTTAATTACCATGGAAATATTTAAAAAAAATTGAAAAACTATCTTAATATTGAAATGCAATTCCACCTAGCACTTCAATCATTTCCCCCTTGAATAATGAATAACCCCCATGTCCATTGTGATACACAACACATCCTCATGCTTAATTGACATTTGATGAAATATAGTTATGAATTTGAACAAAGGAATGGGCTTCGGATTGGGATCTTTTTATGAAACTATATTAAAATATTTTTATGGGTTTCATGATTGTTTGGTATAAGGGTTTTTTGATGATCATTCTGTTTTAAAATTTTTTTGGAAAAGGGAATTTGAATTTCACATTTTTGCGATATAATTTTCTCAAGACTTGAAAAAATCATGTTAGGGGGTGTGATTATAAAATTAATGAGGCTAATATTCATTATAAATATATAAAATATTCAGGTTCTTTATTATTGGCAAACAACATTTTAGTTTGTTTTACACTTTGAACATTGATTCACATTATGATTGTAATTCCCTATTAAAATACACTATTATATGGTACATTTTATAACACCTCCTAATTTAAAAAATAGTCTTGATTTTATTTTAATATTTAATTTTCCGGTTTCTAATTACATTGGGAACAATTCATACTTTTGGATTATTGGAAGATTCACACTGGAAGACAACCAAAATGGACATTCATGGAAACAGAATCAGGGAAAAGTAAACTAGATTGCATACCAATAACAAGACTGTATCAGCAAAGATACAACCCCAATGATTCTAAAAATTTATGTGATGAACTATGGAGTAATGGGGAAGATTTAATTTTACTTTGGTCAAAGATATTTCATTTGTTTGAATAGAGTTACAGGCGTCCCAATTTGGAGATAAAATTTTCGGCTAGATTCTACGGCCCAGAAAAACACCCCACCATTTTATACATATCTCATAAACTATACACTATTTGAGGATGAAACTATACATAGAGTTAGAGGGAATCATAAATTTTATTTTATTATTCTATGTACCACTCTAATTCTACAATATTAAATCTCATGTATGAGCTTCTATTCAGTGGATGCAAGTGGGATGCCACTTCAAGTCAAGAGTGGAAAAGTATAAGTACCATAATAATTCCACCACCCTAAGACTAGAATTCTAAAGTGGGATGAAATTAACTATTAAAGACTTGACCCAAGTCTCCCAAAATTCATATTTAATTCAGTTTTGTTCTAGGATTTATTCATCTTTGGTCCTTTTTTTAATTGTAATGTTATGCAGTGATTTTTTCGGCTTGAGTTTGTCTTTCTCGTGTATGTTGGTAAATTTATCTTTGTTTATTAATAAAATATCTTATTTTACTATTATCTTATTCTTATTAATATCTTATTGATAATTTTTTTTCATGGTGTGAATTCATTTAAACAAACCTTGTGAAATTATCAAACAACGGTGGAGTTATCGTTAGTTCATTGTTTTTTTACTTCTCTAATTCCTCCCTCATGACTCCAATTTCCACTTCCATTGAAACCATATAATCAACGGTGAGAGAAACCAATTATGGTTTTAACCAAAAGAGCATAAATGGGCTGTATTTTATTTTATCTATCACTCCATAAATATCTAATCAGTTATACTAATTGAAAATTTTGTTTGAGGATCTTTAAACTCCTTCATCCTTATTGATTTTAAGGCCACACACTTCAATAGCTAAAAAAATCCTTTCCCTTTAAGTGCTCAATAAATTTATCCTTCAAGTATATAGGTGATTATTATTAATATTTGTAGGTATTAAATTAATAAGTGATGATTTTGTTTTATCTTGTTAAATGAACTCATCTCAAAAATAAGAAATTGAAATAGTAGATAAAGTAATGCATATAATCCACCCCAAGTGATAACCTAGGATCAACTCATTATTTTAAATTTAAATAACTTAAGGATCATAGAGTTCACTTAAACCCATATAATATAAACCCACTTTGGACACTTTATAGACAAAATCAATACATAGAATTTATGTTTATGTATGTTACTTCTTATGTTTCTAAGGATTCAGCAACCCAAGCTAAACTACAAGCAACTGATTAACCCTAAAATCATAGGTAAATTTGGGAGAGGCCACATGTATAATTTATATATATGATATCTATGTCATAGTTTTTTATGGATAATATGAAATCATAATATAAGTAAGAGGATAAAAAATAAAACAAATCAAAACACATTTGAAAAATGAATCGGTTATTACCCAAAATGTATCTTTAACATGAAATTATTAATAAACATGTAATGTAATGTCATAAATAAATCATATATAGTATTATATAAATGAATATAACTCTTTTATAGATTTATAATAAATAATATTTATTATACAAGGGGTTTTAATGAGTACACCAAGAGTCAAGACAATTTGTAAGGGATTTGTGTCTCACATTTATTTTTGTGGGACACGTGCCTTATACACTTCTTGTTTCTCTTGTGTGGGGTATGTAATTCCCATGAATGAATTTTATAATTATTATTTGGAATATTATTTAATTTTATGATCTATATAATTTTCTATATTTTATGGAAAATATAATTCTATAGATTATAATGTGGTAAGGGGCTATTTCACAATCTCATCATTATTCGAGATTGTTTTTGTTTTAGTCCCCACAGGGAAATATTTCTCATCCAATTTAGTTCTTTCTAAAAATTATTTAATTTTTTTAATATTATCTAATTAATTTTTAAAGAAATTTTACCATCATTTTGGATTTTTAAAAAATTCATTAAAATGAATCTTCCTATCATTTTCCAAAATGAGGTACATTGTCATTTTTTATTAAAAATGTAAAAGAAATGTTTTTTAATCTTATACGACATCATTTGAATTTTAAATCATCCAAATTATTTAGTTTTATAATTCATACTTTACATGTTTATAGGATTATTTTGAAAAAAAATATTTTATTTAAAAAATCAAGGGCCTTTTAATTAAATTATTATAAAGTGGTAAGGATTTTATCATCTATCTTTTATTTCAATGAGATATAAGCCTTATTCAAAACTTTTTTCAGGTGTGGGTATTATGTTTACGTCCCCTTGAACTATAAAATCATAAATATTATTTTATTGATGGTTTTAAATTTTTTCAAAGTGTTATGGGACACTTTGATTTAAAATATTTTTTTAAAATCGATTATTTGATATATGAAGAATAATTTGGACATGTACGACATGCTTATGGAACTGTTAAAAGTAAGCCCATTGATGCATCAAAAGATTCATGAGATTAATACGTTTTCCAAATAAGAAGTGTTTCTACCAAATATTCCTAACTATCTTGTGGAAAGACTTGATGGTAAAGGTACCATGTACCTAAGAAACATAGCCTCAAATAATTAAGCATTTCATTTATTGATAATTCACATATTATTATTTTTATGAATGTAATTATAACATGGAAATAATATTTGTATGCATTTAATTATCATCTTATTGATAAAATGGAATTTGTTTAAATTATTTACCTTTCTATAATGATTATTTCACATCCTCTTAGTTGAACGATATGTGTTTTCGGTTATAGACATTTCTATGTAGATTTATTGTCATTGATTCATTATTTTTTCATCTGTACTTACCCTTAATGAGTATTATATCTCACCCATGTTTTGTTTATTTCCATAGGATTCCAATAAATGTATTATCAAAGATATGTTAGGATAAACTATATGGAATAACGTTTTCCTCAAAATAAATTTTGTCATAATTATTGTATTAAACTATAATACTAGACTCATCTATGTATCTAGTTTACCAAGACTAATAAATTGATCAGTCCTTTGGGATAAAATTTATTATAATCATGCCAATGTAATGGTAGTAGACATTGGCTCTAATATTATTAGGGTTATGTGGAGGCATTTAGCATCATAGGATGTTTATTAAGAACCTTAGGAACTTGATTTAGGAAAATAATGATTTGGGAAAAACCCCATTGGTTTAGTATGTGTAAAAACATTATTTAGTAAATAGTTCCATTGCATTTGTAGACATATTTTTAAACTTAAGGAAACCCATTATGGTTAATACGATATTTGAATTTATTATATTTATCGGTTATATTAATGGGGATAAAAAAGGAAATATATAATATAATGTCTATCGTTAAAGCATTTCTTTAATACTGTATATATTTAAATTATTTTTTATGATGCTTATCAAATTCTTGGATAATATTTATTTAAAATTTGAAAAACTAAAACCTACAGGCTACATAACAATATGTCACATTTGGTAAGGCTTTGGGATTTGAACCCACAATCAAATGGTGATAATGGTAATACACCTACCATTCGACTATTTTAAGTTCAGGTTAGAAAGAATTTTTTTATGTCAAACTATGTAATCGAAAAAAGATATTTTCGGGAAAATTTTTATCACATATTATTACCTGAATGGACCGAGGGCCTTCTTTTTTTATTTTTATTATGTATAATCCCCCTTTTAAGGTTTGAAGGGGAACTCTTACATGACCCGTAGGCCCAAGGCACAAGGCCTGACAAACCTACAATACATGACCAGATGGCCCAGATGCATACCATGCCCAAAACATAACCTGTAGGCCCATCCCACTTGAACTGCCCCTCACCAGCTTTCTGCGTCATTGATCACCTAGCTCCCCACCTTGCATTGCTGATCGGCTAGAATTGCCTTGTACAAAGCTGCACAGTGCCTAGTCCCGATGGTGGCTTCCATACACTCTCATTCTACCAATCTGTTTAGCTCTGCATCTGGTGTCTACTACTCTTGTTTCTCTGATCCTCTTCTGGGGCATGTTCTATATGAACTAGGCTACTCCGTGGTCTACGTGACCCGAAGGCCCTATGGCCCAAAGGCCTTTGATGACTCGAATGCCCTAGAGACCCGCAGGCCCAAACCGGTGGCCCGAATGCCCAAATCTGGTGAATAGTTCTAGTTGCTATAGTACCAAATAGTAACTACTATAGTACCCGGAAATTCACCTCCACCCGATTTTGAACCCGGGTCTCTTGGATGCCAAGAAGGAGCCCTTACCACTCGGGTATGGGCTCTTTGGCACATAGATTTGCTGACTAAGTGATTAATTTTATTCCATAAGATGTTCATTATTTTGGGAATCAAATATAAATAAGGTAAACAAAATATTTTTAGGAATAAAGGTTGAATTTTATTCTAGATTCAAATCAGATTTTATTGTGCACATATAATGATTATGGTAATTTATATAAATAGTTAGGATATCTTGCATATTTTGTTAATTATGAAACATTAAGAGTGATTGATTTTATTCAGAAGAATATATAATCAGATCCTTATGATTTTTGGGTAATAACATTAGTCTAGAATATTTTGGAGGAAAGGCAGTGATTTATTGAAAGATATATATTGAAATTTGTTATTACGGTTGAATTTTGGAGATTAATGTTGTTTTTTATAATATAAAGTTGTATTATTTTGGGAGAATTGTCTTATCTTATCCTAACCATTTTGGTTTTTGTTAATATATAGAGTCAGAAGAAATATATGGTTATACATTTGTGGATTTTGTGGTTTGTATAAGTTGATTCAAATTCTTCAGACATAAATTCACTTAAAACACTCATCATTGGGGGAAACAGAAGAGTTTGTGGTGGAAATTGAATAATAGATAAAACTATAGTTATTAAGTAAGTATGTTCCTTATGTTCTATGACTTTGAATTAAATAAATTACTTAACTCTCAAAAATGGTTTTTGAATAAAAATGTTGTTTATTTAATTTTCTTATCAGGAAATCAATGGCCTCTTTAATCAATCACAGATTTATAGTTTTTTGCTGGTAGACATTCTGATGGAAATGTACTCTATCTCTCTCCATCAGAAAATGATAGTTAGATTTCTATTCCATGACTTGGTTTTCACTTCCAACTAATATTGTCATATTCAA
Organism: Viscum album; assembly: GCA_963277665.1. Lineage (NCBI taxonomy): Eukaryota > Viridiplantae > Streptophyta > Magnoliopsida > Santalales > Viscaceae > Viscum > Viscum album. The sequence goes on from OY728165.1 coordinate 1,937,596,027, forward strand.
AAGCTGAATTTTTTGGTTCCCTTTGAATTTCCCTTTTCCTCATAATTAGAGGATTTTTTATTATCCTAATTTCTTATTTGGGTTTCCCAAAAATAATCTTTGAGGTATTAACCTTTTATTTGGGATGTGATATTTAAAATTCTATAGAAATTTTTTTAACGGAGGGTATAATATTACACCCTAATATATTAGAGTAAGTATCTTTTTAAAGTTACTCTTTTCAAAATCATAGGTTGTACACAACAGTGATCTTAAAAAAAATTAAATATTATTATATAAATATTACTGTTATGAACTAGTCGTTAAAATGGAGGTATAGGACAATATTAACTGAATTATGAAAAATAATTACCATTATAAATAATTAATTATTTTGTGATCAATTAATTATAAATGAAAATAAAACCTTTTTAAAAAATAAAAGGATATATTTTTATGAAAAACTATTTAAATATTCACAAGTGTGTTTTATACTAAGAAATGAACGAATAACTATTTTTATATTATAATAAATATATATAATAATTTCAATATAATGATTAAAATTAATTTTATGTGATTTCTAGACATGATAAAGAAAAAATTCAGTTTTACACAAAAATTATGTTTTTTATAAAAAGGTGGGTTTTTTGACTTTTAATGGAACACTTGTTTTAAATATATTTTTTAATCAATTTTATAAATTATATTAGAACAAATATACTTTTTTTGAAATAGTAATATGAAAATTTACCCTTATTTTTTTTTATTTTTTTATAAGTTTCATGTTTTGATGAATACTGGTAAAATATTGAATTTTAATTCAAAATATATTTTTCATCTAAATAATTTTATTTTATTTTTAAATATTTTTAAAGTATAATTAGATAAATATTTATCATTTAATTTAATTTATTTCATTATAATCAATTTCACATTAAATTCTGATTAAAAAATATTTCAATATTTTGAATGTATCCACTTTAAAAACTCATTTTCTAGTTCTGTCAATTGGATAAATTTTAAATTAATTTTATCCATTTTAGTGTTTTAATTTTGAAAATTGGATACAATATTTTGAATTATAATTTCAAAATATAGTAAATTGGCCCCTTTTATTTTTGAGAAATATGAATAGTAACTTTAGGAATGTTTTATTACCACAGTTAAGGGTTAACCAAGTAATTAAGGGTAAAAATAAATTTATGAATATTATAAAATTATAATAAAAAACTTTCTCATGTTGTTGGATAATTTTTTTGACCAAAATCATCCTTGGGTCAGTTTTATGGCATCTTGGATCCACATAGATGATAGTAAGACTTTATTAGTATTTTACACTAAGTAATATCCAATATGTCAAACCCATGTTTTTTAATAAGTATTACTTTATTTATTTATAGTTAGTCAAAAATATCATGGATTATTAATAGTAATATAAAATATTAAATGTATATATTCATCTTGATAATTTATTTTTAAGTTCTTAGGATGAAAATATTAAATTAATGTCTTGTGGAATGATGATGCAGTAATTGTTTGATTAATGGAATTATCAAATAAATGATAAAAAAATATTTAAATAAAAATAATTTAATATATTTAAGGGAATCCATGATTTTTCTAGATTAACTATACATTTTATGGATGTATTAAAGGTTTTTTTTCAATTTTATATTGTTTATTTGTTTTTTTAAAAAAATTCTTGATATGAATAATTTTAAATTTGATATTAATTATTTATTAAAATAATTAATAGTTTATTAAATTATATAAAATTATAAAAATTAGAAAAATCATCCAACTGATTGGGATGTGGTTTTAAATTTTATCGATGACTCATTTATGGTTCGGTTTTCATCTTATAACGACTATATAAACCCTTAAAAAGAAAATGTCATGTTGTCATTGTAAGAGTCAAAGGGTTTAACAAAGGGTTAAAGAGAAATGACTGGAAAAAAATAGAACCTAAACTTACCTAATTTTTTGGATATTATTTTGACCCATATTCATCATATATTCGTAATAAATCACTTTAGTGGCATTTGGAGTTGAACATTAAGTTACAGTAATTTAATATTTTATGATTTTCAAAAATTATCCCTCACCATAATTATAAAAAAGAAACATCCTCCCTCACATCCTCACACCACTTTGAGAAATCTATATCATAAAAACCCTGCCCATAAAATTTCCAAAATTACCTCCCCTCATCATAGAATTATGAATTTGGTTAAAAATCAAACCAAGGATGTCTTTGGTATAAACCAAAAGGAGTTACCTGAAAACAAGTTAACATTCTTCAATGATCACTTTCATTTTATTTATTTCTAAAGTAGTTAAATTATTATTATTCCATGATTTTATGATAACCCAATTATGTTAAATACACATATATATTGTTATGATAAGTTTTATACCCACATTTTCACACACTTCAACAAATGTTATACCCAATCATCGTTCTTTTGTATGGTGGACTACCGTCTCGCGAACTGATATCATTTGTTATTCCATTTACCACCTCTTAGGGTTGGAATAATGATGTATTTATAGTTTATATATTATATATATATATGATATTTATAATTAATTTATTCATTTTTTATTATTACATACCCTTTTGTGGAAATATGATAACCTCATTTATGGACGTGTGGACTACCACCTATTCAAAGTGATGTGATTCCTTAAAATTTTACATGAAATGTATTAAGATTGGTTTTAATAAGAATATGTGATATAAAAGACATAAATATGATACTATAATTATAATACACACACACACACACACACACATATATATATATATATATATCATTTACATTTCATTCTTTTAATATGATAAAGAAATGGAAACAAGGTTCATTCATATGTATGGCCTACCGTCTTCAGGAACGATGTATTTCATTTTATATTCAACATATTATATATTAATACAAATTCATATAAAATTAATATATATGATATTTATTTTAGTTGTATCATTATGGATATGATTAAATCATTTTATAATTAATTGGAAAAAAATATAACAAATCGAAACACATTAAAAAACAATGTCATTATTACCCAAAACATAGAATTAATATTAAATTGTTAATAAATGGGTAATATAAACTAATAAATAAATAATATATGGTACTATAGAAATTAATATGGTTAATTTATAGATGTATAATAAAATTATATTTATTGTACCATATTCTTGAACAACTATGATGATAGTCAAGACAAGTTTCAAGGGATTTTTGTCTCACTTTTATTTTGGTGGGACACATTCCTTATACACTACTGGTTTCTCTTGTGTGGTGTATATAATTTCTATGAATTTATATTATTATTTTTATTGTGAATGTTCCTATATTATCATACCTATATATTTTTTGTTTCTTTCATGATACATTTGACACTGCTTATTATAAAGTGGTATGGGGTTATTTCACAATCTCATCATTATTTTAGACTATTTTTGTTTAAGTCTCCATCGGGGAATATTTTTATTCCATGATATTTTTTTCCACAAAAATTATCAAAAGTGGTGTTAATATTCTAAAATTAGTGTTTCATTTCATTTTTACAAAAAAAATTTACAAAATTATTTAAAAGCAATCTTCCGATAATTTTCAAAAATGAGGTAATTTGTGTATTTTTATTAAAAAAATAAATAGAATATTTTTTAAAATTATAGGGAATGAATGGAATTTTATTCCTTTATGATGCCTTAATTTCTTCTAAGTTTATTTTACAATTTTACTAGTTTATTTTCCAATAAAAAAATTTCTTTTATAAGTGCATGGACTTTTAAATAAATGATTACAAAGTGGTGAGTATTTTCTTGTCTCGCTTTTAGTTATGTGAGATATAAGCCTTATTCAGAACTTGTTTCTGGTGTGTGGGGTATTTTTTCCACCCTTGGTTTTATCAAATCATACTTCACATTTTCTTAATTTTATTCAAATGTTTTAAAGTGGTTTAGAAAACATTGAATTTGAAATAAAATTTTAAAATCAATTATTTAAAATATTAAGAATCCTTTAGAGTGGTACAGCATATATTGGAGACAGTTTAATGTTATCCCTTAAATGCATAGGTAGTCTCATGATATGAATCAATTAGAAATATCACATGGGTTTCTACCTAGTATGCCTAATTTTATTGTTAATTGTTTTTTTGATAAGATATTGTGTTCTTGGGAAACATATCAACCAATAATTAAGCATTTCCTCCATTCAGAATTTAGTAATTATTATTATTATCCATTAGATTATTTGTTTGATATAATAAATATTTGAATTTTATTATTTTTTTATTTATTAAATCAATCATTTTTCAGTTATTTACCTTTCGACATTGATTAGTCCTTATCCAGTTATTTTAATAGTATATTTTTCAGATATTGACATTTATATGTAGATTTATTCTCATTGACTCATTATTGTTTCCCATGTACATACCCTTACAGAGAATTTGAGATCACCCTTGTTTTTTTCCTTCCCAAAGAATCCATAAAAAAAATAGGAATGATATGAAATGATATTTTATATGGTATAAAGTTATCATTGAAAGAAAAAATATGTTTTAATTATTGTATTCTATTGTAATTCAAGACTCATATATGCAATTGGTTTTCTAAGAATGCTAAAATGATCAGTCCTTTAAGATATATTTCCCTATTATAATTCCAAATTAATTATATTATAGTCCATATTTGGGCTTATTGGGGTTGAGTCGCTCAAATAGGTGTCAAATGAAGTTAATTAAAAACCATGGGAAATGGATTTGGGAAAACATCGATTAGGGAAAACATCCCACTAGTTTAGTGTGTGTGAAAATTTTATTTAACATATAATGCCATTTCATATTGTGGACATATTTTTAATGTAAATAATGACCATTTTGTTTTATATTATCTTTGAATTTAAGGTAATTTTATATTATACTATTGGGAATAGAAAATTAAATCTATATGATAACATTTATGGTAAAAATATTTCTTTAACATTGAAAATATTTTGGTTATTATTTATGAATCTTATCACATTTTTAGACTATATTAATTTAGTTTTAGATAAAGGACAACACACAGGCAGGATGACAACCTATCGTTTCTGAAAAGGCCATGGGATTTAAACCCACAACTAATGAGTGAAAAGGGTGCAACACCTACCACTAGCCTACATGATGTCCTTATTAGCATGAATTTGTGTTTTAGTTAAGCTATCTAATGGATAAAGGTTATTTTAATTTTAGGGGAATTTTTTTATAAAATATATTTTGTGATTAATTGATTAATATTATTTTAGAATACATTATCTATTTTAAAATCTAATAATATTATAGTAAACTAAATATTATGAGACATAAAGGTTGAATTTTTCTTCTAGATTCAAATATTATTTCATAATGGACTTATGCTGATTCATGTAATTTATTGTAATGGTAAGAATAACTTAAATATTATGTGATTTAGGAAACTAAATTTTCCATATAATACATTAAGAGTGACTGATGTTATTTAGAAGACTACATGATCCTATCCTTATAATATTTGGGATTCATTAATATTCTGTAATGTTTTTGAGGAATGATAGTTATTTTTTAGTGATCTATGTTGAAATTCAGGTATTACTATTGAATTTTGTATAATGGAGTCGTTTTTATCATATAATGTTTTATTATTTTTTATGAATTGTCTTTTCTTATCCTAACCATTTTCGTATTGGTTAATTTATAGAGACAATAGGAAGATATAGTTATACATTGTGGATTTATTGATCTATAAACATTGATTTGAATTATTTAGACATAAATTCATGTTAAATACTCTTCATTTAGATAAAAATAAGAGTTTTGGGGTAAATTGATTAAAGGATGAATTTATACTTGTCAAGTAAGTATATTTCCTTATTTTATTAGTCTATGAAGTAAATGAATTAATGATCTCTAAAAAATGACACAAGAATAAAAATGTATTTGTTTAATTTTCTTCCTAGGATATCAATGGCCTATTTAAATAATTAAAGATTTTTTATTTTTTATGGTAGACATTCTGATGACCATGTTCCCAATATCTCTCTATCAAAACTTGATAGTTATATTTCTCTTTCATGTCCAATTATTCACATCCCACTAATTTTTTCCAATTTGAAAGCTTAATATTTTAGTGTCTTTTGTATTTACCATCTTATTTTATTTAGGGGTGTTTTACGAACCCAATTTTTTATGTGGATTTCCTATAGAGAAATTCTTAATATCTAACTTTTATTTTTGAAGTGAAATTTCTAATTAAAATGAAGATATTTATTGAATGAGGTGTGAATATAACACCCCAATATTTTATGATACATCTCTTTTTAATGTTATCCTTTTCAAAAGCCTCCTTTTCACGCAACACTGAGCTTAAACAAAAAATTAAAAATTAATATTTAAATTTTAATATTACAAACTATCTATTAGAATAATGGGAAGGAATATTATTAACTGAATTTGGAAAATATGATTTACACATTATATATAATTAATTCACTAGTGACCATTAATTATAAATGAAAATAAACCCCTTTTTAAAAAAAGAATTATTTTTCTGAAAACTATTTAAAAATGAAAATGTATGTTTTATAATAAGAAATAAACAAATAAATATAGTTGTACTATATTAATTATATATATGATGTATTCAATAAAATGTTTAAAAATCATTTTATTTGTTTTCTATACATGATATAAGAACAAGTCCAATTTTACGCATAAAAGAAATATTTTTCTAAGAGGGACATTTTTTCACCTTTTGATGTCAGACTTATTTTAAATACAGTTTTTGAAAATTTTATCAATTATATTTGAAAAAATAAACTTCTTCTTTGATATTTTATTATCAAAATTTTTTTATTTAGTTTTCAATATTTTTATGATAAGATTCATGTTTTGATGAATTGTGATAAAATATTTCATTTTCATTGAAAGTGGTTATTCCATTAAAATAAATTATAGTGATAAATTATATTTATAATTTTTTTAAACTATTATTTGATTAATTTTTTATCTATTAATTTAATATAGGTCATTATAATCAATTTCACATTGAATTTGGATTTGAAAACATTTAATCTTTTTAATTCTTCCACTTTAAAAACATGTTTTCTCATTCCATCAACAAGATTAATTTTAAATTAATTTGATCCTATTATATATATATAATTTTAAAAAAAATATTACATATTTTTAATCAGATAGAAAAAAAATTAGTAAATTGGTCTCTTTTATTTTTTGGACAATATGAATTGTAAATTTATTAAATTTCTTATTACCATGGTAAAGGGTAAAAATAATATTATAAATACTATAAAATTATCCTAACACTTGTCATAATTTTATTGGATGATTTATTTGCAACCAAAAATCGTCATTGGGATGATTTTATGACATATTTGAACCACTTTTATGACTTCAATCATTTATTAGTTTTTTATTCTAAGGAAAGTCCTATATTTCATACTCATCTTTTCAATTACTATTACATTTTTTAAATATAGTTATTCAGAAGATATCTTTGCCTATAAATAGTAATTTTAAATATGATATGTCTATATTCATCATTATAGATTATTTTAAATTTTTTGTGAATAAATTATTAAATTAAAGGTTTTCACAATGATGATGTTGTAATTATTTCATTAATAGAAATATCAGATAATTTCTATTAAAAATATTAGAATAAAAATTATTTTTTATAATTAATTTAATTAATGGATTTAATATATTACATAGCCCTATTAAGGATGTGTGAACATTTTTTTCTAATTTATCTCGTTTATTCGTATTTCTAAAAAAGTTGATAAATGAATAGTGTTAAAATTGAAATTAGTGATATTTTAAAATAAATAATATATTTTAAAATGATAAAAATTTCATAAATGTATATAATTTGGCTAAAATATTGGTATAAGGTTTAAAATTTAATCCATTGCTAATTTTTTGGTCTTTTGGAATATTATTGTAACTATATTAACCCTTATACAGTAAAAAAATTTGTTACTTTCAGAATTAAAGGGTTTATAGAAGGGTTAAATCCAAATGTTAAGGGTAAAAATGTGACCTAAAACCATCTAAACAAATATGTTTTAAGATTATTTAGACACATAATAACCATATATTTTTAATAACTTAACTTTTTTTCCATTTAATGTTGAAATATAATATATATAAATTGAAAATTTTGAGAGTTTACAAAAGTACCCTTCACCTCAATTATGAACGGGAACCTATTCCCTCACTTCCTCACACCACATTGAGCCTAATATCTTATACAAACCCTACCCAAATAAGCTCCCAAAGTCCCTTAAATCATATTCAAAGATTTAATATGGCATAAATCCAACCAATGATGTATTTTGGTATAAACCAAAATGGGTTACCCGAAAACGAGGTAACATTCTTCAACGATCGCTTTCATTTTATTTCTATCTCAAACCATTAAATTATTCTTACTCCATTATTATAAAATAATTTTACTATGTCATATATAATGCGATTTTTTAATCTATGATTAATTACTACACTTTCAAACACATCCATCAAATCAAATACGTATTCATCCATTGTTTGTAAGGCGGACTACCACCTCACGAGTGAATGGCGATCATTCTTACATTTACATCCTTTCATGGTTGGAATAATGATGGTTTTATAGTTTATAAGTTATATATATGACATTTATAATTTCGTTAATATTCTATAATTCTTATAGAACATATACATTTCTTCTTTCCATTTTGTGGGTATATGATGACATCATTTGTGGACATGTGGGCTTCCGCCTCTTCAAAGTGATGTGATTCATTCAAAAATTACATGAAATGTATGAGGAATGGTTTTTATGATAATATGTGAAATATAATACATAAATATTATATTCTAATTATTATATAAATATATATCATTTAGTTTTCATTCTTTTAATATTATAATGAAATGGAAGCCGTGTTCATGTGTACGTATGACTAACTGCCTCTGTGAATATTGTATTTAATTTTATATTTCTATCTTTTATATATTATTAAAAATTCATGTGTACTGAATATATATAACATTTATTAAATTTTTATCACTATGGATATGATAAAACCATGATATAATAAAGGCGATAAAAAAATAAAAAATCAATAGACTTGTGAAAAACAAAGCGGTTATTGACCGAAATTTTACTTTAACATTGAATTATTAAAAAATGGTTAATATACAGTCATATTAAAATCATATATTGTATTATAGAAATGAATACATTTATTTTATTGATTTATAATTAAACAATATGTATTATATATGACTTTTGACCAAGTACAATGAGGGTCAAGACAAGTGGTAAGGAATTTTTTCCTCACATTTATTTTCGTGGGACACATGCCTTATAAACATATTGTTTATCTTATATAATGACCATGAATATATTTTATCACTATTAATATAAAGTTTATGGTATTTTATTATAAATTTAACTTTCTATATTTCATTGTGAATATGATTCTACTTATTATAAATTGGTAATTGCTTATTTCCCAATCTCATTGTTATTCAAGATTATTTTGGTTTAAGTCTCCACTGGGGAATATTTCTCTTCTATGTTAGTTTTTTAAAAAAAAAATTAGACATATTTATAATACTATAAAATGAATTTTTTAAATAATTTTAACCCTTTTTTATTTTTTAATAAATCTTTTATAAGAATATTTCTATTATTTTTCAAAATAAGGTACTTTGTGACTTTCTCTTATAAAATTAAAAGGTTTATTATTTAAATTTTATATAAAGAAAATAATTTTATGTCTTCCTGACACCATAATTTTTTGAAGCATCATTGAAAATTCTATAATATTATTTTCAAATAAAAATATTTTATTTTATAAATGTTTTTACTTTCAAGTAAATGATTACAATGTGGTAAGGATCTTCTCATTTCACTTTTAATTTTGTGAGATATAAGCCTTATTAACAACTTATTTCATGTGGGTGGTGTATATTTATTATAACATGATATATTATATAATAAATCTAATTGTATTTATGTTATTAAATTTCTTCCGGGTATTATGTGAGCCTATGATTTAAAATATTTTATAAAAATAAATTATTCAAAATATTAAGAATTATTTGGACTCCAATGACATGGGTTCAAGATCATTTAATGTAATCCCCCATAACATGTCACTAATATCATGAGATGAATCAGTTGGCCAAGTCAAATTTGATTATACCCGATATGATAAACCGTCTTGTCAAATGTCTTGATGTTAAAGGTACCATATGCCTTGGAAACATTAATTTGAATAATTAAACATTTCCATCATTCATAATTTTGTTATTATTATTGTTCTCCACGATATATTTACATTGAAATTATCTATGGGTGAATTCCATCCTCTTATTATTGATTAAATGACATGTGTTTTTGTTATTTACCTTTCCAAATTTATTATTTCTTATAAACTAGTTTGTGTGGTATGTGTTTTTAGTTATTGATTTTTTCATACATATTAATTATCATTAATTCATTACTGCTTCCACTGCACTTACCCTTAGTAATCATTTGGGATCACCAATATGTTTTTCCTTCCCTAGTAATAAAATATGTGTATTAGAAAATATATTCAAGGATACACTATATGTAATTTTTTTATCCTAGAAATAAAAAAATTAAATTTTATTTATTGTATTAAATTGTAATAAAATAAACATGTATGTATCTGGTTTACCAAGACTACTAAACTGATGGGACTTTAGGAGTAAATTTCCTTGTAATCATTCCAATTTAGAAGTATTAGACACCGAATCCAAGCATACTAGAGTCGAGTCACTACACCTTATTATTCAAGACTCAATATGAAAATAATAATAGTGGATTGGGCTCACTCCCCATTCAACAATTTTCATGAATATAAACTTCCAATACTATAATAGTGGACATAGTCCCTTATTGAATTGGGTTTAGTCCCCTATAAAGCCCTATTTATCTCATGAGAGATCTATAATTACCCAATGTATTATAGGGTTACATAATTATGGTCCCACCCTTCACATAATTAAAATCATACACATGTATACCACACAGTAATAAAACACTAATAATATCATAGTTCATGAAAATAAATAGGTTTAATATGAATTTAATCATGAGTAACCCATGGAAAATAAACATGTTTCATAAAAATTTCATCAATTCATCATATCATAACCCATGGAAAAGAAACGATTTTAATAAACATATTTTCCACATAATCATAAATCAAAAATTTAATGAATATGTGTGGAATAATTGTATCATGTCCCTAGAAAAATTTAATTAACATCCAAGGATGTTATCATGAATAAAAATTACTTTAATGTTCTCGTGGATAATTTCTTGATAAGAATAATCAATTCACTCTGAAATAACTTATTTTAAATCTAAAAATTTCTTAAATTGTATGTAAACAATGTTAATTGAATATAAATATTAAAAATGGTAAAATAATATTTAATTAATTGAGTTATAATTAGGTTATGAAGGTTTTTCATTCCATATATGTCAAAATAATTATCTATTCATATTTTTTGTTAAAAGGAAAAACTACCTCAATTTAGAAAATGAGAAGAAAAATTCATTTAAAACATTTTTTAAAGTTTAAAAAATATGGAAAAATGAATTTATAAAAATATTAGATAAGAGTAAAAATATTATTTAAATCATTTTTAGAAAACCAAGATTTGTAAGAGAATGGATTTTCAACGAAAAAGATATGTAAAGTTTTATTTCATTGAAAACATTCACTGGGTATCTTGTGTTCAAAAGGCCAGAAATGAAAAAGAAAAAAATTATTCTATGGATATTTTAATTATAAAATAAAATTAATGGGGTTTTTATATTTAATTCATAAAATACTAACATTGGAAATTTAATCATATACAATCTTGATAAAAAATTTGATTATAATGTAAAACCCTAACCTCAAGTTCCAAATTTTAAAAATTACTCAGTCCTCTTATATATTAATTTAAATTTTATTATAATTTTATAAAATAATCATATAAATATTTATAGTATCATGTATTATACCTTTTATCATTTCAATAACATTTATTAATAATTTCTTATTGAAATCATTATTTTTAGGTGTTAACTATTTAGTTTTTTCATAAGAATTTTAGTTCACTGGTTTTGGTACATGAAAATTGATAATGTTTATATCATAAAAAATTATTAATCATGATATAAATATCATTTATTTTCATTATATATATATTCACCTATAAAAGTTGTATATATGAAAAAAAAATTACACCATTTTGGGAGACAGTAGTCCGGACATATACCATAACATTGATTTCACATTTCAATGAATGAAATAATGGTAAAAAAATAAGTAACCATTACAAAATAATAATTATATTATATAAATAATATATATTCAATAAATCCTTCCTTATTACAATCCAAGTAAAAATAAATGACAAATCAATGACATCACTTCATGGGTGTGGTCATCCATAAGTATACACAAGCAAAGTTATCATTTCCCAAGTAATTGGAATGTTAGAAGGTTGGTATTATAGTATAAAATAATAGTGATTTTTTTATAAATTTATTATATAACTATTAATAACATCATTAAACCCACTATAATAAGATGGAGAGGAAAATAATTGTATCTATATGTGGATAAGGGAGGTCGTACGTACACTTGAGTGATAGTTCCACTTCCAATTTAAAGGGAACGATGGTTAATAATATTTTCCCGTAATCATGATAACATTTAAATATGTATATGATAACAGAGCTACAATTTTATTATATATAAATATATGAGGTAAATTATGATGTAAAAATAAAGTTATCGATTAAGGATATTACCTCTTCTTTGATTGAACTTTTTTAGATATCTTCCTACAGATTCTATGGTTAGTCGTTTGGGAATAATATCACCTCTATAATATGTATAATAGTGTTTAGAATATAATTTTAAGGTTTTTGTTGATCTATAAATGTAAAAATTTTCTAAATAATGGAAATTAGGGTTTCGCATTTATATGTAGGGGAAGGACCACTCAATGAATATATTAAAAATTAATATATTAAAAATTAATTATGTAACCAATTTCTTCTAGGTGTATATATAATTAAATATAATTTTTGATGTGGATGTAGTCCTAGTAACCAATAAAAAACTTTATTGTTTAAATTTTTCTTAAAACATTATCTCTTTGATTAACCACTTTATTTATTTAATTTATCCTTAACCATACTAATGCATTTTTCAATCTTAAAGGGTTATAATTTTACATATAGGGATACAATTGACTCATAAATCCCTAGGTATGAAATTATAGTCAACATCTTAACCACATTTTCCCATTTTACGCTGTTTATGATTTTAGATTCATTTATTCAAAATATTATTTTCCTAAAATATTACAATTTTCAATTTTGACATTATTTCGTTAATTGGTAACTAAAGAACCCAAGAAAATTATGAAATAATAATATAATCTTCTCACACATCCATATTATGTAATTAATTCTAGAAAGTTTTATTAACATAATAAATTACTCAAAATATATTAATTTTTGTTTTTTTAATATCATTTATTTTACTTTATTGAATTAAGAAATATTGTGTCTTTGTTTCATAAGCATTTATGTTAACAATATAATAACAAAAAATTAGATATAAATTAACATAATTAACAATATTTAATTTTTCTCAATATAATAGTAAATAATTTCTCCCAACTTTCTTTTATTCCAATGTATACATATAAAAAAAATATTTGAGTGTAAAAGAATGAAATTTTGTAATTTTCTTTTCATAAATTAATATAATGTTCATATTCAAAAAAATAGGGCACCCTGTTTGCAATATGTTTTATATTTTTATGTAAACGGACAAAATAAACTCCTAAAATATGAATAAATTGTGTTTTATTTGAATTTTAATGCCTAATCCCATTGTTTTATCCATATTTTACCTATTTACCCTTATCAGATGACAAAAAATTACATTAATTACAATTCATATTGACCAACTAAAAAATGGTTCTTATTTAAAGAATTTGATCCCCATAATTTAGAATTTTGAATCAATGTTTCATGATTCAATTCCTATAAGTATGAAAACTTAATTTTAAAATAATTGTCCAAAAGATGGCCATAACCAATTTATTAGAAAATATAAATGTTTAAGCATAAAATTGGATTACTTTTTATAACACACATAAAAAATTACATGGAAGTGAAATCATTTTATTTAATATATTATAAATAAAATTCCACTAAACCATTCAACAATAGTTATCAATTTAATTTTTTATGATAAACACACATTTCCCACATAAAAATAGTTTTCAAAAAAACTATCCTTTATTTTAAAATAGTTTTTATTTATTTGAATTTATATTCATTTATAACCAATTAATTCATTTTATAAAAAAAAAATCCGCCTATTTTTCCTAATTTTGTTATTCATATTTAAAACTAGTAACCCAATAGCTGATATATAACTTTCACATTAAATAATAATATTTTAAGAGTATATCATGGTTCATTTAAAAGTGGTTTTGCGTATATTGAAAGAAATCAATAAAATTGAATTTATTTGAAAAATGATAATTTATAAAATACAAGGTTCTTATATTCTCCAAATATTTAATAAATTTTTTCTCATAATTTTATCATGATCTTAGTCATCAGGGTTTTATCATTTCAAAATAACATTATTGAATACCCACATCATTAAAAGGGTAAATAAAATTTTCTTTTGAGAGGATTGAAAGAGAAATATGAAGTTCATTCAGAATAGGAATTAACTAGGCTTATAAATAGTAAACATTGGTGGGATGTGATAATATGAACATTTACATAAAAATAAATTTCAAAATAATGGTAGAGGGTGATAGTAAACATTGATAATAAGAAATTGAATGGCAATGAGATTGTTCATGGCCATAAAAACATAATTTAAAGATGTTTAGAAAAGGCTATTGATTTATTAGAATTGAATGTAATATGATAGAATATTAATTTCATGGTCTTTTCCCAGGATTTGAGGAATTACATTACCATCTAGACAATGTACATAAGTAAATATATTTACATTATTTTTTCATGTTTTTAATGAAATTTAATCATTTGGTTTCATATTTAAGTACATTTCTAGCTTTATGCCATCATTTCCCACAAATTCTGAGAATGAATATTTTATTAAAAAAGAACTATAATCAATATATGATTGACCATTATGTATTTAGTGTATTTATAGTTTTTATCCATGTATTTTATAAGACAAAAAAATAGAAAAACCTTTAATAACACCATAATTGAGTCAAACATCAAATGAAGAAATAATAAATTAATCTCTAAAATTCAAAAAAAAATAAAAAATGTTCAAATTAAAAAGTTCCATAAAAAATCAACCCTGCATAAAAAATAATCATAATAAGAACATGTTAACCATAAATTATATCTTATAATATTTATCTTATATCCCCAAAATCAGATAGTAATCTTAAAAAATAATCCTTCATGCTAAATCTCATGATATGCCTATGGGTTAATTATATATCAACCCAACCAAAAATCTCTCAAAATATCATTAATACATTTAAAATCTCATTATATAACCCCCAAAAATGGTTTGAATTTATGACCAACCATATACTTATAAACCCATGATGGTTTTCATAACTCTTAACATAACGTCACAAAAACACATCCTAATCCCCAAAGTTATCTACACACTAGTATAATTCTAACTATTATACCCAAGAACCCACACAACCAGATATGGTTCCAAAACAATTATCATTCTATATACATCTTTGATAGTGATAAAAATAAATCAATTCTATCCACCCAAAACATATGATCTCAAATAGAAATAATTGATCAAATAAATTCCAAATTAACATTTAGCATTAATGTCCTAGATAAATAACCCAAAATATTACAAAAAAATATCCCTGTCTTCATCTAAGTGTTTTTCAACTGTATAAAGTTATTCTTATTCGAAACTAGTTATTCAAAATCATTGATTTAATTCTTCTAATATGAAACCATTAAATAAAAAATTAACATAAAATAATTCTTAATACCTTATCGAAATTAAACATGTGAATATTGATCATAAATAATTAGTAAGGCTGTACATAAAAATTAAGGATTAAAAACTTCATTTATAACAAGATAGAATTTGGGGTATGAGAAGATATTTAAAGACTATAATCATAACATAAAACATTTCATACAAATAAAAAACTAGTCTATAAATGTGGATTCATATCATATAATATTAAATAATGAATATATTCATGTGAGTCAACATTCTTGAGACTAGTGTGAAACATACTTGTGAAAAAGATCTATTGTAAGTCATTAAAAGCGTTGAAAAACTATGTAGGTATCCTTAAACATCAAACATTGATCATGGAATCACATAATTGGATAATTCAAACAATCTCTTTAGAGTTAAAAATATTAGTTAACATCTACATCACTAAGTAGCTATTCATTTTTAGTAAAAATTATCATCCATTTGAAGTAACATGCTACATATAACATTCCCATCTCTTAGGATTGACATAACAAAATTAACATCATTATCTCTTAATAGTAACTTCCATCAAGTTAAATTTATATTATTACCGATTAAATTTGAGGAAAATAACAAACCCACACATCCCTTATCCATAAAATTCCATTTTTTATTTGAGTTCACTCTTATATCACACTTTAATAAAAAATTTCCAAATTCTATATAATTAAAAAAACGCATGTATTATAAAATTTCATCATAACTATCATATCATAGCATACCTATGAAAAAGAAATGGGTTTCATAAAAATAAAAATTAATCATTATAAAAACCAATTCATATAAATTATGGGAATGATTTTATAATATTACAACCACATTGAATTATATTAATTATTCATGGTTTTTGAAATATAAGAAAATACATTTAAAATGACATTTAAAAATTCCATTAAAATGGGTAAAATTACCTATTCATTTTGTGTCATTTTAAATAAATCTACCATAATATTTAAAAAATATTTTTTAATAATATAAATGATAACATGTTGTTAAATGTGGAATGAAAAAAACAGACTTTTAAAAAAATTAAAAATAATTAAAAGTTAGCCATGAGGGAAGTTTTCAGAAATATTTTTTTTATGAATTACAATTATTGTGATACAAATATTTAAAATATAATTTATGTTTGTAAGCTAATATTATTAAATTAAAATAAAAAACATGTTGTAATAGATTGAATAAAAATCATAGAAACCATTAAAGCAATGTTTGTTTCACGAAAACTCATTTATGGCCTTTTAAAATTGAAATCTCTTTGAGAGAATAAAAATTATAGATAAAAAAGGTATTATAACTATAATAGGTGGCATTAAATTATATATAATTATTCTTATTTACACTATATAAATGAATATGGGTTCGTCAATAAAAACATGTCTTAAAGAATGATGTTTGAGATTGGAAACCTTGCAACTTGAGAAATTTGTAAAAAAAAATAAATTCATTAAAGGATGGAATGTAGCGTGATTCAGTAAATAAATTACCATTCATGAAATAGATCCTTGCTTATATAAGAATGCCATAAAAAATAAATCATGGTTTATACCTTCTATTATGTCCTAAAGAATTGAACCTGAGATCTGGAAAACCCTTGATTTTTTTTTTAATATTGGAATAAATATGTCATGAAATAGTGAACATTGATGGAACATTGAGAACCATGAAATATGATTTAGTCATGATATAATATTACTATTTATAATATATAAAACATTTACAATAAATTTCATGCATAAAACTAGCCAGGTCTCAAAGAAACAATATCAAGAAGAAAATTTCTTACAATTATTATATCTTTGAATATTGAATTAATAAATGTAGTGAATTTTTTTAAAAAATGTAAAAAAAATATAAATAAAATATGACTATATCATATGTAATTTCAAAAATAAACCTTTCATAACATAGTCAACGAATTTGAAATATAACCCAATGAATGGAAATTGAGTTGCGAAACCCCATTACTTGAGTCCGGAATTTCTATTTATAATCATTAACTCCTGAATAATAAGAATATATTAATTAAACAATTAATTTAAAAGAATTAATTTTTTATTAATTTTTCATTAAACCATATGTTTTAATTATTTTAGTGACATATTTATTTACTTAATTGGTTAATTTCACATTGGGTGTTTTTGAGGTCATTCAGTTTATAATCCCAAAACCACTTTTGTTGGTTTACCATGGCCAAATGGGTCATTATTCCATAATATGGTGAATATTAATAATATATTAATTAAAAATTTTATAACTAAAATACCATTCATAAAACAACTTTTGAATGGGAGGCATAAAAATTAATCACTTCCCTTCCTAGGGGTGTATTTCATCCATACACGCGAGCGATGTTATCATTTTTTAATAGGTTGAATCATATGATGGAAATTAAAATGATATATTTCTAGAATCATAATAATGTAATAAATATTATACATATTCATTAAAAATATCACTATAACAATTATTGTGATGAGTTTATGGAAAACAAAACACATCACTTCGTAGTGGTGGTAGTCTATTGTTGCACACAAATGACCTATTCATTCCACAAAGAATGGGAAAGAAGATAAATAAGATAATTAAATTATAATATCTCATTATATGTGATATATATAATTTATTATATTTTAGTTTTTTGGAATAATTTATTGTTCTATACGTGGATATTAAATGAAAATATTTAGTTCAGACAGTAACATCTTCATTGATGAACCACATATGGATCTTTCCTTATCAGCCCTAGGTATGGACATATTAAAAAAAACGTTTATAATTTATCTAAGGAAGTAAAAGATATGATATATTATTTTTTGCTAGAACTTTATGAATCAAGGTGTTTAAGGAAGCACATAGAGTTAGTGTCCTTTTTAAAGATAAAAGAGGGATATACATGGAATTACATAATATATTAAATTATTCTAAATTAAATTTCTTGATCAAGGGGGTCCAAATTTATTTATTTATACTCTAGGACGAGTATGAGTCTAAAAAATCTCATCCAATAAAATTTAGACAAGTTTACCTGATTTTATAACCCCTATCTCTTATCTTTAACTCTATATTAACCATTTTGATGATTACCACAATATCATAGTTTTTTTACTCCAAATGGGTAACGAATGTTACAATAAAATGAAAAGTGAACCATAAGTGGAAAATGGTTGAAATTTTCAATATTAAACCATTACTTTTGTTAATTATAATATAATTTTTAGTTTTTAATAATTTAACAAAATATTATTTAATATAAAAAATATTATTGTCATTTTATGGAAAATTTACATAGTTTTAATATAAATACATCAAGATATTAATAGAATCAAAATAAAAACATTTAAAATATAAATAATATATTATATATATCAAAATAATTAGAGGAATCTAAAAATTAATAAAATTTTCTTATTTAAATTTTTTAAATAATTTACTTGATTTTTTTATTGCACTAAGAATCATTATGTCACTACAGTGTAATAATTTAATGTAACTATTTTTTCACTAAAAATTTTAAAAGTAATATAAAAAAATAATCATTTAAATAACTATTTATTAACTATAATAATATTTTTTTTACCAAAGAAAAAATTTTATAGATTTTAAAACAAAGAGAGTGGCGTTATATATTTATTATTTATTTAAAGTAATAATAAGGTTGTTATCAAAAACAATTTCAACAAATATTCATATCATTTAATGTTGGATGAGGTTGGTAAAAATAAAATTTTATAATATTAATAAGTTATGTGTTAGATAGATTTTTATAGCCTTATTGAATTATTTTTAACATTAATTACCTGATTTATCTTTACTAAAGTGACAAATATTCAGTATACTTACTATTCATTATGACCAAAAACAAATTTTTTTTGATTTACCAAACATTTATATGATTATTATAAATATGGAATCCATATTATAAACTTTAATCCCTATAAGTTGTAGAAAATATATTTAAAATAAACCACAATAATATGATGTAATTGGTTTTCCAAAATAATTCATTTTTAGCTTTAAAATTGTGATATACCAACATTAAGCATAATTTAGATTCTAATGAAATCAAATGGATTAGTTTTTGTAAAATGAGACTAATTAAATTTAAAAATCAATATAATATAAATTGGGATACTTTATATACATAAATCTAAAATATATTTTTTATAAAATCGATATTTTATCATAATTTATTGAAATTTTATTGTTTTTAAAAAAGTCACAATATTTTAGCCTTAAATATTTTTAATATTATGAAAACAATGTTATAATTATTATAAAATAAAGTTTATACATTAAGGAAAATTTTATCATAATTTTTTCTCAAATAAGAAATAAAATCAATTTTTGAAGAAATTGTATTTTTCAGTAATAAAAGGACATCACTAATAATATAATTCTTATTTAATAACTATAAATAAATATATTTTTATTTAGTAATAAAATTATATTTTTTCTAATGGGGTTACCCTTATTCATACCCACCAATTCAATTTTTATTTTATAACTGTAATTTTAAATAATATTTCATAGTACTTAACCCTCTTTATTTTTTGTCTTGTAAACTATAAAACAGAATATTCATTTAAAATAATTGGGGATTCTAGGTACTATAATAAATATGTGATAATATTTTCAGGACTATTGACGGAGCTAACCATTCTAACTTCATAGGGGTGATTGACTATCTGGACTAATAAATGTGAAGAGAGCATCAAATAGTACAATAAGATGATAATCATTACACCATTACTCTAATAGTCGGCCTATGCAGAATGTTTTGAGATATGTAGTGATTATTAGAAGTAAATAATATGATTTTTGTTCTGTAAAAATTATAAATTGGTAGACTACTCAACTATACGGTTCATATAGCATGATAATAATTAACCAAAGAATGATATAGAGTCATGTAAGAAAATATTCACATTAAATATTTTACAGAATTATCGCTTTGGATAGAAGTGTGAAATATATATTGATCTAGATAGACTAATGTATATATTCACAAGGAAGGATCTCAACAATAACTAATGAATATTTTCTGAACTAATCAAGGAATATTAGTTCTCTTTACTCCACTGTCATGAGAATGAAAATAAAATATCATATTCCTTATATAGAAATGATCCTTCAAACCTATACATGATATAGATTTAGAAGGATATAATATTTTTAGAAATTAAAATGATATACATGGGAAACAAGAACAATTAACCACCATCATACAATTCATAAATTATTGTTCAACCTTCCATTATTGAGAATATTTAAGATGTTGAAAGGAATGATGTCGATATAGAGAATAAGGTTGTTGCAAAAAAATGGGAAAGTCATGGATTAAAAATCATTTGAAAATGGAGTGTTGAGATTCCAGTCATGACCATGTATACCATAATACCTATTGATAGTGAAGTATATATTCTGAAATTATTATATCTCAAAATTTTATATCCTACCCAAGAGCATTAATACTTATACGAATAACTGAGATCAATATTATTTGGAAAATATAAATAAATAAACTTTCAAATATACATCAATGTTCATGGTATGTCAATAAGTAAATGGGGAGTGGAAAGATAAAAAATAGATCTTGTAATAATTACTTATACCTTTATTAACTTCTTATCATGTCACCGTTGATCTTTTTCATAGGTTTTCCAATAAAAACCAAATGGATTAATTCTATATGTGTTTTGGAAGGCTATTTGGAAAATACTACTCATTTCATTGCCAATAAAAAAAATTAACGATTGATTAACATGAAATAATATACCATTGATATATTATGTGGATACATAGAACAACACTATTAATATTAACAAATTCAGATTTGAGATTCAACTCAATGTTTTGGAAAACCCACTCATATTATCAGAACATGTAGTTAAATTTTAGTATTCCATATATCCCAAAAACTAATTTCGAAACTATTAATAAAATATTGAAACATGATGATATGTTGATATCATGATAAACAGTCTTCAAATGTGTTTGGTATCAGTATATATCATTGGTCATGTTCTCATAAAATAATATTATTTCCTCATTCATTCAAATGTATTATTTTCAATCTTTCTACTAAATTAAATATAGAAATACAATGTGATGAGATGAAGACGGAGAATATAAGCTATTTAGAACTGAAGAGGTGGATGTAATGACAAATAAATTCAAGTCTATTCAGCAACCACTCAAATCATCACAAAGTCGATAGGAGAGTTATTTATAGAACTGTCTATGAGACCTAGAGTTTGATGGTGGAGATAAATTGTTCCTTTACATATCTTATTGAAATAGATCTATGAGGTTTGTGATTATGGAAATTTTATGTCCAAGGTATATACACCTCAAAAAAATTATGATCAAATTAGAGTTGTGTCCAATGAAATAAAACATTTTCCATACATGTCTCAAGGAAATTATGTGTTACATGTATCTATATTTAGGAATTACATAATAAAATCATCACATGTATTGAATCTTGAGGTGCTATATTTAGATAATGATCATTTTTATACGGATATGATAGCAAAGATCAGGGATCCTTATGATATAGCTATTCCAAACAAATAAACTAAACTAGTCAATGTTCATTGGAAGAACCATATGTGTGTGGAAGAATCATGGGAAAAAGAGTAAGTGATAAAGAAAAAGTACCCCTGACTGTTTTCACCATTGTGTTTGAAATAAAATTTCTTAGAGGATGTTTATTATGGGGAAACAATCCGATGGACCAAAATTTACAACAATTACTAAAATACCTCTACATTCAATAAAACTGATTTATTATGATTTAAAATTAAAAAATATTAGATGAATATAAATATTATTAGAAACATTAAACATCATAGAAGAATGTTCTTTATAATAGTAACAAATAGTATATGGATATTAACACAAAAGAATTGTGGAAACATCAAGGAAAATATAAATGGAAAAATTATACCCTAAAGACCATTCCTTTCAAAATAGTTTTAAAAAGAATAAAACTCATTAAGAATATGATAACAATATCAAGGGAAATTTTAAAAATATATACTAAAAATAGTTCAATATAAATTATGAGAATGATGTAATTTATATTTTGGAAAGGGAATTGTTACCATTATGATCTAACCATTACATAACCATTACAATGTTACTAATATAGGACCATTGAAATAGTAATTATATCCAATATATGGGTAAAATAAAAATTTCAATCTAAATAAAAACTATTATAATTATATTTATTGGTAGGTCATTATATTTCTATATAAACATTTTAAATAAATACGTATGATACTATAAAATTCAGAATTAAATGAAGTAAATATATTATGTGTTTCCCTTTAAAAATAGTATTTTCTATAGAATATATAGTTTTTATAATTATTTCTCACATTTAGAATATTTATTATATAATAGAATCATGAAATTTCAAAATAACACATCAAAATTTGGTTTGGGTGAAATATTATAAATTTTTATAAATGCTTAATTTTTCTCTGAATAGTATAAAAATTTTATTTTATATTTTATTTAAGAGTTCGTGAATATATATTTTTGAAATAATAATTAATATAAGTTGTTACACAGACAAAAAAATAATATTAATATAAGTTATTTTAAAGAACAATAAGTATTTTATATGCAATTAAATATCATTACTGTAGTAACCTGTTTTTATATACATGGAAATTTATTCATATATATTGAGTCTATACAATGTTGGGGATATCCTTCAAGAGGTTTTGAAGGGTTTTGGAATGTTTTGGAGGAATTTATGAAGGTATTCAGATTGTACACTATTTGTAGAAATAGTGAACCATCTCCAGGAAACCATGCAAGGGAGGACAATGATCACTGGACAGTCATACGATTGGTGAACAACTTTCTAGACTATGCGGCCTAACCCTATAGTGTTTCATTTGCCTCCATAAATTTGAGTATATAATCTTAATTAAGTACATAGTCCCCCATTATTATCATATTCTCTAATGATCTTGGATTCCTTTGGGTCCCTAGGATGAGAGATGATCCACTTTGATCGGGAAACAATTCTATGTGAAATTAATGATTAATGGAGATCCAGATTCTTTATTAAGTACTTGTTCTTCCATGTTCTTCCAACATCCATTATTATTATCTCTCTAAAAACAATAGATCTACGATGTTTTGGATTTATCTATTTTGGCTAATGTCAAACTTGATAATATGTTTTAGTATCTAGTAATGGTAATTAGTTTTGTAATTGCATATAGATGTTTAAAACACTATTCTTCATTTTCACATACCAACGATTGGTACGTGGAATATCTCTCATCTATATATGACTTAGAACATGAATTGTAACACCCCAAGATTTTGAAAATAAATTTAATATTGAATGCATGAATCACTAAGTATCTACAAAACTCCACTTTGTTAGTACCTATCCTGTAAACATAAGTTTTCCTCCTCTGTGATTTGAATTTGGAAAAACTAATATTCACAGTTGGGTTCGGTAATATATTTAGAGTCCGGTAAGACAAACTTAATTTTTGGTGAATAGTAACATACCTTATTAATATTCATAAGTACATTAAAATGAACATTAGGAGTAGTAAATCATATTATTATTTTAATGTCTTGAGGATATAAGATAATGAGATTTTGATTAATTTTTCAAGGTGATATAAAACAAATTATGGATTTAAATTTTTTATTTTATGAAAAAATTATAATTTAATTTAGAAATTAAATTAATAATATTTAGAGAAATAATTTCAAAAATGAACTTCATTTTTGAATTCTACACATCTAAAAAGGGTTATGGTGAATTTTTTGTCTTTTTTTAAATACTTGATTTTTTGTGAACAGTGAAATTTGTTAATTTATAAAATAGGATAAATAAATGAATTTATGCATCATGCTTCAGTCATGGTTGTTGTAAATGATCATTGGTTTTAACTCATAGAAATTTATTATTATTTTTGGGAACAAGAATAAAAACTATTGGTTGCCTTTGTAAAAATAATAAAATAATGGTTAAAATAATGGGAAAACCCTCCTCTCCTCCATTATAACCCCCCCCCCCCCCACACACACACACACACCACTCCCACTTCTCTACAATATTTTAAATCCTTGTTTATCATCTAAATTCTTCAAATATATCCTCCCAATATCCTTCCCCACATCTAGAATCCATTTGTCCCATAAAAAGGCCAAAATATCTCCCCTAAAGAGGCTCACCAAAAAGATTACATGAAGAGGTAAATTCTACATTTCATTTCATTTATTTCATGTTTATTAATATTATTTTTCTTTCATCACATCCTTTAATCCAAATTTTGTGATGAATCCAGTACCTTACATATATTATAATTTTTTTATGATAAAAGAATAATTATTCACTATCTCTCATTTCCTCTTCTTTTATACATGAAATGAAAACACCATCTGTGATGTGTTAATTTATTACAATCAAGGATGACAGGTTCTCAATTTATTTTATTGTCTACAATTATAGTCATGAGACCATTTTTATGGTTGAACCAGACTATAATATATGTAAAATAACTCATTTAAGGTTCTGTAATCCTTTTTTAAACATGATAATAATTTATAAATAAAAATGAGTTCGTTGTGAAAAAAACCGCCAATTAACCCAAAGAATTATCATTAATGTTTTATAAAATGATCCATATTGACTAAAGATAAACAAATGAATTCTATTACCATGTAATATTATTTTTGTTAACTAATAACCTTAAACTTCTATTATGTATAACCAATTTCATTCTACATTTTTATCCATATCTTAATATAGGTAAACCAATCATGAAAACCAAGGAACAAAACACGTCCAAATAATGAAATTGTATATCATAACCCATCAAAAGGCCATGACTGAAGCTAAAATGGTATAATAAAAATATTAAATATATATGAGGTTCTAGAATCCTTAATTTATGAACCTAAATTTGATTATTCAGGTCATTAATATCATGTGAGGATCACTATTGGAAATAAGGTAAGTGTTTTCCACGTGAACCTCCATTTTCATTCAGGATACTTTTATTATCTAATTAACTCAATTAAATTATTATTCATCCATATGTACTCCTCATAATCTATGTTTTAATTTTCTATATATGTGATCCAACTAGAATTATACCTTCATTAATGGGGATTTATATTCTTCCTGTAATACAAGCCCAATTCAAGGGAACTTCTCAAACTCTTACTTATTTTGAAGGTAACACTATAATATTTTTTTTAGAGACCATTAACTATATAAAATCACTCATTTTATTATAGAAATACTATATTAATTCAATTATGGTTTTATAGAAAGTATTTTATAAAATAACTCTTCTTTTCAAAGTAAAAAATTATTTATCTCCA
Source organism: Viscum album (assembly GCA_963277665.1). NCBI lineage: Eukaryota > Viridiplantae > Streptophyta > Magnoliopsida > Santalales > Viscaceae > Viscum > Viscum album. The sequence goes on from OY728165.1 coordinate 1,937,622,504, forward strand.
GAATTACTCGATAGTTTTATAAGAGTATCTTCATCTACTTCAATACTCCTATTGTTTATTTTTTATTATTGGGAATAATATTTATGATATAACCTACCATATTTAATTTAAATGTTAATGATTAGTTTTATTGTGGTTGTTATATCTTAAATTCATACACCAATTTACTCATAATGGTTAGTGTTTATACTTAATGTTTTCGAATGTTATTTAAATATCATGTGTATATTGTGTTCATGTTTATCCTAGTTCATATGAGGAATGAATTGGAATTATTATGTGATGGGTGTGTCCCACTATATCTCATTGATGCATCAATAGGTCTCATGGTACCAGTATATATGGACTTGGTTGAGGCCTTTCCCATTTTTAGATATGGTTTTGGCCGAGGCCATAATCATTTTTAGATGTCCTGGATGAGGCCTTGACGGTGTGTTTTAGAATGTCCAGCATATTCATGTACCTCATTAAAAAACTATAAAAATAAAATATCATGAGGTTATGTTACTTTTATAGTACACATGATTATGTTTTATTATGGACACATTTACTCATCTTATATTCCTACCATATTATGTTCATTTTTTTTCTTTTAAAGGCATTTTTTTCAATTATTCATCATACCTAATGATTATGTCATATTCCATTGTATTTAATACAATTACTGAGTGTTTGAACTCACTACTTTCTTATATTTCATTATCTCTATATATTAATATGTTTATTATGAATGACCTATAGGGAAAAACTTATAGTTGTGGATGTTCCAAATATAAATTATGTGTTGTATTTTATTTCAAGTTGTAGTATTGAACTTATGTATGTATTTGGATTTCCAAATCTACTAACCTAATAGTTCTTTTGGGATATGACATTCTTTTAATTATTCCAATGTAATGTAATATGGAACTAGCTCCGGGAAACTGGGGTTGGGTCTTTACAGTTGGTATTAGTAAACGTTTAGTAGAAAACAAGGAAACTAGATTTAGAAAATGTAGAGTAAAGAACAAAACCTTAAGATAGTATTTTAGGATAAAAATACAAGAACATCCTAGAATCTTATCAAGGAATATATTATGGGAATATTTATATAAAATTCATATCTGTATGGATATGACTAGTGGACCTGGTTCTAGAACAAATAAACTACTGTAAATTTAAACTATACCAATGGTTTTAAACCATTTGGATAGACCAAAAAAAAGTTGGGATAGGTTATCCCAACAGTTTAATAAATTGTTGTAATTATGGCCATGGGTAAAGACATATACTAAGGGTTCTATTGAACTATTGGCTTATGATGGATTATATTTCATATAGCAACGGTTCTGTGTGAACCGTTGCCTTAGGCTGGATTATATTTCATTTACCAAGGGTTCTGTGTGAACTGTTGTCTTGGGCTGGATTATATTTTATATACCAATGGTTCAGGTGAACTGTAGGCATTGAGGTATTTTATTTCCTTTTAGTAATGTTTCAAAGGAACCATTGGGAAATATTCTGCACACCCAAAATTAAAAACTAAAACACTAAAAACTACAACATTATCCCTAGAATACCGCCATGCCTATTTCACCTCGACCTACATCTGAAATTGAAAACCAAAAACTGCTCCAATATAGCCAAACACTGCACCTCCATGCCTATTGCACCTCCAATATATAGAAACACTACTGCTATATATATATATAGCCAACCACATCATATTACACCTCCAATACAAGTCCCACATAATTTTTTAATTGTACTAAATTAATTTGAACACAAATAATTATTGAACAAAACTTAACAGAAAAAACAAAGTAGATACAATTATTCATTTTATAACTTTCAAAATAAAATAATCTTATACCTCAATGGAAAATAACCAAAAAATGTGATGTAAAACAGAAGATATAGTTGGTGAAAATTGAATCCAAATGGATTATGCAGTCAGTCAACGTGGCTATATAACACCACCTCACCCAAGACACCATCAGCAGAGATGAAAAATGAGAATTCTAACTCCATGAATATGTCCCTAGATGTATGCTTTAGATTCTACACCATCAACACACATGCAATAAAAGAAGATTTGAATCATTAAAATATGATTACATTGTGTTTGACAAAAACATTTTGATAAACCAAACATAGCTTGAAAAAAATGAAAAACTAGAAGCTTACATATTTCAGCCATCACTCCTAGTGGTTGTTCTCATAGATATTAGGATAATGGAACCCCATCTCGAATTGGAAATACACCCACACATTTCACACCTTTCACACCAACTTCACTAATTTATCATGATCCAAACAAGCATATCTACAATTATCATTACTATCTTTCTAGTTAGTCAGACCCCACTGGGTGGCCATGCCACCATAATCAACATGGTGTCTAGTATTCCATTCAAGTGGTATTATCTTGTTAGGTATTATGTCTCCCATATAGAGTAAAAAATAATGTTTTTAGGAAAAGTTACCCAAACAAGACACAACTCTAATTTGATTCTATATCCATTAAAAATTCATCTTCACTTTCAGGATGATCATTAAAATACTTGTTAATGACTTCCCATGGGATCCATAGATCAATTTATTAGAGCAACATCAGCCAGTTTCTCTATGAATCTCTAAGTAACAACCCTGCAGACACACTCATTCACATCACAGAAAATGGGGGGATGGAAAATGCTACAATCATATCCCTTAGAGAATGGAATTATTGAAATTGTTATGGTCATGGTCCATAGAGAATTTTTTATTTACAAGGTTATCATTGTAATTATATTTAACATGTTTGAATACATAAATAATATATTAATTAATTCAATAATCACATCCCATGAACTCTATCAGATAAAGATAATTAATTTTTAAATGCTTTTATAAAGATAACTCCAAATTAATTTTAACATTTTAATATAAAGTACCTATTTAAAGTTACCCCCATTATAAAATCTCTTTATTAAACAACCAAAATATAAGGTAATATATGTTATTTCTCAAAAAAAATACTAAATTAAAATAACAATTCTGGAATGAACATTATTAAAAATTCATGTACACATACATATATTTTGGATATCCAACATCTCAAGTGACTTAGTCTCTCATGAATAACTCCTCATCAACTAATAGAAAACCAATCATAATAAAAATTAGAGTTTATAATTATATAATTGAGTAATTATATTAAAAAAATCAAAGACTAAAAAACTTAAACCCCCAAAGATTACTATGTAAAATAATCCAAGGCTATCTTGTAGAATGGAAAACAACTGTAATAAAAAAATAAATTTGAAAAACAATCCAAAATTTATAAAAAAAAGTAGTTATAGAAATCAATAAACCACTACATGAAACTATTAACTATGTCATCATAACATAATGTCGAAAGAAAATGAAATCTCCTCAAACATAAAATAATTGAAATGGTTTGATCTCATCTATTTTAAATCTCATCCATTCTCTATGGCCCATGAACCTAACTCTGAATAACATATTAATGTTTTATATGCATTCCAAACTATTGATTCTACAATCTATTTCACTCATCTCCCATGAGTTTTTCCATTTCTATCTAAAAAACATTATACCAAACACAATGGATAACAAATTCTAGATTGACAAGAATTGTAAAATTGGGAAAATAAAACTATTAAATCCACAATAATATAGTCATAAATCAATATATAGTATGAGGGAGATACAAAGTTTAGGCATTTCAGATCTGTTATTTAATGTAGGTAAAATTCCTTCAATGTTGAGTGAACTATGAATTCCTTTTTTATAGGTTTTTTAAGTTAATAATCTTGGGAAAAGTAATATTTTTATTAACCATTTGTTTTTTATTGGTTGTTAGTGAATTTCATAGGGCTTATATAGTTTTATATAGGCTGTTATTTGAGTTTGAATACCTATACAGATTCAACCAATTTTTATATGTTCCTATTTATCAATAGTCAATTTTTTAATCAATTACCACATATTTTATTTCATCCCACACCTAATTAATTTCAGATGATTTCATTACCATTTTATTATTACTAATCATATTCCCTAGACACTATTTAACAACAAAAATACCACCAAAAAATAAATATTTAATAACCACTAGCACATCTCATCACGAAGCCATCACCATACCATAACCATCACACAAAAACAAGAATCTTCTATTCACAACTAAACATCCCTCAATATATCCCATGCCAATCCAACCACAAACTTTCTGTATGAAAACAATCTACATCGGAAATGGTCAAAACTATCACCATAATTTCCCAAAAATTTCCAAAAAACACAATCTAAAAATATAAGACACACTATAATGTATAAAAATAAATTTTAACCATCATAATTACACATAATTTCAATTTAAAGGGCGATTTGAATACCTTTCCTCATCTATTTCATGGCTATGTTCCCAAAATTTCCAACTTCACCCAACTAGTTTATTACTATGTTTATAATTATAATCTTTTATGAAAGATGAATTCAAACAATCAATCACATAATGGGTTCATAATTCCAAGTGGATAAAAGAAACAAAAAAAATATTTTTCAAGTTTATAGTTAGATTTCAATATAATTAGAATGAAAAAAACCAAAATAAATGGATGGAGAAGATAAATCTTAGTTATAACTTACTGATTTGAATTGGAAGATGAAACGATAATGTAAAAAGGGATGGATCACTATTGGGGAGGTTGCGTTCACAGCCTATGAAAAAGAGGGGTGATCTAGTTATAGGAAACTAATTACCCCCTCTTGGTGCATTGAAATAATCCAACTAGTTTATTGAGAAGAAATTGGTTAACAATATTTGATCATTTTATAAACTCTAATAAAACACCCAAAATAAGTCAATTCATAAGATACAACTTAGTGTAAAATTACAGATATGATGTGGAAGGAAAAAAAGAACTTAAATTGAGATGGTCCATCTTGGAAGAACTGGAACTACATATGCTGTGAAGAGTTGCTTGAAAGAATGGGAACCACTGAGAAGAATGGTACTGTAGGCACTGGTGATGGGTCTCTGGGAGAAACTTCAGGGAATAATTGGAACCACTTGGAAGAAGGAAAACCACACCCATGGGAAGAATGGGGCGATGTGAATCTAGTTTAAGGTTTTTTCACTCTAATCGTGTGTGGGGTCAGGAGAGTTGGGCATTTTTTATGTGGAAAATCCAACCCTATGGGTTTAAAAAACCTTCGAGACATCCGGAGCTGTTGCGGTATGTTTTTTTCTGTAAGGTATACTAATGGTTTTAAATAACAATTGGTGATATGTGAATTAATCCAACGGTTTAAATAAACCACTGGGATAAGCTTATTTATTTCACTTTACGAAAATTTATTAACAAAAATGTTTGAAAATACTCTTATACATGGCCTATATCAATGGTTTTTATAAACTGTTGGAATAGTGGTGTTGGGATAGGGGGTATTTCTAGTAGTGGTATACCAAGGAGTAAAAACTCTGACAAAAACTTTTGGGCTATACCTGGGGAATCCTGGTACATGAAAAGGATTGTTAGTGCATTCCTAGTTTGACACTCCTTGGGAATATTCTAAGGATAGTTCAAATTTTATTTAAAATCTATTGTAAAGAATTTTAATTCAATTTTTTCCTCAAAGAAACCATGTTTGTGATTATGGTATTAGACAAGAATAGGATTTCAATCTATGCTACGTATTTCACTATGTTTAGATTATACATTATAATTAATAACCTAATATAGTGTATGTCATTAGTTAGAAATGGAACTTAGTGGAAGGAATGGAATCTTCATGGACATGTGTATCCCTTGTTGGGGTTTCCCTCCTATAAAGGATATTGGTGTTGGATCTAGAGCTATGACTGGTGTGGATCAACTTATAACTATACTAGGACAAATTAATCTAGTTATGAATAATAACCATACACATATGGAGCATTTGGATCCTCAAAATGGAGGATCTATGTTATATCTATTTATGAGACAACAACCTCCATAATTTAATGGTAATACATACCAATTTTTAGTAGAGTAGTGGATACGTTCCATAGAGAACATATTTATTACCTAGGTAAGTAACGAAAGTGAGAAGGTTGTCATGGCACTTTGTCATCTTTTGGGAGATGATAATAAATAGGGGTTAGTAATTCAAAACACAAAGTAGGAGGAAGAGATATAAAACATGTAATGGGGTGAATTTAATGAACATTTCTTAGATAAATACATTTCTCAATAACAGCGAGTGGATATGGAAAAGTAGTCTCTAAATTTGAGGCAAAGGGAAGATGATAATGTTTCAATGTATGAAGATAACTTTACAAGGTCAGAAAGGTATGATTTAGGCTATATACATAATCTGATGAGCAGGATTGAATGACTATTTTGTGGCCTAATGTCATTCCTCTTGAGATTGATGGTTTTCCAAGATTTCTCATCATACAAATATATAGTCCCAGCTGTTATCAATACGAAATAAGAGTTCTCTTAGACTTATTATATTAACTGAAATAAAGATAAGAAGAGGGTTACTAAAAACTATTGAAAAGGAAATAAGGAAATGGGTATGAATGAAATATTTTACCTTTCACTCTATGATAATTTTAGAAGGAAACACCTTGGTTCATGCTTGAAAGGAAATGGGGTGTTCTACAAGTGTGGATAGAAATTCCATCATGATGGTGTTTACAAGGGGAATAAAGAATCTATTAATGTTAAAAGCTATAATTTTAGAGATATGGGACACTACGATAATGACTTTCCAAAGCATCACAGAAATGTGCCTTAGAAAAGGCCAAGGGAGCAGGGACAAGGTTATGTGATCACAACAATTGATATTAAATTTTCTATAGACATGGTAGAAAGTATATTAATTGTTTCCTCAAACATATCCAATTCATTCTTTGATTTTGGATCATCTCATTATTTCATATCTTCCCAGTTTTTTATAAAAATTAGATATTTACGATTTGATTTAATAAGGGAGTTTTCAATTAAAACCCCTAAGGGAAGCTTCATTGCAACAACATTGTTCTTGTCAGTCCCTATTATGGCATATAAACATGATTTATCTACTTATTTTATTATCATTCCCGTTATTTACAGTGATATAATCCTCAGTATGGATTGGATTTGGAACCATGATGTAAAAATTTATTGTCAGAATAAAGAGGTTGTAATTATTTAGAACGTTATGGAATCACTTTTATTTAGAGCATAAGAATCATCATCTAATTATCATCTAGATTCAATCCCAGTAGATCTACTGAATTTAATTATTGGGGAGTAAGGTAATGAAATAACTAGGAGTGAGAAATTTAATGTTTATATAGAGGATGTGCCTATTGGGAACGATTATGTTTATGTGTTTACAAAGGATTTACCTAGACATCCTCTAGAGTGGGAAATTGAGTTTTCTATTGAAATAATATTAGATTCAAGACCCATATCAAAGACCCCTTATATAATGACCACTATGGAATTAGTTGAACTAAATAAAAACTAGAGTAATTGAGTGATAAAGGATTTATCTTCTCTAGGTTTTTCCATGGGGAGAATCTATTCTTTTCATAAAGAATAAATATGGGTCTATGAGGTTATGTATTGACTACAGGGATATCAATGCTATAACAATAAAAAAATTATCCCCTACCTCACATTGATAATTTAATTGACCATTTTCATCGAGGTCAATATTTTTTAAAGATTGACCTTCGATCTGGATATCATCACTTATTTGTTAGGAAGAAAGACATTCCAAAAATAGTATATCGAACTAGGTATGTGAATTACTATCACATACATGAATTATTTTAAAGTGTTTTTTCATTTAATTTCCATTATTTTTTCTGTGATGTATTTTCATACATTTTGGGAGGAAAGGGTTACTTTTCAGGATTTGGGCCAAATCAATAGCCCATTTCTGGATTTAATAACCAATTTTTTTCTTCTATAACTCTTTCATTTTCAACATTTTACACCAATTCCACTTTCTAATTGGCATACCCAAGTATATTAAAACCACCATATCCATTTGGACCTCATAGGATTCTATAATCATGATTTATTTGGGTTTGTTATTAAGGTATTCGGTCATCCTGAAAGCCTATTTCATTCTTTAATTTTTTTCATGTATTTAAAATCTCATACAATTTTTATGTTTTTTCGTTGATTCTAACTCTCACTTGAAACCACTTACCCAAGGCATGCCCCTGTACTCTCCTCCCCCTATTTGGAGTTTATTTTTATTGCAAATTTTTTCAAAACGTCTCGGGATTTTTCAAATCACCCAGACTTGAAGAGGTAAATTGATTCATTCATAGATACTTCAATTTTTAATCTTTTCAAACCATTATAGTTTATAAATGAGCTCATCAGAATTATTAGAACATCAATTTCATTTATATATGTTTTTAAATACATTTACATGTGTATTTGGGTTGATTTCTTCAATATTTATTCAAGTAAGTGGTTCTCTCTTCATTTAATTCCTTCTCTATAAGGTTTTCTCACAATTTCATGAAGTTCTAGATAGTCTAAAATCTAGGGTTTATACCTTGGGTTTATAAACTTGTAGATTTTGAGAAATATTGTGTTTTTAGGATGATCCCCCCTTGTGGTGCGGCGGTAGTGCATTCGATGTTTCACACCAAAAATTAAGGTTTTTGACAAAAAATGAAGGTGATTCCATGTGTAATCATTTTTTGATGATTTATCAGGCTTGATATAATTATTTTTAATGTTAATTATATACTTTGAATTTTGAGAAAACCATTTTTTATGGATTTTGTTAAGCGGTTAATTATATAGTTTCACTTTTGTTTTAAATGTCTAACTCATGTCGTAATATTTTGGTATGTTTTATAAAAAGTGAAAGTGATGTACTAAATGTTTTTTGGGATGTCAATTATTCATTGGTAGAGTATTGGTGTGGTTTTGGGATAAAAATGGAGTTTTGAATGGGTTTTAGGTGCAAAACATTTCAATTTATCTTGAAAGGGTTCTTTTAAAATTCTAAATGGTTTAATGAGTTTCATAAAGTTTTCAAAGGATGACTCTACACTATTTTTGTGGGTGTATGTTCTTAGAATGGGTTTTTGAAATAGATGGTGGTGAATTTTTATGTCAAATATTTTTATAATGTTTTATAATTTTTTGATATGATTTATTAAATTTTCTTGTGGGTGTAAAACATGTTTGTGGGATGTTTCGTGTGAGTGTGATGATAAAATGAATTTGAAGATAAAAAGGGAATTATTTGGAATGTGTTTGTGGGAAATTATGTTATTTGTATCACCTTGGAAATTTTTTATAAAAAAATAAAATATTTTTTAAGTGTTAAAGATATGTGAAAAGTGTTGTGGGGTATTTTGGTGTGATTATGATTTCAAAACCAATTTCAAAGAATAGGGGGATTATGTGACTTGTGGCAAATACATGTGGGTTGTTTTGTGAATGTGTGATGTGGAATTTTTATTTGCATTTGAAAATTCTATTTCATGGATTGTTGAACTTGTTTGAGCACAAGAGGGATACCCAGTTATCTAGGTGTGTGGATGTGTACTAGTATGCTGGTGATCCCATTGGGTTTGGTCCCAGTTTCACATAGTAAGTTTGAAGATGAAAAAACTAACTAAATTCTAGGTCCACTAGGATTGATTCCCCAAGAGGGGGGTGAATTAGGGTTTTCCATATTAAAATAACCACCTCTATTGATCTTATTTCGCTGTTAAGAAAAACTATTTTCTCTCCCTTTTCCATAACAAAGTTTAGACAGAAAATAAATCATGCACATGACACAAAAATTTTTACATGGTTCACCCTCACTAGGCTACGTCCAAGGAGATTATACAGGCAATGTGTCGATGTTAAAATCCACTATAAGAACACTTCTACTTACAAGTTCTAAGCGGACTCACTGTCCCTCTTGGTTTACAACCACTCACAATATGAAATCTCACTACTCTTTCAATGAAAGTGTTCTCACTGCTGCTTTAGAAGATCCAATCATAGTTAATAGACCTATATTTCTCATAATTATCTCTAATGAAATATGAATCCTTAACTATTGATAGATGCTCTGTTGACGCCCAACATTCACCAGCAGATGAATCTCTCTTTGCACCGGGTGTGCCGGGAAACCCCAATTTTTATGTGCAGCCTTCACTAGGCCTTGTACGTAATGCAATGCTTTGGTGCAAAATTTTATTTTCTCAACAAACCCCTTTTATGCACAACACACCTTTTACATGCAAAAATCTATTTTACACACAATGGATTTTACACACAGCCTCTACATTGCCTTGTGCGGAATTCTCGGCTTTTGCGTGAAAGTAAGTTTTCGTGCAAAAGTCTTCATTCCGCGCAACTCTCTTGGGAAATACAATTTTGCACACCAGAGCTCAGATAATCTCTATCTCTTGATTTTATTCGAATGAGGGGGCTCACTTCATATTTATTGGCAAAATGGACCCCTGTGCAAAAAACCCTTCTTCCGCACGTAATCCTCATCGAACGCGAAAAACACATCTTCCACGCCACACTGTAAGCTCCAATTTTTCCCACACCTCATGTCCCTTCCAATTTTCAAGCTACTGATCTCAAAACACCTCTTAAAAAAACTTCATCCTTCTATTTTGCACACGGAGAAAATATTTCATTCCATTCATAATTTTTTTGTGCACCACGTTGATTTTTCACGCACCAATATATATTTCGTGCATCCCGCTAATTTTTCACACACCACAATTATTTTTTTTGTCCCATTATATTTTTCACACACCCCACTAATTTTCCATGCCCCATATTATTTTTGATGCACCACTCTAATTTTTTGTGCACCTCTCTTTTCCAAAAACACGTCTCTCCATTTTCTAATTTTTAGGCTCAAAAATTTGGCAAACACTGAAAAACAGTGCCAATTTGTATCTTCTCTTTTTTGCGGCCTCCAGATCATTCATTCCTTTATAGATGTTCCTCAATAAATCATGGATTTAATTTATCATTTGAACCTGAAAAATACCTATGTAAACCTCCTTTTTCAACACACTTATACATCATTGTCTTCTTTGACAACAAACACAACACGGAGGCCCACTTTTTCAACAAACACAATCACCTCAAAAATGCTTCAATGATTCCTTGAGGGATTTTTTCCCAACAATAAACAATGAGGATGATTTTGATGGGGGACACTAGGTTATGGGTAGGATCCCTACCAGTGGCTCATGTGCATGAGAATGGATACTGTGATGGTTACTTTCACCAATATAGGTGATACATGGACCCACAACGTGTCAGTAACTAGGGGATATTTACCATTGCTTGTGCTCATTGGATGATTTATGATTACCATCTTCATATGGTATAACTAGATATAAAATTCAATAGCATTGTTATTTTATTTAATAGTGTGTATTCTTTAAAATATCCCACTTCAAAACTATTTTTATTTAAAGTTGCATCTTTTATAAATTGTTACAAGCATTCCATGTTTATGAAAACTTGCGAGTTTTTCATCCTTGAATGTCTATCACATGGAATATTTAGTATTGGTATTCTATTGAGATTTTTATCACACCTAACTTTCTACTTTGGTTGTAAGTAGACTTTGTTATTTTTGTCACAGGTTTGGGTACAACTTTTGTGCCAATGATTTGGGTTTTTAGTGGTCCATCATGATGCGGTGTTGTGGATATGGCTTGAGGGCGATGCCTATTCCATGTGGAGATTCATAGGTTTTCCTTATAGGTTTTTTACCTTTTTAATGGTCTTTATACATTGTTTTAAATTGTCTAATTTAGTTATGAATTTTAGTAAAATGTGTTTTGGATTGAAAAATAGAGATTTTATTATTAGATTACATTGTTGTTGTGTGTACATAAACTCACCTAAATCATTCCCAACTATTATTTTATGATACCTGAGAACTTGTGCAAGCACGTGGGGATTGATAATGCCATTTGGGCCTTGTCGTGGGACAGTATTGGTACCGGTTTTCAGGGAGACCATATTCGGTTCGTGACAAAAAGGTATCAAAGGAGGTTCTCTCTCATTGGATTATGTTATCCAGGGAAGAGTTGAGATAGTTTAGAGCTAGGATTGTTGGGACATGACATTCCAGTTATGAGTAGTGTGCCTAGCTATCACACCTCATGACGAGATTTGAGTCACTAGGGGATGTTGGGATTTATCGGAGAACTTTGGTTTTCATGGTTTGATGATGATTATGGTAAATGAAAAGAGAGTTTGGTTAATGGTATCAGTGAGCTTGTAGGGCCTAGAAATCCATGTGGAGATGATAATATTTACCTAGAACACCCTTTGTGATGGTGATGTTATTATATCATGGCTACGAAACATATGTCCTAGTCACCAACTAAAACTAGTTTCCTTCTGCATTGTCTTGTTTCCTTTAGTTTTGAAATCATAGAAGTTCAGTTTTAAAGCAAACATGACATGGTTTTTAGAAGCGTAATTTTTTTGTGAAATTATTTTATAATAAATGGATAATGGTTTGATTTGGTAAGTAGTGGGTCTAAATTTTCATAATTTTTTTTAAATGGAAAATGTAGAGTTTACACCTATTTTTGAAGAATGAACTATGTTAAAGTTGGTATTAAAAAAGTGTTTCCAATAGAGTTCTATAAATGATTGAAAGGTATTTTAATGGGGTGAGATTTTTTTAAATTGATGTGAATGGATTGAATATGTGTTTTCATTTTAATTTTCATTTCTTTATAAAATGTTTTGTAAGATGTAGATTGGGAATTGGATTTTGTGGTTAGAGATCTTGACAAAAAGGAAGTATTTGTTGGTTTTTTTGATTTTAAAAAGAGGAAGGTATTTTTTTAACCATTGGTAACTCCATGTTAAACCACATGCATGTGTATATATTGGAAGATGGATGGTTAGTGGCATGACTAGATGGGTGTCAGGATGGATATGAGGAGGGTACTTGGTGTGGCATAGAAACTGCATGTGTGGGTCCCATGGGGTACCATTGGTGGATACGCTAACTGCTGAAGAGTTTATTTTCAAATAGATGATTTTAAAGGAAGAATTGATGTCTTAATGACTAGTTTGGGATGGTTTGTTATATGTTTTTTTGGGAAGGATGTTGTTGTGGGATGTTTTGAGTCAAAGAACCCCTCTAGTTTGAATGGTGTTTTGGGTTGTGTTTGTTCGGTAGGCTTGGTAGAAGGGATAGTTAGTGGGATCACTATAAAAAAAATTAGATTCCTTTACGGTGGTTCCCTCCATGTGTTTGGATCTGTTTTGTGGCCCGATTTGACCAATGGACCCGCTTGGTTGTGTCCTTGGGTTCTCTCATTGGATATGGTACGCCCCCATTAAGGGTTTGTGCACAACTGATGTGCAACCCGGATTGTTTCATCATTGGAAAATCCTCTAGTTGATCAACATAATGAATTTATTATAGATATTTATAGATTTAGTATACCCCCTTTACCTTTACGTGTTTTGAGGATCCTATGATGGAGGTTGAGTTCTTTTGGAAGGCTGAAAGTGACATTGGTTTCTTATGTTACATGATTCGTTAAAGGTGAAAGTATTCTAGGGTTGTTAGTGGGGATGAGTGTCAAGATGGTGTATAAGAGGGACTCTGGGTCCTTCATAGTTTCTCTGAAGCAAGAGTTCATGTTAATCCATCGGTGTGGGAAATCTGGTCGTGATAGGATTTTATGGCGACCTTATGGAATTGTGTGTTGTTTGGGGACTTGGTAAATTTGATGTTGTATAATTTTCTGTGAGTCATTTTTTGTTAGAATTGTGTCTCCCTTAGGGAAAACTTGACATCAATTTTTAGAGGAAGGTGTTTTTATATTCGCTTTCCACTTTCCATTTTTCAACAAAAGTAACATGGGGTAATGTGTGTGAATCTTATAAGCTCTTGTTTTAGTAAAATTTTAGGTTAGGGTAAATTGAGTTTGAAATGTGTTATTTCATGGTGAACCCATCTTGGATCTCAGTGTAGTTGTTTGTGGAACTAGAAGAAGAAATTCCATTCATGGGGTTTTCAAAGCCTAACAGTGATCCCTAGGACTCTTCAATCATTTGGGCTCAACCATAGGTCCCAGAGTGAAGCTGTAATGTTATAATGGAAAATACATGGGTCATCCAAACCCTCGTACAAAGTCCTATCCTCAGCCTGAAAGATCTAAATTGTTTAAACCATTGGTCTCATCATATTTATTTTGTTGTTCCTATTTGGTGGAATGGGGTGGATGGCCACGTTCCCATGTTATCTCCTAAGTACATGATTTTCCACTTTGGTTTCCTTTGATATTTTGGAAAAAAGGATTGATATTTTTCTATACAGTTTGAGAAAATAGTTTGAGCATTGTTAGTAGTGACCGTGTTCTGAGAATCCAAGCAAACAGAATGATCCACATAGTTAGGGTAAGGCTTTCCCAAACTGTGTAGGATAACAATGCAAGTGTACCAACCCTTTAAAATTCGGGGTCTTTTTTATGCCAGCTTTAGCTGGTCGGTTAAGATGGTTGGTTCTTATTGTGTGGATACACACTATGAGTTTAATATAAGTTCTTTTACAAAGGACTAATGGAATTCTACACCTTGTACCTGGGAGTCTGTTCGGTCCTACCCCTGTTACTTTCTTGATTCTTTCTCGGGAAAATTTAAGTTGTCTATAATGGTGGGGAGCCCATTTGTGTCTCCCCATTCTAGTAACATTGATTTTTATGGGGTTCCTTTCATGGGGGTCGGTAGACTCATTTGGTGATATATAGCTACAAATATATTACTTGGGTAAATGTTGGGATTGGATTTTTTCCAATGGTTTTTTTGAAGTAAGACTGTGGTGACCTCATTCATTTTTTGTTGTTCATTCCAGGTATGTTGCTTCAGTCTTGTTTGGGTAGTGTTTGAGGTGTTTTGTTTTGAGATTTAGATTTAATAGTTTTTGTTCATTAGGGAAGTGGTTTATGTTTTGGTTGATAAGAGTATTCCTTCTTTAATTGATCACTAGAAGTTTTTTGGCCTTTCCTTGTGAATCATGTCAAAGGAGTAAATTTCAACCTTTTAGTAGGATTTGGTTTTTTCTTTTGTCCTTTTTGTGGCTTTTTGAGGGAAGATAGATTTATAGTGGGGATAATTGTCACATCCATAACATCATTTAATGTTTTTTTCATTTAGTTTCTAATCATTCTTTTTTTTGAGGTTTTTCCATACATTTTGGGAGGAAACAGTGGGTCTTCATGATTTGGGCCAAACAGTGAGCCCATTTCTAGATTTAAAAAAAAATTCTATTATAACTCTCTCATTTTCAAAATTTTACACTCATTAAACTTCTCAATTTTTATCGCCTAGTATATTAAAACTACCATATCCATTAAGACCTCATATGAATCCATAATCATGGGGGATTTGAGTTTATTATTAAGGTATAGGACCATCCTGAAAGCTCATTTCCTACTTTAAATTTGTTTTTTAATTATTTAATATATCATTCAATTTTTATCTTTTTTCGGTGAGTCCAAATCTCACCCAACACTAATTATATAAGGAGAGCACCCAAACTCTCATACCCCTCTCTAGAGCAGATTTGCATCACGAATTTGGGCAATCCATATCTAGATTGCTCAAATCGCCTAGATTTGGAAAGGTAAGTTGATTTTTTCATAAGTCATTCAATTTTACACTTTTCCCAGTATTCTAGTTCCTAAATGGCCCCATCTATTTTATTCAAACCTTGAATTATAGTATGGATGTTTTTATGTTCTTCTACTAGTGTATTTGGGTCATTTTCTTCAATATTTCTTCATATAATTGTTTCTCTCTTCATTTCCTTCCTTCTCCTTAGGGTTTACTCTCCCTTTAATGAAGTTATAGAGTATAGAGAAGATAGGATTTTTACATAGGGTTAAAAAAGTTGTATTCTTGGTGAAATATTGGGGTTTTAGGTTGATTTTCACCCTGCCTATGGTGCAGTGGTGGTGTGGTCGAAGTTTCGCACCAGGATTTAAGGGTTTGACACAAAAGGTAGGTGATTCAATGTGTTAGTATTTATAGATTAGTTTTCATGATTTTTTTTTAATGTTCCTTATATGCTTTGAATTGTGAGAAACCCATTTTTATGGATTTTGTTAAGAGGTTTATATTATAGTTGCACATTGGTTTTAAATTTGGTGTTTTAAATGTGTAACTCTTGTGGTAATATTTATGTTTATTTCAAAACATATGAAAGTGACTTATTAAATTTCTTTTTGGGATTAAAATTATTCTTGGTATGGTATTGGTTTGGTTTTTGGTTTTAATGGAGTTTTTGAAAGGATTTTTTGGTTCAAAACCTTTCCATGTTTCTTGACATTGTTATATGAAAATTCTAAATTGTTTAATGAGCTAAAAAAGTGTATAAAGAATGTATTTGTATTGTATTAGTTGTTTTATGTTATTATAATGGTTTTTTAAAATAGTAGGTGGTGATTTCTAATGACATAAATTTTGGGAATGTTTTATAATATGTCGAGATGATTTATTATATATTAATGTGGGTGAAAAACATGTTTGTGGGCTGTTTCATGAGAGTATGATGACAAAATGAATTTGAAGGGAAAAAGGGTATAATGATTCATGTGTGTGTTATGTTATGTGATCTTTATCACCTTGTAAATATTTTATAAAAAAATTTAATGGATTTTTTTGAAGTGTTAAAGATATTTGAATATTGTTGTGGGCTATTTTTGTGTGAGTCTAATTTCAAAACCAATTTGAATGAAAATGGGGATTATGTGACTTATGGGATACACATGTGGGTTTTTTGGTGAATGTTTGATGTGGAAGTGTTATTTTCATTTGAAAATTATATTTCAGGGATTGTTGAACTTGTTGGATCATAAGTTGGAAACCTGAGTATCTAGGTGGGTGGATGTTTACTAGTATTCCAGTGATCCCATGTGGTTTGGCTCCATCATCACATAGAAAGTTTTATTATGACAAATATAACTAAAATATGATGATGATGATGATAATGATGATTATTTGGGGCCACTAAGTTATGGGTATGATCCCTACTAGTGGCTCGTGTGCAATGATATTTTGATGGTTACTTTCACCGAGATATGAGGTACTTGGGACCCACAATGAACTAGTGCCTAGGGGTTATTTACCATTGATTGTGCTCAATGGATGATTTATTATTACCATTTTCATATGGTATAATTTGAAGGAAGATTCTAAAGCTTTGGTATTTTATTTAAATGTGTGAATTATTTAAAATATCCCACTTGAAAACTGTTTTTATTTAAAGTTTCATCTTTTAGGAATTGTTACAAGCATTGAATTTTTTTTAGCTTTTAGTATTTTATTTTTTATCACATATAATATCTTAGTGGTTGTATCCTTTTTAGATTTTTCTCACACCCAACTTACACCTTTGTTAGTAAGTATACTTGGTTTTTTTGTAGGTTTGGGTACAGGTTTTATTCCAATGGTTCTGATTTTTAATGGTCCATCATGATGCATTATTGTGGATATGGCTTGAGGGAAGTTCCTCCTGACATGTGGAGGTTCTTGGGTTGTCTTTATTGTTCATTTAACTTTTTAATGGTCTTTAGATACTGTTTTAAATTGTGTAGTTCAGGTCTAAATTTTTTTAAAACAAGTTTTGGTTTGAAAAATCCAAATTTGGTTTATTAGATTTGTTTTTATTGTACGTTTATAAACTAGGGTAAATAATTCCCAAATATTATTTTATGATACCCAGAGAACTTGTGCCAGTCCGTGGGGATTGGGAACGCCATTCGGGCCTTTTTGCCGGCCAGGATTGGTATCGGTTTTGAGGGAAAAAAATTTGGTTCGTTAGAAAATGGTATCATGGTAGGTTCTTTCTCTTTGGATTATGTTATCTGGGGAAGACTCGGGATATTTTAGAGATGGGATTGACGGGACATGACATTCTGGTTGTGGGTAGTGTGTCTAGCCCACAAAAATCATGATATGATTCAAGTCACTAGGGGTTGTCAGAATTTATCTTAGTTCTTTTTTCATGGTTTGATGA
Organism: Viscum album; assembly: GCA_963277665.1. Taxonomy (NCBI): domain Eukaryota; kingdom Viridiplantae; phylum Streptophyta; class Magnoliopsida; order Santalales; family Viscaceae; genus Viscum; species Viscum album. Next base: position 1,937,640,528 of record OY728165.1, read on the forward strand.
TGATTATTTGAAATGAAAAGGGGGTTGGGTTAATGGTCTTAGTGATCTCACTGGGCCTTGAAAGACATATGGAGATGGGAATATTAATATAGAACACTGTATATGATGGTGAAGTGATTAGAGTTTGTCCCACAACCATATGTTTATGACACTCATAGAAACTTGTTTCTTCTTGCGTTGTCTTGTGTCCTTTTGTTTTGAAATCTTGGATGTTTTGTTTTAGAGAAAAAATTTCATGGTTTTAGGAAGAGTAATTTATTTGTGAAATCATTTTATAATAAAGAAGGAATGGTTTTATTTTTCGAATGGTGGAACTATATTTTCAGAGTTGTTTTGAAATGTAAAGTGGTGTGTTTACACCTCTTTTGAAAGAAGGAACTATGATAACATTGGTTTTGAAACGGTGTTTCCAATAGAGTTCTCTAAATGATTAAAAGGTATTTTAATGGAATGATATGTTTTGAAATTTATTTGAATGGCTTTAATGTGAGTTTTAATTTGAATTATATTTTCTTTTTGAAAAGTTTTGTAATATGTTGATTGGGATGTTGATTTCATGGTTAGAGGCCTTGAGAAAAAAGAAGTATTGGTTGATTTTTTTTTTTTGAAAAGTTGAAGGTATTTTGGTTTTATCCTTTGTATCTCCATGAGAGACCACATTTTGGGGACATATGAGATGATGGATGGTTAGTAGAATGACTGGATGAGTGCGGAGATGGATATGAGGGGTGCCCGATGTGGTATAGGAACATGCGTTTGTGAGGTCCATGGGATATCATTGCTTGATATGCTAACTGTTGAACCGTTTATTTTCAAATAAATGATTTTAAAGGACAACTAGATGTATTTATGACTAGCTTGGGTTGGTATCCCTTATTTTTTTTGGGGAATGATGTTTTTTTGGGATTTTTTGAGTCCAAGAACCCCTCTTTTTTGAATGGTGTTTTGGGTTGTGTTCGGTTGCTATTCTATATTGAAGGGCTGGTTAATGGTCCATTTATGAGAAATGTTTCTGGGTGCCTTTATAGTGGTTCCCTTCATGTCTTTAGATCTAGTTTGTGACATTATTTGACCAGTGTACTATCTTGGTTGGTTCCTTGGGTTCTCTCATTGGATAAGGTACACCCTCATTATGTTTTAGTGCACAATTGATGTGCAACCAAAATTGTTTCCCCATTGGAAAATCCTTCAGTTGATCAATATAAGAATTTTATTCTTCAGTTTTAGAGATTGAGTATACCCCATTTACCTTTACATTTTTTTAGGATCCTCTGGTTGCGATTGAGTGCTCGTGGAAGGATGAAAGAAGCCTTGGTTTCTAAAGTTACCTAATTCGTCGTAGGTGAAAGTAGTTTGGGGTTTTCATTGTGGATGAGTGTGTGGATGGTGTCTAAGAGGGCCTTTGGGTCCTTTATAGACTCTTAAAATCAAGTGTTCATGTCAACCCACTAGTGTGGGAAATTTGGTGTAACTCCCCAAGATTTCATAGTAAGGTATTTTCTTTAATGTAATTCAATATCTTGTCTTAAACACAACACCGAGTTCGAGCTCACCTTGACTTACCAGACTATTCGGTCAAAAAGGTGTTATGAACAGTATTTAATTAATTTTAAATTTTATATACTCCATATAATTTTAACATCCATATTATGTGTTTCTATAACATAATATAAGAACAAATTCGATTTTTCGGATAAAGGAATTACTTTTCAGAAAATGAAATTTTACCGCCATTTAATGGAGAACCCATTTTAAATCCAATATTTGACACTTTTAAATATTAAATTTTACAAAATAAACTTTTTCATTTGAATTGGGATGTAAAATTTTAGTGTTGATAAATTTTTTGTGTTTTTCTGATTACTTTCATATTTTGGTGAATAGTGAAAAATAATAAATTTTAATTGAAAACAAATTTTTTTAATAAAAATACTTTACAATGTTAAATTATACATTTAAATGATTTTTAAGTATAATTAGATTATATTATTATCATTTAATACAAATTAGTTTATTATAAGTAATTTCAAAACTAAATTTGACCTAAACACATGTCAATCTTTTGTTACTTTTCACTTTTTAAAAACCTGTTTTTTGGTTTTGACAACAGAAATTAATTTTAAATTAATTAATGAAACATCTATGTTTTGAATTTGTTAAAATATATTTAATTTTTGAATTGGGAATTTCGACATTATCAAGGGATGAAGTTTTTCTCTTTTAATGAAAACTTTCAATTTTTGTTGAATACTGAAAAACATTGTGTTATTGTTTAAAACAGATTTTTTTAAAATAATTATTTATTTTATTTAAATTTATTTTATGTAAAAAAATATACATAATACCTATATTAGTTCAATGTAATTCATTCGATTCATTTTATAAAAAAATTAGATGTATAAACTTTTGTGGAAATTTTTAACGTCTTTTACTCACATTCTTGACACGTTAGCAAATTTTCCTAAAATGTAATATTACCACTTCTATGGATTGAATTTAAAAAATCCGAGAGTCACGGTTGAAATCAGTAAGTAAAATTTAGTTTAATAAGTTGAAAATAATTTGTGGTGAATAGTAACTTTTGACTTTTATTTACAACGATTAAAAGTAAATATGGTAATTAAAGATAAAAATGATATTATAATTACCCTAACACATGTCCTAATTCTATTTTCTAAGTGTATTTTGACCAAAACCAACCTTAGGAATAAAATATGATACTTTTTTCCCACTTGGTTTTGATTAGGAAATTTATTATTATTTTATTTAAAGAATTGTCAAAAGTGTTAAATACAATGTTTAGAAACAAAACAATATTTAATATAGGGTTATACATAAGATAAATTTTATTATAAATATTCATTAGAAATATAAAAATATTTTATAAATAATGGTATTTTATTTATAACTTTTATACATTAAATACTTAAATTTAATTATGACACAACGATGATGCAGTAACTACCTTATTAATAAATTGATAAAATAATTGATATTATAAATATCTAAATAAATTTAAATTGAGCCTTCTGATGAATTCCACTAATTATATAGTTTATGATGACATTTTAAGGCTGATTAAATAAATTATATTCAAAGTAATCATGTTGGTAGGACTTTAACAAAAATCAAATACCACATATTGTCAAAATTGATATAAATGAGTTTTTAAAAGAAATACTATATTATTAATTGAAATAATATTCCTAAAAATATAATTATCAACCAAATGACTTATATAAGGTTATATATATAAATAATGAACCACTTGGTGTTCTCTTGGATCTTTATAGTATGTTTATTTACCATTTATTATAATATTTCAAGAATACACTGTAAAAGTTAAACTATTTAACTAAGAGTTAAATCTAAAAGATAAGGTCACTATGGTGACCAAAACCTATCTAAAACCTATTTGTTGAGTTTTTTTCAACCCATACTCACCATATCCTTGAAAGAAATCCTTTTGGAGCTATTAGAAACCGTAAATGTATTTATTATAAATTATATTTCTAGGTTTTTCTAAAGTGACCCTCACCTATCTTATAAAAGCGTACTTCCCCTTCTCTTAATTTCACACCTCCAAATCCATTTTCCTCGACCAAAACCTACCAAAATATACTCCCAAATACTGTCACTACATCCTAGAGTACCTCCTTTTATTATAAATCCAACCTAATGAGTCCTTTTGATCAAATCAAAAGAAACCACCCGAAGAATAGGTAATAATTTCATCACCTCTTTCAAAGTTATCTTCTTCTTCCGCTTACTTTTTCATTGTTGTTTCCAAATGAGAATAAAAAATCCAGTAACTTCTACATAATATGATGTTATTATAAATATGGTACAACCATATTCATTAATCTATCCATCCTATGAATTACAAATTCATCATACATGCGTACTTACGGCTTACCGTCTCCACGTCGTGGTGTAGTTGTTATTCAACACTTCATTATTTGGATGGGTATAAAAATGATTTATAATCAATGTAAATAATAAAATTTTAATGATTATTTATATATGATATAATATCCAATTATATAGGATCTCACCTTCAATTGAATGAAATTGTCACACATTCGTACGTACGGATTACTGTCTCCACGAATGGGATGAGATTAATTCCCCATCGTAACCATTAAAAAATAATTTTAATTTTATGATTAAAAATAATGTTTAAGAACATAATATAATTCTGTATATGGATCAAATAGATCCTATTCATAACAAACATGACTTTTGTAACAAAACATATAGAGGAAAACTAATTAGTTAACACTTGAAACAATGATACAACTAAAATATTATTACCAAAGAAATATTAGAAGATCATACATGACATCATATTTATGTATGTGGTTCTTGTGTAATTTAATAACAATGGCTTAACTATTAAAAAAGATATTAACGTACCCTCGACTGAGAAAAAGTACTAGGTAAGTGGTTTTCATCTCACTTTTTATTCCTGTGAAATTCATGCTATATTGCCCACTATTTCCTTTTGTGTAATGTATGTATGGCCCCTAATTGTATTATTGGTGTAATATACATTAATTTATGGGTATTTACATATTCATTGTATGATACATCTTTCATGGGGTGTATGTTTCGTAAGATACCAAATCGGTAAGGGAATATCAAATTTCAATTTCTACTCATTATACTTTACTCATACTTCATTGATTATTTTACTCCAAGATTATGTATGGAATCACTGTTTATTTATTTATGTAGAAATTTCCACTCCCCTTTTTGTGTATATATGTTTTTTTCACAAAATAACTCGATTGATAAATTCTCAATTCAACAAAATGAACTTGATAAGAGTAATCTTAACTAAATTTCCATTTATTGAGTTAAACATCCATGTCATTGGTTTTATTTTTAATTGAATTTTTGTGAATTTCCTCTGATTGATTTACACTGAATATCCAATAATATTTAGTGTATTTATATTTTTCAAACATAATTATGTAATTTATTTTTCCTTAACCTAAGGATACAGTCTTTATATGGTTTTTAATCTCAATTTACATCCTATTGATACTTATTTGATTTTATGCATAAATTAAATTTTATATGGTGTAAATTCTATACATTGACTTAGTATATCATGAATCCCTTTATTCTCATGATATTATAATGTTTTGATTACCTAAATTATTTTTATTCAAGCGTCTCTCATTTGGTTAGGAACTCTAACTAAAATATCATTTAAAATGTTTTAAATATTTATTCTTATATATATTTCTTGTTAATGTCCATGTTTTAAAAATGGTTTTAAGTATTTATTCATATGGACATGAATGTTTTAAAATTAAAATTAATTTTAAAAGTTTCAATGTTTTATGGGACACTTGGATTCAAAATTCTCTATTAAAAAGCTTCTTGAAAAAGAGTGATACTTTAAAATGTTTTCAAGATAAAAGGGGGATATTTCACTCAAACAGTTTTGATGATGATTTTCATATATGTCAATATCCTTCATTATTCCCAATTATGGTTAATTAATTATAACATAATCTTCCATATTGTATTGAATGACTTTTTTTATGTGGATGTGCTATTTATATAACATTCCGGGTTTGTGTTTAAAATATTGAAATTTTGTATGCTAGTTTTAATACGAATGTTCAGATTATGTTTCAATGTTTTCATATGAGAAATGTATTTGACTTAGTAAGGGATGGGTGGAGCCAACTATAGATCCTCAATGTGTCAGTAGGTCTCATGAGACAAAATAGTTTCGTGGTAAAAGGCCTTGCCAAAATCTCATCTATAGTCTCAGTAAGATGCTTTGACTATGTGGTTATGATGTCTGGTATTATGCATTCAATCATTATGAAACTGGCTATTGATAATACAAGTGATTATTCGATAATTAGAACTTCCATGTGAATAAGTAAATGAAATTATTTTATTTTTCTTCTCCATATTATACTGAAGTTTATGTTTAAAAGTCTTTTGTTTTAGTCTTATACATTACCTTAAATGCTTATTCTTATTTATGACAGTTTCCACTATATTTTTATCTTTACTATGAATCTGAGCTCAACCCTCTATTATGTTTTATATTTCCCAAGATGAAAAGAAGTATATTACGATTAACCTACATGAATAGGATAAGGAATATGAGGTTGTTAAAAGGAGACACAATGTTTTTTTATGATGAAATGTAAAACATATGTATGTTTCAAGTACTTCTAAGGCTAATAAATTGACCGGTCTTTCATGATATGATTCCTTGTATAATTCTAATATTATGTAATAATGCACTAATTTTGGGTAACTAGGGTTGGGGTGTTACAGTTAGTAATAGAGGAAGTTTAGTAGAAAGCATGGAAGAAAGATTTAGAAAAACTTTGATTAGAATACACTACCCTAGGATAGACTTTGAGTATTAGTATAGAAGACCAACCAAAAATTTTGGTAATGTAAATATTATGTGTGTTTTCCAAGAAATACATCCCTGAATGGATACGGGCAGGTAGAGGCGGATCTGGCATAGATGAACCTATGATTGAAAACTCTGAAAAAAAGTTACAGGCTTGACCTGAGGTATTCTGGTATACGACAACAGGCCTTGCTGCACTCTTGGTTATGACACTCCCGGGGGATATGCTTAGGATAATTCACATTTTCATTACAAACTGATTTTAAGGATTTTAATATAAGATTATAATAAATATCCTTAGTTAATCCTAGGTGTTTTAGATTGAAAATAATGGGTCACGATATTCTCTAAATGATTTTATGACTCCCACAATGCTTTCTTGTGTTAGTCAATGGATCGATTCCAAGGAAGTCATAATAACACTGAACATGATGTACAAGGATGTCACGATGATGGAAATGATTAACTAAATGGATTTTTGATAGTCATAAAAGATATCTTGTTGATGAAAAAGTAGGTTTCAAAAAATATGATCAATAATATATACATTAACCAACTCCCAAACTCAACAATGAAGATAATGGAGGATAATGATAAGAGATCCAGCAGTAGAAACTGTGGAGAAAAAAAGATCAATTTACATGATGAAAGAAATGTAGAAGAAGACTTCCATGAGAGTGTATCAATGGAACAAATAAATTATTTATATATGAGAAATAATGACATAAAGTAAATAATTATCGAGGAGAAAAAGAAGAGTACTATGGAAGAAAATAAAAATTATCCTAAGACTCCAATTACAGAAATTTTTCATAAGTGTAAGGGACCCTGGCATTACCTAAGTCAATTCCCTATTATATAGGATAACATCTAAGTCAAGGAAGAATATATGTAGAAATAAATGGATGGAGAAATTTATAATAGTATGGGATTTTTTTTGAATACTATTATCTTGCATGGGTAACCATGTAGTTTGTTAAGTGAAAATGTTATTTGAGGAATAATTGTATTTTCTTTTGTGGATATAGTTATAATGAACCATTTGGGATAATATGATCCTTGAATTTGAGGCAATTAAAGGTTATTAATTTTTGGGATTAAAATGTGAGGTATGAGAAAACATTTGTGGTTAAATTATGTTATCATTATTTTGATGAATTTATCTCATTTTTAGAATGTTATAAATTATATTTTTTGAAAAAGGACAACACACAGACTCTGTGAAAACCTATCATGTCATACAAAGATGCGGGAATTGAACCCACAACCAAAGTGTGATTAAGATTTATCGCCTACAAGTAGACTACGTGATGTCCCTTGTTTGTGTGACTAATTATTTTTAGATATATGTTTTTTATAAATAATAAGTTCATTTGGGATCTTATGTATTATCAAATGAATATCCTTAGTATAGGAAAATTATTCGGTGATTAAGTGATAAATGTTATTTTGAAAGACGGTTGCACTGTTGGGAACACTATATGCCTAAGAAAAATAGTATATTATGGGATTTCATTTGATAAGTAATGATGGATTTTTATCTATGTTTTTATTGTGGATTTATAATGATTTGGGTTATTTATAGAAATGATTAACCTGTCATAGATAATATGTGATTAGGTTAATTAATTTTAATTATGTGACTTTAAGAGTTGTCAATTTTATTTGGAGATACAATTTAACGTGGAAGACTGCATAATCAAAGTCCTCTGATTTTTGGATTTCAATCTTAGTTAGGATTATATTGATGGATTTTAAGGACAATTTTATATTTAATGGTATTTATTGAACTTTGGGAATTGTTGTTTTAATTTTAGAAATTAAGATTAGTATTTATTTCTCCAAAGGATTATCCTTTTTGGGGATCATCTGACCTTGTACTAACCATTTTTGTTTTGGTTAATCTCTAAAGACAAGGGAAATATATAGTTTGTCCTTTGTGGATCATGTGATTCTCTAGAAGTTGATTCTCTCACTTCAGGTGTGACCAAGTCATATTTAATACTCATCATTTGGATAAAAGATGAGTTAGTTGTAGAAATTTATTAAAGGATGAAACTATACTTAATAAGTATGTATACCTATTTATGTTATTAATTTATATCATAAATAAATTCTTCAACTTTATGAAAAGGATCTTAAAATAAAAAACATTGTCCATTTAATTTTCCTATTGGGAAACTAATGCCCGTTTATCCCATCAAAATTTTATGGTTTTCTTGTTGTTAACTTTCTCCTAATCATGTTTTCTATCACTCTCCATCCGAACCAGACACTTTTTTTATCTTCTATATCCATTTTTTCCAACATGGAAACTTAGTATGGGTTATCTCGGTTGACCATTTTACTTCACCTTCTTTCTATTAAGGTGATAGTTTTAGTGACTCTTTTTTTGATATGGGTATTTAAATGAAGTTCCCAAGCCCAATTTTAAAATTGTGAGGACGAAATTTCTAAATAAGGGGAAGAATTTAACACCCCAAGATTTCATAGAAAGTTAAAATTTTAATGTAATTCAATATCTTGCGCTACATGCAACACCGAGTTTGAGCGCTCCACGACTTACCAAACTAGCCATTCAAAAAATAAGTTATGAATAGTATTAACTTCATTTTGGATTTTATGCACTCAATAAAATTTTAATATACATATTATTTTTTTCTTATAAATATTATAAGAACAAATTCAATTTTTCAAATAAAGGAATTTTTTTTCCGAAAATGAAATTTTACCACCTTTTAATGGTGAACCCTTTTTAAATCACAAATTTTACAATTTAATATATTCAATGTGAAAAAATAAACTTCTTATTTAGTATCGGTATGTAAAAATTTTTGTTTTTATAAATTTTTGGTGTTTTTCTGATAGCTTACAAATTTTGGTGAATAGTGAAAAATACTAAATTTTAATTGAAAAAATATTTTTTAATCAAAATAATATATAGTGTTAAATTATACATTTGAATGTTTTTAAGTATAATTTTATTATATTTTTTTCATTTAATAATAATTAGTTCAATATAAGTACTTTCAAATTTAAATTTGGCATAATCATGTGTCAATTTTTTGATAGTTTTATCTTTTTAAAAATCTGTTTTTTTACAATGGGAATTAATTTTAAATTAAATAATGAATCTTATATGTTTTGAATTTGGTAAAATATAATTAATTTTTTAATTAGATACATATAAATTATCATAGGGTGAATTTTTTTTATTTTTCTGAAAACATTCAATTTAATATGAATAGTGAAAAAAATTGTATTATTGTTTAAAAACCAACTTTTTATTTAAATAATTATTGATTTTATATAAATTTATTTCATGTCAATATATTTATATAATAACTATATTAGTTCAATGTAATTCATTGGAGTCATTTTATATTAAAGTTAGATGTATAAAATTTTAGTGAAAATTTTAACGTCTTTTACCCACCTTCTAGGAACATTATCAAATTTGCATAAAACATAAATTTAACGCTTTTGTGGATTGAATTTTAAAAATTTGAGAGACATGGTTGACTTCAGTAAGTAAAATGTGGTTCAATAAGAACAAAAATAATTTTTGGTGAATAATAACTTTTTGACTTTTATTTAACACGATTAAAAGTAAATCGGGTAATGAAAGGTTAAAATGATATTATAATTACCCTAAAACATGTCCTAATTATATTGGATAAATGTAATTATACCAAAAACAACCTCAGGAATAAAATCTGATCCTTTTGGACCACTTGGTTTAGATTGGGACATTTATTATTATTTTATTTAAAGAAGAGTTAGAAGTGTTGAATTCATTGTTTAGTAAATAAAGCATTTTTTAATATAGGGTTATACATAAGATAAAACCATCTATAAAAATTCGTTAGAAAGATAAAATGATTTAATACATAACAGTATTTTATTTATAATATTTATAAAATAAATAATTAAATTTAATTATGACACAATGATGATGAAATAATTACCTTATTAATAAAATATTAAAATTATTGATATTAGAAATATCCAAATAAATGTAAACTGAGACTTATGATGAATTGCACTAATTTTATAGGTTATTATTACATGTTAATTCTATTTAAATAAATTTTATTTTCAGTTATCAATTTTTTTGGACTTTAACAAAAACAAATACCAAATAGTGTCAAAATTGACATAAATGTGTTTTATAAAAAAATACTATATTATTAATTGATATAATATTATGAAAATCTAAGGATCATCCAAAGAACATAGATAAAGTTATATATATCGATAATGAACCACTTGGGGTTCTCTTAGCTTTTTATTCTAAGTTTATTAACCATTTATTATAATAATACAAGAATACATGGTAAAAGTTAATCTATTTAATGAAGAGTTAAATCTAAAAGTTATGTTTAATATGTTGAACTAAACCTATCTAAAACATATTGGTGGATAGGTTTTATACCCATACCTACTTTATCCTCTAAATAAATCCATTTTGATCCATTATAAACTGAAAATAAATTTATAATAAAATAATATTTCAAGGTTTTTCTAAACTGACCCTCACCTCTATTATAAAAGGATACTTTCCGTTATCTTAATTTCACACCTCCAAAGACATTTGGTTTGGCCAAAACCTGCCCAAATATCCTTCAAACTATTGTCACTACATTCTAGAGGCCTTTATTTGATCATAAAGACAACATAAGGAGACCTTTTTATTAATTCAAAAGGAAGCACCCGAAGAAGAAGTAATAATTTCATTACCTCTTTCAAAGTTATCTTCTTCTTCCAATTCTTATTTATTTGTTATTTCCATAACAAAATAATAACTTCAATACCTTATATATACTGTGATGTTATTATAAATATGTTACAACCATATTCATTATTATATCAATCCTATGATTGAAAAAGTCATCATATGGGCGTACATACGACATTCAGTCTCCAGGTTGTGGTGAAGTTGTTATTGAACACATCATTCTTTTGATGGGTATAATAATGATGTATAATTTATGTAAATAATAAATATAACATGTTAATGATTCTGTATATATTATATAAAATCCAATTATATATGATCTCCCCTTCAATTGAATGATATTGTCGCTCGTGCGTACGTACGGATTACCGTCTCCACGAACACGATGAGATTCATTCCCCATCGTAACCATTCAAGTATAATTTTAATTTTAAGATTAAAAATATTGTTTAAGAATTTAATATATTTCAGTATATGAATCAAATATATCCTATCCATAAAAAACAAAACTTACGTAACAAAACAAATAATGGAAAAAGAATCAGTTAACACCCAAAACAATGATACTACAAAAATATTAACAACAAAGAAATATTAAAAGATCATATATAACATAATATTTATGTATTTGGTTATTTTATAAATTAATAAAAATAATTTAACTATTATATAGGAGTTTAATGTACCCTTGACTAAGGAAAAGTACAAGGTAGTGGGTTTTCATCTCACTTTTTATTCTCGTGAGATTCCTGCTATATTGGCCACTATTTCATTTTTTGTGGTGTATGTACTACCCATTATTGTATTATTGGTGTAATATAATTTTACTTATGGTTATTTACATCTCCATTATATGATTCTTCTTTCATAGGGTGTATGTTTCATATGCTACCAAATCGGTAAGGGAATTACATTTTTCAATTTCCACACATTGGGCATTACGCATACTTAATTGATTATTTTACTCCAAGATTATGTGTGGAATAACTATTTATTTATTTATGTTGTAATTCCCACTCACATTTGTGTTGATATTCTTTTGATACACATAATCACTCCATTGATAAATTCTCAAGTCATCGATCTGAACTTGAGAAGAGTAATCTTAACAGAATTTTCATTAATTGATTTAAACATCCATGTCATTGGTGTTGTTTTTTAATGAATATGTGTGAATTTCCTCGGTTTGATTCACACTGAATATCCAATCATATTTAGTTTGTTTATATTTTTCACACCTAATTATGTCATTGATTTAACCTTAACTTAAGGATACGGTCTTTTTAAAGCATTGCCTCTCACTTTACATCCCATTGAGACTTCTTTGTTGTTATACACCAATTCACTTTTATATGGTGTATATACCTTAAATTGAAATATTATATCATGAATCCCTCTATTCTTGTGATATAATAAAGTTATTATTACCTCCATTATTCTTATTCAAGCGTATCTCATTTGGTTAGGAACTCTAACTAAATTATCATTTTAAATGTTTTAATGATTTATTCTTATAAATCATTCTCATTAATGTACGTGTTTTAAAAATGGTTTTAAGGATTTATTTATATGGAAATGAATGTTTTTAAATTAAAATTCCTTTTAAAAGTTTCAATGTTTTATAGGACACTATGATTCAAAAATCTCTTCCAAACTGATTCTTGATAAATAGTGAGTCTTTTAAATGTTTTCATGATAAAAGGCGGATATTTATCTCAAATAGTTTTGATGATTATTTTCATCTATGTCAATATCCATAATTATTTTCACTTGAGGTGAATTTTTCATAATATAATATTCCATATTGTATTTAATGAGTTATGTTTGAATGTGGATGTACTATTTCTATACCATTCACGGTTTTTGATTAAAATATTGACATTTCATATTCTAGTTTTAATAAAAATGTTTGGATTATGTTTCATCGTTTTAACATGAGGAATGCATTGGACTTATTAAGTGACAGTTGGAGTCCGTTATACCTCCTAAATGAATCAGTAGGTCTCATGAGACAAACTAGTCTCTTGGCACAAGGCCTTGACAAAATCTTATTTGTAGTCTTAGCATGAGACTTTCACTATGTGGTTATGATGTCCGACATTATGCATTCCGTCGTTATAAAATTTACTATTGATATTACATGTGATTATTTGACAAGTAGAATATCTATGTGAATAAGTAAATGGAAATATTTGTTTTATCTTTTCCATATTATGCTGAAGTTTAAGTTTAAAAGTCTTGTGTTTTAATCCAATACATTGGCTTAAATGGTTATACATATTTATGATAGTTTATTCTATATTGTTATCCTTACTGATTATCAGAGATCACCCCTTTCTTATGATTTATTTTTCCTAGTATGAAAATATGTATATTATGATAAACCTACAGGAATATGAAAAGGGATATAAGAGTGTTCAAAGGGGACACAATGTTGTTTTTTTCAGGATGTAATGTAAAACATATGTATGTATCTAGCACTTTCAAGAAAAATAAACATAATGTTATTCCAGGAAATGATTCCTTTTATCATTATGATGTTATTTAATAATCCACCGATTCTGGGTAACTGGGTTTGGATCATTGAAACTAGTCATGAGAGGCAATTATTTCCACCTTCTGGAATTGTGTGTTGTTTTGGGACTTGGCATAAGGTCACATTCCATTTATTGTTTCTATAAGTCTCAATGGGCATGTTCGAGGATGTCTTGTTATATCATGTGCTCGTTTTATTATAAAGGTGAAGTTGTACAATATTATGTGGGTATTTTTATTGTTATAAGTGTGACTCCTTTCGGGAATACTAGACATCATTTATTTAGAGGAATGTTTTTCTATATGTCCTTTCCTCTTTCTATTTTTCATCCACTGAAACAGGGGGTGATGTGTCTAAATCTTATAAGATATGGTTTTAGTGAAATTTGGGGTTAGGGAAAAATGATTTTGGAATTTGGTATGTCATGGTGAACCCATTTGGGATCTCAGTGTAGTTTTTTTTGGAATTGAAAGAATAAATTCCATTCGGGGGGGTTTCTAATGTATAACTATGAGGTCGAAGATGCTTCAATCATTTGAGCTCCAACCATAGGTCCCAGAGGGAATATGGCGTATAGTCAGGGGAAATTTTGGGGTCCTCTAGACCCTTGTAAAAATTCTTATCCTCAGTATGAAATATGGGAATAGTTTAATCCTCTAGTGTGGTTATCTATCTTTTGTTTTTCCTGTTTGGTGGAAAGAGGTAGATGGCCTCGAGCTCATGTTATCTCTTAAGTTCATCCATTTCCCCTTTGATTTCCTTTGATTTTTTGGAGAAAGGTTTGAAATTTTTCTAGACAGGTTGAACACATGGTTTTCACATAGTTATTATTGACTGTGTGTTAGGGGTCCCTATATAGAGAAGGATCTGAACAATTAGCACCTGGCTTCAAAAATGGTGCGGGCTAACTATGCAATTGTGCCAACCCTTTAAAATTCGGGGACTTTTGTTTCGGCGTGGGTTGTTCAGTTAAGATAGATGGTTCATGTGGTGAAAAGACCCACTATGAGTTTTATGTATGCTCTTTTAGAAATATCTAATGGACGTCTACGCCTTGTACCCGGGTGTCCGTTTGGGTATCCCTTGTTGATGTCCTGATTCTGTCTCAGGAAAATTTAAGTGATCTCTTATGGTAGGGGGACCATTTGTGTCTCTCTATATTAGTAACTCAGATTTTTCTGTGATCTTGGAATTTTTATAGGTAGACACATTTAGATCTATAAATCTTCAAACATCTTCCTTGGGTAAAGGTTGGGATTGGATTTTTCCAAATCAGTATTTTTGAAGAAAGACTGCAGTGACCTTGTTCATTTTTTGTTGTTCATTCCATGTAATTTTCTTGATCCCTGTATGAATAGTGTTTTTGGTGTTTTGTTTTGGGATGTAGTTTGAATATTATTTATCATTTTAGGAAGTAGGGTATGTTTTGTTTTATGAGATTATTCCTTCCTTAATTGATCATTTGGGGTTTTTTTCCTTTGGGGTGAAGCTTGTCAAAAGAGTCCATTTCAGCCATTCAGTTGGATTTGCTATTTTCTTTTGGCCTTGTTGTAGAATTCCAATGGAGAAAAGATATATGGTGGGGATACTTTTCACATCCATGACTTATTTTAAGGGTTTTTAATTTAATTTCAATTATTTCTTTGTTCTGAGGGTTTTCCATACATTTTTTTAGGAAAGGGCTGATTTTCATAATTTGGATGAAACCGTGAACCCATTTCCAAATTAAAAAACCAGTTTTGTTTATTTTGTAACTCATTAATTTTTCAACATTCTACACACCTTCCACTTCTCAATTAGCATCCCATAATATATTAAAACCACCATATCCATTTGAACCGCATAATAATTCATAATCATGATGGATTTGGGTTTTTTATTAAGTTATTGGGCCATCTCAAAAGCTCATTTCCTACTTTAATTTTTTTTAATTATTTAATATATCATCCAAATTTTAAGTGATTTCGAGGATTCAAACTCTCACCCAAGCCCAATTAACCAAGCAGATCCCCCATACTCTCCTACCCCTTTTTAGAGCTAATTTTCTTCGTAAATTTTAGAAACCAGCTCTGGATTTCTCAAATCTCACAGATTTAAAGAGGTAAACTGATTATTTCATAACTCCTTAAATTTTTACTATTTTTACACCATTATAGTTCCTAAATGACCTCATAATCCTTATTCTAACCTCATTTTCATTTATGGTTGTTTTTAAAATCATGTACTAGTGTATTTGGGTCGTTGTCTTCAATATTTCTTCTAATAAGTGTTTCTCTATTTATTAACATCCCTCTCTTTAGGGTTTCCCCCCTATTTCATGATGTTTTTAGAGTTTCCATCATCTAGGGTTCGTACCTAGGATTTAAACATTTTTCTTTTTGGAGGAATATTGCGTTTTTAGGTTGATTTTCACCCCCCCTGTGGTTTGGTGGTTGTGCGGTCGAAGTTTCGCACCAAGATTAAAGGGTTTTGACAGAACAAATAGTTGATTCCATGTGTAAGCATTTATTTCTGAGTTATAAAGATTAATTTAATTATTTTTAATGTTATTTATATTCTTTTAATTGTGCGAATACAAATTTTTTTGGATTTTTTAAGTGATTAATTTTATAATTTCACTTTTATTAAATTGGGTGTTTTAAATGTGTAACTCTTGTGGTAATATTTGGATTTGTTTTATAACATGGGAAAGTGATTTATTAAATGTTTTTTGGGATGGAAAATCAGCTTTGTTAGGGTATTGTTGTGGTTTTGGGTTTAAAAGGGAGTTTTTGAATTGGTTTTATTTGCAAAACCTTGTCATGTTTCTTAAAAGTGTTATATGATAATTCTAAATGGTTTAATGAGTTACACAATGTGTGAAAAGGATGTATT
This sequence comes from Viscum album, assembly GCA_963277665.1. Lineage (NCBI taxonomy): Eukaryota > Viridiplantae > Streptophyta > Magnoliopsida > Santalales > Viscaceae > Viscum > Viscum album. Next base: position 1,937,657,073 of record OY728165.1, read on the forward strand.
TGTTATATTTAGGTGGGTGTATGTTATTATAATGGTTTTTTTTAAAGAAAAGGAGGTGATTTTTAATTTCAGACATTTTTAGAATGTTTTATAATTTTTTGAGATGATTTATTAAATTTCGATGTGGCTGTGAAACATGTTTGTGGGACTTTTTGTGTGAGTATGCTGATAAAATGAACTTTAAGGTAAAAATGGTATTGTGTGGAATGTTTTTGTGGGATTTAATCTGTTGTGTATAAACTTGTAAATGTTTTATAATACTTTTTAAAATATTTTTTGAAGTGTTAAAGATATTTGAAACGTGTTGTGTGCTATTCTTGTGTGAGTATGACTTCAAAAGAAATTTGAAAGAAAAGGGGGATTATGTGACTTTTGGGATATACATGTGGGTTATTTGATTAATGTTTGATTTGAAAGTGGTATTTTAATGTGAAAATTATATTTCATGGCTTGTTGAACATGTTTGAGCACAAGAGGGAAAATCAGGTATCTAGGTCGGTGGATGTGTACTAGATGCTCATGATCCCATGGGGTTTGGCCCCAATTTCATGTAGAATGTTTCATAATGAAAACACTAAGTAGTGGCTCATGTGCACAATAATGGATATTACGATGGTTACCTTCACTGAGATATGAGGTACTTGGGTCCCACAATGAGCTAGTGCCTCGGGCTTATTTCCCATTGATTGTTCTCATAGGATGATTTATTCTTAGCATCAGAATATGGTATGATTGTCAATAATATTCAGTAGAATTGGTATTTTATTTAAAATTGTGTATTCATTAAAATATCCTACTTTAAAACTGTATTTATTTAATGTTGCATATTTTAGAAATTGTTACAAGCATTCCATGTTTATGAAAACTTGCAAGATTTGCATCATTGAGTGTTTATCACATGGAATCTCTTATTAGTGGTGTCATACTGAGCTTTTCATCACACCCTACTTACACATTTTAGTGTAAGTAGGCTTTTTTTGTAGGTTTTGGTACAAATTTTGTGCTAATGGTTCTGGTTTTTAGTGGTCCATCGTGATGTGGTGTTCTAGAGATTGCTTGAGGGTGGTGCATCTTACCATGTGTTGGTTCTTGGGCTGTTCTTCTTCGTTTTTTACCATTCTAATGGTATTTACACATTTTTTTAAATTTTTTAATTTAGTTCTGAATTTTAGTAAAATATGTTTTGGTTTGAAAAATCCATATTTTGGTTATTAAATTCGTTTGTTGTTGTATGTTTATAAAATCGAGTAAATCGTTCCCAACCATTATTTAATGATATCTGGGCACTGGTTCCAGACCATGGGGATTGGGAATGCCCTTTAGGCCGTGTCACATGCCAATATTCGTGTTATTTTTGAGGGTGACTAGATTCAGTTCGTGGTAATTACGATCTTACAGTAATGCGTTTTTGATTGACTAATTCCCCCTCTTTTTTCATAGATATAAGGAATAGAGTTTTCAAGGAATATCTTGATGAATTTATGGTAGTATTTATTGATTATATCTTGGTATAATCCAAAATCTAAGTAGATTATGAAAATCACTTGCACACTTTTCTGAATACTACTAGAAGAAATGAATTATGCGGGATGTTTAGTGAGTGTGAATTTTGGCATCAGTCGGTTTCATTTTTTGGACACATTGTGTCTAAGTATGGAATTTATGTTGATCATATGAATACAATGTCTATGAAAGAATTTACTACTCCAATGAACATAACTAAGGTGTGTAGTTTTATTGGTATTGCAGGTTATAATCGGTGTTTCGTTTATAACTTCATCCATTTAGCCAACCCAATCACCAGGAAAACACATAAATGGGTTAAGTTTGTATGGACAAAAGAATGTGAGGAATGTTTTGAGTAATTGAAGAGGAGAATAATGAATACACTGATCTTATCTCAACCATCAGGGAATAATGGGTTTTTGATCTACAGTGATGCATCAATGAAAGGAATTGGTTGTGCCCTTATGCAGAATGGTAGATTTATTTACTATGCGTAAATAAAGTTAAAAATTCATGGAGAAAAACTATCCTACTTAAGATCTTGGGTTAGCAGTGGTAATATTTTCTCTAAAGATATAAATACATTATCTCTATGGAGAAAAATGTGAGATATATATGGATCATAAGAGTCTAAAATATATCTTCTCATAGAAAGAACTCAATATGAGGGAATGGTGATTGATCGAACTACTCAAGGATTAATATTTCTCCATACAATACCACCCAAGGAGGGAAAATAAAGAAACTAAAGCATTGAACATTAAAGATCATGGAGTTCTCAAAAAAATGAGGATTACAAGGATCCTTTGTACATGGATCAAGTGAGGATGGATATGGGAATTATCAAAGAATGTGAAATATCACTACTTTTTCAAATGGTTTCCAAACATATTTATTTGAAATAATTAAAGATTCACAATCTGATGACAAGAATTATCAAAAAAAAATTAATGCGATGAAAGATGGGAAGTTTGTTGACATCATGTGTGAAGATGGTATTTGGAAATTTGGGATGAGGTTTTGTGTTACCTCTATACCTGAGCTAAAAAGTGAGTTATTGGATGATTATCATAGAAAAAATTTCTCTACACACCTTGGTATCAATAAAATTTATAGATAATTAAAGGAACAAATATGGTGGAACAATATGAAGTGCGAAATTGTAGATTATGTATCAAGATGTATAGTCTTCCAACAGGTGAAGGTCGAACAAAAATATCCAAGATGAGTCTTGAAACCTCAACCTATTACTAAATGTTAATAGGATTATATCCCCGTGGATTTTTTCATTGAATTATTGAAAACTCTGAGAAAGAATGATGCAATATGGTTAATTATTGATCGACTTAGCAAATCTTTACTTTTTCTCTCTATATGGGAGGATTTTCTATTTGGATGCCTAGAAATACACTATATCAAAGATTTTGTGAGACTTCATGGAGAACATATCTCAATTTTATCTGATCATGATCCCTGATTTACATCGAAATTATGGAAAAGTCCTAAAAAATCTTCTGATACTTATCTTTGTTTGAGTACTTCTTACCACCCACAAACTGAAGGGAAGTCATAAATGATGATACAAACCTTATATGAGATGTTTAGATCATGTTAAATTGAATTTCATGGTATGTGGGATCAATATTTACCTTTATTAGAGTTTGACTAGAATAATAGTTCCCATTCTAGTATTTAAATGGTACCATATGATGTATTGTACAAAAAGAGATCTCGTACCCCAACTAGTTGGGATGAAGTAGGAGAAAGGAAGCTTATGGGCCCATAGGGTGTGGAGGAAACAACAACAAAGGTAAAGAGTATTCAAGGCTATATCAATGAAACTCAAAGAATACAAAAGAAAAATTATGCTGATAATCAAAGAAATTATTTGTATTTTCAAGTGGGAGATCATGTTTTCTTAAAAGTATCTCCATGGAAGGTTGTTATAAGATTGTATAAGAAAGGTAACTGATCCCGAGGTACATAGTCCCTTATAAAATCTTGGATAGAATTGGAGTTGTTGAATATCGTTTGGAAATTCCAACTATCTTGTCTAATGTACCCAATGCGTTCCATGTCTCATTGCTGAGAAAGTACATTATTGACCCAACACATGTCCTCACATTAGAAGGTATATAATTGGAACCTAAGATATCTAAATGTGAAGAGAATATCTAGATTCTATATGCTAAATAATATTTGTTGAGAAATCAAATTACTTTACCGGTAAATATAATTTGGAAAAATCCTAAAATCAAAGAGGCAACATGGCAGCCTGAGTATCTTATGATGAAGAACTTCCCAAATCTTTTTGTGAGGTAACATTCTGGTAATTTCAAGGACAAAAATTTTGTAAGGAGGAGATAATGTAGCACCCCTAGATTTTAAAATTAAACTTAAAATTTAATTCATGTAACATTGAGTCACTAAAAAAAATGTTATAATAAATGTAGTAAACATATTTTTTCCACCTCTGTTATTTAAAATTTTTAAAAAAATGAAATACACAGTTTCGTTCAGTAAGATATTTAGAGTCTGATTAGACAAACAAAGTTTTTGGTGAATAGTTTCATACCCTTTTGAATAGTAATATGAATAGTAATATGACCCTTATTATTTGTAAATCAAATGATTATTTTATTGTAGTAAGTTTTTAATATAATGATATCTTGAATAATTTTTCAAGGTGCAATATAAAAATTATAGATTTAACAATTTTATTTTCCAAATAAATTATGACGTTATTTATAAATAAAATTAATAATATTTTGAAATATATTTTTTAAAAATGGGTTTCATTTTTGAATTCTAAAAATCAAAAAATGGTTAGAGTGAATTTTTGATATTTTTCTGAAATATGTGAATTTTTAGTGAATAGTGGAATTCGATAATATACAAAATATGCTAAATAAATAAATTTTTTCATCATCCTTGTGTCATGAATGATGTAAATTACCATTGTATTTAACTAAATTTCACTTATTACTATTTTTTCACAATCATCAACACTATTGGAATTCTTTGGAAAAATATTAAAACAATGATTAAAATAATGGGAAACCTTCCTCTCCTCCACAATGACCCCCCCCCCCCCCACTCCTTCCTCTCTTAACTCATATCAAGAATTGTGACTCATCAAAATTCAGCCAAAATATCCTCCTGGTCTACTACCCCACGTCCAGAACCTCTTGGTCTCATAAAAATATCAAAAACTCTCCCTTAAAGAGGATCTACATGAAGATTACTTCAATAGGTAAATTTGACTTTTCATTTCTTTTATTTCAAGTTAAATTATATTATTTTTCATTCCTCATATTCTTTAATCCAAATGTTGTGATGTCTCCAATTCCATACATGTACTAGAATGTTGTGTTGATAAAGTATTAACTCTTCACCATCTCTATTTTTCCATTATTTTATACGTGAAATGAAAACACCTTCTGAGGTGTGTTAATTTATCACATTCAAGGACGACGAGTTTTCAATTTATTTTACAATCATAAATTCTAGTCATGAAACATTTTTAATGGTTGATCCAGACTATAATATATGTATTAAAACTAATATAAGGTTTTTTAATCCTTTTCTAAACATGATAATAATTTATAAATCAAAATTAGTTAGTTGTGATCAAAAACTGAAAATTAACACAAAAATTTGTCATTAAAGATTTATATAATGATTCATATTCACTCCAAATAACCAAATTAATTTTATGAACATGTAATATTATGGTTTTTAACTAATAACATACAACTTCTGTTATGGATAACCAATTGAATTATATATGTTTATCCATACATGAATATAATAAACCGATCATGAAATCTAACGAACAAAACACTGTCAAACAATGAAAATGAATATCTTAAACCATCAAAAGGCTAGGAATGAACCTAATAATGTTAAAATAAATATACCAAATATAGGGTAGGATATGGAATCATTAATTTATGAACCTAAATTTGATTATTTGGGTCATTAAGATCATGTGAGGAACACCTTCGTACTTAAGGTAAGGGTCTTCCACCCGAAACTCTATTTTCATTTGGGTTACTTTTTTTACCTACTTACCTCGATTAAATTATTATTAATTCATATGTACTACTCATAATTTCTGGGTGAATGTTCTATATATCTGTTCTGACCAAAATTCTACGTTCATTTATGTGGATTTATATTCTTCCCTCAATACAAGCCTGATTCAAGGGAACTTCTCAAACTCTTACCTATTTTCAGGGGAACTATATAATATATTTTTAGAACCCGTTATATTTATAAAATAAATAATTTTATTTTGAAAATACGGTCTTACATAAATTCTAGATTTATACTAATACTTTCCCAAAAGAACTCTTCTTTTCAAAGTAAAAGAGTATTTATCTCAAGAATTACTCGATGATTTTATGATAGTATCTTCGTCAGTTTAAACATTGATATTGTTTATTAAGTAATAATGGGATTATTATTTATGATATTATCTAATATATTTAATTTAATGGTTTATAGTAATTTTTTATTTTGTATGTTCTATCTTAAAACCAATCACCAATTTACTCTGATTGCTTAGTGTCTATACTTATTGTTTGGGGAATGTTATTTATATCGCATGGGTGTATGTTTTTTATGTTTATCCCCATTCATATGAGAAATGAATTGGACTTATTATGTGATGGGTGGGTCTATGGATAGCCCTACAATGCATCGGTAGTTCTCATGAGACATCTAGATATGGAATTAGCCAAGACCATGCCCATTTTTAGATATGGTTTTGGCTGAGACCTTAATCATTTTTATATGTCTTGGAAGAGGCCTTGAAATTATACTTAAATATGTCAAACATTTGAATTTGCTTAATTAGGAATCTTGAAAATTCAATTTTCATAAGGTTACTCAACTAATAGAATACCAATGATCATGTTTTATTTCGGACAAAATTACTCATCTCATATTCCTGCTATATTATGTTCACCTTTTTTAAGGCATGTGTTTTAAATTATTCACCATGCCTAATGTCTATGTTATCATCCATTGTATTTCTTACTCTTACTGAGCATTTAACCTCAACCCTTTCTTATGTTTCATTATCTTAGTACATGAAAAAGTTTATTATGAATGACGTACAAGTATAAAATTATAGTTGTGGATGTTCCCAATAAAACTTATATGTGGTATTATATTTCAAGTTGTAATGTTGAACATATGTATATATCTAGATTTCCAAATATACTAAACTATTTTTTCCATTGGGATACAAATTTTTTGTAATCATGCCAATTTAATGTAATAAGGAAGCAGCTCTGGGTAACTAGGGTCATGTATTTACATGAACTATTAGTTTTAATTAATTTTTTTTCTTATAATTGTTATGTGAAACTAATTAGATTATTGATGGAAAACCTATTGTGGTTATAGATTTGGAAAATTGTGAAATTTTCTGGATTTCAGTAAAAACCAATCTGTTAATAATTATAAAGTTTTAGTTTCAAAATTAGGGAATTTCTTTATTCCACTCATTATTTTTCATAAAATGATATAATTAAATGTTTGGTTTACATGAAATGGTATTTTTAATGGTTTTTTTTTTCATTTATGGTTAGTGTGAGTACATTAATACATGTGACGCTTCAGAAAGGGAGAATGTGTTGGGGAACCTAGTTTTGGTCACCTTATGAAGAAGTGGTGGTTCAAATAGAGTGCTCAGAAGTATTGAAATGTCACGTTAAATTCATGGGTGTGTGTGGAAATGTGGTTATGGGTATTCTAAATAACATGGAATTATTTTAGAACTTGATAATTGTTAACATTGTAATTTTTCAAGATTTTGATATAAATTATTTAAATACATTTTAAACTATTTTATATAAATTTGTATAAAAAAATTTCTTACTGTCGCAAGTGGGGAATTCATTTGGGAAATCCTAATAATTTTAGACTCACCCTCGGCCTGGGAACTAGCATGAATTTACATATCTCATCTATCAAGATAATGTTAAAGGCATGGTATATCATTTATTTAGTGAGGTATGTTGATAACATGGGTATAAAATGTGTGGTTGGAGCTTGTATTATTGTTTTCTATTTCATGGGTTGATCTCTATTGGTTCACATAAGATTATGGAGTATCCTTTTATTTTCTAGTTTTTAAATTTTCCATTGTATCTATAGAATTTTTGTTTACTATTGGTATTACCTTTGTTTTTAATCTTTTTAAGTCATCATATAAAGGATTGGATATTTATTATTCTGATTTCAAGATGTTATATTTTTAAAAGTCACTAGAAGAAAAATACCATATACGAAAGGTTTGAAACCATTGGTATAGGCCTCCAAACTGTTGTTATATCCTACACTAACAGTTTGGAGAACTGTTGAATATTAAGCCGTGGGGACAGGTCTATACCAACAGTATTAGAAAAACCATTGGAATAAGTTATATGAAAAATCTATACCAACAGTTCCATAAAACTGTTGGTATATGTATTTCAAAAAAGAATCATTCTGTTGGTTTTGATCCCAGTACCTTTGGTTTATGATTGAATGACCTAACCATTATCCTAACTTTACTTTTGTGAACATAATTTCCTAAATATATATCTTTATTATCATAAATATTTTTAATTTCGGTTAATTTAATGTTATCTATAAGAAGATTCCATAAAAACACAAGTAACTATACCAACGGTACTTAAAACCATCGGTATAGACCTATACCAATGGTTTTGAGAACCGTTGTTATAGATTTTTTGATTTTGGGACCTATACCAACTGTTTTCCCAAAACTGTTTGTATATGTCCCTCCCCCCTATACCAATGGTTTGTCCAAAACCGTTGTTATATGTCCAAATTAGTGACCTATACCAACGGTTTTGGACAAACCGTTGGTATAGGTCCATATAAGTAAACTATACTAATGGTTTTCCCAAAACTGTTGGTATAGATCTTATTTCTAGTATGGAGTGGAAAATAATCACAAAATGTTGTTGAATCCCTTGGAACATCATTGCAACCTTTAGTGTGTTGGGTATTCCATCTATGTCCTAGTATCACCACCGCCTCCTCTAATGCCAATGTGGAGGGGTTGGATATTATAAATGGTACCTATCATTTTTGACCCATCTATCGATTTGAAAAATTGTGTATAAATTATTTGGTCCTTGAGTTTCAAATTCTATAGTATGTATTTTTGTAGGTCAAAAGAGTATAGTATCATAAAAAATAAAATTTATATATTAAAATGATGTATTGAATCTTTTTATATTGATCTTCAGGTTATATATCTATTTGGGTATATAAGTGTTTTAAAAAAAATCTAGGTAGTGTGACCTCATCATAATGGTTTTAGTATATTAGAGATTAATGAATTTCATATACAGTAATGCTTCCCATTAGAACATTATTGATCATTCTAGTTTTAATGGTTTATGAAATTATGCAAAAAATTCATTTTTAAAAATAGTTAAAGTGGATTAATTTTGAAAGGCTTGGCTATAGTATTTTTAAAAATGATAAAATTTTTGAAAATTGTTTCATTTAAGAAATGTATGATTATGATATATGATGATGTGGAAAATTGGAATTGTTAAGTCTTCATTTTTGAATGAGTGAGACTAAAGGGAGTTTTTTAGTTATAGTTAATGGCACATGGAAGGTGTCATAGAATCAATCCAATATTTTCTGTTGAAAATATGGTTTCACCTTAGGCACAAATGTACCAATAGTTGGTCAAAAGTATTTTTCCAAAAATTTCAGTATATGGATATTGGTAATTGGAATGATGGACCTTAGATAGTGGACTTTTCATCTCTTTTCCAAGGGTATAACCTGTCCATCATTCATGGGGACTTCAAATTGGATAAAGACAAATTCTGGTTGAATATGTTGAATCAAGTCATTGATTTAGTTGTGACAAAAGTAGAGTTAGATTTTATATGGGAAAATTATTTGTTGGATGATATTGCACACCAATGGTGTGATTTAGTTTCATAGGATAATGTTTATTAGGTCTTGTAATGTGATGATTTTTCCAAAAAAAATATACAAAATTACATCCTCACAAATTTTATATTGTTATAGATAAATATTTATTTATCCTGAAGTAGTAGAATCTCTTGATGATAGATTATATAACTAAATTTATGAAATTAAACTAGTTTTCCCAATATTTTTATGCAATTGAATCCATTAAGGGATATATTTTTTAGTTTGGGTTACGACCAAATATTCTATAAATGATATTTTTTCATTGTATAATAGACCATAGAGATATGGTCAATATAGAAACTATGATAATTAGGGATATCTCTATGAATGCTGTTACATAGAGCATGTCTATTTCTACAAGAACAGGTGGGAACTTTAAAACTGGGAATTAGAGGAAGACAGATACCTACTCCTAGAGTTGTGGGATATCACAAAATCCAGATATTGGATAATTAAATCATCCTCCTTGACAAAATATTAATTTGGGATTTTTTCAATGTGGTTCTTTCAAGCGTATAAAATATTATTTTATAACTCCACCCAGAACTTTTCACAATTATAATCATATTGGAAATCTATAGTATTATTTTCATAGTTCTCCAATTTTGGATGATAGAGACACATATCATGTCACTTAAATATTATATGATTCAGTATTATAGGGGATGTATCATAAATTTCATCATCAGAATTGGGTTATACTAGGTGATTCTATGAACACCGTGACTCCACATCCTATGCGATATCAAAAAGATAATTTAGAGAAAGCAATAGGGTGTAATAAATAGTATGAAGTTGATAAAGTGATCATGAATGATCAATCGGGTCCTTCATTAGTGATAGGTATGATAATTTTTAAATCTACCCTTATTCAGGCTTGGTTTTATATTATTACTACCCAATCATTTATTTCTTCTTATTTTTTTTATTTTATATTTTTTCATGTTGAGATGTTTTCCTTTGTTTTGAAACATCAAAATCCCCTTAGAGAATGATATTTTATAGAAATTATTTATAAATATTGTTATATAACCATTAATAGAGATGAATTTCATTGGGATTTCCCTATACATAAGATGTATTCATAATACATTATTTTACATATGGATTGGTTGACATCGTTCAACCCCAACATCAATTATTATGCCTGAAAGTTTGGTTTCATAGCTCTTAACAACATCGAGAATATATTTAGATGAGATTCAGATACAATGGAAGGTAGATTAGGAATTTCAAAACTAGTGGTTGGAACTCTCTCATATTATTTTGTATCAATTACTTAAGCATTGTGGGATATTATTGTAAATATTGATTTTCCAACTATTATTGATCAAATTCTAGTTATTTTTCACAACATTTTCTCTGGGTTTCCACCAATAATAGAAGAGGTCTTTATAATTGATATCCAACTATGGATCATTCCTATAACACACTAAAATTTAAGAAGTATTTTTTAAAAATAAATTTATTTTATTTTATATTACCTTACATGAAAAATCAAAATTATTTTGTGCTACATGCAACACCTTGTTTCAACGAACCATGAAAAAATATTTATATTATTATTTAAACAATAACATAATTAATTATTAATTAAACATGTTTTTATGAAAAAAATAATCAATTTCTAAATAATAAATATAATGGTTTTATATAAATAAAACAAACTCATAAATATTACTAAATTTTCATTAAAGTCTAAATATGTTTTGAAAATAATATTTTATCAAATAATATTTTTTAAATAATAATAAAATAATTTTCTGAAACCACAATAAAAGAATATTATAAAGAAAAATTAATTTTTGAATTAATCATATCAATATTTTCTAAGGGATATTTTTTGGTATTTTTTTTGAAAAGGGTATTTTTTTAGATAAGTAGTGAAAAGTCCTTTTTTTATTGAAAACATACATTTCATTCATAGAATTTATAAGGTTAATTTTTTATTAAAATGGATTTAAAGTAAAAAAAATTTAAATTATATATCAATTAATAAAATCTATGTCATCGGAATCATTTTCAAATTTAATTTTTATATCAAAAATTGTTAATCTGTTGACCATTTTCTCTTTGCAAAACAACTTTGTCGTCACATCTGTGGGATTCAATTTAAATTAATTTTTTCTCATTATATTAATATAAATTGAAAAAATGGATTCCATATTATGAATAATCATAATTCATTTTATCTAATATATTCATATTAATTTTTACCATAATTAACAGTAAAATAGTATACATTATTTACTATGGTTAAGGTAAAATGGGTTTACTGAGTGTTAATCTAAAATGATATGGATTCCAAAATGACCCCAAACATGAAAAAAAATCTTATAGATTGAAATATTTTAACTATATAATATATAATTATCCATAATGGTTAATTTAGTATCCTTTTTTATGTGAAATACTTCATAAAACTATTTTATTACCAAAAATTACAAGTGTGTCACTCACCTCACTCATAAAAGTTAACCCCTTATCTTTTCCTCTAAACACTTACAAAACCATATTTTCATCTAATAACCTCATATATATATATATATATAATCCACATATCTATCTTCTCATACTTTGGGACTTATTTTGGTGATAATTCAAACCTAAGAAGGAATTTAGTGAAAACCTATGGAGGTTACCTGAAGAATATATAATGTTCTTTAATGAGAATTTTTATTTTATTTCATTCTACAACCCATTAAATTTCTTATTAAAACATTAGAATATAATATAATTATTATATTTAATATACTAATTTGTTATTATGTTATGTTAATAACCTTAATCCTTCTCATCTTCCATCAAATGGGTTAAAAAATCTTCATTCATGTGTATGGGGGACATCTTCCTCGCTAATTGATGTTATTTGTTTCATATAAAAATATTTCATGGATAAATATAATGATTAATTTATTTTTTATATATGATATTTATTATATTATAGGAATAATTTTATCACATATTTCTTCTTACTTTCCATTCTGTTAGAATGCGAAAATCTTGTTCGTCACTATAGTGTACAACTTCCTTGTGAAGCAATGATATTCGTTCTCCACATGCACCTTACATGGATGGTAATAAATACTTTTTAAAAAATGGTCTATATAATAAATAAATAATATTATATAATATTAATATATTTTTTACTTTTATTTTATTTGATTTTTCAATAGGATGGAAACAACATTCATGCATATGTACGGCATACCCTCTCCATGAACATTGTATTTCATTTTTTATCTATAACTTTAATTGATTAATATAAGTATATATATAATGAATATATATTATATTTATATCATATCTAATATTTTCATGATGATGGAAACAAGATCAATGTAAGAATACTAAAAATACCAAATGAAAAAATAAATGAACCATAAAGTATTTATTTGATGAAACATGAAATTAACCTAGAATTAGTAATAAAGTAGTAATAAAAGTTCATAATTAAATAATATTTGGTATGATAAATATATTTTTTGTTATATAATAGATGCATAAAAACATATATTTAATCTAAAGGATGTTTGAACATATATAAATGAAGTCGTGGAATATGGTAAGGGATTCCTAGTCTCATATTTCTTTATTAGAGGCTTATGCTATATTCACCACTTGTTTATTTTGTATGGTGTAAATATTTTCCATTTTATGGCTATATCATTATTTTACTTCATTTTTGAAAGATTAAATTTTCATTTGTTTTTATTCTATATTGTTTCTTATGATTCAAGATATTATAAAATTCGTAAGAAATTTTATCACAATTTTTCTTCTTTGGGACAAACAATATGTTACACATCAGTACTCTTTTATAATGTTAATATATACTCCCTTAGAAATTTAATATCGTGGATTTATTTTTAATAATTATATTACATGTTTTATTTAATATTATTGTTTCTTCACTCTTAAAATTCGCCATTAGCAATGTGGTAATGGTTTTATGACAGAATGTCATCGTTTATCTTGATTATATATGATTGTGATAAAAAATTTGAAATATTATCATATAACTATCAATAAAATCATTAATATTTTTATTATATGGTTATACATTGAGAATAAATTATTTCCCTTCATTTTACTATATTTATGTTCTCAGTATTCATAAATAATGTTTTTTATGTAAACCAAAAAAAATTTCTCTATTCAGTGGAAATCCATGTTTTATCCATATCCATATTTCCTATAAATGTTTTAAAAAATGTTTTATTATTACCCAAAGTATTTATTAAATACATTTTCTAATTTCTTAATTATTTAAAAGATTTTTAAAATGAATCTTCATGTTATTTCCAAAATAAGACTCCTTTATCTTTTTCTAATAAATTGAAATATGTTTTTATTTTTAGTATGTAAAAAAATTTCCCACTATTATAACCACTAAATTTTTTAAATATTAATTTATAAGTGTCAAATGTTATTTTAAAATAAATTTATTTTGAAAGATTTTATGTTTTAGAAAAAACTCAAGTGGAATGGTTCTTTTCCTCAAAAAATATTTTTAAATGATTTTAAATGATTATTTTGTATGTTTCCTTGTTTATTTTCAAGAATAATTATTTTAAAAATGGTTTATGATTTAAAATGATTATTAGAAATTAGAATGGATAATTTCCTCATGAAAATTTTTAAATTATTTTTAAGGATTTATTTATATTATTCCAAGGATATTTTCAATGAAAATAATTTGGAAATTTATTATATTTTAAAAAGTGTTTTCCCAAAGTGGAAAAGCTATTTTACTCAAGAAATTTTTTAAGATATATTCAAAAAACATTTTCCACATAAGATGACATCTTTGGATGTAACTTATATTTTATTGTGGATATGGTCCAAAGAAACCATTATTAGTTTTTATTTTAATTTTATATGATTATGATGAAAATATGTATATGATACCTTTTTCAACTCCATGATTTATACCGTAGTAAAATTCATATGAAACACATTTATTTTTTTATTAGTTATTCTTTGATATAAATATGAAATTATTATGAAACTTGTTTCTTTTCTATAATTTGTGGTATGATGAAATCATTATGAAACCCATTTCACTTCATTGGTTCTAATTTGATGAAATATTTATGATCTTTTGGAACAACACTACATGATTTTCATTATGTTATGGATTTGAAATATATCTCTCTGTAATTCATTGGTTAATGATTGATATATATTGAGATAAACCAGAATTTAATGTTGAGTGAATCATGTTCAGTAAGGTAAGTTTCCCACTACTATTTTTTTGGGAGTGAACATTAACTACTAATGTAGTTTGGGGAGTGAATCCATTCCAATAAGAGATTTTTTTAAATTAACCTTTACGAATAAGATAATTATATTCTATATTTATGTGTATTCCACAAATCTATGTCTTATACCAATTTAATGCTCTCATGGCAAATATTATTTGATTTCATTATGATTCATATATTATGGACATCCCTGATTTATATCATGACTCATGTTTATGATCTATTATATGCATTATATTGTTTTCAAATATTATTTTCATGTTTCCATACCCTTATGATCTTAATATAATGATATCTCCATTCTTTACCCTAAATGAGAATATGAGATCACCCATTCTTATAATTTCATTCCCAAGGATGTAAAGAAATGTTTTAAGTGTGGTTTTCTATAAATCGTACTTTGTGGTAATATCCTTATGGGAGATGATAAAGATCATTCATAAAATAATAATATGGTAATCCATGTTTCCGGAGGCACTATACCTTTATGATCCTTGTGGTTTCATTTATATAATGTAATTAATATTCATATAAAAAGATGTAATATTTATGAATGAGAAGTTTGGGTCATTACATTTGGTATCAGTGCATAGGTTTAGTTAAACTTTGGAAACTAGGATGATAAAAAATTATGAGATACCAAGTCATATTTATAAGCATATTTCTAAGGATATGTCTAAGGATAAGTCAAAGGATGATTCAATGTATAGGAAAATGAACTTTAATTTTGGTAATGGATATATTGAGTCGTTTATAAGAAATTATATCATTTCCTAGATATTACAAGAGGATGTGGCTCTGACATATAGGTTACTAAGAGTAATAACTCCAAAAATAGAATATTTATCTAGACTCAATCATTACTTGGTGCATGGAAAAGGTCCTTACTGTACACCTGGTTTGACACTCCTGGGAGACATGCTTTAGGAATTCAAAAAATCATTATCAACCATAATGGAGTATTTGAATAATAACTTAGGTTATTACTTAGGTGTCACAGATATAATATAAGGTTTCATGAATTAGAAATTCTATATGTGATCTTTCTTGATTATTTGGATTCCCTCTTTGATTATTTTCTCTCAAGCTATGATTTTTGGATTTTTTCAATGGTAGGAACTAAAAGGAACTATGTAAATGTTGAATGTGATATAAAATGTATTATGAGAAAAAAATGGGGTGACTACTAGAGTG
Organism: Viscum album; assembly: GCA_963277665.1. Lineage (NCBI taxonomy): Eukaryota > Viridiplantae > Streptophyta > Magnoliopsida > Santalales > Viscaceae > Viscum > Viscum album. The sequence continues at coordinate 1,937,673,023 of OY728165.1, forward strand.
AAGTATATTGTGATTATTCCTAATTAGTCATCATGATATAAGATTAACAATAAGAAACATAATTAACTCTCAAACTCACCAATAAAGAAAATGATAGAGTTAATTGAGAGTTTGGGTAGTGGAGACCATATAGGAAAGAATATTTGGTTTCTTATATATTGATAATTTGTGAAGAAACACACTAGGTAAATACTCAATGGAACTAGAGGATGTTTTATATGTACAGAATAAGGGAATAGATTAAGAGACTCTTGAGGAAAAATGAAAAGTTCAGTTAATATGATGGATGGGAGTATTGGTGTCCCTCTAATATTATTTATGCATGAATGTTTTAATTATATAAATAATTTAAATTAATATATTCTATACCCTATGGGGAATGATAGTGAAGAGAATAAGCAAGGTGGTATGAGTGATGGTTATACTGCGGATGATTAAAGGTCATAAATGACATATGAAAGGTATGGTATGTTCCAAGAGTATTGATTATGTTTAATTTGGGAAACACGACTAAATTAAGGTTAATTAATTTTATGACATGATTCATATATAATTTTTTAGTATAGTGAGAGTAACGAATATGATGATGAATCCTTATTAATTTTTTAAGAATGAAGTGGAATGTTTGATGAGTCTATGTATTGGAATTTCGTAATTATGAAGTTATTAATGATTATTATATATAATTTTTTTGTTACGGATTTGAAATAATATATAATATGGTACTAATAAAAAGGAAACATGATTTAATAGTAATGTGATATTTTATTGAAAACACATGATTAATGGAAGATACAACTTAATATGTTTTTGATGTTGAGATAATGATGTTTGGATAAGTATATAATGGATATGAATAAATTAAATTAGACAGTATGGATGGCCTTGGAACTTATTAATAATTTTTCGATAATGTTGTTTTTATTATCATTGATATAGATTTCAACATTATTGGATTAATGGAATATATGGGATAATGTGTGGTTTCACTCAAGGAATGAGGAAATAAGTATTTTTTTCATTATGTTTTTATGGTAATTCAAGATATTACCCTATTTATGAGAATATAAGATAAATTTATTCACATATTTGGAATTTCAAATTAAGATCAAATTCATATTTTTTGGGGGATTAATGATGAGTTTATTTTGAAAATTTATCGACCTTATTTCTTATTTGTTTTTCTAATTTTGTCCAGACATGGAGGAGCATTATGATTAACTATTCATGGAATGTATTACATTGAACATTAGATGATATTGGATAACATGTGGTTCTAATTCTATTTTTGATAATAATTAGATAAATAAGTAATTACATTCAATTATTTTACGGTTCCTATGATCTACTAGTGCTTGAAGAATAATTTTTTTTTCTATATTTCATAAAGTAAGATATGTGTTGGAAATTTTTCTAATGATAACCGAAGGATGAGATTATTCTTATTAAATGGATTGAAATCAAGTAAGTATATCATCTCATGAAAATTTTTTAGAAATAAAAAAAGGATCTTGAAATAAAATGTTATAAATTTAACTTCATTTTATAGGAATGAATGGTCTTTTCACTTATCATAGATTTATGACTTTTTGGTCATAGGATTTCTCCTAACCACATTCTCTATCACTCACCATCAGTATTTGGGTGTTAGTTTTATCTTCTATGTTAATGTATTCACATCCTAAAAAATTTCTTCTATATGGAATCCAAGTTATTCAATATTTTAGATAACATTCATACATCCATCAATCTAATTTAAATAGGAATTTTTATTCAGCCTTTTTACAATGTGGGTTTCCTATAAATGGATTTTATAATATTAAACCATTTATTACCAATTTCATGTTCAAATTGTGAGGTTAGAATTTATTTATGTAGGTTTGAATTTAACTTGAAGATATTTAATAAAAAAAATTAGGAAATTTAATTTATTCAATATCATTAATTACATGAAACATCGAGACTAGCTTATGTTACAAACAACACCGAGTTTTAATGAATCCGGAAAAAAATTATATTATTATTTAAACAATTTTGTTAATAATTATCAACTAAAAATTTAGGAATGAATAAGAATATATAAATTTTAAATAATAATTATAATGGTTTTTTTATAATGAAACCATAAAGTTAAAAAACAATTAAATTTTTATAGTGTCATTATATGCTTTTAAAATACTTTATTCTAAGAGTTTTGGAGGCGGCCTATCCCTTTACTCTCTCATGTTAGGATTTTTTTCAGTGGAATTATTGAGGGGGGAGGCATGAGGCCTCTGGAATGTCTCCCCTTCTTGCATTCCTTTTTTCTACCCTTCTCGCTTTCTCCCCCCTCGATGGTCTCTTTTTGGTGTTCACTTTCTTGGTAGGGGTTTCATAGTCTGGATCGGTGATCGAGCATCATCACACTTTTCTATGGAGTTATTTCCCCTTAAATCTCTCCTCTATCTTCCGGTTATTCTATCGGCCTCCTTTTCGGTATGCTTCGGTGGTGTCTAGAGGCATTGGGAAGAGATTATTGTTCAATTAGTGGTGATTCAATAGGAGTTAATTTCATCGTTTTGATACCAGATGTGGTGGTTCTCATCGAAGGCTTGATGTTTCAAATTTTGGTTGAAGTTTGTGCCTTTCAGCTGGTGGTGGCTTCAATGATTTGGGTTGGTGGCCATGGAGAAGATGATTTGCTATCGAGGCCATGTCTGAATCATTTCTCTGGCTCTATGTGCCTTCAATGATCTCTATGTCAGACTATTGTGATGGTTTTAAGGAGTCTACGAGATGTGTGCTTTTTCGGTCATACTGTTCCTGGAGTTTAGTCAATGCCTTCATCTGAGCTCGATGGTCTTTGTTGATCTTTGAATTGGAGTTCTGGTGTGGCTGTTTGAAGGATTATCTATCAGTGTTTCTAGTATTTAATTTGGATGTGGTTTTTTTTTGTATTTGTGTCATTTTGGAATGATTTTGTTTCTTAGTTGGTAATGGTTCCATTTCTAGTTGGGTTCTGTAAGATTTAATGCATTTGATGTTCTTCTAGACTCTATTGTCTCGTGTTTTTACCATGGTGTTGATGAAAGGAAATGATTTAAGTGGGGATTTTAAAAGTTTTTCTGATATGTTGAATTGATCTCTGTTTTTGTTTATTTTTTCTCCTATCACCAGTAATGGCAGTTATGGCTGGCAATGAGGATGACGATAGTTCGACAAGCTCATGACTGATTACAGGCGATAAGACCGGTTATCTTGGGTGGCTCATTGATCAAGGCATCCCCATGTTGGGTGTCCCTTTTTTGAATTTCAAATTTGGTATTAATCTTTTATTTTGGTTCAGGCATGTATTTTGGTTAAAGATTACCCTCAAAGGGGTGCTTTTGAATATAAAAAAAATTCAATTTTCAGAATGAAAAAAACATTATTAAGAAAAACTACTTTTTTATTGTGAAAAATAATAAAATTTAATTTTTGAAACTTTTATATATAGAATTTGATAAAAATAACTTCATTTTTATCATAATGTAAAAATTATATTAGATTGAATTTTTGAGATTTTTCTGAAATGGTTAATTTTTTGATGAATCGTGAATTATACTCGTTTTTATAGAAAATTTCATTTTCATTTAAATAATTTTTAAGGTTCATTTTTGTTTAAAAATATTGCTAATGGTAAAATAACATAACTAATATATCCAACAATCCAATTTAATTCATTTTAATCATTTTCATATTTAATGTTTATATAAATACTTTTTAAAAATTGAAAATTTTCCCTCTAGAAAACTACATTACCATTACGTCGACATGTTTAATGTTAAATTAAACTTTAAAAATTATATCAATGGAATTTGAAAAAATGGATTCCATGTTTTTAAAAATAAAAATTTATATTATCTAGTGTGGTAAATTTTATTTTTTCCCATAATTATTAGCAATAATAGTAAAAAATATTTATTGCAGTTAAGGTAAGAATGTGTTTACAAGAGGTTAAAATAAAACTATGTCGGTTAAAAAAGAAAAAAACATGACCAAAAACAATTTAAAAGAAATATGTAGACACTAGAATGTATAATTCTCAGTAATGTATTATTTTTTAATAATTTTCTTTTGTGGAAAACATGGGTATTCCTTTTTCTTACAAAAAAATTACAATTGTTCCACTCACCTCACTATTAAAAGGCCACCCCTTCTGCTATACTCTTTACACATCCAAAGCCCATTGTTTCTGCAAATACATTTTAAAATTAATTAATTAAATAAATCACTTCATCCTACAAGCCTCATTTTGGTCTAAAATACAACCTATTAAGGGTTTTATTGTAAACCTAAGGAGGTTACCAAAAGATGGTGTAATTCTCTTCAATGAGTGTTTTTTTATTTCATCCACCACATCCTTCAAATTATTATTAATATATGATGATATAAATACCTCAGTATTTTTTATATACTTATATGTTATTGTTTTAATATAATAACCTATATCCTTCTCATCTATCATCAAAAGGGTTACGAAATCATGATTTTTGTGAACGACAGACTACCGCATCACGAACTGATGTTATTCGTTTTCCAACACCACATCTCATGACTATATATAATGATGGATTTATTATTTATATATTATATTTATGATATTACTATAACTATGTAATCATGATTTCATAATTTCTGTATTAATTTTTATTTTGTGAGAATATGATGATGTCATCTGTATTTTTTACATACTACCTTCTCGCAAATCTATGTGATTCATTCTTCACATTCACTGCACATAGAAAGAAATAAATAAGTTTAAATAAAAAATTTAGTATATATGAAATAGAAATTATATAGAGATTTAATATATCATTTATAAATATTTCATTTTATCAATTAAGGAAAAGGAAACAATGTTCATGTGTACGTATAGCCTACAATCACTCCAAACAATGTATTTCAGTTTCTATCTCAAACTTTTATGGATTATTATAAATACATATAAAATGAATATATATTATATTTATATCATATTTAATATTATTAATTTTATGGATTCATGATTAAAATAAGAGGATAGAAACTACAAAATAAAAACATACATGAAAAATAATGTTTTTATTACCTGAAACATGACTTTTACATGGAATTGAAAATAAACAAGTAGTAAAAGGTCATATGTAAATCCTATGTTCTATGATATATATGTATATATATATATGTGTACATTTCTATAATATTAGTTTTATAAACTTATATTTTTTATACATGAGGTTAAATGTGAAGAAAGTAAGTCAATACTCATTGTAAGGTATTTATAGTCACTATTTTATTTAGATGGAACTTATAACATATTCACCACTCATATATATTATGTTGTGTATATAATACACATTGAAATATTATATCATGAATATATTTATTTTAATGATATTTATAGATTTATTTTATTCCATTATTTAATGTGGATTAAAATTCAAGTGATTACCCTAGCGGTATGGGGATTTTGTCTTAATTTATCTTTATTGGTACATAGGTACTGTTATGAACCTATATTCTTTTATGAGGTGTATATACTGCCTTTTTTCATTTAATATTTTGAATTTATTTATTATCATTATATTATATATTTTATTTAGTTTTATTAATTCACAAGGATTATGATTCATTTTTAACGATGTGGTAATGGTTTCACATACAATCTCATCATTTTTAAGAATTATTTATGCTAATTCATCCAATAATAAAATATTAATATTTTTCTATCATGAAAATAATGAATTTTTTATCCTATGGCTATGTAATGAAAATACATGTTTTCCCTTCATTTTCATCTATTTATGTTCTCATTACACTCAACTAAAGTTTTAAGGTAAACTGGCATTACTTATCTCTTCAGTTGAAAAAAAACTCTTCCTTATGTATCTATGTTTTCAGAAAATTATTTTCAAACATTTTATGACACTCCACAAAGGATTAATAAAATAATTTTTACCCATTTTTTAACTTTTAGAAAATTTATTTAAAAGGAATTTTTATGTTGTTTTAAAAATAAGCCATGTTTGGTTTTTACTGAAAATGTGAGAGGAATAATTTATTATCCTTTATGGTCATTCCCACTATCATGAATATCGATATTTTAAAAATTCCATTATAGGATTAAAAGGTTATTTTAAAAGACAAAAATTTATAAATATTTTATATTTAAAAAATATTTTTTTAAAGTGGAAGACTTATTTTTATCAAGAAATATTTTAAATGATTTTTAAAGAATCCTATATATGTTTCCAGGTTTATTTTAAAAGATATTTATTTTGAAAATATTTTAGTTTTTACAATTTTTTTTAAATTAAAATGTATATTTTCCTCATTAAATGTTTTAAAAAAATTTAAATCATCCTTTAATTTTTTCAGAAGTTATTTTTAGAGAACAATGTTTTTCAAATTTTTTATACTATAAAAATTATTTTTCAATGTCGAATGGTTATTTTTCATAAAAAATGTTTTAAAATATCATTAAATATTATTTAATATATTTCCATTGTTATTTTCAAAGAAAATGTTATTTAAAAAATATGTTTTATAAAGTGTTTTTAATAGTGGAAAGGATATTTTCCTTATAAATTTTTTTAAATTATTCTTAAATATTCCATTGTTTGTTTCCGAGGATATTTTCAAATAAAAGGATTAGAAATTTTTTTTGAGATTTAAAATTTTATTTTGAATTTGGAAAAGAAATTTTCCTCGATAAATATTCTAAGTGATCTTTCAAAATCATTTTCCATCTAAGATGACATACTTTAAAGTAAATTATTATTTACCAGGGATATGATCCAACAAAAAAATTCTTATTCATTCTTTGAATAGATTATATTTTTTATGACAATATGTTTATGAAACCTCTTTATCTTATACATGTTATACCATGATAAAATACTTGTGGAACCCACTTATTCTTACATGTGTTATGATTTGATAAAATTATAAATTATTATAAAACCTATTTCTCTTACACTGGTTATGTTATGATGGAATTTTCATGAAATCCATCTCATTTCATGGGTTCTGGTATGATGATTATTTTATGATAATTTGGAACACATATGTATGTTTCTCAATATTTAATGGGTCAGAATTATATCTCCCTCTAATTAATTTTGTAAAGGTTGATATCTCTTGAGATTAGAAGTACTAGAATGGATAGTGAACCATATTCAGTAAGGGACTTTGTCCACTAAGATAGTCTTGGGAGTGAACTAATTATAATATCATAATTTTGGAAATGATGCTAAAGAAATGATATTCTATGGTTATTTTTATACCAAAAAATATTTTTCTTATCACAATGTTATGTTTTCATGGTTCATGTTCTTTGATTCCATTATGATTCTTGTCTTATTAACTACCATGATATATTCCATGCCTCGTGTTTATGATCAATTATATGAAGGTTATATTCTTATAATGTTATTCTATTATTCTCATACAATTATTCTCATGTTATGTTGATATATTTTTTATTCACCCTTATTGAGCATATGAGATTAACCTTTCTTATGTTTCTTTTCCCTGGGTTATGAAGAAAGTTAATAAATATGGTATTTCTAGGAGTTTTACTATATGGGAAGACATGTATGGACGATGATAATGATATATCATGAAATAATAAGATTTTGTTCCTAGTTTTCAAAGTAACTAATCATATATGATCTTTAGGATCGTGTTTGTGTAACGTAAAGAATAATATTCTAGAATGATGTAATATATACGTATGAGAATTTTGGTTTATTTCATGTCTGATATCACTTCCTTCTTATTTTATGGAACCACCAAAATAAGGAGAAATGAAAGTTAACTTGGAAGTGTTGAAAATTAAAGGGATTATTCAACTGAGTACGTCTCTATGGGAAGCACCAATCATTTTTTTGGAGAATGTGGGTGTAACCCTTATACTTTACATGTATTATCATAAGATTAACTGTATTACGAAAAATATTTGTTATCTACTTCCTTGAATCGATGATCTCTTTGATCGATTAAGTGTAGCCCATGGTCCTTCAAAATTGAATTACATTTGGGATATCACAACCTCTATGTTTGGAAGGAAGATATTCAAATATAAAAAAATGACTCATTGCGATGGATTAATGGCAATGAGAATTTTGACCCATCACAAATAGTCCATAAAAAAGGTGTTTACGATGGTCCTTGCAAATATCATTGGTATGCCATGCGGGTGTTAGCGCAAAAAGGTTATTTGTGATGGGGGCTAAACCCCCGTCGAAAATAATCTTCATGGGTTTTTGTTATTTGCGACCACGGAGGATCCCCATCGCAAATAACATGGCGATAGGATATTATTTGTGATGGGTCCCATCACAAATGCTATCTTTTATTGGAACCATAATTAATAACTGATGAACTATTTTTGATGGGTCCCATCGCAAATAATGTGTCAGCAAGATAGTATTTGTTATGGGTCTCGTTGCAAATAATACTATTTCCAACAAGATTCCCATTGCAAAAACCCCCATTGAAAATGATCAGACCAATATATACCCTCATCCAATTTTTTCTCATTTTACAATTCTCTCAAGTCCTCTATCTTTCTCTACTGTCGTATTTCTCAATTCTGTTTTTTCAAACTTTTATATTTTACATCACAGGAATTTTCTGGACTTGCATTAAACAAAATATTTTGTTTTAAGGTATTTATTTGTTGCTTTTATTTTCTAGGTAATTCATTTAAATTTTGATCAGTAATAATTCATATTAATTAGCGACAATTAAATTAAATTATAATTATATAATTTATTTTGCATTATTTATTTTTTAAAAAAAAATTTGATTTATTAAGATTTATTGTTTTTATTTAAAAGTAAATACTATTATTTTGTAATAATTTGGTTTAATTTTCATTAATTATTAATAAATACATGTAATTAGAGTTATGTTGTGTCAATTAGTAGTAATTAGTATAAATTTGTAAAAAAAATTTATAAATTTTTTTAATTTAGTGTTATTTAGTATTATTTAATAATAATTAATAAAAAATAGTAATAAATTTTAATAAATTGTAATAAATTGTAATAATTATCGGTTATTACACGTAATTATTATTAATTAGTAATAAATTATAATAAATAGTAATAAATAGTTTATATAGTAATAATTGGAAACAAATAATAGTAATTAGTCATAATTAGTAATAATTATTAATAAATATTAATAATTAGTGAAAATAACTAATAATTAGTAAATATTAGTGATAAATAGAATTAAATAATCCTAAATAGTAATCATTAGTAATAAATAGTAATAAATAGTAATAATTTGTAGTAATTAAGAAAAATTAGGAATAATTAGTAATAAATAGAAATAAATAGCTGTAATTGGTAATAAATAGCTGTAATTAGTTAAAAAAATAGCGATAATTAGTAATACTTATGGAAAATTAGTGAAAATTAGTGAAAATTAGTGACAATTAGTGGTAATTAGTGATAATTTCAAATAATTAGTGAAAAATTAAGGATAATTGGTGCTAATTATGGATAAGTAGTTCTAATTATTGTTAATTTGGGCCAATTAGGGATAACTAGTGATAATTGGTGGCAAATAGTGGAAATTAGTAATAAGTAGTAGAAATTAGTAAGAAATAGTGGTACTTTGTAATGAATAGTGGTAAGTAGTAATAAATATTGGTAATTAGTAAGAATAAAGAATAATTTGTAATAATTAATAATAATTATGAATAATTAGAAACAAATAGTAATAAATTGGAATAAGTACGAATAAATAGCGGTAATTTGGTTTAAGTAGTAATAAATAGTGATAATTAGTAATAATTAATAACAATTAGAAATAATTATTAAAAATTAGTAATAATTAGTATTAATGAAAAGTAATTAGTATTAATTTTTAATAATTAGTTCTAATAAGTAATGAATAGTAATAATTATAAATAATTATTAAAAACTAGTAATAATTAGTAACAAATAGAAATAAATAGTAATAGTTAGTAATAGTTAGTAATAAATAGAAATAAATTGTAATAAATAATAGTAATTAGTAATAATTACAATAATTAGTAATAATTAACAATAATTAGTAATAATTAGTAATAAATAGTAATAATTTGTAATAATTTTTAATAATTAGCAATAAATAATAGAAATAGTAATAAAATGTATTAAATTGTATTAATTATTAGTAATTAGTGGTAATTACTGCTAAATAGTAATAATTAGTAGTAAATTGTAAAAAACAGTAATAAATTTTAATGAATAATACTGAATTGTAATAAATAACAATAAATTGTAATAATTAATAATAATTAGTAATAATTTTTAATAATTAGTAATAAGGGGTAATAATGAGAAATTATTAGTAAAAATTAATTATGATTATTAATAATAAGTTATAATTTGTAATAATTAGTACTAATTAGTATTAAATAGTATTAATTAGTAATAATTATTAATAATTATTATTAAATGGTATTAATTAATAATAATTTGTTATAATTTGTAATAATTTTTAATAATTAATAATATTTAGCGATGAATAGTAAAAATAGCAATAACTAGTAATAATTTGTAACGATTAGTAATAATAAGAAATAAATAGTAATAATTACTAAAAAATCGTAATAAATAGTAATAATTAGAAATAAATTGTAACAAATTGTAATAATTAGTAATAAAAAGTAACAAATACTAATAAATAGTAATATTTATTAATAATTAGTACTAATTAGTAATAATTAGTAATAATTAGTTGTAATTAGGAATAAATAGTAGAAGTTCGGATTAAATAGTGTTAACCACTATTAATTTGGAATAACTACTAATAATTAGAAATACGTAAGAATAATTTACAAAAAATCTATTTTTTAGATTGTTCTTTTCTTATATCAAAATAATCATAGAAAAATAATCATTTTAGATTTTTTTTGTAAAATAAAGAATAAGGAAGTTGAAAAATTTATTTATTAGATGATCACGCTTAGACAAATCATCACAGAAATCCAAATTGTTTTTGTATCATTCATGTATATATTAAAGGGTGATAAAATATTCTTATCATTTACAACATCAAAACTGCAATTTGATTAAGAATAGACAATAAATTTTTTTATGTAAGAAATGTTATCTGAGGATGTTTGACACATTTAACAATGCTGGGGTTCGTCAATTGAATTTTGGTTTTTGAATAGATTATGATTTTTAGTATCAACATGGTGAACATAGTTCCAGTGAGGATACTAATAAATTGGTTACAAATATAGCACGATTTTAAAATTTAGTACATGATGTGGTAGGTCAATCATTTCAAAAAACTGAAACTTAGGATGATATTGTTTTAACTCCTCAGTTGGAACTATCTCAGTTTTATATGTTGTTGAGGTTCGCTGAGCATGAATTATATCCTAGTTGTAAAATAAGAAAATTTGAAGCAGTTTCAAAATTTATGGCTATTATATTAGATAATGGAATATCAAATATTTGTTTTGAACAGATATTATCTTTAGTAACAACACAATTTCCCAAAGAAATGTGTTTCCTACAACATTCTATAAGAGAAAATGGATATTTCATAAATTAGATATTAATTATTTGAAGATTCATTCATGTTCAAGTGATTGCATCTTATATTATGGTGAAAATGAGTCATTATATAGTTATACTCTATGTGGAAAATAGAGATATAAACAGGCTCAACAAGGGAATTCTAGATTGATTCGTATAAAAATGTTGAGATATTTTTTTCTTACACCAGATTGTAGTGTTTATTTATGTCTCAAAACACAATGTCACTTATTTAATCAAACAAAACCAACATTTCCACCAATAAATGCATAAATCATTCCTCTAATGGTGATTCAAAGAAAACGTTTGACCATCTACATCTGTCTTTTGCTTCAATAGCCTAAAACATGTGATTGGGTCTTTCTACTAATGGTTTTTGTCCATTTGGTTCTTACAGTAGTCATAATTCTTATTGTTATGTATTTATAACTCCGTAAAATTTACCTCCTTGGATGTTGATGAAGGCTTAAAATATATTTTTGGCCTTATTAATTCAAGGTCATTATAAAAGTAATATTTATGGTTATTTGAATCCATTTACTAAAGAGTTAAATTTACTAGGGTGTAGAGGGGTCAGTACATTTTATGTTTCTGTGAACAAGTTCTAATATCATTTTTGTACTGTATAAGAAAGAACAAAGAGTTTATGTCCTTCAATGAAATAAAACATTATTTTTTTGAATTTCATAGAATATTTCTTCTGACCAATCATCCTTTACGGAGGAAAAGATATCATTTTAGAAAAGGCAAAAATTAAAGACATGAACCTTCAATAATGATCCTAGGTATGAAGTTAAAATCATGTGTCTCTTCATTATCACCTATTATATTTCGACCAAATATAAACCAATTGAAAACAGATGTCTTTTGAAAAGAATACAATTGGATAAAACGGAGCATTTTTTAGGGATCTTCCATATTAGTCTGATTTTTTCGTTCATCACATATTAGATATCATTCAAATTAAGAAGAACTATTTTGATAATATATTTTATCTAGATTTAGATGAACCAGGTAAGACTAAAGATAATGTAATCTCATGATTATATATTTCTCAAATTTTTTGGTGGACAGAACATGAAATGTCTAAAATTGTAAGATCAAAAAAGGAAATGAATCCAAAACAAGTTTATAAAATTTCCAAAGAAAATAATTTATTATTTTTTCAGTAGATTTCAGATTTGAGACTTCCAGAGGGTTATGTTACCAACTTGGTTATATGTTTCAGAAATGGTCATATTACTGGATTAAAAAGTCATGGCTATAATGTTATAATGGAAAGACTTATACTGATTGGATTAATAGTTTTGTTTAATTATATGATTTGGGATTTACTAACAGACATATCATATTTTTCTAAGTCATTTGTATAGTGAAAATAGACTATGTTTCACTAATTAGACTATAATAATATTTTATTATAATTTTATGTAATCTGGAAAAAATATTCCCACCAGATTTAATTAACTCAATAAAACGTTTGATATTACATTCATTGCATGAAAGAAAATGTGGAGGTCCAGTATAGTTCTGATAGATGTACTCATTTGATATCTCACTACAAAAAACATCAAGTTATCGTCGGTTTTATAGAAGGGGTTCTACACAACCCTCTCTAGATTCATTTTAGAGGGGGTTCTGCACAACCCCTTCTAGTAATCAAATTTCTAGGGGGTTCAAATCTGCTTCTAAAATTTTTAGCATTATTTTTTAAATATTTGGTTTGATTTTAGAGGAAGTTATATCAAAACCACTGATAATTTAATAATTAGTGGCGTTATATATTCTGTTGAATTTCAGAGGAGTTATATATATAGATTTCATTTATATATATATATATTTGATTTTTTTAAAAGTAAATTGTGGGGGTTTGCAACCTTTTCTAATATAATATATTATAGGGGGTCATGAACTTCCACTAATATGTTATATTAGAGTTGGTTTTGACCCCTTCTAATTTAAAAAATTATTGGGTGGTTTGAACCCCTTCTAATTTATGAAATTAGATGGGGTTTTGAACCCTATAAAATTCATGATATTAGAGTGGTCCTTGAACCCAATCTAATTTATGAAATTATAGTTGTTTTGAACCCCCTCTAGTTGATGACATTAAGTGGGTTTTGAACTCCCTTTAATTGATGACACTTAAGGGGGGGTGGGGGTTTAACCCCATCAAATTCATGACATTAAAGGGGGTTTAGAATCCCCTTGAAATTTATGAAATTATAGGGTGTTGTTAGATCCCTCTAATTCAAGAAATTTGATGGGGGTAAAGAACCACCATTAATCCCCCTGAATATAGGTGGTTTTAAATACCCTCTAAATTTTTATTTATTTTTTAAAATAAATATCAAAAAAATTAAAACATCATAATATATATGTGGGTGAATGCATGTGTGTGTGTGTGTGTATATATTACATAAAAAATTATATAAAAGTAGTTCAATACATTATAAACACATAGATACTAGGACATTATAGAAATACTTTAAATAAATACTTATACATATAAAAAAATGTATACATATAAACATATTGGTATACATAATATAAATGCAATTATAAATATATTTATTCAAATTTATAAAATTTATATATATTTTTATAAATAGTATAAATTTATATTGTGATTTATATTATACATATATTATATTAAATACATTTTTAATATATATTTTCATATAAATACATTTATATTATATTATGTTTAATAATATATATAATATACAAAACATTAAAAATAAATACACATGTATATTCAATATAATTATATTATATATATAATATTATAAAAATTTAATTATATACAAATATATATATATATATATTACACAATTATTTTATATTTAATGTAGAATTATTTAATAATTATAAATTAATTCAATATATATATCATTTATTATATTATATATTTTCAATTATATGAAAGTATTTAGTATTCTATGTGTGTATATATATATGTGATATAATATAAATGTATATAATCTCATATATAAATATATAATATAAATGTATTTCATATAATATACATATAATATAAATCATAAAATTTATAAATTTATTGTACTTATAAAACCAACATATAATTTTTAAAGTTTAAAAAATAGTTCTAATAATAATAATAATTATAAATGTTATTGTTACACACACATGTACGTATATAAAAATATATAAAAATGATTGTATATATATAATAATAATTATATCATATCTATAAGTATCATATAAATACGTAAATACACACACACAAATATAAATGTATTTACAAAAATATGGATAAATATATGTTTATATATCTAAATATAATTATTTAGGAATATATTATATACACACAAATATAATATTTATATATATCAATTTTATACCCAAATATATTATACATTATCTCATATTTCAGTATCTAATATTACATATATGTATATACACATCCTATATTATACACAAATACAATTTATATATATTACACACACACACATATATATATATATACTATACACAAATATGTATATATTATATAATATACACAATATAGAAAATTATTATATTATTTATACTACCATAACCAAATATAGTTATATATATATATTAATATATAAATAAATACAAAATATTTTATATATTAAACAAAACATGTTGTAGCCTAGTGGGAGGTGTGCTGAAGACTCCTCCATCGTGTCCAAGGTTGGATCTTCGCCAGCGGTATTCCTACCGCCTAGCATGGGGATGATTGGTAATCCTATGTTATGGGTCCCATGGAAGAATTTGAGACCTAAGGATGGAAGGTGTGTCAGGTATGGTGTCTGGGCATCCCGGTGGTTGTCCAGGGGTGTCGGTGGTGTCTTTCGAGGGGTTGTTAGGTGGTGTTGATGGTCTTTGTGGGGAATCTCAGGTTGTTAGGGGGTCTTTGTGGGGCATGTACTGGGTTTTCATATCGTCATTGTGGGGCGTTCCAGGGGTTTTCATGTGGGGTGTCTGGGTTTAGGTTCTGTTGTGTCAAGGTAGGGTGTCAGGGGTGTTGTCCTGGGTTCTCAGGTGTGTGTCAAGATGGGGTGAGAGGGTCTATCGTTGGGGTTGTCAGGTGGTCTTTGTAGGGTGTATGGTGAGGTGTCCAAGTTTTTATCCTGGTAGGGTGTCATGGGTATTTTCCTAGGTTCTTAGGTATGTGTTAGGGTGTCTCCTTAGGGTGTCTGGTGGTGTCGAGAGGTGTGTGTGAAAAAAATATTTTATATAAAAAAAGTGGTAGTTTAGGGGTGGTTCTACCCACCTCTTATATGATGTTTCAATTAGAGGTGGTTAAAACCCCCTATAATCTATTAGTATATAATGAATTTAGGATGAAATTAGAGGGGGTTAAAATACCTTCTAATATAACTATTTATAAACACAATTATTGTTTACCAAATCTTCCCCATAACTGCCTCTAATCAAAGTTGGTGGCCACTTTAGCAGCGGTTATGGGTAACCGACCATAAATTATTTAGAAGGGGTTAAAACCCCTTCTAATATTCTTTTTTTTAGTGTATGCATGCTGCAATTGAATAAAAATGTACATAACGAAGCAATCATGGTATGATCAATTGAAAAATCTTATTTTCAAGAGGAAATTTATTTTTTACTCTCTCATTATATTCAATCTGAATATCCCTGAAAACATAACACCATGGTCTATAACAAGGGAAATGTTGATGATGAAATGAGTATTAAATGATCCATTTTTAATCATTCTGAACATGGATTTTTTGGATTATATGAATGATGGATTTCAGATGATGAACATTATAGAGAATATACATATGGTCTGCCCAACCGTGAAGAAATGGCTCCTTTTGTACTATGAGTTCTCAAATCACATAATCTTAAATCATTTTTATTGTAAATTATTATGATTTTATTTTTGTAATATATGATAATCATGTCAAGAAACAACTTCCAAAAATTACAACAACTTCATATGAAGAACGTCGATAAAATAAAGATTCTTACATGTTTCAAAAACTGGTAACATAAATTATTTATGGTTTAACGTATAAAATAAATCTATTAATTTTTATATTGATAGCTATTTTATAAATTTTCATATATCTCAACATGCTAATAAAATTTTTAATTGATTGTTTTTATTGAGTAACCCACCATCAAATATGGTTAAATCTTATACTTCATATGTGATGAATGATTTTAAATTTCAAACAGTTACATATGGGGGTTTAAAAACAATGAATAGTGGTGTTTTATTTAGAAGATCTCATTATAGAGTAATTGAAGTTGAATTTTATAACTTACTAGAAGAAATGAAGGAATTGTTTTTTCTGGGACAGAATTACATAAATATGATTAAAATTCAGTGGTTGGATATTGATAAAGGCTTATGTATTCATCCGATACATAGAATAATTGATATTATATATATAATAATTCTTGAAATAAATGAACGATTTTTATTAACTCATCATACACATAAAATTTATTATGAAAATTATTGTACTATTTTAAATGATTTAAGTGATTAGCGGAGAATAATAAAAATGAAATCTCAAGAAAATAAATTTATTCAAAGTGAGTGTTGTAAGAACCAATTTTTTGCTGCGAAAGACTTTGGAATATTCTTGATATTATTCCAGAGTAGCGCCTTCAGAAGGTGTGCGATTCTGAGCCCCAGAGTGACCGGAGTTAAATTTTCAGTGCGTTCACACTGGAAACTCAAAATAAATGGGATAACTTCAAAACAAAGTTTTGGATCAGATATTTGAGTTCACGTATGGGTCTGGAATGGTGTGTTTACCCTAGGAACGACATAAAACATGTCAGAACGGGATGTTTGGACCCCTCGCTCACATCCGGAACGAGAAAAGGATAAATTAAATAATTAATTTATTCATTTAAGGGTGAAGCTCAAGTATCACTTAAACGGTGTCCTAGATTTGAAAACTGAGGGCACCATTGAGTTTGGAATGTGCCGTTTACCCTAGGAGGGGTGTAAGTTTTAAGGGTGCGGCCCATCTGTGAAAAATGGCCCGAGGGGCGTTTCCATAATTTTGCGGCCTCAGGTGCTAAGTTTAGTAACTTTTGAATGGGGTCTCAGATTAAACTTCTGAGACCTCCGTTGTGCTTGGTAGGTGGTTTTTACCCTATAGGAGGATTAACCTCGCCCCTACTGAGGGTTTGGGTATGGGGCCCACAGGCGAGAGTTTAAGTGTTTTGTTGTTAAACACTTCTCTCCCCCCTCTTGGTGGTTTTCCCTGGCACAAGAAGCTCCCCTCCTCCCTCTTCCCTCTCCTCCGGCGAGGCACCTCCGGCGAGACAGCTCTGGCGAGGCACTGCTCCGACGGATCATGGCGAAGCTTCAGGCGAAGCCCATCGAGGTATGGTTTTATTGAATTTTTCTTTCTCACACATATATTGGGATCGTTTTTATGCATCAATTCATTGTTTTATCCTCGAGAAAACCCATGGTAGTGTATTATTAATTCTGAAATTTCCAACGCAATTTTAGGTTTGTAAATCGGAGTTCGGAGGAGTTTTCAAACATTCGCCGAAGTTTGCAGGAATTTCAAGAGTTTTGATGGTTTTTCGGCAGTCCGGAGAGGCCCAGGCAGCAGCGTGCCATGGCTCCTGGCGGCAATGGGCTTCTTGGCAGGGGGCGGGCTCCTCGGAAGGCGGTGGCGTGTCATGGTTCGTGGCGGCGGAGGGCTTCTTGGCAGGCGGCGGGCTCCTCGGCAGGCGGTGGCGGGTCATGGTTCCTGGTGGCGGCGGGCTCGAGGGCAGCGGCGACTCTCAGCGCGGCGGCCGTGCCGCAGCCGGCGGGTAGCGGACGCCCCCGGTGCTCCGTGGTGGACCGGGGTCGCGGGATGCGACCCCGCGGGGGGAGCACGACCCGCATCGCACGGGTCATCATACGGTGACCGTCCTCAGCCGGTCGGCCAAGCGGTGGACCAGGTCCACCGCCGGCCCGTGTGGCCAATCCGCAGGCCAGTCGCGGTGAGCCGGGCTGGCAAGCGTGGGCTGACCCAGGCCGGTCCAGCCCAAGGGGCCTTGCCCCTCTAGTTTTTGACTCCCGTATTTTCCGCTACGGTAGTCCATTTTTCATGTCGTTAGCGGAAGCGCGGACCTAGTGTCGAGGGGAATGTTTTGAGATGGTTTTGGGGTTTTTTAATTCCCGAAACGAGGGGCCTCGGAGGCGCGACATGTCTTTATGTGATTTTTTATTTTTCCTAGGAATCTTTTTTTGGACGGCGCGGACGCGTCTGGCGTCCGTTTTGAGCGTCGTCAGTGGCTTTGGGACCCTGGCACTGAGGCGGAGTGTTCCAGGGTGGTTTCAGGCATTGAGGCCGAAGTTGAGGCCCGGGCCCCGTGGCCCGTCTTTCGAGCTGCATGGAGTGTGTCATGGCTTTTTCATCGGACATCCTTTTTTGGGTGTTTTTCCAATGGCACAATCCGCCAGCTCTAATTCGGAAATGATGGTGCGGTCCCCACGAGGGTCGTTTGGGCATTGACGGTGATTTTCCATCTCTATCACCGGGAAACCATTTTAGACAACTGAATAGTCCAACTTGTTTACTTTTTCAAGAGGATCACAATGGTGCAATCCATTTATTGTGTTTCAGGACCGGGATGAAGGTCCGACAAAGCACCGCTCGTGCGCGGTGCGCCGAAATGCACCTTTTTTTCGGATATCCATTGCACTTAAGTGAGTAGTGCTTTTGACGTGTTTTTCCGTGGGGATCGCAATGGTGCGATGCGCCCGACTATTTTCGGGGACAAGGCTTGGTATCAAGGGACGTCGTTCAGGCGTGAGGCGGTGTTGGCGACCTTTCCATCGGATATCCTCTTGAGGAGAGTAAGTAGTGTATCTCACGTGTTTTTCCATGGGAATTACAATGGTATGATCCGTTTGGTTGTGTGTAGCCTCATGCACGATCTTATTAAATGTGTAAATGTGAATGTTCCCCGGGGGTGGTTCTTCTTCTGAGTTTGTAGTGGACCCTTGGCATGTGATCACGTGAACTCCCAAGTGAGTGAAGTCATGCTTGATTAGATGTGGTTGGTTGTGCCCCAGTTGTTGAGGCAGAAAGTTGAAGATGTTACGTCATGCCTTCGCATTGACGTGGGTACCTTGTGCAAGATATCCCTTTGGATGAAAATGAGGTATACTCTGTGAGTATACTGGAGAACTTTGAGGTACGTGTGGTTTGTACCTGATACTATTTTTGCGCTTGGTTGGGGATTGACTTGGGGCCACACGTCGTGTGGGACCCATGTGCGTGTCGTGTTCTGATTTGTGTACCCTTGACCTCTTGCGACGTACAGGGTCCCTCGGTACTCATTTGTTGACCAGTGGGGTTGAGTTTTTCACCCAACTCTGTGCTCGATGGTTTAGGTCAGCGGGGTTGAGAGGATTCACCTACTCTTGTTCCGGAGTCGGATGGTTGCACGATACCCACTCCACGTTCGATTGGCCAGTTTTGTATCTTCCAGTAGAGATGACTAGAGCAGTTCTGGGTTTACCCTCCAGTGGGGCTAGGCAGTGGCTTACTCATCGACTTCTTAGGGTTTACCCTCTAGCAGAGACTAGGCAGTGGATCACCCGACGACTCTTGAGGGTCTACCCTCCAGCAGGGCTGGGCAGTGGGTCGCATGTCGTCTTGTTTCAGGTCTACCCTCCAGTAGTGCTGGGCAGTGGGTTGCCTGTCGACTTGTTCATGGTTTACCCTCTGGAAGAGACGAGGTAGTGGGTCACCCGACGACTCTTGAGGGTCTACCCTCCTATAGGGCTGCACAGTGGGTCACCCATCGTCTCGTTCTTGGTTTACCCTCCAGCAGGGCTGGGCAGTAGGTCACTCGTCGACTCCTTCCAGGTCTACCCTCCAGCAAGGCTGGGCAGTGGGTTTCCTGACGACTTATTACAGGTTTACCCCTCAACAGGGCTGGGCAGTGGGTCTCCTAATGATGTATTATGAGTGGGTCACCTGTTGAGTTATCCCAGGTTTACCCTCCAACAGGGCTAGGCAGTGGGTCGCCTGATGAGTTATTATGAATTACCCTCCAACAAGGCTGGGCAGTGGGATACTTATTGGCATTCCAGACTCAGTCCATTTTACTAGGCTAGACGATGGCTTTCATCCATGATCACCAGAGTGGGACCCTTGGTTGTACGGGTTGGTGATGGAATGATCTTGGCTTTGAGGAGACCTCTCTACTGCAGGACAGTGACGAGTTGTGGTTTGACGTTCCTCCAGAACTCTCAAGTACAAGGAGCGTTTTCCCCACCGAGACGCATCCTTGAGACGTGACCCAAAACCATGCGGGCGAGTCAGTGATGCCCAAAGCGGATAGTGTCTAGGTGAGGTGATTTGAGCCCTTTGACTTGTATTTCGGGGAAGACATGCTGGATACTGGGCATCGATGGTTTTTACTTCTGGGACTGTTGGAGAGTCACATTCTTGGGCTGAGCTATGGGATAGAGATCCCCAAACGATCTTGTTTGGGTTTCTAGTTGAGCATACAGATATGTATATACCTTGTTTCCGGTACCCACTTCTTGGATTTGGTTACTCTCCTTCCTGGAGAGGCGAAGAAGCGCGGGGTATGCCACCTGCATTCCGTGTCTAGATTATCATGGTTGGATGAGTCAACTCTCTTGCTATAGGTAGCGAAAACTCGATGAGAAGTTCATCATCTCATCGTTTCCAGCTCCTTGTGCCTGGACAAGTCTACCTTATATCCTCTTGTTGGGTTGAGCTGAACTCTCTATTGTACTCCTTTGCTTTCCCCTGTTCGATCTACTGATCACTATTTGGTACCTCCTTTGTTTCTCCCTCGAGCCTTCGGGGTATCCTACTGAGTATTTTTATAATCACCCGTTCTTGGTATTTACCCTCACTTGGTGTGCCCTTGCAGATGACGGACATGTTGGTCGTGACTTCAGAGGAGCATAAGAGTTCATGAGATGGGACCGCGTGTGGTGGTCATATCTGGGATTCATGTGGGAGACCCATCATCTGTTTCTTTTTGTTTACCTATTTTTTGGTTGTGGCACCTTTTCTGGTTGGGCGCATGTTTTTCCCCTTTTTCCTTTTCAGCACTTTACTTGTACTATTTAGAGGTCGATGCACATTAGTGGTTTATATATAGCTGTTTCCCTTTTCTTTACATGTCTTTTCTTTTACTCTACACTGTTTCATTTAGTGTGTTGTGTGTGTGTGTACAGGTACTTAGGCAAAGGCCTCCCCGAGTTGTTGTGCCTTCTTCACTGGTCACCAGCCCTTGGCCTATGGAGGCGGGCTTGGGGTAGTTATGGCTCGAGCCCGGGTAGGGTCGGGTCGTGACAACGTGGTATCAGAGGTGGTTCATTCCTTAGGGAATTGTGAGGACATACCTAAAAAAGGAATTGGTTGGTATTTAGGGTAACAGTGTCAACGTGTCTCGAGAGAGGATCTCAGGCTATGGAGCCTAGTGATGGTGTGGCGGCTGACGTATCCATTCACCAGGACCTTGATAACCCGCTTATTGACTCGGCATGTTGAGACACTTGTTGCAGGGAAAATTGGTTTGTGCATAACATAGTATTGAGTATTTGACTGTCCTTCTTGAGTCATCTCCCCATCATTTTTATTGGTATATACATATATGCTCATATGACTCTAGCGCTCTTTGATAATATTCAGGATGTCTTCGTGAAGACAGCTAGCCAAGATACCAGCATTGGTGCATGACGATGACCCTCTGAGCTACGAGGACACAGTATAGGACCCATCATACGAGCCCCTTACTCCGGGTGGGCCGGTAGCAGCACCCCACCTGTTGAGCAGTAGAAACCTTCAGCAGAGCAGGCTGAGTTTGAGCGCAGGTTGACCGCGCTCCATGAGTTCCAGTGGCAGAGACCGCTGAGGTTCAGTGGTGAACCAGACCCTCAGGAAGCAGAGGTTTGGCTAGAGACAGTGGTTCGCCTTTTTAGGCTTGTGTAGACACCGACATATCAGAGAGTGGCTTTGTAAGCCAAACTTTTTCATGGAGCAGCTCGGTGTTGGTGGAGTCTGCTGACTCAGTTTCATGACGAGTCGTTGCTTTCATGGGGAGAATTCCAGTTTTTGTATTGTGAGGAGTTTTTCCCCTCCTGCTTATGCTCTGTTCAGATTTAGGAGCTCTTGTAATTTCAGCAGGGAGGGATGACAGTGGCTGAGTACTCGGCTAGTTTTGCAGACCGTGCACGCTTTTAACCAGACATGGTCCATGGTGACAACATCTGAGCATGGATGTTTGAGCAGGGTCTCCTCCAAGAGATTCGTACTATCATAGTACCCTCTGGAATTTCCACATATACTGGGGTTCCAGAGAAGGCGTTGGTGACATAGATCTTCCTGTCATGTTTTGTGGTTGGTAGTGGCAGTGGGCGTGACGGAGCCGAGACGTTTGCCGTAGCTAGTAGGCGCCGGAGGGCAGGTCCTCGACGCAGGTGGCCTTTCCACTATCGGTTTCGGAGACGTGATCGTATACCACTATGGCGGAAAGTTGCAGGGCCTCAGCCGACAATGCCCTCCTTTGAGTGGGCTATGGGCCGTGGTCGTATGCCACAGTGGCGCTGGAGGGCACCAGAATAGCTCAGGGAGAGGCGGTGTTTTTCTTGTGATGGGCGAGGTCACTTGGCACAGGACTGCCTGACAAAACATGCAGAGATCCCCGGGCAGGCAGAAGGTGCACCACCACGATGGAGGCAGCGTCGTGATCAGAGTAGTGCCCAGAGAGGTGGTGATAGCAGAGGAGTGGGAGAACTGCTAGTGGAGGATGACCTTATGAGATCTTCCAATCACCACTAGGCGGTCTACGTCAGGCTCTAGGAGCTGAAATTTGGGACCACCAAAATTCGCGAGCTGTGGATCTCTACGATCCTCTACAGCATGAGGTGATAAGAGGTACGCTCTACATCTTTTTTACTTCTTGCAGTAGAATTTTTAGACTCTGCCTGTGAAATTCTTTTCTCCCTGCTCCTTGCTTGGGTTGTTACCAGGGTGACGTAGGGCGTCAGGTGTAACCCTGTGTTGGTAGAGTAGAAGGTGTGTAACCTTACTCTTTAGTCGATGGCGTCGAATCCATCACTCCCCGAGCGCGTAAGAGAGTCTTGGTTGAGAGACATTGACTGTGAAACCTTGCGTGACCAGATATCCTTGAGTGTTTCACCATATGGATATTCTAAAGAAGGGAATCATCAGGCCTTTTTCTAGGTACGGGTGGAGATTCCAGTTGCGGCATGAGACGTAGATGTTCAATCGGGGAGGTGAGCTACCCCCGAGATCCTTCAGGCCATTAGAGACCGTGCAAGGGATGGCGAGGTTCCCTACCTCCTTGTCCTAACCCCAAAGTATGGAGTGGGTGCACGACATCTCCCACGTGACTTACCCGAGAAGAAGTGTGTGTGCTCCTCTGCACGACATCAGGGAGGGTATACCTCGCGTGAATCGATCAATCCTTTGGTCTGTGCGCGGTGGCGCAGGACTATGCAAGAGTTCTTTTGGGTATGGGAGAGCCAGTTGTGAGCTTAGTACCCTGAGTTGTTCCCTTGTTTTTCTTTTCGAGGATGAAAATATTGAAGCAGTAGATGATTTAAGAACCCAGTTTTTGCTGGGAAAGACTTTTGAATATTCTTGATATTATTCCAGAGCAGCACCTTCAAACGACGTGCGATTCTAAGCCCCGGAGTGACCGGAATTAAATTTTCAGTGCGTTCACACTAGAAATGAAAAATAAATGGGATAACTTCTAAACGGAGTCTTGGATCAGAGATCTGAGTGCATAGATGGGTCCGGAATGGTGGGTTTACCCTATGAACGACATAAAACATGTCGGCGCGGGATGTTTGGATCCCTCGCTCGCTTTCAGAATGAGAAAAGGATAAATTAAATAATTAATTTATTCGTTTAAGGTTGAAGCTCAAGTATCTATTAAATAGTGGCTCAGATTGAAAAACCGAGGGCACCGTTTAGTTCGGAACATGTCGTTTACCCTAAGAGGGGCGTAATTTTTGCGGGCGCGGACCGTCTGTGGAAAATGGCCCCATGGGCGTTTTTTTAATTTGGCGGCCTCAGGCGCTAAGTTTAATAACTTTTGAATGGGGTATCAGATTTAAATTCTGAGACCGCCGTTGTGCTCGGGAGGTGGTGTTTACCCGAGGGGAGGCTTAACATCGACCCTGCTGAGGGTTCGGGTACGGGGCCCACAGGAGGGAGTTTAAGTGTTTCGTTTTGAAACACTTCTCCCCCCCCCTCTTGGTGGCTTTCCTTGGCGCAAGAATCTCCCCCTCCTCCTTCTTCCCTCTCCTCCTCCGGCGAGGCACCTCCGGCGAGACAGCTCCGGCAAGGCGCGACTCTGACAAAATGCGGGGAAGCTTCGGGCGAAACCCATCGAGGTGGGGTTTTGTTGCGTTTTTCTTTCCCGCAACTACTTTGGGATTGTTTATATGCATCGATTCAATTTTTGATCCTCTAGAAAATCCCATATTAGTGTAGTATTAATTCTGGCCTTACCAATGCAATTTTTGGTTTACAAATCGGAGTTCGGAGAAGTTCGCAAACATTCACCGATGTTTGCGGGAATTTCGGGAGTTTTGAGGGTTTTTCGGTAGTTCGGCGAGGCCCAGGCGGCGTTGTGCGGTGGTTCCAGGTAGAGGCGGGATCCTCTGTAGGCGGAGGGCTCTTCTGCAGGTGGTGGGATCGATGGCGGCGGCGGCTCTTAGTGCGGTGGCCGCACTTCAGGAGGCAGGCGACGGACGCATGCGGCGCTCCACAGTGGACCGGGGTCGCGACATGCGACCCCGCGGGGGGAACACAACTCGCGGCGAGCGGGTCATCACCCCGCAACCGGCCTCAGCCGGGCGGGGTGAGCCGGGTCGTCCAGCGCGGGCCGGCCCAGATCGGGCGGACCGGCTGACCCAGGCTGGTCTAGCCCAAGGGGCCTTGCCCCTCAGGTTTCAGACGCCGGTATTTTCCGCTACGGGCGTCCATTTTTCATGTCGTCAGCAGCAGCGTGGATCTAGTGTCTAGGGGAATGTTTTGAGACGGTTTTAGAGATTTTTAATTCCCAAAACGAGGGCCCTCGGAGGCGCGACACGTCTTTAAGTGAATTGGCGTTTTTCTGAGGAATCTTGTTTTGGAAGGCGCGGACGCGTCTTACGTCAGTTTTGAGAGCGTCAGTGGTGTTGGGACCCTGGCATCGAGGCAGTGCTTTTCAGTGTGGTTTTAGGCATTGAGGCCGATATTGAGGCACGGCCCCCACATCCCATCTTTCAAGCTGCGTGCAGCGTGTCGTGTCTTTTTCATCAGACGTCTGTTCGGGGATGCGAGTAGTCTTTTTTGGGTGTTTTTCTGAGGTCATTGCAATGGCACAACTCGCCCGCTCTAATTCGGAATCATGGTGCGGGCCCCACGAGGGTCGTTTGGGTGTTGACGGTGATTTTCCATCTCTACCACCGGGCAACCGTTTTGTACAAGTGAATAGTCCAACTTGTGTAATTTTTCGAGAGGATCACAACAGTGCAATCCATTTTTTGTGTTTTGGGACTGGGATGCAGGTCCCATGAAGCACCGCTCGTGTGCGGTGCGCCAGAATGCACCATTTTCTCTGGATATCCGTTGCACTCAAGTGAGTAGTGCTTTTGACGTGTTTTTTCGAGGGGATCGCAATGGTGCGATGCGCCAGACTATTTTCGGAGCCGAGGCTCGGGATCACGGGACGCCATTCGGGCTTGAGGCGGTGTTGGCGACCTTTCCGTCGGATATCCTCTTGAGGCGAGTAAGTTGTCTATCTCGCGTGTTTTTCCTCAAGGATTACAATGGTACGATCCGTTCTGTTGTGGAGAGATTCTTGCGAGATCTTATTAAATGTGGAAATGTGAAGGTGCCCTGGGGGAGGTTCTTCTACTAAGTTTGTAGCGGACCCTTGGCGTGTGATCGGGTGCACTCCCATGTGAGTTATGTAATTCTTGATTAGATGTGGTTGGTTGTTCCCCAGTCGTTGAGACTGCAAGTTGGAGATGTTATGTCATGCCTTCGCGTTGACGTTGGGTGCCGTGTGCACGATAGCCCTTGGTCTGAAAATGAGGTACACTCTGGGAGTATATGGGGGAGCTTGGAGATACGTGTGGTTTGTACCTGAGACTATTTGTGCGCTTGGTTGGGAATTGACATGGGGCCACCCTTCGTGTGGGCCCCATGTGCATATCATGTTATTCTTTACATACCATTGACCTCTCGTGACGTAGAGGCCCCTCATTTCTCGTTGGTTTACCAGTGGGGTTGAGTTTTCCCCTCAACTCTATGCTCGATGGTTTAGGTCAGCGGGGTTGAGAGGATTCCACTAGTCTTATTCTGGAGTCGGATGGTTGCGTGATACCCACTCCGAGTTCGGTTGGGCACTGTTATATCATCCAGTAGAGATGACCAGAGCTGTTCTGGGTTTACCCTCCAGCTGGGCTGGGTAGTGGGTTACTCATCGACTTCTTTGGGTTTACACTCTAGCAGATACTAGGCAGTGGGTCATCTGATGACTCTTGAGAGTCTACCCTCCAGCGGGGCTGGGCAGTGGGTCGCCCATCGTCTTGTTTCATGTCTACCCTCTAATAGGGTGGGGCAGTGGGTCGCCTGTCGACTTGTTCAGGTTTTACCCTCTAGAAGAGACTAGAAAGTGGGACACCTAACGACTCTTGAGGGTCTACCATCCAGCCAGGTTTGGCAGTGGGTCACCCATCATCTTATTCCAGGTTTACCCTCTAGCAGGGCTGGGCAGTGGGTCGCCCATCATCTTGTTCCGGGTTTACCCTATCGCGGGGCTGGGCAGTGGGTCACTCATCGACTCCTTCCTGGTCTACCCTCCAGCAAGGCTGGGCAGTGGGTTGCCTGATGACTTATTCCAGGTTTACCCTCCAACAGGGCTGGGTAGTGGGTCACCAGATGATGTATTATGAGTGGGTCACCTGACGAGTTATCCCAGGTCTACCCTACCACAGGGCTGGGCAGTGGGTCGCATGATGATGTATTATGAATTAACCTCCAGCTGAGCTAGGTAGTGGGACACTTGTTGGCAATCCAGACTCAGTCCATTCTACTAGGCTACTCTGTGGCTTTCATCCAAGATCACTGGAGTGGGACCGTTGGTTGTACGGGTCGGTGATGGAACGATCTTGACTTTGAGGAGACCTCTCGACTGTGGGACATTGACAAGTTTTGGTTTGATGTTCCCCCAAAACTCTAAAGTACGAGGTGTGTTTTCCCCATCGAGACACGTCCTTGAGATGCGACCCAAAACCGTGTGGGCGAGTCAGTGCCACCCAAAGTGGATAGTGTCGAGGTGCGGTGATTTGAGCCCATTGACTTGTAGTTCGGGGCAGACATGTGGGTTGCTAAGCATTGATGGTGTTTACTTCTGGGACTGTTGGCAACTCACTTTCTTGGGCTGATCTACGGGATGGAGATCCCCTTACGATCTTGTTTGGGTTTCTTGTTGAGAATACAGATATGTATATACCTTGTTTCCAGTACCCACTTCTTGTATTTGGTTACTCTCCTTCCAGGAGAGGTGAAGATGCGCAGGGTATGCCACGTCATTTTTGTGTCTAGCTTCTCGAGGTTGGATGAGTCTACTCATTTTCTATAGGTAGTGAAGACTCAACGATAAGTTCATCTTCTCACTGTTTCCCGCTCCTTGTTCCTAGACAAGTCGACCTTATTTCCTCTTGTTGGGTTGAGCTGGACTCTCTGTTGTACTCCTTTCCTTTCCCCTGTTCGATCTACTGCTCACACTTTGGTACCTCCTTTTTTTCTCCCTCGAGACTTCGGGGTATCCTACTGAGTATTTTTATACTCACTCCTGATTGGGCTTTTCCCGCACATGGTATGCCATTGCAGACGACGAACATGTTGGTCGTGACTTCAGAGGAGCTTAGGAGTTCGGGAGCTGGAACTACGTACGGTGGTCGTAGCTGTGTTCCAGGTGGGAAAACTGTCACCTGTTTCTTTTTATTTACTTGTTTCTGGGTTGTGGCACCTTTTCTAGTAGGGCGCGTGTTTTTCCCCTTTTTTCTTTTTCATCACTTTACATGTACTGTTTAGAGGTCGATGCACATTTGTGGTATATATATACCATTTCCCTTTTCTTTACATGTCATTTATTTTACTCTGCACTTTTGCATTGAGTGTGTTGTGTGTGTGTGTATAGGTACTTAGGAAAAGGCCTCCCCGAGTGGTTGTGCCTATGGTGCTGGTCGCCAGCCCCTGGCCTATGGAGCCGGGCTTTGGGTAGTTACGGATAGTGCCCGGGTATGGTCGGGTCGTGAAAAGTGTGGTTCCACTGAAGTATAAGGAATTGAAATTATTTAAGTGACTACTCCAAATCCATCTCTTCCATGAACAAAAAAATGTCAATTATGAAACACCACAATTAAGGGTTGATGGTGATGATGATATTATTTATTAAGCAGATGAATTCAAAATGAAAGGGATCATGAAACTGAAACTCTGATTAAAATTTATGATATTGAGGATGAGTATGAAGATATTGACACCATCCTAGATGAAGATGAGTATGAAGATGAATATATACATAGTTAAATTCTTGTAATAATCATATATAATATATATCTATATAAAATAGTTATTTTCATCTATTTTCTAAAACAATCAAAAACTATTTGCTAATAATAGTCATTTCATGTTTCGGATGGACTCAGATATATTTATTTAGTTGAAGGGGGGTGATCTACTTAGTGATGAGCATGATGTTGGATCATATGAACCTTAAGCTATTGGACGTTCCGTAACAACTCAAAGGGGATGTGATCTTGTGATATTGATGATTTTTTACCTGATCCCCATGCTACGTCCCTATCATGGATTTGTCCATGCATGTAGAGGGATTTTTGACATGTGTGTTTTATTTAGTTTACATTAATTATCATTAACTTATTTACATAGTAATTTTTTGATTATTTGTTTTCTTTTTACATTAATTTTTAGACATAGTTGTTGGAAAGTTAAGTACCATATTGTGGAATTATTTTTTTAGAGCAAGGGTTACATGGGATCACATTTTCTTCATGTTCATCATCATAAGTTTGATCATTTGATGGTATAGAAATAAATGTTATTTATTTTTAAATTTATTAAATTAATAACTTGATATTATTTATTATATCTAGTTTGTATGGTATATCATCGATTATACCATGTGGGATGATATCTAGGTGAAATGGAAGGGTTGTATGTGTCAGTGTTGTCCTCAGTTTTTTCACAATTTGAGGAGGACAGTAATGAGTAAAGTGGGAGTCCAAGAGTTTGATCATTCATGTTGCACCCACTAACCTAATTACATTTAAACTCATGTTTGGGATGGATTATGTTCACACTAGGTGTGTGGTCATTTTCAGAGGAGATCATAAGTAGGTCAACATAACTGGGGGAGATAGGAGGTGCCACATCAAGTTTGTTATTCTTACATTCAGTATGCATTGGGAACATTTAACAAGTACATTTTTTAAATAATTTATATAAATTTGTATTTAAAATGTTTATTTTATATTCATATATTTAGCTGAAAAACCCAATATTATAAATTTTGATGATTATAAGAGGATTTGTAGTGATCATGGTACTGGAGAGATTATGGGTGATCACCAGCATCAAATTGTGGTCAGTATAATTTTTTTAGTTTTAAAATTAACTACAAATAATATTTTAACTATTTTAATTTTAAATTTGAATTAATAGAGTCATATGAGGGCAAAACGTCTCAAACAAATATGAAGAGTCATGTCAAGATTGAGGATTAGACTAATGAAGTAATATTTGATGAGGCATCATAGATACGGGTGACACAGTATACCTTTAAGAAAGGTCGTGTTGTTGGTATCAGCTCTCTATTGATACTTGAGAGTTATTATGCTACTACTAAGATGTCATCATGTAGCTCGAGAGGATATCATGGAGAGTCATCATCATCTACTGCATAGTATTATAAGCAGTTGTGAGCTCAGGGTGAGCATATAAAGACTATGGGTAGGGAGCAAGAAGAGCTCAGTCGATAGCAACAGTAGTAGCATGAAGAGATATGTCGATGATAACAGCTCCAGCATGAGCTGATGATAGAATATACGTGATGTATGAATCATGTTTTAGGGATTGAGTTCCCTTCTATAGCTCCTCTTGCTTCTCGAGAAGACCCTCCCCCTCAGTGACTTATTAACTTTTTTATGATAATCATTTGAATGTAAAACTTTTTGGAGATATTTTTATTATTCCATATATTTAAATTTCTGTATAGTGCATTTTTTATATTGTTTTGAATATTGTTTTTATATTATATTATTATTTATATTGTTATATTATTTATTTATTAATTTTATTATTATTATTATTATTATTATTATTTATTTATTATTTTTAATATTATATTATATAATTTATTATTTTATTACTATTATCAATTTTTTATAAGTTTGTGAATTTTTTTTTCTGATATATTATTATTTTTATTATATTTTTACTAATTTTATTAGTTTTTATTATTTTGTTATTGTTATTATTATTATTATTATTTTATTATTATTATTATTCTATATGTTATTATTTTATTATTTTATTATTTTATTATTATTATTATTCCATGTATTATATTTTAATTATATTTTTATTCTTTAATTTTTTATTATTATTATTATTATTATTATTTTATTAAATTTTATTATAATTACAATTATTTATTTATTTATATATTTGTTTTTTGAGATGGGGACATCACAAATACTTATTTTTAAGTGGCCCATCGTAAATAGATATTTGTGATGATCCCATCACGAAAGGGTTTTTTATAACCCAAATAAAATATTTATGATGGACCATCATAAAAAAGATATTTGTGATCTCATTTTTAGTGATGGGGAAATTGCGACGGTACCCCATCAAAAATGACCTTTTGCAACGGGATGTCATTTTAACTGCCGAATCACAAATGGTTCAATTTCTTATTGTGTTCTAAAATTAGCATTTAGAAGTAGATATGGCTATTACAGATATGTGGTTAAGCATTTTGTTCTTACAAATTCACTATCCATATTTATAGAATTAATAAATTGAATATTATAGAGGTACTTGGATTCCTTTTGTGGTATTTTTTAATGATATTTTTTTGAATTTCAAAAAAAAGATCATCAGAATCACTTGGCTATAATTTTATGTATCTTGTGGGAGCATCGTCTTTATATTGAATTATCAAAGTATGATTTCTGGAAAAAATAGGTCTGTTTCTTTGGCTATGTAATTTCTGTAAAAGTTTTTTATATGGATCCTAAAATGATAGAATTTTCTATCTATTGGAAACCACTGATGATATTCTTTGAGATACATAGATTACATTGAATAAAGTGATTTTACAAATTCATTTGGCTTCCCCAATGATTGTTTTAACAAGTAAAACCATTCATTTAAAATGGAATGAACAATGTTTGAAATATTTTCATGAACATAATCATAGAATTATATAATCACATATCGTAATATTTCTAGAATATGTAAAGGTATATATTTTCTCTTGTGATTCATTAGGTTATGGGTTGGGAAGTGTTCTCATGTAGAGAGATCATTTTATTTTATATGGTTCATGATAGTTATGCATGCATGAGAAGAACTACCCATCACAGAATTTGGAATTGGATTTTGTGGAAATTTCTTTTTATACATGGCGTTATTACCTCTTTGGGGATAAATTCAATGTTTATAGATCATAATAGCTTCAAAAACATTTTCTCACAAAGGAATTTGAATTTCTGGAAGTGATGATGGATGGAGTATCTTCAGATGTTTGAAACCAAAAAGATGTATACAATAGATAAATGGAACATTGTGTTGGATGCATTAGATTGGAATTCATATGATCATTTCTATAAAGAGACTTCAAACCAATGGTGACGAATTTTTGTCTTAATATATGTACATAATTATTTCTCAGAAAAAGGTGATGTGGTCATTTTCATTCCACTTTATTTGGTTCCGGATTTAGTTTATGAGAGGTATAAATGATCAAACTTATACTAAATGTGTTCTGATGACATTTAAATCAATGGTGGGTAGACCATATAGGGATGGATGATAGATAGTTGTTTAATGTTATGGTTTACATATTATATGGTTTCACCTTTATAGTATTAGGAATAACATCTTTCTGCCTATTCCCATTCAAGATAGGTTGTTCATCCTGGAATTTTTAAAAAGAAAAAATCATTGAAATAATAGTATTGGGAGGTGAAAGAGTTGGTCTTAAAATGACTCACTTATCATAAGGTCATAGAAAGGAATTAATGTCCAAAGGTTATGTTTCAACCTTTACCAATTCTATTCTAAAAATGGGAGAGGAAAACCATATAATTTGTAACAAGTCTACCAATATTGGTTAGGAAATACAATTCAATATTGATTATTATAGATCATCTCATAATGCGTTCTCACTTTATCCCAATTCATTAAACTAATATGGTGGAAGACTTGTTCAAAATATATATTCAGGAAATTGTAAATATACCCAATGTTCCAATATTTATTTTTTGGAGAAGGACCCCCTGTTTACATGTGATTTTTTTATGTCCTTAATGAAATCAGTAGGAATTGAGTTGACTATGATCATATATTATCATCCTTAAAAGGATGGAAAATCTAAATGGATGATCAAAATGATGGAGTAATGATTAAATTTTTTTCAATCGGTTTGGGTGTCTCATGGGAGGATAAAACACCTTTAGTGGAGTTATCATAAAAAAATATTTTTCAATCCTCGGTATATATAAATCTATTTGAAGCATTGTATGGGTTTCCTTTTCATTTTCCACATTATTGGGAGGAAATTGGTGAGAATTTATAAATTGGACCCAACCTTTTACAAGAGAGAACATAGAAGGTATAGTCTATCTAAAATTGAATGAGATGAATCAAATTCACTGAAATATAATTTGAAACAACATCAGTGGTCATTATCATTCGAGGTGAGTGGTCATGTATTCCTGATAATTTATTTATATCTTTGGAATTGTCATTTTGGTTATAAGGGAACATTTTACCCTCTATAAATTATCCCTTTTTCGATACGTGAACAATTTTGTGTTGTGAAATATCTGGGGTATTTTCCACCCATATTATTTTAGAGAATAATGTGTTTCATATATCTCATTCAAAGAAGTAAAAACCTAATACTATCCTTATGATTTGATGGGATCACATTAAATGATAGCCAGATTCTATATTGATTCATGTGGTGGTACCAGATATAGATTGGAAATAAAATTTCTTATATGGTAAAATCATTATTCTAGTGTAGGTTTTATGGAATCATGGAAACATTCTAGAATAGACATGGTAGTGTGAGAATGGAATTTTTGTGAAATTACCAGAATGATTTTAGATCAACAGATATATTCTATATTCCAAGGGTGGAAAGACTAATGGTGGGGATAATTTAGTAACCCTTATTTCATGTATATGTCATATTATTCATGTATTTTTATTATATACAATTTTAAGGTTATGTTTTGGGTGGTTCTGAGGGGTTTTGGAATTTTTTAATGCATTTAGGTTGGTGTATAGTCTGTGCATAGTTACTAGAAATAATTCACCATCTCATGGAAACCATGAAATGGAGAAAATCGGTAACAGTGTAGGTGAATATGTTTGGATAGAACATTTGAGTTCCTAGGGTGAACCACACATCTTTAAATAGAGGTAAAATCACTTTTGGTTCATGGTTTTTCTCACAGTGTGATATAACCATACATGGGGTGGAATAAGGTAGTATAATCATATAGTTGGTGAAAGGTTTTCTGAACCATGTAGCCTAACCATGTGGAGTATAGTGGGCATGGTGAATTTTTCAAATCTAATATAAATTTACTCCTGATACCCCCTTTAATCTCCCATCATATGATGATCTTGAATTGATTTTTATTCTTATGATTGAGAGATGATCCCCTTCAATTAAGATGTGATGAATAGAAGACTGAATGTGTGTCAGGGGTCTAGGTTCATTGGTATATAACCATTATTTATTTCTTCAAATATACACTATTATTTTATCTATACAAACAAAATATTTATTCTATTATGTATTGATATATTTTTTGTAATGTCAATCATGATAAGGTTATGTTGGATCTTGTGAATGGAATATGGTCTGGGATTGGATCTAGAAGTCTAAAATGACATTCTCAATATTCTAAAACCATATAAGGGTAGGTGCCCTCACTTTAATCTAAACGTGATTAATAACAAGGAGTCATATTTTTAATAAAAAATTCATAAATTTTTATTCAGCCATTTTTTTATTCTTGATGGAAATCCCATTGTGGTTATGGATTTGTAAATTTTGGAAATTGGATGGATTGTGGGAATAAAAAATTTATTAATAAATTGAAAATGTTTTCTTTAAAATTATGAAATATCATTGTCACACAAGATATGTTTGAAAAAATTATTTAAAAGGTATTTTTACTTCTATGTGAAATTGTTTTTCTGGAATGGGTTTTTGTCATGTATGTTTATCATGATTGCAATCATAGACATGGCCTTATGGAAGGGGAATCTACCATTGGGTCACCTAGTAATTTTAACCTTATGATGAATTAGTGGATCAATGAGAGATCACTCATGAGTATATAATTTTCCCCTAGTCATACATGGGTGTGTATAGATACATGGTTATGGGTAATACAAATAACATGAACTTTTTTTATAAATTGATCGTTTTTACTGTGGAAATTGTTAATGGTTTTGATATAAAATTTATAAACTAATTTTACACTATTTATATAAACTTTTCTTATAAAGGTTTTCTAGTTTACTGATTTTGGATGTTATTTTGGAAATCCTACTTAGTTTAGACTTACCCCTTGATTTTTAACTATTATTAATTCTCATATTTCATCTATCAACATACATAAAAATGTATGGTATCTTATTTTTTAGTGATGTTTCATGATACCATGGTCATATCATGTGGAGTTGGAGCTTTTTGTTTGGATGGATGTTTCTTAGGATGATTTCTTTTTTTGTTACGTTGGTCATGGAGTCTCTTGGTAATCTCTATTTTTGTCTTAAATTACCATTGTAACATGGATATGGTTGTTTATTATTGATATTTTCATTGATTGTATATTTTCATCCATTATATATATATGATTTTATGTTTGTTGTATTTGTTGTATTATTTATGTTTAAAATGGGATAATATTCCCCAAATGTTCTTGAATACCATAGAATTGATTTATATCACATGGTTACAAGGGGGTGTCACTTAATTCCTAGTAGCACATATTCCTCTTATCAATATAATGTGGAGGGGCATGATGTTACAATTCCAATGTATAAAATATAAATTAATGTTTTTTAAACAATATTTTATATAATAATTACATTAAGAGAACCAATTTATTATTTAAAATTGACTTTTTTGTTCCATCATGGATAAATGTGAAATATAATTCCATAAATGTCCAAAACCATCAGCTAAAACCATGGGTAAGTTAATATTTTTTCCTTTATAGATCTCATAATTCCAAGTAATATCATTACAAATAAAACAATATCTTAATTTTTCTATAAATACTGGCCTCTGTGCCCTATTTCACTCACTCCTAATCTCATTATCACATCCCACACTATATTATATTCTCATTAAATATTTTTATTATCCCCCAATGATCTCAAGGAATCACCCCTATCGCCATAAGAATCAATACTTATATTAGGGGATTCTCTTCCAATATATTTTCATTCAAGTACTTGATTTTTAGTAAGCATTATATTTTTCTCGTTATAATTTTTTCATACTCTTAATATCATTAACTTAATATATAATTTTATTTTATAAATGGGTGAAATCCATTATCACTCATTAACCCCTAAAATTAACCATTTTATTTACCCATCAAGTTGTTGAAATTATACTTCATTTTCCGATGCCACACTTTTGGTTGTTATTTCCCAATCTTATATTCATTCATAATAATTCATGTAAATATAAATGTAATTCATTGATCAGGATTTACATCTATTAAACACACATTCCTTTATGGTTGGTATATAAGGTTCCAAGGCTCTTGAAATTAAACTCTTATGAATAAAAAAAATATAATATAAATAATGTTCTCATTCTATATGGGTTATTTATGGAATAATTTCTCAAGATATATGACCCATGTGGAAAACAAAATTTTTTCATATAAAGGGTAAACCCTAATACTTCTCAAATGCAATGGATAATGATTTCATCTCATGAAATACTATATATGGTTCATATGCAGTTATCATAACACACCATGTTATGATTTATTAGAAATTATCATTGAATGATTCTTATATGTTCATGTTTATGGTGTTTTAAAACTAATTTTATGCTATGATATTATGATATCAGATTTTTCATGTGATTATTTCAAAATAATATTATCTATTATTTTGTCATGATATGAATTTTGTATCATATGTATCATCCTTAATCTTATTTTTCCATTATTAGGATTTATAGCTCATTATTTTACTTCATATACTCCCCATGATATCCTATATATTATTATTACATCCATGGGATATAGGAGAAATTATTGTTATTTAAATAAATATCATTTAGTTTTATTTGATGTTGTTTAATTTATATATCTAATATTCTAAATAAATATACCACTTATAATGAAGTGATCAGAAATACCATTTTCACTATAACTTGATTCAATCCACCACTATCCTGAATGACATTCCATATCACCATGGGTTGCTGAAAACCACCCTTGCATCAATAAAAGAAATTTTGAATGATTATCCCCAAAAGTAATTACATAAATAGATTAAACATAATGAAAAAACATAAAATGCATTAACTAAGATTTAAAATTATAAAGAAACAATCTAGGTATAATGTAATAGATAATAAGGTTTATGTATAAAGAAACTAACAAAAAAGGAAATATTCCAAACACTATCATCCCCACATGCAAGTGAGGCAACACTAAACACACCTCCAACAAATCTTGGACCAAATAAATATATTGAAATATCCACTCCACCGAGAAACCTAATGACCCTGTAATATTTATAAGCATAGTAAAAAATCCAATAGGTGTCCAACCACAAACCCAAACCAAAATATTTTAAAATAGAATCCATGACATGAAGGATTGAAAATATGGATACAAATTAGGTTTTTATGGATTTTCATCAATAAAGTTGTTATCAATCATTTTCCTTGAAAACAACAATTTTCAAATTACAATTATTTTTCCAAATAATACCACAATTAATTTTACCCTATAAAAATAATCATAAATTATAGTTTATGATAATTCTAAACATTAAATTTTGGTAAAATAGATTATCCTTTCATATATTTTCAAATTATTCATACCTTGGAAAAAATTCACAAATTTGCATCATTGAGACCAAAGATTCCAATAGGAAATAGACTATATAAAATAAAACATAATCATTAATGAAACATGTTAATGTATCAAAAAAAACAATCAAAATATCCATCAACCAGAACTAAAAAACCCAATCTTACCCTATACTAGCTTAATAAAGGGGTAATCCCTTAGGTTGAACAAAGTCCCACTTATGGACACTAGATAAAGCATGATTCTAAAATAGTGAAAAAGTGTACCTAGACATCAACCTTTCAACCTAGAAATTCCCATTAAAATAAAAATATGGTGTTCATTTAAAATATATCCTCATAGATTATATAATATAATATCATTATTTTTTCAAATAAAATATAAATTTTTATCACTAATTCGAACACCCACATATGTTCACTCTTATTTTTCAATCATATAAATTTTATTAAATTAAATTGATCACCCTAAAAAGGGACATTATAGTACTATTATATAATTATCCATCATTATCATTGTAAAAAATTGTCAATATCATTTTGGTCTTCCATTTTTTTAATAAAGCATTGATATTATAGTAATACGTTTCTTAATTCCACTCAAATTATCTAGGAATTCAAAATTTTCAAGTCAATTTAATGAAATATATATAAATAATTTCACTTCAATAAATTCTATTTTTCCAAAAATACATTCAATAGGGTTGAAGAGTCCATTGATTTGATAACCATGATTTTCTCAGAATTTTTGAAATAATTATGGTATACACATCAGGTAAATTTATTAAAAACCAACTATGTTTTTAAATTTCAAAACAATAATATATAACTTCAAATTTTATTTCAGATCATTTAATATTAGAATCCTTTTATTCCACTTTTATCAAAATCTCAAGAATTACCCATTCATTGAAATATAAATAATATCTATGATGAAAACTATGAAATAATTAAAATATTATGATAAAAGAACATGGAATCATATGTTTAATTATAAATGGGTATGATTGGGACACTACCCTCAAATAATGTAAACATAAAAATTTCCATGAGATCCACACACTAAATAAGATTACGGATCAAGGAAACAAAAGAACAACCAAAAACATTAATCCCATAAAATTAATCCTAAATTTTAGTATCCCAAAATCAATAGATAATAGAGAGATTACCTACCACAATGATATTATAGAGTCACACAATTATCAACACTGATCTATAGGATTCATCATATTCCATTGGCTGATCTAATTTAGAACATGCCATATCTTCATAAGATCTTTACATCCGTAGAACTAATTTCCAGTATAATATTCCATTCATAGAATGGTGTGTGGATAATAAGAAACAATAGAGAAATATGAAAAATGGCTTCTTTACATTAAGAAAATAGATCCATTGATATTTGATTCATCGAAATGAATCAAGGATAGTGTTGGGATGTATAAAATTTCATAAGAAAAAACTACTATTAGATACCCTAAATTATGGGAGAATGAGTGAGCTAAATGAGACGCAGTTAAGGTCTTAAAACTAATTTTTGGAATAATTAATTTCTATCACACATTATGGCCACATGGTTTGGAAAACTATGCCCCAAATGGGAACCTGGTTCTGTATGTGAATAATATTCCTGATACTTTGATGGTCTGGGTACAAAATAATGTTCTCTCCCGGAAGGTAGTGTCTCCATATCATACTATTAAAGACTGCCAATTCTAAATACAGATCATGATTCATGTAGTTATACTCATTTCTTCTCAACTTTTTTGACCGTTATGTGATCACTT
The DNA here is from genome assembly GCA_963277665.1 of Viscum album. Taxonomy (NCBI): domain Eukaryota; kingdom Viridiplantae; phylum Streptophyta; class Magnoliopsida; order Santalales; family Viscaceae; genus Viscum; species Viscum album. The sequence goes on from OY728165.1 coordinate 1,937,712,771, forward strand.
CCTATGTCTTCATCAACACATAGTCGAGATCAGATCCAAAGGAATCTAAATTCACTACACACTTTACACACTCCTCTGGTAGTCACAACATAGGAGCATAAGTCAACCTCATCCTAAACATCTCAAAGGATATCTTACGCTATTTGGTACAAGTAAACGGCTTCTATTTCCTCATCCAGAAAATAAAAGGGGATACAATCCTAGATAATTCTTCCATGAACCACCCATATTACCCCACCTTGAAAATAAAACTTTAAACCTTGAAAATTCTCTTAAGTGAATACTAATAAAGTACTACATCAATCTTTTCTGGGTACAAAACTATTCTATGATCAGATATAACATGCGCCAGTATGTTAACATCATGGATCAAGAATTTTAACGTAAAGATCTTACCATAAAGGTGGTGCTCCTAGAGTATGTATAGGACCATCCTCAAGTGATTAAATATTCCTCCTCTGATATAGAGTAGATGAGTATTTAATCAAGGAATAAAACCATATATCAGTCCAAGAATGGCAACAAGATCTAGTTTATAAAATAAAAAAACATAGTGGTGGAATTCATTATATAAAAATTAATCACTAGAAACTCAATGTATCCATTGTGATTTCCTAATTTTATATTTGGAATATTAGCCTCACGAACACTCAATTGGTGATATCCTGACCTGGGATTGAACATCAAGAATTAACTCACCCCTCACAAATAATCAACGAGGTCATCAATACATAGAAAGTGGTATTGGTTATTTCTTTTTTCCTATTGTATGTGATGATAATCCACACATAGCCTAAAGATATCATCCGTCTTTTTAATAAACAAAACTGGAGCTTCCCATGGGGATACAATGGTGCTGTCAATAACCAGTCTATCATAAAGATTAGACATGATGAGATAGAGGTCCCAAGTAAATCTCTCACCACAAAATTAATTCATACACTTCCTCTAGATGATTGAAATCAAAGAATTAAACCCATTCAAAACCTCTAGAAAGTGTTTTTATCATATGGTATCAATGGGGTGAACTGGAACTCTCATAAATTATATAGAAATGAAATTATGACTCATTGATATATCCACAGGTACTGTAGAAATTTTAGAATAAATGCAGATTGTACCATGTATCATCTCTTTAGATACTATGTCATAAACCTCCAAGGATTGTAGCTACCCATATCCTAGACCACCCGCTCCTAGATCCTGGAATGATTCATATGGTGGTGATGGTGAAAGTATCTCAAAGTGTCGCCGTCCACTAGAAACCTCTTCTTCTGGATCCCCTCCTACTTCTATTCCACATCCAACTCCCTAGGGGACACACTTTCCACATATGGGAGATCCTTGTTCATGAAACTACATTTGCAATGGTGGCCTATTTGATGTCTTCCTACACTCATAGGTATGTCGGGTTTGGAAATCATGTTCTATGTGACTGTGCATATCACATATACAATGTCTAGCCACTTCAAGAATACTTGGTAATCTATGAAAGTCATGTGTTTCATGACCACATGACTAAGACAATTAGTGGGAATACCTCCTACACCAAGATAATGTTGATCATCGAATTCTAGATACTGAATATGACTCGGCCCCTGACACACATGTCCAACTCCATCTGTATGGAATCCCTCATATAGAAACCTCTTTCTCACAACTGCCTTCTCTAACACTCCATCATAGTTGTAATAAAACATGGGAGTCACACTAGCATAGATATAACTATAATTAATCTTCTTGAACTTATATTCTTGGATGCAACCATACCACGCTATATTGAAGGAGTACCTCATAAGTTCATTGAACCTTGTGGAATACTCATCAATAATCATACTATCGTTTGGTAGATGTAAAATCTCTAGAATATGAATTGATCACAAGAAAAGGGGTAAAACACCTAACAAAATAGATAATGTATGTTAGTCTATGGTAGTGTTAACTTATCATGAGTATGTGTGATTAAAATCTAATAGTACCAAGTTTATTATGGAAAATAGTATCTTCTAGTGAAACCATATGATCAGTCAAGGTCTATGAGAGTATGGACACTCAGATCAGAAACTCAATCCAATCCTCCACTTCCTAGGGATATGTCTCACCGCAGAACCTCAACGGCCTCTGGCACAAGAAGTCACATAGTGCACTAATCCTAGACACATCACCATTCTATCCTGCTATTAAAATATGCATCTTGACATTCATGGTTACTTATACATACCCATATGAAGGAAATATCTCATAAGATGGCCCTTGAACTGATGCCCCATTTCTCATATGATATTCTCCATGATCCAAAATTGGTAACATAGAAAGTAGTCTTTATAGAGGCATCCTGAATGTAATCATTATGTACCTCTGTAAGATGTGAATATATAAATGGTTTTTTAATTATGAAGTATTGTCTAAGGACTAAGTTCATTATGATTCATGTACCATGTTCCTTACAATCGATCTCTTAGAATGTGTATTCAATAAGAAGGTAGCCATATTCAGGGTCAATGGATACTTCAGTCACCCCACAAACATTTGGTTCCCTAAACATAAATCATCCATCAATACACTTTAATAACATTTACTTAAGTTCCCAACCAATCCTCACTATGGTTCTATCAATACAAGAATATGAGGATGAACCATCCCCTATTACACTCTATAATGACCTTAACCACCCTGGATCACTTGTCTAATGAAAGATAATTCCCCCACTACCCTAAGCCCACCTTTATAGGCCATGGGATAGAAAAGGGCACCCAGAAGGAATACAATACATGGGAGTCCTTTTTCTAGTTTATCTATATTCACACACCACACCATATCCATTCAAAATTATGGATGAATGATAAAAAAGTTCATAAAATCTACATTAAAACCATTCATGAAATAAAATCATGGTAAAATGTTAGATTATGAAAAAATAAATCCAATGTGAAAAGGGAAAAATATACACCCAACCAAAAATCAAGTCCCAAGCTGAAAAAATTAGAATAACAAATGATGAGAGATCCCAGCACCTGATCTCCAATCCTGACCATCGTATGTTGTCTATGCACCCAAGTAACACTATGTTAAACAAGAATTCCATTTGGTCTGTCTTTCAAATGAAAATGATATGACATATGTGTTCAAAAATTGTGTAATGGTGATTATATACATACCCGGTGGGGTGACTTGAATACCAAAGGGGGGAAACAAAATATATGATAGAAGTAGTCAACTCAACCCAACGAAAGAGTAAAATGAAACCCTATAATACATATATATATATTTTAAAAAATGAATCCCATGTGATATAAAAATGGGATATCCATCTCACAATAGACCCTTGGTTGATGAGTCTTCTAATAGCTCCAAAGGGGTCCATCTGTGTGTCCCAAAATCTCATGTATCCATTGAGGTAACCATCTTGAGGACATCCAACTCATCATTGTTTCATAATTTTAATGGGGAAATCTCAAAATATTTCGCACATCCTACTATGTTAGGTGGGTTCCACAGAGTAGGCATAGTACCCACTCCTTAGTCTATCAGTGGGTTCCAATCCACTGGGAGTGGACCTACACGCTAGTTCATCTAGGGGTTCCACTCAGTAGGTAGATGACCCACGAGACATATTCTTTCAAGGAGTTCCACTCAGTAGGTAGAGGACCCATTCCCTATTCTATTAGGGCGTTCTACTCATTTGGTAGATGAACCGCTCCCTAGTCCATCAGTGGGTTCCACTCAATAGGTAGAGGATCTACTCCCTAGTTGGTCAGGGGTTTCCACTCAGAAGGTAAGGGACCCACAACCTAATCCATCAGGGGGTGACACAAAAACCACTTTACGAATAATGATGTGTAATCGGGCCATAATTCAATAGTGGGGTTTCCGACCATTTCCTCCCTACAATGATCCCACATGACCACTACAATATTCAAGGATCTACTAAAGAAGCTTATTTCTCATAATATTCCACATATTATATCTAAATACACTATGAAGGATACCATCACATTATATGGGTAATATTTATCAGGGTAGGAAACTCATGGGTCAAAATTATAGTCTATACAAAGGATATAAAGAAAGAGGATGTTTCATAGGGGGTATATAGTGTATATGAGGTGCACATGGTATACAGTCCTACTCTATTTCCTAGATGTGTTCACTTATGTACATGTATTATAGGATATGTTTCATAATATGGTGTGTAAGGGGACCATAGGACATATAAAAATACAGTGCATTCCTTAGTGCTCTTGGCCAGACCCATGTTTGTCAACCCATGCGTGTGTAACTGGTCGAGAACCTGGCTGTGTACCCCATCATGCATGCGTACCGGCCCATGAACATTTAATCCCATATTACATAGAGTGTGATCCCTTATGGAACCTAGTATTTATGAAGTTGGAAAATGGCTTATACATACAAGAAAGGTTATATGACATGTGTGCCCAACAACATGGTGTTTGATTCTTATCTCCCTCAAAACACTAGTTGTCCTATCAATGTGGGGATACAAGAAATGTGTTCATCAACTAAATATCATACAGAAGAAATTTTTATATAATGTTTGGTTCTTTACAGTATTATCAAGATCAATACTCACAACCATGAATCCCGCTATTTGATTATCATGAACCAGTGGGGTTTTTCTCTAGCCATCGATTCCAACACTCTAGTGGCCAAAAATTAGACACCAATCATTAGTAAAAAAGCCCACATGCCACCTGATGTTGTCCTACACTCAATCCCATTTCAACTTTATATCCTTAATCCATAGCGGATAACCAAAAACCTATATCCATCCCAATCTCTCTAAAATTTTACACATCATTTTTTCATGCAAAAAATCCCCGAAATTAGGGGGTTCGATCACACTTGAACCCACCCATGATAAGTCGAATTGTGAACCCATATTTTAATGGTGGTGAATGGGAAGAAAAAATGGTTATAAATAACCTATAAAAAGTTAATATATAATTAGAAAATAGATCTTGTATAGTCATCATAACTTGGGGATTTTTTAGGGCTGAAAAATTTCCCATCATGGAAGAATTATAATGGATTAGTATAAATAATAAATTGTTGGTATTATGAAAATAATAATGATCGCATAAAGAAATTAGATAAAATTCATGCTTAATATTTTAATAAAAATGAGTGGAAACCATAATTGATGAGCCCTAACTTGATCTTATATTGATCGTTAGTGAATAACATTTTCTCTATTGAAGGAGCATATTGCATTCGTTTCATGTCAATCCACCTCAACCTTTTCATTATTTTTTTCCAATATGAATCCACCAATATATAATTATCTAAACCTCCTATGAAATCATCTCAGGGTTATGTGGCTTACCCTGGTGATTTTTCATAAGATATTATTTATAGAAAATTTATATAAGTTAAATTAAAATAAAGAAAATAAATTTAATTTTTTATTTTTATTAAACGAACCACCTATTGATATCATATCTGAATTTATGATGCCAAACAAATTTAGGTTACACCTATAGTAAAATACACATTTCATATTATACTATGGTATTGGATTTATAATTCAAGGATCCCCTATAAGGATAACATTTTATTGTTCAAAAATTGTGTTTTTGTGATCTTAATATAATTAATATTATTATTATTTTAATTATATTCTCCCTATCCCTGTAATTACATGTCCAATTGGATCCTGGATATAAAAATAGGTCCTAATATATTTTAATGTTTTACCATTGAAAAAAGGGTCACTACAATGTCCATGAGTATATGGGTGGACCTAGATTTCTAGTCCATTAGATTATGTATGGACCTAGTTTCAATGTCTATACATTTATGTGAGGGACAAATTTCATGTACATAAATTAATGAGTGAACCTACATCTATTGATACATTCTTACAATTTTATAAACATATGTGTATTCCACAAACTCGGGTATTGTGCCTATGTTATGCTTTCATGTGTTATTTTATTTGATTCTTTTATGATTCCTTCCGTATGAACTACCATGATTTATTGTAGGTTTTAATATGATGATCTATGATATGCATGGTATTTATATAAAAATTCTATTATAATGTTATCAGACCCTTATACTCATGTTATATTGATATCTCCCTTGTTTACTCATTATAAGAATATTTTCTCACCCTTCAATATGTTTCCTTTACCCAGGTTATGAAGAAATGTATTATGCATGATATGTCTAAGAAGGGTCACTAATAGAAAATAGACATTTAACAGTGATGGCCTTTATCAGTTATAGAAAAAAAAAAGCAACAATAAAGGTGTCATTTATATGTGCTAAAAAAGAACTAATAATGGGTATATTTTCACAGTGCTAAAAAATCTATGATAAAACTTGCCCTTTACAAGTCCTTTTTTTAGTGTTGATAAAGGATTACCTCTATCGATGATTTTTTAGTGCTAATAAAAGTTAACATTTATCAGCTCATTATGTTTAGCATTGATAAAGGGTACCATTCATTAGTGATTTATTTTTATCACTCCTAAAGGGTATCCATTATCATCACCTTTTTTGCACAGATAAATTTATCATTCGCCAGGTGATTCCCACTTCAAAAGAGCGCATGGGAGTGCATGAGATCACACTCCTTTATATATCATTCTACCACATCAATGCCTTAGAATCATGTTGTAGGGATGGGCTCTGGTATAAAAATCACACAAATATATGGGCCTTCAATCGACCCATATGGACCTTGGACAAAAGTATACCCAACCCAAACCGTCGTTGACCATCGTATTCGGATCCTATAGGACCTGCCTAAGTCAAATTCCAAATTTGTTTTATATAAACCAATATTTTTTAAAAAAAATAATAAGAAAATTGAATTAACTAATAAATCGAATAATTTAAAATAAAATAAAAATATTAACTAAATAATTATTCATAAATTTAATATATATATATATATATATATAAATATTATAAATATTATATATTTTAAATAGATATGTAAAATGAATAAAATTAAATGATTAAATAAATAATAATTAAAATTGAGTAAAAGAAGAAAAATATAAAATAATTTATTGAATAAATAATTATTGATTAAAATGAATAAATAAAATATGCATATTTTTTAGAATGAATTGATTCAAAAATTTCATTTATTTACTTTTGGTTTTGATGGTCACAAATTCCAAAAATTTTATTAATAATGAAGTATTTTTTATGTGAATTTCATGAAAATAATAATTTTCCAAAAATTTATTCTGGAAATATATTCAAGTAACTGATAATAGAGAAATATTTTTTCAATTAATCTAGATGAATTATTCTAAAAACATTATTTATAACCTAAATTTGTATGTGTAACATAAGGTTTACAACCCCTACATTTGAAATAGAACATATGGATCATGTACCATATTTTGTTTGAAAATTATGTATAAGAAACCCTATGTTTTTACGGAACATTATGTTTTAAGAAAAAAAACCTATAGTACATCAACTTTAATTTTATAATCAATCATACATTTTTAACCCTGCACTTGGATTTTTTTATCACATGAAGGAACCATGTGATTGACTATTCAATTACAATGTTGTAAATATATGATATTATTTTTGATTTATGCAACGGTTTCCATGGAAGTTAATATATACTCATAGATATTTTTGTAACAACCCAAAGTTCAATCCATAGAAATTACCTTCTTATAATTTTGTCATATAATCACATGAAATAACAACATACTGAACTACTAAGTACTGTGTAACCTTTAAACATAATATGGTCACTTCTGTGATTTAAAAACTGAAAATATAACATACACTATAGCGATAAGTATGATTTTTGGAGTCCGATAAGACAAAATTAATTTTTGGTGAATAGTAACTAACCATTATGAATAGTACTATTTCTCTTATGAGAAGTAAGATGACCCTTATGAATAATAAATTGGCTAATTAAATAGTTACCTTACCAATGAAAGTATAAATAAAATTTATCCATCTTATAGGTGATTATATGACAGTGTTGGTATTTTTATAAGTTGTAAATATTTAATTAAACATTTATCAATTATTTAATAATTAAAAAAAAAATTTATTTTCATAAAATGTATTCATAAATTATTTTTCTAATATCATAAAATTATTGGATAATCTTATGAGACCTTAGTTAATTTTTCAATATTTGATAAAATCGGTTAAAATATAAAAATATGTATTTTTCAAGTAAACGGTGATTTTATTTAAATATATAATTTCAAATCTTTATAAATTTTTTTCATAAAATAGATTTGATTTTTTTATTCTACACATTGAAAAATGGTCAGGGTGAAATTTTTTGATTTTTCTGAAATACTAGATTTTGATGAACAATAAATTACGATAATTTACGATAAGTGTTAAAACCTAAATTTTTGAATCATACATGAGTCATGGATGATGTAAATAGACATTGGTTTGAACTCACATTCACTTATTAATATTTTTTAATAATAATAAAGACTATTTATATTATTCAGAAAAAAATATATTAAACTAATGATTAAAATAATGGGAAACCCCTCCTCTACTTCACAATAAATACCATCCCTCTTTACCTCTTCTCTTCACTCCTATTATGCCTTGTTCCTTGTATAAATTCTAATAAAATCTCTCCCTAAGACCCTACCGCACTTCCATAATCTCTTTCTCTATTCAAAGGTCAAAATCCTCTCCCCTAAATAGTATCTCAAGGAAGTTATATTCAAGAGGTAAACTCCCCTTTTCCTTTCTTGTATTTTCCTTCAAGTTCATTTCATTATTTTTCTCTCCTCTCATAATTTCATATGAATGATATGATAACACCATTAACAAAAATTAAATTTAATTTTGTTATTAGAATGTAATAATTCATCATCATCTCTCTTTTCCCCTAATTTTATAATATAAAAGAAAACACCATCTGATATGTGTTATTTTTTATATTCAGGGATGACAAGTTATCAATTTCTATTACCGGCTTCAATTCTCATCATGGAACTATTTTGATGGAAGAACCAGAATATAATATGTGTATTACGAATAATTTAAGGTTCTAGAATATTTTTTATATATGATCATAATTTATAAAGAAAAATGTGTTTGATGTGATCAAAAAATTCCATTTTACTAAATGGGTTATCATTAATGTTTTATATAATGATTCATCTCCACTCCAAAAATTCAAATGCATTTTATGACCATGTAATATTTTTTAAGTTAATTGATGACATATAACTTCAATTATGGACAACTATTCTCATATTATATTTTTATCCTTACATGTATATAAAGAAACAAATCATGAATACCTAGGAAACAAATTCTCCCAAACAATGAAATTGAACCTCTTAACCCATCAAAAAAGGTAAATAATGAACTTGATAAGGCAATAATAGATCATTTTCATGAAGAATAGGATATGAAAATATTAATTAATGAATTTAATTTGTCTATAAATGACAATAATATCAAGTAAAGGACACCATTATACATAAAGTAAGGGATTCTACCAAAACCTCCATTATTCCTTTGGGTTTCTTTATGTTTCTTTTAACACAAATGATGTTATCTGTTATTTTTATGAGAAAATTATAAATATATTGTATATTAACCAAACTCATGTATAAATATCCAATATCTTTTGGGGATATACATGTTTTTTAATGATTCCCTCCTCAATTCTTCTCGATAAGTAAGTCTGTTTCAAGGGAACTTCCCAAATTTTTACCCTATTTCATGTACACTCTATAATCTATTTTAATTCACCATTGTTTTTATAAAATCATTATTTTTATTATGAATATATTATTGGTTCACTTCTTGATTTATTTAAATGATTATTCACTTTTCTATTTTAAATTATCTTTAGTATTTTCCTTAAAACCACACTAAAATGTTTTAATGGTGAAAGATCTTAAATAATCTACTTACATGTTTTCACCTTTATCTGAAATCAATTACCATGATATATGCCTATTAATGATCATTTATGTTTTAATTCCATTCTTTCATGGACACTTGTTTAATACGCCCATTCATTTTCTTTTATGACAAGATTGTGATACTCATTTCTTTCCATGGGTACCCTTATGTTTATGTATGATTATATATAAGGAAAGAATATTAATGAACATGTTATGATGGGTGTGCGTAGATATCTATCTAATTAATTGGGTAACTTTTAGTCTCATGAGACATTATGTGCAATAGTCTTGGTGGTTTCCCTTGACTCATGTTACCATGTGCAACGATCTTGGTGGTTAACCTTGACTTGTGCTCCTAAATGTGAAATGAGCATTGAATTGTGATAAAATAATGTTTTTTAGTTATTCCACGTTATTATGACTCCATGTTTATTTTATCCTATGTTTATATGTCTAGATTTTACATGTTCCATGCCTTTTTATATCATTATGTCATACCTTCTAACACATGTTCAAAATATTTATTATTATGCTTATTCCCTTACTTGACTTTAACACGCTCCTTTGTTCATGTTATCCTCATATTATCCTATGAATATGTATGACCACAATCGAATTTAGGTGATATTTATTAAGATTAAATAATGGAATTTTTTATTTAGTCCCATGTTTTCATTCTTATATAGCTAGTATTCAATTATACTAGACTTCACGATCCTTGGCTTGTAATACGATGTTTTATAATGTATAAAATCATGTAATGATATATGTAAAAGGCTTAGGTTTCTACAGATGGTATCATAGGATGGTCTTGTTATTTATAGATATTAGGAATATGGCACTTTAGTAAGAACCTTAAGGATGAGACTAAGAGTAATAAAACATCCCTAAATTTTGGAAAGTATTGAGTAATTGGTTTAGCCGGAAAATACATCCATATCTAGATAGGAACTAGTTGGTGCGGATTAAACATAGATGTATCTTTGTGTAGAACCTGAAAACACTTCTTTAAGATAGACTCGAATGAGAACCCGTGCACCACAATGGTCCTTGATTCACTCCTATTTTGACACTCCCGAGGGATATTCTTTGGTAAATTCATAAACTTGGTACAAACCATTATTAAGGGAATAAAAAGATCCCCCAATAAAATAAGTTAAAAAATAGATCAAGGATAACACAGAATTAAACCTAGGGAATCACAAGTTAGGATATACTTCTCTTTTAAAAGTTTATCCTTTTATGTTCAATGTTTCAATTTAATACTTATTAGCTAAGTATGCAATCCCTCTAATTATACATTCTTTTTCTTAGTTAATGGAGGGAAATAGAAGAACATGTTCCAAAAATAAATTTGATAGGGAATGTAAATATTTCCCTAATGATATGCCAAATATGATGGGAATGGGTGCTCGAAACATCATGATAGTACTTGTTTAGATGGGTTAGGTTATAAATAATAACTTGAATCATATAGAATTCCCTCCTTATCCAAGTAAATTGATATTTTTTATTTAATCATTCGTACAAAAAATTTCTCCCATGTTTAGTTGATCTTATGATCCCCTCCTCAAAAAAATAGAATATTAACTTTTCTAAAAAGATATTCTCTTTCCTCTAGTGCTCAAAGGAAGATAATGTCGCACTGGTGGTCTATCGTTTTGATGGGGAAGTTGATCAGTGGTGGAAATAGATCAAGAATATGAATTCACAAGAGGAAATTGTTTTCATGGATTTAGAGGAATTCATTAAAATGTGTTTAAATAAATATTTATCCCAAACCCTCCACCTCAAGATGGAAACAGTGTTCCTCAGAATAAAGTAGAAGAAAGATGAGTCCCGTAGGGTGTATGAAGAAAAATTCAGAAGGATTTCAAGATGCACCTCCAACTTTTTCATGAACACTAAAATCAAGGTGGGTCTCATATTCAGTTAACTAAAACAATGTCTACTAAATGCATTGGTGATTAGAGAATTTGACAATTGTGAGGATATTTTCCATTATGCCCTCATGGATGAAATGGAGATCGGATACACCAAGTGGTCTCTTAGGACCAGTGAAAAATGCATAATATGGAGACTAATATGGGTGGTTCAATAAATAAATACCATGATGGAAAGAATATCTAAAATACCATGTGTCCAAATTCTAGGAAGAAGCATCATGAGAACCATCTAATCAGAACTAGGAATTTCTTTAAATGTGGAAAGATGGGACATCTAGCAATGACCCGCGGAAGGGATTTGAAGAATTCAACTAATGTGGAAGAATAATGGAAGGTTCATATCAATGCTCAGTCTGTAATTCAATGTTACAACTGCAAGGACCTTGGTAATTATGATAACAATTATACTAAGCCAAGGGCCATTAGGGGAAATCAACAACAACATCAAAGGAAACAAGGAAGGGATTATTTTATCACTACTACTGAGAGGTATCTATACAATGATATGGTGTAGATACACTAGTTATTCATTCAAAAATAGAGAATGTATGATTTGATTATAGTCCTATGCATTCTTTCATATCATGAAAGTTTAGTTGAACTATTCAAACACCACCAGAAAATTTGGTGGTGAAGTTATCTGTGAGAATATCAAATGATGAAATTATTTCATCCAAGGTTTAAAACTCCTCCCCATTATTTTTTCTTAGACTAAACCTCCTAGAAAATATTTTCATGCTTCCTTTAGAGGAGTTAGACATTATCTTGGACACGGATTGACTATCTTTATACAAATCCAACATCAACTTTCTAGAAATGGAGATCACTCTTCACATCCCGAAGCATCCTCCAATTCATTACAAACTTAAAGAGGAAGATGAAGATTAATTAAAATCATTTTATCATGTCTTTATATTTATACCTTATGAGAAATAATTTCTAGATCAAATTATTATGACAAGGGAGATGGTACTTCTTGAATATATGCCCATCGTGAGGGATTACACTGATGTATTCCCTGAAGAATTTCATGGTCTTCCTTCTGATCAACAGTTTGAGTTCTCAATTGAACTTATTCTTAAATATATACCTATATCAAAGACAACTTATTGAATGACCACCATAAATATGGATAAGATAAAGAAGCGGTTACAGTAGAATATGGGGAAGAGTTTTATATTCTCATATGCTTCACTATGGGGTGTTCCTGTCCTCTTCATCTTGAAGAAGGATGGATCAATTATCCTCTACATTGATTATCAAGAGCTCAATAAAATCATGATAAATAATAATTTTTCCCTACAGTGGATATATTACTTATTATATCAGCTCTGTGGGTCATTTATTTCTCTAAGGTGGACCTTCAGTCAAGATATCACAAATTAAAGCTAATAAATGAAGATATACCCAAGACTTCCATTAGAATGAGGTATGGACACTATGAGTTCATAGTGATTCCCTTAGAACTCACTAATGCTCTTGAAATATTCATGGTTTTAATTAATAGATCCTTTATAGATGACATAGAATTTTTTTTTAGTATTTACCGATGATATTATGATATACTCCAAGAGAAAGGAGGAACATGAGGAGAATTTGAATACTATGCTAAAGATATTGTGAAGGGAGAAACTATATGAAAAGTACATTAAATGTATGTTCTGGATGGAGGAAGTAGAATTCATGGGGCATGTAATCACTAGAAAAGGGATGTTTGTTTACCCTAACAAGACAAGGCCAATTAAAGAATGGCCCAGGCCGACATTTGTAATGGAGATCTGCAGCATTTTTGGGCTAAATGGGTTTTATTGATGATTTGTTATGAACTACTCAAAATTATGAATCCCAATGACACAGAATACATAGAAGGGAGTTATGTTAATTTGGACTCAAGAATTTGAGGAAATCTTTAAAGAGTTCAAAAAGAGGCTTATCACAACACTAGTGCTCACACTCCCAACAAGTGGAGAACTATTTGTGGTGTACAGCAATGCTTCAAAGAAGTGATTTGGTTGGGTGCTGATGAAAAATGATAAAGTGATATCCTATGCCTTAAGGAAGTATAAAATCCATGAAAAAACCTATCCTATGCATGATTTGGAGTGGCCGGTTTTGATATTTTCATTGTAAATATGGCAGCATTATCTCTATGGGCAGATGTGTGAGATATATACTGATCACAAGAGTGTCAAATATATATTAAAAAATAAATAGATTAATATTCACCAAGGAAGATGGTTATATCTTATCATAGCTTATGGTTTCTCAATCCAATACCATCTTAGTAAGGTATGTAAGAAGGTGGATGCTCTAAGTAGAAAGGATCATACATTTTTATCAATGATGAAAATTGAAAAGGATCTAATCTTCTTATATTTTCATTGGATGGACATGGGAATCATTATGGGAGGAACATCATAAATAATTTCTCAAATGATTTATCAACCATCTCTTGTGGATAAAATAAAGGATTCTCAAAGAAAAGATGTGGAATTTCAGAAAAGTGCGGAAGATATCATAAATGGGAAATCCTATGAGTTTACTATTGGTGAGGAAGGAGTTGTATGATTTGGGTCATGATTATGTGTACCATCTGATCCAAAGATAAAGAAGGATCTTGTGAATTGTGCACATAGCTCAAACTTCTCAATTCACCTCAGGATCTCTGAGTGAACTTTTGGTAGGACAATATGAAGAAGGAGATTGCTGAATATACATGAAAGTCCCTAGTTTGTGAAAAGGATAAGGCTAAAATTTAGGATTATAAGGGGATGATGCAACCACTAGCCATACCAACATGTAAGTGGGAGAACATAACCATGGACTTTTTCACTAGACATCTAGGGACATCTATAGGAAACAATGTTATATGGGACGTTTTGGATCATCATACAAAAAATATCACTTTATCACAATTCAAGAGTACTTATAATTTGATCAAATTGCATGGATATATATCAAAGAGGTGTTATGGATTCATGGTGTACCACTATCTATTATATCCTATAGATATATGAGATTCACCACAATGTTTGGGAAAAGTATACAACATTCTCTAAGAACTGAACTAAACTTCAGTATGACATATCATCCTCGAACTGATGGACAATCTAAGAATAATATTTAGACACTCCAAGACATGTTGAGAGTGTGTTCTATAGAGTTCAAAGGTGGATGAGACCAAAATATTCCATTGGTCAAATTATATTAAAAAACAGTTTCCACTCGAGCATCTGAATGGAAACATCTGAAGCCCTTAATGGGAAAAGGTACATAACACCGACATGTTGGGATGAAGTTAATTAGCGTAAGCTGCTAAGACCTAAAATGGTCTATGAAATGGTGGAGAAGTTGAAAATCATTCACCAACCCATCAACACATCCCAAATTTTATAGAAGATTTGTGCAAACAATCATCATCGAGAACTTGGGTTCAATGTTGGAGACATGGTATTCCTTTGAATATCTCCATAAAATAAGGTCATGTAGTTTTGGAATAAAGGAAAGTTATGCCTTAGGTACATCGTCTCCTTATAGAGTTTTGATCGTGTTAGATTTGCGGCCTATCGACTAGCACTTCCATCTACCATGTCTAAAGTACGCAATGTATTCCATGTATCCCTTTTATGAAAGTACATTCTAGATCCCTCACATGTACTATCTTCTGAGTGGGTATAGTTTGATAATGATATTTATTATGAGAAGCAGCTAGTAATGATCTTGGGTTGTAGAGATAATGTTCTATGTAATAAGACTATACACCTTGTCAATGTACTATGGAAAAACCATATGTATAAAGAGGCAACATGGGAACAAGAGGAGGTAATGAAGGAATAGTACCTTCACCAGTTTATGTCATAGAATGTAAAAAAAATTGAGGGTGAAATATCACAAAGGAAATAATTTAATGACCCAAAGTTCAATCAATCAAAATTAATTTCTTATAATTATGTCATATAATCAAATGAAATCACAACCCAATGAACTAATAATTACTATGTGACCTTTAAACATAATATTGTCACTTTAGTGTTTTGAATTCCAAAAATATGATATACAAGGTTGCAATCAGTAAGATATTTTGAGTACGATAAGACAATCATAGTTTTCTATGAATAGTAAATGAACCTTATGAACAGTAATGTTACCCTTATGAATAGTAATATGCCCCTTATGAATAGTACATCATTCATGTAAATATAAACCTTACTAATGAAAGTATAAATAAAATTTATCCATATTATAAGTGATAATATGATTGTGTTGGTATTTTTTATAAGTCATAGATATTTAATTAAATATTTATGAATAATTTAATAATTAAAAAAATTGTTTTCATAAAATGTATTGATAATTTTTTTTATTTCTAATGATTATAGGATAATTTTATGATACATTAGTTATTTTTTCAAAGTATTATAAAATTAGTTGTAATTTTAAAATATGTATTTTTCAAGTAAATGAAGAATTTAAAAAATCAACTTCAAATATTTAGAAAATTATTTTCATAAAATGGAGTTTTATTTGGATACTCGACATCAAAAAAATTTATGGTGAGTTTTTGTGATTTTTCTGGAATACTTGAATTTTTTATGAATAGTAAACTACAATAATTTACAATAAGTGCTAAACCATGAATTTTTGCATCATGATTGAGTCATGGATGATTTTAACGGTAATTAGTCTGAACTGACAAAAACTTATTAATATTTTTTTTCACAATAATAAATACTATTCATATTCTTGATTGAAAATATTAAACTAATGATTAAAATAATGGGAATCCCCTCCTCTCCTCCACTATAAATACCACCCCTTTTACCTCTTCTCTTCACATCTATCAAGCCTCGTGATGTGCATAAATTCTGGTAAAATATCACACTAATCCCCCCTCCCACATCCGTCATCCCTTTCTCTCTTCAAAAGTCTAAATCCTCTCCCCTAAAGAGGTTCTCAAGGAAGTTATATTCGGGAGGTAAACATCTCTTTTCATTTATTTTATTTTCTTTCAGGTTCATTTATTTATTTTTCTTTCCTCAACTCCTTTCAACCGAATTTTATTAAAACTCCATTACATTGCCTATAATAATTTTTTTTATGATAATGGAATAATTCATAATAATCTATCCTTTCCCCACTTTTTTATGCAATAAATGAAAACACCTTCCAAGATGTGTTAATTTATTACATTCAAGGGAAATGGGTTTTTAATTTCTATTACCTTATTTAGTTCTTTTCATGAAACCATTTTGATGGTATAAAAAGTATATAATATGTGTATTATGTCTAATTTTTGGTTATGGATTCTTTTATACAAATGATATTACTTTATAAAGAAAAATGAGTTCAACGTGACCAAAACCCTCCATTTAACCAAAAGGGTTATCATTAATCTTTTATATAATGATTCCTCTTCACTCCAAACAACCAAATTAATTTTATTACCATGTAATATTCTATATGTTCAATAATAAAATTAAACTTTAATTTTGTACAACCATTCTCATCCTACAGTTTATCCTTACATGTATATAAGTAAACCAATCATGAAAACCTAGGAAACAAACGCTCCCAAATAATGAAATTTAATGTCTCAACCCATAAAAAAGCTAATTAATTAACTTAATAAGGCTATGATAAATATATTCAATGAATAATAATTTCTTAAATTTTTAATTAATTAATGTAATTTGGTTATCCAGGACATTAAGATCATGCTAAGGACCCCATCGGACTTATGGTATGGGATTCTACCTGAACCTCCATTATTCATTTGGGTTTCTCTATCTTCATTTTTATACAAATGAAGTTATCTATTATTTTTATGCAGATATTATAAATTATGTTTATATTATGCAAACTCATGTATCAATATCAATTATCTTTTGGGGATATTAATGTTTTTTTAATTATTCCATCCTCTATTCTTCCAGATAAGAAAGTATGTTCCACATGAACATTCCAAATTCTTAAACAATTTCAAGTACACTCTATCATTTGTTTTAATCCACCAATGTTATTATTAAATTATTATTTTTTGTATAAAAATATTCCAGGTTAAATTTTGGTTTTATGTAAAATATTTTTCACTTTTCTATGTTAAATTCTCTTTAATATTTTCCTTAAAACCACACAAAAATTTATTAATTCAAAAAAAATTCTTAAATAATCTTATTACATGTTTTCACTTATCTTTTAAATCACTTACCATGAAATATTCTTATGAATTTCCATGTATTTTTTAATCCCTTTCTTTCATGGACACTTGTATATTACACCCAATCATTTTTTTATGAAATGATTATGATACTCATTTCGTTCCATGGGTACCCTTATGTTTATGTATGATCGATTAAGTATGATTATATATATAGAAAGTATATTCATGAACATTGTATTATGGGTTTTCCTAGATATATCTCTAATTATTAGGGTAAATTTGAGTCTCATGAGACATTATGTAAAACCTTCTTGGTGGTTTCCCTTGAATCAAGCAACAATGTGCAACAGTCTTGGTGGTTAACATTGACTTGTTCTCCTCAATGTGCAATGAGCCTTGACTAGTGATAATGTTATGTTTTATGTTTCTTAAACACTATTATGAATCTATGTTTATATGTTATTATTTCACATGTTCTGTTCTGTTTTATATCATTATTCCATGCCTTCAAACCCATGTAACAAATCATTATTATTATGCTTATTCCCTTACTGAACTTTTATCTCACACCTTTGTTCATGTTATCTCCGGGTTATCCTATGAAGATATTTTATAAAAATGGAAGTTAGGAGATCTCTATGAATATTAAATAATGAAAAATTTTATTTATTCCCATGTTTTCAATTTTATGTACATATTCTTACAATATAGTATACTTCACATTCCAGGCCTTAAAATATGTTATTTCATTATGCTTAAAATCAGGTAAAGATATGTTTAAAAGTATAGGGTCACTATAATTTTATGACGGATTCAAAGGGTCAATATGATAAATTTAAAAGGATCATATTCAATGGATTAAATCATTCTTATTCTTTTGTGAAGTTATGACTCTCTTAGATGATTTTGAATTCAAATATTCATGATTTATTATGTGATATGATGGAGATGGTATGACTTAGAGCTATTCGACCTACAATATAAATATCCATACATTCTTCATCAAAAAAGGAGAAAATATGCAATAGATATATACATAAGGAAAACATGAGTGTCATTTCCACCATAGCTACACTTTGGAGACATACATGGTTTGATCTATCTAATCAAGTCACACTACATCAAAATTCTTATTTAGTATCAATTTTTTAGCAATAATTTAGTGAACTCCTAATAAAAAAATACTGAATTCTGTGGTAGTTTTCTAAAAAATTCCACTAAATATTCAATTTTTAATAAAAAAATCATTTTTTCCATGACACCCCCCATCTTCCCCCAACCCCCTTATCCTCCCCTAACTCCCCCGACCCCAAACCCTAGCTACCCCCTCCCCCTCCAAAGCTGGATCCATCCAAGAAATTGCTTTTGGATCTCGATCTCAAACCCTTGAAGACCTCCTTGGTGTCTCCCGAGCCCAAGCCCTCAAATCCCTTGTCAGAGTCGCCTGATTCAGATCCCTCCAAGCCCTCTCCATCCAATCCCTTTTTGGTCGAGCCCCATCCCAAGCCCCCCATTCTCAAGCACCCCTTATCCCTTGTCTATAATACTCTGCCATTTTCTATGCTACTTTTCACAGCAGTCACAACCACCCGATTGAGGTATTTTTACACATGGTTTGATTAATAATAATAAATGGTAGTTATAATCTTTATTTATATATCTACGTCACTACTTGGTATGGAAGCATATGATAAACATTGAATGATTTTATTTTGGATATGTATTTTATATGAAACCATGCATTAGTTATACGAATGACGTACTTGGTAAGAATTTTAATTAAGGAATATGATTCATTTGTATAGAACATATGTACAGGCCATGGTCTTTCTATTTTCTCCCCATTAACATATATCTCTACCAAGGTATCATTGGATTTCTCAACGACCATACTAGTCCCCCTTGAATAAATGAGTAGAGGAGATCCTTCATGTAAAATTATAAGTTTACTCTATTATAATTGATTTCATGTTCATTCGACATGAGTCACCTTTTCTCATTGATATGTTCTAATTCATCAAGTCATATGTGAAACAATGCTTCAATTTACATAACTGGTTATACTATAGAGAAAAGAAATTTCAAAATTCAATGATGGATTCATTAATTTTTCTCACCACAGAATCCATACATTTCTCTATTTCCCTCCTTTATATAAATCAGATCTCCATAGGGGGAGTCTATATCAAGAAAAATGTTTGTATTTATTCCTATAAAAATGGGATTCATTTTGATTCCAATTCATCACCTCTAATCCAAATATTTTCAATCTATCATTATGTTATGCACCTACCAAGACTTGAGATGTACACTAACTCATGTCAGGTATTCCATGTGTTGTTTTTAAGGATAGAACTGCTAAGGTCATCTTAGAATTGAAAATCCATTTATATCAGGTGTCTTATACTTTCAAACTATTATATTCATTCACTTAATTATCATTCCCTACATTACCAAATTTTACCATTATCTATTTTCCTATTTATTAATAGGTATTTGTTTTAATTTTTTTTAATAATTCGTAGTCACATTCTGATATATATGGATAAAATCTGGATCACATTACCGAGGAACACACCTCAATAAACTATGGGTTTAGAGGATTTTTAAATTTTCAAATTTCCAATCAACCCATTAATATGAGAGTAAGATTTTTGTGTCATAAATATAAATTTAGAATATGGTTGAAGAGAGATGAAGTTTATGAACACATTATATTGAAGAAATTCCTTGCTTCCTATTGCTATTAGATTTGGCATGGAGAATCAAATGTTACAGAAACATTGGGAAAGAATGTTAATTGACAAGATGAGTGCTCAACATCATCTACAGTTGAAAATGAAATGAAAAACATTATTAACAATGAATTCGGTGTTTCAAGACAAAAACATCAACATAAAAACATATTAGAACAAATATTTGAGAGTGCTACAATTAGCAATGTAATGGATAATGTTTTGAGAATATTGGACAACTAGTTCAAGATTGTATCATATCATTGGATCCTCCACTTGATTTTGGGGAGATTAATGGAGGAGAAAACATCACTAAGAAGATAGATGTGTTTCATGGTTTTGTTGACTATGGAAATAAATAGTTTTATAGTGTATTTTTGAAATATTCAAAACATTATCATTCTACAGAGGTTCTGCCATATCAAGTTCCTAAGTGTAATTAAAAATAAGTTGATGTCCATGATATTTGAATTTTTTCATGATTTATTTCCTAAAGAAAATATTTATGAGTATTTTTATGATACAAAGAATGTTTTTAATAAGTTTGGTCAGAATTATACAAAAATAAACATGTCTCCCAATGATTATATGTTTTATTGTGGAGAGAATTAAAGCAGATAGGATTAAAAAAAATATTCCACTAGATGATAGTCAATGAGTGATGTTGGAAGTATGAATCAACATGATACTATAAAGAAGAAAAGGAAGACACCCACAGAGTTTTTCATTACATTCCTTTAATGCATCAATTGTAAATATTATTCAAGTCATCAAAAACCGTCGAACACATGATTTGTCATTCTGTAAATAATAACAGTGATGAGTTAATGTGACATCCAAGACATTCATAATCAGGGAAGTAATTTTATTCATTACATCCATATTTCTCATCTGACCCTAGGAATGTTCAATTGGTATTAGATGCTGATAGATTCAAACCATTTGGGACTTTGATCACCAGTTATAACATTTGGCTGGTTGTTTTCATCCATTACAATTGGTCTCTATGGATGTGTCTGAAACAAAAATATTTCTTTATGTTAGTGATTATACCTGGAAAATAGATTCCTAGAAATGATATAAATGTATACTTGCAGCCTTTAATTAAATAATTACAGGTGTTGTGGAGTTTTGTTGTTAATACATATGATGCATCTTTTAGAACAATTTTCAAAATTCAAGCTTCACTATTGTGGACCATTAGTGACTTCTTTGAACCTGAAATTTTATCCAGTTGGAACACATACACAGGTTTTGCATGTCATATTTGTAACTTTGATTTTGATAATGAATGAATACCTTACATTAGAAAATAGTCCTTCTTGTGTCATCAAATATTTTACAATGCATCTCATTGATTTTAGTCGAAAAATTCAGAATTAAATGGTTCTATTGATCATATACCACCACCAAAGTTGTTGATGGGTTCTGAAATATTGGTATACCTTGGAAATATAGAAATGGAATTTTGGAAGGTTTCTTATTTGAATTATAGTGGAAAAATTATTTTTAAGTGCATCGTCAAGTGGAATCGGAAAACAGTAATGGAAAAAAAAATTATTCTTCAAAATTCTATATTGGAAATTTAGTTTTTTATGGCATAATATTGATGTGATACATATTGAAAAGAATTTTTGTGAATATTCTATCTTCGCATTGCTTAATGAGCATGGAAAATCAAAGGATCTTCTCAATGCTCATAAATAATTACAAGTAATAAACATAATTTTTGATCTCTAGCTAGATGAGAATGGAAAGAATGATTCAGTAGTTTTATCAATGAAAAATAGGGATAAAGATACATTATATCGAATTTTAAAACATGTTAAGGTATCTACTAGGTATTCAAGTAACATCTCAAGCTTCTTTGACTTAAAGCATCATAGGATATATGGATTGAAAATTCACAATTTGTATAATTTGTTATAGTAGTTTCAACCTTTGGAATTGTGTACATTATTACCCATAATGGTTATAGCTGTTGTACTCTAATTTTTCACATTCTTCAAAGAATTATGTGAGAAAACTCTAAAACCATTTGAGATTGATATCCTTTAAGAGATACTTTTATTTGCACGCTTTGCAATGGATATGATCTTTCATCCATACTTTTTTACTATCATGATGAATTTAACTATGCATTTGGTTGAGGTAGATAAATTAGGAGGCCTTATAAATTAACAATGGATGTATCCAATTTATAGGATATGTATATATATGTTTTAAATTTAGGTAAACAATTCTAGGAACTTCAAGAAATACATAATTATGTTTTTTTCTTTTATTTCTCAGATATCTTGGGCATCTGAAAGAATATATGAAAAATAATGCTCAATCTAGAGGCTCTATTTCTAAAATATATTTGGAAGAGGAGTGTATTATATTTTTATTCTATGAAATTTTATGATATTTATATAAGATTAAATTGATTTATGTGTTGACAACACATTGACTCAATATCATCTATATAAGAAATCCAAAATCATTCCTTCTATTGGCTGATCAGTTGGGTGGAGCTAAAATGTTACACTGACGAAAATGGAATTATCACAGGCATAAAGATATGTTCTTATGAGTAGTGAAATGGAAGATCCATTTCTTAAATATTTGAGGCTAAAAATATCACTACTAGAAAATGGACCTATCCCCACGGTTTTCCCCAAAATCGTGTAGATAGACCCCCTTATACCCACGATTTTTGAAAACTGTGGGTATAGGTGAATTTTCAAGACCTATACCCACGGTTTTCCAAAACCGTGGGTATAGGGGGGTCTATTCCCACGGTTTTCCAAAACCATGGGTATAGGGGTACCTATCCCCACGGTTTTGGGGAAAAATGTGGGGATAGGTCTGGGCTAAAATACATATACCCACGATTATGAAAAACCGTGGGTATAGGTTACTTTTCTGTACGCGGGAAAAAAAATTCAGTGGGAAGGAAATTTTTTTGGCGGGAACCCTATACCCACAGTTCATCCCTCTATACCCACGGTTTTTATAACTATATTTAACTATATTTATATATATATAGGTGATGTTAGGGTAGAGGTTAGTCACAGTGTTTTCAGTGAAGAGGTTACGAGATCGAAACTCAGTGCCTGTATTATTTTAGGACCTATACCCACAGTTTTCAAACTGTGGGTAAAATCCATTGACACCGTGGAAATTGGCTATGTCTCGGTGTCATGGTGGCAGGACACATATACCCATGGTTTTGGAAAACTATCGGTATAGGTTGGGGACCTATACCGATGCTGTTCCAGCCCACGGTTCTCAAAACAGTGGGTATAGCCTTTACCCACTGTTTTGGGGGCTATACCGATGGTTTTCAATCATGGGTATAGGCCATTTTTCCAGTAGTGTAGGGAGATGAATGAGAGGCTGAATAGGAAATGAGAATTATATAACAAAAGTTGTTAATAAAGATCTTGTAGAATGTTTTTCACAATGTATAAGTTCATAAATATTAAAATAAATAAAAATATTTGTTTGACACATATATTTAGTATATCTAATATTGTATAATAATTTTTATAGATCAAGAATACTGATACTAAAGATGGGTTGTCATAATAGTTTATGTTTCTTAATCAAGGTCCTCTAAAACAGGCTATAAATTTTGACGCTTACAATGTGAATGGATTTAAATTTCATACATTAGATTTAGAAGAGGGTTTTAAAATGTATAATAGTTGTATATTTATGTTTTAAGAAGTGGTATACTATGTATAGTTGACTAATATTATCTAATTTAACTACCATAATCATTTTTTTGTTTTATTCAAATGAAATTTGATCGATTTTATCGGGCTGTTAAAATAGATTCATTATAATTTAATTTTGTGAACTTCTCTCGCTTGATCGAAGTTGGTGACCATGAATTAAATGATCTATATATCTTATCATTGCAAAATAAAATGTTATTTTATGTGAAATGTGTTTCAGATGAAGGGTAAAGTGTAGTTTCTCATGTGAAACAAAAGGGTTGTATAGTATGGGTGATGAAGTGGAATATTTGACCTCTCACATTGAATCCCATCAACATCAAGAAGATTACTTATTTTTAAATCATGATATATAAAATATTTGTCTTCAAAAGGTGGATTAAGTAGATTAAATAATGATAAAGTAGTAGAATGACATGATTGAAGGAGAAAATGATTATATGTGCAGTCATCCATTCATTTATCAACCCCTTATGTCATTTGTACAGTCAATCATTGTTATAGTTATGTATATTTTGTTATTCGGTATTGAGCATATGTTATCATTTCTATTTTTTCATTAATGTTTTTCAATATATTTTTTGAAGTTACTTTTATTTAATTAAATGAAAGGAATTCCAAGAAAGAAGTGTTATATTGATACCAGTCAGCCCTCAGCAGTGAGTCATCAGACCTTCATGGTTCTTTGTGATGATATTAGAGGGTGACGGTTATAGGTAAAATTTTAATATGGATAAAGCTATTGTAGTTTTCTGACTTCTAACTATTTTTTCACAAAATATGGAAATAATGCTGCTACCAAGAAAAATATGAAAATTTCATACGTTTATAATCTAAATAGACTAAAGATAATTGTCTCATTTGACTGATATGGGGTCTTTATAGATGACCCTGTGAGATTATTTTCCCAGATTATAGGAAAGTTGGTGGAAAAACAAATTACCCTTCTGATTACGTATGATGATAAGACATATATGAATTTATATTGAAAAAATGAAGTTTTTGATTCATGGATAAAGGTCATTTTAAAAAATTATGGTGTAATTGAATGTCATTGTGTCATTAAATTAAAATATTATTAAAAAAATATCTTTGTACATATGTTTTTTCACTTTCTTATTATTGATGTTATAGAACAAAAGTGGACATTAAAATAGTTGGTGGATTTATATCCGAAGAAGACTGAGTCATTCCTCGATGAGGTTACATCGATGACTAGTGGTGGGTAGGTACATCACACAACTTCAAAATCATTTAGTTTACATAAATTTATAGGTTTTAGGTTTAAATATAAATATACAACTCTATTTAATTTTCAATATAATGGTCTTAAAGGTGTCGGTAGTTGGAAGTAGAGATAGAGATGAAGATAGAGATATAGATGGACAGGGGGACGAATAGAGTTCAACTGGAAGTTATTAATGGTCTTTGTGATTTTTTAGACTAATAAAGAATGAAAGGGTTTATGTATTATTTGTGTCACAGTACTGAAACAATTTATGATTGGATGTGAACAAATATTTTTTATTGATGTCATATTCGTTATATATGTGTTTTTTCTTGTGATACTCATAGGGATTTTTTGTGCTACTGATAGGTGATACAATTGGCTTGAAATTGTTTTCTATTCAAGGTAGGTCTTAGGATAGAGAATCTGCAAATGGAATTTTTTTTATAAATAAACATTTATCGGTGGTATAAAATGCCACTAGATATGGTATATTTTTATTCGGGATGGTTATAATCACTGTTATATGAGATATTTTTTTCTTTCGGTGGTTAAAAATGCTGTTAGATATTATTTAGTGGTGGTTGTAATCGATTTAGCGGTATTTTTGTGGGGGATTTTTTATTAATTTAGCAGTAGTTATAACCACTTCTAAATACTCATTTTTTTCTCCCATACAAAACAGATGTGAAAATGGAAATAACCACCACTAAATATGATTTCTACAATACATACCAGAAACTAACACTAAATGGATGAAACATCCATGTATTGGATGTCGACACATGATTTAGCAGTGATTTTTTGAAACTATATCAGAACCATGTAGAAATGGTATAAACCGCCGCCAAATCAAAAAAATGCAGCTACTCAGCCCTTTTATTGTAGTGTCACTACTTCATTAGTCTATGTTATTGAATCTTATAATTAAATATTTTTCTACAAGATCGTCAAATCAATTTTCTGAGATACACTTTGTAGAAATAGATGTTTACTAATATTTCTGGTGTTTTCTTTATCGATTCTTGAAGAAATCCTTTGCAATATTGAAGATCTATTAGTTGTTGTCTGTTATTAAAGATCAATTACATCTATCAGTATCTACTAAAATTGTGAAGATTACCTTGTCCTCTCAATCAAATAAAACTCTTTTTATTAATTGGAGTATCATCTACTTGGAATCAGTTGCATTAGAGTTTTGACTGCTCAATCACATTAATGGTGAAGTTTCAACATCTTGTACTAATATGTGGTTTTTTATTCCTTGTAAAATAACCAAAAGGCCCTTTAAAGGGCTTATAAGGTTTCAACTTACTACAATCCATTATTAAGGTCTCATGATAAGAGTTATTATATAGTGGAATCACAAAACATGCCGAGAGAGAGTTGGTGGAGTGGACTAAGGGACCATTGTTCCCTGAACCACTATATATCAATGTGTTATTTTTTCTTTTATTTACTTCTACTATTCAGTCTCCTTTAAGTGTCAAAGAAAGGTTCACCGCATAACAAGACAGGTGTTATATATCTTTCAATGTTTTTGAAGAACTTAATTTAACCCCAACTTGCAACTTTTTCTTCATCATATCCATCTAGAACTAACTAGTGGCATTAAAGTTTAGAATCTATTAGAGAAATTTATCATTCTAGAAATCATCTTCTACTTGATACCAACAAGTGGTATAAAATTAAGGGATTAAATAGTATATTTAAATCTTGAGAAAATTATTTTTACTCTATAATATCAACAAGTAATATTTAAGGCTGCATGATTTGACTATATATTTCAAAATTTTATATTATATAAATATTTTCATTATCCTTTACTAACAAGTGATATCATAATTATCAATAGGTAATGTCAATGATGGTTACTCTATGTATAATCAATAATATTTAATAGATCTAACTATCCTGAGTTAAATATTCAGAAGAAAATTTTTGATATAGATTATTCTAGAGAAGTTATGTCGATAATATGTGCTCCTTGCATTAATAGTGATAATTATGGATGTTGGAAATTTTGTATGATTATTTATTTTAAAAAACATGGAATAATGGTTTCATTTAATTGTTTTTAATCCTTATGACATTCCTATGGAATATTTGTAATATTAGAATGATGATCAACAAATATAATATGATCTCAATTTTGATTAAATTAATGCTATTTTTTATGGTTTAGGAACTGATGAGTTTAATTGATTTTCTCAATGTGTTACTGAATATGATATGTTTCAAACTATTTATGTTTCCTATAGAAAATAGAAAATATCATACAATTAAGGAACACTATAATAAAACTAATGGTATATACTTTTAGAATGTATGAGGATGAAACTATCACTCAAATGAATGGAAGTTTGGCTGATATTTTCAATAATGTTCCTACTTTGCGAAATCTAATTTTACAATTAGATAAAAATCAAAATTAGCCTGATTACTGCCTTCTAAGTGTAATGTAATATCTATAGTTATACATTAATCTACACCATAGAAAAATTTATCCATGAAGTAATTGATTTGATATTTAATAATGTATGATTCTAAGATATATTTTGAAGAAAAAAATCATATAAAAGATATTGAATCTACACTTAAAACTAATAAGGATGAATCATCTAATTCAAGTCATCTAGATTTATATAATTAATTATCAGATCTTTCTAAATTATTTGTGACGATGAATAAAAAAATGAAATGGACTAAATAAAATAAATGTTTTGAATGCAAGGAAAAGGTTATAAAAAGGATAACTATCCATTACTCAAAGCTCAAATGAAATATAATTTTAAAAGAAAAGGTAAGAAAAATATTAAGGAATATTGGAGTAATTCTTCTAGTCTAAATGATAAATCTTCTATAGAATCCAAGACTAAGAGTAAAAGAAAAATGGTATGTCTTATAGCTCATAATGATGAGTTACAATCTTTTTTAAACCAAAACTCCACTATTAAAATACTTTAATATGATGATTTAAATAGGAATGGATTTATTCTACAAGATAAACATGATTCATTAAATAAACACCATATAAATATAAGACAATTGTATGATATTGTTTTATTAGATAAATAAAATTTATCAAAATACATTATAGATTTAAAATCTAATTCTTATAAAATATTTTTTTCATATAAATGACAAAAAAGATTAATGAATTATATAATGAAGTTTATTATTTAAAAAAATTATTCTAGTATAATGATAAATGGAGAAAAATATTTAAATCAAGTCCTTAGTAAAAATATTATTCGAAAAAGAAATCATAGAATATTTAGTAATGGTGAAGGACCAAAATTATATAAAATCAATTTTTTTCTAGTTTTAATAGAAAAAATATTTCTAATATTAAGTGATTTAATTTTGGTATTAATTAACATTATGGGAATGAGTTCTTATTTATAAAAACTAAAATTTATATTGTTAAAAATATTTACTACTCAAAATAATGGGTTAACTTGAATTGTATAATCCCTAATCAAAATAAATAAGTTTGGTTACCTAAAAATTTAATGTTTAACAATTTTGGACCAAAAGGAACATGGGTACCAAAAATTACTTTTATTTTATGTCTTGCAAGAATACACCACAGAGATTAATCATTAAATCATTAAGTGATCTATTGAGTGATATATGAAAAACTCTACCAAATGAGTGATCAACTCTAAAGTAGTTTTTTATCATGAATAATCCTCAGTACTAAAATCACATATCCAAGAATTGTATAATTTTTCTATATCTATATGATTCTAGGGAATTAAACGTTTTATATAGGGGGAGAGATATATCCCTTATAATTTTATAAAGACTCTTAATCTTTCATTGAATCAAGTCTTAATCAATTTTAATTTTATTAAAAATCTCAAATATCACGAAAACCTTGTTTTAAATATTTATATAATACAAAAAATCTTTATATTATTAAAGAGTTTATATTTTTTTCCTTTAAACCTATTGAAATAATTATATTTTTTGAAAAAATTTAATTTTTTTGTAACCAGAAAAATTTTCTTACGTAATAATTATTTTCAAAATTCAAATCTAAATTGATTGTTATATATTATTCAGATGAAGAATATGAAACATAATTTTGAAAACTATCATAACAAAACTTATGATATTCTTCTTAAATATTTTATTTATCCATATTCTTTAAAATTTCATGTTCAAAGGCATTTGAAAACTAGTCACAATGTGATGAAGTGGTCATGTACTTCAGGATTAGAAGAAAATCATTCTCACAAAATGAAAAATGGTAATCCTTCAAAGTTGTTAAATGAATAGTCTCTTTTTAATGTTGAAAATTTATTTGAAAAGTCTTTTTAAATAAATAAGTAAGTTCATAGTCAATAGGAACTAGAATTCTCCTCATCTCAAATGTCTAACGACAAACTTTAATTCAAATTCAACACCTTGAATAATGAAAAAATTAAAATTCAAGATTATCTAAACACAAATAGAAATTTATATTAATAAGTTCAAAAATCATCTATATCAACAATGGTTGTTGATTTGTTACAAAGGTTATATCAGAATATTGAAAGATAGTTCGATCTCAAATGAAGACTTTAAAGATTTTAAAATAGAAATGCTAAGTCATATGGGGTTACTCAGAAAAAAATGTTACACAATAAGAAATTCCTCTTATACCAATGCCTTTATCTCAAATATTTAGAAAAACTATTGGGATAGGATTAATATACCAACAGTTTTTTGAAAACATTAGTTATAGGAATTTTTAGAGTGTATTTTCCCAACGGTTTTTCAAACTGTTAGGATAGGCTCGGGTGGGGCCACTTTTACCAACGGTTATAGATAACTGTTGGTATAGGTATTAGTTTTTCCAACAGTTTCAAAAAAACAACTGGGATAGTGGAATGTGTACCCCTTAAATAAATGGTTAATTGAAACAATTGGGATAGGTTTGATAATATTTTCTAACTGTTTTAAAAAATTATTGGGAAAAAATGCCACAAATATAGCTCCCAATTCCAATCCTGATCCGCCCACATTGCGTCCTAAGCGAGTGATCCCATTGTTCCAGCATGAAAACCCTTCTTCCTAGCAACTGATTGTTTGTTATTACACATCAAATTTTTATGTTATAAATGAGTTTTATGTTCTACCACAATTTATTCCATTTTTCATTCGGATTTCTGTAAAAACAAGGTTGTTTTTTATTTTTTGTTTTGATTATCCCTAAACGACAGCTCCCCTATCCTTTTTGAACCCTTATTTCTAACCTGTGATCCATCCTCGATTCAATTAAGTTTTTTTTTCTTCCACATCAAATAGATGATAACATGGCGTAGCGTATTTCCCATAACATAACACATGATTCCTCTAATATAATATCAATTCAAATGATGATTCCTCCAGTTCAAAAATTTGTTTCTATAGAATGTTATGCCCTTGCATAGAGTTATTTTTAGAATAATTACACTTCATAGAGTTCCTTTAAGGTGATCTATTTAGAACACTTTGATTAAGATCATGGTTCATGTCTTATAGTGATATTTTTGTGATGTCCTATTATATTGATCCAACATGATAGTGAGTTCTTAAATGGTAGGGAGACCTACTATGGGTCTGCATTTCAAAATAAATTTTTCAAGGAAATGGGAGGGGGGATGTGCAGTGGGAGGGTGGGGGTTGTGAAGTGGGAGGGTGGGGGATCTTCAGTGGGATGGGTATAGCTCTAAGGGGAAGGTTGTGCAGTGAGAGGGGGTTGGTTGTAGTGGGTGTGCAGTGGGGGGGCAGTGTGGGGGGAGGGTGCATTGGGAATGGGGGGGCTATGAAGTGGGAGGGGGTTAGCTATAGGGGGATGTCCAGTGGGTGATGTAGGGGGGATATAGGGGTGGATGTGTAGGTTGGGGGATGCAAGGGGTGTAGGGGGTTGTGCAATGAGGGGGGTGGGTGGCAGGGGGTGGGGGAGGGTGATGTAGGGTGGGAGGTGTTGTATGGGGTTGTAGGGTGGGAGGGGGGTTGTGTAGTGGGAGGGGTTAGCTGTGCGACCGGGGGGGATGTGTAGTGGGATGGTGGGGTATGTGTAGTGGGTGGGGGATGCAGGGGGTTGTGCAGTGATAGGGGGTTGTAGGTGGTGTGCAGTGGGAGTGGGGGGGCAGAGGGAGGGGTTGGCTGTCGATGGGTTATCCAGTGGGGGGCTGTATGGGGTGGCTGTTCAAGGTGGGGACTTCAAGGGGTAAGGGGTGATGGGGGATGTGGGGGTGGGGGTGGGGGTGCATTGGGAGGGGTTGTTGGGGGGTGTTGACTATAGGGAGATGTGGAGAGGCTGGATGTGGGGGGGCGTTGTATTGGGGTGGCTGTGCAAGGTGGGGGCTGCAAGGGGTGTGGGGGGATATGTAGTGGGGGCGGTAAGGGTGAGGTGGGGGTGGGGATGTAGGGTGGGAGGGGGGTTTTGGGGCTGTAGGGTGGGAGGGTGTTGTGTAGTGCGAGGGGGTTGGCTGGGAGGCAGGGGGTTGTGCAGTGGGAGGGAGGGAGCTATGATGTGGGAGGGGCTTTAGGGGGTTGTGTAGTGGGAGGGGCTATTGGGGGTGTAGAGTGGGAGTGGGGGGGGGGTTGTAGTGGGAGGTAATTGGCTATATATGGGTTGTGTAGTGGGGGGGGGTTGTAGGGGCGTGGCTGTGCAGGGTGGGGGCCACAAGGGGTGCGGGGGGGGATGTCAAATGTGGGGGGTGGGGTTGTAGGGGGAGGTGGGGGAGGGGTGCTGTAGGGGGGTTGTGTGTGGTCGGCTGTGTTGTGGGAGGGGTTGTCTATGGGGAGATGTAAGGGGTTTTCAGTGGGAGTGGGGGGTGGGGCTCTATAGTGTGTGTGTGGGGGGTGGCTGTGGGGGAGGGGGATCAGTGGGGGGGGTTTAGAGGGGGTTATGCAGGGTAGGGGCTGCAGGGGTGAGGGGGATGTGGGGTGTAGAGACCCGTATCTTGACATACATGGACATTACATTACTTTTGCGGAATACTTAGTACATTACAAAAACACACACACAAGGACCGTAATAGTTTAGTGTCTTTGGAAACTCAGACTATAATCTTCTAATCGTGGTGAAAGATCTTCAAAATCTCCCATAAAGATCTTCTCTTTTTTTTTACCTAAAACCATTCTTTATATCCTGAGGAAAAGAAAACATAAAAGGGTGAGCTCAAATTCTCAGTAAGGGTAAACAAAATAAATATCAATCACATCATATTCATAAGAACATAACATTTTGGAAATCATAACCTGCAAAAGAGAGCATAATTTCATAATCATGGGATAAATCATGGCAGTGAAAAAGTAATCCCAATAATCATAACTTAAAACATGAAACATTGTGGTATACACTCATAATCATAGAGAATCATTTCTTGTTAGTCAAGACTAATTGCCAAGACTATCTTAGTGGACAAAGTCCCTTCTGAATCGAGTAACCCTCGTTTCAATCCTGCTTCACTGAACCGGTATAACCTACCGTTCCAGCCCTGTCTATCTCATGAGATATAAAATCTTTACCAAATGAATTGGAGGGAGATATAGGTCCCACCCATCTTATAATGAATCCTTTCTTATGTGTGCCACATAATCATAAACCATACATCATAACGTAACCCATGTAATAAAAATGGGATTCTTAAACAACATGACATCATAAAACAATTCATATAAGATAAAGGAATTCATAAAAATGTTTCCATCACAATATAATCAAATCCATGAAATAATAGGGATAAAAACAGAACCCTTTTATTATCTTAGATGGAAAATAATTTTGATAAAATACTTGAACTCCATTCATGAGGAAAATATCCTTTCTACTTCAAAAACATTTTTCCTCTCATAACATGTCATACGACTTTAAAATAAAAGAAGTTGATTAAAATAAACTTGAAAACTTTTAAAGGAAGTTTCTTGTAAATAATATTTTAAAAATCCATTCATGGCGTATAAGTTAAAAAAAACATTCTTCGTACTTTTGTCGGAAAAGTCAAAAAGTACCTCGTACGAAAAACGACAAAAGATTCCTTTCATACATATTACTAAAAACTCACTGAAGGGTAAAAATAGATTTAAACAATTTTAGGTGGATGGAAATATTACATATTGATGAAACATGGATGTGGATGATAAAATACACCCCAGTAAATACTTACGAATAAACAATCTCGGATAAAAATGAGATTGTGATATTTCCCTTACCTTAGGTCCAATTTGCTTCGTATGTGTCCGAACCTCCTCTTCTTTGAAGTGCCTCTTTGAGACCTCCTCTTAGGGCACTAGAATTGGTCTTTGAGGAATACCCGAACCTCTAGGATGTTGCTAGGGAAGTGGAGAAGGGATTTTTGCAGGGGTTGGCCGAGCTTGAGTGCTCAAATTGGTGTGAGGAGGAGGGGGAGGAGGTGTCCTTTTATAAGGGAGGAGAGGGGCACCTTAGGAATATCTCAAAATATTATTTTATATTAAAGTCAAAATCGGTTTATAATGGTTCCAAAGGGTCTTATTTCGAAGATAAGGTGGGGAGGGGTCGAAATCCTATCAACCAATAGAATTTAGACAAGTTTAGGATATTATTTTAACCTTATCAATTAAATTTAACTCTAAGTTAAATAATTTAACTTTTACCATGTCTTTTTGTTTTCTTTCACTATATGGTTAATAAACTTACTATAACATGCCAAACGAACCCCAAATTGTTTATTATTAATATATATATCCTTATCTAAGTCATTTGGCCGATCCTTAGATTTTTAGGAATACAATAACAATTAATAATATAATATTTGATTTAAAAACTATTTTGTGTCAATTTTGACACTATTTGATATATGATTTTTGTGAAAGTCATAACAGAATTAAATGTTCGAACCAAGTTGATTAAATCAACATTAATATATCATAGTAACCTATAAAATTAGTGGAATTCATAAAAAATCTCAAATTACTTTTATTTTGGTGTTTATAACATCAATTATGTCAATATTTCATTAATAAGATAATTACTGCATCATCGTTGTGTCATAAATAAATTAAATTATTTTATGTCTAAAAATTACAAATAAAATACCATCATGTAGGAAATATTTTTAGCTTTCTAATTAATATTTACAATCGAATTTATCTTATTTATAACCCCATATTAAAAATTATTTACTTATTAAACTTTGATTTTAACTATTTTAACCTTTCTTTAAATAAATTAATAATAAATGTCCTAATCTAATCCAAGTGGGCCTAAATGATCATATTTTATTCCTAAGTTTGTTTTTGGTCGAATTACACTTGTCCAATAGAATTAGGACATGTGTTAGGGTAATAGTAATATCATATTTACCCTTAGTTACCCTATTTACTATTAACCGCGGTAAAAAAGTAAAAAGTTACTATTCACCAAAAAAATATTTTCATCTCATTGAACCACATTTTAGTCCTTGATATTAACCGTGTCTCTCGGATTTTCGAAATTCCATTCACAGAAGCGGAAAAATTAAGTTTTATGAAAAATTCAGTTTTTTTAACTACCACTTAGTAGTTTCACTATTCATCAAAAATTGATGTTTTTCAGAACAATGCCAAAATTTCATCCTAATCTATATTTCATATTCCGAATTAAAAAATGAAATCTATTTTACCAAATTCATAACATAGAAGTTTCATTAATTAATTTTATAATTAAATCCCAGTGTTAAAATAAATAGCGTGTTTTTAGGAAACAATATATATCAAAAGATTGACACTTGATTATGTCTGGTTTAAATGTGAAATTACAACCAATGACCAACATTGTATTAAATTGTAAAAATATATTCTAAATATACTTTAAAACCACTCAAATTAATAATTTATCACTATTAATTATTTCGATTAAAAAAGTTGTTTTTAATTATAATTTAGTAATTTTTCACTATTCATCAGAATATGAAAGTTATCCGAAAAGTACCAAAATTTCACCTTAGGCTAAATTCGATACTCCGAATCCAAGAATGAAGTTCATTTTGAAAAATAAGATTTACAGAATTTTAAAAAGTGGTTATTACTATTCATAACGGCTAGTTTTAATAATATTTTAATAGCACATCGTTGTTTAGTGAAACTCGGTATTGCGTATTACACACGCTATCGAGGAAGGTCGCGATTGCGTGTAATGCATGGCAAGACAAGGATGCATGTTGTGCAAGCTCCTTTTGGTGTAGCGTACAACACAAGACATTAATAAAATTAAAAAGAATATTTCTTTATAAAATCTTGGGTTGTTACATTCTACCCCCCTTAAAATGAATTTCGCCCTCGAAATTCGTCGGGGTTATAAATGGTTTACTATTCGAAAGTTTCTTTAATAGAAACCCACATCGTAAAAAGGAATATCAAAACCAATCTTTAAAAACAAAAGTATGAAACGTAACGGTTACCCAAATAAACTAATCATTGGGTTTCCACATAGGTGAAAATATGGATATGGAAGAGAAATCTAACCATCATGTTCTGATGGAGAGTGGTAGAGAACATGGCTATGGAAAAGCCAGTAATCACAAATCCATAGATTTGTGATGATATAAGGTACCATCTGATTCATCAGGTATAAGATCACTAGGACAACATTTTTGGTTTTCAAGATCATTTCCCCTAAAGTTGAAAATTTGAATTATAATAAATACTTACTTTATTTTGGTACAATCTCACTGTTGTTCGTGCTTTGAACAATTTCCACTTCATCTATTAAATAAATGAAGTTGAATTTGTTATTCGTGAAGTGTTAGCAGATCATGTGATAGATTGACAGGTCATTCCATCTGTCTTAAACAAAAGGTTAGCAAAACTTATTTACATAAGTCGATCTATAGTGAGATTAATCATATATGGTTCCTAAAATGGACTTATACTTCATATATCATACTGCTTAATATAATAAAACTAGTTTCTACTAAACAGGGACTTCCTGTAGGTCAGTGGTAGGCGATAAAGGCCAGTCGCACTTCGGTTGTGGGTTCGATTCCCACAGCCTTGTCCAAAGCGATGGGCTGTCGCCCGTCCTGCAGGTTTTCCTTTTTCCAAAACTATATTACTATAACATCCCATCAGTAATATCAAAAAAAAATTTCTATCCTTAAACAATACTAACATACGTCCAACACAATCCATTCCAATCTTTAGGCTTATCCATAATACTGCAGTCCACTCTCATAACATAGTGAAAACAATTACCAGAGATTTAATATCATCGTTGATCCCCATATATCATAAGATATGTTTTGTTGGTCACATTCCAAACATTCAAAGTCCTTAATCATGTATACTCTTGAATACCCATTGAACCATAGTGAAAACATGAATGCAGTTAAAAGTTAACACTTTACACATACCAAAATCCTCAAAATTATTTATACTCAAACAATGATATCACTTAGTCCTTATATCAATCATGAGCTCATGAATACAATCAAACATCTCATTATCTTCTTATCCTTTCATTCTGCACTTATCATCTACTTTCCAAAATATTTGAATCACTTTTCATAGTTATTGGTACCTTAAAATTATTGAAAACCACAATAGACCAATACTTAAATATTTCAATACACCATAAAAGTACCTCAACAACATTATTCTTGAATACCAAAACACTTCAGTCCATACACATCAATGATTATCCTGGAATAAGTCCTTCCTTGATTTAGAAGTAACTTTTTAGGTCAGGTAATTGAGTTGGGTAATGCCCATGTTCTCCACAAATAAGACATTGAACTCCATAACAGTCTGTCACTCTATGACCCTTTTCTCCACACAGATAACATCGGTCCCTCCATTTGAGGTATTCCTCAAGGTTCTTCTTCCCTTCTTTAGAAATCTCAATCTTTCTTTCTTTATGCTCCTCAACATGCGAACATGCATAATAGTCTATCTTCCTCTTCTTTGAAGAATTAGGCATACCACTAAATTTCACCTTGTTAATCATATATCGCGATGATTGATTCGGCATAATAACAACATATTTCTCTCTAGGTATTACACAATTTTGTTGCTCATAGTCACCAATTTGTCCATTGGATTCAATGTTAACTGAATTCCTTTTGGTTCCCTCCATTAACTAAAACACAAAAATAATTTTGTGAGAATCAAAAATCATGCTAGAGAAAAAAACATAGTAAAGGGAATGTATCCTCAATACCTAACTTCTTAGGTTTAATCTAATATCATTACCATAGTTCTAGGAATATATCCTATACGTATACTTATCCTTAGGGACATCCCTAGACATACCTTAGAAATATCTCTAGGAATCTCACTAACGTTTTCGTATCCTAGTTTCCAAAGGTTGACTAAACCTTTCCTCTGATACCAACTGTAGAGACCCGTATCTTGACATACATGGACATTACATTACTTTTGCGGAATACTTAGTACATTACAAAAACACACACACAAGGACCGTAATAGTTTAGTGTCTTTGGAAACTCGGACTATAATCTTCTAATCGTGGTGAAAGATCTTCAAAATCTCCCATAAAGATCTTCTCTTTTTTTTATACCTAAAACCTTTCTTTATATCCTGGGGAAAAGAAAACATAAAAGGGTGAGCTCAAATTCTCAGTAAGGGTAAACAAAATAAATATCAATCACATCATATTCATAAGAACATAACATTTTGGAAATCATAACCTGCAAAAGAGAGCATAATTTCATAATCATGGGATAAATCATGGCAGTGAAAAAGTAATCCCAATAATCATAACTTAAAACATGAAACTTTTTGGCATACACTCATAATCATAGAGAATCATTTCTTATTAGTCAAGACTAATTGCCAAGACTATCTTAGTGGACAAAGTCCCTTCTGAATCGAGTAACCCTCGTTTCAGTCCTGTTTCACTGAACCGGTATAACCTACCGTTCCAGCCCTGTCTATCTCATGAGATATAAAATCTTTACCCAATGCATTGGAGGGAGATATAGGTCCCACCCATCTTATAATGAATCCTTTCTTATGTGTGCCACATAATCATAAACCATACATCATAACGTATCCCATGTAATAAAAATGGGATTCTTAAACAACATGACATCATAAAACAATTCATATAAGATAAAGGAATTCATAAAAATGTTTCCATCACAATATAATAAAATCCATGTAATAATAGGGATAAAAACAGAACCCTTTTATTATCTTAGATGGAAAATAATTTTGATAAAATACTTGAACTCCATTCTTAAGGAAAATATCCTTTCTACTTCAAAAACATTTTTCCTTTCATAACATGTCATACGACTTTAAAATAAAAGAAGTTGATTAAAATAAACTTGAAAACTTTTAAAGGAAGTTTCTTGTAAATAATGTTTTAAAAATCCATTCATGCCGTATAAGTTAAAAAAACATTCTTCGTACTTTTGTCGGAAAAGTCAAAAAGTACCTCGTACGAAAAACGACAAAAGATTCCTTTCATACATATTACTAAAAACTCACTGAAGGGTAAAAATAGATTTAAACAATTGTAGGTGGATGGAAATATTACATATTGATGAAACATGGATGTGGATGATAAAATACACCCCAGTAAATACTTACGAATAAACAATCTCGGATAAAAATGAGATTGTGATATTTCCCTTACCTTAGGTCCAATTTGCTTCGTATGTGTCTGAACCTCCTCTTCTTTGAAGTGCCTATTTGAGACCTCCTCTTAGGGCACTAGAATTGGTCTTTGAGGAAGACCAGAACCTCTAGGATGTTGCTAGGGAAGTGGAGAAGGAATTTTTGCAGGGGTTGGCCGAGCTTGAGTGCTCAAATTGGTGTGAGGAGGAGGGGGAGGAGGTGTCCTTTTATAAGGGAGGAGAGGGGCACCTTAGGAATATCTCAAAATATTATTTTATATTAAAGTCAAAATCGGTTTATAATGGTTCCAAAGGGTCTTATTTCGAAGATAAGGTGTGGAGGGGTCGAAATCCTATCAACCAATAGAATTTAGACAAGTTTAGGATATTATTTTAACCTTATCAATTAAATTTAACTCTAAGTTAAATAATTTAACTTTTACCATGTCTTTTTGTTTTCTTTCACTATATGGTTAATAAACTTACTATAACATGCCAAACGAACCCCAAATTGTTTATTATTAATATATATATCCTTATCTAAGTCATTTGGCCGAACCTTAGTTTTTTAGGAATACAATAACAATTAATAATATAATATTTGATTTAAAAACTATTTTGTGTCAATTTTGACACTATTTGATATATGATTTTTGTTAAAGTCATAACAGAATTAAATGTTCGAACCAAGTTGATTAAATCAACATTAATATATCATAGTAACCTAGAAAATTAGTGGAATTCATAAAAAATCTCAAATTACATTTATTTTGGTGTTTATAACATCAATTATGTCAATATTTCATTAATAAGATAATTACTGCATCATCGTTGTGTCATAAATAAATTAAATTATTTTATGTCTAAAAATTACAAATAAAATACCATCATGTAGGAAATCTTTTTAGCTTTCTAATGAATATTTACAATCGAATTTATCATATGTATAACCCCATATTAAAAATGATTTACTTATTAAACTTTGATTTTAACTATTTTAACCTTTCTTTAAATAAATTAATAATAAATGTCCTAATCTAATCCAAGTGGGCCTAAATGGTCTTATTTTATTCCTAAGTTTGTTTTTGGTCGAATTACACTTGTCCAATAGAATTAGGACATGTGTTAGGGTAATAGTAATATCATATTTACCCTTAGTTACCCTATTTACTATTAACCGCGGTAAAAAAGTAAAAAGTTACTATTGACCAAAAAATTATTTTTATCTCATTGAACCACATTTTAGTCCTTGATATTAACTGTGTCTCTCGGATTTTCTAAATTCCATTCACAGAAGCGGAAAAATTAAGTTTTATGAAAAATTCAGTTTTTTTAACTACCACTTAGTAGTTTCACTATTCATCAAAAATTGATGTTTTTCAGAACAATGCCAAAATTTCATCCTAAGCTATATTTCATATTCCGAATTCAAAAATGAAATCTATTTTACCAAATTCATAACATAGAAGTTTCAATAATTAATTTTATAATTAAATCCCGCTGTTATAATAAATAGCGTGTTTTTAGGAAACAATATATATCAAAAAATTGACACTTGATTATGTCTGGTTTAAATGTGAAATTACAACCAATGACCAACATTGTATTAAATTGTAAAAATATATTCTAAATATACTTTAAAACCACTCAAATTAATAATTTATCACTATTAATTATTTCCATTAAAAAAGTTGTTTTTAATTATAATTTAGTAATTTTTCACTATTCATCAGAATATGAAAGTTATCCGAAAAGTACCAAAATTTCACCTTAGGCTAAATTCGATACTCCGAATCCAAGAATGAAGTTCATTTTGAAAAATAAGATTTACAGAATTTTAAAAAGTGGTTATTACTATTCATAACGGCTAGTTTTAATATTATTTTAATAGCATATCGTTGTTTAGTGAAACTCGGTATTGCGTATTACACACGCTATCGAGGAAGGTCGCGATTGCGTGTAATGCAAGGCAAGACAAGGATGCATGTTGTGCAAGCTCCTTTTGGTGTAGCGTACAACACAAGACATTAATAAAACTAAAAAGAATATTTCTTTATAAAATCTTGGGCTGTTACATGGGGGGGTGGGGGTTGGGGGGTACTGCATGGGGGAGGTGGTGGGGAGGGGGTTGTCTATAAGGGGGTTATGCTGTGGGAGTGTGGTTGTGGGGGGGGGGGGACTGTGTAGTGGGTGGTGTGGTTATAGGGGGTGGGGCTGTGTAGTGGGAGGTGGGGGCTGTAGAGGTGGTGTGCAGTGGGATTGGGGGCAGTAGGGGGGAGGCTGTGCAGTGTCACGTTTTGAATGGATATAGACCAACATGAATCTCCCAAACCTCTTCCCTGTACACTCCCAGCCCTCAAATATTTTAAATCCACTAAAAATAAATGTTCCTTGCCATATCCCAAACATATTATAGCTCATCCTTATTCTATTCTAGCTATACGAAGACCAAAACTCTCCTCCATCTCAAGTACCTGATCATCATTGTCCCAAAATTTGATATAACTAGAATATAGATGTATTATTCCTAGAGGACTAGAATACCCCAACTACTCAATATAATTAATCAATCACTTTTGTGGGAAATCCCACCAAATTAATTACCTAACTCATCACTTCCCAACCCAAGGTATCAATATCCTGGTGGTTCTATAGTTGTGATCATCCCATAACACCCATATTACATTCATTGTACACCATCATTTCGCACATTCCATCATATTTGCATTTCATAATCACACCATACATGATTCCCATAAAATACAACATCAAACTGAATGCCCATACGAGCCCTTCATCACTCTTGATGCCTATATATTAACCACACATTGTTAATTCATGTATCACACATACACCTCATGTAATAATTTCCATAATAAAAAACAAAAAACCATAGTCACATGATAAAAATTTAACTCTAACTATCATGGGATCTCTGAAATGTGAGTGTCCTCTCACTCTTGATTCCCATATATACTTTGTTGAATTTTCTAGAGGCATAAATCCAGATTCTCTCTCTCTTGGTTGTTGAGTGAAATAAAGCCGATGAATCAATGTTCCATGATTTTAAAATGAAAATTACACTTAGTAAATAACCGTACTACTAAAAATTAATTTTTTTACATATTGTACAATTTATTCAATTCATTATATATCTATTCAAGATCACCTAAAATGGATAGTTAAATAATTCGTGGATAGCCCTACCACACCCTGGACACCCCCTACCCCCTAGATAGCCCTGCCACCCTCGTGGATAGCCCACCCACCCCATTGACACCCCCTACCCCCTGTAGATCCCCACCACCCCTGTGGACACCCCCCTGTGGACAGCCCTCCCAC
Source organism: Viscum album (assembly GCA_963277665.1). Lineage (NCBI taxonomy): Eukaryota > Viridiplantae > Streptophyta > Magnoliopsida > Santalales > Viscaceae > Viscum > Viscum album. Next base: position 1,937,755,398 of record OY728165.1, read on the forward strand.
CCCCTGGACACCTCGTACCCCTTGGACAGCCCTTCCACCCCGGTGGACATCCCACCCGCCCCTCATGGACACCGCTACCCCTTAGACAGCCCCCACCCCCGTGGACAGCATGTGCACCCCCTAGACACCCCCTACCCCTGGACATCCCAACCACCCCTATGGAATGCCCATCCACCCATGTGGATAGCCCACCCACCCTTGGACACCCTTCCACCCTCGTGGATAGCCCACCTACCCCCGTGGAGAGCCCCACCACCCCCGTGGACAACCCCCCCCCCCCCCCCCCTCGGACACCCTGTACCCCCTGGGCAGCTCTGCCACCCCCGTGGACTGCCCACCCACCCCCTAGACACCCACACTCCCTAGATAGCCCCCACCCCCGTGGACAACCCACCCACCCCCTGGACAGCCCCGCCATCCAAGTGGACAGCCCGACCACCCCCCCATCCCCCTCGGACACCGCCTATCCCCCAGCCACCTCACCCCCTTGGGCAGCCCGCTAACCCCCGTGGACACCCCATACCCCCTTGATAGAACCCCCACCCATGTGGACAGCCCGCCCACCCCCTGGACACCCCGTACCCCCTGGATAGCCCTGCCACCCCCGTGGATAGCCCACCCACCCCATAGACACCTCGTACCCCCTGGACATCCCCTCCACCCTTATGGACAGGCTACTCCCCCATGGATAGCCCATACCCCCGGGACAGCCCCCACCCCTGTGGTCAACCCCCCTAGACCCCCCCCCACCCCCAGGACAACCCTCATTCCCCCGGACACCCCCATCTTCTAGACACCCCGACCCCCTTGGACAACCCCCAACCCCCGAGATATGCCCCCTCCCACCCCAACCCATTGAACACCCCCCCAAGGCCCCTTTGGACACACACTACCACCTGGATAGCACCCCACCCCCATGGACAACCCACCAACCCCCAGGACACCCCCCCCCCCACACACTCTCATGGAAATCCCACCACCCCCTAAACACCCCCTACCCACCCTGGACAGCCCCTCCACACTCGTGGATTCCCCCCTGGACATCATGTACCCACCTAGACAGCCCTTCCACTTCCATGGACATTCCACCCACCCCCTCGACACGCCCTACCCCATGGAGAGCCCGACCACCCCATTGGACAGCCCTCCCACCACCTAGACACCCCATACCCATGGACATCCCCACAGACATCCTAACCACACCCTGGACACCTCTTTCCCCCTAGATAGGCCCCACCCCCGTGGACAGCCCTCCCACCATCACTGGACACACCACCACCCCCCAGACACCCCCCATACCCTCAGACACCCCCACCCCCTAGACACCTCCAACCCCCTTGGACAACTCCCAAGCCCTGGATAACCCACCCACCCCCCCCCCCCCCACCCCACCCCCATGGACACCCCCACCCCCCATAGACACACCATACCCCTTTGGATAGCCCGCCCACCCCCTAGACACCCCCTACCCTACTGGATAGCCCATCCACCCTCGTCAACAGCCCGCCCACCCCCTGAACACCCCCAACCCCTCGGGAAAGACCCCCACCACCGTGGACAGGCCCCCCTGGACACCCCCACCCACTGGACACCCTCACCCCTGGACATCCCTCCACCGCAACCCCCAGGACAGCCCCCTCCCCCACCCCCTGGACACCACCCCAACACCTGGACCCCCACATCCCCCCTAGACACCCCAAACCCCTTCGATGCCCCAACCCCCTTGGACACCTCCACCATAGTTAAATTCTCAAAATGTAACTCTAATTATCATGGGGTCTCTAACATGTGAGTTTCCTCTCACCATTATGAGATGTATGCACCAAAGAAATTGAAATGGGTTAGTTGGGAGAGTGGTTGTCATGTGGATATTGGAATGAGGAAAACAATGTTTTTGTACATGTCATGGTTGTATGAGTCTATTGTTTTTATATGCTATTGCGTGTTTTTTATATGTTGTTTTCAAGTGTGTTTGTAGGTGTATTCAATGGAGAGTATGGGTGGTTGTTGTGTTGTTTTCTACAAATACACAATACCCACACTAGCATCTCATCCTTCATCTCATTAGATGAAATCATGAATCATTAAATGGAGTAAAAACATTCATATTACATTTTATATACTCAAAGGGACCATCCCACTTTAATAACCCAATCACTGATCCTTGAGGAGACATTTCCATAACCAATCACATATGTCCTGTTAATCAACACACATAAATAATGTTGTCAAATTAATAGAAATTATGTTAACCGCTGAGGATTTACCTTTTTCATTTAATGTAGTAACTAGTTATTTCACCTCACTTTTGACCCAAGGTATAATAGAAATGTGTTCCTACCACGCATCACTGATTCATAGATGATTCCCCTTAAACTGACACAATATGTTCAAGGATAATTCTAGTGGTACCACCACCAGTGGTGGAAGCGTAAACAATGGTCAGAAATTCTGATACAGATCTGATGGTATATTCAATTTCAGCATAAATTATTACCATCTCCCAGTGATGCATCCATCCTATCTAGGTATGTCAGATAATAGTTACCCATATTATTAGATTCTAAGAGTGTTCCAAATCTTTTCAGATAAAATGGTATGAGGAATACTTCTCCCACATCAGACATCAGGTTTAACCCTTCTTGGACCTCAGTCGTTTTATACTCTCCTTGGACCATGTCCAAGACTTGGGGCATGATGAAGGGATGGAAGGTCTATCTTTCATATATATATATATATGTTTTTTTCCTCTAAGTAACTTGAAGATAACCAATATAGTTAAGAAAGTTAGGAAGATATACCAATGAATTTTGATGATTAAATTCAGAAAACAAACTACTTAGTTGATGACTTTAGGTGAGGTTTCTTAGCTAACTACCTCACACATTTCCTCTTGTATGTATTCTGTAAGTTAAGTCATTCAGAAGGGGATGAAATTTTATGTGTTGGAGATGGAACCAATGGATGTATACATCCCTTTTATGGTGACACCACATATCATATTCATATGAAGAACATGCATAAACCATAGAGAGATGATCAAGGATTTATTATATTATATAGTGATAATTTAGCCATCAATATTTACCTACATAGCTCATTAATTTATAGATAACTAATTGAATCTTATCTTGTAATATCTAATGATTTTTGGCTCTATAACTAAAAACCCTAATTCCCAGTATTCACCAAACATCAAAATATCTACTCATCACCATAATTAATATCGAGACAACATGAAACTGCACCCATCTATACCAAGAAAATATTGTATCATAAACTACTCATCCAAAACCTTATAGTACTCCCCACCTTTATACATGGATCATATATCTAAATTCTAAAAAATGGTGCTCTGTATCATAGGAATCACCTATCGATAATTTATCTATAACAGTCCATCGACTATCGCAATACAATTCCAACCTTACCACAACTTGTGTTATATAAAAACACTGGTATGTAATGCTCTAGTGGATTTAACCAAGAAATGCACAACCCACCCACCTATGTGATATCAAATTTCTCAATCATGATGTTTAATGACTAGAAGGAATTAGTAGATCATATAAATTTCTTCACTTACAATTAGTCTAATTCCATGGATAGATCACCCACTTACAAGCACCCATCCTTATTGAGAATCAGTATACTATACCACCACACTCAAATATTAGGTCACATCCAAGAACATATAATGACATAATTATATAATGATTCGTATCATGTGGAATAATAGATAAATGATTTGGTTAAGTATAATTCCACCAAGAAGAGATATTGGAAAACATCATATAGGTTTTTGGTGACACAATGATTTATTAGATTCTGTCACATCCAACAAAAAAAGGATTAATTACCAACATAACTAGTTCTTGTACTAACCTACTTCTTCCCTTTCATGGGGAGATTATGTAGTCATTATCAAGGAAAATCTCACCATATGATCCATAATACCATTAATTATAAGTAATATTGTCGTTCAATTATGTAGAATACTTCCAATAAAGGAAAATACCATTTTCGTATTTCTAATGTAAATAGTTTAGCCCTCATCGTCAGTGACAAAAATCACAATAAAACTTAGAAATGTCAATCAAAACCTACATTCCAAGAATTATTCATGAGGACAAGCCCCATTCCAAAAGGCTAACAAACAAAAAAAGTAAATAATAATGGAAAATATATGAATTTTTTATAAATAAATATCTCAAATGTATACATAAAAATAAAGAATAATAAGACCTCATCCCTTGTAACCTAGAATTCCCACCAGAAAAGTTATTCATAATCTAATTTTCTGAGATCTAAAAAATTCTCAAAATTAATGACATTTCAGGTTTACTCAAACACATAAACTAGAGTGACACATAAACCACATAACCATTATAGATTATCTTTGATGACATTGCATTAACACCCAGTTAACTACACCATATTTTGACATCCCCTTCTTTTGAAACATGCTAAAACTCTACTAATTTTTCTAAAACAGTCTAATATTATAAATTCTCTAAAACGTAATATCGATAATCATGGTTTGTGATTCTACCCCTAATATAATTACATAGAATATAGAAGGAACTGAAACACAGAATCACTAATCCCATGTTTTCTATAAATAGTCTCCCCCCATTTCCCAAGACATTCATGTTCCATTCACATTTAATTTTATATTGGTATTGTGTGGCCTCCTATTTATCCATTTACCATAAATACCTTGAGCACATTCCATATTACTGAATGTCTTTAGTAGTTTCCTTAATAACTACGAAGTTCACTCTCTTACATTAATTAGCGCACCAAAATTCGCCTTAAGAGCATTCTCTCACACCTAAAAGAGATGGGAATACGTAGTAAGGGAGTCTGTTGTATGTTGCTTATTGGAATTGCATAGGAGGGGAGACTGCTGGAATTGTAGAGGGGAGGTTGCCGGAATTGTAGAGGGGAGGATGATGGAATTGCAGAGGGGAGGCTGCTGGAATTTCAGAGGGGAGGTTGTTGTATGCTTGAGGGGAGGCTGTTGGAATTGCATGGGAGGGGAGGTCACTGTATGCTTGCTGGAATTAATGTATTGCAAAGGGGAGGGCGCTGGAATTGCATTGGGGATGTGCAGGTTTTGTCCAGCTTTAGTTCTGGGAGGTGCAGATTTAGAGTGGGGGGAGTATAGGATATACCAACGGTTCAGTAAACTGTTTGTATACTGTATGTTTCACTACATATCCCAACTGTTTCATTCAAACTGTTGAAAAAAAAACTAATGTTTCATGGATACCAACGGTTCAAAAACCGTTGTTACGCATATATTCCATTGGTTTTTTTGAAACCAATAAAACATGTTAGATATTGGAAAGTGTGTATACCAAAATTTCTTGAACCATTGGTACACATATATACCAATGGTTTCCCTTAAACCATTGATAATCTATGCATTTGTAAAGCCTATACCAACAGTTCCTAATAAACCATTTTCATAGGGCTATTACAACACCTAACATACCAACAATTCATGAAACCATTTTGGATAGCTTATCACAATGGTTCTACGCCCTATCCCAATAGTTTCAAACCGTTGGTATATGTCAAATTTTCAGTAGTGTTACTACGATGGATCTTGATAAGATTAAAATGGTCCTAGTTGAATGGATCTCACATTCTTCAAATACAAGAACAACAAATGTTCATAAATGTTTAGAAGTACTGTCATGAATTTTAACAACATTAAGTGAATAAGATCAGAGTTTAAAATTATATAATTAGCCCTATATTCCTTTCTAACACTCTTATTTAAATTTCTAAAGATTATTTGAATTTGATATTTTATATATTGTTTTTAATATATTTTTTAGTAGAAATATATGCTATAATATTTTTCATATTTTGTTTTAATATTTTATAATTAATATTACATAATCATGACCATAATATTTGATTATATCAACAAATTATTCTACCAATATAAATAATATATAATTAGGTTTTGAATTTTACATGTGGAAAAATTAGTTACAAGTATTTTATTCCTTTTGAAATGTATTAAGGAATCATTAATTTAGGGGGTGTTTATTTTAACTACATTTTAATCTTATCTTTTTGATGTCACAAAAAGGGGGAGAAGTTTTTAGTTTTAGTTTACATGTTTATCCTGTTTTTGGAGAATTTGGAAAATTATTTATCCTTATAAAGTGGGAGAAGTTCTTTGATGATAAATATTATAAATTGATAATGAGAAAATTTTATAGAGAAATGAGAAATTTTTAATTTAAAAAATATTTATATGAGAAATGTTTGCCAAAATGGATTTTTTTTAAAAAATTTATTCATGGTTATAATTTTTTTTTAAATTTTACAAATATTGATATGGATTTTCTGATGATAAAAAGGGATAGATTATTAAGAATTTATTTATTCGAAAATTTTGTTAATTTCACTTTGGTTTTGATGCCCAAAAATGCCAAGATTTTTGTTAATAATGAATTTTTTAAGTTATTTTTAAAAAAAATAATATTCTTAGGAATATTGTTTCTGGAAATATATTCAACTCATTGATCCATGGGAAATAATTTTTGAAATATTATGGATGCATTATTCTGGAAATAATTTCCATACCCTATTTTGTTTTCTATAATGTTTTGTTCAGAAACCCTAAATTTTAAATAGAAATTATGCATCATATGCACTACACTATTAGGAAATTATTGAAAAACCCCTCAATGTTTTTAACGAACCTGAAATTTGAGGAAAAACATATGGTACATAAACCCAAATTTTCTAATCAATGTACCTTTCAACCATATATTTGGAATTTTTTTACCACATGAAGGAACCCTACACTTAACTATTCAATGATAGTGTTTTAAATCAATGATATTATATGAGCTTTATGTTATAGTTTCAATGGAGGTTAAGATCTATTAAAATCTATTTTAAGATAGATTAAAAGTATTTTTATAATCAATTTAAAGGATCTTATTCAACAGAGTAAATTGTTTTTATTCTTACAGTAAGATATGACACTCTTGAATGATTTTTTAATTCAAATTTTTGTGATTTATTATGTGATATTTCTGGACCTGGTTTGACCTAGAGTTGTTCAACCTACAGTATAAATATCAAGACATTATTCTATCAAAAAGAGGGAAATATAAAATAGATATATACATAATTAAATTCTTTGTGTCATTGACATTAGAGCTACACATTGGAGACATTCATCTTTTGATCTATCTGATCGACTCACGTGTTTTTCTACCACTTCTCCTCCATATTATTGTAACAAATTATTTTACAAGATCAATGAATCATTTTTCATAGATACACTTTTGAGACATACATGTTTACACATATGTATGGTATTTTTTCTATCATTGATTGAATAAAAAATGTGCACCATTGAGGATCTATTTGATGTTTTTTTTAATGATAAATTACATATGTCAGTTGTTGATGCAACTATGATGTTTAACTTGGGTAATCAATCAAATCAAACTCTTTTGATTTATTGGAGTATCTGCTGCTCGAACTCAGTCATGGTGGAGTTTCAACTTCTTGGAATCTGTTATGGTAAAGTTTCTGCTTCTTGTACTAAGCTATGGATTTTTAGTTCCTTGTAAAATTACCATAATACCCTGTAAAAGCCTTATAAGGTGTCTACTTCCTGTACTATATTGTTTAGGTCTTATGATAAGAGGGAATGTCTAGTAAAATCACCAAACTTGTAGAGATTTTTGGTGAAGTGTACTAAAGGATCATTATGCCCTGAACCACGATAAATCAATAACATCCTTTTCTTTTATTTATTTTCAATATTCACTCATATTTAAGAGAGAAATATAGGTTCACTGCATAACAAGAAAGGTGTTCTTAATCTATCAATGTTTTTAAAGAAAAAAATTCACCCTCCTATTATGTCTGGTTCTTTTTTATCGAAATCCCTACCTAACACATATATATAAATTATAAATAATAATAAATAGTATGTATTAAATATAGATATATAAAATGAATAAAAATTAATAATTAAAAAAATAAAAAAATAAAAAAATTTCTTAACTAGAATTGGATAAATTTAATATATACATTATAAATATTATTAAATAGTATATATAAAATTTATATAAATAAACTAATAAATTTTAAAAATTAAAAAAACATTAAAAATGAATAAATTGTAACAATTAAACAAAAAATGAATAAATTACAAAAAAAAATAAAAAATTTATTAATGAAATAATTGTGAATAAAAATGAATGATTTTAATATATATATATATATAAATTATAAATAATAATAAGTAATATATATAAAATTTAAATATATAAAATTAAAATAATGTAATAATTAATAACATATAAATGTATTAATCATTTTTAATGGTTATTATACATAATTATTCATTATTTAATTTCATATAAAAATAAGTTCATATATATATATATTAATATGTATAATATTTTCTAAAATATGATTTTGATAATAAAAAATATTTAAACTTACATTAAATAAGACATTTATCTATTAATGAATGGTTTATAATTATAAATTAACATTAAAAATACTATATCATTTTATTAAGTAATCGAAATTAATTTAATGTCATTTAATTTTTCATTTTAACATTTATCAAATATGTGATACATTGATTTCACATGCATATACATTATTAATGAATTTTTATAGACAACATGCTCATAGAAATATTTAAGTAATGAATGAAATGTTATATAAAAATACAAACACCTAATATTTATGTAATTTATTCAAAAAAATTAAATTATTTTATAATTTACTTTTTTAACATGGTATATTTAATATATTATTTTTTTAATTTGTAATTTCTATTTATTTATTTTTAATATTATTATAGTTAGGTATTATTTTTTTTCATTTTTTCATTTTTTATTTTTTATTTTTTGCAATTTAATCAATCTCTAATATATATTTACTATGTTATAGTATTTTCAATATTTATTCACGTTTATTGAAATATATACTCATATTTTTTTAATAATTTATATTTAGTAAATAAAACTTATTAGTTTTTTAAGTATTTTTATAGTTTCCTCATTTTAAATTATTCAATTACACTGATTTTTTACATGCATGCATTTCATATTATATATTTAGTAATAATGTTAAAAATATACTTGTAACTAAATATTTATAAATTAATATTTTAATAAATGAATATTTTTTATATTTAAATATATATATATATATATTTATAATTATAACTAAATAATTATTATTTTTTAAAAATCATTTATGTAATTATATATATTTTTTTAAATAATTATGAAATTTTCATAAATTTATATAAATAATTAATATATTGATTATATTTAAATTTATATTTATATTTATATTCATCTTCATAATTATATTTATATTTACATTTATATTTATATTTATATTTATATTTATATTTATATTTATATTTATATTTATATTTATATTTATATTTATATTTACAATTACATTTATTTACTAAATATATATTTTTGTTATAAATATATTAGTATTATTTAAAATAATATTTATTTAATTATTAATAAATAATTATAAATTTCAATAATTATAAAATTATAATTTTCAATAATTATATAATGCTATAAATTTATTTGTAATTATATATAGATTGGAAAATATTTTTATTTATAAATATATTTACATTTATAAATAAATAAATATTATCTTTTAAAAAATTATTTATATGATAGAAAATAAATAACTATATATTTAAATAATTATTAAATAATTATAAATATATTTAATATATGTATATATATAAATATATACATATATATAATGATATAAATACATTAATAATCATGTAAAAATGTTTATAAAAATATTAAAAAATAGTTTAATTTAAAATTATTATCATTAGTCTTTTATAAGTGATAAAATATTTGATCTCATAAAAATGACTTTTATCAGCACAAAAAAAAGAACTGAATAAATGTACCTTCGTCAGTTCTAAAAGTTTAGCATCGATAAAAATGGATTTATCGATGTTTTTTAGTGCTGATAAATCTCTCTATTTATTAACACTGATAAAGATATATTTTTACATCACTTATTAATTTAGCACTGATAAAAGGTATCTTTATCAATGATTTTTTTGAGAGCACTGATAAATCCCTCCCCAATATATTTAAACAATCCTTAACTACACTAATTCCAGTGACGATTCTCAGGATTTTGCAGAATTCCACTGCATCTGATGCTTCTCCTCTACTTTCTCTCAAATGAATCAAGCCCCAAATCTAGGGAATTTAATTTTTTCTCCTCCTCCATCATTGATTGCTTGTTTGGGTTTTTTATTTTTCCTTATTGTGGTGTTTTCGCCAATCCTCTCCTCTCTTCTCCCTCATGCTCAATCTAACCTCCTTGGATCCCTATGAGTGTTTCAACATCCTTTTACTTTAATCTAGGTGTCTTGTCCCTCAATTTCTATCCGTGTTCCAATGTAAATCCCCTCATTCTTTCTTATGATTTAGGTGTATCCTCCATCCATTCTGATTTCTTATGGTATCTCATACAATTATAATCATTCATTTTATAAATCATGAAATTATTGGGCCTTTTTCAATTCATTTTTATTTAATGTATGCTATGTGTAAAGTTTATGATGGATTTGGAATAAATTTTGGTTGAATTGTATGGTTATCATAAATGGTTTTCCATGGATTTTGATGTAATAATTTATAATTAAATGTTTTATCAATTAAATTGTTTGATTATATGTTTATTAGACATTTCAAGTAGATTTTTATGAAAAATGAACCGTTTAGCCAATATTTTTTGGTTTTAAAGAAGGAAATAATGTTTTAATGAAATTTTTTAAATATTAAAATGGTGTTTTTATAAATATTTTCAATGTATTTAAATAGTTAAATTTTAAATTAATTGAAGTTAACTTGGGACCCCATGTTAGATTTTGTTTAAGTGCATATTTGGTACTTTAAAATGGGTTTATAACTCACGATACACTAATTTCTCACCCCTTGTATTTGGTTTTTCTATTAGGAAATGTTTATCAATTAATAATGTATGTATAATGTGAAAGGGTTTATTCTAGGGAATTTTTTTGAGGTTTGGTGTAGGATATTTCTATCATTACCACTTGTTTGTATTTCCATTTCTTTCTCACCTCTTCACTTGGATTCTTTGTCATGGGAATTCTATATAAGAAAATGGTATCTTGGATGAGTGATTTCTCTATTTTATCTTGTCTCTAGATATAGTGGGACTGGGTTACTGAGTTTGACTAGGTTATTTAGTACATATAAATTGGTTACTGTAGTTTCAAAAATCGAATAAGTTGATGATACATAATAATTTATCATAAAAAATCAATCTTTCCCCCTTAATCAACACAGACATTATCTAATCACTAATGAAAACACTAAATGTTGTTTATGTATTGTTCACTGAATTATAATCCATTTAGGTTATAGTGATAGGAAACTAATTTCTTTTTAATACAAGAAAATGTCTAAAAATGAATATTTATCTAAGTATATTCATACCATTTAAACATGAGATTTAAAACTAAATTTAGGTTTACTAAGAGTAGTCAATATTTCCCAACATAAACATGTACTAAATAGTAGTTTTGTTTCTTGAACAAAGGTCCATGACTTTTGAATATTTATGTTAATTTATCAATGTAAATTGAGGTAATCTAACCAAAACATATTATAGCAACATTCCTTGATGGGTCTTAAAATGATTTGGACCTTATATAATTCAAAACATGATCTTATATAAATTAAATAATGTAAATAATTATATAACATAAGTCCAAACTATAATTTCATAGAATAAATAATTTTATAAAAAATAAACATGTTTAATATACTTTAAAGAATAAAACAATCATAAACATGTAATTTGAACAACACGTGCAGGGTTTTCTCCATGTAACCTCACCCAATATCATGAAAAAATATTATCTAGTGCTCTTATGGATAAATTTTCATTAAAAATTCTTAGTTTAACCCATCAACATACAATCTCATTCCTCAATCACAAATCCTAAACAACCTAAATCATCCCATGATTTTCTAAAGACCTTCATTAATGTACAAACTTGAGACTTGTTGTAAAATCATGTTTGGTTCCTTGAAAAAAAACCAAACTTCCATCATTCTCTCATTGTGGGTACTAGAGAAACTGTAAAAATTTATCCTAAATACCCTCTAAAACTATTACCCAACTAAAACTATCACATTCCTGAAGGGAATTCCTAATACCCACAAGTTGGCCACTAGCACCCAAGCATCAAACACAACAAGAGGGAAAGATTTTTTCTAAACTTAAGTAGCAGCATAGAACATATATACAATGGTAACAATAATAAAAATGATAAATATATTCCATAATTGAAAGTTGATAGCGAAAAAAAATGTAGAAAAAAAATTCTTCATGTTCAATTCGAACCACAAAGTACTACCAAAAAAGGAAATCCAACTTCTCCATATAATACTGTGGGAAGTCTCCCACCATCTCAACACCATTTACTCAAGTCCGTTGAAAGAAAAAATCATTGACATACAATGACATGTTTCATTTCCCTTCATTAAAAGACATAACTAGATATATGCATATCCAAAGGTGTAAACTGGGTTTGTGTTAAAAGACTCAGCAGGGTCCCACCCAGGTGTTCCATAACAAGTCTTAATACAAATAAATCAAGTATGCCAATTTCAAATAAAACATGAAAAATAAGTAGTAATGTGGTTTTATCATAGCACGATAAATATTTACCTTTTTCCAACATTTCACAAACAAAGAAAGGTATATCAACTTCAAGAATAATATCAATTATGTTTTTTCAAAATAAAATAATTCATATCAAAACCAAAATAGTACAAATTCAAGCATATTTAAATAATTTCATTGAACTGAATAGGTTAGGCTAGTAGACTACATATACCATAAAAAATTATTATTTCACAACAAGTCTCTAGAACATAGACCTATGTATAAGAGGAATAACCCATGAGTGAAGTCCCCCCAAGAATTCCAAGAAAATTTCCCTAAAATAACAGGATTAGGGAGTATAGAAAATCCCCAAGAGAAAACCTCTCGATAGTAATATAGATGATGGTTCAAAGTAAACCTTCCACCTACATACCCATGGATTCCCAGGTTTTGTATTTCATTAATAATATAAATTATTTGAAAATACCCCTTTTCAGTTTACTAAAAAATTGGAAACACCTAACATTAATCAAAAATCAATTTGACCACACAAAACAATCATTCCAAATTTATGTTTAAATAAATTTTTAAAAATAATATCAATACAGTTCATCCAACGTAGTCTCGAGATAGAACCACCTATCTCAATCTCCAGGTCTAACAAACGTACAAAGGATCCACCAACAAGAAGATCACAAAAATGAAAAATGTTTCCCTAGAACTATTTTACACATACTAGAATTGATTAATTTTAACAAGGTGTTGGTAGAGAATATGAAACAACACATACCTCATTCATGAACACCCACTACACAACAACCAACAAATGAAAAGGCCCATGAAAGAAGAATTCAAAACAAATCTTTAGATAAAAAATTGAAACATCACTACAGATCAATGGATCTCATAACGCAACACAATTATGTTATCACAATCAAACCAATAAATAATCAGAAATAATTACTCTCCAAGAGAGACGTAAATGATCCATAATGGTGATCAATCCTTGAATATATCAATACTGGTCAATTAAAGACTTCAAAAATCACTAGAGAAGGGATTTAGGTCAAGAGAAAAAGTATATGCAGAAGAATGAAATAAAAAATCAACTAGAAACATCGTAAAAGACAACATCATGGCATTTACATGGCTTCTAATCCCATTACACATCATATAATCCTTGAGACTCATTTATGCTAGAAACACCATTTTTTTATGAAAAATTATTTTTTTAACATTACACAACATGTAATATATACACAGTGTGTAATAAATTCTTGTTGTGTACCAGGTTCACAATATATTTCCTATAGAACATACACATCATGTACTCCCATTACACGAAATGTATTTATCTAGTAGTCTATAACAATTGTACATTCTTACACAAAAATCCAAAAAAATATGAGTGTTCTACAAACATAGGTGAAACTCTACAATGACATTAACACCATTATACCTGCACTCCCTTAATTAAAACACACATACATCCCCAAAAATTAATTTATTTTCCCCAAAAATTTCACTCCATCCAAAAGAGTCCCAAGACACAACCAATTAAATAGGAAAATAAGTAAAGGTACGAAAAATAACATAACGTGGGTAACATGGTGTTACAAACTCCAAGTTATAATGCATTTTTACCTGGGAAGTCATGTGGAAGAAAATAGTATGCAAAATAGGTTAGTCCATTTCTCCCACATCAACGAATCGTCATCCCAAGTATCATGAGAATTCAATCCATGTCTCTATAACACTTTGAAAAATAGAATAGACTTTCAATATAAGAATTTCACCTGAGTGTCCACAATTTCTACTTGTTGATCCTCAAAAAACTAACTCTAAGTCAATCTCTTCCAAAATCATAATGTGAGAGTGGTCAGGATGATATTTCATGGGATAAGATACATGGAAAACATTATGAATTCCAATAAACTGAACTGTAAATTCTAACTATTAAAAAACATTTCCAATCCACTCATTGACCTCAAAAAATACAACATATCTTAGGGCCAACACTACATGTTTTCCAAGACTATGATGACCCAACCAAGAAGAAATTTCAAGAAATCATGGTCACCTACAAAAAACTATAAAGGACTGCCCCACTGATTTTCATAGGATTAATACTGACTCCATGATGTAACGATATGCTGATGTATATCCTAAATCCATATAGATGTCTCCTGAACCAAACTCTATCCCACCATAGAAGCTTCACCCACCTATTCCTAGTGAAGAGGCGACATGGATGGTAGACCATATAAAGCCTTGAAAGGAACCATTCTAATTTATGACTAATGAATATTATTTTAAGAAAACTCAATCTATCCCAGGTTTATATACCATGATCCCCAAAACTCTAAGACACAAACATGAAGCATATTAATCAGGTTCTAAATAACATGCTTCATCCGACCAACTTTCTATTAATGATAACGGGTACTCAATATGATCTAAGTCCCCATAACCTCTTGGAGACTTATCTTGAAGCTTGAAGTATACCAATGATCCAGGCCTTGAATAATAGATCAAGAAACCCCATGTAACCACTCAATTTATTATAGATAAATATTAAATAGATCTTATACCTTTTTAGTGTATTTGATCAGAATGAAATGAACTAACTCTATTATCCAATCAATCACCACCCAGATTGAATTCCTCCCTCAGGGAGTACTTGGAAATCTGACAACAAATTCCATGGATACCTCATCCAATTTGGAAACAATCACATGACGAGGTTGTAAAAAACTAAAAATTTCAAATGATTTTTCATTATATATTGGTAGGTATAATAGAGGGACACATAATATGCAATGTTACTCTTCAAAACTAGACACCAAAATCACCATCTCAATTTATAACACATTTTCGTTGTTCTGAGATGAATATTTCATGATGAATTACAAAAAAAATTAATTTCTTTACTAGTTTTTTACAACAAACCAAACCCAAATACGAATTATACCATCTAAAGAGAGAGACTAACCTAAAAAATACTCCCCGTTATATTGGGTTTATTCAAATTATTTGTACATGAGATCTTACTACTGACACAACACAATAGAATCAAGGAGGGATGAAGATAATTTAACACTGGTCAAAAATATGCTTGAATCATCCTCCTGAGTATCCATAGGAAACTGATAAAATCGTCCCATAAGGTTTCAATATTCATTTGATTCCACAACAGGTTTTTATGGTACTTTCCTACTGAGATTTCTTACAATTAAATTCCCCTTCCCTGGGGTGTACTTGATATCTAAGTCAAAAAAATCAATTTTTATTCCACCCAATATATCTGTATGAGATTTAAATCTTTCTACGAAATGATATAACTCAAACTCTTATGGTTAGAAAATACTATGAACCTTTCCCCAAAAATAT
Organism: Viscum album; assembly: GCA_963277665.1. Taxonomy (NCBI): domain Eukaryota; kingdom Viridiplantae; phylum Streptophyta; class Magnoliopsida; order Santalales; family Viscaceae; genus Viscum; species Viscum album. The sequence goes on from OY728165.1 coordinate 1,937,771,499, forward strand.
AATTCAACCAACACTTAAGCACATTCATAACTATGGAAATCTATAAATCATGCGTGAGGTAATTATTCTTAGACAATTTATGATGATGTGAACTATAATCCACCACATGATCTTCCTTCTTGATCACAAAACCCAAACCAATGTTAGAAGCATCACAAAAAACCACATACCCTTTACCAGGCTCAGTTAAGATCAAAATTAAATCTGATGTAATATGTCTTTTTAACTCAATGAAAGAAGAATAACACATTACATCCCATATGAATTTCACCCCTTTCTTGGTAAGATTAGGGAAAGGTGATTCCGACTTTGAGAAATCCTTAAAGAACTGTTAATAGGAACCAAAAAGACTAAGGATGCTCTGAATCGCAAATACATTTCATGAATATTCCCATGACATGACAAACATTACCTTCTTAGGATCCATTGATAATTCATATTCAGAAAAAAAAAATTCACAAAGAACCTCAATTACTTAATCCAGAAAGTTTATTTTGAAATATTTTCATATAGATGGAAACTTCATAGGATTTCTAAAACCAAACTAAAATGGGGATCATGTATGCACCTAGATCTCAATTAAACCAAAATTTTATCTATGATAACTAACATAAAAGTATGGATATACTAATGGAATATCAGATTCATGAATTACCTAAAAATTGTAAGAGTGTTAGTTTGACAAAATGGCATAACAAGATTTTTGTATTTTCCATAATTTCTCCTGAAATTTTTCTTTGGTACATCACACTCCCGAACTCTAATTCGACGATAACTAGACTAAAAATAAATCTCTGAAAATCAGTTTGTATCCTTCAACTAGTCAAACAAATCAAACACATGTGGAAAAGGATAATTTTTCTCAATTGTTTCCAATTACAACTTCTGATATTCCATGCACAATCAGAGTGAAAAGTATTCCTTCTTGAGAAAGAGAACTTGGGATTCCAAAGGTGAAACACTACAATGAAGAAAACCATTCTCTATCAGATTTTACAACTAAATCATGATTTCATTCATCTCTAAAAGTGAAATAAAATAATAAGGTATCAATATTAGTGGTTTCTCTAGCACCAGGTTAATCAATAACTATACCTCCCTCTCTAGATTAATCCCAAATAAATATTATTGTAAAACACAAAGAAAACCCTAGAAAATGTTTGTAAGATCAGTAATTGAGGAAAAATCATCATCCTAAGTTGAAACATAAGTTAATAAAATCATGATCTATGGGTAGGAACATCCTTTATGAACAAACTTCATACCTCACTCTCCCTAAAAAACCCATGATCTCCCATAATCCGTAAGAAATAATACACAACAATGATAGCGATCAACTTCATCATGATGAGAAACAAGCTGGTCCATCTTGATAATGATGTCAAATGAATCTACATCATGAATAAGAAAATAACATACTAAATCCACATCAACTATTGATAGTTCAAGAGGATACTGAATCCTCTACACTTCCTATTCTTTAGAGGTGACACTAACTCTAAAACATAGGGAATGAGTTCCATCGTAAGGTTAATAATATCAACAAAAAAACCACATATAAAGGAGTGGGAAACACCAGTATCAAATAAAGAAACTGATATTAAAGGTGCAATAATGATGGTATCTATCACTATCACTGGACAAGTTTCTACCTCTACTAAAAACAAATCTAATACATGAAGGTGTTTCACTCTTGAGACCTATATCTGGAGCCTTTTATTGTTTGAAGCAGTTGACAATGTCATAGTAGACTATTGATCCATTGATCCCTCCCCATATTTAGGAGTAGAAAAGGCATGAATGAAATGTTTTAGATGACCACAACACTAACATCTATTAAACATATTTTAGGTGAATGTCATTAATGCCTAATGTTTCTTACCTTTCCACACTGATACCAAGTTAGAGGACCATTTTATGGTGTAATAGTAGGTGACGAAGAGTCCCTCTACCAAGAATCACCTCGATCAGTCATTTGTTGATCCAGTAACTTTTTATGTTTCCCTATAGTTCTACTAAATCTTCCAATAGGTGGAAGAGATGGTGTAAAAATTCCAATTTTTTCTATTGTATTCATTTCATCAATAAAAGCCATGTTCAATGTCTCCACATATATAAACATATTCTGCATAAATACCTATGATTTGATATATAGTTCATAACCTTGTAGGTACTTCTAAAATTTCTAATGGTCATTCTTCAAAATATCTAGTGAAAAAGGAACCAATTCAGAAAACTAATTGATGTATGCTGACAGCGCATGATCTCCGAACTGAAAAGAGGGAAACTATAGTGACTTCACCATCATTAGTGACTCTGGAAAAAAATAATGGAATTATAGAGACCTAAAACCCTTCCAGTCCAAGACCACATTCTTTTCATCTGGTAACATGGAATCCCACAACCTCATGTTGGGAAACTCGAGTTGAAACATTGCACACTTAACCTTAATACGCTTGGGTGTATCCAGGATGGCGATGATTTTATCAATATTTTCGACATAGTCCTTCACCTCTTGAGTTTCATTGATACACATAAATTATAGTGGCTTATCAAGAAGGAAATCCCATGATCGATCTCTATCTACACCATCTCTAGGATTTACCTCAATGACTTCATTATAAACATGTCATGTATTTTAATAAATAGCATGAACGGATTTCATGGTATCCTTGATAACCTTCTAATCCATCAAAGGATTTCCTTGAGTATAATGAAATACACCGTTATGTGGATCTCAAAAAATAGATCTCAATGGAATAATACAATACATAGAAACAAAAGAAAAAACCAAAAAACAAAACAATATCAGTTCAAACTATAAAACCCAAAAGAAAAAACCTGATATTAACATAAAGTACTAAAAATTGAAGACATACATCCCAACATCCCATAGTAATATGAGTCTCACCGCAGCAAGAGATAGTCATGCACTCAACATAATATACCTCTCAAGTCCTGACAATCTGATCTCTTGTCTACCAAATATCCCATGAAAATTAATCTTGAGTAAAAATCACAAATGATACAAAACTATAACAAGCCAGAATAAATACCCTCTCAAAATGGTACCTGACCCGAACCTTTATATACCTGAATGGAATTATTGATCCCCTTAGGATGGTGACTAGCACCCAGACATCAAACAAAAACCATAGATAATAATTTCATAGAATTGGAAACAAAAATATAGTAAATATATTCAATAGGAACAACAACAAAAACGATAAATATTTTTGATAACTGAAAGAAGATATTAGAAACCAAACAACTAAAGACTAGAAAAAAATACCGAAGTATAATTCCATTCACAAAGGACTTCCAAAATAAGAGAACCGGCTAATACATGTGGAAAAATTTGCATACTCCCTCCATCTCACAACTAGCTACTTAACTCATCTGAGATAAAACCTCATCGCCTCACTATGTCACCTTTTCCTTCCATTCCTTGCATCAAAATACATAACCAGGTCAACATACCACCAAAGGGGTATATAGAGTATGAGAAAATGGTCTTAGTAGAGTCCCACCTAGGTGTTCCATAATAATTTTCTATAAAAACAAATTAAGTATGTTCATTTCAAATAAAACATGGCATGATAAGCAATAAAGTAGTTTTATCAAAGTTTGGAAAATATTTCTCTTTTTTCAAAAAATCCAAAACAAATTAAGGTATATAAAATTCAAGCATAATTTATATTATAATTTATCAAAATAAATTCATGAATATAAAATAAAAATTAGAAAAAATCTAAGAATATGTCAATCACTTCAATGAACGAAAAGGTTTGGATAACAGACTACTCATACCAAAACAAATGACTAGTGAACAACAAGTCTCTAGAACATATTCCTATTGAGTATAGGAACACCCCATTAGTTTACCCCCACCCCCCTCCCAACAATGTAATGAACATGTACCTAGAAAAATAGACATAGGTAGAAAAGGAAAGACCCCAGAGAAAACCACCCAATGGTAATATGAACGATGACCCTAAGAAAAACATTCTACCTACATACCCAAGGATTCCAATGTACTTTATTTTATAAATTAGTTCAATGATTTGAAAATAATACTATTACATTTACCAAAAACTATGAAAAGATAATCCTTTTTGAAAAATCCTTTTACACACACAAAAAATTAAGGAAAATTTTATTTTTAAATCAATTTATAAAAATAGGAGGAATAAAAATCACCCAACGTTGGCTAAAGACAGAACCTCCTACCTCTAACTTAGTGTTGCATATTCCCATAAAGGATCCTCTAATAAAAACATCACAAGAAGGAAAAAATACTCCCTACAACCAATATACACATCTTACAATTTATTCTATTTAACAAAGTGTTTTTTGGAGAATAAGAAACAACACATACCTCAAGAAAACACACCCACTAAACCACTACCAACAATGTAAACATACCCCAGAACAAGATTGAAAAATGGATCTAGAAATATAAAAATAACAATCTCAACATTTTAATGGATCAGATAACACAATGAAATAGTGATATCATGATCAATGAAACAAAGGAGATGCTGATGAATGAAATAAAATCTCATCCAAGCGGCGCCCTAAAAACCAACATCATGACATTTAAATGGTGTGTAATCCCATTACACATTGTATAATCTTAGAGACTCAGATACACCGAAAACCTCATCTTCTATTTTTTAAGAACTAACGGTTTAACATTGCATGGCATGTAATATGTGCATGGTGTGTAATCCATTCATGTTGTGTACCAGGTTCACATCACCTTCCCTTCATAACTTACACATTCTATACGTTTATTCAATGATGTCCATTTCTCCTATAGACGGAAAAAATGTATATTCTTACACAAAATCCCCCAAAAGATAGGTAAAATAACATAATTTAGGAAGAATAATGTAGTTCCAATAAACCCTTTATACTCAGACACCATTAATTCAAACAAGCATACATCCCCATACATTATGCCATTTTCCTCAAAAAGTTATCTCTATACTTATGAGTCGAAAGACACACCCAATTAAATTGGTAAATTAGTAAAGGTAGGGGAATTACTTACAATTAGTTAATGGGATGTTTTAGTACCTCGAATCCAACTCACACTCTAATAAATTTAAATCAATAGAAATCCTAATATCACACACAAACACTGTCTAACACCTCATAATCGTTTTCAAAATAATTTTCAATGTTAAGACTATTTGAAAATAATTTTTTATTTTTATTCATTAACAAATTTAATAGCATGTGAAATCATGTATTTTCATCTTCTTATTTGATATTTGATTAAACTAGTTTTTGATAAATGAATAATCCCTTAACTGATTTTTTACAGAATCCTATGGGATCCACTATATATATATGGTATTCAAGGACTATCATGTGATGATTTAAATTTTTAAATTACTTGAATTAAAAAAAATTATTCATTTTATCGTTAAAAAATATTTGTGAAATTTTTAGGAATAATTATTTTCTATAGACCAGGTGGGGTCCTACTTAGCATTTTTTGGTCATTCCTATTTTAAATTTCAGTTTTTTAAAATTAAACTGTGTTTTAAAAAGTGGGCTTTGAAATGATAAAAAATGAGGGTGTCCCATAATATGAACTAAAATAGATTTGTTTTTTAGAAACTCATGAATTTATTTCATGTTTAACCTATAATGTTTCAAACATTTCAATTTTTACATATTTCTATGTAAACTGTTTTAAAATTTTAATTTATTATTGATGGATTTTAAATATTATTTTAAAAAAACACTAGATGATAAAATATTTTATAAAAAAGGGGTTATATATCCCATTAAGTGTTTTTTTTTAAAATGGCTTTTTTTTCTTGTGGAATATAAAAAAACAAATTTTAAGAATGGTTTTAAAAATTCAAAAAGCATAATTTTTAATTTTTAATGTTTTTTTGATATGTGATTTCGAATTTTATGTTAATGTGTGGTAATTTAAAATATGATGGTCTTTTTTGAAGATTTTTTAATGTGGATGGTTTTAATATCTAATTTGGAAAAATGTTCTTAGTTTTAAGATCGTTAATTATTTATTCATTAATATCTTTCCCTAAAACTACTTTTTTCAATTCATCCACCTATTCTTTCATTAATTATAGGGAAGTTGATTTCTATGATTTATTCATTTTATACTAACTTGGATCCTCTCCAGAGTTTCTAAAATAAGTAGTACTAGGAAATCATGCATCCATTTCATCTATGAGAGCATATTATAGACTTGGTGAAATAATTTTTCTATTAAAGGGATAGTGGTTCATGTATACTCATTCCAAGGTGATCACGTATCTCAAACTACTGGGAATGGGTAAAGGTGTATAAAAGAGTAAGGGAATTGTGAACATTTATTTTATGATCAACTCATCTATCAAACCATTATGTGCCTGAGAAACATTTTATCTTTGGAAACCGTCTATTAAATGTTATTTAGATCTTCACTAACTCCTATCTCAAGAACATTTAGATTTAATGAGACAACCTTAATCCTCATTATTTCATATCCCGAATAGTTATTAATGTATTTTTTTCCCTTGAGACTCATCCCATGTATCTTCTGAAAATAAACCTATATTTTTTGAACTACTCTGAGCTGTAGTCACCCTATATCTGGTACTAGGGATCATTTTTGGATGAATTCGAAGGATAAATCCTATCATAGTGGAGTAATTAATTTATCAAATTCAATGACTTATTTTCTTTAAATCATACTGAAATTATTTGGAACAATAAAATTTTTATGACCCTTTATAAGAATTATCTATAACTTTCCCCTTTGAAAATGAATATCATATGTGTATTTATTTATTATATGTACAGAATTAATATTTTATGAACCTAATGGGATGGATACAAATCAAAAAGCTATTTATTAAAATAGTATGAAAAATGAGTATAAATATGGCGTTAAATAGTTCATCATGTTTTCAATAGATCATGTGTACGACCATTCAAAAATCATTTTTCTGTGATTATATTGTTTCTATTCAAGGAAACATACTCTAGGAGAGTTGGAAAAACATTTTAATTATCATCGAATAGATCGTAGATATAAATTTTGGATTGAACATAGGGAAAAACTAGACATGTACATCGATTGGGATGATACTATTATTTATGGATCATTTGATATGAATACTAGTGTAAATGATGATAGTGATCACATAGAATAATTGAACATGGAAATTGAAGATGGTCTTCTTGGTTGTCCAAAGTTGTTTGAGAAGTTAAAGAGTTATGCTAAGAGATTATTTTATACCAATTATACTAAATACACAACATTGTCCTCTATATTGTAGTTTTATAATTTGAAAACTAGCAGTAGATGGAGCGACACCAGATTTACAAAACTACATGGTCTCTTGATTGATATGCTACTAGAATAAAATGAACTTCCATGTCAAACATGTGATGCTAAATGAATTATATTTTCAATGCGAATGATCACTGAAAAATAAATTATTGTTAAAATGATTTCATATTTCTTAACAAGGACCATGGATCACTCATAAAATTATCTTTGTGTGGGGGGAGATTGATACCAAAAAAATAAATCAGTTCCTTATAAATATGTATGGTAATTTCATATCATTTCCTGGTTTATAAGAACATATGGTTGTTAAAAAAGTATGAGAAAGTTGACATGGAATGTAGATACATGGATTAAATATGATAACCTATGTCATCCAGTATATTCTCTTATGTGTGGAAAAATTGAGTAAAAGTGTCCTAGATTTGGAAATAATCTATGAAACGTTCATCTTTCCTTATCTGTAGTGGAATAAATCTTTTTATGGTATATAGTAGTACTCGTAGTACATAGCCCATCATGTTGGTAAATTATAACTTTCCCCCAAGAATATATATGAAGACAAAATAAATTATGTTTTATCTATTTATATATATACCAAAGTAACCTGGTAATGATAGTGATATATTTTTAGCTCCATAATTCAATGATCTGAAATTAATGTCACATATAGGTGGTATAATGCATGACAATCATAAAAGTGAAGAATTCACATTGAGGGTCAAGTTGTATGGGATGCTAAATTATTTTCCATCTTATGGAAATTTTTCAGGATATAGCATTTAAGGAATGTTGACAAATCTATTTTTTGAAAAATGTACACACTCAGTTTGTTTGAAACATTCCAAAAAAGAGTATGTTTTTATAAAATTAAAAATGATTACCTCGAAAAAATAAATACCAATCTTGGTTGAAATTTTTTGATGATAATATCGAATAAGATATAACATGATATCCACAAATGGGTGATAACTTTTTTGATAAAGTAAAATGTATTGAAACTATTTTCAAAAAACCATTTTCTTAAAACCTTATGAAATCATGTTTGGAAAAGGTATCAATTTTAGATGATTTTTTACATTGGAATTGTTTGTACATCGTAAATCTTATTGTTTTCATGAATAAAAAAAACTATTTGATAGTTTTATTGGAATTTTACTTAGTGTTCCTAGAAAACCAAAAGATTACATCAAGGCTAGGTTGGAAATGATTAACATGGGAAAAAGGGAATAGTTAGAACAAGTGAAAGGTAAAGGGTGGAATTTTCTTCCTCTAAAAAATTAAACTCTGTATAGATAGGAAAAAATCCATTTTTTCATTTTCTTTAATGGTGTAAATTTTACATAGGGTTTTCATTAAATATCAGTAATGTCATGTCAATGATTGATTTGGAGTTAAATGGAATAAAATAACATAATTGTCATATTTTAACGCAATATTTGATTCCCATTTCATTATTTAGCATTCAACATAAAATTATATAACATATATTAACCATATTATTTTTTTTCAAATCCATATGCATTAAATATTTAGACCCATTGAAGTTTCTAATCATGAATAAGGAGGTTTCAGTCATATTATGTGAATTAGAGATGTTCTTACCCCCATCATTATTTAATATAACAGTCCACCTGATGGTTCAATTGGATTGAGTGTTTCAACTATGTGGTCATTTCCATTACACATGGATATATCCCATTGAATAATATATGAATATTTTGAATGGGTATGTCAAGAATCAAAGTCAACCAGAAGTTTATATTAAAAAAATGTATTGATAAAGAATCGATTTTATTTTATACAAATTACCTATCAGATTTTGATAGCATTGGTCTACCAATGTATCATCATAGCAGATGCCTAACAGAAGAAGGGATTAATAGAAGATAAGTTTTTACAATTACCATCATAGAGCTGGATAAATTTCAGATATAAATTTTACATAATAGTGAATATGTTGATCCATACATTGAACCACAAAATTTAATTCATAGATATTTGAATCCATCAAGAGATGAAGGATAGACACCAACTACATATAATCCACATTTTATGGGTTTGTTTTGAAATCATATTTATAAGGAGTTATTTGAAAATCAAAATTAAATTTTCAAAAAAAATAAATGAATAGTTAGGGGAGAAATTAAAAGGTTATATCTTACACTTGGTTTTTAATATATGGTTATAATTTTTATACAAAATTACATGATTAGTAAATTATCATGAAAAATAGTGGAGTTACACTTGTGGAAGAAGAAATTCACATATCTTCTACCAAGTATATAAATCCAATTTATGTGAACATGTAATATTTCGAAATTATTGAACATATATATGTGTTTTATTATAAAACCATTCAATTGATAGTTTTACATTGGAAATGGTTTGAAAATAGAAGTATACTGAATGTTGGTGAAATGGGATTTATGTAGGTGAATTTCATTGTGGAGCAAGAAAATAATTAACCATTCATAATGGAATTGAAAGTGGTGCAAGTCAGTTCTTTCTAAGATCCAATAAATACGAATTGTTTTATTATCCTACTGGAGACTAAACCAATAGTAGGGTCAAATGAAAATTCAATTGAGGATGACCCTTTCATTGGGAGATCACAATCATTTCATGTAAATACCAATGTAGACAATGTATTGTACATTATATGTGACTAAAAAGAGGGGATTTTGATTTTCAATATAGGATCCAAATACCTTAAACCATTATAAAAGGAGACTCCAATGATAATGTTAACGTGTTTTTTAATATAGAATTATTTTCCTCATAATGATATCTATTCACTAGTAAATTGACATAATCTAAATTAAATGATTAACTACTCATAAAGACAATGTATTTTTCATATGATGATGTTACCAATCTTGGGGAAGAATAGATTGCTGATACTGAAACAGTAGAATTATTATGGGATAAATACTATGATAAAGAAAAATCAAGAGAATCATAGCATCACAGGGTTAATAAAATGATTAAGACAAGATGTAATGGAATAAATTTGAGGTTCACTAAAATCAACTCATCCAACCTATTGACCCCAACTATATTTCATATAGTTTATGGTCATGTGGGATGGACCACTGAAGGAAGTTTAATTTTATATAAGATGGTACAATGTAATTTATTTTAGGTTCAGGTAATATTGACTAAATTCTCTGTATTTTAGTTTATTATGATCAAGAATTACTATATTATAGTTTAATGATATATGAATAGAAAAAATTTCATTTTATTTTTTTTTCTCATCATTTTACCTACTTTTTTTGTTAATCTGGTCATCATTTTTATATAATAATTAATTTTTTAATTTCCACATAGAACTTGAATAAATTTTTTCTTCAACAAGGATTATGAACCATTTTATTATCATCATTCACTCAATAAGGATGATGAACTCATGATGAAATTTTTTTATCTTTATGATCCAATGAATTCAACAATTTATGTTATCAAATAGAAATATTGTTAGATGAATCAGAATATTGAATGCACAGTATAATAAAAAGACAAAAAGGAATCAACCATACCTCAAACTGATACCCAGTGTATCCTGTATAACTCAAATTGTGTGGTTTCAGTTTAAAATTGACATTTTACTATTGTATTGTTTTGTATTTATGTTTAATTTATTTCATTGTATTATTAAACACAAAATAATTGTTTTCTTATATAGGTGGACCATTTTTCTTGATTTTGTGTGGTTTGTTCAAAGATTCCCATGCTCATTAGTGATTGGACATTAAGGTTACAACTGAGATAATAGCCACATGTAAGTGGATAAAGAATGTATACAAACATCATGAAAGTTGAAATTCCTACTACATATTTAGTTAATTTCTTACAACTTTAATTACTATTTTTATGTTAATTTACTTGAAATTTTTATCTATTAATTTTTTAATTTTTCATAGATCTTTTGGGAAGTCCAGTTTTTCCATAAAATGTTTGTAGAAAAAAAGAGAAATCATTTTTCTTATAGATGAGACATTTTAGGGAGTATGGTGTTTCTTCTTCCATCCAAGAAAAACAATTATTTCTTTTCTATCTTGGTATGGAGAGGTGAAATAAAAACATACATCACATACTTAATCATCCACACCTCAATAGAATTCATAGTGTGGTCACTATGACTCAAAATCTATGTTTTTATTTAAGAATCTTTTTTAGTTAAAAAACACATAAAATACTCAAAATTGAGAAAACAAATTCCCCAATATCCAAAATAAATTCACATAAATATATATTTTATCTAATAAATTTAGTGAGATAATATACTACTTGATATTGAGTCAATAACAAGTCCTTTTATGTCCATTGATTTAAAACTCGATATAGTATTAAGTGTTTCAGATAATAAATTCAGTGTTATCTAAATAACTAAATTACTACCATAAGCTCGTAAAACATGAGAAATAGTATTTCTACAACATCAAACACAATATGATATCAATCATAGTTAAACAATAATATTGGTGGAAAAAATAAAACCCAATGTCTGTGATTCATAACATATAACAAACTAATAAATCCAACATTTTTATAAAATAATCACATTACTAGATATCCATGATCATTATTCTAATACATGGTACTTATGAGTTTCTGTATGAGGCTATATAACCATTGGATCTCCATCAAAACACCCTTTATGACTATTTTCCTCTAAGAAACCCTTTTTTATACATGCACATTTTTTCATAGCTTTGGTACCGGTGGGTATTTCTTAAGAACCTATAGTTAATTCAACAAAAACTTTATAAAAGGTGTTTTATATGAAATTTTTTTATATAATTTACATTCATGGTCGAACTGTGTATTTATACTTATAGTTTTTAGCCGTTGTGACATGTCACTAGTAGGTTGGTTCTTTCCGAATATTTTAGAAACTTATTCTCTTACATGGGAATCCCAATCTTAATTTCTTCCTAGTAAATTCATTTTCTATAGAAGTAAGATATTAATGGTCTCCTGACGACCAAAATAGATCAGGTCGAATTCAGTAATGATATCATAAATATTCATTTCATTTTCCATATTCCATCCACATTCTTCAATTTCTTGTGAATTTAAATTCAGAATTATACTTAATAATTCATATGGATTTATTATACTTTTCTTCATTTCTTCCACTTCTTTATGGATGACACCTCTAATAAAGGTACTGATTTGATAGTGTATTTCAAAATACCTCTTATTATTTTATGTTCTCACAAACCTACACATTGTTGGATTTGTTTTAGGAAATTATGTTGATGAAAATCTATGACATTGTGAGAGAAAAGATTTTGATTTTAATAATAATCTGGTTAATACAGTACCTTTCATGAAATGAGGTAACAATACTAAAATGATTACCTCTATAAAGGAATTTGGGTTGAGCTGGCAGCTTTCAATAAGACAATGGTTCGTTCTCTTAATTGTTGAAATTTTTTTATTCCTTTTCCATTGTTACTGCAAAATATTTCCCAAGAAATCAAATATCCAATAAAATTATCTAACCACGTATTAGGTTACTATCACAAATTCGCATGCATTTCAACATCTGATCCCATAACATTATCATTTTCACACAACTAAACTGAACTTTTTGTATCAAATTATTCACCATTGTAGTTTGTTTGATTTCCCATATGTAATTTTCACTTCCCTATATTTCCCAAAATATAAAAATGTGCACCATAGTGTTGTTTCATGATTTTTATCATAAAAATATATAATGTTTGTTTTATGAATTATTTAACAAATAAAAGTGATTCTTTTATATGATTCACATAGTTAAAATAGTTTTTATTCATGTTTTAACACAGTGAATAAGAATTAAGGAAATTAAAATACCTTAAATTTATCCATGTTGAAAGTTGGGTTAATAATTTTCCAATGATTAGAACATTTATCATCGTCATAATCAATGATACCATAGATAAGTGACCATTATAGTGAAGTTAGACACTTATTAAAGGTTTTATAGTGTGATAATAAATCTCTTATCATTTTGAGATCCATCATAAACAATTTCACCTTATCTCTCATACAAATGAACTAAATTTTTCATGGAAAAATCACACTAGTTATGGAAAAAATGAAGTCCCAATGAAGTCACATAATAATTATTAAAATTAAGTAAATATATAGACAATAAGTCCCCATTTATTATACACTTCACTGTGAGGATTAAAAGAAAAAATATGAAACAAAAATAATAAGGGATCAATATTGAATGTAATAGTTATTTATGTTATATTCAAGTAATAAATATGGGTAACACTATGTATTTAATAGTTATACTAATCACAAGGGCTCAATATTAGAATTAATAGTTATTCTAAACACTCAAAGTGTGTGTTTCTAGTTTAAAATTACATTTTAGTAAAAATAAAAGTTATATACTAAAAACCCAGAAAAAAAATTAAGATTGTTTTTATACATTAGTAAAATAGTATATATTTAATCTTTGACATGTAGGAATAAACCTCCCCACAATATGACACACAGTGTAATCGTTATGACTCCGAGTGTGTGTTTTTATTTAAAATTCACATTATTTTTTTAAAAGAGTCAAGTTACATACTCAAAACAATGAAAATGCATTCTGACTATTATTATAATTTAGAAAAATGATCCATAAGTCATTTGAGACATGTATGAATCATCAACACCAAAATCAAACACATGGTGTGATTGGTATAACTCTATGTGAGTATTTTTATTTAAAATCAACATTAATTTTAGTAAAAAAAATTATGTGACATACTAAAAACTGATAAAATGAATATTTATTATGTTTATAATTATTAAAAATGATCTATATGTCATTTTTTACTTGTGGGAATTAATAAAAACTCAATCTAATACATGGTGTGCCCGGTATGACTCCAAGTGTATCATTTTGTTTAATATTGAAATTAATTTTATTAAAAAATATTATTAACATATTCCAAACCAATAAAATGCATTAATATTATTTTGATACTTTATAAAAATGATATATAAATCATTTTTGATGTGTAGGAATTATTCACACCTCAATTTAATTCATTTTTTTTCCCATTATAACTCCAAGTGTTTGTTATTAGTTTAAAATTAATATTTAGGTTCAAAACCTATGTCATCCACTAATAATAGATTAGAAACTCATATAGTATTTATTACATTGGAAAATTATTTATTAGTACTTTTTTGTGTCTATAATTTAGTCTCACCTCAAACTCACATATGGTGTAACAGATATGAATCAAAGTGTGGGTTTCCAGTTTAAAATGAAATTTTAGTAAAAAAGGCTTGTGACATACTCAAACCCAATAAAAGAAATTCATATTATACTAATACTTTAGGAAAAAAATCCATAAGTTATTTTAAAATGTAGAAATTAGTCTCACCCCAAACTAATATATAGTGTGACTGGTATGACTCCATGTGTGTCTTTTTATTTTCCATTGTCATTGATTTTAGTTAGTAAAAATACAGCAAAAATACTCAAAACCAAGAGAACACATTGAAATTGTTTTGATACATTAGTAAAATAATACATATTCCATTTTTTACATGTTGTAATTAGACACACCTTAATAGGACACACAGTGTGACTAGTATGTCTCTAAGTGTGTCTTTTTATATAAAATTGACATTAATTTTAGTAATAAACTCAAGTTACATGCTCAAAATGGTAAAATTAATTTTTATTTTATCAATAATTTATGATAATGATCCATAAGTCATTTTTGATGTTTAAGAATAATCCTCATCTCAATCTGATGCACGGTGTTCTCAGTATGGCTCCATGTGTATCTTTTTATTTAAAATCGACATTAAATTTAGAAAAAAGTAAATCTGACATATTGAAAATGAATCAAATGTATGGGGATTTTTTTTATACTTTATTGAAATGATTCATAAATTATTTTGTTATATAGGAATCAGTTGTACCTCAACCAGATGAACAATGTTTTTGGTATAACACAAAGTGTTCATTGTAAATTTAAAATTGACCTTTAATTCAAAAAGTTTGAGAATCTCTAAAAACTATTATAAAGCATGCATATTATGTTGATAATTAATTAAAATTATTCAAATGTAATTTTTGAAAAGTATGAATCAGTCTCATATTAAACTAAAACATGATGTGAAGGTTATGACTCAAATTCTGTGTTTCTAGTTTAAAATGAAATTTTAGTAAAAAATAAAACTAACATTCTCAAAACTAATAAAACCCATTTTTATTCTTTGGATAATTTATTAAAATGATAAATAATTCATTTTTAACATGTTGGAATCAGTCACACATCATTCGGCATCATGATGTGCCCAATATCACTCCAAGAGTGTCTATTAATTTAAAATTAACATTAATTTTATTAAAAAAAACAAGTGACATAATCAAAATCGAAGTAATGAATTTATATTTATTTTATAATTTATTAAAAACATGTTATTTTTATTTTTAATAATTAGTTACACTTAAATATAATATATGATGTTCTCGGTATGACTCTAAGTATCTGTTATGAAATGAAAATTGACATTTTATTTCTAAAAGTGTCACTCATCGAAACCCCATAAAATGTTCTTTGATTTTGTTGATAATTTAGTAAAATCATTCGTAAGTAATTTTTTATGTTCAATAATCTTCCTCACTTCAAACTAGCACACGATGGGACTGGTATAACTCAATGTGTGTTTTTAAAGTTTTAAATGAGATTTTTGTAAGATACATAAGTGAAATACTCAAAACTAATAAAACACACTTGGATTGTTTTTATATTTTAATAAAACTATACATAAATAATTTGTTTAATATGAAAATTTACATAATTTTAATTTGACACATGAATTGGTTAGTATGACTCAAAGAGTGTTTATTTAATATATAAGTAAAATTTTATTTTAGAACATGAATCACATCACCATAACTGAGAATATGAGATCTGATTGTTTTTCTTATCATTTTATATTCCATTACTTAATTAATTTCCATAAAATTTTTATTTTATACTAATATAGTTAATTTTCATAAATACAATGCTTGAATACAAACAAGAAATGGGGTGATGATCAAGAATTGACTGCAACTCAATCTGAAACACAATATTCATTGTATGACTCAAATTATGGATTAAAAATAACACATTCTATTTAATTTATTTTTTTATAGTATTACTAAAATAATTATTTTTTCCTTATATTGGTTTTTTATTTTTCTAGAGTTGGGGAGGTTTTTTTGATAATAGTATGGGTGTGGGTCAGGAGACAAATACAAAACAACACTGATGTTTTTGAATGCCTCTGATAATTTGAACATAATAATGTAATTTTATAATCTAATGTCTTATATATCTATAATATAGTGTTGTTTTTCTTATATTGGGGTTTAAAATATCATTTCATTTAAAATAATTATTTCTACCTATTTTTTAGGATGTTCCTATTACTGTAGTGTGTTGTAATTTTAACAAAATACATCAGTATTCCCCTTTATCAATGCTACTAAATGCATAGATAAATTTATCCTTAACCCGAACTATTAAAAGCATTGAAAAAATACAACCTTTTGAACACTTAGAAAATTTTTGATGGAGGGTCCTTAATCAATTATTTTTTAGTGCTGATAAAGGACCCCCTTTATCCACACTTTTATAAGCATTGAGAAAATTTTAGATATTTTAATCATGCTCTGGTAGCTAGTAGTTTATTTGCACTGACAATGGATTGTTTTAGACTTGTTTTAAGGTTTTTTTGTAGTAGTGTGATCTTGTGAGTAAGAACATAGTGATAGATGACATAGTTCACTTACAAAACAGTTTTTTATATTACAAGTTTCAAAATACACAAAACTATTATGGTTCTATTGCATGTACTTGTAATTTTTATTGAATATTATTCTATTAAGATAATGTATCAATTTATGAGAAGCCTGTATTAGAATATATACTTCTATATTGATATTTTGAATCATGAATATCCATATATGCATGGAGTTTAAAGTTCCATTAGATGTTATTTTATTCATGGGGGTTTTAATACCCTGATATTTTCGGAAATGTTACTTTTATAATAAATTTAATCTTTCATATTTTTTAAATTACATAGAAGAAGTTAAAATTTTATTTCATGCAACGGTAATTTTATCATGTTTAACATGAAAAAATAAGTTTAAAAAATGTGACATACTATTAAAAAACTATTATTTAATATGATAATTATCACATATCCATTATAATGGTGAGTACAAATGGAATTAACTGAATTATGAAATTATATGGTTTACACACATATATATAATGAATTCATTGATGAATAATTAATTAGTAATTAAAATTAAAACAATATAAAAAATTAAAATATTTTTTCTAAAAAAAAATTCATATGTAAAAATAACATGTTTTATTGCAATAAATTAAATAAAACACTTTTGTTGAATGATTTTAATTAAATTTATATATTATATATTAAAAAAAATTATCCTTTATCTTATGTTTTATCTAGGAAAGTGATAATGATGAATCCCAATTTATACTTCAACAAAAATTCAAAAAATAATAGTTTTGTATCCTTTTATACACTTATTTTAAATTTAATTTTTTTTTCAAATTTTAGAATATTTATTTCACAAAATTAAATTAATATTTGAAATTATCAATTAAATATTATCTTATGTTTAATATGTTTTTGAATTTTCTAAGATGATTTTACTGGAAAATATTGGATTTATTAAGAATTATCAATTATTTTAAAGAATTTTAAAGATCCCAAGTTATTTAAATATGGTTTTAAAGTTAAATAATTTATTTCATTAATTTATATATTAATCCAAATTAGTTCATTTTGATAAATTTCGTTTAAAATTTTGATATAATAACAATTTAAACATTTGAACATTTTCCCTCTGTAAAACTGCTTTCTCATGACTTCTATGGGACTAATAATATAATATATTTTTCCACTTCATTTATTAGAGTTTTTAAAATTAGATTATATATTTTTAATTAGAATAATATATATAATATAATATTATTAACTTAATTTTTCCCAAATTAATATTAAAAACAATAATGAAAATTAACCGTGGTTAAGGTAAAAATTGTTTTACTAGGGTTTAAACTAAACCTGTATGGGTAAAAATTACCAAAACATATTAAAAACACATAGGATGGAAATATATCGACTTTATATCTTTAAGGATAAAAAATTGACCATTTTAGAGCCTTGTGGAAAGTGAAAAAGATAGGTAAACAGTTTTCTTTTTAAAAATCACATGTGTGACATTGACTTCGCTTATAAAATGCCAGCTCATCCCTTTTCCTTTTCTCAAATAAAACATCAAGGATTCATAATCTATCTCCCCAAAAAGCTTATTTATTTCACTTCTATTGTTCTATAAGTCTTATTTTACTCATAAATCCAACTTAAGAAGCCCTTTGGTGTAATGGAAATGAAGTTTTCTGAAGAAGAGTTTACATCCCTAACTGAGAATTTTATATTATTTCCTCCGCTACCACATTAGATTATTTTTAAACCATGATTATATAATATATATAGTGTATCAGATATAATTATATGTTATTTTGTTAATTTATTTTCCTGAATACTTATCCTCTTCTATCAAATGGGTTATGAAATCATTGTTCGTGTGTACGATGGACTACCACCATGCAAACCGATGTTATTATTTTTCTATCACTACCTATCTCATATTTATATAATGATTGATATTTTGTATATATATGATATTTATGATATTATAATTATTCTTAAATCATGATATCACATGTATATACATACCATTAATTCTGTGAAAATATGATAACATCATTCATGTGTACAGTGGACTACCGTCTCGTGAAGTGATGTGATTTGTTCATGCTTTCATAGAAGGTAATAAGGATGGTTTTAATGAAAATAAGTTCTATATATTATATAAAAGTTACTGTGGGATGGTGGTATATAATGTTTCATTCATTCATTCTTTCCATTCAAAGAATGGAAACATATCCATTCGTACGTACAGCCTACTATCACCGTGAACAATGTGTTTCATTTCCTATATATATCATTTATGGATCACTCTATTTAATTATAAAATGAATATATAAGATATTAATATAATTATTAACATTATAGAGATTATATTTCCATAATCAAAGTAATAGAAAAAAATAAAAAATAAAAACATATAAAAAAACAAAGTAGTTGTTGCTCAAAAAGTGACTTTAACATGGAATTTTTAATAAATGGGTAATAAATGGTCATAAGTAAATAATATATGGTATGATAAATATAATTATGTTTTATTAATAGATTTATAATACACTTATATTTATTATAAATTATTTTCAAACATGTATTAAGAAAATTGGAGACTTATGGTAAGGGATTCTTGTCTCCCTTTTATTTTAATTGAGACACATGTCATACTCACCACATATTTATTTTATGTGGTGTATATACTACCAATGAATTTATTTTATGATTATTATATAAAATATATTGGTATTTACATATCCCTTTTGGGATCTCTCTTTCATTTTATTATAGTACATAAGTTACCAAAGTTGTAATGGTTTTATGGTTCAATCTCACCGTTTATTACGATTAAAGTGTTTATTATTATGAAAATGATATATTATTATCCATATATCAAGAAATTCTAGAAATTATTTCTTTTCCAGTTATTTCATGAGAATAAATGTTTCCCCTTTTTTACTTATCTTTAGGTACACCAGAGTTAAAAATATTGTTCTTAAAAAAATTAATTTTTTTCTCTCTTCGGTCAAAAACCCCTTTTTTACAAAACCATGTTTTTTAAAATAAATCAAAAAAATTTATCACATTTGTAAATAGATTTATTAAATAAAATTTTACCCAAGTTTAAATTTTTTATAAAAAAAATAAAGAAAAAATCATGTCATTTTCCAAACTATTCTTGTGTGGATTTTACCAAAACGATTAATAGAAATATTTGTTTTAAAGTGCATGACATCAAAATAATTTCTCGTTATTGTGATAATTATTTTATTTCAGTCTTTGATTATACTTTATAAAGGTTATTTTGAATGAATTTTTTTTCAAAATGTCTTATGTTTTATAAAATTATTTTTAATATAAATGGATATTATCCACATGAGATGTTTTAAATTTTCTGGTGCTTCCTTGATAAGATTCCAAGGTTATTTTAAAAGAAAATGATTTTCAAAATTTTTTATTTTTTAATACATGTTTTTTTTAATTTGAAAATGATATATTATATAAGAAATGTTCCAAGTGATATTTTAAAAAAAATCATCCAAGATAATATCTTTTGATGTTACTTAAGCTTTACAATGGATAATATTGAATGATACCATCCTTTATCATTATATGATGGTTAATGATTGTACAGATAAAATTTTTATGAAACACATTTATTTCTAAAGGGTTTTCTCTGGTGAATTGGTGAAATGTTGATGAACCCTTTTTTCTTTACACAGGTTATGAAGTGATGATTGATGAATATTTTACGATATTATAGCATGCATAAAAATACATTTATTATAAGATGGTCTGGACCTAAATATCCCTCAAATTAATTACTTAATTCCTTATATCTCATGACCTAATAATGTGAAATAATTCTATGGTATTGATACACTATCGTAAATAGGTGTGTCCTATTTCTCTATTTGAAATATGTGTATCTTGATCAACAATAGGAAATATGGGATAAGTCCTGATCCACTATGTTAATGAACATGGTATTTAACCTCAAAATTTGAAATTAAATTCTATATTTATTATAGATATAAAAATTTATGAAATGAGATGATTGTTAATGATTTTTTGGATGATATCTCACTCTTATGGGATATGTTTTCTAAAATGATAAATTCGTATGCCATGACTTATTTTTATGATCTAGGAATGGTTGGTTATAAGCACCTTAAGTAATTTTCATGATCATAAACCCTTATTCTTATCTTACGATTTAAAATGATAATGGATTGAAATATTTTATGTTTACACTTATGGATCATTTGATCTCACACTTTCTTATGTTTCCTTCCTCGAGTTATGAAAAAAGGTTTATATGGGGTATTCATAAGTGTAGTAATATATGATACGATATTTTTGGGGGATGTGGAAGATCATTCATTAAATAAAAATATTGTGCTTATTTTATCAAAATACACTAAACTAATATGGTCCTTGTGTCTGTGTTTATGAAACACATTGAATATTAGTCTAAAATAGTGTTATTTTTATGTAGAAAAGTATAGGTCACTATATTTAGTATCAAAGAAAATATTTAATCAATGTTTAGAGATTAAAATTAGAAAAACTTTACTAATATCTCTAGGGATATTCCTAAGTCCATTTCTAGGGATATCTCTAGGGGTATCTCTAAGTGTAATTGTTTGGATAATTAAATACATAGAAAAATATCCTAGAATTTTTTGCGAAGGATAGAGAAAGGGGTTTCCAAGAAATCACATCCCTATATTGATACTATAAGTGGATGTGCCACTCTCAGAGATGTACCATAGTGTAATAGATCTGATAAGGGAATATTGAGTTGGAATTAACCATCACCTGGTGAATGAAAATGGTTCTTGATGCACAATTGGTTTGACACTCTTAGGGGATATGATTTTTAAATACACCAAAACTTATTGACAAATAAATAAGGGTTTAAATAATGACCATTAATGAACTATTTTAATCCAAATGTGTCATATATTTGAAGTATTTCA
Organism: Viscum album; assembly: GCA_963277665.1. Taxonomy (NCBI): domain Eukaryota; kingdom Viridiplantae; phylum Streptophyta; class Magnoliopsida; order Santalales; family Viscaceae; genus Viscum; species Viscum album. The sequence goes on from OY728165.1 coordinate 1,937,793,555, forward strand.
TCTTATTTAAACATCCTATAAATTATTTTTGATGATTATGTGTTTTCCTACTATGATTAGTGTTTCTTAGGATATGATTTCTAGTTTTAGTTAATGGATTGAACCTAAAGGAACCATGTTAGTATTGAATGAAACAAGAAATTCAATGATTTCCCTCCCAATAAACCAATTTTTATGGGATATAGAATGAATAATCTTGTTGATATTCTCACAAAAAATTCTCAAACTATGAATAATTTTAAACATGCCAATAAACAAAACATAGAACAACATTTTATTGAGTATTTTAAGATTCAACACGCACCTTCATTTTGTAGGTCCACTAACCCACTATTTTTTAACAAAAAGATTAGTACAAATGAAAATATATTTTTCTTTATTTAGTGTTATTATCATGAAAAATTCAATTTTTATATTTATCATTTAAATAGAAATCAAAACTGTAGTGGACTCTAATTATGAACATGATGGAAGAATAAAAAATTGAAGCTATGGAATTGGAAGAGCCTAAGGGGATATTTATCAATAAGTAATTACCATATATTATATTAACAAAATTAAGAAAATTAATTCCTTAAGAATAAGAAAATGATGATGGATCTATTTATATATATAAAGCTAATTTTAGAAGAATTTCAAGGTACACTTCTAGTTTTATCATCATCCTGGAAATAATAATTGATCAATTCATTGGTGGAATAAAACCAAATCTTCAAAAGGAATTGGATATAAGAGACTTTACTATTGATTTGAAATTTATACTTTCTACAAATTTTATCCTTATTTAGGAAAATCACAACCAAATTTCTTAAAAAGAATGTTTTACTAACTTTATATTTCCTAAGACTTTTATAATGTTTATTTAGAAAACTATTTATACAACCGAATTTATAAATATTTTTAAGATGAAAATATAAACGTTTTATTATAATAATTGTCCATTTGAATTTTTATGCCTCTTCCATCAAACTAATTACATAAAATCCATAGAAATGATTGTCCTTTCTATCGAATTGGTGAAGTCTTGTCCCTAAGAATGAAAAATTATGTTCCATCTGATTAATGAATTTGATCTCATCAAAATGATAAAGTTGCATCCATTAGATATTATTTTTGAGTCGTTGGGCTAAACTGATTTTATTCCATTGAAAGAATAATCTTTTTAATCATATTATTATAATTATTGCACGTGATGGAATACTTCTTAAATGTTGGGATGACACTATCAAAACGACATCAAGTGAAGATATACCAAACATGTTGAAATGTCATACTAAATCTCATCCAAGGTAATTTTAACCAACTTTGAGAATCATATAATATGACTATTATATTTTTTTCCTAAAAATATAGGTTCATTTTTTGATGTGGGAGATGATTATTTTGTGACTCAACTCATCTGGAGCCTACTATTCTGTAACTTATTTTTACATACACATTGTAAATTATTTGAGGTTTTTTATTCTAAGGACTATGAGTGAATATTTTGAATTACTTATAATATTTTTCATTTAAAATAATTGTGTATGATACGGTTTTATATTTATTTCTTCTAGGGGTGGGGAACTACTGATTTTGATCAGGATGGTCGAGGGATTATACGGTTAGGAAGTCATACCTGATTTTGATCTTTGTGATCGAGGGATTTCTATCTATAGAAATAGAACCATATGGTTATGTTGAAAATTTATTATACCCAATGTTAGGGTTTTTGAATTCCTTAACACTTAAGGTTAAATTGAAAATATATTTTCTAAATGTTTTTATAATCCATTCCTACTTTTGTTTTAATATTTAATGTTACTTATTTTTTCATGTGTCAATATTTTCTACTGTGAATTTTGTATAGAAAGCCTATTTTAATGAACTTTTATATACTATGATATCTGAGAAGATATTTTTATCGGATTACTGAAATATAAATATTGGATGATATATATTTGTGATAAATTACAATTAATAGGTTTGTGATTGTAATTAGATTATGTTTTTATGCTACAATCCACCCACACTCCCCTCTTGTAGACATTTTTAGTCCAATAATTGGTATCAGATAAGGCTCTACCATATAAATTTCTTTTTTTTACATTTTTATTTTAATTATGTGTTTAAGGTTTTAAAATTTTGTTATAAATTATTTTTATAGGATTTTTATAAACTATTTTTCACTAACATGTATTTTCTAGAAATATAATTCTTATTGTTTACAAAGATGTAATGTTTAAATGTTAGAACTCTTGAGAATCATAATGCTAGAAGACCACCAATTTTTATGGGGATAGTTATTAATATTTGAGAGAACATATGAAAACATATTTTATTTGAACTAGAGTAGATAACTTTGTTATGATTACTAGGAATTATCAAATACCTATTAAATAAGTTTTGACATTTACAAATCAAGATAAGCTTGAATATTAACTAAATTATCCTGTATGGAATACTTTTTTATGTTTTATGATAATGAATTTATACACTAAAATTTATTCCTGTTAAGTATTGAACCTTACTTGAAAGAATTTGGAAATTTCACATTTTTTACTTCTAATTTTATATAAAGTAGAAGTGAAATGATTAGAGATGATTATAAAGAATTTGATTTCCTACTTGGATAAACTATTTATAAGATTTTTTATAGATTCATGATAATTATTACTAGTTTATAGTATATGGGTGATAATATAATGACCATTATTATCATACATATATATTAAATATTTTTAGATTAATATCCATTACATTAAAAAATACAAGCCTGATGACTGTAAAGGTACAATGATTATGGAGACTACATACACATTCATTTAATTTGGTGAATTATCTTCGATATATCCCATACATATATCCCCCTTTATTTATTTTCACAAACATTCCCTACTGAAACCCATTCATAAAAACATATGTAGTGGAAACATAAAAAACAGTGATATCAAATTCTAAGTAACGATAAAAAAAAGATATCAATGTTGACATAAGAATGACATGAAAATAAGGGTATAAAAAATGAACATAACATTTTAAAGACATATAATGCATATCAATGATCAAAAACTTGAGACATGGCATAAATATTTTCTATTAATAAGACATGTATCATAATGGAATAAAATAACATGAGCCATGAGAGTATAATATTTTCATAAGATGATGAATTTTGGAATACACATAAGCATATAAAATCATTTTCATATTATTTGAATAACACTTCTGAGGATATCATAATGGAATGTTTTCACTCCTAAAACCATCATAGTAGTCATGGTTCACTCCCAAGACCATCATAGTAGACAAAGTCACTTTCTGAACTAGGTTTACTCCCTATTCCAATCATGTATATATCATAAGATATAAATATTTACCCAATGCATTGGAGAGATAGATAGGTCTAACCTATCATTTAATTAAAATAATATTTATATGTTCCCTAAGATCATAAAACATTAATATTATCATAACCCATTAAATTAAATGGTTTTTGAAAAAAGTTCATCATATCATAACATGTTGAAAAGATACATGTTTCATAATCATTTCATCTAGCATAACTCGTGGAAAAAGAATCTAGTTTCATAATATTTTTATTATTTTTTGACCAGTGTTAGTGCATTATTACATATCATTGACATGATCAGAAAATATCAAGTCTCAAAAGATAGATTAGTTTAGTAGCCTTGGAAGTACTAGATGCATTCATAAGGTTTACATTACTTCATAAAATGGAAAACTACAACAACATTGTTTCCATAGAAAACACGGAGATCCCATATACTATCCCTTCAGGTCAGTCATAATATACTTCTTTTCTTCTTGGGAAAAATAAAACAAATAAAGGGGTGAGCTTAGATGCTCATTAAGGATAACAATATAGATGAATCTTTCATAAATAAGTATAAACATTTAACTCAATGAATAAACAAAAAAAATACCTTTTCATCATAAACTTCATCATAATATGGAAAATATAAATCATAATAATTCCATTTAAATACTAACATGGATATTCTAATAGTCGAATAATCACATGAAATATCAATAGCCACTTTTATAATGATGTAATTCATAATGCCTGACTTTGTAACCATAGAGTCAATGCCTTGTGCCAATAATAGAAATAAGATTATCTCAAAGCCTTATCCCAAGACACTATTTTGTATTATGAGACCTACTAATGCATCGAGGAGCTATAGTGGGCTCTACCCGTCACTTACTATGTCCAATGCATTCCTCATATGAAAAATTTTACACATATAACATAAACATTCATATTAAAACTAGCATATGAAATTCCAATACTTTATCCATAAACCTTGAATGGTATAAAAATAACACATCCATAGTCATACATATCACAAAACCTTTAATACAATATGGATGTTTTGTATCATATTAAATAAAATTCCAATAAACATAAAATACATCAAAGGATGTTGACATAGATGAAATCAAAACCATTTTTATAAAAATATCTCTTTATATTTTAAAATCATTTAAAAGCCATATAATTATAAAAGTAAACATTTATTTTAAATATATTCATATAATCTTGTAAGTGAAGCTTCGACGATGTTATAATTATGGAAAATAGTTGCACCCACCGTATAAGTTAAAAAAACATTCTTACATTAGTTTTGTCGAAAAGGTTATAAGGTACCTTTTTTGGATAACAATAAAAATATTCCGTTAAAACCATTTATAAAAAGTCCAAAAAGGGTATAAATGACTTTAACACATAGTCTAGTAAATAGTACAAATGTTCTAGAATAAATTTTTAAGAAACATGGATGTGGATGATAAATAGGTCCCAGAAGATACATACGTAAAACAACCTCTGATAATAAAGATATTGTAGAAATAACCCTTACCTTGTACATTAACTTGGTCGAGGGTAGGTTAACCTAATGTATAATGTCAAAATAACTCTTATTAAATTATTCAATAAACATATAAACTAATATGATATCATATATGATCTTCCAATATTGATTTGTTAATGATATATTAGTAGTATCATCGTTTCGATTGTTAACTGATTTGTTTTCTTATATGCTTAGTGTTGTAAGGCTTGATTGTTATAGATAGAGAGTATTTTATTAAAATATAAAATGATATTAAGTTATTTAAATATTATTTTTAATCATCACATGAAAATCATTCTTTAATGTTTTCGATGGGGAATTAATCTCATCGTGTTCGTGGAGAGAGTAATATGTACGTACACACAAGCGACAATATCATTATTCATTAATTAACATCATAAGTAAATGGATGGTATATCATATATTCAAAATCATTAACTTTTTATATCTATTATTTACATCAATTATACATCATTATTATACCATCCAAATAATAATGTATTCAATAACAACTACAACACGATGTGGAGACGGTAAGTCGTATGTACGCACGTATGGTGACATGTTATTCATATGATGGATAACATAATGAATATGGTTGTAATATTTATATAATAACATCATAGTATATAGAATATACTGTATTTATTATTTTATAATGGAAACAACCAAGAAAGAGGAAGTGGAAGAAGAAAATAACTTGAATGAGGTGGTGGGATATTTACCTCTTCTTCGGGTTATTACTTTTGATTTGGTCAAAACAGATCCTTATGTAGGCTTTCATATCAAACTAAGGCCTCTAGGATGATTTTAGGATAGTGTAGAGGATATTTGGGTAGTTTTTGGCTAAGAAAAATGACTTTCTAGGTGTGAATTTGATAGAATTATAAGATTCCTTTTATAAGAAGGGTGAGGGGCACCTTAGGAAAGGATTGAAATATTATTTTATAATGAAATCAAGATTGGTTTCTAATGTCTCAAAAATAAATTATTTAAAATCTAAGGTGGGTATGGGTCTAAAACCACTAAACCAATAGGTTTTAGATAGGTTTGGCTTACTATATTAACATTATCTTTTATATTTAACTCGTCGTTAAATAGTTTGACATTTACCATGTCTCTTTGTATTTTTATATTATATAGTTAATAAACATATAATAAACTTCTAAAAGATCCCCAAGTCGTTCATTAATGACATATATAATACTATTTAATACCTTTAGAGGAACCCTATATTTTTAGGAATAGAATACAAATTAATAATATAATATTTGTTTTAAAAACTTTTTTATGTCAATTTTGACAGTATTTGGTATTTTGTTTATGCTAAATTCATAACAAGATTATTACTTCGAAAAAAAAATCATTTAATCAACCCTAAAATTTCATATTATCTTATAAAATTAGTGTAATTCATAAAAAGTATCAAATTACATTTATCTGAATATTTATAATATCAATTATTTTAATATTTCATTAATAAGGTAATTACCGCATCATCATCGTGTCATAAATAAATTAAATTATTTAATGTCTAAAAATTATAAATAAAATACAATTACATAGGAAATAATTCTATATTTATAATTAATATTTCTAGTTTAATTTATCTTATGTATACCCCTATATTAAAAATAGTTTAGTTATTAAACATTGATTTTAACCCTTTTAACTCTTCTTTGAATTAAATAATAATAAATGTCTTAATCTAATAAAAGTGGATATAAAGGATAATATTTTATTCCTAAGGTTGTTTTTGGTCGAATTAGACTAATCCAATTGAATTAAGCCATGTGTTAGGGTAATAATAATATCATTTTTACCCTTAATTACCCTATTTACTTTTAACCGTGGTAAATAAAAATAAAAAGTTACTATTCACCAAAAATTATTTCCATCTTATTGAATAACATTTTACTTACTGATATCAACTGTGTCTCTTGGATTTTTTAACTTCAACTCACAGAAGTGGTAAAATTATGTTTTATACAAATTGGAAAATGATCCTAGGAGGTGGGTAAAAGATGGTAAAAAGTTCAGTAAATTTTTTGTATATCTAAAATTATTATAAAGTGAATCTAATGAATTACATTGAACATATATAGGTATTATTTATATATTTTTACCTAAAATAAATTTATATAAAATAAATAATTATTTAAATAAAAATTTAGTTTTAAACAATAACTTAGTGTTTTTCATTATTCATCAAAAAATGGAAGTTTTCATAAAAATACCAAAAAATCACCCTAAGATAATATAGATATTTTAAATCAAAAAATGAAGTCCATTTTGAAAGATAAAATTTATAAAATTTCAAAAAGTGGGTATTTCTTTCTATAACGGCTAATTTGATTGGTTGTGGTGTGTTAGAACTCGAAGTTGCGTACAACACAAGCAAATGTATTCTTCAAAGAGAAGTGTGTCGTGGATGCATGGGGTGTTACATTCTCACCTCCTTAAAATAATTTTGTCCTTGAAATTTCTAGAATATTACTGTAAAAAAATACTTGACGGGTTCTTCATCATAAGTTCCTCAGGTTCCCTTGTTTCCTCTTCCATCTTATATTTTCTCCATATAAATTTTAACAGATGAGTCGTCTGTTTTCTCAGCACTTGTTCTCTAGTATCAAAAATTTCGATAGGCTCTTCACAATATGACAGATCAGGTTCCAGTTCAATTTCCTCATAGGTGAGTACATGGGTTGTTTCAGGCATGTATTTTCTTAACAGTGATATGTGGAACACATCATGAACTTTGGAGAGACTTAGCGGCATTGCCAAATGGTAAGCTACAACCCCATTTCGCTCTATAATTTCAAAAGGTATGATATACCTGGGAATAAATTTTTCCTTCTTACTGAAATGTATAACACCCTTCCATGGAGATACCTTCATGAAAACATGATCTCCTACATGAAATTCCAAATCCTTCCTTCAGTTTTCGGTATAGCTCTTCTGCCTAATTTGAGCATCTTTGATGTGGGTTTAGATTACCTTCACCTTTTCCATCATTTCGTCTACATTTTTTGGGACTACGAGTTTTCTTTCACCGACATCATACCAATAGGTTGGTGTGTGACGTATCTTTTCTTATAACACTTCTTATGGTGCCATCTGAATACTTGAATGGAAGCTATTGTTATAATAAAATTCTACCAGAGGTAAATATTGATCCCACATACCTTTAAAGTCAAGTGAGCATGATCTTAACATGTCTTCTAAGGTTTCAATAGTCTATTCCGATGTTCCATCAGTTTGAGGGTGGAAGGTTTTACTCAAATGAAGTTCAGTATTCAGGGATTTCTAAAGACTATTCCAGAATATTGATGTTTAATGTGGATCACGATCAGAAACAATCAATAGGGGTACTCCATAAAGTCTTACAACTTAATTAATATATAGTATTTCTAAAAGTTTAGTTGGTAAACCTTCTCTTATTGCAAGAAAATGTGCTGACTTGGTAAGAAGATCAACAATAGCCCATATTGCATCATTCCTTCTAGGTTTATTTGGTATCCCTTGAAAAAGTCTATCATAATATTATCCCATTTCCACTCAGGTATGGGAAGAGGTTGCATGACTCCTCTAAGATGCTGCCTTCCAGCTTTCACTTATTGAAAAACAATACGTCTTGACACAAAATCAACAATCTCCCTCATCATGTTGTCCCACCAAAAATGTTCCTTAAAATCTCTATACATATTAGTGATACGAGGTAATATAGAGAAAGTGGAACTATGAGCATCATCCAACAATTCCCTTTTTAGATCAGGTATATCGGGATGACAAAGTCTCTTCCCAAATTTCAAAATTTCATCTTCAAACACAAAGTCACTCAACCTCCCACCATTCACATCATTAATATTCTTTTAAAACTCTTCATCATTGTTTTGAGAACTCTTTATCCTTTATATTATTGATGGTATGTAAACCATTTGAAAATGTATTCATGTTTCACCTTCCATGATTATTCTTATATCCATTTTCACTACATACATGAAAATACGATTCATTTCATCTCTCATCTTGTTCAAAACTCCAGGATATTTTCTTCTCAAAACATTTTCCACTTTATTTTCCTTCATTGGGTGGGACTTTATTGTGAAATAATAAACCTCGAGTAGTTTAATCAATATCCTTTGTCTCATGTTTATTTCATTCTGTGAGAAAATATACTTCAAAATCTCGTGATCGGTATATATCTCAAATTTATTACAATAGAGATAATGTCTCTATATCTTCAAAGGAAATATTATAGCTTCTAACTCAAGATTAATAGTAGGATAGTTTTTCTGATGAATTTTTAGCAGACGTGATGCATAGTAAAAAACTCTATCATTCTGCATAAGGACAAAATCAAGTCCTTTTTTTGAAGAATCACTATAAATAACAAACCCATCATTCCCCGATGGTAGAGTCAAGATATGAGAATTGACTAATATTCTCTTAAATTCATCAAAATATTCTTCACACTCTTTTGTCCAAATAAATTAAATGCCTTTACATGTGAGCTTAGTTAATGGGTTAGCCAGTCAGGAAAAATTCTGGATGAAAGGCCCATAATAACCTGCTAAATCAATAAAACTGAATACCTCGGTTATACTAGTTGGTGATGGCCATTCTTGGATTGAATTGGTCTTAGAAGGATCAATAGAGATTTCATACTTAGAGAAAACATAGACATGAAAAGGAATATGCTGAAGCCAGAATTCACACTTGCTAAACATCCCATATAATTCTTGTCTTCTAAGACTCCTTAGAATAATGTGCAAATTATTTTCATGATCTTTGTACCTTTTAGAGTATACAAAAATATCATCAATAAATACAACTAAAATATAATCAATATATTCCTTGAAACTCTATTCATTAGATATATAAAGACAGAGGGTGCATTAGTCAATCCAAAAGGCATTACTGTAAACTCGTAATGCCCGTACTTGGTTTGAAATGTTGTTTTTGGAATGTCTTCCTTCTTCATACACAACTGATGATATATAGATCCAAGTTCAATGTTTGAAAAGTATTGATCTCTATGAATTTGGTGGAATAAACCATCAATACGAGGTAGGGGATAGATTTTCTTTATTGATATATAATTGATTTCCCTGTAGTCAATGCACAACCTCATAGATCCTTCTTTCTTATAAACAAAAAGAACAGGGGCTCCCCATAGAGAAAGACTAGAGTGAATAAATCCCTTATTAATAAATTATTCTAGCTGTTTCTTTAGTTCCAATAATTCCATAGTGTCCATTCTATAAGGGTTCTTCTATATGGTCCTTGAACCAGAGATTAAATCAATGGAAGACTCAATATCTAATTCTACAGGATGTTAGGTAAATCTTCTGGAAACACATCAACATATTATTGCACAGTAGGTACTTCCTCTATTTGAATATTCTTTTCTTCACCCATAGTTATTTAATTCTCTTCCTCCCTAATAATTGAACATAGTAGAGCTACTGGGGGTAGATCTAGATTAGAATTAGGTGGTGATATATAATCTCTAATGATAAGGTACTCTTTATCATCATCAAAAATTGAATCCTCCTTCTTCTTACAATAAATTTTTGCATCAGGGTCTGAAATCCAATCCATACCAAGGATTATATAAAATTAAATCATGGGTGTGACAATGAGATCAGAAGATAAAGAACATTTATATGAATTAATGGGGAATGATTCAAAAAACATTATTACAATGATACTTCTCTTAAGAATTTTTACTGAAAACTCCTTTGTTAAATCAAATTGGAAATATCTAATTTTCTTAGCCAACTGGGAAGATATGAAATAATGCGATGATCCAGAATCAAATAAATCATTGGCTAAACTTGAAGAACCCATTAAATTACCTGCCACTGCATCTTTTGAAGCTTTAAACTCAGCAGCAGTTATCGCATAACCTTGGCCTTGATCCCTTGTCCTTTTATGTGGTATGTTTCCTTGATGCTTAGTAAATTCATTTGAATAATTCCCCTTTTCTAAAAAATTATAGCATTCAACATTGAAGGCCTCTTTCTTCCCTTTTCAATCACGATCTTGTTGGACTTTTCACCACACTTGTAATCGACTCTCATTCCCTTCAGACAAGTACCAAGGTGTTTCTTCCCACATTTACTACAGGATGGATATTCAACTTTTCCCTACTTTCCCTTATTTCCACTTCCAGAGTGTTCATCAGATATCTTGTTCTCTTTCTTTTCATTAAAGTATTAAGACTTAGAGATTTCTTTTTCTGTCTTGATAGCACATGAGACAATATCTTCGTATGATGAGAAGGATTGTGAGACTAATACTCGACGTAGAAATGGTTTTAACCTATAAAAGAAATGATCAATATTACTTCTTGGGTTACTTATATAATATTCAGTATGCCTTGATAACCATGTAAAGTGAGCTTTATACTTCGCAACATTCTCATCCTGCTTTTTCCTTAGACTCAGAAATTATCTTTCCATATCCGCTCGATGGTCATGTGGAACATATTTTCAAAAAATTAATCTTTAAACTCCCTCCATTTCATATTTGATACTTGATCATCGTCATTTTTGTTTTGAATCAATTACCACCATTGATCAGCATCTCCAGTAAGGTGGTAAACTTCCATGACATCTTTTTCCCTTTTGCTAACCCCCAAGGTGTGGAATATTTTATCTAAGGAATTTATCCATTTCTCAGATGCTAATGGATTTGTATCCCCATCGAATATTGATTTTTGTTTCCTCATGAAGCCATATAACATTGATCCTCCATGGTGTGGATCAGGGTGCTCCATACAGGTATGGTTATTATTCCTAACCCGAGTGAGTTATCCTAGTATTATGATAAGATAATCAACACCAGTTTGATTACAATCTCCTCTATAATTATCTTGAGTAGGAGGTAAATCCCTACATGGATTATGTGCGTCAATACAGTTTCCATTTTTTCCACTAGGCGCCATTTATAAACAATGGAATACACGAGATTATTTTATGAATCGCATGAAATAAATCCAAATGTATAAATCACTTAACATAAATTGAATAATTTATGGATATAATCCATAATCATAAAAAATGAATTTTTTGAGGAGGTATATACTCATAAATCCTTCATAGTGGTTTGTGAATAAAAGTGGGATTATCCTAACTATATCCTGTGGAAGTGTCGTTAAAAAGAGTGCAGCAAGGCCCGTTGTCATGCACTAGTTCTCGTTCGAGTCTAGCTCAAAGTGGTATTTTTACGTTTTACCCCTAGGTACATCTATGCCAAAGACACCTCTACCTGTTCATATCCAGAAAGTGATGTATTTCATGGAAAAACTCACATAATCTCTAGAATAAAAAAATTATAGCAAGTTCTTCTATACTAATACTCAAATTATATCTTACGATAATGTTCTCTAGTTAAAGTTTTTCTAAATCCTGTTTCCAGGGTTTATACTAAACTTCCTCTGATACCAACTATAATGCCCTGACCCTAGAAGCCTAGAGTCAATGCATTATTACGTATCATTGGCATGATCAGAAAAGATCAAGTCTCGAAAGACTGATTAGTTTAGTATCCTTGGATGTACTAGATACATTCATAAGGTTTAAATTACATCATAAAATGGAAAAATACAACAGCATTGTTTTCATAGACAACACTGATATCCCATAGACTATCCTTGTAGGTTATTCATAATATACTTCTTCGCATCCTGGGAAAAATAAAACATATAAAGGGGTGAGCTCAGATGCTCAGTAAGGATAACAATATAGCAGAAAGTTTCGTAAATAAATATAATCATTTAAGAAAATGTATAAACTAAAACAAAATCCTTTTCAACATAAACATAATCATAATATGGAAAATATAAATCAAAATAATTCCATTTACTTACTCACATAAATATTCTACTAGTCGAATAATCACATTCAATATCAATAGCCACTTTCATAATAATGGAATGCATAATGCCAGACTTTATAACCACATAGTCAAGGCCTTTCAACAAGACTACAAATAATATTTTTTCAAGGCATTGTTCCAAGTCACTAGATTGTCTCATGAGACCTACCAATGCATCAATGAGATATAACAGGCTCCACCCATCACTTACTAAGTGCGATGAATTCCTCATATGAAAAGGTTTAAACATATCATAAACATTTGTATTAAATCTAGCATATGAAATGTCAATACTTTATCTATAAACCATGAATTGTATAAAAATAAAACATCCACAGTAAAAAATATCAAAAAAAATTCAATACAATATGGAATTTTTTTATCATAAAAAATAAACTTCAAATAAACTTAAAATTTTTCAAAGGATGTTGACATAGATAAAATCAAAACCTTTTTTAGAGAAATATCTCTTTATATTTTGAAATCATTGAAAAGTCATATAATTATAAAATAAAACATTTATTTTTAAAATATTCATATAATATTTTAATGGAATCTTCAAGGATGTTACAACGATGGAAAATAGTCACACCCGCCGTATAAGTTAAAAAACATTCTTACATTAATTTAGTCGAAAAGGTCGAAAGGTACCTTGTTTGGAAAATGAACGAAATATTCCTTTAAACCCATTTATAAAAATTTAAACAAGGGTATTAATGACCTTAACCTATAGTCTAGTAAATAGTACAAATGATTTTGAATAAAGTTTTTAAAAACATGTATGTGGATGATAAAGAGGTCACGGTAGATACATATGTAAAAACAACCCTGGATAATAAAGATATTGTAGAATTAACCCTTACTATGTACGTTTCCTTGGTCCATGGTAGTTTAACCTCTTGAATAATGGTGAAACAATTGTAATTAAATTATAAAATAACCATATATATTAATATGATATCATATATGATCTTCCAATATTGATTTGTTCATGATATGTTAGTAGTATCATCGTTTCGGTAGTTAACTGATTCATTTTCCTTTATATGCTTAGTTATCTAATCCATGATTGTTATGGATAGAGTGTATTTTATTAATATCCATAATTATATTTATTTATTTAAATATTATATATAATCATCACATGAAAAATTATTATTTTATGATTACGATGGGGATTTAATCTCATCATGTTCATGGTGACGGTAATACGTATGTGCGCATGAGCGACAATATCATTTTTTGTAATTAGAATCATAAGTTAATGGATGGTATATCATATATACAGAATCATTAAAATGTTATATATATTATTTAAATCAATTATACATCATTATTATACCCATCCAAATAATAATGTATTGAATAATAACTACACCACGACATGGAGACGATAAGTCGTACGTATGCACGTATGGTGACATGTTATTCATAGGATGAATAACATAATGAATATGGTTGTAAATTTTTTATAATAGCATTATTTTATATATAAGATACTAGAGTTATTATTTTATAATGTAAACAAAAAATAAATATGAAGTGGAAGAAGAAAATAACTTAAAAGAGGTGGTGAGATATTTACCTCTTCTTCGGGTTCTTCCTTTTGATTTGGTCAAAATGGCTCCTTAGATTGGATTTCTAATAAAACTAAGGCACCTAGGATGAAGGTAGGACAATGGAGAGGATATTTGGGCTATGGTTGGATGATCTGAATGGCTTTCAAGGTGTGAATTTGAGAGATGGGGAAGTGCCCTTTAATATGAGGGGTGAGGGGAACCTTAGGAAACGATTGAAATATTATTTTATTATAAAATCATTCTCACTTTATAATTTCTCCAAAATGAATTATCTAATGGATAAGGTGGGAATATGTCTAAAACCACTCAAAAAATAGGTTTTAGAAATGTTTGGATTACTATATTAACCTTATCTTTTAGATTTAACTCTTAGTTAAATAATTTGACATTTACCATGTCTCTTTGTATTTTTATATTATATGGTTAATAAACTTAAAATAAACTTCCAAACGAAATAAATTCATTTAATCAACCCTAACAAGTCATATGAACCTATAAACGTTTTTTAATTCATAAAAAGTCTCACATTACATTTATTTGGGTATTTATAATATCAATTATTTTAATATTTTATTAATAACATAATTACTGCATTATCATTGTGTCTTAAATAATATAAAGTGTTAAATGTCCAAAAATAATAAATAACATACAACTATTTAAGAAATCGTTTTATCTTTCTAACTAATTTTTATAGTCAAATTTATCTTATTTATATACCTATATTAAAAAAAATTAGTCAATAAACATTGATTTTAACACTTTTATCTCTTCTATAAAATAAATAATAATAAATGTCCTAATCCAATCCAAGTGTACCTAAAGGATATTATATTATCCCTAAGGTTTTATTTGGTAGAATTACACTTATCCAATAGAATTTGGACATGTGTTAGGGTAATAATAATATCATTTTTACCCTTAATTACCCAATTTTCTTTTAACCGTGGTAAATAAATGTAAAAAGTTACTATTCACAAAAAATTGTTTTCAACTTATTGAACCACATTTTACTTACCAATATCAAATGTGTCTCTCATATTATTGAAATTAAACTCATAGAAGTGGTAATGTTATGTTTTATAAAAATAGAGAAATGATCCTTGGAGGTGGATAAAAGATTGTAAAAAGTTCAATAAAATTATTTTATATCTAAAATTATTATAAACTGACTCTAATGAAATACATTGAACATATTTATGTATTATGTAACTATTTTGACTGAAAATAAATTTCATTAAAATAAATAATTATTTAAACAAAAATTCGATTTTAAACATTAACTCAGTGTTTTTCACTATTCATCAAAAATTGAATGTTTTCAAAAAATTACAAAAACATTTACCCTAAGCTAATTTCGATATTCATAATAAAAAAACTAAGTCCAATTTGAATGATAAAATTTATATAATATCTGAAAGAGTGTATTACTATTCATAACAGCTAGTTTGATTGGTTGTGATGTGTTAGAACTCGAAGTTGCGTACAACACACGCAATTATATTATTCAAAGAAAAGTGTACCATGGAAGCTTGGGGTGTTATAGTATCCATGGTTCATATCTCTAAAAAATAATCTCCTAAATAAAAGGATTTAATCATAAATGGAGAATTATTTTGAAAGATAAATCACAAGGAACATTTCTTGAGGATGATAAATTTTCATTGAAAATCACTTTTAAAAAGTTAAATTTCTAAAATATTTTAGAATAAATTTCGTTGAAAATAAAAATGAAAACAGATAAAAGAAGATATATAAAATCATTTAAAGAATTTCTTAAAAAAAATACATTATTTTTTAAAATCAGTTTTATAACACTAAAAATTAAAACAGTATTTTGGAAATAATATTCTTTGAAAATAACCTAAAAATTTATAAAGTAAGCGATACAATTAATTTAATACATTTCAAGGGTAAAATATCCTTACAACATTGAAAACAAAATTAAATTTTTTTTTTAAAATAAATTTCCTTTAATATAACAATGAAAAATTATAAAATATAGATTCAAAGAAAATAATGGTCATGATTAAATGAAATTTTGATCATGCCTTAGGTATTAAAACAAATATTCCAATCAAATTTATGATAAATTCGAAATGGGAATTTTTTGAAAAATGACATGATGATTCCTTTAATAAAAATGAAAACCATAAACATGGGTAAATATGTATTTAAAAAAAATTTATAATTATATAAATATATTATAATTTTATTAGAAAAGTTGGTCTTTTATAAAATTGGGTTTTTGACTAAAGAGAGAAATAAAGACAATTTTTCAAAAAAAAAATTATTTTGTACTATTAAGTACATAAATAGAGGAATATAAAGGGAAAAATGTATTATATTGACATTTCCAGATGAGAGGAAATGTCATGAGTTTATTGAGATAAGTATCATAATATTTTATAATAAAAAACACCATCATAAACAATCAAAATAAATGAGTAGATTGTAACATAAATTCAATATGACATTTGTAACTTTAAAATGTAATCCCCAAAAAAGAATAACATTAAACGAAACATAAAATATAATTATAAAAACTAAACTATTTATATTAAATGTAAATGGGGTTGTATATATACCTCATAAAAGAAGATAAGGGCTTAATATAACATTTTTCTCAAAGAAGGAAAATTGGGACAAAAATCAATACTACTTTGATATATTTTTAATCATAAACCCTATAAAAGAGATATCATCTAGTGGATATGTAAAAAAAATACTTTTTAAAATTATGATCATATAATATATTCATAGTCTGCATATAAACCATATTAAAGAAATATGTGGTGAATATTTCATTGGTCTCAGAGAAGTAAAAAAGTACGATCGAAATCCCTTACAATAAGTATCAGCTTCATTCATATGTGTCCAAACCTGATGTATAATAAATATAAGTTTATTTTAAATATATTAAAAACCCACAAATATATATATATATATATCATACCATATGTTATTTACTTATGTAATTTTATTTCCCATATATTTATAATTCCTTGTTAATGTCACATTTTGGGCGATAACTACTTTGTTTTTCATGTATATTTGGTTGGTTAATTTTAGTCATGATATATTGATTAGGTTTTCATAATAACATTAATTTTATTCATGATATAAATATCATAAATATATTCACATTATATTTATATATAGCGATTTATAAAATTTATAGATATAAAATGAAATAAACCATTCATGGAGATGGTAGGACATACTTACACATAAACATTGTTTTTTCATTTTCATGATCGATTAAATGAAATAAAGTAAAATTATATATTAAAAGTAAATTATAATTTTATTTCATATATATCAAATATTTTCAATACACCAATCTTTATTACCGTCAATTTAATGCGTGAACAAATGACATCACTTTCTAAGGTGTAGTTTTCCAAGCACAAGAGCGACAATATTATATTCTCATAGAAAGAAAAATAATAAGGTATATGTGATATAATAATTACATAATTATAATAATATAATTAATATCACATATAAAAATTTAATCCACCATTATATCCTTCTGTGATAGGTGGTTACAGAAAAATGAATGACATTGGTTCACGGGGTGGTAGTCCACCATACACAAAAATGATGATTTCATAACCCATTTGGTAGAATATGAGAATTATTTAGGTTATAACATTAACATAATAACATATATGTATATGGAAGATACTGAGGATATTATATCATTATTTTTTAATAATAATTTAAATATTTTGAGTAACAAATAAAATAAAATGAACGATTTGGGATGTTTCTTCTTCTTTAGACAAATTCTTTTGGTATGCACCAAAAGGCTTAATAGTTTAGATTTATAACAAATTTAAGGCCTATATGATGAGATAATGGAATAAAGTATTGTATTTGGGAATTTATTTTTAAATAAAATGGTTTTTGTATATGTGAATAGGATATGGGGTGGTGTGGCCTTTTAAAGGTGAGTTGAGTGGAACACTTGTATTTTTTTTAATGGAAATGATTTACCCATTTTTTTCTCATTCCAAAAGTTAAAAACATAGAGCCTTATAAATACTTTAAGAGAAATGTTCAAAATAGTCCCTTAATACAATAGTTGGACAAGTTATGGGTCATTTTAACTAAATCCTTTTTAGATTAACACCGAGTAAACCTATTTTTATCTTAACCGAACTAAATATTTTTTACTATTTTAATATTAATTATGTTACAAATTAAAGATGAACTTATTAGATTATATAAATTTATGATTCAAAACATTCAATCCATTTTCAAAAATTATATTCACATAAGTGGAACATTTTAATTTAAAATTAGTCATGGTGACACGATGAGAAAGTGGGTTTTCAAAGAGAAAATGCTCAAAAGTTGAAAAAGGTTTTAAATCAAAATTAAACATGAAAATTATTCCAATGACCTAAATTGAGTTAATAGATATATATTTTTAACTAATTTTTCTTTTTTACAATTAACTGAAAATTTTATATTTCCAAAAAATTATCAAAATTCAAATATGTGATAATTTTTAAATTATTATTTAAAGAATAAATTTATTTATTCAAATATTTTTTCGGAAATTTTCAAAATATAGTTTTTAAATAAGTGCGCAAAAGGTGATAAAACCGTTTTTTATAAAAATACTTTTTTTAATTGTAAAATTGGATTTCTTCTTATCTTTTTCTTCAAAACACAAAAAATAAATGTAAAATTTTGAATGAATATCTAATTTAAAATTTTGATTCACCAAAAGTGTTTTTTAAATTTATTGAGGTAAAATGTGTTTGTTTTCATAAAAATATATTTTTATAAACAGATTTCCTTTATTTTAAAATAATTTTTTTCATTTATAACTAATTGGTCACCAAAGAATTAATCATAAAAACAATATATTTCTTAATTTAATTAATACTATTAATACCATATAATCCAATTTCTAGTTTATAACTATCATGTTGAATAATAATATTTTAATGGTATGTCATTTTTTTTAAAACTCAAGGATTTATGTAATGAAAAATATCATGAAGATTAAATTCATTTGAAATAAAATATTTCACAAAATATTAGGGTGTCACATTCTACCCCCTTAAATAAATTTTGTACTCAAAAATTGATCTTTTTCTTGGTAAGAAAGTGTTTATCATTTTAAAATCCCATTATGGGAAACCCACATCTTAAATTGGGTTCATAAAAAATCCTCTTGGAAATAGTTTAAGAGATGTGAAAATATTATTTGGATTAACACAAACTAGGTTTCCAAATAAGAGAAAAAAATTTTGATGTGAAAACATGGACATATAACTGAAAACTAACAGCAAAATACTGATGGAGATTGATAGTGAACAAGGTTAAAATAAATTTAATGACCAGGAATCACTAAACCAAATAGACATGAAAAAAAGAATTAAAATAATAAAAAATAATGATAATACATAAAATTTCATTTCAACATCATCTTTCTATTTCATGGAATTTTTTTTGAGAAGATATACTTACATTATATCATTTTCTTTCCTTAGCACAATTTCATCCTTTGTTTGTCCTTTGATAAATTTCAACTTTATCTATTAAGCTAAGAAATTAATTTTTCATCTCTCAATCACTAAATATGATCGAAAAAATAATGATAAGTCATTGCTTTTATATCTAGATGTTATCAAAAAAAAATATTTATCACAGGTTACACGTAAATATTCATATGGTGAAATAATAAATTAATCTCTAAAACCTCATCCAAAATTCAAATTAAACAATCCCATAAATGGTTAACCATATAACCATTCCAAAATTGAAAATTTATAAACAAGGTCACTAAATTTCTCAAAATAAACTTATCATTAATCACCCTAATTATCATAAATTAGCTATTGATTATAACATTCCAAATATTTGAATACCATAGTAGTATATTTTCATTACTCATGGGAACAAAATGAATTTCTATAAAACCTTAATGAAAACAAATATACTTTCTCCTTTGTTAAATAAAAAACAAATTATTGAATTCATTAATTAAATCCAAAATTTTCTAAGACTTCATAAATGATAATATAAACCACTTTTTCAACAAATCATTAATCATTTACAAGGTCATAAATAATATCCAACATAATTCATTCAAATCAGTCACCTCTTTATCCAAATATAACACCATTTTCTCAACATCAGGAACACATTAAAGTATATATTCCATTAATAAAAATATAACATTTACATTAAATCAATTTTTTAGTTCATGAAAACCATTCAACATATTCTTGAAAATCCTTAATGAAAAAAATTTTACTAAACAATCCTTATATATTTCCTTATTCATATAATATAATTTTTGAAACCAAATACATTAACATAAATCATCTAACTTCCATCTCAAACCATTGAATTTGATTCATCATATTATTCTTTAATACATCTTCTCTATAATATGAAATATGAATCATTTATTGACATTCATCAACCTCGATTTCATCATTCTTCTCTTGATTAACATAATAAATACTATTAGAATATCTCTTACCTTCCATATGTCATTCGTGGTCTCATAATCATCAGCAGAATGACTATTACTCTTACCACCTTTTTATTATCTTCATTGTAATTCCCCTTAGGAAATATATTTTCATAATTACCATACATTCCAAATTTGAAACATTCAACCGTAGATGATACCATAGAGAGACTATTATTGTCATACCTTACATTAAAGAAAATTTTCATTTTTCTTATTAAATTTTTAAAAAAATCAAACTTTTCCACGCTCAAAACATATTCTCATTACACAATGACATAAACTTTGGTGATTATTTATACATTCTCATTATATTGAAAACTAAAACTTAATTCCTCTATAGTCCCCTCCATCCAAACTCTCAGTGAACTAAATAATTCTCTTCTTTGGTGAGTCCAAGAGTTAGATAAGGTTCAAGTTATTATTCATTTATCATGATAAATGATTAGAAATAATAAAAATATCATTTAATAAAATCATAATTATATTTTTTTGACCAGTGAGAAATTTTGTACCACATTAAATGTTTACCCAATTTCATATGGTTCCTACCGTTGACTAAAACATATAATCATTGTGTGATTAATAATATTTATAGTAGGAAACCACAAAATCCTGAAAATGAATTATATGATTTCTAAGACATGAAATATTATTCCTAATATATGGAACTTTAGGTTTATTATAGGTTATTCATGGTCATAATATATTTGAGTCCTTTATAATGTTTCATTAAGAGTTTTTAAATTTACAAACCATTACCCCCATGGAGTTACAAACTAGGTGTGCCGCAAGGCACGTTGTCATGCACTAGGGAATGATTGACACTAGATGAATATAACCTTTTTAGAGATATTACCCTAGATACCACTATTCTAGAGCCACATCCACTCGTAGTATCCAAATAGGGATTTAATTTCATGTAAACCACTCACTCTATCCTTTATATAAATTCTAGGATTGTTTCTTATACATTGACTCATCCAAATAATTATCCCTAGATATCTCACTAATGTTATCTCAACCTAGTTTCTAACATTTATCAAAACCATTCATATGACATTAACTATAGAAACCTACTATTTTTATACATAGATATTACATATTATTATAAGAATATTCATTATACTTCATAAACACATGCCTAATGATCATACAGGTATAATGTCTTTGGAGACTAGGTAAACAGTCATCCAATATAGAGAATGTTCTTCAACATCTTTCATAATGATCTTCCCCTTTTGCAGTATTCACAAATATACCCTACATAAAAACATTCTTCATAACCTGGGTAAAGTATAGATAAGAAAGGCTAAGCTTAGATTCTCACTAAGGGTAAAAATGTAAGATATCAATGATTAGATAATAACAACATTAAAATAAGGGTATGAGAAAATGATGTTAACATTTGAAAACCACACCCATGGTATCAAAGACCACAATTATGAGAAAAGATATAATTCATGGCTATAAATAATACATCAATTATAAAGGAGTTAAATAACATGAGGTATGAGAGTAGAACTTTGGAATAATACATGGAACTATGGCATACACATAATAATAGAAAATAATTTCCATAGTAGTCCAGGTACACTGTCAATGATATCACAGTGGAATTGATTCACTCCCCAAACCATCATTATAGTAAAGGTTCACTTTCAAGACTATAATAGCAGACAACATCCCTTACAAAATTTGGTTCACTCCGAATTCTAGTCATATTTACCTTGTGATATATAAATAATTATAAAATTCATTGGATGGTGATATATGTCACAACAATCACATAATTAATATGAAACTTATTTGTTCCACAACATAATAAATACTTCAATATTTCATAACCCATGATATGAAATGGGTTTCATAAAATATCTATAATATATGAAAATTCATGAGTTTTGTGATATTTTTATCAAAATATTTTATCATCAAAAAATAATCACAAACAATCCTTTTAAACAATAAGATTGTGACATAAATTCATTTCCACTTTTGTAAAATTGAATTGTAAACCCCATGAAATAATAATCTTAAATAAAACCTAAAATATCATGATAGTATATAAATTAATGATATTACATCTCAAATGGGATATATATACTCCTCATAAAATATGACGGGTGTATAATATAACATATGTCTCATAGAAAATTGTAGCAAAAATTCTTTACCAATTTAGTATATATTTTATCATAAACCAAAATAAAGGTAGATAGAAAAGATTATTATAAAGTAAAAAAAAATTTAAAGATAATAATCATAAAATACATTCATGTTCTGTACACCATATAAAATAAATTTATGGAGAATATGGTATGTGTCTCACAAATGTAAAAAGTGAGACGGAAATCCCATGACATAAGTATTGAATTCTTTAATAAACATTCGAACCTCCTGTATAATAAATATACGTTATAAATATATATATTATGTTATTTAATTATGGCCTTTTATTACCGGTTTATTAATAATTCCATTGTAAGGTCACATTTCAGGCAACAACTACTATATTTTCTATGTATGTTTTCAATTGTTATTTTTTCATATTACATTAATGATTTTTAAATCATATATATAATGTTAATTATGATATAAATATCATATATATTTATTATATACATATTTATAACTGTATATATAATTTATAGATAGAAAAGTGAATACACCATTCATGGAGACAGTAGGTCGTACATACGCTTAGATGTTGTTTTATAATTTCCAAAAAGGAGGAAATGAAAGAAATGTAAATATTGAATTTTTAATGATGATTTATTTTTTTAATATATGTTTCACATATATTCATTTAACCCATCATTATTATCTTCCATGTAATGTTTGAATGAATCACATCACTTTGCGAGGCGTTAGTGCATCGTACTCACGAGCACCATTATCTTATTCCAATATAATGGAAAGTAATAAGTTAAATGTGATATAAAAATGATAAAATAATTATAAAATAATTAATATCATATATAAAAATTTAATCCATCATTATATCTAGTCATGAGAGGTGGCAATGAAAAAATGAATGACATAAGTTCGCAAAGAGGTGGTCCTTCGTACAAACAAAAAATGATTTTGTAAACTATTTAATGGAAGAGTGTTAGGTATTGGGTTCTGAAATTAAAATAATACCATATAAATATATTGAATATATTTAGGTTATAATATCATACAAGTTTATTAATAATTTAATGAGGTGTAGGATGACGTATTATAAAATGGTTTTTTATGGAAATTACCTCTTCTTTGGAAGAAACATATTTTGGTATGATCCAAAAGGCTTTATAGGTTCAATTTCTGGGGAAAATATGTATTATAAGATTTTATTAGGAAGGTAACTAAGTTATTTTTTTAGGTAAGGTCTAAATAAATTTGTTTTGGAAATTTTAAGAGGGGAGGAGAGGTTGTAGCCTCTAATCAGTGAGGTGAGTGACACACTTGTCACTACTAAAAATATCATATGCCAATGGTTTGGAATAGTAAGTATAGGTCTCCAAAAAGTTTTTATATCCTATACCAATGATTTGGAGTGTATTTAAATACTATTTGTTTGTTATATAACTATACTAATGGTGTTGTAAAAACATTGGAATAGAACTATACAAATAGTTTTGTAAATCCCATAGTATAAGTCATATGAAAAACTATACCAATGGTTTTGAAAAACCATTGGTATAAATAATTTAAAAATAAAATCCATCTTGGTTTTGATACCAAAACAACCCAAATATATTCCAAAAACTTAATTACTAAGATAGGATTACTTTTTTGAGTATAATTTGATAAATATGTACATGTATATTTATAAGTAATTTAACATTTGATGTATTTAATGTTTTTTGACAGAAGAATCTATAAAAAATAAGGGTACCAATAAAAATGGTTCTCCAAAACATTGGTATAGAACTATAAAAAATTGATAAATGTTGGTATTTGTACATAATTTTTGTGACTTATCCCTATAGTTCTATCCAAATTGTTGGTATAGGGTGGACCTATACCGACAGGTTTTGAAAAACTATTCATATAGGGTCTCTACAAGGGACCTATACCAACCATTGGTATATGTTCTATCCTCGGTACCTATACTAATATATTTTAAAAAACAATATATATATATCTTATCTCTAAAGTAGTTATACCAATGGTTTTCTAAACCATTGGTATAGCTAAAATTTTTAGAAGTGTGAAATGTTTTGAAAATAAAAAGGTGTACCCATGGTTTTGTAATGGAACAAGAATCTAAAAAGTAAAATTTTAGATATTATAATACATAAGGTATAAATATGGATAGTAAATGGGTGTTTTATAAGTTATGTTTCATTTAGAATCCTTATATTGTTGTTTGAACCCATGATAAACCAATTTTTACCTTAATCGCAATATATAATTTTTACTATCTCAACTATTCATTATAGTAAAAATTAATTTTACCCTATTAGATAATATATATTTTGATTATTTCACATATGTAATCAAATTATACATATTACATTCATATAACCAGAAAAGATTAATTTAAGATTTATCCCACATATGTGATGAGAAAACTGGTTTTCAAAGAGAAAATGATCAAATGATTAAAACATTTTTATATCAAAATTCAATATCAATATTATTACAACAACCAAAAATGGATTATCATTTATATTCTTGAACTATTCAATATTTTTAAACTATATTAAAATAATATTTTTGATTTTGAAAGCTTTAAAAAATGAAAATTCAAAATAAGAATACATATTTTTCATGATTATCTATTAAATATCTCTTGTAAAAAATTCTAAAAATTTAAATACTAGATAATTTTGGCGTTATGATTTAAAAAATTTAATATATTTCTTAAATAAAATTTTTTAAAATTGTCAAAAATTAGTTTTAAAATAAGTTCTCAAAAGGAGACTAAACTATTTTTTAGAAAAATACAGTTTATGAGTAACATTGGATTTCTTTTTATCTATTGTTTAGAAAACACATATTATGAATGTTAAAATTTTATTTTAATATTTCATAAATAAATTTAACTAATTGATTTTTTTATAATTTATTGTTGTAAAATATGTTTTTTTAAATAGTTTTTCAAAAAAGATTTTCTTTATTTTCAAATAGTTTTTATTTTCATTTATAATTAATTGGTCACCAAATAATTAATTTTGTAAACCATATATTTTCAAAATTTATTTAATCATATTCATTCCCTACATTACAATTGATATATCATAACTATCATATTAAATAATTTAATTTTAATAGTATGATGTGTTTCTTTTAAACAAGGTGTTGTATGTAACACAAAATATATAAAAGTTTAAATTCATTTCAAAAAATTACTTTACAATATTTTGGGGTGTTGTATATAAGGATATTAAAGATAATATTTTAGTTTAAATTATCATTTATATTATCATAAGAGAGTGGTAATCAAGGATAATATCTCTCAATGATATAAATAAGATTTCTAAGTTGATTTTAAATCATTTTATTGGTTCTCTTTTATAGTATGAAGGTAGATTGAAAAAATATATCGAAAAAGAAAAAAAGAAAAAAGTGTATATTTTTCATCTAATTCAACAATTTCATAAGAATTTAGATATTTTGATAAAGTTTCTATGTATTTAATGAAAAATAATGTTCAATTTGGAATAGGGAGAACCTCTTATGAGCAGTCTGGGAATGAGTTAACCAATTTTTCTAAGAGAATAAAAACGTTTTTTGAGAATAAATATTTCATATATGAGTATAAAAATAACATTAAGGAATAATGTGATAATAAGGATTATTACGAAATTATATGTTATATGTGTAAAAAACATTCTCATATAAGACAATATTTTTTCAATAATAATAGATATTATAAAAAGGATTTAAATTATCAGAGGAATTATAAGAAGTTCTATAGACATATGGGTATGAAATTTTTGAATCCTTTAGACACATGTATTTCTAGTGGATGTGATAGTTATTTAGATAGTTATTCATATTGTGAAAGTGTAGATCAAAAATATATTATTTTATTTTACTGAAGTTACAATTAATGATTATTATTTTATGGTTATAGTATCTACTAAATCCATGAATAATATTACTTTGGATATTAATTATCCTGATAATGAAATTTATAGTAATTCAATATATTTAGATGACAAATATAAGTCATAAAAATATAATCATATTATACAAATATTTGAGGAAGTTTAAAGATTTTATAAATATTTAAAAAACCATAATTATAAAGTTTATATAATACATGATGCTGATTTGGTAAAACATTATAAAAAAATTCAATATTATCTACACCTACTAATGAAATTTATATTCATTCAAAAGATTTAGAGATATAAAATCTTGAAAAAAATAATATTTCAAAATAGTCAGAAAAACTTAATTCAAGAAAAACATCTGTTGAGGATAAACATTTAGTTATAATACAAAATTATGAACTTTCATGTCTAGAAAATAACTATCTAAATTGATAACTGGTAAATAAAATTTTGATAAAATATATAGAAATGTTAAACCTTATAGCTATGTGTCTCGAATGGGTTTTCCAAATAATTGTTTTTACAAAACAACTACTTTGTTCCCAAGAGTTCCCCAATATATATGAAATGTTGAATAGGGGGAAAATGGAAGAATAATTGTTATATAAATGATGTAAAAGCTCTAGGTATACACATATCATATTTTTATATATAATTAAAAAATATACAACATAATAAATTTTGATATACGTAGATTTTAAAAATATTATTTTTAAATAATTTTAAACTAAAGAAAGTTTGGGTTCTAAAGTAATAATCATATTACTTTAATGAAAATAATAATTTTACCACCATAAATATCATTACACACATAGATAGTAGTTTTTCTATAAATTATTGGGAACAATTATTTATTTAAAAACATTTTTAAAATAAATGCTGAAAATTTTACCTTTTTTGATAATGCTTAGAGATAAATAATTGGTAGAGGTAACATTTCTCCCCTTCTAAAATAATTAATTTAATATATTTTATTTATTATAGGTTGAAATAATGACATTATTATAATAATTCGAATATGTAATGAGGGTTATCTTGAGATATTTATGAATGATAAATGAACTTTTTATAGTTCAAAAGATATTTTTATTATTTATTCAAATAGGAATTAATATATATATATATATATACATAACATAGAAGACCTTATGAGCCAATATTTTGATTTTCTTAGTGAAATGAATGAAAAATAATGGTTATGTAAAAGAAGATTAGAATACTATATTATTATAGCATTTGCTGAACTCTACAAAAAGGAATAGTTAATGATATACCAGAGATTAATCATTATTATTCTAAAATTTGTAATCATTTTCAATTTCTAAGGAAACATAAGTTATATTTAAAATAGATTATTTAAGTTTCTACATAAAATTAATTTGAGTTAGTGCACATGGAATTATTTAGTTCTACAAAAAAATTATTTTTTGAAGAAAATACTATTTATGTGTTTCAGTTGACAGTTACACCAAATATACAATGGTTTATTTTTAAAATAAAAAATACGGAAGTGTTTTTATGATTTAAAACATTATTATACAGTGGTAAAAATTTGAAAAATATACCCTTAATAATTAATAATTGTGATCAGATTGGATATTTTGTAAATTATTATTCTGAAACATTTTATAGTAAAAATGGTATAATTCATATCATTCAACACCTAGAACAGAAAAACAAAATAGTTTATTATAAATAAAAAAATAATATTCTTGCTAAATTTTTTTGGGTTGAAGTAGTTATTATTGGATTCTGTAATATAAATGACGTTTTAATAATACATTTTATTAATAAATATATTTATTATTTTTAAACTATAATAAATCAAAAACATACCTACTTTAATGTTTTTGGATGAAAATTGATCAATCTGAATACTAATGATAATATTTATAAATTTTATAAAAAAATTGATGAAGGAATATTTCATGGATATTCTATAAAATGTATGGCATATAGATTCTTTAATAAAAACACAAGTAATATTGAGGAAATAGTTAGTGTTAAATTTAATATAACTGGACCTTTTGTATTTAAGAATCCTCAATTTACATCTTCAGATTTTTTTCAAATATTCATTTTCAACCTATGTTGGAAAGTTCTTCATATGAGAGAACAATTTAATATTTTTTTTGATATTTTTCCTCAAAAATAATTTTATCCTATTATTGAATATTGTAGTTTTATAAACCCAAGGAATTAGTTGATCCTTAGGAATCATCCTAGTTATAATATAATTGGTGATGCAGATCAACCTATTAAAAATAGAAGTTCTTTATGAAATGAAATTGAAAATTTTGAATTTTTATCACAATTTGAACCTAAGACTCTCGTTTGGGATTTAGGTGATTATTATTGGATAAAATATATTAAATATTAACTCAACTAATTTAAAAGGAATCATGTTTGTAATTTAGTTTAACGACCTACAAATTTACCTTTTATTGTTCGAAAATGGTTTTTTTGAAATAAATGTGATGAAAATGGAATTATAGTAAGAAATAAAGCTGGACTTGTTGAAAAGTATTATAACAAACAAGAGGTTGTATACTATGAATAAACATATAATTTAGTAGATAAACATGAATCTATCCAAATCCATCTAGCATCTAAATCATTTCTTAATTTATCACTTTTCTAAATGGATGTGAAGTTTGATTTTCAAAATGGATATGTATAGCAAGAAGTTTTTGTAGAAAACACCCTAGTTTTTATAAAAAAAAATTTGAACCGTGAATTATGACTTTCTATGTAACATTATGGACATAAAAATTCCCATAGATCCTGGTGTGATAGATTAACTAAATTTTTGTTGCAAATTTTTTAAGGGATATTCAGATCCAATACATTTTAGTATTATGGTTTCTAAAAAGTCAATAACTATTAAAATTTATACTGATGACATTATATTTAGATCAAAATAAAAATATATTTGGATTTAATTTTTATATCTTTTGAAATCTGAGTTTAAGATGAACATGATCTGTGAACTTATTAATTTTCATGGTTCTAAAATTTTACAAAATCCCGAAGGAACTTTTATATCACACTATAATAATTCAAAATATCCTATTAAAAAATTCGTTATTAAAGTACTATAAAAAATAATTAATCCTGTCAAAATGTCAAATACATTTGATATTTAGGAATTTGTGAAACTAGTTGATCAAAATATTTTTCGATGAATGATTGGTAGTTAATAGTAGTTAATAGCTAGTTTCCTGGATTTAATGTTGTTTTTATACCTGTGTGAAAGATATCAAGATAATCTAATTGAGTCTCATCTTAATTATAAAAAATGAATATTTTGTTATCTTTAGGGAATAATGGATATATGATTAATTTAATATTCTATAAATGATTTATAACTTAAATATTTTTCAAATGATGTCTTTGGTGGATGTAAAATAGATATAAAATGTAAAACTAGAAATTGACATCTCTTAAGACAATCTTTACATTATTATTCTTTTAATAAATAATATTCTATATCACACTCCACTTTTAATTCCTAACATTTTGTAGTTAAGAAGTTATTATGATCACATTTTGTGGATGTAAAATTAACTGACATTGGCATGAGTTTTAGTATAACATTATTTTCTTGTTAAAACAACTATCATAGGTTTAATAAAACAACTTGAAACATCACTCGTCATTTAATAACATAGATATAAAAGAAATATTCCTTCGAGACCACAAAAAAATGGATGTATATTTATATAATTCATTGTAATGAAGGAACAAATTTATGATATATTAACTAAACCCCAAACTTCTGATAGATTTTTCAATATTAAATAGAAGCTAGTAATGGTCAATACAAAACGATCATTTATATCAACTTCTTATTTATACATCTCATTAGAGTAATGAAATCCATTTCAAAGGGGGAGTGCATATATCTATATCTTTCAAAAAATTATTTTTTATAAAATAAAAAAAAATTTATTCCTTTCTAAAAATTTTAGTTTTTTCTAGTATATTTTGTTTTTTCAAAACAATTATATAAATATATAGTTTGATTATAATATTTTATTTTAATAAAAACATTATTTTGTACAAATTTTTAATTTTTTCTAAAAATTTACTTTTTCTATTAATTTTTTTATTTTCTTAAATTTTGTTTTATCATAAAAAATATACTCTCGAAATAAAAGAAGAAAAATTAAGAAATAATATTTTCAACATAAATATTCAATTTTAATCTAAGAGTTAATTTATAAGCATTATTTGTTATCATACTATTCTTTTTTCTTTATGTACTATTTATATTTTCTTTAGTTTTATAAACATTTAAATTTTAACAAATCGGGAAGTTTTTATTTTCCTATAATAAGCTCATATGATGATATTTTTTTTAAAATCCATGAGAATTTCTGAATTCATATATGACCTTTTGACAATAAATATCATCCTTTGGATAATATGTGGGTTTTAATTAGATACAATGTAATTATGTAAGTCAAAAGGTCACATTTAAACCTATAAATACATGTTTGGGTCACCACATCCCACATATATCTCTCATACTATTACTGAATCTCAGACCTCAAATATCTTATCTATTTTATTTTTTAATTTTATCCACATCTAGATTTAATTATCTGATTATTAATCTTTATAATTCTTTGAAAAATCAATTATACTGAAGAAATTAAAAATATAGAAGTCGTGAAGGCAAGGAGGAATAAAAATTCATGGTTTTTAAATACTTATTTATTGCTGAGAGATGTTATCATATTTTAGGGATGGGAAAAGGTATCTGTTTAAAAAGAATATTTTTTTCTTCACTAACAAGAGATAGTGAAAATGTTTTAATATGTTTAATTTTTTAGTCTTGATGATTAAATAGAGGTTATTACTTTCAATATTTTTGATGATTTTTAAAATTTGTATATTAAAAAAGGAGCTAATTTAGTAGAGGTTTCTTTAGAAAAAGAAATGTATCTTATTAACAATGATACTTCAAACAAGCTTGGTAGATTATATATTTCTAAGGTATATTCTTCCTTATTTCCTTATTATGAAAAGATAAAAAAAGATTTCATTTAATACTGAATTAAAAAGTTTGAACTCATGGGATACATGGGTATCTTATCCCAATAAAAAGAATAGATGCACATTTAAGTTTTGGGATATATTCATGTTATACTTCTTGATTAATATGATGAAATTTTATTTAATAAAGTTTTTTATATTTATTGATGTAGTTAAGAATAGTTTTGTGAATTTGATGATTTTTTTATTTCCATGTTTAATTAAAAATATGTTAGTAAATTTTATGATTCTATTGAAAATTAATAATTCATATTCTTTGGTTATAGATACGGTTTTCTTAATCAATAAAAAAACTATTTCTAAAAAATTTTAGATTTTCTACTTGAGTTGAAAAATCGTGTTGAAATATCAGAAAAATTTTCATCCGAGTAATAATTTGTTTAGTTAAGGATGAAATATTATAAAAATGAATGTTAGTTCTTTACTACCGAGTAAAATATTTAAAGATGATTTTTATTGATTCTTTCAAGGAGTTTATGAAGTGAAACAATAAAAATAAGCCATGTGATCTTGTGTTTGGTCTTGATAAGGTGGAGGCATCAGGTTTGAAGGAGAAAAATCATGATGTTTTAAAGTATGGAGAGAATAACACCAATAATAAGAAAAAGATATATGATGAAGTAAATATCAAGGAGAGTTTTATAAAAGGATTATATAAATCTCATTCTCAACCATTAACCATTTATCCTTTATAAGTTATTCAACTGGTTTCTCATTACATTTCTAATCAGTCTATTATTGCTCAATATTTCTCATTATAAGCTGAAAGTGTAGGAACATATTCTGTTTATTTTATTACTATGAAATCAAAAGTAATTATATTCAATTAGAAAATTCTTTATCAAAACTTATTAAAGAACATGTTCCAAAAAGTGTGAAGAAATATGAGAAATTAGATTTAAGTGGTGATGAGATGTTGGCTAGATTTTATAAAAATAGTTATAAGAATAGTTAAAGGAATATTTTGAATATTAAGATGGTGAAAAAGAGTAATAATAATAGGGTTCTTTTGAGAAATCATATTTCACCTCTCATTCATAAAAAGATGTTGAGTTGGAAGTTTATAATAAATAAAAATGATATAATGAGGAGCCATAACATCAAAACTATCATATAGTAGCAACCCCATCCCCAAAATCTATATTTGATGTCAAATTTATTAAATTAGAAAAGGATACAAGGAATTGTATCCAGAAAGAAAAAATATTTTTGTAGTACGGGTAAACTAGATAAATAAGTTATTCCAACATAACATTTGTAAACACATATTAAAACATAATTATTTTGAGAATGACATTATTCAATATATAATATCCTTAAACATCAATCATAAAACACTCCATAGAATCATGGGGAAAGGAAAAAATAAGGTTTATTTCAAATGCTTAGTAAGGGTATGTACAGTTGAAGATATAGTGAATTGATCAATAATAATCAACATAGAAAGTTTAATAATTGAACACACAATATATTTAAACAAATTTACTATCATGATAGGATAAGGCATAATCAATATGGAAAATAAAATAAATGAACACACATTCCATTAATCAATAACATATCAATCATAACTGGATGAGCCATAATAAATATAGCAAGGTATATAACAGAAAACACATTTCATTTAATAAATAAAAATATATTTAAATGAATAAATATATAATACAATATTTAAAATATCATGGTTAAAAAAATAAAATATTAAGGAAATGATTAATTATATATTGTCATGATATCAAGCATCATGAACAATATTTCATTGAGATGATTCCTTAAGATTGTTTAAAACAGATTGGTAGGTACACAAAAAAAATCCCATTTAATTATGTTTATCCAACTAATTCATCTTTTGTGATTATAAATGCATATAGGGGTTATCTATAACTAAGCCCCACCCATATCGGCAAGTATAAATCAATCCTCATTTATTGAATAATCGGTTTAATTCATGGACAATTTTCCTTGTCCTCAAATATTAGAATTGAGAAAGGAATACATATTAATCGATATTTCCTCATATAAACAAAAAAAATTCAATGTAGAAAATGTATATAGAAATTATATAAGGGTAAAGTAATAAACACATCCAAGATAAATAATATGGATATTTAAGTAAAATTTAATGTTTAGTGACTGCAGAAAAGTGAATAATTTAATGTAAAGTTAATGACTGCAGAAATTAATCAAGGAATGTAATTTATATATTATCCTTGGTAATAAAAATCATACACCATCAAGATAAATAACAAATATGATATCAATACATCATATGCCCATATGATTGTATATAGAATAAAGGGTTTTTGTCATTGATTAATATAAATACCATAAAATATATTTAAAAAGAATTCATGAAGGAAGTAAACTTTTAATTTTCAAAATAACCTTTTAATACTAAAAGTTCAAAGAATATTTTGAAAATTATATTCATTAAAAATAACTTTTGAAACATCAAAATTATTTTTTTAATTAGGTAGTTGTCATAATGGTAGAAAATTTTGTATATTCCAAGTATGTTAAAACAAAATTCATTTCATATTTTTACCTATATCTAAATGTACCATGTTATGTAAACGACATGATGATCCCTTGAAAAATTGTAAAAAGTTAAAATATATAAAAATATATCTAATAAATCATTTAGAATATGGTTTAAATAAAATTAAAAACATTTTTAGAAAACAAGGTTTTGTAAGAAAATTGATTTATTACCAAAGAGAGAAATGAATTCTGATTTTATTAAAATATTTTGAAATAAAAAAATCTCAATTAAAATTAGACTATTATATAAAACATTGAAAAGATAATAAAGTTTATATGAGAATATGTGAAAATATAATATATGATAATCAAAATTGATTACACACATAGTCTTATAATATCAAAGATGATGATTAATTAATATAACCCAGTGAAAAGAAATTGAGTAATGAATTTTTTTACCACTTCGTAACTTTTAAGTCATATCCCCTTGGATAAATTAATTAAAAATTGAAACTTAAAATACCATGAATAATTAATGTATCATGATATAACATGTCAAATTAGAATTTTTTACACCTTATAAATTAATTTATCTTCATAACATTTTTATATTCCTTAAAAAATATAAATTGAGACGAAGTCCCTTATCCCAAACATCCATTTGATTGAACATGATTTAAAATTATATATAGTGGTTTTAAACATTTTTATAAATTATAAAATAACTATATTCATATTTATAATATCAAATATTATAATTTTATAACATCCTATCACTCTATCATTAATATTATTTCATTGTTTTCATGATTTTGCGTGTTAATTTCCTTGTTTTCTCTTTCGTGCTTTTTCAGGAAAGTTACAGTTTTTTCCTATTATATAGTTAAATAACCTCCACAATAATAATTAAATAATTATCATATTTTTAAATAATTTATAATTTTAATACCAATCATGAAATATGGTTTTGAAAAAGGAATTATGTTACGATCATGGAGATGATTGGTCACATGTATGCTTGGGTAACGTTTCCATTCATCAATGATCCTTATGGAAAGAAGGTAAGTTATGTTTTATCATTATATAAAGTTAATAATTTCATAAATAAAATATTATTTAATTAAATATAATTGTATATATCATTCTATGTGGTTTAGTGATGAATAGTGAGACACATCACTTTGTGAATAGGCAGTCCACACATACATGAATGTTTTTATTGTCATTAAGTGAATGAAAAGGTAAGAAAGAAAATAATATTTTATATTTTTATAATGATAAATATTTCATTAATATAATAACTATGAAATTTATTTCACATATACAAGGTAAATTTATCCTTATTACCTTCCATGTAATGTGTTAGTGAAGAATGAATCGTGTCGCTTCGTAAGGTTGTATTCTATCGTTACCAAATGCGATGTTATTATATCCCTGAGAAATTGGAATGAAAATATTTATATAATATATAATGACTAAAAAAATGATAATTATGTTATAAATATAATATATAAGCTTTATATCCATCATGATACACTACTCTGCGAGGTGGAAATGGAAAAACTGAATGAAAACTGTTCGCGAGGCGGTATTCCACCAGACACAAGAATGATGATTTCAAAATAAATATGATGGAAGTGGGGATGGTTTTAGAAAATTACAATAAAATAAAATCTTTTTAGTATATTTAATATACTGATGTTATTATTTAATCATGTTATAATGAAAATTTAAGGATTTGTAGTAGAAATAATATAAAAATGCATAATGAAGATTATCACCTCTTCCTTAGGTAACCACCATAGGTTTGAACCAAAATCATTCCATGGATGGATTTATGAAAATAATAAGGATTATATTATGATATTATGGATTTTGGGAAGTTATTTAAGTAGTTATTAGTCAAGAAAAAATGGTTTTAATATATAAATAAGAGAGAAGAGGTGTGACATTATATATTAGGTGAGTGGGACACTTGTAAGTTTTCAAAAGAAAATTGTGTACCCACATTTTTCAGATTAAAAATGGTCAAAATAGAGTATTATAGATACTTATAAAATTTATGGTCTAAATATGGACATATAATATATTTTAGACATGTTTTAAGGTTATTTTTACCATTATCTTATTAGTTTAGCGCCTAATAAATCAATTTTATCCATAACTATAGTAACAAAATAACTTTTTTTACTATTCATTATGATAAAAAATTAATTTTACAATTTTATATAATATAAATTATTCATATTAAAAATATGGAATCTATATTTCAAATTTATTTCATAAAATCATAAAAATATAATTAAAAATCAACCCTACACACACGATGAGAAACTGTGTTTTCAAAGAAAAAATCTTGAAAAGTCTTCAATGATTTTATTTCAAAATCTAATATAAAAATGGTTAGAATAATAAAATTTTTATTAATAGATATATAATTATACTAATTTTACTATAAAAAAATAAAATATAATTTAACTTTATAAATAATTTATATGAAATGGAATTATTCAATTAAAATTTAATATTTTCACGATTCATCAAAAAAGGGAACTTTTCAAAAAATTCCAAAATATTTACAGTAAGATAATTTTGATATGAAAATTTCAAAAATAATTTTTTATTTTAAAAATAATTTTATAAAAGTGTTAAAAGTTAACATTAAATTATGTTCATGAAGCCTGATTAATGATCTTTTATAAACAAATACATTCTTTTAGAAAATTTCAGTTTGTATTACATGATTATTATTTTATTTCTAATCAATAGATAAAAAATATTAATAATTTAGTTATTACAATTCATAACCATATATTTAATGTATAGTTTATAAATTTATTCTATATTTTGGTTTATTTAGACTTAGGGTTTTGTATTCAGTATGCTATCAAAAACAATGTACATATTTTAAAATCCTAGGGTGTTACATTCTCCCTGGAGTTAATAATTCGCATTCTCATAAGTTAAACATGATATTGATAATCAAGGTTTTTACATTTTTAAATAATATTATTGAAAAATCCATATCATAAAAGGTTTAATAAAACATTATCATAATAAGATAGAAAAGTAATTATGAAGTTTATTTAGAATAAAAAATAACTAGGTTCCCATGATGAAACATGTATGTGGGAAATGTGAACATAGACATGGAAGAGAATACTAATTGACAAGGATCAATATATAGTGATAGAGATCAATGATAATGACATATTGGGTGATCTAGAGAATGTTAATGACCATAAACCCAAAAATATCAAAGGAATTAAGGGACCATTTAATTCATTAGAAATGATGGTATAAGGAAAAAAAAATTGGGTCCTTTTTTTGATGTTGAGTAATTATTTTACTATATAAGAATATAAGAAAATATACGTAATTGATATTCTTGTATTTAATTAGTTCAATTTTTCTCTGATAAAATTTTAATTCATTTTTTACTCTAATAAATTATTATCCAAAAATGAGTTT
Organism: Viscum album; assembly: GCA_963277665.1. Lineage (NCBI taxonomy): Eukaryota > Viridiplantae > Streptophyta > Magnoliopsida > Santalales > Viscaceae > Viscum > Viscum album. The sequence continues at coordinate 1,937,831,446 of OY728165.1, forward strand.
TTTTATTATTTATGCACTAAAATTTACTTTTAATGGATTGTAAGGTCTCTAAAATAGTGACAAGACATTCCTTCTCTCCAACTATTTTCAGAAACCAATATTGTTAGCACTAGTTATCCAATATAATACATTAATCTCTAGAAACCAATTTTAATACCACTGGTTCATCATTAATATGTAATCATCAAATCAATTAATTAAAACTAATAACATATTAACCAGGAAATCACATAGGCCAGTGTTAGTTGCTAAAACCTTATCTTCATTTGGTTTTGTGTTTCATCCTTGTGGAATTTCCTATTTTAGTGGGTTTTACCCATAATTTTGGTTATCCTTTTCTGAATAATATATTAATATAATTCTTAAAACATTCCCAAATTAGGAAGACACATAGTTACTAAAACATCAAAGATAACATAAACTATAAAGGTTTTTAATACCATTAATCTAATGTCCCAAAAAGTTTAAAGGAATATTTCCCCAAATAAATTTTCCATATACTAAACCAATTGGTTTTATTACCGTACAAGTATTCTAAAATTATCATTAATCTTTTTATACACTTCGAAAAAAATTTATAAAATAATAATTTAAGACTTGGTACTTATGATCAAACATAAACTCATACACACATGATGGTATCCATAATACTTACGTTAATAAAGATATATACACTTCTGAATTTTTAAACATTCCATACCGGATTCATGATTCTAATAACCAAAATACCATTGGTAAAAATATTTTTACAATTTAACACTTAAATCCCAATACATTAATAAATTATCTATTTTATTTACACATAAGTTCTTCCTTGGTCTAGGGTTTAACCGTTAGAATAGGTAATTGTCTTGAATAATTCAATGTTTCCCCACATTTAAGACAAAATACTATAAAAGGATCCCTATGATGTGATTTATTTCTATTCGTCTTACTAGTCATTTATCATTAGAAATTATTTGATTTATTTCCTTCCTTTTCACACATAAAAAATTTTCCATTCCTTTATGAAACCTTATTTTTAATCTAAAAAACCATAGGGCTAACTTAGTCCATTCATTTTCAGCTTCAATTGAAATAGTTAAAAATTGTTTGTAATGAAAATATAAATTTTCTTAATAATATATCCCATGATTGTCAAACGAGGTGTGCAGTAATGATCATTGTCATACACTAGGTGATGATTAGGTCAAACCCAATTTTCACTTTTCATAGTTATTACACATAGGTATATCGGTTCTAGAACGACATCCAATAGTAGTATCCATAAATGTGGAATTTCAAGGGAAAAATATTTAATCTCTACCTTAGCATAACATTAGAACATTCTTCCATTATTATCCTTAAATTTAATCATAGGTTTATGATCCATAATCTATGTTTTCCTAAATCTAGTTCCTAAGGTTTCTGCTAAACTTACACATATTCCAACTGTAGTGAACCCAAACCCAGTAGTCTGGAGTTAGTTTTTATTTTATTACATTAGAATATCATACAATGAATCACTTCCAAAAGGACTGAATGGTTTATTAGTATTGGTAAATTATATAAATACATGATTCCAATATTAAATTTTAAAACACAAAATAAAACCTTGTTTTTTAGATATTATCATTATTACCACTATCTTATCCTTCCAAATAAAACATATAACACTTATTGGAATTCTTGGTAAAGGATTAAAAATATGGGTGAGCTCAAATCTGCAGTAAGGGATAAGTACAATAGAATCTATAATGAATCAAGAATGAATAATCAATATCAAAAGGTAAATAACTAAACACAAATTCTATTTAAACAACATCATGATCATGATAGGATAAGGCTTAGTAAATATTGAATGTTAAATAACAAAACACACATTTAATTTTATCAGAAACATTACTATCATAACTAGATAAGGATTAATCAATACAGAAAGATAAATAAATGAATACACATTCCATTTAATCTATAAAATGAGAATAAAATGAATCTAGATATGACATTATTATGAAAATCTCATTGATAAAAAAACATAATTTTTAATGAAAGGAATTCTTAACTATTAGACACTGGGATATTTGACATCATGATACCTCTATCATCATGATATTTACTTAAGATAGTTTAAATTAGATGGGTAGGTATATACTAAAAACCCATTTAATTAAGACTATCCAACTGATTATTCTAACGAGACTAATGATGCATCGAGGTATAATTTATGACCAGGACCCACCCATTTCTATATATCTAATGCATTCCTCATATATCGAATAATATATTGAATTCATGAACAATGTTCCTTATCAAAAAATATCTAAATTGTGTAAATATAATAGAATTTTTAATATTTACCCAAATAAACAAATAACATTCAATGTAAAAAATTGTACGTATAAATTTTATATGTATTAAGTAATGAACATATCCATGATAAGTAATATTGATATTTTTAGGAAATTTAGTGTTGAATGATCACTAAAAAGTGAATAATTATATGGAAAGTTAAAGACTAAAAAAATTTATTAAGTAATTGATGTTCTATGTTATCTTTAGTCAATATAATCATAATCCATCCAGATGAATAATAATGATAGTAACAATACAATATATCCCTAGATTATTATATAAAAAATAATGGTTTTTTTGTCATTGACGAATAGAAGTAACCTAAAAATATAATTACAAACATTATTAAGGAAAATATCTCTATCCTTTTGAAAATAACCTTTGAAAACTAAAAGTTCACTAGACATTTTGAATACATTTTTATTTTAAAATACCATTTGAAACTTATAATGGATTTTTTAAAACATGGAGTGGTTATGATGGTATGAAATTCTATACATGATGAGTATGTGAAAAAAAATCCATTCACTATTTTGTTAAAAGGTAAATGGGTATTTTTTTAAAAATAGAATGAATATTAATTTAAAAACTATTTTTTTAATTCAAAATTGGTTTAAAAATTAATAAATCATTTTTAAAACAGTTAAATATATTTTTGAAAACATTTTTGGAAAACGTGATATTAAAAGAAAAATGATTTCTAACCAAAGAGAGAAATTAAGTAATATATAATTAAAACATATCTTTAACAACTTTAAGTATCAATAAATTGAAATTTTTTACTATTATTTGAAAAATTTAATTAATAACCATAGGAGGATAAAATAATAGGGTTTATTAAACAATTATCAAATAAATTTCTTCAAAGGAAATTCAAGTACAAAAAATCCCAACTAAAATGAGACTTTGAAATATAAACCATGTAAAGATAATAACTTTGATGTTAAATTCAATCAATTAAATTAATATGTGTAACAAATACAAATCAAAAAATTAGATATACAATATAAGATAATCAAAATTAATTACACACAAAATCTTATAATATCAAAGGCAATAAAAAATTAATCTAAACTAATGAAAAGAAATTGAGTTATGAAATTATAACATCCAAGGTACACATATAATAATATTTTTTCATTTTTATTAATATTTATAAATTATATATAATTTAAAATAAACAATATGTTCAAAAACCTATATGATAAATTTAGATTTTTGGTTAAAAACATTATTATCCTAAAAAACAGTTTTACATCTTTTTGATGGAGAACCCATTTTAAATATTGTTTTTAACACTTTATTAGATATTTTTCAAAAAATAAACATCTTATTTATAAGTGGATAATTAAAATTTACTTTGGTTGAATTTTTGTATTTTTTTTATAAAATTTGTATTTTAATGAATAGAGTGAAATACTGGGTTTTAATTTCAAATTTCTTTTTGGACTAATTTATTTCTATTGTTATACGATCATTTTAATTGGTTTTAAGGTATATTTAGATCTATTTTTATAATTTAATCCAATTTTGGACATTGGAATCAAATTCAAATTTTTTTTAGATATAAAAACATTTCAATATTTTAAGTGTTTCACATTAAAAACCTACTTTTTAGTTTTATGTACAGAATTCATTTGAAATCCAATTTTCCTGATTTTTTTAATTTATTTAGGTTAAATGGATTCCATAATTTTAATAATAATGTAAAAATTTTGTTGTAACATAAATTTCATATTTATGTATAAAAAAGATACCATGGTAAAAAAATTATTTACAATAGTAGCAGTAACATTTTGATAAGGGTTAATGTTAAAAGATAAAACTGTAGCATACCTAAAAAATAAAAAATTTAAAGGTTGTTTGAGGTTTGGATGAACCCTAACCATATTATAAAACATTAATTACAAAAAATTTCAGTTAATGTAATTCCACATCTATATGGAAATATTTTAATATAAAATAATCGATAAATTAATCCGTTGAACCCACCACTCCCCAAGTATAAATAACAACCCTCACCTCTACATTTCAACCCACAAATCCTTTTATCTCTATAAAACCCACCAAAACCTCTCCTACTCACTCTAACCATGTACATGTTCTTATGGGCTCATTAAAAAACAAACTCCAAAGTCCTCAATGTTCTTCCAAGAAGGGGATATTCAAGAGTTGATTTTGGCCAAGTACATCTCTTAGTTAGTTTCCTTTTTATAGTTTATCCTCACATACCTCATAAATAAATGCATGAAAACTCCAGAATCATGTTAATACTAGATTTTTTGGTTTCTAATTGAATATATTATATCCATTTCATTTCTCACCGCCTCTTATTCAATGAAACAAAATTGTTGTCCAAATTATGCGGGTTAATTGCCTCTGTGAATAATGTTTTTATTCTTTATTCCTTTAATGCCTTCAAGGATGGTATTAAAATTATTATTATGGTAAAATAATATTTTAATATATATATTAAAACATATTTAATATTCATGAAATTTTAAATTAAACATTATTTCATGCTTTCCGAATTGTGCAAGGGTGGAAATCCCACCTATACTAACACATCATTCCCAACAGTTTAAAAACCAGTTGGGATAAAGAGTCTATACCAACGGTTCTATAAAACCGTTGGTATAGAGTAATATAAGTTGGGTTTTCCCAACGGTTTTAGTAAATATTTGGCAATACTTCCTCAATACCAATGGTTCATGAGAACTGTTGGGATAGGTTTACCTAAAACCCTTTGTTCATCGTGACCCTTCTTCCATCCGGACTTCCCCTTACGCCCCACTTCTCCATGCCTACAGCACCACCCCTCCCGACCCCCCCCCCACCTCCACTCCCATCCCGACCCCCTATCACCACCACTCCCATCCAAACACTCCCCCCCACACACACACACACACACTGTCGCGTTCTTATCCCCTTCCCACTCACCTCTCCCCATTCCAACTCCCACTCAATGCTCTCCACTCCCCGCTCATCATCGCACGCATCTCCCCTACTCCCAACCTCATCCCTAGCATCCATCGCTTTCCCCTCCCCAGAAAACTCTTCACTCCACATGTCATCTGAAAGGCATGCTCAGAGGTAGATTTTCTGACTTTAGAATTGTCTGTTTTAGGGTTATTCATCGATGTCAAGTACGGTCAAATCAATCATTTATGATAGTTATTTTTCTATAATTAGGAATATGGGAACCAAAAATCAATGTTTTAGATTCTTATTTTTATTCAATGTTTCCTATTCAATGTATATTATAATTAGGATTATGAAGGTTTATTCATTAATTTTTCTATAATTATATATTGTTATTCATCCCTTCACGTTCTTTCACATCGATACGTTGTAGTATTCAATGTTTCATATTCTTACAAGGGGTTCTTCCCAAAATCAATCATATTCATAATTTAATAGGGATTTCCAATTGGGGATTTGTGTAGCCAAGATTCATTGATGAATTGAGAGTGTCATAGAAGAATATCAACACTATATGAAAAATTCATTTTGAAAAATTATTTTCCTTTATATATATATATATGTGTGTGATATTATTTTTATGTGACACTTCCATTAGATTTTTTTATATCAACTAGTATGGTAATAAGTTGGGTTTATTAACTTCTAAGTTATAACACTGACTCAGCCTTTTTTCTCAACACTGAAGCACTTTTTTTGCTAAAACTTGTTTTATTTTCTTTGAAATTTCTTATTTACACATTTTAAGCATGTTTTATGAGGAAATATGGTTTTATCTTCTTCCACATGTTTATTATTTTTTAAAAACTTCCAATTAACTTGAACAATTATATAACTCTAAATGTTTTTCATTTTTTTCATTTTTATTTTTATAACTCATCAGACTATATGATCAAAAATTATTTATTTTTATGTTGAACCTTCTTCATAGGTGTGGATCCATTTGTAGAAACTGATTTAGAACTTAACAACATCGGATCAATTCCCCTACCACTAATCAAATTCATTTGACTAAGAGTAAAAGTCATACATATGATATCTCCATAAACAACATAATTACACCTTCAAAAAACTTCTTCAACAGCTTTTTTATTTTCCATAGGAAAGCTCTTAGTATCTTCTTCATGAAATGTCAACTACTAATCCAATTATACGATCTATTTCTTGGATGGTTTCCATTTTTTGTCAAAATTTTCTATCATAAAATTTAGATATCTTTATGTCTATTTTTAAATATTCTATCCATAATCCATTTTTTATTTTATTGAAAATCCACTTTAAGGGTAAGAGGGAACCAATAGAATCATCCTTCAGCATCAAATCACACACTCACAAATTTTTAAATAGTTTATGATGTAGAATTTTATACTATAATAGAATCATATTCTCTATAATAAAACCCAATGATGATCATCTCTTTTCAATGACCACTTGGGAGTGTCTTTTTCTACTTTTTTCATCAGATTACACCTCATGGTAGACTTTTTCCCCATTTTCACTACTTATTCAATCGTGGGTTCCTATTTTCATTAACATATGCCTAATTTTGAGTTTTTACATACCAAAATTCCTCATAATAGTGACCATATTCTTTCCAATATTCACAAAAACTATCAAGCCTTTCAAATACGTTTCTAAGAGACAAATTTATCTTCATATGTGAAAACTAGTTTTGAACAATAGTTTTGTTCTTATTTTTAACTATTCTCTTATTTTTTTATTCTATTATACCACTTTTATGAGTATATATATTATACCAATAATCAATTTTCTTATGCCCAAAATTCCATCAACACCAATATTTTACAAAAAAATATTATTTCTTTCTCTTTTAGGTTAGTTTTTCTATATTTATTTTATTAATTTATTTGGCTAGATTCACAATAATTTTTAGATTGGTTTGGGGAACTACTATTCATACATATTCTCACATCCACCCTTAATGTATTGGTGTGTTTTGTTATATTATATATCACAGAGATTTTCATAGACTTTGATCTCTATACAACACTTACAAATAAAGAGGACTTAGCAATTATAAATTTATTAGGGTAGTGGGATACATAATTGCATGGGGATAAAGTGGATGACTCTCCAAATGTTCTAAAGATTTATTTTGTACTAGTATGAATGTAATTATAGTACAAAATCATCAATGTGATTTGATTTCTAACACTTTTCTTCTCTTTTATTTAGGGCAGTTCATCTTTGTTTGATTCTAGATTCTTTGAGTTTTGGTCCAATCTATAAGCACTTTATAATGTGGGAATATTTCTCAACCTCAAATAATTTTAATCTCTATTAATATTATTATTTTAATCTTTATGTATCTTCTTAATATCTTTTAGTAAACAATAAAGATCTTTTACCCTTTTAGTTATCACATGTAGTAAAAAATCCTTGATATTCACAATGACTTTATACTACTATTCTAATGTAGTAAAGCTTCTATAATTTCATGTTATCTAATATAGTGATATTTTCTAGATACTGAGATATAATAAAATTTTATCTTGTTAGGAATCATCAATAGGTGATCACATGCTACTCAGTTGATCTTGGACTATAAAAATGTACAATATTATCTATTCTATAGAAGATTGTATGGAGTAACCGATTGGGATTATATTGAAGAATATATTATTTGCACATCTTACTAATCATAGTAAGGAGTTTGGTATTTTTGTGACTAAATAATGTATTAATTTTTTTCCCTATTCATGGTTATATTTTAGTAGATATTTTGATGCTTATAAATAAATTATATTTTCTAATTGTATGAGGTACTATATATGGTCATTTCATAACAAGACACTTGGTTCAAATCTTAGTTATGAATTTGATTGTAGGAGGAATTCATGACCTAATAATGGGTCATTAAAAAATAACTCCATTAGATTAAGGATTATAAAAATTAATACTTTTATGTTTTAAAGGATCTAAAAAGGGATTGTATGTTGGATTCTATCTAGATATGGGATAATAGAATTATCTTGGTATAATTCTACTATAATGACAAATATCACTTTATCATAGACATGGAATATTCCTTGGCCCATTATGTTTTATCTTTCTGATCATCACTTTATAAGATATATGTAACACCCCATGATTTCATAGTAAGTTATTTTCTTTAATGAAATTCAATATGTTGCGTTACACGCAACACAGAGTTCGAGCACAGCATGATTTACCAGACTAGTCATTAAAAAGGAAGTTATGAATAGTATTAACTGAATTTTAAATTTTATACAATCCATATAATTTTAACATCCATATTATGTGTTTCCAAGATAAAATATAATAACAAATTCATTTTTTCAGATAAAGAAAGTATTTTTTAGAAAATGAAATTTCACCGCCTTTTAATATAGAATCCTTTTTAAATAAAATATTTAACACTTTTATATATTCAATTTGAAAAATTAACTTCTTATTTAGAATCAGGATTTAAAAATTTAGTTTCACTAAATTTTATGTGTTTTTCTGATAATTTTATAATTTGGTGAATATAAAAAAGTAATAAATTTTCATTGAAAACAACTTTTTTAATCAAAATAATTTATAGGGATAAATTATAAATTTGAATGGTTTAGAAGTATAATTAGATTATATTTTTATCATTTAATACAAATTAGGTCATTATAAGTAATTTCATATTTAAATTTGATATAAACACATGTCAATCTTTTGATAGTTTTTACTTTTTAAAACCACATTTTTTTATTTTGACAATGAGAATTATTTTTAAAATAATTATTGAAACTTTTATATTTTTAATTTGGTAAAATAGAATTAATTTTTGAATTTTTAATATCAAAATTATGTTAGGGTTAATTTTTTGTATTTTTCTGAATACATTCAATTTTTTATTAATAGTGAAAAACACTGCGTTATTGTTGAAAATTTGACTTTTTATTAAAATATTTATTTTCTTTATTTTAATTTATTTTAATTAAAAATAGATAAATAATACATATATTAGTTTAATTTAATTCATTGAAGTCATTTTATAAGAAAATTACATGTATAAAAGTTTATTAAAATTTTTAACGTCTTTTACCCTCCTTCTGGGCACGTTAGCAAATTTGCATAAAATGTAATATTACCGCTTCAATGGATTGAATTTCAAAAATACGAGATACATGGTTGACATATTTATTATTATTTTATTTAAAGAAGAGTTAAAAGTGTTAAATTTGAAGATTAATAACTAAACCATTTTTAATATAGGGATATACATAAGATAAATTTGACTATAAATATTCATTAGAAATCTAAAAGGATATTCTACATAATGGTGTTTTATTAATAATTTTTAGACAATCAATAATTAAATATAATTATGGCACAATGAGGATGAAGTAATTACCTTATTAATGAAATATTAAAATAATTGATATTATAAATATCGAAGTAAATGAAAATTGGGACTTCTGATGAATTACACTAATTTTCTTGGTTAATATGAAATTTTGTGGTTGATTAAACAAATTTTATTCGAAGTAATAAAGTTTTTAGAACTTTAACAATAATAAAATACCAAATAGTGTCAAAATCGACATAAATGAGTTTTAAAAATAATAATATATTATTAATTGATAGAATATTTCTAAAAATCAAAGGTTCATCCAAAGAACTAATATAAGGTTAGATATATCAATAATGAATCACTTGTATTTCTTTTATATTTTTATAGTACGTTTATTAACCATTTATTATATTAATACAAGAATAAATGGTAAAAGTTAATCTATTTAACTAAGACTTAAATCGAAAATATAAGAATAATATGGTGACCTAAACCTATATAAAACCTATTTGTTGAGATTTTTTAGACCCAACCCCACTTTAACCTATAAATAAATTCCTTTGGAGCCATTAAAACTGAAAATTAATTTATTATAAAATAATATTTCAAGGATTTATTAAAGTGACCCTCACCTCTCTTATAAAAGGGCACATCTCCTTCTCTTAATTTGAAACCTCGAAATCCATTTGGATCATCCAAAACCTTCCCAAATATCCTACTAACTACTATCACTACCTCATAGAGGACTTCATTTGATCATAAATCTAACCTATGGATCCCTTTTGAACAAATCAAAAGGAAGCACCTGAAAAATAGGTAATAATTTCATCACCTCATTCAAAGTTATCTTCATCTTCCACTTCCTCTTTCATTTTTGTCTCTATAGAAAAATAATAACATCAGTACCTTATATATAGTGTGATGTTATTATAAATATGGTACAACCATATTCATTATTCTATCCATCATATGAATGACAAAGTCATCCTACGTGCATACGTACGGCTTACCATCTCCGCGTCATGGTGTAGTTGTTATTCAACACTTCATTATTTGTATGGGTATATTAATGAGTTATAATTGATGTAAATAATAAATATAACATGTTAATTATTCTTTATATATGATATAAAATCCAATTATATACGATATCATCATCAATTGAATGATATTGTCGCTTGTGCATACGTACGGATTACCGTCTCCATGAACGCAATGAAATTCATTCCCCATCCTAACCATCCAAGAATAATTTTAATTTTATGATTAAAAATAATGTTTAAGAACATAATATTATTCTGGATATGAATCAAATATATCCTATCCATAACAAACATGACCTACGTAACAAAACATATAAAGTAAAATGAATCAGTTAATTCCTGAAACAATTATACTACTAAAATATTATTAACAAATCAATATTAGAAGATCATATATGAACTCATATTTATATATTTGGTTCCTGAATAATTTAATAACAATTATTTATCTTTTATGCTGGATTTTAACATACCGTCGACTAAGACTCAGTACAAGGTAAGGGGTTTTCATGTCACTTTTTATTCCTGTGAGATTCATGCTATATTGTTTATTGTTACCTTTTGTGTGGCCTATGTACTTCCCATGATTGTAATCTTGGTGTGATATAATTTAATTTGTGGGTATCAACATCTTCATTTTATTATCCTTCTTACATGGGGTGTATGTTTTGTAAGTTACCAAATCAGTAAGGGAATTTCAAATTTCAATTTCCACTCATTATGCTTTACACATACTTCATTGATTATTTTACTCCAAGATTATGGGTGGAATCACTATTTATTTGTTTATGTATTAATTTCTAATCACATTTTCTAGGATATACTTTTGATACTCATAATCACTCAATTTATGAACTCTCAAGTCATCGATCTGAACTTGATAAGAGTAATCTTAACTCAATTTCCATTCATTGAGTTAAACATCCATGTCATTCGTGTTGTTTTTAAAAGAATACGTGTGAATGTATTATGATTGATTTACACTGAATATCCAATAATATTTAGTGTATTTATATTTTTCACACATAATTATGTCATTAATTTTCCTTAACCTAAGGATATGGTCTTTATAAGGAATTTCATCTCAATTTACATCCCATTGAGACTTTTTTTTTGTTATACACCAATTCACTTTTATATGGTGTATATATTGTAATTAGACATAGTATATAACGAATCCCTTTATTCTTGTGATATTATAAATGTTTTATTACCTCAATTATTTTTATTCAAGTGTGTCTAATTTTTTTAGGAACTCTAACTAAAATATCGTTTTAAATGTTTTAAAGATTTATTCTTCTAAATCATTCTCATTAATGTCAATGTTTTTAAAATGGTTTTAAGGATTTATTTATATGGAAATTAAGGTTTTAAAATTAAAATTACTTTTAAACGTTTCAAATTGGTATGGGACACATTGATTTAAAAATCTATTTTAAATAGCTTCTTGATAAATAATGAGACTTATAAATGATTCAACAAAAAGGAGAATATTTCTCTCAAATTGTTCTATAGATTATTTTCACCTATGCCAATATCTATCATTATTCATGATTAAGATTCATTTATTATATTACAATCTTCCATATTGTATTGAATGAGTTATGATTTACTGTGGATGTTCTATTTTTATACGATTCATGGTTTGTGGTTAAAATATTGACATTTTGTATCCATGTTTTAATATGAATGTTTATATTATCTTTCATCCTTTTCATATGTGGAATGAATTGGACTTATTAAGTGATGGGTGGAGCCTTCTATAGCTCCTAGATGCATCGGTATGTCTCCTGAGACAAACTAGTGTCTTGATACAAGGCCTTGACAAAATCGTATTTGTAGTTTAAGCATGAGGCTTTGACAATGTGGTTATGATGTCTGGAATTATTCATTCCATCATAATGAAATTGGGTATTGATATTACATGTGATTATTATACTAGTAGAATATCCATGTAAATAATTAAATGGAATTATTTGATTTATCTTTTCAATGTTATACTGAAGTTTATGTTTAAAAGGCTTGTGTTTTAGTCTTATACATTTCCTTAAATGTTTATTCTTATTTATCATAGTTTCTGCTATATTGTTACCCTTACTGAGTATCTGATGTCACACCTTTCTTATGTTTTATTTTTTCTTGGATGAAAAGAATTATATTATGATTAACCTACAGGAATATGCTAAGAGATATAAGAGTCTTCAAATGGAATACAATGTTGAATTTTTATGATGTAATTTAAAACATATGTATGTATCTAGTACTTCCAAGGCTACTAAAATTTTCGTTCTTTCAGGACATGATCCCTTTTATCATGCCAATGTATTATAATAATGCACAGATTCTCGGTAGCTAGGGTTAAGGCATTGTAGTTTGTATCAGAGGAAGTTTCTTACAAACCATGGAAGCAAGATTTAGAAAAATTCTAATCACAAAACATTACCCTAAGATAGATATTTAGGATTAGTGCAGAAAAACAAACAAAAATTTTGGTAATGTAAATTTTATGTGGATTTTCCAAGAAATACATCCCTGTATGGGTATGAGTAGGTAGAGGCAGTTCTAGAACAGATGTACCAAGGATTGTAAAATCTGAAAAGGATTTTCGAGCTTGACCCGAGGTATCTTGGTAAAAAACAATAGGCCTTGATGCACTCTAGGTTACGACACTCCTAGGGGATATTATTAGGATAGTTCACATTCTTTCTACAAACTGATTTAAAGGATTTTAATATAATATGAGAATAAATAACCTTGGTTAATCATAAGTAGTTTTAGATTGAAAATATGTTGTCATGATACACAATAAATGATTTTATGACTCACACTATGCTTTCTTGTGTTAGTAAATGGTTGGATTTCAAGATATTCATAATAACATTGAACATGATGTACAAGGTGGGCACAATGATGGAAATGAGAAACTAAATAGAATATTGATAGTCATAAAATATATTGTGTTCAAGACAAAGAAGGTTTCAAAAATATGATCAACAATATATACATTAACCGACACCCAAACTCAATAATGAAGAGAAAGGAAGAGAATGATAAGACCTCTAGTAGTGGAAACCATGGAGAAAAGAAAGCTCAATTTCCATCCTGCTAGAAATGTGGAAAAAGACACCCAAGAAAGCGTCTCAATGGATCAAATAAATTCTTTATGCATGGGAAAGAAGGATATAAAGTGAATAATTACTATGTTAAAATGAAGAGTATTATGGAAGTAAAAAAATGATCCTAATAATCCAATTACATACATTTTTTGTAAGTGTAAGGAACCATGGCATTACAAGAGTCAATGCCCTATTCTATAGGATAACCTCTAAGTCAAGGAAGAACCGATGTAGAATTAAATGGATGGAGAAATGTCTGATAGTATGGGATTACTTTGGAAGACCATTCTCTTGTATGTGTAACCATGCAATTTGTTATGTGAAAATTCTATTTTAGGGAGAATTGTCTTTTATTTTTTGCATATGGTTATAAAGAAACATTTGGGTTTATATGATCCTTGAATTTGTGGAAATTACAGGTTATTAATTTTTGGGATGAAAATGAGAGGTATGAGATAACATTTGTGGTAAAATTATGTTCTGGTTATTTTGAGGAATTTATCTCTTTCTGGAAATCTTATAAAATACAGTTTTTAAAAAATGAGAACACGCAAACCGTATGACAACCTATCACGTCAGAAAAAAACTACGGGAATTGAACCCATAACCATAGTGCAATTGGGATTTATCGCTTACCACTGGACTATGTGGAGTCCTTGGTTTGTCTGACTAATTATTTTTTGTTAAATTATATTACTGACCAATAATAAGATGATTTGGGATATTTTGGCTTATCAATTGGATATCCTTAGTATAAGAAAATGATTTAGTGATTAAGTGATAAATGTTATTTTGGAAGACGATAACTCTTTTGGGAACACTATATGCCTAAGGAAAATAGAATACTATATGATTTCATTTGATGAGTAATTGTGGATTTTTATCTATGTTTTTATTTCTTATATATAGATATTTGGGTTATTTATGAAAATGATTAACCAATCATGAAGAATATGTGATTAGGTTAATTACTTTTATGTATGTGACTTTAAGAGTAGTCGATGTTATTAGGAAATAAAATTTAACATGGAAGTCTACATAATCAAATTTTTCTGAGTTTTGGGTTTCAATCTTAGTTAGGATTATATTGAAGGATTTTAAGGAAAATTGTTTATTGAATGGTATTTATTGAACTTTGGGTATTGTTGGTTTAATTTTAGAAATTACGATTAGTGTTTATTTCCTTAAAGGATTATCCTTTTTGGGGATCATCTGATCTGGTACTAATCATTTTGGTTTTGGTTGATCTCTAAAGAGAATGGAAATATATAGTTTATCCTTTGTGGATCATGTGACTCTCTAGAAATTGATTCTATCACTTCATGTGTTCTGAAGTCATCTTGAATACTCATCATTTGGAAGAAAGATGAGTTAGTGGTTGAAATTTATTAAAGGATGAAACTATACATAAAAAGTAAGTATATCTCTTTATGTTCTTAGTCAATATCAAAAAAAAATTCTTCAACTTTATGAAATGGAACTTAAAACAAAAAACTTTTTCTGTTTACTTTTCTTACTAGAAAACTAATGAACCCTTTTTCCATCGCAAGTTTTTGGTTTTCTTATTGTTAAATTTCCCCTGATCATGTTTTCTATCAGTCTCCATTAGAACATGTCCCTTAGTTTATCATCCATATCCATGTTTTCCTACATGTAATCCTAGTATGGGTCTCAGTTGACCTTTGTACTTCAATTTCTTTCTTTTAAAGTGACATTTTTATTGACTCTTTTTTTGATGATGGAATTTTAATGAAGTTCCCAAGACTAATTTTAAAATTTTGAGGATTCAATTTCCAAATGTGGGGGGGGAGAATTTAACACCCTGAGATTTCATAGTAAGTTCTTTTCTTTAAAAGTAATTTAATATCTTGCACTACACGCAACACAGAGTTTGAGTGCACCACGAATTACCAAACTAGACGTTCAAAAAGTAGTTATAAATAGTATTAACTACATTTTGAATTATATATTTTTTCATATAATTTTAACATCCATATTATATGTTTCATAGAAAAAATATAAGACACAATTCAATTTTTCAGATAAAGGAAGTATTTTTCAGATAATGCAATTTTACCACCTTTTAATAGAGAACCCTTTTTAAATATAATATTTGACCCTTTCATATCTTCAATTTGAAAAACTAAACTTCTTATTTAGAATCTGGATGTAAAAAATTAGTTTCAATAAATTTTTGGTGTTTTTTTGTTTACTTTCATATTATGGTGAATAGTGAAAAATACTAAATATTAATTGATAACAAATTTTTTAATCAAATTAATTTATAGTTTTAAATTATAAATTTGAATAGTTTGGATGTATAATTATATTATATTTTTATCATTTAATACAAAGTATGTCATTATAAGTAATTTCACATTTAAAGTTGACAAAAACATGTGTCAATGTTTTGATAGTTTTTACTTTTTTAAAACTCTTTTTTTTACAACGGGAATTAATTTTAAATTATTTAATGAAACTTCTATGATTTTAATTTGGTAAAATAGAATTAATATATGAATTAGGATTATCAAAATTAGCTTATGGTGATTTTTTGGCATTTTTCTGAAAACCTTCAATATTTGATGAATAGTGAAAAATACTACGTCATTGTTTAAAAACCCACTTTTTATTTAAATAATTATTTATTTTTTTAAATTTTTTTTTAAGTCCAAATAGAAACATAATACCTATATTAGTTCAATGTAATTCATTGAAATCATTTTATAATAAAATTAGATGTATAAAATTTTATTGAAATTTTTAACGTCTTTTACCCACCATCTAGGCACGTTAGAAAATTTGCAGAAAACGTAATTTTACCACTTCTGTGATTTTAATTTCAAAAATCTGAGAGACACGATTGATATCAGTAAGTAAAATGTAGTTCAATATTATGAAAATAATTTTTGGTGAATAGTGAATTTTGACTTTTATTTACCACGTTTAAAAGTAAATATGGTAATTAAAGGTAAAAATGATTTTATAATTACCCTAACACATGTCATAATTCCATTGGATAAGTGTATTTCGACAAAAAGAAACCTTAGGAATAAAATATGATCCTTTTGTCTTACTTGGTTTATATTAAGATATTTATTATTATTTAATTTAAGGAAGAGTTAAAAGTGTTATATTCAGAGTTTAATAACTAAAATATTTTTAATATAGGGTTATACATACAATAAATTCGACTGTAAATATTCATTAGAAATATAAAATGATTTCCTACAAAATAAAATTTTATTTTATTTTTTTAGACAATAAATAATTAAATTTAATTATGACCCAATGATGATGTAGTGATTACCTTATTAATGAAATATAAAAATAATATATATTATAAATATCAAAATAAATGAAAATTGAGACTTTTAATGAGTTCCACTAATTTTTTAGGTCAATATGACATGTTAGTTTTTATTAAATAAATTTTATTCGAAATAATAAAGTTGTTAGGTCTTTAAAAAAATCGAATACCAAATAGTGTCAAAATTGACATAAATAAGTCTTTAAAACAAATACTATATTATTAATTGATATAATATTCATAAAAATATAAGGTTTCTAAAAATGACTTATATAAGGTTATATATCAATAATGAACCACTTGGGGTTATCTTGGAATTTTATAGTATGTTTATTAACCATTATTTATAATAATAAAAGAATACATGGTAACAGTTAAACTATTTAACTAAGAGTTAAATCTGAAAGATAAGGTTAATATGGTGACCTAAACTTGTCTAAAACCTATTGGTTGAAAATTTTTCAACCAATACCCACTTTTTAATCCAAATAAATCCATTTCGAGTCATTATTTGCTGAAAATTAATTTATTATAAATAAATATTTCAAGGTCTCCCTAAAGTGACCCTCACCAGTCTTATAAAAAGGTACGTCCCCTTCTCTTAATTTCACACCTCCAAAGTCATTTTTATTGGACAACCCTTTCCCAAATATCCTCCCAACTACATTCACTAAATCCTAGAGTCCTTCCTTTGATCATAAATCCAACCTAAAGAGCCCTTTTGATCAAATTCAAAAGAAGCACCCGAAGAAGAGGTAATAATTTCATCACCTCTTTCATAGTTATATTCTTCTTACACTTCCTCATTCATTGTTGTTTCCATAACAAAAATAATAACTCCAGTACCTTCTAAATTCTATGATATTATTATAAATATGGTGTAACCATATTAATTATTCTATCCATCCTATGAAGGAAAAAGTCATCATACGTGCGTACATATGGTCTACCGTCTCCACGTCGTAGTGTAGTTGTTATTAAACACTTCATTATTTGGATGGGTATAACAATGATGTATAATTTATGTAATTAATAAATATAAAATATTAATTATTCTTTATATATGATATAAAGTTTATTTATATATTATCTCACCTTCAATTGAATGATATTGTCACTCGTGCGTACGTACGGATTACCGTCTCTACAAACGCGATGAGATTCATTACCCATCGTAACCATTCAAGAATAATTTTCATTTTATGATTAATTACAATGAATAAAAACATAATATAATTCTTTATATGAATAAAATATATCTTATCCATAACAAACATGACTTGCGTAACAAAACATATAAAGGAAAACGAATCAGTTAACACACGAAACAATGATAATACTAAAATATTATTAACAAAGCAATATTAAAAGATCATATATGACATCATATTTATGTATGTGGTGATTTTATAATTTAATAGCAATCATTTAAGTATTTTACATGAGGTTAACTTAACCTCTACTAAGGAAAAGTACAAGTTAAGGTGTTTTCATCTCACATTTTATTCCGATGAGATTCATGCTATATTTGCCACTATTTCATTTTTTGTGGGGCATGTACTACCCATGATTGTATTCTTGGTGTAATATAATTTACTTTTTCAGTATTTATATCTTCATTGTATGATCCTAATTTAATGGGGTGTATGTATAACGACCCATATGTTACATACACTGTTAATACTTCAAAATTGAAGCATACTTATTACAACATATAACAAAACCATGAAAGTACTGTATAGTTATAGTGTCTTTGGAAACTAGGAAAAATAAACAACTGGTTCATAAAGCATCTACACTTTCTCCCATTTATTTCATCATATCTAGAGTCCCTTTTGGCATATCCTACTTAATAAACATCTTCCTGACCAGGGGAAAGAAAAAATACAAAAGGGTGATCTCAAATGCTCAGTAAGGGTAAAAAAAAGAAATATCAATCACATCATATTCAAAAGAACATAACATTTTGGAAATCTTGACCTGCAAAAGAGATCATAATTTCATAACATGGGATAAATCATAGTAGTGAAATGAAATCCCAATAATCATAACTTAAAACATGAAACTTTGTGGCATTCACACATAATCATAGATAATCATTTCTTAGTAGTCAAGACTCATTTACAAGACTAGCTTAGCGGGCATAGTCCATTTCTGAACCGAGTTCACTCCTCGTTTCAGTCCTGTTTCACTAAACCGATTTAACCTGTCGTTCCAGCGATGTCTATCTCATGAGATATAAATCTTTACCCAATGCATTGGAGGTAGATATAGGTCCCACCTATCTCATAATGAAACCATTATTATGTGTGCCACAAAATCATAAATCATACATCATACCGTAACCCATGTAATAAAAATGGGATTCTTAAACATCATGACATCATAAAACAATTCATATAAGATAAAGGAATTCATAAATATAATTCCATCACAACATAATAAAATCAATGTAATAATAGGGATAGAAATGGAACCCTATATTATCTTAAATAGAAAATAATTTTGATAAAACACTATAACTCCATTCTTGAGGAAAATATCCTTTTTACTTCAAAAACAATTTCCTTTCTTAAGATGTCATACAATTTTAAACTAAAAGAAGTTGATTAAAAATAAACTTGAGAACTTTTAAAGGAAGCTTCTTGGAAATAAGGTTTTAAAAATACATCCATGCCATATAAGTTAAAAAAACATTCTTCTCGTAATTTTTTCGGAAAAGTCAAAAAGTACCCCGTATGAAAAACGACAAAAGATTCCTTTCATATCTTTTACTAAAAACTCACCAAAGGGTAAAATTGGATTTAAACAATTGTAGTTGGATGGAAATAATATTACATAATGAGGAAACATGGATGTGGATGATAAAATATACCATAGTAAATACCAAAGTATAAAAAATATTGAATAAAAATGAGATTGTGATATTTTCCCTTACCTTAGGTCCGGTTTGCTTCGAAAGTGTCCGAACCCCCTCTTCATTGAAGCGCCTCTTGGACAACTCCTCTTAGGGAACTAAAATTGGTCTTTGAAGAAGACCAGGACCTCTATGATGTTTCTATGGAAGTGGAAAAGAGAATTTGGTAGGGTTTGGCCGAGATTGAAGGCTCAAAGTGATCTGAGGAAGAGAGGGAGGAAGTGCCCTTTTATAAGGGAGGAGAGGGGCACCTTTGGTAAAACTAAAAATATTATTTTATTATAAAGTCATATTCGGTTTTTAATAGCTCCAAATTGATTTATTTCTAATCTAAGGTGGGGATGGGTCGAAATCCTCTCATCAAATAGAATTTAGACAAGTTTAGGTGTCTATTTTAACCTTATCATTTAGATTTAAATTTAAGTTAGATAATTTAACTTTTATAGTGTCTTCTTGTTTTCTTACACTATAAGGTTAATAAACTTAATATAACAAGCCAAAAGAATCCCAAGTTTTTTTATTGTTAATATATATAACCTTATCTATGTTATTTGGCCAAACCTTATATTTTTAGGAATAAAATAACAATTAATAATATAATATTTGTTTTAAAAACAATTTTATGTCAATTTTGACACTATTTGGTAATTGATTTTTGTGAAAATCATAACAGAAAGATTAGATTGAAAAAATTTAATTAAATCAATAATAACATGTCATATTAATATATAAAATTAGTTTAATTCATAAGAAGTCTAAAATTACATTTATTTGGGTATTTATAACATCAATTATGTTAATATTTCATTAATAAGATAATTACAACATCATCATTGTGTCATAAATAAGTTAAATTATTTTTTGTCTAAAAATTATAAATAAAATACCATTATGTAGGAAATCATTTTAGATTTCTAATTAATTTTTATAGTCGAATTTATCTTATGTATAACCCTATATTAAAAATGATTTACTTATTAAACGTTGATTTTAACTATTTTAACCCCTCATTAAATAAATTAATATTAAACGTCCAAATATAATCTATGTGGGCCTAAATGGTCATATATTATTTCTAAGGTCGTTTTTGGTCGAATTAAACTTATCCAATATAATTAGGACACGTGTTATGGTAATAATAATTTCATTTTTACCCTTAATTACCCAATTTACCTTTTACTGTGGTAAAAAAAATAAAAAGTTACTATTCACAAAAAAAATTATTTTCATTTCATTGAACCACATTTTAGTCCTTGATATTAACCATGTCTCTCAAATTTTAGAAATTCCACTCACAGAAGCAGTAAAATTAGGTTTTATGTGAATTTGGAAATTCTCATAGGAGGTGGGTAAAAGATGGTGAAAGGTTCAATAAAATTTTTATATATCTAAAATTATTACAAAATAACTCCAATGAATTGAATTGAACATATATAGGTATTATGTATCAATAAATGTAAATAAAATAATTAATTATTTAAATAAAAAGTCTGTTTTTAAATAGTAACCTAGTGTTTTCACTATTCATCAAAAATTGAAAGTTTTCAGAAAAATACCAAAATTTCACCCTAGGCTAATTTCAATAATACGAATCCAAAAATTAAGTCCGTTTTGAATAAAAAAATAAAAAATTTCAAAAAGTGGGTATTACTATTCATAATGGTTAGTTTTAATAATATTTTAATAGCATATCGTTGTTTAGTGAAACTCGGTATTGCGTACGACGCAACCTATTGAGGAAGGTCGCGATTGTGTGTAAAGAAAGCCAAGCTAGTGTTGTGTGTAGTGAAGGATTCCTTTGATGATTTATATAACATAAAACCTATATTTTTCTCATAAAATTCTCGGGTGTTACATTCTACCCCTTTAAAATGAATATCTCCCTCGAAATTCATCACTTTGTAACAAAAAGATGAGGTTACCTTTCCCTCATTATATCCTCAAGCTCCCGTGTAGGTTATTCTAATTGGTGGTTCCTCCATAAAACATTCACAAAGCGAGTGGTCTTCTTCCATAGGACTTTTTCGCTATGATCTAGAATCTATATCGGTTGTTCATCATTAGAAACAACTTGCTCCAGGGGTACAACTTCTGAGTTGAGTACATGTGAAGGATCAGGTATGTACATCCTCAGGAGAGATACATAGAACACATCGTGAACTTGGAAGAGATTCAGTGGAAGCACCAATCGGTAAGCTACCTTCCCAACATGATCCAGTATTTCAAAAGGACAGATATATCTAGGGATCAGCTTTCCCTTCTTTCCAAATCTCATTACTCTCTTCCAAGGAGATATTCGTAAGAACACTTTATCACCCACTTAAAACTCTAGGTCTTTTCCTCAGTTGTCGGCATAACTTTTTTGTCGACTCTGAGCTACTCTAATGTGTTTTCGAATAGATCTTACATTTTCTTCCATCTCATCAACAAGATCAGGTCCTAATAGCTTTCTTTCCCCAACTTCATCCCAGCAAGTTAGAGTCCTCCGTTTCATTCCATAGAGAGATTCATAAAGATCCATCTAAATACTGGAGTGAAAGCTATTATTATAATAAAATTACACCAAAGGTAGTTTTTGATCCCAACCACCTGTGAAATCCATATAGCAAGCTCTCAACATATCTTCTAGAGTTTTAATTGTCCTCTCAGACTGACCATATGTCTGAGGATGATAAGCAGTGCTGAAACTCAACTCTGTATGCATAGTATGCTGAAGACTTCGCCAGAACTTCGAGGTAAATCTCGAATCCCGATAAAATATAATGGAAATTGGTACTCCATGCAATCTTACCACTTTTTTTACATATATCCTGGAAAGCTGATCTAGAGATAAAGCATCTCTAATAGCGATGAAGTGTGCCGACATTGTAAGACGATCAACTATGACCCTGATAGCATTATTGCCTTTGGATGTTTTAGGTAGTCTAGTGACAAAGTCCATAGTGATGTTTTCCCATTTCCATTATGGTAGGGGTAATGGTTGTAACATCCCCTTAGACTTCTGTCTCTCAGCTTTAACTTGCTGAAAACCAAGCATCGAGACACATATTCAGCAACATCTCTTTTCATGACATCCCACCATAAGTACACTTCCAGGTCCCTATACATCTTCGTGCTTCCTAGATGAATATAGAATTACGAACTATGAGCCTCATCCAGTAGCTCCTTCTTTAATTCTGGGATAGGAGGAACACAAACCCGATTCCTGAACTTTATTATCCCATCACAATAAAGGATGAATTCAGGAACATTTCCCACCTTCTTTTGTAAATCTACATCTTATTTTTGTGCCTCTTTAATCTTCACATGTATAGATGGATGAACATTCATTTGAGAAAGATACAATTTTTCCCCATTCATTATAATTCCAGGATGAATCCTTTTTAAATCCATAAATATTGGATCTTTTGTGATCCTCATCATGGATAAGCTAGCATGGTCTTGTTTACTTAATGCGTCTGCCACCATGTTTGCTTTCCCATGGTGGTAATGAATTGAGAAGTCATAATCCTTAATCAGCTCCAACCATCTTCTTTGGCACATATTCATCTCCTTTTGTGTGAAAATATACTTTAAACTTTTATGATTAGTATAAATATCAAACCTTTCCCCATAAAGATAATTCCTCCAAATCTTTAATGCAAAGATTACCGCTGCTAACTCCGAATCATGAGTTGGGAAATTTTGCTCATGGATTTTCAACTATCGTGAGGCCTAAGCTATCACTATATCATTTTGCATAAAAACACACCCCAGCCCCTTCTTGGATGCATCACTGTAGATCACAAACCTTTCTCCACTACAAGGAAGTGTGAGTACAGGTGCACTGGATAACCTTCTTTTCATATCCGTGAATTTCTCTTCACATTCCTCCATCCAAACAAACTTAACTCCTTTCCGAGTCAATTTGGTGAGTGGATTAGATAATCAGGAAAAATATTTCACAAAACATCGATAATATCCTTCCAATCCAAGAAAACTTCGGATATCAGTTACTGTTGTTGGTCTCGACCATCTTTCGATAACCTCTATTTTTGCTGGATCCACAGATATCCCCTCTTTTGAGATTATGTTACCCAAAAATGCATCTTTTTGAAGCCAAAATTCACACTTGGTACATTTGGCATAAAGATCCTCCTTTCTCAGGGTGTTCAATATAATTATCAAGTGATCTTCATGTTCCTCCTTTCTCTTTGAATATACAAGAATATCATCTATAAAGACTACCACAAACTGATCATGATAGTCTCTAAAGACTCTATTCATCAGATCCATGAAGATAAAAGAAGAAAAATTAAGAAATAATATTTTCAACATAAATATTCAATTTTAATCTAAGAGTTAATTTATAAGCATTATTTGTTATCATACTATTCTTTTTTCTTTATGTACTATTTATATTTTCTTTAGTTTTATAAACATTTAAATTTTAACAAATCGGGAAGTTTTTATTTTCCAATAATAAGCTCATATGATGATATTTTTTTTTAAAATCCATGAGAATTTATGAATTCATATATGATCTTTTGACAATAAATATCATCCTTTGGATAATATGTGGGTTTTAATTAGATACAATGTAATTATGTAAGTCAAAAGGTCACATTTAAACCTATAAATACATGTTTGGGTCACCACATCCCACATATATCTCTCATACTATTACTGAATCTCAGACCTCAAATATCTTATCTATTTTATTTTTTATTTTTATCCACATCTAGATTTAATTATCTGATTATTAATCTTTATAATTCTTTGAAAAATCAATTATACTGAAGAAATTAAAAATATAGAAGTCGTGAAGGCAAGGAGGAATAAAAATTCATGGTTTTTAAATACTTATTTATTTCTGAGAGATGTTATCATATTTTAGGGATGGGAAAAGGTATCTGTTTAAAAAGAATATTTTTTTCTTCACTAACCAGAGATAGTGAAAATGTTTTAATATGTTTAATTTTTTAGTCCTGATGATTAAATAGAGGTTATTACTTTCAATATTTTTGATGATTTTTAAAATTTGTATATTAAAAAAGGAGCTAATTTAGTAGAGGTTTCTTTAGAAAAAGAAATGTATCTTATTACCCATGATACTTCAAACAAGCTTGGTAGATTATAGATTTCTAAGGTATATTCTTCCTTATTTCCTTCTTATGAAAAGATAAAAAAAGATTTCATTTAATACTGAATTAAAAAGTTTGAACTCATGGGATACATGGGTATCTTATCCCAATAAAAAGAATAGATGCACATTTAAGGTTTGGGATATATTCATGTTATACTTCTTGATAAATATGATGAAATTTTATTTAATAAAGTTTTTTATATTTATTGATGTAGTTAAGAATAGTTTTGTGAAGTTGATGATTTTTTTATTTCCATGTTTAATTAAAAAAATGTTAGTAAATTTTATGATTCTATTGAAAATTAATAATTCATATTCTTTGGTTATAGATAAGGTTTTCTTAATCAATAAAAAAACTATTTCTAAAAAATTTTAGATTTTCTACTTGAGTTGAAAAATCGTGTTGAAATATCAGAAAAATTTTCATCCGAGTAATAATTTGTTTAGTTAAGGATGAAATATTATAAAAATTAATGTTAGTTCTTTACAACCGAGTAAAATATTTAAAGATGATTTTTATTGATTCTGTCAAGGAGTTTATGAAGTGAAACAATAAAAATAAGCCATGTGATCTTGTGTTTGGTCTTGATAAGGTGGAGGCATCAGCTTTGAAGGAGAAAAATCATGATGTTTTAAAGTATGGAGAGAATAACACCAATAATAAGAAAAAGATATTTGATGAAGTAAATATCAAGGAGAGTTTTATAAAAGGATTATATAAATCTCATTCTCAACCATTTACCATTTATCCTTTCTTAGTTATTCAACTGGTTTCTCATTACATTTCTAATCAGTCTATTATTGCTCAATATTTCTCATTATAAGCTGAAAGTGTAGGAACATATTGTGTCTATTTTATTACTATGAAATCAAAAGTAATTATATTCAATTAGAAAATTCTTTATCAAAACTTATTAAAGAACATGTTCCAAAAAGTGTGAAGAAATATGAGAAATTAGATTTAAGTGGTGATGAGATGTTGGATAGATTTTATAAAAATAGTTATAAGAATAGTTAAAGGAATATTTTGAATATGAAGATGGTGAAAAAGAGTAATAATAATAGGGTTCTTTTGAGAAATCATATTTCACCTCTCATTCATAAAAAGATGTTGAGTTGGAAGTTTATAATAAATAAAAATGATATAATGAGGATCCATAACATCAAAACTATCATATAGTAGCAACCCCATCCCCAAAATCTATATTTGATGTCAAATTTATTAAATTAGAAAAGGATACAAGGAATTGTATCCAGAAAGAAAAAATATTTTTGTAGTACGGGTAAACTAGATAAATAAGTTATTCCAACATAACATTTGTAAACACATATTACAACATAATTATTTTGAGAATGAAATTATTCAATATATAATATCCTTAAACATCAATAATAAAACACTCCATAGAATCATGGGGAAAGGAAAAAATAAGGTTTATTTCAAATGCTTAGTAAGGGTATGTACAGTTGAAGATATAGTGAATTGATCAATAATAATCAACATAGAAAGTTTAATAATTGAACACACAATATATTTAAACAAATTTACTATCATGATAGGATAAGGCATAATCAATATGGAAAATAAAATAAATGAACACACATTCCATTAATCAATAACATATCAATCATAACTGGATGAGCCATAATAAATATAGCAAGGTATATAACTGAAAACACATTTCATTTAATAAATAAAAATATATTTAAATGAATAAATATATAATACAATATTTAAAATATCATGGTTAAAAAAATAAAATATTAAGGAAATGATTAATTATATATTGTCATGATATCAAGCATCATGAACAATATTTCATTGAGATGATTCCTTAAGATTGTTTAAAACAGATTGGTAGGTACACAAAAAAAATCCCATTTAATTATGTTTATCCAACTAATTCATCTTTTGTGATTATAAATGCATATAGGGGTTATCTATAACTAAGCCCCACCCATATCGGCAAGTATAAATCAATCCTCATGTATTGAATAATCGGTTTAATTCATGGACAATTTTCCTTGTCCTCAAATATTAAAATTGAGAAAGGAATACATATTAATCGATATTTCCTCATATAAACAAAAAAAATTCAATGTAGAAAAATGTATATAGAAATTATATAAGGGTAAAGTAATAAACACATCCAAGATAAATAATATGGATATTTAAGTAAAATTTAATGTTTAGTGACTGCAGAAAAGTGAATAATTTAATGTAAAGTTAATGACTGCAGAAATTAATCAAGGAATGTAATTTATATATTATCCTTGGTAATAAAAATCATACACCATCAAGATAAATAACAAATATGATATCAATACATCATATGCCCATATGATTGTATATAGAATAAAGGGTTTTTGTCATTGATTAATATAAATACCATAAAATATATTTAAAAAGAATTCATGAAGGAAATAAACTTTTAATTTTCAAAATAACCTTTTAATACTAAAAGTTCAAAGAATATTTTGAAAATTATATTCATTAAAAATAACTTTTGAAACATCAAAATTATTTTTTTAATTAGGTAGTTGTCATAATGGTAGAAAATTTTGTATATTCCAAGTATGTTAAAACAAAATTCATTTCATATTTTTACCTATATCTAAATGTACCATGTTATGTAAACGACATGATGATCCCTTGAAAAATTGTAAAAAGTTAAAATATATAAAAATATATCTAATAAATCATTTAGAATATGGTTTAAATAAAATTAAAAACATTTTTAGAAAACATGGTTTTGTAAGAAAATTGATTTATTACCAAAGAGTGAAATGAATTCTGATTTTATTAAAATATTTTGAAATAAAAAAATCTCAATTAAAATTAGACTATTATATAAAACATTGAAAAGATAATAAAGTTTATATGAGAATATGTGAAAATATAATATATGATAATCAAAATTGATTACACACATAGTCTTCTAATATCAAAGATGATGATTAATTAATATAACCCAGTGAAAAGACATTGAGTAATGAATTTTTTTACCACTTTGTAACTTTTAAGTCATATCCCCTTGGATAAATTAATTAAAAATTGAAACTTAAAATACCATGAATAATTAATGTATCATGATATAACATGTCAAATTAGAATTTTTTACACCTTATAAATTAATTTATCTTCATAACATTTTTATATTCCTTAAAAAATATAAATTGAGACGAAGTCCCTTATCCCAAACATCCATTTGATTGAACATGATTTAAAATTATATATAGTGGTTTTAAACATTTTTATAAATTATAAAATAACTATATTCATATTTATAATATCAAATATTATAATTTTATAACATCCTATCACTCTATCATTAATATTATTTCATTTTTTTCATGATTTTGCGTGTTAATTTCCTTGTTTTCTCTTTCGTGCTTTTTCAGGAAAGTTACAGTTTTTTCCTTTTATATAGTTAAATAACCTCCAGAATAATAATTAAATAATTATCATATTTTTAAATCATTTATAATTTTAATACCAATCATGAAATATGGTTTTGAAAAAGGAATTATGTTACGATCATGGAGATGATTGGTCACATGTATGCTTGGGTAACGTTTCCATTCATCAATGATCATTATGGAAAGAAGGTAAGTTATATTTTATCATTATATAAAGTTAATAATTTCATAAATAAAATATTATTTAATTAAATATAATTGTATATATCATTCTATGTGGTTTAGTGATGAATAGTGAGACACATCACTTTGTGAATAGGCAGTCCACACATACATGAATGTTTTTATTGTCATTAAGTGAATGAAAAGGTAAGAAAGAAAATAATATTTTATATTTTTATAATGATAAATATTTCATTAATATAATAACTATGAAATTTATTTCACATATACAAGGTAAATTTATCCTTATTACCTTCCATGTAATGCGTTAGTGAAGAATGAATCGTGTCGCTTCGTAAGGTGGTATTCTATCATTACCAAATGCGATGTTATTATATCCCTGAGAAATTGGAATGAAAATATTTATATAATATATAATGACTAAAAAAATGATAATTATGTTATAAATATAATATATAAGCTTTATATCCATCATGATACACTACTCTGTGAGGTGGAAATGGAAAAACTGAATGAAAACTGTTCGCGAGGCGGTATTCCACCAGACACAAGAATGATGATTTCAAAATAAATATGATGGAAGTGGGGATGGTTTTAGAAAATTACAATAAAATAAAATCATTTTATTATATTTAATATACTGATGTTATTATTTAATCATGTTATAATGAAAATTTAAGGATTTGTAGTAGAAATAATATAAAAATGCATAATGAAGATTATCAACTCTTCCTTAGGTAACCACCATAGGTTTGAACCAAAATCATTCCATGGATGGATTTATGAAAATAATAAGGATTATATTATGATATTATGGATTTTGGGAAGTTATTTAAGTAGTTATTAGTCAAGAAAAAATGGTTTTAATATATAAATAAGAGAGAAGAGGTGTGACATTATATATTAGGTGAGTGGGACACTTGTAAGTTTTCAAAAGAAAATTGTGTACCCACATTTTTCAGAATAAAAATGGTCAAAATGGAGTATTATAGATACTTATAAAATTTATGGTCTAAATATGGACATATAATATATTTTAGACATGTTTTAAGGTTATTTTTACCATTATCTTATTAGTTTAGCGCCTAATAAATCAATTTTATCCATAACTACAGTAACAAAATAACTTTTTTTACTATTAATTATGATAAAAAATTAATTTTACAATTTTATATAATATAAATTATTCATATTAAAAATATGGAATCTATATTTCAAATTTATTTCATACAATCATAAAAATATAATTAAAAATCAACCCTACACACACGATGAGAAACTGTGTTTTCAAAGAAAAAATCTTGAAAAGTTTTCAATGATTTTATTTCAAAATCTAATATAAAAATGGTTAGAATAATAAGATTTTTATTAATAGATATATAATTATACTAATTTTACTATAAAAAAATAAAATATAATTTAACTTTATAAATAATTTACATGAAATGGAATTATTCAATTAAAATTTAATATTTTCACGATTCATCAAAAAAGGGAACTTTTCAAAAAATTCCAAAATATTTACAGTAAGATAATTTTGATATGAAAATTTCAGAAATAATTTTTTATTTTAAAAATAATTTTATAAAAGTGTTAAAAGTTAACATTAAATTATGTTCATGAAGCCTCATTAATGATCTTTTATAAACAAATACATTCTTTTAGAAAATTTCAGTTTGTATTACATGATTATTATTTTATTTCTAATCAATAGATAAAAAATATTAATAATTTAGTTATTACAATTCATAACCATATATTTAATGTATAGTTTATAAATTTATTCTATATTTTGGTTTATTTAGACTTAGGGTTTTGTATTCAGTATGCTATCAAAAACAATGTACATATTTTAAAATCCTAGGGTGTTACATTCTCCCTGGAGTTAATAATTCGCATTCTCATAAGTTAAACATGATATTGATAATAAAGGTTTTTACATTTTTAAATAATATTATTGAAAAATCCACATCATAAAAGGTTTAATAAAACATTATCTTAATAAGATAGAAAAGTAATTATGAAGTTTATTTGGAATAAAAAATAACTAGGTTCCCATGATGA
Source organism: Viscum album (assembly GCA_963277665.1). Lineage (NCBI taxonomy): Eukaryota > Viridiplantae > Streptophyta > Magnoliopsida > Santalales > Viscaceae > Viscum > Viscum album. The sequence continues at coordinate 1,937,862,252 of OY728165.1, forward strand.
AACATGTATGTGGGAAATGTGAACATAGACATGGAAGAGAATACTAATTGACAAGGATCAATATATAGTGATAGAGATCAATGATAATGACATATTGGGTGATTCAGAGAATGTTAATGACCATAAACCCAAAAATATCAAAGGAATTAAGGGACCATTTAATTCATTAGAAATGATGGTATAAGGAAAAAAAATTTGGGTCCCTTTTTTGATGTTGAGTAATTATTTTACTATATAAGAATATAAGAAAATATACGTAATTGATATTCTTGTATTTAATTAGTTCAATTTTTCTCTGATAAAATTTTAATTCATTGTTTACTCTAATAAATTATTATCCAAAAATGAGTTTTTTTATTATTTATGCACTAAAATTTACTTTTAATGGATTGTAAGGTCTCTAAAATAGTGACAAGACATTCCTTCTCTCCAACTATTTTCAGAAACCAATATTGTTAGCACTAGTTATCCAATATAATACATTAATCTCTAGACACCAATTTTAATACCACTGGTTCATCATTAATATGTAATCATCAAATCAATTAATTAAATCTAATAACATATTAACCCGGAAATCACATAGGCCAGGGTTAGTTGCTAAAACCTTATCTTCATTTGGTTTTGTGTTTCATCCTTGTGGAATTTCCTATTTTAGTGGGTTTTACCCATAATTTTGGTTATCCTTTTCTGAATAATATATTAATATAATTCTTAAAACATTCCCAAATTAGGAAGACACATAGTTACTAAAACATCAAAGATAACATAAACTATAAATGTTTTTAATACCATTAATCTAATGTCCCAAAAAGTTTAAAGGAATTTTTCCCCAAATAAATTTTCCATATACTAAACCAATTGGTTTTATTACCGTACAAGTATTCTAAAATTATCATTAATCTTTTTATACACTTCGAAAAAAATTTATAAAATAAGAATTTAAGACTTGGTACTTATGACCAAACATAAACTCATACACACATGGTGGTATCCATAATACTTATGTTAATAAATATATATACACTTCTGAATTTTTAAACATTCCATACCGGATTCATGATTCTAATAACCAAAATACCATTGGTAAAAATATTTTTACAATTTAACACTTAAATCCCAATACATTAATAAATTATCTATTTTATTTACACATAAGTTCTTCCTTGGTCTAGGGTTTAACCGTTAGAATAGGTAATTGTCTTGAATAATTCAAAGTTTCCCCACATTTAAGACAAAATACTATAAAAGGATCCCTATGATGTGATTTATTTCTATTCGTCTTACTAGTCATTTATCATTAGAAATTATTTGATTTATTTCCTTCCTTTTCACACATAAAAAATTTCCCATTCCTTTATGAAACCTTATTTTTAATCTAAAAAACCATAGGGTTAACTTAGTCCATTCATTTTCAGCTTCAATTGAAATAGTTAAAAATTGTTTGTAATGAAAATATAAATTTTCATAATAATATATCCCATGATTGTCAAACGAGGTGTGCAGTAATGATCATTGTCATACACTAGGTGATGATTAGGTCAAACCCAATTTTCACTTTTCATAGTTATTACACATAGGTATATCGGTTCTAGAACCACATCCAATAGTAGTATCCATAAATGTGGAATTTCAAGGGAAAAATATTTAATCTCTACCTTAGCATAACATTAGAACATTCTTCTATTATTATCCTTAAATTTAATCATAGGTTTATGATCCCTAATCTATGTTTTCCTAAATCTAGTTCCTAAGGTTTCTGCTAAACATACACATATTCCAACTGTAGTGAACCCAAACCCAGTAGTCTGGAGTTAGTTTTTATTTTATTACATTAGAATATCATACAATGAATCACTTCCAAAAGGACTGAATGGTTTATTAGTATTGGTAAATTATATAAATACATGATTCCAATATTAAATTTTAAAACACAAAATAAAACCTTGTTTTTTAGATATTATCATTATTACCACTATCTTATCCTTCCAAATAAATCATATAACACTTATTGGAATTCTTGGTAAAGGATTAAAAATATGGGTGAGCTCAAATCTGCAGTAAGGGTTAAGTACAATAGAATCTATAATGAATCAAGAATGAATAATCAATATCAAAAGGTAAATAACTAAACACAAATTCTATTTAAACAACATCATGATCATGATAGGATAAGGCTTAGTAAATATTGAATATTAAATAACAAAACACACATTTAATTTTATCAGAAACATTACTATCATAACTAGATAAGGATTAATCAATACAGAAAGATAAATAAATGAATACACATTCCATTTAATCTATAAAATGAGAATAAAATGAATCTAGATATGACATTATTATGAAAATCTCATTGATAAAAAAACATAATTTTTAATGAAAGGAATTCTTAACTATTAGACACTGGGATATTTGACATCATGATACCTCTATCATCATGATATTTACTTAAGATAGTTTAAATTAGATGATTAGGTATACACTAAAAACCCATTTAATTAAGATTGTCCAACTGATTATTCTAATGAGACTAATGATGCATCGAGGTATAATTTATGACCAGGACCCACCCATTTCTATATATCTAATGCATTCCTCATATATCGAATAATCTATTGAATTCATGAACAATGTTCCTTATCAAAAAATATCTAAATTTTGTAAATATAATAGAATTTTTAATATTTACCCAAATAAACAAATAAAATTCAATGTAAAAAATTGTACGTATAAATTTTATATGTATTAAGTAATGAACATATCCATGATAAGTAATATTGATATTTTTAGGAAATTTAGTGTTGAATGATCACTAAAAAGTGAATAATTATATGGAAAGTTAAAGACTAAAAAAATTTGTTAAGTAATTGATGTTCTATGTTATCTTTTGTCAATATAATCATAATCCATCCAGATGAATAATAATTATAGTAACAATACAATATATCCCTAGATTATTATATAAAAAATAATGGTTTTTTTGTCATTGACGAATAGAAGTAACCTAAAAATATAATTACAAACATTATTAAGGAAAATATCTATATCCTTTTGAAAATAACCTTTGAAAACTAAAAGTTCACTAGACATTTTGAATACATTTTTATATTAAAATACCATTTGAAACTTATAATGGATTTTTTAAAACATGGAGTGGTTATGATGGTATGAAATTCTATACATGATGAGTATGTGAAAAAAAATCCATTCACTATTTTGTTAAAAGGTAAATGGGTATTTTTTTAAAAATAGAATGAATATTAATTTAAAAACTATTTTTTTAATTCAAAATTGGTTTAAAAATTAATAAATCATTTTTAAAACAGTTAAATATATTTTTGAAAACATTTTTGGAAAACGTGATATTAAAAGAAAAATGATTTCTAACCAAAGAGAGAAATTAAGTAATATATAATTAAAACATATCTTTAACAACTTTAAGTATCAATAAATTGAAATTTTTTACTATTATTTGAAAAATTTAATTAATAACCATACGAGGATAAAATAATAGGGTTTATTAAACAATTATCAAATAAATTTCTTCAAAGGAAATTCAAGTACAAAAAATCCCAACTAAAATGAGACTTTGAAATATAAACCATGTAAAGATAATAACTTTGATGTTAAATTCAATCAATTAAATTAATATGTGTAACAAATACAAATCAAAAAATTAGATATACAATATAAGATAATCAAAATTAATTACACACAAAATCTTATAATATCAAAGGCAATAAAAAATTAATCTAAACTAATGAAAAGAAATTGAGTTATGAAATTATAACATCCAAGGTACACATATAATAATATTTTTTCATTTTTATTAATATTTATTAATTATATATAATTTAAAATAAACAATATGTTCAAAAACCTATATGATAAATTTAGATTTTTGGTTAAAAACATTATTATCCTAAAAAACAGTTTTACATCTTTTTGATGGAGAACCCATTTTAAATATTGTTTTTAACACTTTATTAGATATTTTTCAAAAAATAAACATCTTATTTATAAGTGGATAATTAAAATTTACTTTTGTTGAATTTTTGTATTTTTTTTATAAAATTTTTATTTTAATGAATAGAGTGAAATACTGGGTTTTAATTTCAAATTTCTTTTTGGACTAATTTATTTCTATTGTTATACGATCATTTTAATTGGTTTTAAGGTATATTTAGATCTATTTTTATAATTTAATCCAATTTTGGACATTGGAATCAAATTCAAATTTTTTTTAGATATAAAAACATTTCAATATTTTAAGTGTTTCACATTAAAAACCTACTTTTTAGTTTTGTGTACAGAATTCATTTGAAATCCAATTTTCCTGATTTTTTTAATTTATTTAGGTTAAATGGATTCCATAATTGGAATAATAATGTAAAAATTTTGTTGTAACATCAATTTCATATTTATGTATAAAAAAGATACCATGGTAAAAAAATTATTTACAATAGTAGCAGTAACATTTTGATAAGGGTTAGAGTTAAAAGATAAAACTGTAGCATACCTAAAAAATAAAAAATTTAAAGGTTGTTTGAGGTTTGGATGAACCCTAACCATATTATAAAACATTAATTACAAAAAATGTCAGTTAATGTAATTCCACATCTATATGGAAATATTTTAATATAAAATAATCGATAAATTAATCTGTTGAACCCACCACTCCCCAAGTATAAATAACAACCCTCACCTCTACATTTCAACCCACAAATCCTTTTATCTCTATAAAACCCACCAAAACCTCTCCTACTCACTCTAACCATGTACATGTTCTTATGGTCTCATTAAAAAACAAACTCCAAAGTCCACAATGTTCTTCCAAGAAGGGGATATTCAAGAGTTGATTTTGGCCAAGTACATCTCTTAGTTAGTTTCCTTTTTATAGTTTATCCTCACATACCACATAAATAAATGCATGAAAACTCCAGAATCATGTTAATACTAGATTTTTTGGTTTCTAATTGAATATATTATATCCATTTCATTTCTCACCGCCTCTTATTCAATGAAACAAAATTGTTGTCCAAATTATGCAGGTTAATCGCCTCTGTGAATAATGTTTTTATTCTTTTTTCCTTTAATGCCTTCAAGGATGGTATTAAAATTATTATTATGGTAAAATAATATTTTAATATATATATTAAAACATATTTAATATTCTTGAAATTTTAAATTAAACATTATTTCATGCTTTCCGAATTTGGCAATGGTGGAAATCCCACCTATACTAACACATCATTCCCAACAGTTTAAAAACCAGTTGGGATAAAGAGTCTATACCAACGGTTCTATAAAACCGTTGGTATAGAGTAATATAAGTTGGGTTTTCCCAATGGTTTTAGTAAATATTTGGCAATACTTCCTCAATACCAATGGTTCATGAGAACTGTTGGGATAGGTTTACCTAAAACCCTTTGTTCATCGTGACCCGTCTTCCATCCGGACTTCCCCTTACGCCCCATTTTTCCATGCCTACAGCACCACCCCTCCCGACCCCCCCCCACCTCCACTCCCATCCCGACCCCCTATCACCACCACTCCCATCCAAACACTCCCCCCCCCCCCACACACACACACTATCGCGTTCTTATCCCCTTCCCACTCACCTCTCCCCATTCCAACTCCCACTCAATGCTCTCCACTCCCCGCTCATCATCGCACGCATCTCCCCTACTCCCAACCTCAGCCCTAGCATCCATCGCTTTCCCATCCCCAGAAAACTCTTCACTCCACATGTCATCTGAAAGGCATGCTCAGAGGTAGATTTTCTGACTTTAGAATTGTCTGTTTTAGGGTTATTCATCGATGTCAAGTACGGTCAAATCAATCATTTATGATAGTTATTTTTCTATAATTAGGAATATGGGAACCAAAAATCAATGTTTTAGATTCTTATTTTTATTCAATGTTTCCTATTCAGTGTATATTATAATTAGGATTATGAAGGTTTATTCATTAATTTTTCTATAATTATATATGGTTATTCATCCCTTCATGTTCTTTCACATCGATACGTTGTAGTATTCAATGTTTCATATTCTTACAAGGGGTTCTTCCCAAAATCAATCATATTCATTATTTAAAAGGGATTTCCAATTGGGGATTTGTGTAGCCAAGATTCATTGATGAATTGAGAGTGTCATAGAATAATAACAACACTATATGAAAAATTCATTTTGAAAAATTATTTTCCTTTATATATATATATATGTGTGTGATATTATTTTTATGTGACACTTCCATTAGATTTTTTTATATCAACTAGTATGGTAATAAGTTGGGTTTATTAACTTCTAAGTTATAACACTGACTTAGCCTTTTTTCTCAACACTGATGCACTTGTTTTGCTAAAAATTGTTTTATTTTCTTTGAAATTTCTTATTTATCAAATTTTAAGCATGTTTTATGAGGAAATATGGTTTTATCTTCTTCCACATGTTTATTATTTTTTTAAAACTTCCAATTAACTTGAAAAATTATATAACTCTCAATGTTTTTCATTTTTTTCATTTTTATTTTTATAACTCATCAGACTATATGATCAAAAATTATTTATTTTTATGTTGAACCTTCTTCATAGGTGTGGATCCATTTGTAGAAACTGATTTAGAACTTAAAAAACATCGGATCAATTCCCCTACCACTAATCAAATTCATTTGACTAAGAGTAAAAGTCATACATATGATATCTCCATAAACAACATAATTACACCTTCAAAAAACTTCCTCAACAGCTTTTTTATTTTCCATAGGAAAGCTCATAGTATCTTCTTCATGAAATGTCTACTACTAATCCAATTATACGATCTATTTCTTGGATGGTTTCCATTTTTTGTCAAAATTTTCTATCATAAAATTTAGATATCTTTATGTCTATTTTTAAATATTCTATCCATAATCCATTTTTTATTTTATTGAAAATCCACTTTAAGGGTAAGAGGGAACCAATAGAATCATCCTTCAGCATCAAATCACACACTCACAAATTTTTAAATAGTTTATGATGTAGAATTTTATACTATAATAGAATCATATTCTCTATAATAAAACCCAATGATGATCATCTCTTTTCAATGACCACTTGGGAGTGTCTTTTTCTACTTTTTTCATCAGTTTACACCTCATGGTAGACTTTTTCCCCATTTTCACTACTTATTCAATCGTGGGTTCCTATTTTCATTAACATATGCCTAATTTTGAGTTTTTACATACCAAAATTCCTCATAATAGTGACCATATTCTTTCCAATATTCACAAAAACTATCAAGCCTTTCAAATACGTTTCTAAGAGACAAATTTATCTTCATATGTGAAAACTAGTTTTGAACAATAGTTTTGTTCTTATTTTTAACTATTCTCTTATTTTTTTTATTCTATTATACCACTTTTATGAGTATATATATTATACCAATAATCAATTTTCATATGCCCAAAATTCCATCAACACCAATATTTTACAAAAAAATATTATTTCTTTCTCTTTTAGGGTAGTTTTTCTATATTTATTTTATTAATTTATTTGGCTAGATTCACAATAATTTTTAGATTGGTTTGGGGAACTACTATTCATACATATTCTCACATCCACCCTTAATGTATTGGTGTGTTTTGTTATATTATATATCACAGGGATTTTCATAGACTTTGATCTCTATACAACACTTACAAATAAAGAGGACTTAGCAATTATAAATTTATTTGGGTAGTGGGATACATAATTCCATGGGGATAAAGTGGATGACTCTCCAAATGTTCTAAAGATTTATTTTGTACTAGTATGAATGTAATTTTAGTACAAAATCATCAATGTGATTTGATTTCTAACACTTTTCTTCTCTTTTATTTAGGGCAGTTCATCTTTGTTTGATTCTAGATTCTTTGAGTTTTGGTCCAATCTATAAGCACTTTATAATGTGGGAATATTTCTCAACCTCAAATAATTTTAATCTCTATTAATATTATGATTTTATTCTTTATGTATATTCTTAATATCTTTTAGTAAACAATAAAGATCTTTTACCCTTTTAGTTATCACATGTAGTAAAAAATCCTTGATATTCACAATGACTTTATACTACTATTCTAATGTAGTAAAGTTTCTATAATTTCATGTTATCTAATATAGTGATATTTTCTAGATACTGAGATATAATAAAATTTTATCTTGTTAGGAATCATCAATAGGTGATCACATGCTACTCAGTTGATCTTGGACTATAAAAATGTACAATATTATCTATTCTATAGAAGATTATATGGAGTAACCGATTGGGATTATATTGAAGAATATATTATTTGCACATCTTACTAATCATAGTAAGGAGTTTGGTAGTTTTGTGACTAAATAATGTAATAATTTTTTTCCCTATTCATGGTTATATTTTAGTAGATATTTTGATGCTTATAAATAAATTATATTTTCTAATTGTATGAGGTACTATATATGGTCATTTTATAACAAGACACTTGGTTCAAATCTTAGTTATGAATTTGATTGTAGGAGGAATTCATGACCTAATAATGGGTCATTAAAAAATAACTCCATTAGATTAAGGATTATAAAAATTAATACTTTTATGTTTTAAAGGATCTGAAAAGGGATTGTATGTTGGATTCTATCTAGATATGGGATAATAGAATTATCTTGGTATAATTCTACTATAATGACAAATATCACTTTATCATAGACATGGAATATTCCTTGGCCCATTATGTTTTATCTTTCTGATCATCACTTTATAAGATATATGTAACACCCCATGATTTCATAGTAAGTTATTTTCTTTAATGAAATTCAATATGTTGCGTTACACGCAACACAGAGTTCGAGCACAGCATGATTTACCAGACTAGTCATTAAAAAGGAAGTTATGAATAGTATTAACTGAATTTTAAATTTTATACAATCCATATAATTTTAACATCCATATTATGTGTTTCCAAGATAAAATATAATAACAAATTCATTTTTTCAGATAAAGAAAGTATTTTTTAGAAAATGAAATTTCACCGCCTTTTAATATAGAATCCTTTTTAAATAAAATATTTAACACTTTTATATATTCAATTTGAAAAATTAACTTCTTATTTAGAATCAGGATTTAAAAATTTAGTTTCACTAAATTTTATGTGTTTTTCTGATAATTTTATAATATGGTGAATATAAAAAAGTAATAAATTTTCATTGAAAACAACTTTTTTAATCAAAATAATTTATAGGGATAAATTATAAATTTGAATGGTTTAGAAGTATAATTAGATTATATTTTTATCATTTAATACAAATTAGGTCATTATAAGTAATTTCATATTTAAATTTGATATAAACACATGTCAATCTTTTGATAGTTTTTACTTTTTAAAACCACATTTTTTTATTTTGACAATGAGAATTAATTTTAAAATAATTAATGAAACTTTTATATTTTTAATTAGGTAAAATAGAATTAATTTTTGAATTTTTAATATCAAAATTATGTTAGGGTGAATTTTTTGTATTTTTCTGAATACATTCAATTTTTTATTAATACTGAAAAACACTGCGTTATTGTTGAAAAATTGACTTTTTATTAAAATATTTATTTTCTTTATTTTAATTTATTTTAATTAAAAATAGATAAATAATACCTATATTAGTTTAATTTAATTCATTGAAGTCATTTTATAAGAAAATTACATGTATAAAAGTTTATTAAAAATTTTAACGTCTTGTACCCTCCTTCTGGGCACGTTAGCAAATTTGCATAAAATGTAATATTACCGCTTCAATGGATTGAATTTCAAAAATACGAGATACATGGTTGACATATTTATTATTATTTTATTTAAAGAAGAGTTAAAAGTGTTAAATTTGAAGATTAATAACTAAACCATTTTTAATATAGGGATATACATAAGATAAATTTGACTATAAATATTCATTAGAAATCTAAAAGGATTTTCTACATAATGGTGTTTTATTAATAATTTTTAGACAATAAATAATGAAATATAATTATGGCACAATGAGGATGAAGTAATTACCTTATTAATGAAATATTAAAATAATTGATATTAATAATATCGAAGTAAATGAAAATTGGGACTTCTGATGAATTACACTAATTTTCTTGGTTAATATGACATTTTGTGGTTGATTAAACAAATTTTATTCGAAGTAATCAAGTTTTTAGAACTTTAACAATAATAAAATACCAAATAGTGTCAAAATCGACATAAATGAGTTTTAAAAATAATAATATATTATTAATTGATAGAATATTTCTAAAAATCAAAGGTTCATCCAAAGAACTAATATAAGGTTAGATATATCAATAATGAATCACTTGGATTTCTTTTATATTTTTATAGTACGTTTATTAACCATTTATTATATTAATACAAGAATAAATGGTAAAAGTTAATCTATTTAACTAAGACTTAAATCGAAAATATAAGATTAATATGGTGACCTAAACCTATATAAAACCTATTTGTTGAGATTTTTTAGACCCAACCCCACTTTAACCTATAAATAGATTCCTTTGGAGCCATTAAAACTGAAAATTAATTTATTATAAAATAATATTTCAAGGATTTATTAAAGTGACCCTCACCTCTCTTATAAAAGGGCACATCTCCTTCTCTTAATTTGAAACCTCAAAATCCATTTGGATCATCCAAAACCTTCCCAAATATCCTACTAACTACTATCACTACCTCATAGAGGACTTCATTTGATCATAAATCTAACCTATGGATACCTTTTGAACAAATCAAAAGGAAGAACCTGAAAAATAGGTAATAATTTCATCACCTCATTCAAAGTTATCTTCATCTTCCACTTCCTCTATCATTTTTGTCTCTATAGAAAAATAATAACATCAGTACCTTATATATAGTGTGATGTTATTATAAATATCGTACAACCATATTCATTATTCTATCCATCATATGAATGACAAAGTCATCATACGTGCATACGTACGGCTTACCATCTCTGCGGCATGGTGTAGTTTTTATTCAACACTTCATTATTTGTATGGGTATATTAATGAGTTATAATTGATGTAAATAATAAATATAACATGTTAATTATTCTTTATATATGATATAAAATCCAATTATATACGATATCATCATCAATTGAATGATATTGTCGCTTGTGCATACGTACGGATTACCGTCTCCATGAACGCAATGAAATTCATTCCCCATCCTAACCATCCAAGAATAATTTTAATTTTATGATTAAAAATAATGTTTAAGAACATAATATTATTCTGGATATGAATCAAATATATCCTATCCATAACAAACATGACCTACGTAACAAAACATATAAAGTAAAATGAATCAGTTAATTCCTGAAACAATTATACTAATAAAATATTATTAACAAATCAATATTAGAAGATCATATATGAACTCATATTTATATATTTGGTTCATGAATAATTTAATAACAATTATTTATCTTTTATACTGGATTTTAACATACCTTCGACTAAGAAACAGTACAAGGTAAGGGGTTTTCATGTCACTTTTTATTCCTGTGAGATTCATGCTATATTGTTTATTGTTACCTTTTGTGTGGCCTATGTACTTCCCATGATTGTAATCTTGGTGTGATATAATTTAATTTGTGGGTATCAACATCTTCATTTTATTATCCTTCTTACATGGGGTGTATGTTTTGTAAGTTACCAAATCAGTAAGGGAATTTCAAATTTCAATTTCCACTCATTATGCTTTACACTTACTTCATTGATTATTTTACTCCAAGATTATGGGTGGAATCACTATTTATTTGTTTATGTATTAATTTCGAATCACATTTTCTAGGATATACTTTTGATAATCATAATCACTCAATTTATGAACTCTCAAGTCATCGATCTTAACTTGATAAGAGTAATCTTAACTCAATTTCCATTCATTGAGTTAAACATCCATGTCATTCGTGTTGTTTTTAAAAGAATACGTGTGAATGTATTATAATTGATTTACACTGAATATCCAATAATATTTAGTGTATTTATATTTTTCACACATAATTATGTCATTAATTTTCCTTAACCTAAGGATATGGTCTTTATAAGGAATTTCATCTCAATTTACATCCCATTGAGACTTTTTTTTGTTATACACCAATTCACTTTTATATGGTGTATATACTGTAATTAGACATAGTATATAACGAATCCCTTTATTCTTGTGATATTATAAATGTTTTATTACCTCAATTATTTTTATTCAAGTGTGTCTAATTTTTTTAGGAACTCTAACTAAAATATCGTTTTAAATGTTTTAAAGATTTATTCTTCTAAATCATTCTCATTAATGTCAATGTTTTTAAAATGGTTTTAAGGATTTATTTATATGGAAATTAAGGTTTTAAAATTAAAATTACTTTTAAACGTTTCAAATTGGTATGGGACACATTGATTTAAAAATCTATTTTAAATAGCTTCTTGATAAATACTGATACTTATAAATGATTCAACAAAAAGGAGAATATTTCTCTCAAATTGTTCTATAGATTATTTTCACCTATGCCAATATCTATCATTATTCATGATTAAGATTCATTTATTATATTACAATCTTCCATATTGTATTGAATGAGTTATGATTTACTGTGGATGTTCTATTTTTATACGATTCATGGTTTGTGGTTAAAATATTGACATTTTGTATCCATGTTTTAATATGAATGTTTATATTATCTTTCATCCTTTTCATATGTGGAATGAATTGGACTTATTAAGTGATGGGTGGAGCCTTCTATAGCTCCTAGATGCATCGGTATGTCTCCTGAGACAAACTAGTGTCTTGATACAAGGCCTTGACAAAATTGTATTTGTAGTTTAAGCATGAGGCTTTGACAATGTGGTTATGATGTCTGGAATTATGCATTCCATCATTATGAAATTGGGTATTGATATTACATGTGATTATTATACTAGTAGAATATCCATGTAAATAATTAAATGGAATTATTTGATTTATCTTTTCAATGTTATACTAAAGTTTATGTTTAAAAGGCTTGTGTTTTAGTCTTATACATTTCCTTAAATGTTTATTCTTATTTATCATAGTTTCTGCTATATTGTTACCCTTACTGAGTATCTGATGTCACACCTTTCTTATGTTTTATTTTTTCTAGGATGCAAAGAATTATATTACGATTAACCTACAAGAATATGCTAAGAGATATAAGAGTGTTCAAATGGAATACAGTGTTGAATTTTTATGATGTAATTTAAAACATATGTATGTATCTAGTACTTCCAAGGCTACTAAAATTTTCGTTCTTTCAGGACATGATCCCTTTTATCATGCCAATGTATTATAATAATGCACAGATTCTCGGTAGCTAGGGTTAAGGCATTGTAGTTTGTATCAGAGGAAGTTTCTTACAAACCATGGAAGCTAGATTTAGAAAAATTCTAATCACAAAACATTACCCTAAGATAGATATTTAGGATTAGTGCAGAAAAACAAACAAAAATTTTGGTAATGTAAATTTTATGTGGATTTTCCAAGAAATACATCCCTGTATGGGTATGAGTAGGTAGAGGCAGTTCTGGAACAGATGTACCAAGGATTGTAAAATCTGAAAAGGATTTTCGAGCTTGACCCGAGGTATCTTGGTAAAAAACAATAGGCCTTGATGCACTCTAGGTTACGACACTCCTAGAGGATATTATTGGGATAGTTCACATTCTTTCTACAAACTGATTTAAAGGATTTTAATATAAGATGAGAATAAATAACCTTGGTTAATCATAAGTAGTTTTAGATTGAAAATATGGTGTCATGATACACAATAAATGATTTTATGACTCACACTATGCTTTCTTGTGTTAGTAAATGGTTGGATTTCAAGAAATTCATAATAACATTGAACATGATGTACAAGGTGGGCACAATGATGGAAATGAGAAACTAAATAGAATATTGATAGTCATAAAATATATTGTGTTCAAGACAAAGAAGGTTTCAAAAATATGATCAACAATATATACATTAACCGACACCCAAACTCAACAATGAAGAGAAAGGAAGAGAATGATAAGACCTCTAGTAGTGGAAACCATGGAGAAAAGAAAGCTCAATTTCCATCCTGCTAGAAATGTGGAAAGAGACACCCAAGAAAGTGTCTCAATGGATCAAATAAATTCTTTATGCATGGGAAAGAAGGATATAAAGTGAATAATTACTATGTTAAAATGAAGAGTATTATGGAAGTAAAAAAATGATCCCAATAATCCAATTACATACATTTTTTGTATGTGTAAGGAACCATGGCATTACAAGAGTCAATGCCCTATTCTATAGGATAACCTCTAAGTCAAGGAAGAACCGATGTAGAATTAAATGGATGGAGAAATGTCTGATAGTATGGGATTACTTTGGAAGACCATTCTCTTGTATGTGTAACCATGAAATTTGTTATGTGAAAATTCTATTTTAGGGAGAATTGTCTTTTATTTTTTGCATATGGTTATAAAGAAACATTTGGGTTTATTTGATCCTTGAATTTGTGGAAATTACAGGTTATTAATTTTTGGGATGAAAATGAGAGGTATGAGATAACATTTGTGGTAAAATTATGTTCTGGTTATTTTGAGGAATTTATCTCTTTCTGGAAATATTATAAAATACAGTTTTTAAAAAATGAGAACACGCAAACCGTATGACAACCAATCACGTCAGAAAAAAACTACGGGAATTGAACCCATAACCATAGTGCAATTGGGATTTATCGCTTACCACTGGACTATGTGGAGTCCTTGGTTTGTCTGACTAATTATTTTTTGTTAAATTATATTACTGACCAATAATAAGATGATTTGGGATATTTTGGCTTATCAAATGGATATCCTTAGTATAAGAAAATGATTTAGTGATAAGTGATAAATGTTATTTTGGAAGACGATAACTCTTTTGGGAACACTATATGCCTAAGGAAAATAGAATACTATATGATTTCATTTGATGAGTAATTGTGGATTTTTATCTATGTTTTTATTTCTTATATATAGATATTTGGGTTATTTATGAAAATGATTAACCAATCATGAAGAATAGGTGATTAGGTTAATTACTTTTAAGTATGTGACTTTAAGAGTAGTCGATGTTATTAGGAAATAAAATTTAACATGGAAGTCTACATAATCAAATTTTTCTGAGTTTTGGGTTTCAATCTTAGTTAGGATTATATTGAAGGATTTTAAGGAAAATTGTTTATTGAATGGTATTTATTGAACTTTGGGTATTGTTGGTTTAATTTTAGAAATTACGATTAGTGTTTATTTCCTTAAAGGATTATCCTTTTTGGGGATCATCTGATCTGGTACTAATCATTTTGGTTTTGGTTGATCTCTAAAGAGAATGGAAATATATAGTTTATCCTTTGTGGATCATGTGACTCTCTAGAAATTGATTCTATCACTTCATGTGTTCTGAAGTCATCTTGAATACTCATCATTTGGAATAAAGATGAGTTAGTGGTTGAAATTTATTAAAGGATGAAACTATACATAAAAAGTAAGTATATCTCTTTATGTTCTTAGTCAATATCAAAAATAAATTCTTCAACTTTATGAAATGGAACTTAAAACAAAAAACTTTTTCTGTTTACTTTTCATACTAGAAAACTAATGAACCCTTTTTCCATCGCAGGTTTTTGGTTTTCTTATTGTTAAATTTCCCCTGATCATGTTTTCTATCAGTCTCCATTAGAACATGTCCCTTATTTTATCATCCATATCCATGTTTTCCTACATGTAATCCTAGTATGGGTCTCAGTTGACCTTTGTACTTCAATTTCTTTCTTTTAAAGTGACATTTTTATTGACTCTTTTTTTGATGATGGAATTTTAATGAAGTTCCCAAGACTAATTTTAAAATTTTGAGGATTCAATTTCCAAATGTGGGGGGGGGGGAGAATTTAACACCCTGAGATTTCATAGTAAGTTATTTTCTTTAAAAGTAATTTAATATCTTGCACTACACGCAACACAGAGTTTGAGTGCACCACGAATTACCAAACTAGACGTTCAAAAAGTAGTTATAAATAGTATTAACTACATTTTGAATTTTATATTTTTTCATATAATTTTAACATCCATATTATATGTTTCATAGAAAAAATATAAGACACAATTCAATTTTTCAGATAAAGGAAGTATTTTTCAGATAATGCAATTTTACCACCTTTTAATAGAGATCCCTTTTTAAATATAATATTTGACCCTTTCATATCTTCAATTTGAAAAACTAAACTTCTTATTTAGAATTGGGATGTAAAAAATTAGTTTCAATAAATTTTTGGTGTTTTTTTGTTTACTTTCATATTATGGTGAATAGTGAAAAATACTAAATTTTAATTGATAACAAATTTTTTAATCAAATTAATTTATAGTTTTAAATTATAAATTTGAATAGTTTGGATGTATAATTATATTATATTTTTATCATTTAATACAAAGTATGTCATTATAAGTAATTTCACATTTAAAGTTGACAAAAACATGTGTCAATGTTTTGATAGTTTTTACTTTTTTAAAACTCTTTTTTTTTTACAACGGGAATTAATTTTAAATTATTTAATGAAACTTCTATGATTTTAATTTGGTAAAATATAATTAATATATGAATTAGGATTATCAAAATTAGCTTATGGTGATTTTTTGGCATTTATCTGAAAACCTTCAATATTTGATGAATAGTGAAAAATACTACGTCATTGTTTAAAAACCCACTTTTTATTTAAATAATTATTTATTTTTTTAAAATTTATTTTAAGTCCAAATAGAAACATAATACCTATATTAGTTCAATGTAATTCATTGAAATCGTTTTATAATAAAATTAGATGTATACAATTTTATTGAAATTTTTAACGTCTTTTACCCACCATCTAGGCACGTTAGAAAATTTGCATAAAACGTAATTTTACCACTTCTGTGATTTTAATTTCAAAAATCTGAGAGACACGATTGATATCAGTAAGTAAAATGTGGTTCAATATTATGAAAATAATTTTTGGTGAATAGTGAATTTTGACTTTTATTTACCACGTTTAAAAGTAAATATGGTAATTAAAGGTAAAAATGATTTTATAATTACCCTAACACATGTCATAATTCCATTGGATAAGTGTATTTCGACAAAAATAAACCTTAGGAATAAAATATGATCCTTTTGTCTTACTTGGTTTATATTAAGATATTTATTATTATTTAATTTAAGGAAGAGTTAAAAGTGTTATATTCAGAGTTTAATAACTAAACTATTTTTAATATAGGGTTATAAATACAATAAATTCGACTATAAATATTCATTAGAAATATAAAATTATTTCCTACAAAATAAAATTTTATTTTATTTTTTTAGACAATAAATAATTAAATTTAATTATGACCCAATGATGATGTAGTGATTACCTTATTAATGAAATATAAAAATAATATATATTATAAATATCAAAATAAATGAAAATTGAGACTTTTAATGAGTTATACTAATTTTTTAGGTCAATATGACCTGTTAGTTTTTATTAAATAAATTTTATTCGAAATAATAAAGTTGTTAGGTCTTTAAAAAAATCGAATACCAAATAGTGTCAAAATTG
Source organism: Viscum album (assembly GCA_963277665.1). Lineage (NCBI taxonomy): Eukaryota > Viridiplantae > Streptophyta > Magnoliopsida > Santalales > Viscaceae > Viscum > Viscum album. The sequence continues at coordinate 1,937,879,893 of OY728165.1, forward strand.
ACATAAATAAGTCTTTAAAACAAATACTATATTATTAATTGATATAATATTCATAAAAATATAAGGTTTCTAAAAATGACTTATATAAGGTTATATATCAATAATGAACCACTTGGGGTTATCTTGGAATTTTATAGTATGTTTATTAACCATTATTTATAATAATAAAAGAATACATGGTAACAGTTAAGCTATTTAACTAAGAGTTAAATCTGAAAGATAAGGTTAATATGGTGACCTAAACTTGTCTAAAACCTATTGGTTGAAAATTTTTCAACCAATACCCACTTTTTAATCCAAATAAATCCATTTCGAGTCATTATATGCTGAAAATTAATTTATTATAAATAAATATTTCAAGGTCTCCCTAAAGTGACCCTCACCAGTCTTATAAAAAGGTACGTCCCCTTCTCTTAATTTCACACCTCCAAAGTCATTTTTATTGGCCAACCCTTTCCCAAATATCCTCCCAACTACATTCACTAAATCCTAGAGTCCTTCCTTTGATCATAAATCCAACCTAAAGAGCCCTTTTGATCAAATTCAAAAGAAGCACCCGAAGAAGAGGTAATAATTTCATCACCTCTTTCATAGTTATATTCTTCTTACACTTCTTCATTCATTGTTGTTTCCATAACAAAAATAATAACTCCAGTACCTTCTAAATTCTATGATATTATTATAAATATGGTGTAACCATATTAATTATTCTATCCATCCTATGAAGGAAAAAGTCATCATATGTGCATACATATGGTCTACCGTCTCCACGTCATAGTGTAGTTGTTATTAAACACTTCATTATTTGGATGGGTATAACAATCATGTATAATTTATGTAATTAATAAATATAAAATATTAATTATTATTTATATATGATATAAAGTTTATTTATATATTATCTCACCTTCAATTGAATGATATTGTCACTCGTGCGTACGTACGGATTACCGTCTCTACAAACGCGATGAGATTCATTACCCATCGTAACCATTCAAGAATAATTTTCATTTTATGATTAATTATAATGAATAAGAACATAATATAATTCTTTATATGAATAAAATATATCTTATCCATAACAAACATGACTTGCGTAACAAAACATATAAAGGAAAACGAATCAGTTAACACACGAAACAATGATAATACTAAAATATTATTAACAAAGCAATATTAAAAGATCATATATGACATCATATTTATGTATGTGGTGATTTTATAATTTAATAGAAATCATTTAAGTATTTTAAATGAGGTTAACTTAACCTCTACTAAGGAAAAGTACAAGTTAAGGTGTTTTCATCTCACATTTTATTCCGATGAGATTCATGCTATATTTTCCACTATTTCATTTTTTGTGGGGCATGTACTACCCATGATTGTATTCTTGGTGTAATATAATTTACTTTTTCAGTATTTATATCTTCATTTTATGATCCTAATTTAATGGGGTGTATGTATAACGACCCATACTTTACATACACTGTTAATACTTCAAAATTGAAGCATACTTGTTACAACATATAACAAAACCATGAAAGTACTGTATAGTTATAGTGTCTCTGGAAACTAGGAAAAATAAACAACTGGTTCATAAAGCATCTACACTTTCTCCCATTTATTTCGTCATATCTAGAGTCTCTTTTGGCATATCCTACTTAATAAACATCTTCCTGACCAGGGGAAAGAAAAAATACAAAAGGGTGATCTCAAATGCTCATTAAGGGTAAACAAAAGAAATATCAATCACATCATATTCAAAAGAACATAACATTTTGGAAATCTTGACCTGCAAAAGAGATCATAATTTCATAACATGGGATAAATCATAGTAGTGAAATGCAATCCCAATAATCATAACTTAAAACATGAAACTTTGTGGCATTCACACATAATCATAGATAATCATTTCTTAGTAGTCAAGACTCATTTACAAGACTAGCTTAGCGGGCATAGTCCATTTCTGAACCGAGTTCACTCCTCGTTTCAGTCCTGTTTCACTAAACCGATTTAACCTATCGTTCCAGCGATGTCTATCTCATGAGATATAAATCTTTACCCAATGAATTGAAGGTAGATATAGGTCCCACCTATCTCATAATGAAACCATTATTATGTGTGCCACAAAATCATAAATCATACATCATACCGTAACCCATGTAATAAAAATGGGATTCTTAAACATCATGACATCATAAAACAATTCATATAAGATAAAGGAATTCATAAAAATAATTCCATCACAACATAATAAAATCAATTTAATAATAGGGATAGAAATGGAACCCTATATTATCTTAAATAGAAAATAATTTTGATAAAACACTATAACTCCATTCTTGAGGAAAATATCCTTTTTACTTCAAAAAAAATTTCCTTTCTTAAGATGTCATACAATTTTAAACTAAAAGAAGTTGATTAAAAATAAACTTGAGAACTTTTAAAGGAAGCTTCTTGGAAATAAGGTTTTAAAAATACATTCATGCCATATAAGTTAAAAAAACATTCTTCTCGTAATTTTGTCGGAAAAGTCAAAAAGTACCCCGTATGAAAAACGACAAAAGATTCCTTTCATATCTTTTACTAAAAACTCACCAAAGGGTAAAATTGGATTTAAACAATTGTAGTTGGATGGAAATAATATTACATAATGAGGAAACATGGATGTGGATGATAAAATATACCATAGTAAATACCAAAGTATAAAAAATATTGAATAAAAATGAGATTGTGATATTTTCCCTTACCTTAGGTCCGGTTTGCTTCGAAAGTGTCCGAACCTCCTCTTCATTGAAGCGCCTCTTGGACACCTCCTCTTAGGGCACTAAAATTGGTCTTTAAAGAAGACCAGGACCTCTATGATGTTTCTATGGAAGTGGAAAAGAGAATTTGGTAGGGTTTGGCCGAGATTGAAGGCTCAAAGTGATCTGAGGAAGAGAGGGAGGAAGTGCCCTTTTATAAGGGAGGAGAGGGGCACCTTTGGTAAAACTAAAACTATTATTTTATTATAAAGTCATATTCGGTTTTTAATAGCTCCAAATTGATTTATTTCTAATCTAAGGTGGGGATGGGTCGAAATCCTATCATCAAATAGAATTTAGACAAGTTTAGGTGTCTATTTTAACCTTATCATTTAGATTTAAATTTAAGTTAGATAATTTAACTTTTATAGTGTCTTCCTGTTTTCTTACACTATAAGGTTAATAAACTTAATATAACAAGACAAAAGAATCCCACGTTTTTTTATTATTAATATATATAACCTTATCTATGTTATTTGTCCAAACCTTATATTTTTAGGAATAAAATAACAATTAATAATATAATATTTGTTTTAAAAACAATTTTATGTCAATTTTGACACTATTTGGTAATTGATTTTTGTGAAAATAATAACAGAAAGATTAGATTGAAAAAAATTATTTAAATCAATAATAACATGTCATATTAATATATAAAATTAGTTTAATTCATAAGAAGTCTAAAATTACATTTATTTGGGTATTTATAACATCAATTATGTTAATATTTCATTAATAAGATAATTACAACATCATCATTGTGTCATAAATAAGTTAAATTATTTTTTGTCTAAAAATTATAAATAAAATACCATTATGTAGGAAATCATTTTAGATTTCTAATTAATTTTTATAGTCGAATTTATCTTCTGTATAACCCTATATTAAAAATGATTTACTTATTAAACGTTGATTTTAACTATTTTAACCCCTCATTAAATAAATTAATATTAAATGTCCAAATATAATCTATGTGGGCCTAAATGGTCATATTTTATTTCTAAGGTTGTTTTTGGTCGAATTAAACTTATCCAATAGAATTAGGACACGTGTTATGGTAATAATAATTTCATTTTTACCCTTAATTACCCAATTTACCTTTTACTGTGGTAAAAAAAATAAAAAGTTACTATTCACAAAAAAAATTATTTTCATTTCATTGAACCACATTTTAGTCCTTGATATTAACCATGTCTCTCGGATTTTAGAAATTCCACTCACAGAAGCAGTAAAATTAGGTTTTATGTGAATTTGGAAATTCTCATAGGAGGTGGGTAAAAGATGGTGAAAGGTTCAATAAAATTTTTATATATCTAAAATTATTACAAAATAACTCCAATGAATTGAATTGAACATATATAGGTATTATGTATCAATAAATTTAAATAAAATAATTAATTATTTAAATAAAAAGTCTGTTTTTAAATAGTAACCTAGTGTTTTCACTATTCATCAAAAATTGAAAGTTTTCAGAAAAATACCAAAATTTCACCCTAGGCTAATTTCAATAATACGAATCCAAAAATTAAGTCCGTTTTGAATAAAAAAATAAAAAACTTCAAAAAGTGGGTATTACTATTCATAATGGTTAGTTTTAATAATATTTTAATAGCATATCGTTGTTTAGTGAAACTCGGTATTGCGTACGACGCAACCTATCGAGGAAGGTCGCGATTGTGTGTAAAGAAAGCCAAGCTAGTGTTGTGTGTAGTGAAGGATTCCTTTGATGATTTATATAACATAAAACCTATATTTTTCTCATAATATTCTCGGGTGTTACATTCTACCCCTTTAAAATGAATATCTCCCTCGAAATTCATCACTTTGTAACAAAAAGATGAGGATACCTTTCCCTCATTATATCCTCAAGCTTTCGTGTAGCTTATTCTAATTGGTGGTTCCTCCATAAAACATTCACAAAGCGAGTGGTCTTCTTCCATAGGACTTTTTCGCTACGATCTAGAATCTATATCGGTTGTTCATCATTAGAAAGAACTAGCTCCAGGGGTACAACTTCTGAGTTGAGTACATGTGAAGGATCAGGTATGTACATCCTCAGGAGAGATACATAGAACACATCGTGAACTTGGAAGAGATTCAGTGGAAGCTCCAATCGGTAAGCTACCTTCCCAACATGATCCAGTATTTCAAAAGGACAGATATATCTAGGGATCAGCTTTCCCTTCTTTCCAAATCTCATTACTCTCTTCCAAGGAGATATTCGTAAGAACACTTTATCACCCACTTAAAACACTAGGTCTTTTCCTCAGTTTTCGGCATAACTTTTTTGTCGACTCTGACCTACTCTAATGTGTTTTTGAATAGATCATACCTTTTCTGCCATCTCATCAACAAGATCAGGTCCTAATAGCTTTCTTTCCCCAACTTCATCCCAGCAAGTTAGAGTCCTCCGTTTCATTCCATAGAGAGATTCATAAATATCCATCTGAATACTGGAGTGAAAGCTATTATTATAATAAAATTACACCAAAGGTAGTTTTTGATCCCAACCACCTGTGAAATCCATATAGCAAGCTCTCAACATATCTTCTAGAGTTTGAATTGTCCTCTCATACTGACCATATGTCTGAGGATGATAAGCAGTGCTGAAACTCAACTCTGTATGCATAGTATGCTGAAGACTTCACCAGAACTTCGAGGTAAATCTCGAATCCCGATAAAATATAATGGAAATTGGTACTCCATGCAATCTTACCACTTTTTTTACATATATCCTGGAAAGCTGATCTAGAGAGAAAGCATCTCTAATAGCGATGAAGTGTGCCGACTTTGTAAGACGATCAACTATGACCCTGATAGCATTATTGCCTTTGGATGTTTTAGGTAGTCCAGTGACAAAGTCCATAGTGATGTTTTCCCATTTCCATTATGGTAGGGGTAATGGTTGTAACATCCCCTTAGACTTCTGTCTCTCAGCTTTAACTTGCTGAAAACCAAGCATCGAGACACATATTCAGCAACATCTCTTTTCATGACATCCCACCATAAGTACACTTCCAGGTCCCTATACATCTTCGTGCTTCCTAGATGAATAGAGAATTACGAACTATGAGCCTCATCCAGTAGCTCCTTCTTTAATTCTGGGATAGGAGGAACACAAACCCGATTCCTGAACTTTATTATCCCATCACAATAAAGGATGAATTCAGGAACATTTCCCACCTTCTTTTGTAAATCTACATCTTATTTTTGTGCCTCTTTAATCTTCACATGTATAGATGTTTGAACATTCATTTGAGAAAGATACAATTTTTCCCCATTCATTATAATTCCAGGATGAATCCTTTTTAAATCCATAAATATTGGATCTTTTGTGATCCTCATCATGGATAAGCTAGCATGGTCTTGTTTACTTAATGCGTCTGCCACCTTGTTTGATTTCCCATGGTGGTAATGAATTGAGAAGTCATAATCCTTAATCAGCTCCAACCATCTTCTTTGGCACATATTCATCTCCTTTTCTGTGAAAATATACTTTAAACTTTTATGATTAGTATAAATATCACACCTTTCCCCATAAAGATAATTCCTCCAAATCTTTAATGCAAAGATTACCGCTGGTAACTCCGAATCATGAGTTGGGAAATTTTGCTCATGGATTTTCAACTGTCGTGAGGCATAAGCTATCACTATATCATTTTGCATAAAAACACACCCCAGCCCCTTCTTGGATGCATCACTGTAGATCACAAACCTTTCTCCACTACAAGGAAGTGTGAGTACAGGTGCACTGGATAACCTTCTTTTCATATCCGTGAATTTCTCTTCACATTCCTCCGTCCAAACAAACTTAACTCCTTTACGAGTCAATTTGGTGAGTGGATTAGATAATCAGGAAAAATATTTCACAAAACATCGATAATATCCTGCCAATCCAAGAAAACTTCGGATATCAGTTACTGTTGTTGGTCTCGACCATCTTTCGATAACCTCTATTTTTGCTGGATCCACAGATATCCCCTCTTTTGAGATTATGTTACCCAAAAATTCATCTTTTTGAAGCCAAAATTCACACTTGGTACATTTGGCATAAAGATCCTCCTTTCTCAGGGTGTTCAATATAATTATCAAGTGATCTTCATGTTCCTCCTTTCTCTTTGAATATACAAGAATATCATCTATAAAGACTACCACGAACTGATCATGATAGTCTCTAAAGACTCTATTCATCAGATCCATGAAGATAACAGGGGCATTAGTAAGACCAAATGGCATCACTATAAATTCATAGTGTCCATTCCTTGTATGGAAATCTGTCTTTGGTATATCCTTCATTTTGACCCTTAATTGATGATACCCTGAACAAAGATCAATCTTGGAAAAGTATTGAGCTCCACATGGTTCATCAAATAAGTCATCAATGCGTGGGAGAGGATATTTGTTCTTGATAGTGATCTTGTTATGTTCTTGATAATCAGTGTAGAGTCTCATTGATCCATCTTTATTCTTAACAAACAGAATAGGTGCTCCCCAAGTTGATACACTAGGGTGTATGAATCCCTTATCAAGATTCTCTTGGAGTTGCTTCTTCAATTCCTGCAACTCAATTGGGGCTATTCGATAAGCTGTCTTTGAAATAGGTAAAGCACCTGGTATGAGTTCTATTGAAAACTCAACTTCACGATTTGGTGGAAGACCCGGTAATTCCTCCGTAAAGACATCATCAAACTCACGTACAATGGGAATATTCTTAATCGTGAGTTTCTCTCCAACAATTTGAGATAAATAACATTCATTTAGTGGAATCAAGACCCATAAGATGGAAGAAATTTCCACTGGAAGGTTATGTCCATCCTTGCATCGATAGACGATCATATATTGATCTGGAATATGGAATGTGACTTCCCTTCATTGGTAATTGATAAAAGCTCCATATAGAGAAAGAAAATCCATGCCAAGATTCACATCAAATTCCACTGTAGGAAGGATCACAAGATTTGCAGGAAGCACTTTCCCACAAACTTCAATCAGAGAAGAATTATAAACTTTTGATGCAACCGTTGTGCCATTAGAAGTTGTCACAGCCAACTCAATATCTAATTGTTGAGGTAATACAGCGATACCCTTAGAAAATTCTTCAGAAATAAATGAGTGGGTGGATCCAGAATCAAATAAAACATTTTCTACTTTAGAGTGGATGGTAAGTGTACCTTTCAACACTTCGTTGTCATACTCTACATCGCTGATAGTAATTGCATGTGACTTTCCTTTGTCTTTAGCCTTAAGAGTTTGTTGACGTCGATCATCATCGTCAACCTTTGGATTTGGGAATTGATTGGCATAATGACCTATCTCCTTACACTTGAAACATTGATGTGTAGTAGGTTCATTCTGTGTATCCATTCCTTTGTTTGCATCATTAGTCATTTTCTTCCCATTATTTCGACATTCAATTGCCCGATGACCTTCTTTTCCACACTTATAACATTTTCTTGTCCCCTTAAGAAAATTTCCTCCATGTTTCTTTCCACACTTTGAGCATAGGGGAAAACTCATCTTCTTTTCAGTGTGCTCTTTATATTTTCCTTTGAATTCCATTTTCCTCTTCTTATCAAACCCATATGGCTGATGGGTTACACTAATCTCCATCTCAACTTTGAGAGCACATCGAATGATTTCCTCATAGCTATTTAAATCTCTTATGGCTAACATCCTTCGAAGACTTTGTTTTAAGCCACTAAATAATCAATCGATCTTACTCTCAGGTTGGATAATAATACCAGAAGCGTACCTTGCAAATCTTGTAAAATTTTCTTCATAGGTACCAACAGATTCATCATCCTTTTTCATTAGTTCAAGAAACTCCTTCTCCACCTTTGTTCGAAGAATACGAGTTAATTACTTATTAAAAAATAAGTTCTTGAACTTGTCCCATTCCATGCACTCAATTTCATCTCTTTGCCTCGTATTCTTGATAATATCCCACCATTGATCAGCATATCCTTCCAAACGATACACTGCTAAGATGACTTTATCATGTTCAGAACATTGGAGAATTGAAAATATCTTTTCAATGGTACTGATCCATTTTTCAGCCACTAATGGATCAGAAGACCCGCTGAATGAAGGTGGAAGCTGCCTCATGAAGGATTCAACAGAATGTTGCTCCTTCCTTTGCTCGTTTGGAACTCCTGCATGATTCATAGCTTGAGAAAGATGTGTGATCAAGGCTACAAGATTTTTCATTCCAACTCCCATAATTTTTGGTTGCTCAGGGGGACAATCATTGCATTTCCCGTCACATTCCTCATTAACACGGTTCCTTCGGGTTCCAGTCATTGACTAAAACCATGAAGAATAGTGTGATAAAAACTAATTATAATAGGAAAACCACATAATAAAGAATAAAATTTTACACTTAAGGTATTATCATAGGTTATTCATGGCCATTTCTAAAACACTAAGACTGTGTTCTATTCTTAGACATATCCTTGGGTTTCTTACTAAGGATTTCACATCCTTGTTTCCAAAGGTTGACAATACCTTTCCTCTGATACGAACTATAACAACCCATACTTTACATACATTGTTAATACTTCAAAATTGAAGCATACTTATTATAAAATATAACAAACCCATTAAAGGAACGTATAGGTATAGTGTCTTTGGAAACTGGGAAATATAAACAACTAGTTCATAAAGCATCTACACTGTCTCCCATTTATTTCATCATATCTAGAGTCCCTTTTGGCATATCCTACTTAATAACCTTCTTCCTGGCCTGGGGAAAGAAAATAGACAAAAGGGTGAGCTCAAATGCTCAGTAAGGGTAACAAAAAGAAATATCAATCACATCATATTCATAAGAACATAACATTTTGGAAGTCTTAACCTGCAAAATAGATCATAAATTTATAACATGGGATAAATCATAGTAGTGAAATGTAATCCCAATAATCATAACATAAAACAAGAAACTTTGTGGCATACACACATAATCATAGATAATCATTTCTTAGTAGTCAAGACTCATTTACAAGACTAGCTTAGCGGGCATAGTCCATTTGTGAACCGAGTTCACTCCTCGTTTCTATCCTGTTTCACTGAACCGGTTTAACCTTCCGTTCTAGCCATGTCTATCTCATGAGATATAAATCTTTACCCAATTAATTGGAGGGAGATATAGGTCCCACCCATCTCATAATTAAACCATTCTTATGTGTGCCACAAAATCATAAATCATACATCATAGCATAACCCATGTAAAAAAAATGGGATTCTTAAACATCATGACATCATAAAACAATTCATATAAGATAAAGGAATTCATAAAAATAATCCCATCACAACATAATTAAATAAATCTAATAATAGGGATAGAAATAGAACCCTATATTATCTTAAATGGAAAATAATTTTGATAAAACACTTGAACTCCATTCTTGAGGAAAATATCCTTTCTACTACAAAAAAATTTTACTTTCTTAACATGTCATACAATTTTAAACAAAAAAGAAGTTGATTAAAAATAAACATGAAAACTTGTAAAGGAATATTCTTGGAAATAATGTTTTAAAAATCCATTCATTCCGTATAAGTTAAAAAACATTCTTCTCATACTTTTTTTGGAAAAGTCAAAAAGTACCTCGTATGAAAAACGACAAAAGATTCCTTTCATATCTTTTACTAAAAACTCACTGAAGGGTAAAATTGGATTTAAACAATTGTAGGTGGATGAAAATAATATTACATATTGAAGAAACATGGATGTGGATGATAAAATACACCCCAGAAAATACCAAAGAATAAACAATCTCGGATAAAAATGAGATTGTGATATTTTCCCTTACATTAGGTCCCATTTTCTTCATAAGTGTCTGAACCTCCTCTTCTTTGAAGCAACTCTTTGAGACCTCCTCTTAGGGCACTAAAATTGGTCTTTGAAGAAGACCAGGACCTCTAGGATGTTTCTAGGGAAGTGGAGAAGATAATTTTTCAGGGTTTGGCTGATCTTGAATGCTCAATGTGATGTGAGGAAGAGAGGTAGGAGGTTCCCTTTTATAAGGGAGGAGAGGGGCACCTCTGAAAAAACTAAAAATATTATTTTATTATAAAGTCATATTTGGTTTTTAATATCTACAAATTGATTTATTTCAAATATAAGCTGGGTATGGGTCGAAATCCTCTCATTCAATAGAATTTATAGACGTTTAGGTATCTATTTTAACCTTATCATTTATATTTAACATTAAGTTGGATAATTTCACTTTTACCGTGTCTTCTTATTTTCTTACACTATAAGGTTAAAAAACATACTATAACAAGACAAAAGAACCCAAAGTTGTTTATTATTAATATATATAACTTTATCTATGTCATTTTGATGAACCTTATATTTTTAGGAATAAAATAACAATTAATAATATGATATTTGTTTTAAAAACAATTTTATGTCAATTTTGACACTATTTGGTAACTGATTTTTTTGATAATCATAATAGAAATATTAGTTCAAAAATTTTAATTAAATAATTACTAACATGTAATATTAACATATAAAATTAGTTTAATTCTTAAAAAGTTTCAAATTACATTTATTTGGGCATTTAGAAGATCAATTATGTTACTATTTCATTAATAAGATAATTACTACATCATCATTGTGTCATAAATAAATTTACTTATTTAATGTATAAAAATTATAAATAAAATACCATTATGTAGTAAATCGTTTTATCTTTCTAATTAATATTTATAGTCAAATTTATCTTATGCATAACCCAATATTAAAAATGATTTACTTATTAAACTTTCATTTTAACTATTTTAACCCTTCTTTAAATAAATTAATATTAAATGTCCTAATCTAATCCATGTGAGCCTAAATGGTCATATTTTATTCCTAAGGTTGTTTTTGGTCGAATTACACTTATCCAATAGATTTAGTATGTTTCTTAGGGTAATAATAATATCATTTCTACCCTTAATTACCCTATTTACTTTTAAACGTGGTAAAAGATAAAATAAAAAGTTACTATTCAAAAAAAATTATTTTCATCTCATTGAACAACATTTTAGTCCTTGATATTAACCGTGTCTCTTGGATTTTTAAAATTCCACTCACAGAAGCGTTAAAATTAGGTTTTATGTGAATTTGGAAATTCTCATAGGAGGTGGGTAAAAGACGGTGAAATGTTCGATAAAATTTTTATATATCTAAAATTATTATAAAATGAATCCAATGAATTGAATTGAACTTATATAAGTATTATGCATCAATAAATTTAAATAAAAAAATAATTATTTAAATAAAAAGTCGGTTTTTAAATAGTAACCCATTGTTTTCACTATTCATCAAAAATTGAAAGTTTTTAGAAAAATACCAAAATTTCACCATAGGCTCATTTAGATATTCCGAATCCAAAAATGAAGTCCGTTTGGAAAAATAAAAATTTCAAAATTTCAAAAAGTGGGTATTACTATTCATAACAGCTAGTTTTAATAATATTTTAATAGCATATCGTTGTTTAGTAAAACTCGGTATTGCGTATGACGCAAGCTATCGAGAAAGGTCACGATTGCTTGTAAAGCAAGCCAAGCTAGTGTTGTATATAGTGAAAGATTCGTTTGATGATTTATATAACATAAAAACAAAATTTTTCTCATAAAAGTCTCGGGTGTTATAGTATGTTTTGTATGTCACCAAATCTGTAAGGGAATTTCAATTTTCAATTTTCACTCATTGGAATTTACGCATACTTCATGGATTGTTTTACTCCAAGATTATTTGTGAAATCAATATTTAATTATTTATGTAGTAATTTCTACTATCATTTGTGTGGATATACTTTTGAAACACATAATCACTCCATTGATAAATTCTTATGTCATCGATCTGAACTTGATAAGAGTAATATTAACTCAATTTCCATTCATTGAGTTAAACATCCCTGCCATTGGTGTTTTTTTTAAAGAATATGTGTGAATGACCTATGATTGATTTACACTAAATATCCAATCATATTGACTGTATTTATATTTTTCACACATAATTATGTCCTTGATTTATCCTTAACCTAATGATACAGTCTTTATAAGGGATTTCTTCTCAATTTACATCCCATTGAGACTTCTTTGTTGTTATGGACCAATTCACTTTTATATGATGTATATATTGTACTTTGACATAGTATATCATGAATCCCTTTATTATCATGATATTATAATGTTTTGATTACCTCAATTGTTTTTATTCAAGCGTCTCTCATTTGGTCAGGAACTCTAACTAAAATATCGTTTTAAATGTTTCAAAATTTTATTCTTATAAATCAATCTCTTTAATGTCCATGTTTTAAAAAAGGTTTTAAGGATTTATTTATACGGACATTAACGTTTTAAAATTAAAATTCATTTTAAAATTTTCAAAGTGGTATGGGACACATTTATTCAAAAAACATATTTTAGACAGATTCGTGATAAATAGTGAGACTTATAAATGTTTTCATGAAAAAGGGGGATATTTCCCTCAAATAGTATTTCTTGATTATTTGAATCTATGTCAATATCCTTCATTATTCAAGATTTAGGTTGATTTATTATAATAGAATCTTCCATATTGTATTTAATGAGTTATGTTTCACTGTGGTTGTGCTATTTTTATAACATTCATGAATTGTGATTAAAATGTTGACATTTCATATGGTAGTTTTAATACAATTGTTTATATTATGTTTCAACCTTTTCATATGAGGAATGCATTGGAAATACTAAGTGACGGGTGGAGCCCGTTATAGATCTTCGATTCATCGGTAGGCCTCATGACAGAAACTACTGTCTTGGCACAAGGCCTTGAAAAAATATCATTTTTAGTCTTAGCACGAGGCTTTAACTATGTGGTTATGATGTCTGGAATTATGCATTCCATTATTATGAAATTGGCTATTGATATTACATGTGATTATTTTACTTGTATAATATCCATGTGAATAAGGAAATGGAATTATTTGATTTATAATTTCCATATTATGCTGAAGTTTATGTTTGAATGGATTTTGTTTTAGTCTTATACATTGCCTTAAATGTTTATTCTTATTTATGATAGTTTCTGCTATATTGTTATCTGTTCTGAGCATCTGAGCTCACCCCTTTCTTATGTTTTATTTTTCCTAGGATGTAAAGTATTATATTACGATTAACCTATAGGAATAGGCTAAGGGATATAAAAATGTTCAAAGGGGACACAATGTTATTCTTTTTTTCATTATGTAATGTAAAAAATATACATGTATCTAGTATATCCAAGGATACTAAACTAATCAGTCTTTAGAGACATGATTCCATGTATCATGCAAATTTTATGTAATAATTCACCGATTCAGGGTAACTGGGGTCAGGTTGTTACAGTAGAGGTATGAATTTTATCTCTGATACTAAAAGGGTTGAAATTGGTGATACGAAATAAGGCACTTGAAGTACAAATATGAATTAGATTTAACAATTATGTTTTTTTTGTTCTAATAGTTTTATTTTTTATAGTACATATCCATTTTTAATATTTTTTATTCTATGAAATTTACTATTTGATTAGAAATTGTGTCTTCTAATGAACTTTTATTATCAGGTGGGATAAAAATTGGGTTTTCTTCATCTTCAATGCACTCCCACTTGATGTTTTTGTTTGGTTAATTGATAAAGATGACGTTATTGACATAATTTACAAGTATTTTTATTTTGTCAAAATAACTAATTAAGAAATATGATATTTACATAATAATATTTTAATTAATTAAAAAAACATAATTAAAAGAAACAAAAAAATATAGCCACGATTAATGTTGTCCATTTATTTTTTAAATACAATTTTACAGTCTTACAATTTTGAATCTAGTGCTACAAATAGATTTTTTTCATCGCTTATAGCATATATTATTTCTCTTATTACTATTTTTATAGGTATTCTAGAATAAAAACAGTACATTCCTTAAGATTATACATACATTTCTTCCACATCAACCTACATTTTTCTGGAAATATTGTCTTTTAATTCCTTGCAATTCCATTACTGCAGATATTTGAATGCTTGGATGTTTGATCTTGAGAAATCCAAAGAGAAAAGTGTGGTGTGTTATCATTACCTTGACTTCCCGGCCTTTGCCTCTGCCTCAACGTCTTGGCCTCTACCTCCTAGCCCACAGCCCCTCTTGGATCCCTCTCCACCAGTGATGTCCCCCTCCCCTATATCGGCTCCCTCTCCTCCTGGAATTTCTCTAGATTATCATAAGGGTTTTTTGGTCAGTACTGCAAGGTAAGCATTCATCTTCTTTAATTATTTAATTTCTTAGTGTTTTACTCTCTCTCGTTTCTTGGTTTCATTCGTCCAAACCCTAAGTGTTTTTAGGTTCTAAAATTCTAACATTCATACTTTTTTTAGGGAATATCATGGTTCTTTCAGGACCACATCAGAAATGATTTTTAATCCACAACCAAAGGCAATGTAGTTTGGATCATCTTGGTTCATCTACCACTATTTCAATCATTTCTGGTTGGTTTTTTCCCTATTTGTTTGGAGTAATTTAATTTGTGGATTTTGGTGATTTATGTGCCCATGAAAAACAATATTAGGTATTAATTTCCTGAATAAGACTACTTTATATCATGTATATCTATTTGTGTGTGTTTGTAGCTTATATTATGTGTATATGTTCAAGCATTATCCATTAGAATAATCATCTCGTGTTTTTTTATCCATGGGTGAGTTGGGATATGGTGAGAAACGTGATTTTTTACAATAGATAAATGGGTATAATTGTTTTTGTATTCTATTTTGGTATGTTCTATTATATTTACCAACTCGGCATAGTGTATGTTTGATTATACATTCATTGAATCTTATTTTTATGATTAAATTTTTAATTTTTAATTGATGTAAATTATGTTATCTCATTTGGGTTTTTTTACTTCTATTTATTTTATGTTTCCTAGATGTCCAATGTATGGGTGACCCATTCTAGATTCTTAATAACTGACTGAATGTCTTTAGCAGAGTATCGAAGACAAATTTTGAGGTTATATCCACATGAATTAGGAATGATATTTCATCACATGGTATATAATAATACAATGATAAATAAAGTAGGTCCAAAAATACTAATAGGTACAATTAATATTTATTCATCATTATATAGTGTTTTATTTGAAAATATTTCCAGTAATAATATTATTTAGGACTATATTGTGTACAAGATATTTAATTTTATTTATTCCATGCATTGTGTGATTTAAATTTCAATGCCTCTATGTAAAAGGATAGAGAAAGGTTTCATATTCCACTCTTATGATTTTACTTATATGATATCATTCATTTCTATGTATTTTTTACTCCAGATATGGAACCAATGGATATAATTATTATTATGGATTGACTGATTATTATTAATTCCATGATTGACTAGAACTGAAATGAATGAAAATTTTCAAGATAATATAAACAAAAATAAGAAAAAATAAATCTAATGGAAATTTCCCAAAAAAACATGTATCGAACAAAACCAAACTAAGTTAAAACTCCATCCAAACTGATTATATACAATTAAAAAGAAGATTAATTGTTAATTAATAGGAATCTACTATTTTATAGTATCATTTTTAATCATGGATCTATTTCCCCCTTTCTTGTATGAACATGATTTGACCCCAGGGGAATTTTGGTTCTTATATTTTGGGCAGTGACGTGTATTGTCAAAGGAGACATGTATGTTTTAGTTTAGTTTTAACATTATTTTCTTTATCTCATTTTCAAATTTGGTCTTTTATTGCATTCTATGGATATATGGTTGTAATATTATTCAAAGGGGGTTATAAGGGGATCATATTGTTTAAGTCATATGACTTTGATCCAAGGTAAGATTTTGTGGTCACTACATGTCTCATACCTCATGTATTTGGGGATTTTAGTGTTTCTGGCTCTGTGTTATGTTTTCATTAAGGCATTGGATTGTTTTGTGTTGGTTTGGATGGATTTGGTTCTCTGCTTCTAATTGAGGTAAAGATTTAATGTCGTTGGTTGGTTTCTCACTGGTTATATAGCATCCTTTATGTGTTTTAGGGTTCCTAATATCCTTTTTGTAGTGCATTGATCCCTACTCGTTGGTTTTGAGTCTCCAAGTCAAGGGTGACTCACATACGTGTGAATAGGTAAGTAAGTATACATATGTGAGTTCTCCAGTTACGTGTATAGTCAACCATGGAAGTTATTATTCATGTATGGGGCTAGGAGTTTGCATGTATATATATATATATAAATTCATACATAGGTGAGTGGATACTAATATATGCGTATAAGCATATGTGTAAGGATCACCTTGCAGATCCTATGGACATGTGGGTGTGTGAATAGAGTATAAGTGTCATTGCATGTGTGTGAAGGTGCACATATCTAGTGGGGGAGAAGCAGATTTTAGTTAGAAACCTGCAAGATCCAAAGTGGATGGCTTAGTTCCACATTGATGTAAGGTCCCTCTATTAGGCTAATTAATTGAAGAATGTTTTAAATTGAATTTATATTCCTTCATAATTCTAATTAATTTTATTTAATTGAATATCTTGGATAAGTTTTACATAATATAATTGTTTCATTTGATAAATAAAGTCATGTTTTTATAATAAAACCTCTCCAATGGAGGTGCTCTACCTGAAAAAACCATACTTATAGTTATATTGATCTTGTTTATTAAGTTATTTCATTTGAATTGTGCTGAATGAGTTTTATAATAAATTTTAAATATAATTAAATTAATTTTATGATAAATTAATTCCATGATTTTATAATTAAACCCCTCCAACGGAGGTGCGTTGTCTTCTAAACCAAAGAGTAGTGATAGTTATTTGTTTTATGTTTAGATTTGGATTGAGTTTTTAAAATTCTTCTTGTTGGTGTTTTTTTTGTGGCTAGTTAGTTTTTGTTTTCATTGAATAATTTAAATTGGATTATCTTACTCATTTAGCTCGAATGACATTGTTCGAGTAGGCATATTCCTTGACCATGATACTTCTCATTTCACCCATTGAATATTATAAATGAAATTTCCATGTTTAGGCGAAGTGAATGAATTTGTAAATGGTTTTTTTAGGGTGTACGATTATTTTCAAATTTTTTTTTAGACATTGAAACATTGTGCCACTTGCTAAAACCATATGGCTATCCCATATTATAGCATATTAAATAGTTTATTTATTTTATCATGTCTGTTGTGACCACGTTTTATGGAAAACCCATTTTGGGGTGTTTTCTAGCCTCTTGGCCACCCCTTTGGGTGTTTACCAGAACTCATATATCTAAAAAAACTGATGGTGTTATTGTTTAACACCTGTCAGGCTTATGGTTTTCCCCATCATAAGCTTCATAATACCACCATCAATTCATATGGTTTAGTGCCTCCTCCTTTTAATATTCATATTGAAACATTTCTCACATGTTCTAATGAGTAGAATTATAGTGGGGAGGCTCACTAAAGGAATTATTCTCACTGTGGGGGACCTATGTATAGGGATGTTTAGAAAGATATTGGAGAGATCACTAGGTCATTTCGAAGATCATTTTTTAAAATTTGGTTGTTTTGGTGTATCAGGATTTTGTAGTGGAGAAAAATGGACAAGTGGTTATGTTGTCCGGCGTTTTGAAGGGAATATTTCATAAAGAAGTTTTGTTTCATACCTTGGTTTGATGGTCAAAGGCATTTTGTTTGGAAACACGATTCAAATATGAGTTTCTATGTTTTGAGGTTCAGGATTTTAAAAGGAATGTTTTAATGGATTTTTTATGCCACAGATATTCAGTTGGAGGTTTAAAATATTTCCAAAGTGATGGACAATGTGTAGAATTAAAATTTAGGTATTCTCGAAAGATATTCGAATATTTTATGGGGTGTATTTAAAAGTAGATATCTGCAGATTATGTGGATTGATAGTTAATAGTTTTTAGTGGATGATGATTGAAAACATGAAGAAGTTAATGGAAAACTGAAGTACATAATCTTTTATTAAATCACTGAAACTATCATAAGTTCTATATACATACCAGGTTGATCATGCTAGGTGTTAAAATTTTATGACATTAGAATCTCACAAATATAGGATGATATATTTTTACATATAGATGTATACTTGAGTGAAGTAAATGTTTTAAAAATAACTACACAAAGGGGTGTCCAAAACCAACCCAACCTGGTTGGGTTGGGTTGGGTTAGATTCAATATTTCATTTCCATGGGTCAGATCATTTCAGATTGACATGTGGCCAGGTTGGGTCTTATCATGGGTTGGGACAAAAATTCCCCAACCTGACCCATCCATCTCAACACTACCATTACCCATCCCACAGACCTGTTCCATCTCTCTCACCACCACACCACCCTTCGTTGTCGCCACTGAAGTGTCATCCCCCTTCCATAACCCCTCCACCATATCATGCATTTCCCACCTTTCCTTCGCCCCTGTTCCTCTTCCACTACAACCACTGCAGGGTGGAACCACCACAGACCTGCATGCCTCCTTCACCTCCACCAACGACTCCATTGTGACCGCTATCCATGACCCTGGATCCTCTGTAGAATACCTTTTGAAGAGATAAATGGGTATCCCACTTCTGATCCCACCACTGACCGCTGCCTCTTGGGTTCGATTCATCGGCATCTCACGAGCTCACAGGAGGATAAAATTGAGTGTCACCTTACAAGATGAGATTCATTGGAGCCACTACTATCCATGGAGGACTCGAGCACCACCACATCCCTCAAATTAGACCCAAACCATTCTCCTATTGAAACTAACCGTTGTAGCTGAAAATTTGTGATCCACCATAGTCGCTCATCTTGAAACTGACCAAGCATTCCATCGATGTAGGAGATCACAAATGTCTTGATAATAAAGTGGCATGGGCGGCGACTTCAAAATGTTGGTAGATCACTATTGACCAATAGTTTGATTAATAATATCATGATGCCCAAACAAATATGAAGGGGATCACCCTGTCGAATCCTTAATGTACCTCAATATGAGATGGAGGAGCCTTGAGGATTCTTATGATGGAGGAATTCAGGATATCAGGTGTTGACCTTTTTTACAAAACCTGATCAATCTAATCGATCCAACCCGATGGGAGATGGGTTAGGATGGGTCAGGTTCAAAACAAAAACCAAATATGACCCGATCCAACACAACCCAAACTATTTTGACTGGGTCGGGTCCAAAAAACCCTCCAACCCAACCCAACCCGACCCATGGACACCCCAAACACACATATCGTGTGAGATGTCATGTTCCAACTAAGACACTGAGACTCCATGTGTATTAGTTCATTATGTAATAAATTTGTTTCCATGATAACCAAATATATATACATTTTACTGAACAAAAAACATGCATCATTGTACCATCATACATGAAACCCATCCTATACCCAAATACTCTAAATAAGGAGTCTCCATGATTACTCAACCACAACCTGAATGTGTAGGATAGAGTTATGTATCCGAGCCCTAGACTAATACTTATCACTCAATATAGGTCATCACAAAACTCTAAACATCTACCATACTACTAAATATATTTTCTCATACCACTATATATCACATACCAACCTTCTCACTCAACAAACATCCATGTTAATAAATTATGATGAATGTAAATCCACTTTCTAAAATAATACCATATTAACTATGGTAGGTATAATATCACATTCCAAACACTCCATTATCACTCATGGATAGGTTCATCTAGAAATTTATCACTCAAGGTGGGTCCATTATCTTCACCACTACCTTATCAATCATGGTAGGGTTATATATCAGGTTAAAATATTATAACATCATTATCACTCAAGTAAGGGTCCTTCCAACACCTTATCAATCAAGGTGTTGTCATTCCCTAAGATATATCACTATACTTGTTAGAATTTTTCACCCAACATGTATATGAAATAAAAACTATGGAATTTGGTCCATATCATATCTCACCATATAGGTACAAGGTTCTAGTCACTCAAGACATATACCCCCATTTCAAAAATGTCCCACCATCTAAGTGAAAATTTTTAGTTCTCTTGGTACTCTTATATATTACACTAAGGAATTCACTAGAGTCCTTGAGACTGAAATCAGTCCCATACCCAAAAAAGAAATAATTACCTCATGATAACCTCAAATAATATATAATATTCTTTTAATATTCTTTTAATCCCAGTCTTCCTATGCTTACAATTCCTCACCACCACAATAACTCAGGTGCCATGTTCTATCAGTATCAGAAGAGCTCTCGAAACCACTTGTTGAAGTAAAAACATCTCTGTCACACAATTTATAGTCTTTAATAAATAATTCTACCTATTTAACATATCATATGTCATTCCAGCTTTAGGAGTGTACTCCCTTCCCTAAATGGGAGGGTACTTTCTGTTTTTTCATGTATCTTGTTTTTTTATCATTCACGATATTTTTAAAGTTATTATTTCTAGAAACTCAGTTAATTGTGTGTATGAACAAATCTACTATGATAAACATTATTCCTTTTGATCCTAGTCATAACATGTAACAAACCAATCATGACTTTAATTCTTATATTTTGAGATTACGTTTATTGAATAGTCAATTTGGATAT
The DNA here is from genome assembly GCA_963277665.1 of Viscum album. Taxonomy (NCBI): domain Eukaryota; kingdom Viridiplantae; phylum Streptophyta; class Magnoliopsida; order Santalales; family Viscaceae; genus Viscum; species Viscum album. Next base: position 1,937,901,308 of record OY728165.1, read on the forward strand.
TCATACCAAGATGTGAAACTAACTCTCTTCCCTTGGCATTTCCGTCCCTCTAAACAGAATTCTCCTCCCTGTTAACAATACATAATCCCTTTTATTTTCCGCTAAACATTCCCTTTTAATCACTCATTCCAAAAAAACCTCATTTAATTTTTATTAGGTTATACCCTTTTTACAAGTTCTAGCTGGCTAGAAGTGGCTGGCTGGAAGTGCCTGGCTGGAAGAGGTGGCTATTATTTGTTTTTTTAGGGAGAAGAGGAAATACCAGCTATTTTATGAACCATTGGTATATAGATTTATTAGTGTATTAAAATGGGTTGAGAACTATTGTTATAATTATATCCCAATTGTTTCAATGAAACCGTTGGAATAGGGTGTATTGTAGGCGATATACCAATTGTTTCTAAACCATTGGTGTATACCCATACCTCCCATCCTATGGCAACAGTTTACGAGACCGTTGAAAATAAGTGTATACCAATGGTACACTGAACCATTGGTATGGTTGTATAAACCCTATAAACCCACAGTTATTACCCATTGGGATAGAAAATTACCAATGGTTTCACTAAACCATTGGTATTTTGAAAATCACAGCAACCTATCCCAACGGTTCATGTTTGGACCATTGGGATATGGCTCTCCCCACACCTCAAAGCCCAAATATTTAGTGAACTATTGGGATAGATTATCCCAAATGTTTTGGGGCTTTTACCAATGGTTTGTAACAATTTGTATTAGCTTATTTTACAATAGTGGTGGTTGTATGATAACATCATTTCGGGACATGTGGAATGCCACCTCCTTAAAATGATGTGATTCATTCACACATCACATGGAATGTATTAAGGATTTTTTAGTAAAAACATATGATATAAAATACATATTATTGATACTATAATTATATTATATGTATTAACATACATTTCATTTAATGTTCATTCTTTCAATACGATACGAAAAACAAAAATAACGTTCATGCTTATGTACGGTCTACCGTCTCCATGAACAGTGTTTTTAGATTATATTAAAATATTATTATAAATACTTTTATAATGAATATATAAGATATTTATATCACATTTTATATTCTATAAATGATGGAATTATGACCACATGGACTAATGACATCATACAATGTTTATTTTAAACTGAAGAACCGAATATCGACAAAATATCCGATATGAACATAAAAAATTGTGTAATTGTTATAACATATTAATAAATGATAGAAAATGAATATTAATAATGAAAAATTTATAAAGAAGTTATAAATTAACCTGCATTTCTTATTAAGAAATATAAACAACACACATGACTAATCAGACTTGACGTAAGGGAGTTTGTCTCAATTTTCATTCACTGAGGCATTTATTGAATATATGAACCTTAATTATTTTTTTAGGTGTATATACATACATTATGACATTTATTAACAATATTTTATCTATACTAATGTCAATTGATGTTTTGGTAAAATTATTTATTCATGGAGATGATGATTTAAATGTTCAAAGAGGTGTTGGATACCTTGAACATTTAAATATTTAATTATCATATCCACTATTCAAGATATTAATTAAAATATTTATTTATATGAATATGAAAGGATTATGCATGAAATTTAATTTTTATCTTTTAAAGGTTCTCAAAAGGAAACATTTAATACAAGGGCTTTTATTTTCTTTACAAATTGACAAAAGTAATTTTTTTAACGTATGCAGCGACAACAACTTCTCTGATGTTGTAACCATAATTTGATATTTGGATTCCTCTATAAGACTTAATTTCTTTTAAAAGGATAATAATTACTTATTCTCTTTTTTGGTTTATTTGGTATTGAAAATTATTTTTAAAGTTGATAGAATCTTTCAGTATCGTGAAATTATTTCTTATGATTACAAAGGAAATTTTATGAGTGAAATATTGATAATTGAAATCTTTTTTGTGTTATGATTATATAATGGTACTGCTACATTTACTGTCTAGTTAAGTGATAAACCAAAGATAGTTATTTAAGTGATAAACCAAATATATGTGGTTTAATAATAAACCAAGGATGGTTAGTTATGTTATAACCACCAATTCATTGGGTATGGAAGTCGGTCATATGGAAATTCCATTTGTAAGAGTGATATGTGTGGAAGTCAACTGCATGGTTATTCCATTAAAGAAAGATTATGTAAAAAGTTTCCTTTATGGTTTATATGTGGTTTTCATGCAAGTTATGGTAATTTTTTGTTACAAAAAGGATAAGCGATGAGATTATATTCAGTTAATAGTGTTTACGACTTCCTAAAGGTGAAAAGTATTAATTTATGAAAAAGTAATTATAGTTTACATGTTTTCTCAAGATTAATACTTTTCCTTCTTATGTATCTATTAATGATATTTTTATACTCATCCATAGTTTTAAAATGTCTTTAATATGAATTAAGGGAAGATATAAACAAAAATAAAGTCAATGGAAATGTTGTTATGTTTAAACATGAAAAAAAATCATATTTATTTTTAAAAGTTCTTATTTTATAAAAAATGGATAGTTATTAGAAGTGTATAACTTATAATATTTAAATTATTATGTATGATCTATGGAATAATTCTCTAAATTGGTAAACCAAAAATGATCCTCAATTTGAATTCTTGGAATAACTCAAGATTATGTAATTTTTATGGTCGGGGTCTTATAGTTGGTATTAGAGGTATGGTTTAGATAACATTAGTAGTTAGAATATTTTTAATAGAATATCTATAAATTGTTTTTACCAGATGTTAAATTTTAAATGATATATCATTTGAATATTACCATGTTTCTTTTTCTAATATATGTCTATTCATAATGGTTTTCCACAGAGGAAACAAATAAATTCTGTTGGGAAGGCATACAGAGGAAAACAACCTTCCAAATCAGTATCTTGAGATGTTTGGAATTGGAAGTGAATAGCTTTATAGTGATGTATTATTTTAATCATATTATAAATAGTGGTGGTGTCCATGCATGAGATCAACTATAGAGGAATATATCTATAGTGGAGCATCTCATGAGACAACATCCCTCATCATTCAATGCATAGCCTGACATTGTGCAAGCTGAACGGTGTATTAAATCACTATGAAACATTTTTTATGTAATTGGGTGTTCATAAAATCAAATGGTTAGTCTTTTTGTTTATCATTTTAAAGGTTAAGCCGATCATTGGGGGTCAATGGTTAATAATATTAGAGGAAGTGAAAAGATTTATGCTATGTAATGGGATAAATTTAAGAATATATTCCTTGAAAGATACATTTTTATGGATTCTTGACTTAGGATGGAAAATAAATTCTTGTGATTGAGGAAAAAAGGATGATTCAGTGGCTTTATATGAGGAAAATTTCACCCATTTTTTAAGGTACGTCCCAAATTTTATCTAGGATATTAATAGTAATATAAAAAGGTTTTACTCAAGATTGAAGCCAAAATATCGAAGGGAATTAAATTCTCGTCAGTTAAAAATATATGAGAAACATATCTTACGTGTTGTGAAGGTATAAATGGGGTTTTTGGATGATTATGTGATCTAATAGAGTAAGAAAAAAATGTGATCTGGTTGGTATACAATGGGAAAGAATTACTCAAAGATGTTTGCATGTAGGAAAGATAAATTTATATCTTGAGGGAAGTGTGGTAAAAATTATCATGGATAATGTCTATAAAAATGTAGAAGGTACTTCTTATGTGGTAAAACTGATCATATTGGTTATGACTGCAAATGATATGATCAGTCAATAAATAAACATTTGGTGGTAATATATTTCAGTTTCAATGAGTTAGGTCATTATGTCAATGTGTGTCAATAGCTAATTACATAGGGTTAAAACCATCACGTTCAAAAGCAGAAGGGTGTGGAAAAATAATTTTCTACCACTAAGGTTGTTATGGGACCATCAAATGAAGTGGTGAAAGGTATGTTACGGGTTTTTTCAAAATATTCTAATAATCTATTTGACTCTGGATCTTCACATACATCCATTTCTAAGAGTTTTTCATGTAAATTGGAAATATCACCTCATGAGTGTGATATATAACTTTTGGTAAAAACTCCGGGTAGAATTATTAAGGAAACCAAGATTTATAGGAATCTTCTTATTATCAATAGTGGGATGGTCTTTCCTGCTAATATTATCGAACTTACTATAGTGGATTTGATATGATTTTGGTTATGTATTGGATTTTAGTTTATCATGATAAAAGAGATTGAAAATCCAAGAAAGTTTTATTCAATGCTCTCATACCTTTGATAACATACCAAGAAGCTAAGAGATTGATTAGATATATTGGTGAAATTTACCTATCTCATATTATTGAAAAGGAATAAATAGTTTGGATAGGTGACATTCTAGTACTGAATGAATTTATAGATATTTTTTATGATGAATTTTTTGGTAATGTTCTTGATAGAGAGGTTAAATTGATTATTGATTTAGTGGCAAATTCTAAGACTATTTATAACCCCCCTTATTTAATGGCTCAATTAGAACTGGTAAAAATGGAAACACAATTTCAAGAATCACTTGATAAAGGTTTCATTCGACCTAGAACCTCACCATGTGGTGATCCTATTCTTTTTTTGAAAAGAAAGAATGGTTCCATCAGACATTATATTGATTCTAGAGCCTTGAATAAAATCAAAATTAATAATAAGTATCAATTTCCTCATATCAATGATTTTTTTATCAGCTCTAGGGAGCTCAGTATTTTTTCAAAGATTGATTTGAGGTGTGTATACCATTAGCTGAAGATGAATAAGAATGAAATTAAAAATATAGTGTTCCAAATGAGATATAGGAATTATGAGTTTTTATTTATGCTCTTTGGGTTATTTAATTCACCAACTATATTTATTAATCTCTTGAATGGAGTCCTTCATCAATTTTTGGATCAGTTTATGGTTATGTTTATAGATGATATTTTGGTATATTTTAAATTCTATAATGAACATCAATGTCACTTAAGGATGGTTTTTAAAACCTAAAATAAGAGAAACTATATGGAATGTTTAGTAAGAGTGAGTTTTGGTTGCAACAAATTTTATTTGTTGGTCATATTGTTTCTAAATATTCCATAACTATCGATCCTTCTAAAAAAAGGTTGTTGAAGAGTGGCCAAAACCTACCAATATCACAGAGAATAATAGTTTTTGTGGATTGGAGGGTTATTATAGGTGTTTTTTTGAAAACATTTCTTAGTTATCTATCCCTCTAACTAAATTAACACATAAGGGAGTCAATTTCACCTAGAAAAAGTAATGTGATGATTGTTTTCAAAAGTTGAAAAGAATATAGGTAAATTCTCCAGTTTTGGCTCTTTCATCCAAGAGTAGTGAATTTTTTATCTATAGTAAATATTAATTTTAAAAACCTGGTTGTATCCAAATGAATAATGATCATATTATTTATTATTCTTCACATAATTGGAAAACTCATGAGTTAAATTACCCAACACATGATTTGGAATTAGCTGCTGTTTTTTTCATTAAAAATTTAGATGCATAATTTGTATAGTGTAAAGTGTGAAATATTTACTGATCACAAAATTTTGAAGTATATATTCCCTTAGAAAGAATTTAACATAATAAAAAGGATATGGATATAGTTAATCAAGTATTATGATTTCATGGTTCATTGAAATCCAAGAAAATAAAATAAAGTGGATTATGATTTGAGTCGACAAACTAATGATACATTAACCATGATAAATTTGGAATGAGATACTTGGGTTAATGATATGATGAATTTTGTATTAGAATTTTTTTCCTCAGGAGTTTTTATTATTTTGGTTTAGGGGTCAGTGAAATCATCTCAATTAGATAGAATTAAGAAACCATAGACGGAAGACAGTGAGTTGAAGAAAAAGGTAGAATTGGTTTAGAAGGGTAATTTAACTAAATTTGACATTGATTAAGGTAGTGATTTTAGATTTTGAAAGATATTATGTGTGCCCTTAGAATCACAGTTAAAGAAAGAGTAGTTATATAAAGCTCATATTTCTCCATTTTTAGTTCACTCGGGAAGTATTAAAATTTATAGAGAACATTAGGAGTATTACTTGTGGGATGGAATGAAATGATGTATTCCTTATTTTATATTGATATGTTTGAGTTTTAAATAGGTTAAAGTAGAGTGATAGTTACCAAAATGGATGCTTCAACCTTTTCCATTACAATATTGGAAATGATAAAATATATCGATGATTTCCCTGTGGGATTTCCAAAGTCTTCTTGAGGTAACAATGTAATTTGGGTTATTGTTGCTCGACTGACTAAATCATCTCCTTTTTTCCTATTCGAGATATAAAGTCACTAGATCAGGTTTTATGATTGTATATTAATGATATAGCTAGGTTAAATGGGTTTCCCCTCTCTATTTTATCATATCATGATCTCAGGTTCGCTTTTAACTTTTGGAAAAACCATCAGAAGTCATTGGGTATTGAATTAGATTTTAGTACATTTTTTCATATGCAATTAGATGGGCAGTCAAAATGAACAATTAAAACATTATAGGATATTATAAATGCTTATTCATTAGATTACTATGGAATTTGGGATCAATATCTATATTTTTTTGAGATTTCTTATAATAACAGTTTCCATTCTAGTAAACAGATGGAACCATTTGAGGCGTTATATGGAAAGCGGTGTCGAACTCCTACTTTTTGCGATGTAGTAGGTGAAAGGAAGTTGATGGGGCCATAATTTGTTATGGAAATGGAATAGAAATTTCAGTTGATTCAAAAACATATGAGGATATCACAAATAAGGTAGAAAAGTTATGTAAATAATCAGAGGAAGGATTTTTATTTTGAGGTAGGTGATCATGTTTTCTCAAAGTTTCACCATGGAAAAGTGTAATTTATTTTGGTAATAAAGTTAAGCTGAGTCCATGGTTCATTAGACCCTATGAAATACTAGATAAAGTTTTATTATTTTACCACTGAGTGGATTTACCTTTGATTATATCCTAGGTACAAATTTTTTTTCAAGTTTCAATGTTAAGAAAGTATATGCCAAATCTATCTCATGTTTTGAGTCCCGAAGTAGTTCAGTTGGAATAGAATCTTAATTATGAGGAACAGAAAGTCTATATTCTTGAAAAAAATAGATAAAGTGTTGTAAAATAATTTTATTCATAAAGTTAAGGTTTTGGTGGAAAATTTATATGATTTAAGATGCAACATGGGAATCTGAAAATGTTGTGTGGGAGAAATACCCCCACATATTTGATAAGTGAATAAAAATAGCAACCATATAATTTCCAAAAGGGGGAAAGATGTAACATCCTTGGTACTTATATAATAATAAATTTTCAAATCTATTAATATTTATTATATATAAATTATTTAAAAGATACAATATTTTGAACAACATATAGGATAAATTTAGATTTACGGTTAAAAACATTGTTTTTCTAAAAAATTTGTTGTACCACCTTTAGAAGATAAACCCAATTTAAATATAGTTTTTGAAAAATTTATGGAAAATTTTTCATAAAATAAACTTATTCTCTTTAAGTGGGAAATAAAAATTATCTTTGGTTTAATTTTTGTTTTTTTTAATAAAATTATTATTTTAATGAATAGTGAGAGATAGAACATTTTAACTCAAAAATGTAATTTTTCTAATTTATTTATATTGATAGAAGATCCTTTTAATGGTTTTTAAACTATATTTATATAAATTTTTTATAATTTATTCTAATTTTGGTCATTTTAATCAATTTCAAATTGATATTATATATAAAAACAATTCAAACTTTTGAACATTTCACTTCAAAACCCAGCTTTTTAGTTTTGTCTGAAGAAATAATTTTAAATATAATTTTCCCAATTATTTGAATCGAATGAGGTAAAATGGATTAAATATTTGGAGTTAATAGATAAAAATTATGTTATAATTTCAATTTCATTTTTATGTGCAAAAACGTTACCTTGGTAAAAAAAATATGTACTGTAGTAAAAGTTAAATTTTGACACGGTTTAAAGTTAAATGTTTAAAGACTAACATACCCAAAAACAAAAGAATTTAAAGGTTTGTTGAGGTGTTTATTTACCCAAAAAAGAATATAAAATATTAATTACAAGTAAAATACATAGAAATTAATTCCACCTCTCTATGTTTAGATTTTAATATAAAATAATCAATCACTTGAACACACCTCTCCTCAACTATAAATAACAACCATTACCTCCCCATTTAAACCCAAAAAAAATTATACCTCCAATAATATCTAAAACAACCAATTATCCCAACTCTATACATGTAAAATTTCTTATGATCTCACAAAAAGACCAAATCCATGGCCCTCAAGGGTTTTTCAATGAGGGGATATTCCAGAGGTAATTTTCTCAAAGTACCTCTCCTAATTTCAATTCTTTTTCTAATTTATTATCACATAATTCATCCATAAATGAATTATTACTCCATAATCATGTACATACTATATTTTAATATTTCTAATGGAATATCTCATATCTATTTCATTTCTAAATACCTTTTATTCAAAGAAACAAATTTGTTGTCTAAGTTATGTTGGTTAATCACCAATGTGAATAATGTTTTCTTCTTTTTATTTTACCACCCTCAAGGATGGTCTTAAAACAATTCTTCTGCTCAAATAATATTTTTAATATATATATATATATATTATAATATCTTTAATATTCTGTAAATGTTATATTAAACATACCTTCATGATTTCCAAATAGTGATTATATGATAACTACGTTTGGGGACATGTGGACTACAGCCCCCTCTAAATGTTATGATTTGTTCACACATCACATTGAATGTATTTAGGATTTTTTAGTTAAATTATATGATAAAAAATACATAATAATTTTACTATAATTATATTATATATATTTATATACATTTCATTTAATTTTTGTTCTTTCAATACGACAGGAAAAACAAAAAAAGTGTACATGCCTATGTACCATCTACTGTATCCTTGAACGGTTTTATTAGTTTGTATTTAATTATTATTATAAATAAATATATAATTAATATATACGATATTTATATCATGTTTTATATTCTAGATATGATGGACTTATGACCACATCTACTATTTATATCATACAAAGTTCATTTTCAACTCAAGACCGAATATCAACAAAATGTCTGATATGAACTTAAATAAAAGTGTAATTGTTATAACATGATAATAAGTGATATAAAATTAATAATAAAAATGAAAAATTTAATCAATTAAGTATAAATTAACCTAACTTTATTATTCTGGATGATAAAGAACACTCTTGACAAATCAGATTCGAGGAAGGAGACCTCATCTCAATCTTCTTTCATTGAGGCATTTCTTGATAATATACACATTTATTCTTTTATTATATTTTTATAAAGAAACTATAAAAATAAATCTAAATATTTTATCTATAATAATTTCAATTAAAGTTTTGTTAAATTTACCAATTCATGGAGAATTATATTTAAATGTTCAAAGTGGTATGCACACCTTGAACATTTGAAGATTTAATTATCAAATATTTTCTTCATGAAATTAATTCACATGTTTTTTTAAATGGATATAAAACGACTATACATGACATTTTATTTCAATATTTTAAATATAATAAAAATTAATATTTTTATACAGAGTGTTTTACTTTCTTTACAAAACAACAAATGTAACGGTTTTTAACGTATGTAGCGACAATGACTTCTCCCCCACCAAAACTGTTATTCAATATTTAGCGTCCTTTATAAGCCTTGATGTATTTTAAAAGGAAAATAATTATTTATTACCAATTTAATTTTTTTGGTATTTAAAATTGTTTTAAATTGGATTGACTATTTTAATATCTTGAAATGAATTCTTGTGATTGCAAATGAAATTTTATGAGTGAAATGTCCATAATTGTAATATTTTATGTGTTATGATTATATAGTGGTATTATGAATTATGAAATGAGGTTAAATAATAATACAAATAAATGTGTTTATGTGATAAACCAAATATGGGTGGTGTATCGATAAACCAAGGATGGGTGGTTACGTTATAACCTCCAATGAATTGGGTATGGAAGTCAGTAGTATGGTTATTCCATTTGTAAGAGTGATATGTGGGAAATCCAATCGTATGGTTATTCCATTTATGTAAGATTATATATCAAGTTAACTTTATATGTTGTATTTTATTTTGATGGTTTTTATGGTAATATTTTGATTAAAAAAATGGTAAGTACTGAGCTTATATTCAGTGAATAGTATTTACTACTTTCTAAGGGTGAATAGTATTACTTTATGATAGAGTTTTCATGATTTACATGTTTTCACATAACTAAAAATTTTCATTATTGTGTATCACTTACTATTATTTTTATGTTCATCCAAATTTTCAAAAAAAATCACCGTATTTAAGGAAGTATAGAGACAAATATATAATCAAGGGAAAAGTTTTGATGTTTAAACGTGAAATGAAATCGTGTTTCTTTTTAAAAGTTTTTGTTTTATAAAAAAATGGGTACTAAGTAGAAGTTTCTACTTTGTAATATAATAGTTATTATGTATTAATTATGTTTTTATTTTATAAATCTATAAACTGAAAAATATCTTCAATGTGAATTCTTGACATAACTTAATATTATGTATTTTTTACAGCTTGGGCGTTATAGAAATTATTTATCACCTGGTAACTTTTATGTCAAATTCCCTTGGATGAAATAATTTAAATTAAAACATAAAATACCATGAATTATTATGTCCTCATGATATTAGGTGTCAACGGGGTAGTATACACATCATATAAAATAAATTAGGTTCATAACATTACAATTTTCTTCAATGAAGGGAAATTGAGGCGAAGTCCCTTATATCATGCTTCCTTTTTTTAACATGATTTAACCTTATGTATAATGGTTTTAATTTTTTTATTATATTATAAAAAAATATTATTAATATTTATAATATAATATATGATCCTTTTATAACAAATTATCATAATTTCACTAATAAAATTTCATTATTTTTGTTATTTTGGGTGTTAATTGCCTTGTTTTTGTTTTAATGATTTGTCCTTAACGTAACAGTTCTTGTGCAAATTATATATTCCCTTCATCTTCATAATAATAATAAAGAAATAATTATAATATATTTTTATCAATTATACTTTTTATATCAATCATGAAATATATTTTATGAAAAATGAAGTATGTTACAATTGTAGAGACAGTAGGTCATATGTACGCATGGGTAACAATTACAATTTTTTAATAATAATTAATTAATGGTTTTAAGTAATATTTTATCATTAATAATTGATAATAATATAATAAATACAATATTATTTCTTAAAATATACTTATATATATAACTCGTGTGGTGTGGTGACAAAAATAGAGTCACATCACTTCATAAAGGTGGTAGTCCACACATACACAATTGATGTTATCATCGTTAAGTGAGAGAAACGTTTATAAAAAATGATATAATATCTTTTATGATTGATAAATATGACATTAATATCATAATTATTTCATGTATATCACATATATTAATTAAATTTATCTTTATTAGATTCAATGTAAAGCAATATTGATAATTTAATCACATCGTTTCACAAGAAGTTAGTCCACCATACACAATAGTGATATTATCATATACCCAACAAAATGTTTCACACCCCGACCTTTATAATTCCTTTATTTTCTTTTTTTATTATCTCTATATAATTTGGTTGATTTTGGAGTTTATTCCCAGTTTTAATTTTTTTGTTTTTGAGTTTTTTGGTTGCATTTTTGAAAGTGTGTGATTTAGGTGAACAGTTTGAGGTATTGTGCACCATTTACCAGGTAATCATGTGGCTTCATTTTTTTGTGTAGTGGTGAGGAACAAAGGTTGTTAACAGTTTAGGAAACTGTGTGGAAACCATGTGGTTTGGTTCTACAATTGGACAGATGCATTCAATTCGGTCGGCACATGATTTGGTAACCATGTGACCAACCCATCTGAGGTGCCTCTCTTGTCTAGTAAAGTGTGCACAGTTGGTGCCGGGTTTATCAAACTTTGTAGCCATGACATATAATCAGACTATATTTTTAAAATCTTCAAATCACTAATCTACCATCCCTAGTTTTTATCCCAAATCAACCCCCCCCCCCCTTCCCTTGGGCCATTTTATGCTCATGAAGGGGTCCCAAAACCCCTATCCCTTTAGTTCTCATCCCTCCATTGATACTCCTATAATCTTACAGTGTAATATTCTTTAAGTTTTTGTTTATATTATCTTCTCCTATATATTCCCTATTGATTCTTGGTTCTTTCATGGTGGTTTTATCTATTTTATAAACCCTAGGGTTAGGGTTGACTAATTTTGGTCAATTTCATTGGTGTTAGGGTGTATAGATCATATTTTGGGGTGTGTTCTTCCTTATCTAAGAGGTTCATCACATCTACACATTGATGAGGTAGTTTTCTCCATTATTGTCCTTTATAATCCATTCTATTTTATTCTTGGGTGCTTTAAATTAATTTATACATATGATTCACATGCTTGTGATGCAATTAGTTTATTTATTAAGGTGATTTCGTGTTGGTAAAATTTGGTAAAAATGGATTTGGTAGGGCTACACTCATTATTCCTAGAAATGTATGCACATAATGTGTTTGATAAAATTAAAAGGGTTATTTAAAACTTAAATAAGGGTTCTCTAGGGTTGTTTTTCCCTTGTTTGTGTTTGGTAATGGTATTGGGTTTTGATTTGAGCATTGTGAGTGGAAATTGTCACAATTTATAGTCTAGTGCTCATGTGTGATTTGTTGGGTTGGTGGTAGTGTGAATGGTTTCTTTTCTAAAATGGATCTTGTGTGCTCTTTTGGTTTTAAATGAAAGAGTCATTGGGTACAGAACATCCATATATGCACAAGGTGCACATATGGATGGGCACACAAATGATAATAGCCTTACTTAACTTAAAAATACATATTTCAAATCATGTAACCCTCCCCTTACTTTCCTTCTTCACACTCTTGATGCTTTAATAATGGTCTCTTTGTTGCTCAAATTACATGAAAGTGGATTCAAATTATGTTTGAAAGTAATGCTTGTCAGTTATTTTTAATGATGGTTGGTTTATAAATCATACAAAAGTTCATTTGACATATTTTGGTATTTTTGTGTTTCCATATTGGTTTTGAAGTGATATTGGATTTGAAATGTAAAATCCAATTTTTCATTGTGAACTTGAAAGTAGTGTTTTATGTTATTTTAGAAATGGTTGATAATCATATTTTACAAAGTATTGGAATTAGTAGTATTGAAGGCCTTGTTGGCCATTCGTAATTTTTTGGAAATAAATTGTTTTTTTGGAAGTGTAAATACTCGATTGGAATCATAGTATGTTTCAAGAAATGTTTCGAATATTAAATGATGTGATGTCTATGTTGGAACTTGTGAATGGATTTTTATAAAATGGGCACCCCTATGGAGGATTTCCCAAGATATGGGTTATCATGGAGGGCGGTGTCGATGATTGGGGTAGGCAAGTGCAGTGTTGTAAGTTAATAAGATTCATGCTTGTGAGGTCCTCCCCATTCACTATGTACTATTACCATGGGACTCATGGAAATATTTTGTAGAATAGAGTGATGGTTTCTTATCATCCATGATTTGATGGTTTGGTAACCCCTTGACTTGATAGGGCTTGGTGGGATGTGTCACTATATTGGCTATTTCAGAATGTCCAATTGGTTATTGACAATGAAGAAGGACCAAACATTGGCAGGTGAGCCCTATTTGAGTGCATCCAGAGATCACTCTAGGGATATTTTAGAAACACTCATGATTACTCTCTATATTTTCTTATTTACATTCTTCTATACTTTGTTTATTTTTTATTCTTCGTGTTTATTTTTAACGTGGATATTGTATATTTATTTGTATTTTAGATTGGGTTTTGGTTTTAAAATAGTAATCCATTTTGAAAATAGAGACGTGTTGTCTGTGTTGTTTTGAAAAAAGGATTGTTTTGTTATTTACTAAAATGGAAAAAACCAATTTTTATATATGTATTTAAAACTACTGTTACAAATTATTTTTTGGAAAGTAAATGTATGGATTCTTTGGTGGTTTCTTACTGAGCTGTTAAGATCACCCCCTACTTGTAAAATTATGTGTTGGTAGACCTGAGATACCTTGTAGGTCCAGGTTTCTGGTTTGTGTTCTCATCATCGGAGCAGTTTGGACTTGTGTTTGGAGGTGACCAAGATTTCATAGGAATATAAAATTTTAAAGTTTAGTCTCATCTCGTATTTAGTTTCTATTTTATTTTTCATCTATTGTATCTGGATGAGTTTTGTATATTTATCAAAGTCTAGTTTTTTTCTTCTTCTGTATGTTTTGTTTATTCATTCAATCATAATTTATTGGGAAAAACTTTTCCTATAGTGATTTATTTTATTCCCATCACTAGTTTTATGCCCGTGGGGATGAGGAACCCCCTTCAGGCCATGTCTCAGATCAGGTCATATGTCAGGTTAGATGGAATCTTGGCTTGGTTCATGAAAAAATAGAATGTAAAAATGTAGATATAATATAATGACTCAATATGTATTATTATGTTATTAATACTATAAATATACTTTATACCCATCGTCATACCCAACCATGAGAGGTAATAGAAAAAAAATTACATTAGTTCGTGAGGTGGTAGTTTTTTGTACCCACGAATGAAGATTTCATAACCCATTTGATGGAAGTGGGTATGATTGTTGGTTATTCCCTTAACATAAAAACATATATGTATATGGAATATAATTTGGATATTATATCATAATGTTTTAATAATAATTTAATTATCTGGAGGAATAAATAAAATAAAAACAATCGATGAGGAATGTTACCTCTTCCTCAGATAACCTCCATAGGTTTGCACCAAAAGCCTTCCTAGGATGGATTTTTGACCAAATTAAGAATTATAGGATGATATTAGGGGCTTTTGGAAGTGTTATGTGAAGATATTGGCCTAAAAAATTTAATCTTTGAAGAATTTATGAGATTTTTTCCCTTTTCTATGGGTGGTGAATGGAACAATTGTTATTTTTTAAAATAAAAAGATTTTCCAACGTTTTCTACATGCCAATATGGTCCTAAATGGATAATTATTGAGACTTAGACATGAATAAATCTAAATATATCTATAAAATAGATTCTTTACAAGTTTAAGTTCATTTTAACCCTTATCTTATTAGTCTAACAGTAGCTAAATCAATTTTAACTTCAAATGTAGTAAATAATATTTACTGTTTTTACTATTCATTATGGTAAAAAATTAAGTAGACATTATTAGATATTTTAGATTACGATGATTCCAAAAATTTAATCTTTTTTTACAAATTATACTAAAATTTGTGGAAAAATAAAATTTAAAAATAATCTTATAAACATGATGAGAAAGTTGGTATTCAAATAGATAATGGTCAAAGGTTTACAATGTTTTTATATTAAGATTCTATCTGAATATTATTTCAATTTCCTAAATTAGTTTAATATATATATGTATAGTTAGAAAATGTTTACTTTAAAACTAATTTAAAATATAAATTGACTTTATAAATAATTTAAATAAAAAAGTCATTTTTAAATTAAAATTCAGTATTGTTCACTATTTATCAAAAAAATATAACTTTTCATAATATCCCTAGAATTCAATATATGAAACATTTGATATGATGACTTAAAAATGGATTTTTTTTCAAAAATATATATATTAAATTGTTAAAAATTAATTTTAAATTCTATGCACAAAGTGTGACTAAACCGTCTTTTAGAAGAAAAAAAGTTTTATATAAATCATTTCGTTATCATTTAATTGATTCTTATGTTGTTTATAATTAATAGATAACCATAATTTTGTAAGGGATATGATCCGTGTTGATCAGCCCTTTACATGTTTTTGAAGACTGGGTTTCTTGGAGGAGGCTCAGAGGATGTTTTAATGAGTTTGTCTTCGAATTGCTGGAAACATGCATAATTACACATTGTGTAAAAATTACATATAATGGAAGTCAAGATCAAAATGAGTAAGTTTTTAGGGTTAAATAAATGAAAAGGTGACATGTTTTTTAGTGGAATTGAACCATTAAGATTAAAAGATATGAAGTATTTTTACAAATTGTGTAAATCTTTGATGTTGTATGTTTTATACATTTCCAAACTCTCAGGTTATCAAACCCTATGGATACAGCACCCTTCTCTCTCATTCCTGGTGACCCGGTGACCCCCTCTTCAATTATTTTGGGATCCTTCATCAATAATTGATACCTTGCATTCCTCCTTTGATGAATTTTTGATCCAAGGTATTTTCTAACTTCTTTATTTCATTTTCTTCAATATGTTACCTCTTATTATTATTTCCCATGTGATGGTTCTTGATATCTATGTTTCTAATAGAGTTATATTGGTTGTTTATTAGAATGGATTTGGTGTAGGGTCCTCACACAGATGCAGTTATTTTAAGAGAGGTGATCGGCATCCATGGTGTTGGTTTATCCTCATGCGAAGAATTTTGACGTAGGGGGTTTGTTACTTCCCTATTTATTTACATGTAATCATAGAGCGAGCATGATTTATCCCCTTGTATTAAAATGAAATTAACCGAATAATTACTTGAACTATATTAAAGATCTAGTTTTGATCATTTGGCGATGTTTTTCTTTGTACTGTGATAATGAGATTACTTTGGACTTTCTAGATAGTTTGATATCTATGAAATGCTTTTTGAGCATGGTTTAGCATGTGAAATTGGTAAAGAATGAAAATCTGAAATTAATTGATAATTAATTTGAAAAAATATTAAACAGTTATGTTTAATTAATCCAGTTGTTCATGTAATTTAATGTTAATAAAATTTATTAAAGTATACATTTTTAATTGAATTGGTTAAGGAACCTGAATAATCTTGATTCTTATTGATAAAATAATTTGAGAAATGTTAAATTAATTTTTTAACTAATTTTTTAAATCATGTGATTGCTTATTTCTTAGTTTTTCCATAGATGAAACCTATGAATATTTAGTCGGATAATTAGATATGGAATAGAAACCAGTTTTTTGATAAAAGATAATGTCATGTAGGACCTGAGTTACCCTCTTACTTGTAAAGGCCAATTATTTTGTGCTTTGGAGCTGTCAGAGCTTATTTTTTGTAAATGATGGATACCTTATTTTAGGGACAACTACCAGTTTGATTTGTTTATTTCTTATTTCTTATGATGTGAGAATGATATGGATTAATCTAGAGGGATGTTGTTATATGTGGGATGGGGAGGCCCTGATTTGATGTGATCCTATTATGGATGATCCTGGTGGGCTGTTGTGATATGTGGGGAATAGTGGCCCAGTTTTTTTGAAAGAATTTGATTCCTAGAGTGGCGAGATACATTGGTAAATGTATGTGGGTGTTGGGGAGGACATCGAAGATCATGGAATAGGTTAATGTTGGGATTACCCATTGATGTGAAACCTGGAAGCTTTTTTCAGTCTATTTTTTAGCTAATGACTAGGTTTTTTTTCTCATTTCCGTTCCCCACTGCTTTAGGAAGATGGATGTGATTGGTTGTATACCATTTTTTGTATCATAAGATTTTTTCTTAGAATACTAGTTAATAAGGAAAATAATTTTTTTAATAAATTAATAACTATTTAACCCATAGGGAGGGAGCTTGCTGGGATGCAATATTGATCTTATAATTCTCAGAAGATGTGGACTCGATTTTCGTATGCCTATAGGGAATGGATCTTTGTTGTAATGCTAATGTAATGTAATGTGAAAATTGGTAATATTTAATTAATGGTTAATAATTAATTAATATAAAGTTAAATTATTACAAAGTAATAAATTAACTTAATGTGTCTCTTTAAATGGTTGTGTGATTATAGGATATTTGGTCTTAGTAGTGGCAGTCTGGAGACCAATAGATGTTAGTTGATGTTGATTATGAGAATAGGTTATGTCCATAGTGTGTTTGTGAATTATATTATATAATATACCATTTTTTCTTCTATATGCCACTCCACCCAATCAGTTAGGGAAACTGACACCACAGGGATTCTAAGCCTTGGGGGTGTTTTCCTGAACTTCCTGGTGGAAGGATGGATGGATGAATACCCCCTTTGGCCAACTTCTCTTCTCTTTCTAGTAACTTATACTGGTGTCCACAATAGTTTGGATTCCCCATATATGTGTGTAGAGGGATATAATGGCATGTGGTTATTTAACACACATGTATTCTAGGTATAGTTTCACACGGACAGCAATAGGTGTCACACCCCAACCATGTTTGTTAGTTATTTTAAATTACATTATTAATTATTTTTATTTTTGGATGCTTATTCACTATTTTGTGGTCGGCCTGTATGGTTAAGATTAACGGTCTGGTTCCCACGTATATTCCAATGTGGGTCGATGTTGTGGTTCCAGACATGCATGCAGTTTATAAATCTGTGTGACAAGTGCACAGCTTGACACTATAACCGGGCAGTGTCGGGTGGCATAGTTAGGGCATAGTTTTCTCAACCACGTGTTTGACTGTAGGAATGTCATGTGGCTTCTCTATATTCATAGTAAATAAATTATTTAATTTATTGGAAAAAGAAATAAAATAATGTGAGATAAATTAAATAAAATGTAATTTTAGAAAATGTTTAGTATTAATAATATTAATAATATTATAATTTGTAATAATAATAATAATATTAATATTACTATTACTATTGTAATAATTATTATTTTTATTATTATTATTATTATTATTATTATTACTATTATTATTATTATTATCTCTATTATTTTTTCATTTATTATTGCACTTATTATTATTATTATTATTATTATTATCACTATTATTATTGTTATTATTATTATTATATATAAAATAGAGAAACACTAGGGGGTCACAACCCCCCCCCCTTCCTCTCCCTTACGGCGCAGCGCACCCCCTCCCTAGTTTCTCCCTTCTGTACGACCAACCCTGTCCCCAGCGCCCCAGCTTTAGTCATCATCTTCCTTACTCCAACTGCCACTCCTCCCTGCTTCGTAGCTCGACCTCCCTGCTCCACCATTCTTTGGACAACCTCCATCATTTTATATGCCCCATATTAGTTCACCCCTTATTCGGATGGCCCGATCCTCATCCAACCACTCTATACTGGTGTCGCTCCCCTCCTCTCTAGTGGTCATCACTCTGACCATGCCTGCCTCACTGGTAATATCCTCCTTGGGTAATTTTTCATTCAAAATTTTTGGGGATTTCCTTTCAATTTTCCCAAACTCTAATCTTGGTGTTTGTTGGTGGATTTTTATTGGTTTTTAAGATGGGTGAATGGATTTCAAAGCATGGTTCTTCCTTCCACTGAAGGGGTGTCACGTTCGCATGCCATTAATGTATAAATTTTCTGAATTTTCTTTTTCTCGGACAATCTATGAAACTTTTTATTTTTAAATTAATTTCTAAATTCCATTTTCACCTCTATATTTATTTTAGTTTACTCATTATAGTGTTTTTATATTAGTTAAAATTTTAAAAAAATATATTTTGAAAGAATTTTCTAATTATGTGTAGGTAGTTCTGTGTATAAACATTACTTGATAAATTATTCTTCCTATCAAATTAATTTAGCATGTTCTTTAGTTACTTTATTTTTTGTGAAGTCAATTTCAAGAAATTTTTGTTTGTGTGATTTATTTTTAAAGCATGTTATGTTATATGGAGTGTGTTATTTGAGGAAAACCCATAGTGTGTCATTTACTAGTGTTTTATGAATGGTTCAATTAGAGTATTTAACTATGTAAGGACTCCAAAATGTGTTTTGGTGTAGATTGATGAACATTTAGTCATTAATGAATATTTGAGTAGGTTTTTCTGTTTTATGCCAGGTGTTTCTTCTTGAAACTATTTAATAATTTTCTATAGTAGTTTATTTAATTTTAACGGTGATTTTGAAAACAGTTCATCTGGTTGTGCAAGTGGTGCAGGTTATTTTTTCAGACGTGCATAAGTAGATTTTTAAATTTTTGGATATGTAATTTCTCTTAGAAGGGAATTATAATGTAAAATTGATGATATCGTGATTTAAGCCTTTTTATTTTCCTTTTAAATATTTTATTGAATTAGTAAATGATTTATTTAATGATGTTTGGAATGCAAATCATGGGTGGAAACTGTTTTAGTGTGAATTGGGGTTTGGTTTGAAAATTAATGGTAACTTTATGAAGATGGTTCTTATTTTTATAAATGATGTTGGGTCCTTTATGTGGTTTTCAAAAATGGTTTAAAATATATTCTATGGGGATAAATCTCGTTTTTCTTTTGGTGTGGTTTTTTTGTAAATACTTGACTTAAGGGGTTGTATGGAATGTTTTATTAGTTTTATGAATTTCCTAAAATGAGGTTTTAAAAATATTTTTGGTAAAAGGATTCGGGGTGTGTCGAGCTAAAGGACATTTTGGAACTTCCAACTTAAAGGTGGTGTTTTTATTTACTTTTAGAAATGATTGTGCTTTGGAAAATGAGTATTCCCAGTTGGCAACTTGAAATGTTTTATAAAATGATTTAAATTACTAAATGACTTAATGGACTTGTTGGAATCTTATTAATGTGATATAAGAACAAATTTATATATATACATATATTTATATGGAACACCTATCTAGCATCTTCCTTTTTGGTTTATCGCATAGGGGGTGTCTATGTTTGGTGTGGGAAAGTACAGTGGTGGCAGTAAAGGTGAGTCATGCATGTGAGGGCCTCATACGTACAAAATATTACATCCATTGTGGGTTCATGGGAGTCTTTTAGTTGATTGAGTGATCATTTCTTTCTAGCCCTAATTAGATGGGTTAGTACCCCCCTAGAGTTTTGGAGAGGCTAGGAGGGATGTTCCACTAGTGTCGCCATGTTAGGGTAGGTATTTGGTTGTTGACATAGGGGTTTCACTATACACCAGCTGGTGGTTTCGAATTGAGTATGTCAAGGGGTCTTCTAGGGATGTTTCAGATCAACCATGGTTATTATCTATGCAGCTTGGTTACATTATATATTTTCTTATTGGTATTTTTCTACACTTATTTTTCTACTTACCATGTCTGTTCATTTTCAGCATAGCCCTAGTATCTTTTTGTTTGGGTTTTATTTATAAAATGGTAGTTTTTTTTCAAAATGGAAGGTGGCATGTGTTGGTTTTCAAAAATGGAAAGCTATGGGTTATTTATTCAAGTTGTAAAAACCATATATTAATTATTTTATTTCAAACTAGTGTTATTGGACTATATTGGGAAAGGAAAACACTTGGATTCTATGGTAATTTCCTACTGAGAATTGTGGTGCTCACCCCTACATTAACAATTCATTTTCAGGTACTGTTAGTACTGGATCGCTTCAAGGGAGAACGTGGATTTGAGTGGGGTGGAGAACTAGAAGGTCACATAGAGGTATGTACAGTTTATCTTACTTCCATTATTAGGGATTATCAATTATGTTCATCTTTTATTTATTTATTTATTTTTCTTTCACTTATGGTCCAAATCGTTCTCACTTGTCGGTTTTGACACCCGAAACTAGTTTCCAGCCTATAGTGATCAAGAACACCCTTTGGCATATGCCACAGATTGGATTGGGTGACCCGTTCAGGGTTGACCTAAGCCGGTTCATGAAAAAATATTATTAGAGTAAGACCTTGTTATTTGGGTTGATAAATAGATGGAGATTAGGACAGTTGGAACTTATGTGGTAGGTGTAGGAAGAGCATCGCAAACTCTTTCTCACACTGATCCTCAAGTTACCCGGGGTAGTCTGGGATTCCAGTCTTTTTTTCTTTTTTTGGATTGAGGGATGAAAATGGAGGTGGTCTGGTGTCATGTTATGACCCCACATGGATTAGTGATCCATGTTGAGTCCAACTACCCTGTTCAAGTTCCTCTTAGTTCCATTACCTAAATAAAGAATGGTTCACTACCATTTCACCAGGTTGGGCATGCATGATATTCCCTACTTCCAATTGTTTTGTGTATGTTTTAATTCATTATATTATGGTTGGTGTAATGGATTTTGAAAATGAAAATGTTTTTGAGAATGAAATTTATTTCTTCAAATTTTTTAAATTGTAAAGTGGGTTTTAATAATTTAAATTACTTTGGTCTGATGATTTTGTACTTTTTTGGAATTGAAAAGAAATGGCTTAGTGAGACCACAGCATTCTTTATGGATGTTTTCACATGTGAGGGTATGTGTTTGGAATGTGCATGTTGGAACGTATGAAGGGAAACAGATGAACCCATGTGAAATGGTTCATGGGAGTTCTTTGGTGTCTATTTGACATTAAAGGCTTGACCTTGTTTTCAAAAAGTGGTTTAAAAAGGGATTTTTTTCCTGTTTTTATATTTGTTTGTTTTTTGAGCTAGTTTTTTTGGATAAAGTTGGTTTTATTTATGTTGCTCTGACTTGATCTTGGATTTGGATTTTTGTTCTATATATTGTTTAGAAAATTCTACCTAGGAAAGTCTCTAATTTTGCCAATGATTCATGACCCATTTTTTTTCCTTCTTAGACATTGCATATTTTTCATGGGGATCGAGGTCTGTTAGAGGCGGTGGAGTGTCTTGAACAGGTCGAGCACATCTTCATGATTTTGGGAAATCCCAAGTCTGTCTGGGTTCGTGTTGTTTTGGGATTGTTTGAGGGTTCGTCTATGGACCAGTGGATGTTGTTTGTCCTATCTATGATGAAATTTGGGATGAAATGGGAAGTCGTTAATGCCACCTTCATCCAATGATTCTTACATGAAGAGGTGAATTTTAAGAAGGAAATAATGTTGCGGGATGTTTGGAAATTCCAGCAATCAGTAAAATATTACATTGACCACTTTAAAGAGAATGTTTCTTTTTCTATTGTGGTAGTTTCAGAAGATCAAATGAAATGTCCTCTTTCCATTTGGTTATTTCATCCTAATATTGTGGAGAAAGTTCCCTCATAGGGTGAAACATGTTTTGAGAATTTAGTGGATGAGGCAATTTTTGGCTGAGCTAGTTCTTGGTGTCCAGTCTGTGGTGGTTCGATCTTGGGAAGGTTCCCCATCCGATGAGCCACACATACTAGAGGGACTTATTTATAAATATTCCTCTATAGTGGTTCTAGATTCATGTTTTTCCGTCCTTTTAGTGGTGTTCCATCATTTTGGACATATAGGTCATTCAAAGACATCTTGTTGCAATCCACCGAAGATGTGTCATCATTGCGGCGGCCTAGTTCATCTAGAGAAGTTTTGTAGGAAGTGTCAACTAAGGAAGATGTCGTGATCAGAGGATTCTAGAGCTTGACTATATGATAGGAGATGTTTTAGCCACTAGATCCACATCCATAGGTCTAGGGGTGAAGCTTTCACACAGTTAGGAGTTGTCAAGGGTGTGAAGCCTCATTTTGGTTTTTTTGTTCAGTGCTGGTATTAGAACTTTTAAAGATTTTTCATTCGTCTTTTCTACTGTTGAGTTTCTCCTCCATTGTATATCCATCACTTCCTTGCGATATTATGATGATATTGTTCCATTGTAATGCAAATAGTCATATTTGTCTTAATTGGGTTTTTTGAATCATTAATTTTTCTTTAATGTGTGTTTGGACCTTGTATGGGTAAATCTCAGTTTAGATGTGTTCATTTAGAGATGTAAGTACCTGTGGAATAATGGATTCTTGTATTTTTTCTTGGGTGTCCTATTTATTTTTTGGTGGTGTGGTATGGTTTTGTGGGGGGAATTGAATGATTTTGGCTTGGGAATTCCCTAGTTCCTGGTTGTGGTGGTGGGGTTGTTGGGTTTTGAAACTCCATTTATATTTGAGTCCTTATGGTGGGTAGAACCCCCCACCCCCCCCCCCCCCCATATTATCCCCCTTTTTGGGTTTTAATTAGATCGGTCGGGTGTGACTTGGGGGAGGATATATAGTCATCCTATAGATTCCTTGGTTGTTTTGGTTTTATTTAGGCATGGACTCAATTATTGACCAACATTTGGATTGATGACTTTCTGGGGGTAGAACATTCTGTGTTGGGGAGAACTGTCACACCCTTAACCTATTGGTTATTTATTTTAAATTACATTAATTTTTATTTTTATTTTTTTAAGAATTTTCAATATTGTGTGGATAGCCCACACAGTTAGATGTAATTGTGTGATTCCTGCGCAGATGCCCGAGTGGGTCAGAGTTATGGCCTGCGACCGGTTGCATGGTTTAAAAAACCACATGATAGGTGTGCCTTGTGACCCTGTAGGCAGGCAGTTCTAGATGGTACCGTTCAGGTGTAGTTTTCTCAGCTGCATGTTTGACTGTAGGTGAGTCATGTGGCTACAAAGTATTCAGAATAAATAAATTAAATAATTTAATGATAAAAAAATAAAATAAAGTGATATAAATTAAATAAAATAGAATTTTAGAAAAATGTTAGAAATAATAATAGTAATAATATTATGATTTTTAATAATATAATTACTATTACTATTATTTTTTAATTATTATTATTATTTTAATTATAATTATTATAATTATTATTATCACTACTCCTACTATTATTATTATTATAATAAATAAAGAAATTCAAGGGGTCACAACTCCCCCCCCCCCCCTCTTTTTCTCCCTCGTGGCACAACGCACCCCCTCCCTAGATTGTCCCTTCTGTGCGACCAACCCCGCCCCAAGCGCCCAAACTCTGGCCTCTGTCCATCCAGTGGCTGCTCTACCCTGCTCCAGCAGCATGACCTCACTTATCCAACTTGCTCTGGCCAACCTTCATTATCCAGCATCCCCCATCTCACTGCACCTCATGTCTCGGCAGCCCAACCCTCATGGCACCATCCTCTACCGGTTCCCCTCCCCTCCTCTTTGGTAGTCGCCTCTCTGGTCGCACCTCACCCACCAGAAATCACCTCCGAAGATGATTTTTTTCTCAACATATTATGGGTTTTTCCTTTCAATTTGGATAAACACTGATCATTTTTTTGGCATTTTTCTCAGTTTTTAGAATGGGTTAAGGAACCTCAAATCATAGTTCTTCCTTCCACTGAAGCGGCATCGCGTTCGCACGCCATTGAGGTGGGAATTTTCCTAATTTTTCCTATCCCTCACAATTCATGGAACAAGTATGTTTGAAATCAATTTTTAAATTTCATTCACACCTCCATAAGTATTGTAGTTAACTCATTATAGCATTTTTATATTTTTTAAAATTGTTAAAAATATATTTTTAAAGAATTCTCTAATAATGTGTAGGTAGTTTTGTGTATAAAAGTTACTTGATAAATTATTTTTCGAATCTAATTAATTTAGCATGTTCTTTAGTTAATTTTTTTTTGTTTTGAACTCAGTTTCAATAATGTTTAGTATGCGTGATTTATTTTTGTAGCATGTTATGTTATACGGGGTGAATTATTTTATGAAAACCCACTGTTTTTCATTTAAAAATGTTTTATGAACTGTTCTATTAGTGTATTTATCTGTCTAAGGACTAAAAAATGTGTTTTGGTGTGATTTCTATGTGAATTTAGTCATGAAATAATATCTGATTATGTTTTTTTGTTTTATGGCATGCATTACTTCTTGAAATTGTTTAAAAATTTTCAATAGTTGTTTATTTAATTGTGATGTTGATTTATTTAATTGTGAAAATAGTTCATTTGGTTGTGAAAGTCGTACGAGTTAATTTTTAAAAGGTGCAAATTGGTTTTTTTTTGTTTTTGGGTATGCAGTTGATTTGGAAATAGAATTCGCATGTGCACTTTTTGAGATTGTGTTCGAAGCCTTTGTTTTTTCATTCTGAAATTTTTTACTAAATGAGTAAAGTATTTATTAAATTATTTTTGGAATTTGAATCAAGGGTACAAAGTGGTTCAGTGTGTGTTTGGGTTTGGGTTGAAAACAAATGGTAACTTTTTGCAAATAGTTCTTGTTTTTTCTAAATGATGCTTGGTTCTTTATTTGGTTTCTAAAAATGGTTTAAAATAAAATATTTGGGGGTGGGGAAATTTCCATTTTAATTTTTGTGTGTGTTTATGGTAAATTCTTTACTTAAGGGGCTATTTGGGATGTTTAATTAGTTGCATGCTTTTCCTAAAATGGGGGTTTGGAAATAATTTTGGTAAACAGAGTTGGGGTGTGTCATGATAATGGCATGTTTGGATCATCCAACTTAAAGGTGATGTGTGTTTACTTTTAGAAAATATTGTGCTATAGAAAATGTGTGTGCTCGGTTGGAAAAACAAAATGTTTTTTAAAATTATTTAAATTTCTAAATAACATGATAGCCCAGTTGGATCCTAGTTGATTTTATATAATCACGCGTATATATATATATATAGTACACCCCTATCTAGGATATACCTTTATTGGTTATCGCAGAGGGGATGTCTATGTTTGGGCTAGGAAAATGCGATGGTGGTATGTAAGGTGAGTAATGTGTGTGAGGGACTCCTACATACATAGTATTACTACCACCATGGGTTCCTGGGTGTCTTTTAGATGATCGAGTGATAGTTTCATTCTAGCCATGATTAAATGGGTTAGTACCCCCTGGAGTTGTAGAAATGCTAGGGGGGTTGTTCCACTAGTGAGGCCAGGTTAGGGAAGCTAGTTAGTTATTGACTTAGTGGCTTCACCATATGCCGGCAAGTGGTTTTAAACCATATACATCCAGGGGACTTCTTGGGATGTTTAAGATCTCCCATTGTTATTATCTCGATTCCTTGGTTACTTTCTTTATTTTCTTGTTTTTTTTATTTCACTTAGTTTTTCATTTACCATGTATGTTCATTTTCATCATAGCCCTATTATCTTTTGGTTTGGGTTTTATTTATAGAATGGTAGTTTGTTTCAAAATGGAAGGTGGCGTGGCTTGGTTTTTAAAAATGGAAGGAAATTGGATTTTTTTTCAATTTGTAGAAACGTCATTTTTATTACTGTATTTCAAAATAGTGTTATTGGACTATGTTGGGAAAGGAAAACACTTGGATTCTATGGTAATTTCCTACTAAAATTTTTTGTGCCCACTGCTACTTTATCATTTCAGTTTCAAGTTCTATTAGTGTTGGATTTCTCCAAGAGCAAACTTGGATTTTAGTTGGGTGGTGGCCTAGAAGGTCACATTAAGATATGTGTAGTTTATCTTCTTTTCTCTATTACTGAATATCTATGTTTTTCAGTTTTTATTTATTTATTTATTTGTCTTTCACTTATGGGAAAAACAAATCCCACTTATTAGTTTTGATTCCTGGTACTATCTGTCAGCCCATGGTGACCGGGAAAACCCTTCGGGCCATGTCACGGATCGGCTCGGGCGACTAGTTCAAGGTTGAACCGGGATGGTTCATGATAATAGGTATAATGTGTATAGGTTTTGATGGCTTGAGGACCCTAACTTAGATTATGGCTTTGGATGTCTTGAGGTATATTTCCCTTATACCATAAGAGAATAGCCAGAGGCAACACCACTGACCATTTATTAATAAAATAAACATTTACTAAACAAGTACCACAGGAAAAACACAATAACTACAGACAATAAAAATCAAACCCATCACTATCCCCATGATAAAAATATTCCTCTTCAGTCACTGATTCCCACTCTGAGCTTTCATAATGCTTCATAACCTTATCATACTTCCTTTTATGTTTCAATGACTCCAATGAAAGAAATTCATTATTAATCTACCTAGAGACTGCCTCACTTTCGTTTTGGGCAGAGGATCTAGTGGACATTGCCTCTGGCAGATAAGATAGTTACAACTAGATTGAGGTTTAGTAGGAGTTGTTTGGGCTTTGTTGTTGTTTCATCATTACTTTACTTTTGGTACTTGTGGTTTTCCTTTTAGTTTTAGTAGTTATTGCATGACATTAAATATTTTCACCTTGACTTATCTTTTATATTGTATTCTAAGTTGGATTTAGTTGGTGTCTATCTTATATTTCTCTTCTGCATGTGTTCTCTTAGAGTGTAATGCCTCCCATCTGTGAGTTTATTATACCCTCAGTGCTAGTCACCATCCCAAAGAGTACTCATGGCAGGACTTGGGTGTCACAATCTCTCCTCAACCATTGCCTCCCTAGGAGGGGTGCACCTTTCAGGGAGGCGGTTGTGACAAAGTGGTGTCAGAGTTCTGGTTGAGGTATAGGATAGAGTTTGGAGATAGTCACTGGTGTGGTTGCATGTGTTAGTAGGGAAACATTGTCATCTAAGTTTAACAAGTGATGAAAATATGGGATAGTGTCTAAGGCATGGGTATTTAGGGCTCCCTAGGATATGGTTCATATATATTTAGACTTACAGTAACTACTAATCAAGGTGATACTAGCTGCAGGGTAGAGACCTAAGAAATGGTCATGCATCATTCTTCATTTCACCAGTCTTTTAATGTGTAGTCCTTAGGATAGGTTAATATAAAATGAATAAAATAAAACAATTAATTAATGTTAAATTATTTTATATTACAGGATTGGGATCTCTAACTATTTTTTCTTTTTTGGGAATGGCTCTAGGTAGGTTTCCTCATCATGTTTGTGAAAAATATGTTCAGGTAGTGGTAGCTGTAGATCATTGCAGAGTAGAGTATTATGATGAAGACCCTTGGAGGAGGAAACTCTGATATTTTTTTCACCAGAGTCGGTATGAGGTCTCCATTTCCTATATAGTCATGGAATACTAGTTGGATGATGTTGAGATAGCCTTTAGTTCAATTTTTTCATTGAAGTAGAGCTAGGTATTGTTGTCTTTGACGATGTTGTGTGGGAAATCGAGGTGGTGGTGGTTCTTTTTCCATGGATAACATGAGGAGTCAGTAGTCTCATGGAAGGAGTTATAAGACCTATTTATAGTCGAGTTTCTTTCTTCGTCTGCAAAGGTTTCTAGTATCCAAGATATTCTTACCCTTTAGTAGAGGATCTCATATGTGCGAGAGTTTGGGATATGATTTAGGAATATTATGTGATATGTTTCAAACTTGTATTCAGATGAGGAGTCTAAGGTGAGGCATTTCAAGGAGGCTTTACACCTAGAGATCCAGTACTGGGTAACCCTGTTTATGCAGAATATATATCTTAAGGTGATGGAAATAATAAGATGTCATCCATAAGATGTTATCCATAACCATATCATCATGAGAGGGGATTCATCATGATTCCTCATGAAGCACTATTGTGTTCTGAGGTTCCAAATTTTCAGAACATATGAGATTCCTATCATCTGGGGGTAGGTCACAGCCCTCAATGTCTCATTTCTCCTGGGGGAAGATACTATCAGACCTATAAAAAGGGATCACACTCATGTTTTTCTTGTGGATGTTTTGGTCATCAGTGGTAAGAGTTCTCGACCTTTATGAACAGTCAGTTTGTGCTGGTTATTCTACATTATATTCCTCTGATAAGGTAGTTCCTACAAAGACAATAATAGTATGTTACTCCAATTTGGGATCAACAAAGAGTGGATGGGGTTAGAAAAGGACATCCCTAGGATTGTCTCCATCCTTAGAGACCATAATGCAGTTATATAGATATTCATTATCAGGGTTTGAGAGGTCATGGAGCAGTTCATGGTCAGATTCATACTTTACTGTTGCCAGTGCCATGTGATATAGACATCGTTCGAGGTACCCTTTTTTCTACTTGGTTTCAAGCCTTGTTTGATATAGTAGTGACACAATCCTTCATATCACCAGCCCTTTTCTAAGCTTTAGGACTTGAGGTAGAGATACTTCTAGTGCCATTGGAAAAAACTACACAAGTTGAAGGTCAAGATGAAAAGTTTGATATATGTAAAAATTGTGAGTTAGTGCTGGAATAACACCACTATAAGGTAAAATTACTATGTGTATAAATACCACCATATGATAGAATCCTCAGAAAGTATTGATTTTCGTCGATGTAGGATATGGTTGATTGATTCAAGAGGAAGGTGGTGTTCTTCGATGCTGATGGATATCCAATAGTGTTTGTTGGTGAGCGAGACCCTCAGATGGGTAAGAGGCTTGTTCCATACATGTTATCCTTGATGGATGAGATAATAACAAGTTTATCAAAGGTTCAACAATTAGAATTTCTCAGGGTCATATAATAGTATGCTGATGTCTTTCTAGAGGTGGTTTTAGAATTTCCCCCTTGACGATATATGGTGTTTGGGATTGAGCTATAGCCAGGAGTGTCTCTTATCCTGATGTATACGAATAAAATAGTGCCTTATGAGTAGCGAGATCTATGTATATAGATCGATGGTATGTTATGGTGTGGTTTCTTTTGGCCAAATGTGACATCAAGGGGTGAACTAGTTATGTTCGTAAATAAGGGTGATAGCATCTTGCGGTTGTGTATCGATTATTGTCACTTAAATAGACTAATAGTGAAGAAACACTACCCTCTTACATAGATTATTGATTTATTTTATCAACGAAATGGTACAAGTTTTTTTATCAAAGATCAATTTGCCGACAGAATATCATTAGATGTGTGTAAAGGATGTGGATATCAAAGAGACTACTTTCAATTATCATCAATTTAATTACAAGTTTACTGTGATTCCATTTGGTGTCACGAATGGTCTATCTATGTTCTTGGGGTTAATTAACATAGTGTTTTGTGAGTTACTAGATAATATCATGGTGGTTTTCATTGAAGAAATATCTAAGTACTTCATGTATGAGGAGGATCATGTAGAGCACCTATGTATCGTTTTCATAGTTCACCATGAGAAGTTATTTGGGAAGTTATCATACTGTGAGTTTTGGGGTTGAGAAGTCTGTTTCTTAGGGAATTTGGTATCCCAATAGGGATTTTCTATAGATTCATTGAACATAGAATAAGTTGTATATTTGGAATCACCTAAGAAAGTGGTAGATGTGGAAAGTTTTCTTGGTCTTATAGGCTATTATAAGAGGTTTTTAGATGATTTATCTTGGGTTTCAACTCCTATAACATTGTGGACTAGAATGGATATAGAGTTCCTATGAGTATCTAAAAGATAATATATATGGTGCTCTAGTTCTTTATCTACCAGTATAAGGAGTTAAATTTGAAGTTTTCTGTGATGCTTTGTATCTTAGGTTGGGCTCTATTTTGATTCATCAGAGACTAGTTATTTTTTACGGGTCTCAGTAGGGACACCCCCATGTGTGTAAATATTCCACCCATGATCTCGATTTGGTGGAAATAGTGTTTTCCTTGAATTTGTGGATACATTACCTCATAGGTGAGTTGTTTGTGGTATTCACCGATTATAAAATCATGTGGTATATTTTCTCCAAACATGACTTGAACTTATGCCAGCAATAGTGGATGGAGTTAATATAGGATTATGACTTCAAGACTTATTATACATATTTAAATGGGAGTTTTTTAGTTGATTAACTAAGAAGGAAGTCACACAGTGATACGTTGCATGAATCACACAATTCTTAGAGGGTGATGGAATAACTTTCATTTTTGCATATAGATATGGGTGAAGTTGGGGGGAAGAGGTTTTATTTTTTAGATGATAGTGTAGTCATATATAGTGCAATAGTGAAAGAGTCCCAGTTGGGGGATCTTGAGGTGGAGACCTAGAAAGACTGAGTTGTTTATAGTGAGGTCCCTAATAGTTGGTGTCAAGATTGACAAATCCTAGTGTTGTTTTAGGGAAGGATTTTTCCCTTTTTCAATGTGTGAGATAGTTCTCAGTTATTTCCATTGTTTTTTCTTTAGAAGTACATCCTAGAATAGAAAACAAGGACCCATTTTTGAGAGGACATTTTTGGTGGTCTGGTTTGAAGCATGTAGTTGTAGGTTTTGTGTCTCGGTGTTTGGTCTGCCATAAGGTAAAGGCTGAGCACTATGTTCCCAGTGGTTTTCTCCAGCCATTAGATATTCCTTTGTGAAAGTGGCAGGATATATTGATGTAATTTTTCAGTGTTTTACATTAAGATAAAATATTATATGATACTTTATGGTTGGGAGAATATCTTTTGATGAAATTGGCCCACATTATAGTGATCATGGATTCAAGCTCAGTGGAGGTTTTTTAGAGGAACTATATGGAGGATATAGTGAGACATCATAGGGTCCCAAGGATGATAATTGTTTATCAAGATCCACATTTTACCTCCATGGTATGTAGAGGTATCCAAAATTATTTGGTTTATTTTCTATTCCTTAACACATATTTTCATCCATAGATGAACAGTCAGACATAGAGAACTTTCCAGACTCTTGAAGACATGTTGCGCTCTTGTGTCTTAGATTTTATAGAATCATGGATGAGGCACATTCCCATTGTAGAGTTTTCTTAAAATAATAGTTTTCAATTCACCATAGGTATTTCATTTTTTAAATCCTTGTGTGGTCGACCATTCCTTTCTCTGTTGTGCTAGACTGGGGTTGGAGAGTTAGAATTTATTAGGCCAAAACAGGTAAAAATACAACTAACATGGTTTATGTGATTTGTGAGAGGATTAAGATAGAACATTATCACTAGAAATCCTATGGCGATCATAAGAGGAGAACTTTGGAGTTTAACATTGGGGATCATGTGTTCCTAAATGTGACTCCCTATCGTGGACAGTGAATGTTTGGTCACATGAGTAAGTTTTATCCTCTGTCTATCGGGACTTTCAGGGTGTTGGGTAATGTTAGATCTAGGGAATATCATATAGCGCTTCCCCCAAATTAGATCCATCTACATGATTTTATTCACATGTTCCAATTTAGTTACTATCTTCATGGAAACTCTCACATCATCTATTATGGAAAGATAGATGATTTAAATAATGAGACCTTTGAGGTGCAGCTTGTAGTGATCTGGGACCATCAGGAGAAGGTGTTGTGTGATCATTCTATCCCTTTGTTTTGTGTCTTTTGGTGGCATGGTGGCATAGAGAATAGTAATTGGGAATGTGAGTTACAGATACATGCTTAGTACTCTGAGATGTTTGATGTTTTTCTCATCTCTTGCAACCCATTCATTTTGTAGTTTTAGACCTTTTTCTTATTTATGAGTTTTATTTCTCCAGTTTATTGTTGTGGATTAATCTTTTTCTAGGGGAGGTGAATATGAACAGGTTATTCCACATGCTTTACATGTTGATATTCCTATGTATGGATGAGTCTACTCTCATAATATTGGTAGCTATGACATTAAGATTAGTTTATTTACTCACCGTATTGAGCCCATTGTACTTAGCTGAGGTGGTTAATCTCATGTGCTGATGATTGCCTTGAAAGGTATCCCGTGGGGTGGCTATTAGGATGACTCATTTTTTGCCTCTTTTGTTTTGTTTTGGATTCTTGATGATGAGAATATTTTGATAGGTATCTAATTTAATGGCTCGAATATGATTGGATCAACCCATTGAAGGTTTCCAAATACTGAGGTTATTGGAGAAGGCTCATAGGAATTCCAGGGGAGGATGGCTACAAATTGTTGGAATCATGAAGAATTAAGTGTTGTGAAGTAATTACATATCATGTAATAATTACACATCATGTAAGTCAGGATCACACTGTGGAATTTTTTGAGGATAAATAAATTAAAAAGATATGATTTTTCAATGGAACAGAACCCTGAGGCTTACACAATGTTAAAGGGGACTATACATCATGTAATTACTTAATTCTATTCTTTAAATGGGACTATCTGCTCAGGTTGTCAAACCCTATGGCTGCATCACCCCTGTATCACATTCCGAGAAACCCAACAACCCCCTCTTCTATGTTTTGGGATTCCTTTTTAATGGTTCCATCCCCAGCTTCCCTGCATCAATCCTTGTTCAATCCAATGAATTTTCTACTTCTGTTCTTGTAGTTTCCTCTATCCTTTTCCTCCCATCCTTATTTTTCATGTGAGAGTTCTCGATCTCCATGTTTCTAATGGAGTAATTTTTGTTGTTTTCTTGTGCGGTTGTGGTGTGGTGTCCTCGGGTGGATGATGTTCCTTTAATAGGGGTGATTGGGAGCCACGGTGTTGGTCCATTCGCGTGGGAAGAACTTTGATAACCATTTGAAGTATTGGATTCATTTCATATCTATTTATTTACATGAAATTATAGAGTTATCATGATTTATCCTCTAGGATTTCAATGAAATTAACCTAATAATTATTTTAATCGGATTAAAGAATAGTTGTCGGTTTCTTGGGGAAGTTTTTGTTTATACTACGACAACTCTTTTCCTTCTCATTTTCTAGATAGCGTGATATCTATGAAGGTATTGTTGTGCTTGGTTTATCATGTGAAATCAATAAAGAACACAAATCTGAAATTAATTGATAATAAATAGGCTAAAATAATAAATAGGCATGTTTACTAAATTCATTTATTGTTGTAATTTGATGTTCATAGAATTGATTAAAGTATGCATGAGTAATTGAACTTGTTAACGAACCTAAATCATGTTGATTTTTGTTGATAGAATAATTAAAGTAAAGTAAAATTAATTGTTTAATTAATTCATTATAGCTTGTGATAGCTTGTTTCTTAGGTTTACTATAGTAGGAACCAGTGAATAATGAATCGGTTAATTTAGAATGGAATAAAAACTGGTTGTGTGATAAAAGATATTGACTTGTATTTATGAGTTTAATTATTTATTAGAATTTTCAAGTGTCTTGTGCTTTGGATCTGTAAATTCTCATTGTGTGTAAAGGTTGGAAGCCTTATGTTATGGCCAAAATCCTGGTTTCTTTGTTTGTTTCCTAATTATTATGATTTGAACCTAGGATGGATGAGTATGGAGAGATATTATGTTCTGTTGGGTAGGGAGGTCAAGATGTAACCTGATACTGGGATGGATGATCCTGAAGGGTTGTTATGGTATATAGGGTTTCAAGGCCTGTTTGTTATGGAAAAAGTTGACACATGGAGTGGTGAGATCCATCGGTATATGCATGTGGGTTCCAAGGAGGAAATTAGAGATAATATAATGGGTTGAAGATAGGATTACCTATTGATATCAAATTTCGATGCTTATTTTAATATATTGTTTGTTCAACGGATAGGTTGATTATTTATTTTCTTTCCTTTCCCCACTGATTGAGACAGATGGATGTTCTTGGTTGTATACCTTGTTTTGTAGAATAATAAGTTTTCCTAGAATACCTGGTAATATGGAAAGTAATTTTGTTAATAAATGAATAAATTTTTAACCCATGGGGTTAGAGTTTTCTGGTATACAATTTTGAGGTTATAATTCTAAGAATTCATAGACATAGTTTTTTTATTCCTGGAGGTCACGAAACATTGATGTAATGATAATATAATGTAATGTGGAAAATGTAAATGGTTAATTAATGGTTAAGAATTAATTAACATAAAGTGAAAATGATGAAAAATGAATAAAATAATTAATGAATTTATTTAAATGGTTGTGTTATTATAGTATATCTGGTCTTACCAGTGGCAGCTGGGAGTCATATATATTTTATATGCAATTGATGCTGATAATATTTTATTCATGTATTTTAGTCTTGAGCTATATTATATTGTATAATATTTTGTTTATATACACTACTTCACCCTATCGGTTAGATAAAAAACACCCTAGGGATTCTAAGCCCTGTGGGATGTTTTCCCCAACGTCTCCATTGGGGGATGGATGGATGACTACCCCCTTTGGCCCCAAACACTTTTCTTAGTAGTTACTTACTCTAGAATGAATAACCATTAGTTTTCTCTATATTTTTGTATAGATGGAAGTAATGTCTTGTGGTTATTTCACACAAATGTATTCTAGATATAGCTTACTAAGGACTATTCTAGGTATAACATGTATAGGTTGTGATGTCTTGATGATCCTTACTCAGTGTATGGTATGTGATAGATTGAGGTATAATACATGATGTATGATACACATTATCTGGGTTTTGGTTTCTCCCAGAACCTACCTAGTTACTTTTGGATACATGGTTATGGTGGTGTGTTTCCAGATGTGCACATTGTGGTGCATTTCCTAAGTGTCTACGAGCTAGAATTTTGGAGAGAGATGCTCAGGATGTGTGGTATTGGGGCAGAACAGTGAACTATTAGGGAAGTGGTATCAAGGTACCAATGAAATTATTTACTATATTATATTCTCAGGTATGTGATAATTGTTTAGATTATCCATGGTGAGGATGATAACATAATATACCTATTTAGGCAATGAGTTAGTTTCACTTGTCGTTCATTGTTCTTTCGCATGCTCTCTTTACTTTTACATTAGAGGCTCCAGGGAGGATCCCAATGATTATACTATTATACTCACCCTACATATATATAAACCTATTTTTAGGTCAGTTGAATCATGTTGGAGATCAATTTCGTTACTACTAGCTTGAGGAATAGCAGGATCTGTTTGGGCTTCGTGGTCATTTACATATTTACTTTTCTTTTGGTACTTCCGGTTTTCCTTTTAGTTGTAATATTTCTTGTAAGACATCACATATGTGCACTATTTACTTTCTCTGATATTGGAGTTTAAAAAGGAGTTGGTAGGTGTCTATATTATCTCTCACTTTCACGTGTGTTCTCTTATAGGGAAATTCATCCCATTTGTGTATTTATTATACCCTCAATACTAGTCTCCAACTAGGGGCCTACTGAAGGCAGTACTCGGGTATCATAATCTATCTTCTCCCATTATCATCTCAGAAGGGGTATACCTAGTGGGGAGGGGTCATTAAAAAATTCAATAATTTGTTTAGTAATATTCATACCTGAAAATATGACATCTAGGTCATAATAGTATACTGAATTATGATTCATTTATACTTGAGGATGCGTACTTCCCAAACTATCAAAAACAATGTTCTTATTTAAAAATATTGGGTTGTTACAGAAAAAAATGTTATTATATTAAGTTCATTAATATATTTATATATTTTTATTGTATCAGATTATTTGAAAGAAAAATAAAAATAGAAAGTAGATGTCAGTCCTTTTAGACATCATTTTTTTCATGTGTCATCAGACTCAAACAATTCTCTAGCAAGTGAATTTTATAAAAGGTGTAAAATGACATTTACCTGTTTTAAGGAATCATTGAAGAATCATGTTGATTTTATTCAATATTTTCCCAATATTTAATCTTGTTTTAAGTACATTCATAACAGGTTAAATGTTTTAGAAAACTCAAATTCTTTGAAATAACTAGTTATTACTGTTGTGAAAAAGGAAGTAGATTTAAAATACTTTAATGATGATTCAATAAGGATAAAGAAAACATCCATAAGTATATAATTTTGATAACATGGTATAAATTTGACACAAATAGAAGGTGACATAAAATTTCATGATGTGAAAATAAAAGTTGTTAATAATTCATCTTTTTATATTCCTTATTCTTTTTAATAGTTTTCTTATGATTTTTTCTAAAAGTACATACATGTTGATTAGTTGAAGAATTTTTTTGAATATCAGCAATAGGAAATTTCATAACTTAATAAAAAAATTTGTATCTCATAGAATAAGTTTTTAAGTTGAAATTTGAGAATAGAAAAATAAAATATCCTAAAGAATAGGTTATCAAACAAAATTAAGAGACTAAAAAGTTACAAGTTCTATAATAGAATAATTATAAGTATGAATAATCAACAGTGAAGTCATAAAAGAATCAGGATGAATTAATAAAGATGAATTTCAATGTAATGAATTTTTTGAATTAGTAATAATTTTTTTCTTATAACTTTTAATGATGTAAATGTAATATCCCTCTTCTTTTTAAGTGTTTTGGACCCTTAATTTCAGTATCCTTTGATTGGATGTATTTTTGTGTTGTATACATTTTTTTAGAGTTTTTTTATGTTTTATGGGTCTGTGAATAGTTACAACATGGTTTGACAAACCAAGCATCCAAACGACGAAACCTCTTTCAAGAAGCTTGGGTAGGGGAACATAATTGATGCACTATTTGAAAAACCATAAAACCATTTCTAATATCCTAGAAGGAGTCACAATGTTAGAACATAGTTAAAATAATTGTGCATCATAACAATGAATCTCTTCCAGTGGTTCTATTTGGGGTCCAAAGTTAAGCACATGGTTAGTACTAACTGTGTGACTTAATCCATGAAATTATGAGGATGGATATTAATGCATTGAAATTTCTAATAAAAATCCTAAAACCCCTACAATTAAACATAAAATTTTCCCATTATATCATAACCTGATTATTTTTCTTTTGGGAACCATCTAGAGGTGTTTTGGATCTCCCAACCTCATATATTGACAAAACGAAGTGCAGATCCAAGTGAATGTTTTTGGAAAACCATCCAAGAATAGTTGTTAAGTTGTTGTGTGGTTTACCGTCCCATAAAACCTAGACATTCATAGTTTTAATCAGTTTTTAAACATGAATCCATTACGTTTTATTCGATTATGTGTCAAATAAAAAATTTAAGAATAAATTTGGTTGGTACGGGATTTATGTTTTTGAAACCATAGAAGAATTTCCATGAGTTGGTAAATAATTTTTGAAAATTATGATGGATTTATATTAATAATAATTTTTTCTGAATGGAAAGAGTAATGTTTTATAATCATGGAATTATTTTTTTCTATAAAATCTATGATTATATTATAAAATTAGGTTGTGAAGTTTTTTTAAAAATATGCATAACTAGTATTCTTTTCAAGTTTTGTTTTATTATTTAATTGATGAGAATTTTTTTGATGATGACCATAAATGTACCCCCTAAGAAGTTTTTTATGATAGGGAGAATGTTCAATCATCATTCTATTTTTCAGAGTGATTATTTTCTTTTTTCAAGAAGAGGCATGTCTTCTCAAAATCACTACCTAGACTCCATATCATTCGGTGTAGATAAAAACCTTTCAGCCTTTAGACCCTATATATAACTTCTTGGACTGTTATTCAACTTATAATAGTGGTGAACAATGTTCTATTGAGACATTGAAGTGGCCTGAATAAGTTAACTGGATCTTGGATTCACTTAAGACTCGTGAGGCTCTAAATGTTAATTTTATCAACTCTTTATTGGGGAATCTGTCCATGAGTGGTTTTTAATTTTCAATTTAGTCATCACTCAATGGTATTATCATGAGAAATTGAATAAGGATAAATTTTTTTAGTTCTTGGTTTATGATTAAGATGAGATATCGGTTGCAATGTATACAAGAAATTATCATGTTTGATATGTTTCTAACCTGATCTTATTAGTAATGAATTCTATAAGGATATTTGTTTTATAAAAAATCCTCACTCATAACATTGAACTGACATGTGTGTGGAATGGTTTATCTTATATCAGAAGATGTTATATGGGGGTTTGTTTTCCAATGTCAATAATGTGTAACAACATTAAGGGAATAATGTATCATTTATAATCAATAAAGGAAAATATTATTAGGGAAATAACAGGAACATTGTGTGCTTCTAGTGTAGAGAACCTGGTCAAAAATAGATATTGTGTTTTAAATCTCTAAGATTTTATAAGCGCTCTATCCTTTTTGGATAACTTAAAAGTTTATGTTAATTGGGATACAAAAAATGGATTCTTTAGTAACGTATCATCATCTCGTGACTGTGGGGTAACAGGTGCCTCAAGATAATAAGGCTTTTGCCGTAGGCATTGCAGTGAATATTTCACATAGTGGGAGGATATTTTAGTTGACAATGGTTGTTGATGTTGATCCTTCTTGTTTTTAGAGGTTGCAGTAGAAACTAATTTATTTTTTCCTTATTTTTCACTATTTTTTGACCATTGTGAATGATATATTGTGGAAATTGGTTTGGTTCACTTGTGGATCGATGATGGGATAATGGTTTCCTTTTCTTGTGAACTTGATGGTTCTACATTTTGTATATGAAATCATTAATTCCTAGTCTTAGTTTTTGGACAACATTAGTACCATAATGTTCATTATTTTCCTAGTGATGGATTGGAGCCATATGATATTAAAACCTGAGATATTTGTGGTTTTTATTCTTCAAAATACATTATGTTTACATCTATAAATGTATTCCTGTGTTTGATGTTAGATTATGTTTGCTTTTATTTTTTTCATTGGTAACCTCTTTTATTTTTCCTTGATGGTTAGACCTCAATTTTGATATGTTGGATGGTCTTACTTATGAGAGTGTAGTTTCCTGTTATGCACTAACTGTGATGTTTTAGCTCTTTTCAGATGGACTTGGATAGACCTTGGGAATGTACTCAGGTAATTATAATGATATGATTTCATGATAGACCATACACCCAGAGGTGCTGGAGTGTAATGTTTTGTACTCATTGATGGGTGAGGCTCAGTTTTGAAAATATGAGGTTACCTTCGACTACTTAACCATGGTAGAAATCATTTTAAATTATTTGTCATTCTTGTAGAATTTTGATCATAGATAGATAATGGGAGTGTAGTTTTTTAGGGAAATCATGAGTTTTTTTGTTGTGTTATTTCTTTATAGTTCATGGTTCCATCCCATAGATATTCTCCTTGATGAGTGGTTGAAGTATCTTCTTTGGATTGAAGGGATTTTATTTTATCGTGTTTCACCATTTGGATTAATATTTAAATGGTAGAGAGACCTATGATGTGTAACAATTCCTTCTTTATTTTTGAGACATGTGATGTTTTTTTGTGTTTATATTGGAGATGTGTGTTTAGTTATACTTTGGGTGAGTCTATCTTCTAGAATATAGACCACCCACCTCACAAGATGATTTGAGGGACTTCTTCTTATGTCATCTTGTTCTATATTTTAGAATGGAATCCTTCAGGGGAAAAAAGTCATATAGTGTGTCGTTTATATCATATTGTTACTTTATTTCATGTGTTTTAACCCATTGATTTGTATATCATTTTATTAGATATCATTCTTGGTTGTTTCTGGTTTTTTTCAAAGTTTTTTTGGAATTTTTCTTGGAATGTTCAAGGTTAGTGCATGGTTATAAAAACCATACACACAAACCATGAAACCTCTTCCAATATCCAATAAGGGGTCGCATGGTTGGTTCATATTTAAACTAACCAAGCAGCTCTTCTCATGGCTCTGTTTGGGGTGCATGGTCAGGAGTGTTCATAGTATTAACCATGTGAACCAAACTATGAAACAATGCTGATGGATATTAGTTCCCAAATATTGTAATTAAAATAATTAAACACCTTAATTAAACCTAAACTCCTACTATTCAAACATATTCTGATTCTTTGGATTTTGGAAGACATCTAGAGTTGTTTTGGCTCTCCCAACATCATATTTTGGAAGATTAAAGATCCGATAGAAGCAGTGATCCTTTCATGGAGATTTCTTTTCTTCATGGTCATCAATATCTCTTATTATTTTGATTCCCTCTTCCAATGAGGTTTTAATGGGCTTGTTTTTGTTTTATGGTGGATGGATGATGTCGAATTTTGGATATAGGATCTCTTCTCAGTTCAATAGAGGTCTCTCTTCCAAGATATGATTATCTAAATTGATGGGGACACATCTTAGATTTATTGTTGTTGGGTTCTGGATTTCTAATTAGGTGTTTCTATTCTTATCCTTCATTTTTTAATTAATTTTTCTTGAAAATTTATAGATATGTTCCTCCTTCCATCATATATTCTATAGTCATTTTTCTTGAAATTTCTTATAATATCTTCATTTATCCTATCTTAAATTAATTTAACATAGTATAGGATCCTTTTCATGGTTTCATAAATTGTTAAATTTTATGTTTATTTTAATTCTCTTTCAAAGAGTTTAACATTTTTGACTTATGGAAAGTGAGGGCTTAGGTTTGGTTTGGTTTTATAAAGTTAAAATATTACTCTTTGCTGAAATGGGTTGAAAATATGTGATTTTTTCTATATAGTTTAAAATGAATGAATTTTTTAAATGAATAATATCCCTCTCTGATGATTTTAAACATTTTCTATAAATGGGAATTCTTGGTTTATATGAAATTATTTATATCTTCACATTGAAAGAGGGTTTAAACCCATGTTTTGAATTGATTTTATGCATTATTAAATTTTAAAACATCATTGAATGCCTTTAGTCTATTTTAATATAAACTATTGTTTTAAAGGCCCATTTGGTATTACCATTATTGTTTGTGAAAGGAATCGTGTATGGATACCCATTTTAATGGTTTAATTGAATAAAATGTTGTAATTGAAATTGATGATATTTGACTGTCTGGTTAGAAATTTATGATGATCATGTCTTCTGATAATACATTAATGTAAATTTCTTGATTCTTGTACTTCCCATTTATGGGTGTTGAAAAGGGTATTATTTACTTTGAGGAATAATGGGTGTGAGATTGATATGTGGTTTATGGAATGATCCCATGTTGGATATTGATAAGGATCCCTATTATTATCCTTGTAACTTGAATATCTAACTCCCTTATTTTGACTTTTCATGGGAAATTTAGTAGTTTTATGGGATGAGAAATATATATTCTTTATTAGTGAGATAAAACCCCCTCTTTGGTGATCTGTAGAGAACATGAAAGATTCAGTCTATGCACATGCATCCCAAAAAGAAGGTGTTTGTGAAACTAGTGTTCTTGATCCCCATGAGACTAAATGTAAGCCTAGTGATTAGTCAAGATGATTTTTTATTATCTAGTCTATGGTGTACTTGATCATTTTTCTAGTTTATACCCATGAAATTCATATAAATGATACTCAATACATGAAAGCATTTATTTTAATTACTCAGCATCAAAGTTTACTTGATTTATTTATATGTTTATTGATATAATACACCTTTACCCTATTTTACTGACTCTTGTACGTCACTTTATATTAGTAGCATGTTCTAACTTTTCATGATTGATCTAACTGTAGCTATAAAAATGGTTTTTTATGATTTCAAAAAAAAATAGTTATTAAATGGTAAAATGGATTGGTTTATTGGTTTCATTTGATAAATTTTTTTAAATGATTAAAGCTATATTTTTAAAATAAGCTTCATATTCACCTTATTGTATTCCTATTTGAACATATTTTGATTACCTTATAAATTAACTACATAGATTATTCTATGAAATTATACTGATCTTTATAGCTCAAACCCTTCTTCTAACATTTGGTTCTTTCATCCCTCTTATTCTTATAGGAAGTTATCATTAATTCATATTACTATGTGGGTGCGTGATAGGGTGACCAAGGGTGGGTGACTTAGGACATGGTGTATTGTTGTGGATAAACAAAAGATTGTATTTTGGTGTACAAATTTTATAATCTCTTTGTAAATGATATAATTATACTAATGTATGTATCTAATGATGTTTCTACAATGAACATTGAATTCTATGATCTTTTTGTCCGAATTAATTCCCAATGGTTATTTCATAATGATCAAGTGATTGTTTTTGGCATATAGAGATTGATATTTCTCTTTGGATTAGTGATGAATCATCTTGGATAAAGGGTTGTATAGTACTGTGTGCTGGTTTATTGTAGTAAAAATCATTCATTTGATTGAATATTTTTTTGAAAGAATTATTATCTATTTATTTTATTTTAATTTTTTTCAATCATTGTTTGTAGAATTTAATTTATATATTATTCGATAAATTTTTATTTAAACAAAATTATCTTATAGTTTTTATTTTCAAATACATCAAGTATAATTTATTCCTCCCTTATTATTTCTTAAAATCACAAATGGTTAGAATTTATTTTAGGATATTTTATTGGGGAGAAATTATTTTATTATCTTACCAAGTGTTAAAATAAAATTTTAGAAAATGTATGTTGAAAAAAAGGAGCTACAGAGAAATATAGAGATAAGAATGAATGGGGGAGAAGTTTTTTAATTTAGAATAATAGAATAAATTTCTTTAATTTATAAATATATTATAGGTTCTTAAAAGTTATTAGTTTTTATCTTCATGTTTTTATTTTTTTAATTTTGAAAAATGGGGTTATTGTTTCATCAAAATTTCTAATTTATCTACTTTCTATCCTTTTGAAAATCAAAAAACACATTATAAAAAACTATATTTTACTAAATTTATATTTCTATGGTCTTTAGAATAATTTGTTAGAAAACTATTTAATTATCCACATGAAGAAATACTTATAAAATGATGAATATAAAATTTTTAAAATAATTCATGTCCATTGACTGACTATGTATGGTCCATCAGACTGACTAAGTCTAGTCCATGACATTGAGTTAGTCTATCCAACCTGATTGAAGATGTCCAGTGCATCGGATTGATGAATACCAATCCATTAGGATAAAATATTCTATTCAAAAGGACTAACCATGAGTGATCCATTAGATAAACTTTGTATTGATCCATTAAATGAAATAAAAATTATTCCATTAGAAGAATGAAGTTTATAAT
Organism: Viscum album; assembly: GCA_963277665.1. NCBI lineage: Eukaryota > Viridiplantae > Streptophyta > Magnoliopsida > Santalales > Viscaceae > Viscum > Viscum album. Next base: position 1,937,945,642 of record OY728165.1, read on the forward strand.
CGAATTATCATAATTATTTATACCAATTAGAATACTTTTATAGAATTTTTTTATCATATCAAAATAACATTGGATGAATAAGTATAGAACTTGGAGAGTTTTCAAGTTAAATAACATCATATTCCAATGTTTTTTTAAGATCCCCCAACCAAGAGGGTGAGATATTTATTAGTAAGAGTAAATAATGTTAAAAAATCTGAAAACATGGGATCTTATTACAATCAACCTCATAAAAGTGGAGCAGATCCACTGGAATGGTATCTGACCAGGTAAGAGGTGCACCAACTCCAATGTTCTCAAGACTGTCTGAAACCCTGTTTTCCTCCCAATAAACATGTGTGATGGTGAAGTTTAGGCTCAAAAGAGTCTTCATGAATTCCATCAACTTAGATACAAGCCTCCAAAAGATATGCATTTCACCATTTCTGATATCCTGCAAAAGGGTAGTAGAATCACTTTCCAACCAGATGTTAGTCCAACCTTTCATTGTAGAAAATAACACAGCATGAATGATCAAAAGAATATCCTCCTCAAGATAACTAGTCACACCACAAGTGCCATAGAAACATCCCTTAAAAGAATCATCATTGTCCCTAATGATTACACCACACCCCGAAGGCCCTCGGATACCTTTATAAGTACTATTAGTTCTAACCTCTGTCCAATGAGGGAAAAGATGCATCCAAAACACTTCAAGGGTAGCTGGAGCAGATATGAAATTACTATGAAGACCCAGATTTTTTTAGAACCACAATGTTCTGTATAATTCTATCACACTCCACCATACTAGAATCACACATGTCTTCTATAACAAAAAAAAATATTCTTTATGACCATCTTCAAGATACATTCTCTCTGTGAGTGAATAGTTGCATTTCAGTGCCACCAAATTCCATGTAGAGTTTTGGAAATAGCCACAAAAATAAGACCATGTACCTCGGGTGAGATTTGGATGTCCGAACAGTATTGAAGAAACACATGCAACCCTGAAAAATGGTATCCATACTATTCACATGCATCCATCACTTCAATCTAAATGGATGAGGCTATTTCACAGCTGAGGAATAGGTGCTCTACATCCTCCCTGTGTTGATGAAACATAACACACCTGTAGTAGAGATGAAAAAAACTTTTGGAGACTAACATTAGTGAGAACCCTATTGTATGAGAACCTCCATATGAGAGTTAGGTGTGAGGGCCTAATCTATTTTTTATTAAAAACCGATAACTAATTATAGTGAGAAATATGATCCTTGGTGACATGTTGGTAATAGTTTTTACTAGTGAGAACTCCATTTATATCTAGCTCCCAAACAAGAAAATCAGGACGTGAGACAAAGTTATATCGATCAACAATTTCTTGAAGTTCATTAAGAAGATTTAATGGAGGGGTATCATAAAATTCCTTTATAGTAACCTTTCCACTTGATCTTAAAACATATAACTTAAAACCATTAGATAGAAAATCACCAGTCCAATTATCAAGATAGAACTTAATTATATAGTTCATATTCACAATCCATTAAGATCAAGTCATGATATTCTTGAGAGAAGATTTAATTTTTCGCCAAAGAGAAGAGTATATGTAATCATAACTTCCCTACTTTAATTGATCAGAAAAATGATCCTTAAGAAAGATCATTGAGTCTAAATTACTATGAAAAATATTATAGGTAAGTTAAGATTATAGGGAAGTATTGAAAAGGGAAATATTATTTATTCTCATACCACAATTGAGTAAAGGGTTACAACATACCTTCCAAGGGACAATATGTATTTTTCTCTCATTTATTTTACCACTACAAATAATGTTCTTGATTTAGATATTTATCCATTTAATAAGACCACTCCAACAATTATTAACCACGAATGAATAAACCAGTTTAGAAAAAATAACAGACAACACTAAGATAATACGCCCAACCATAGAATGATTCTTCCCTTTCCAAGTTGAGATCTGACTGTAACCCTGTTTACAATTTCAAAGAATTAAGAAGCTCTAAGAGGCCCCCAAAATAACAGTACCCCAAGATAATGGAAACGCCTGACCCCTTCCTTGATTCCCAACTCTGAAAGAGTCCAATGATTCCTGGAAATTGGGAACCTCTTTCCAAATGTATTAAATATTTGTTCTAACTGATACAACGTCCAGAGACACTCTCATAATGAAGAAATATTTTTTCTAGACGCTAACATTCTTTTTTCCACCCTATAGAAATAGAATAATATCATCAGCGTAAAATAGATGATAAGGTGAAATTATGGACCTAGATTCTTGTATTGGCTTGAGATTCCCTTGAGAAACAATGTGGGTAATTAGTATACTGAGATAATATTCATAGGTAGAATACATCAAGGCAGAGAGGGTATACCCTTAACTAAAACCTATATAACAAGAAAAGTAACCTTTTGGGGATCCATTTAAAAGGTCAGAGACATGAGAATATCCAATGAGGGATGAAATCCAAAAAATAAATATGTCATTGAAACTGAAACATCCAAGTACCTTATATTTAAAGTTCCAATATAGTGTATAAAATTCCATTTTTATGTTAAGCTTGAGTGATATTTTGCCTTCTCTTGTAGGTTTCTTGAGCATATATAGACATTCGGATGTAGAAAAAATAAATTCTTGTACATATCTTCCTTTGATAAAACCAAATTGGTTCTAAGAAAAAAAATTGGAGAATATTCTTTAGTGACTTGACATTTCTAAATCTTAGTAAACTATAACAACTTATTAATAATGATTTAAAATAATCATAGAGTTTTTTTTAAATGGAATAATAGTGAGTATTGTAAATTTTATAAAATATTTTTCATTTGTATTCATTTTGTCTGAGATGGGTCTATATTGAGGGATTCATGGGATAATAATACTACTAATTCCAATTAGTTTGATCGAGGGTTTTTAGTCTAGGAAGACAAATCTAATTATAATATTTATGATCAAGGAGTTTCTTACTATATAAATACATATCATAAAATATGTTTGAGAACTAAGGATACCCAAAGTCAAGGATTGTGACTTTATTAACTCTTAAGGTTAAAGATTAAATTATTTTATAATTATTTTTGGAAGACCTTATTACTTTTATTAAGATTCACTTTTACTTATTTTAATTTTTTTATATTTTCCACTTTGAATTTATATAGAAAGTTTATTTTTAAAAAATACCAAACTCTGATATCTTAGCCAATCTATATTTATGATTAATAAACTTTGAATATTGGATGATATTTTTGTATGATAATTTATTCTTAAGAGGATTTTGTTTTTTGTTAGTTTCTATTTGTATAGTGTAATTGACCCCCTCCCCCACCTCTTTTACCCATTGATATACTCTTTGATCCTAAATTTAGTATCTATGTTGAATTTTTTCGATGTGAACTAATTGTAGAAATGGAAATTCGATATCTCCATGATTCCAGGGGTTTTGATAATAAAATGAAGATCTTGTATCATAAAAAACATAGATAGTACAAAGGATTTTAGGAATATTTTTGCCATAATTGTGGGAAAAATCGATGGAATTGCTTGAATGGAACTAGGAGGAGATTTAAATGTGGAAATTCATTTCATAAAGAATGTGAATATTGAAATTTTATTAATGGGATGGTTAATCTAATGGAGGATGAGAGGACACCAACTAATTCACCACCCACACCTCAGTGTTTCATCTTCAATGATTTTCGACATTAACATAATCAATGCCCCAATACATGGGTTAATGTGAATGGTAATCCATAGAAACCTGTGAAGGAAAAAAGAAAAAATATAAATCTTATTCAATCACATTGGATGAATTGAATAGTGATAATTGTGGAACACTTATTGTACCCTCCTTAGTTGGCAATTTAATTTTTAGTTTTATATGAATGAAACCTATGAATATATTATTGTTTATGTTTAATTGAAATTTTGTGCCATTATCTCCCTATAAATGGATTATGGGATAATGAAATAACATATGATATTTTATTGAGACAATGTTTAACCCAAGACTCCAATGGAAATGTTTTTTTGTATAATATAAGAGCTTATATAAACAATAAATTGTGAATTAACATTTTTAAGTGTATATGTATCCATGTAAGATTAACAAAAGAGATATTTATACCCTCATGGGTTTATGAGTTTATGTTTGGTTATATTTTCAGAGTAATTTACACTACTTGTACGGTTTTACTTGATGGTAGTTTATCAAGATTAACAATATTTGAAGATAAATTTATTCAAATACAACCATTTAGTTCTGTATATATTTTAGTGATGATGTTATTTAAAAAGTAATTCATTTATACATTGTGTAAATATGATTAAATGTACTGGTATCCTTTAGGTTTTATCTTATCTTTGAGGTTGGGGTAATTTGTTTTTGTAATTGATCAACTTAAAGTTCGAAAACATTTTTTCTATTAAAGAATATTTATATATATATCCACTTTCTAGAATATTCTTTAAGGAAGTGGTGAGGTTTCAGGGAGTACAACATTTAATTTTATTTTGTTAGGATCCAATTTTTACCTCAATGTTTTTTAAAATACTTCAATAATTTCTTGATATAGAGTTGAGTTTTTTCACTTCATATCTTACTTAAAAATATGGTTAGTCTGATTGAACAATTTAAACCCTAGAGGATATTCTACGAAATTATTCCATGGATTTCAATAGTGTTTGGGATCAAAACATTACTATAGTGGTTTTTTTTAATAATATATTTCACTCTAGAATTATTATGGATCCTTATGAAAACCTTTATGGAAATAAGTGTAGAACTCCAATTTATAAGAATGAATTTGTGGAAAGAATAGTATTGGTACCTGAGAAAGATGGTGAGATAGAAAAGAAGGGAAGATCCTTTTAGAAATACTTAATGATAGTAAAATGTTTATAGAAATTTTATGCTGATAATTTTCAACATGATCTTGAATTTGAAGATGGTGAGAAGTTATTTCTATGACTTTTCGTATGGAATAAAGAAGGTAAAATTGTGCCCTAGGTATTTCGGTCCCATTGAAATACTTGATCATATCTGGAAAATATCAAATCATTTTTTGCTTCTAAAAAACCTCTCTCATGATCCTGATATATTCTATATACCTCTTTGAAGGATTTGCGTATCTGATTCTTCACATGTACTTAAATCAGATGCCATACCGTTGAAGAATTATCTTTCTTATAAGGAACAATTAGTTGAGATTGTGGATCAGAGAGGGAAGGTTCTATAAAATAAGACCATCCACCTATTAAATGTTTTATGAAAATATAGACTAATTTGGGGTGATATGTGGGAACCTAAGGATGTAATGAGGCATATGTATTCTTAGTTCTTAGTTCAAAAGTGATGAATTTCCTTGGAAAAATCATTTTATAGAGGGTAGAATGTGACACCTTGATATTTTGAAAAATATATTTTTTGAATAAATTTAATCTTATTTATATTTTTTATTTCATGTAACATTGATTTTAGTTTTTGTTATAAGAAACAATAAGTTTATACTATTTTATATACAATATTGAGTTTTAAAAAAATGTGACATACTATTAAAATATTATTATTTAATATGATTGTTTTCACCTAGCCCTATGAATGGCTTGTATGGATTGGATTAACTGAATTATGAAAATACATGGTTAACAAAAGTATATGTAAATAGTTTCCTAAGTATATTATATATAATAATACGTTATTATGATAATTTAGTAACCTAAATAATTCTTTTTTTATATCAAAATGGTTAAAAAAAATAATAGTTTTTGTGTACGGTGGACTTGTGCCTTGAAAACTGATGTTATTCATTATAAATCAAAAACACTCAAAGATGGATATAATTATAGATTTAATTTTTATAAATAAAATCTATGAAATTATTAATGTTTATTTAATTTTTATATTACAATTTACATGTGACATTTCATTCTGTGGGAATACGATAATATAGTTTGTGTGTATATAGGACTACCACCTTGGGAATAGATGTGATTTGTTCATGCTTTACATTAAAGGTAATAAGGATTGGTTTATTGAAAATTTGTGATATATATAAAATAAAAATGATTATTTAATGTTAATATATTATTTACCTTTCATTTATTCTTTTCATTGGAAATATTGAAAAAAAATTCATGCATACGTATGACTTACTATCTCCATTAACGGTATCTTTAATTTTCTATCTCTAACTTTGTTGGAACACTATAAATACATAGATAATGAATAAATAAAATTTTTATATCATTTTTAACAAAATGTTTTGTTATTAAACCATGATCAAATTATAATGACCAAAAATAAGAAAATCAAAACATACACAAAAAAACAAAGTAATATTTTCCCCAAAAGTTGAATTTAAAATGAAATTGTTAATAAATGGGTAAAAAAGGACATAAATAAATTATATGTGTTATAATATATATAAGTATGGTTAATTAATATAGGTATGATAAAAATATATTTATTATTCAATAGGCTCAAACATGTATGCTGAAATTCAAGACTCATGGGAAGAGATTTCCATCTCACTTTTATTTTCTATGAGAAAAATTTATATATTCCCCATGTGTCTGTTTTATGTGGTGTACACACTACCCATGAATTTATATTATGATAAATATCCTCAAAATTATTTTTATTTACATATCCATTTTACTATCTCTCTTTCATGGGGTTTATGGTGAAAATTTTACCAAAACATTTAAGGGATTTATGATATAATCTAATCATTTATCAAGAAAGATTATGTTTATGATTCTAATGACGAAATATTATAATCCACATCTCAAGAATGAAAAACCAAAAAATTTATCAATTATAATTAACTTCTTATAATTATGTATAAATAACATAAAAACACATATAGAACACAATAAAAACTATATAAATAGAGAATGAATCAAATAAGAAGTATTTATAGATATTAAGAAACCTAAACCAATGAAATAATAACCTGATATATTGAATAGTAATGTGATGCTTAAGAATAGCAATACAACCAATAAGTTATTAACCTCACCCAGGAAATTATAAATAAAATTTATGCATATTATAAATGAAAATAATATATAATTATATCATAGTATAATTAAATAAATGCTTGGAAAATGAAAATTAAATTTTTATATTTTTATTAATAATAAATTTTTATTTTCAGTTTTATAATTAATATCATGATTAAAAAAAATTATTTTCATAAATTTATTCGTAAATTATTATTTTGTTTTCTTAGGATTATAAGATAATTTTATGAGACCTTAATTAATTTTTCAAAGTGCTATAAAATTAGTTATAATTTTAAAATTGATATTTTCCAAGTAAATGATGATTTTGATTAAAAATAAAAGTTTTCATATTTAGAAAATTATTTTCATGAAATAGAGTCAATTTTTGAATTATGCATGTCAAAAAATGTTGTCATGGATTTTTGGTATTTTTCAAAATTAATTGTGTTTTTTTGTAAATAGTGAAATATAGTAAATTATAGTATAGAGAAAAAAATGCCTTTTGAGTCATGACTAAGTCATGGATGAAATAAGTGTACATAGGTTCAAACTTATATGCATTTTTTACTTTAATTATTCATAATAACCCAAACTATTCATAGACTATATCCAAAATAAAAAACAGGGGAATTAAGTAATCGAATAACACCCCTCTTCTCCTCTATAAATTCCACCCCTCACTACCTCTTTTACTCACACATATAAAACCTTGAATATTTTCCAAATTCCACCCAGAATTATTCATTGTTTTATCCCCAATGTATAGAAATCATTGGTATCTATAAAATTTTAAACTCAAGTGCCTCAAGGAGGTTTTCATGGAGAATAATTCTAGAGGTAAAATCCCCTTTCCTTTTCATTTAATTTCTTTCCAATTTCTATTCTTTTTTATTCTATACTCAACTAACCTTATCCAAGTAGAATGGTAAATCCATTATCTCACATATAATATAATTTTATTATGTTAATGTAATAATTCATCATCATTTCTTTACCTTCCCATTTGTGTTCTAAAAATGAAAACAACATATGTGATGTGTTAATTTATCATAATAAAAGATGAAAGTTTTTAAATTTCCTTTTATACCTTCATGGATAGTCAAAAAACAATTTTTATGGTTAAAAAATATTATAATATATTTATTATACATTATTTAATTTTTTGTATCCAATATATATACATATTAAAAAATACTAGAACAAAACTATTTTATAATGACCAAGAAACCACCAAATTAATCTAAACGATTATCAATAACATTTTATCTAATGATTCATCCTAATAAAATATAATAAAATGATATATAAGAAAAAACTACTGTAATTTCATTAATTACATATAATTTTAATTGTAGATAACTATTTTTATTCTATATGATCTTTCTTACATGTATAAAAATGAACCAATCCTGAAAATCAAGAGACTTGAGTTCAAATCCAGGTGGAGAAATAATTTTTGGGGTACTATAGCATTACTTTAGTAGACACTATAGTAGGTATTGTAGCAGGTAGTATTCAATATTCTAGCATCCAAAACAATTAATCTATTTAGTCTTTTGGTCCACTAGGTTGGTCCTAAGGTCCTTCAACAACTTCTAGCCACCAAAGGCCTTCGGTCTAGTAAGGCTTTTGGGCCACCTCAGAGCCTTCAGGCCACCTCAAAGCCTTCTAGACACCTCAATTCTTTCAGGCCACATGTAACAGTGCTTAATGGACCATACAGACTCTACAAGGAGAAGAATTCAAATGAGTATTTAGAGTCGGTGCATTCAGCATAGAAAAAGCTAATGTATTTGGAAGGAAGATATGGTATGGTATTCCCATTAGAAACAGCATGTACATACACAAGAATCCTAGCTTAATGCCCATGTGATGGTCGAGAGTATTCATAATAATATAGAAGCTGGGGAGTAGCAATTTCAAGTATTTATAGTCTTGAAAATTCCTCCATGACATATCAGTCATGTAATGTGAAAGACCTTCAGTTCATGTAATCTGAAAGCCTACACAACTTTTAAGGGTTCCCCCTTATCCCTTGGAAGGGGGGTTATAAAAAATAAGGCATTCATGACATTTGAGCCAAAAAAATGGATAGAAGGATGAAATTGTATCTTATAACTCACCAAAATGTCAAAAAATAAACTTAATAAAATAATAATAAATAAAATAACTATTTAATAGGTTCTAAATTAATTAATTAATGAATTTAAATTTATTATCAATGATATTAAGTTCAATTGCAAAACACTTTCATACATATGGGGAGGGATTCATTCTAAACCTCCATTTTTCCTTCAAGTTATGTTTTCTCTCTCTTTAACCCAATGTAATTGTTTTTCCTTTTTTATATTATTCTTACTAATTCTATTTATATTTTCCAAAATCATGTATTAATATCATTTAATCCGTATTTTTTGTGGATAAACTTGTTTTAAATTGGTTCCATTCTCAGATATTAGTGATAAGAAATCCTAGTTAAAGGTAACTTACTGATTTATTACACATTTTCAAGTACACACTGGAATATTTTTTAAGCCGTCATTTTTTTATAAAATCACTCATTTTAAAATGAAAAAATTTATTTGTTAATTTTTGGTTTTATACAGACAATTATTCCTTTTACATTTTAATGAAACTTGAAAATTTTCTCTTCCACCATACTAAGATGTTTTTTTATAAAGTTTCATAAACATAATTTTTACATGTTTTCATTTCAGTTTGACATCACTTATCATGATCTATTAATATTTTCCTTTAAAATGTCCATTTATGATTTAAATATATTATTTCAGTGACACCATTATGATATTTCCTTTTCATATGCCTTTTGACATGATTATGATAACCAATTATTCCCATCTGTAACCCATATTTTTATGTTAGATTGCTTATGTATGGTTCTTTATATGGCACATTTATTCATGAAAGTTTTATGATGGGTGCTTCCAAATAGTTCTCTATTCCATTTGGGTAATGTTTATTCTCATGATACATCACATGCAATGGTCTTGGTGGTTATCCTTGACTCGTGCTCCATGTGTAATGGTCATGGTGGTTTACCTTGACTCATGCTCTTCCATATGTAATGAGCCTTGACTCATGCTTATTTCATGTTTTATGTTTCTTACAGATTATTGTGATTCCGTGATTATATGATCTAATGTTCTATATATTATGCTTCCAATGTTTATTCATGTTCCATTCCTTTTTATGTCATCTTGTTATGCCTTCTAACCCATGTGTTATGATTTATTCTTATGTTTATTCCCTTACTGTAATTTTTAGCTCATCCATCTGTTCATGTATTCTCTAGGATATCCTATGAAGATGTAAAGTCTAGAAGTCTTTTAGGATCTAATTTTGAAGATTAAATAAAATGTCTTTATTTTGGTTTCTTTATGTTTAATTATGTATCTAATCATCCAAAGATACTATATATTACAATCCTTAGTTTGTGTTGGAATTCTAATTATTCTTAAAATCATATCATAATATGTGTAAAAGGCTAGGTCCATTATAGATGTTATCAGAGGATGGTCTATATGTTTTTGGAGATTAGTACTAGATCATTATATTAAGAACCCTAGGGATAACTATATCACCATGGATAACCTAGATTAAAACATAGGATATCATAAGTTAGGATACACTTTTCATTTAGAATTTTATCCTTATATGTTCAATGCTTTCTTTCTAAATTCTTATTATCTAAGTATTAAAGCACCAAAATTGTACTTTCTATTTCATAGATAATGGATAGGAATAGAAGAACATGTGATAACGATCAATTTGATAAGCATTGTGATGATTTCTGAAATGATATTCCTAATATGATGGGAATATAAGCTCAAAACATTATGATACTACTTTATCAAGTGTATCAAGTTATGAATAATAATGTAAATCATGTGAAACACGCTCCTTCTCCTAATAAAGATAAATTTTCAATCAAAACCTTCATGTGATAAATGCCTCCCATGTTTAGTGGATCTTCTGATCCTATCATCCTGGAATAATGAATTAATTCCATTGAGAATATATTCTCTATCATCTAGTGCACATAAGAAGAGAAATATGTACTCAAGGTCTATCATTTTTATTGGAAAGATAATTTATGGTGGAAATTATTCAACAACATGAATTCCAAAGAGTAAATTGATTCCTTGGATTTGGATGAATTTAAGAAAATATTTTTCAATAAATATTTTCCCTGAACCCTCCATCTCAATACAAAGAAGGGATTATTCTAACTGAAGAAAAAGGAAGATGATTCTATTAGAGAGTATGAGGAAAACATCACAAGGCTTGCAAGATACACATTTGTATTTTTCATGTACATAGAAATTAAGGTGTATTTCTTTATTAGTTAACTAAAGTCGAGTCTACGAAAATCATTGGTGGTTTGAGACTTTGACAGTTATAAAAAGATTTTATATTGTGCCTTTAAGGATGAAATGGAGATCAGAGACTCTCAGTGGTCTTATGGGCTCGAGAAAAAAGGTAGAAATATATTTTAATTTGGGTGAATAAATAGATAAATATAATGATGGAAAGAAAACCCAATATCCCACACGTCAAAATTTTGTAAAGAGGCATCCTTGGAACATTCTAAAGGGAACTAATAAATGATTCAAATTTGGAATAATGGGGAATCTAGCTAAAATGATAAAACGGATATGAATAATTACACTAATATGGAAGAATAAGGGTTGGATAATATCAATTATTATCTTATAGTGAAGTGTTTCAACTGTAGGTAACATTATAATTATGTGAACAATTACCCTAAGACAACAGTTGTCAGAGGGAATAAAAAGAAACAGCCTCTAAGGAAACAAGTAAGCGAATACGCTATTACTATTTCTGAGGTGGAACTAGACAATGATGTGGTGATGGGTACACTGGTTATTCATTCAATACTAGATAATGAACTATTTTATTCTAGTTTTATGAATTCTTTCATATATTTCATGTTTAGTAGAACTATTCAAACACCACCTCTAAATATAGAGGTTGATTTATCTATGAGAATATAAAATGGGGAAATTATTGCATCTAAAGTATATAACTCCTCCTTGTTTAATGTTTTTGGAATAAAAATCCTAAAAATATTTTCTTATTTTATTTGGTGGAGTCTGATACTATATTGGAAATGTATTGGCTATATTTAAACATATCCAACATCAAATATTAGGATTAAAAGATCACTCCTCACATTCTAAGGTATCCTCGAATTCTCTACAAGTGTAAGGGGGAGGATGAATCTCTATAAGAATCGTTTTCTCAATTAAGGATATTATTTCCATATGAGAAAGCACATCTACGTCAAATGATTAAGAAAAAGGAGAGAATTGTGCTCAAAGACATTCACATCATAAGGGACTGCGCTGATGTGTTCCTTGAATAATTACATGGTCTTCGTCTTAACTGATAGGTTGAGTTCTCAATTGAGATTATTCTTGGATCTACAACTATATCAAAAACACCTTATAGAATGGAAACTATTGAGTTGGAGAAACTTAACAAGTCTTTACAAGAGAATCTAGAAAATTGTTTTAAATACTTGTGTGCTTCATCGTGGGGTGTTTTGGCCCTCTTAGTCAAAAAATAAGGATGTATAAATGAACCTCTAAATTAATTATCATGAGCTCAATAAAATCATGATAACGAAAAATTGTCACCTTCCATGGATAGATGACTTGTTAAATCAGCTATGTGGGGCAAGTATTTCTCTAAGGTGGACCTTCAGTAAGGATATCAATAATAAAAGGTAATAAAAAAGATATTCCCAAGACTGCCTTTCGAATGAGGTATAGACACTATGAGATCATATTGATTCCCTTCAAACACACTAATTCTCTAGAAATTTTCATGGATTTAATAAATATATTCTTTGGATGTTACATAGAAAAATTTGTGGTAGTCTTTATTGACGATATTCTGATATACTTTGAGAGAAATGAGGAACATTAGGATCATTTGAATACTATGATAAAGGCTTTGAAAATGGAGAAACTATATGAAAATTATAGTAAATGTGAAATATAGATGGAGGAATTATCATTATTGGGGAATGTAATCACAAAAAAATGGATATCTATCGACCCCTCCAAGACAAAGGTAATAAAATAGTGGCCTAGGCGAACATCTGTAATGGATATTTCTTGTTTCCATGGATTAGCTGGGTATTACCAGTGATTTGTGAAGAACTTATCATGATTTTAAAACCCACTAACCAAGATGAATCATAAGGGACAAAATTTTATCTAGAATAGTGAATGTGAATATTGGTTTAAAGAGATAAAAAAGAGGATTATCACGACACCAGTGGTCGCACTACCAAAAAGTGAGGAACTATTTGTGGTGTAAAGTGTTTCTTCAGAGAATGTATTAGGATATTTATTTATATAAAGATGATAAATAGATCGCCTAAACCTAAAGGTAGTTGAAAATTCATAAGAAAACCTATTCCACACCTGATCTACAGTTGGCGTCTATGATCATTGGATTTAAAATCTGGCGACATTATCTTTTTGGGGAGAAGTGTGAGATATATACTGGTCTTAAGAGACTCAAAATATATTCAAATAAAAGTTTGTTAATATACTCCAAAAAATATTTTCATATATCATCAAGGATTATGAATTATCAATCCACTACCATCCCTGTAAAGAAAATAAGGTGGTTGTAAAGTCCTGGGTCCAGATGCCACTCGACTGGTGCCCCATACCTAGTTGGCCACATGGCTCCAAGCACATTTCCCCAAACCTCATAGGCTCTGGACTAGCAGAGAGATCCTAGGAACTAATAGTGGGGAAACTATACCCTTATTGTAAGAGTGTAATAAAGCGGAATAAATAATGAAAATAGAAAAAGTAGTTAACAACATGCAACTGAAGTGAACAATGGAAGGCTACAAGGTAAAGATAACCAGAAGGCATAACATATCAAAAATATGTAGCTTGTCACCTGTTCTAAGAAAACAGAAAAAATAGGATACACTGCAATCAAGTACAAAACAATACCAAATAATGGTAAAACAAAATAAAACTCAGTAGCATGGGAAGCCGTGGCTTGGTCCCATGCTCTCCTTCTCCTAAGCAACAATCAAGTACCCTTATAGGGATCCTTTCCCATATCAAGCCCTATAGCAATATAGTCTGTTTTGGACCAAAAACATGACCCAAGAAGGGCCTGATAAATAAATCCCAATAGGAAACCACCAAAGTTCAGTGCCAATTTGTCAGTGTGTATATTCAATAGTAATATCGAGTAGTAAAAAGAAGTAAACTAGTAGTTACTCAAAAGTAAACAATCCTAAAATTATTGGAATTCATTTACATTCATTTCATGTTCTTTAATAAATTAAAATTCATTGAATTATATAATTCACAAGAACCACCCATTTCCCATCAATCCCCTATATAAATTAAACACAACTAATACCTCAATAGGCTTTCTAAACAAAGAAGTGTAGACCAAATCCAAGCTTGTTCTTTGACTTGGCAGACACGTCATCAGTCATGCCATTTCAATATGTCTCAGGTCCAAGCCCGATATATAATCATTTTGTCTTATTTAAATCTAGGAAAATCTCAGTGTATTATCATTTAAGCATATTCAAGGCAAACCCCAATGTATCATCATTTCATCATATTAATGTTAGGGATTATCCCAGTGTATAAGCATTTTAGCTGGTTTTAGGGACAATCCTAGAATATTATCATTTCAGTATATTCATGGAAAATCTCCGTGTATCAAAATTTCATCATATTAATGTTAACACATATAAATTACACAATCAGGTGGTTAAAAAAATAACATCTCACGTGCGAAACTCACATAATAACAACACATATAATTTTCACTATTACATGGTTTCATATAATCAAATCATGTGGGGTAAATTATATATCAAGACTAACATGTGAATTAAACTTTCACAAAGATATAAAAATAATATTCACATAGAAATATTTATTTAACCAATTTTATTCTAAAAAAACCCTTTAAATGGAAACAAAGGCAATCCCATTGGAATCCTGGGATAAACGGCTAAACAATGGTCATCAGAGGTAATCTCACCCATGGGGTGGCCCATAATCAAAACAAATAAGCCTAAAAATACATCAATTAATTTTTAAATTACCTGTAGTCATTAGGTATCAACATGGGTAAAATTCTCAATCAAATGACACCCTAAACATGGTTTTCTGAAAAAATGTCACATATAAAAAACATTATATTAAACAATTAGCCTGACCCCACCTACCTTATCATAGTACGACTCCCCTCATCCTTCCTCAATCTCTAATTAGAGCTAGAACAATGTAGATCTAAGAAACAATAATAAAAACTCAACCATAAATAACTTATTCTAGAACTGTAATTGGAAATAACGGCTCAATAATAATCGATAGATTACCGATACGGTTCAAATGCAATAGATGGAAATTGAATCAGAGTACGGATGAAGATTTGGGAGAAGTTTTTAGTTTCTGTGGTCATTATTATTCAGTATAGCAATCCCACTATCCAAACTGTAGAATATAGAGGATATTTCCCATTTTAAGAGAAAAAAACAAGTACATGGCGTGTAAGTCAATATAAACGGTGTGAATATCATTTTACTATTCATTTAGTAGCTGACTTCTACCGACTTACTTTCCTATGTGTATTGACATGACTACATGGTGTGTACTGAGAAGTATATGGCTTATAGTTTGTTTTTCCTCATTTCCTTGACGACTTTCCCGCACACCATGTATTCCCATCATACACAGCCAAACTACATAGTGTATACTTATAATTACATGGCGCGTAACCCTGAATCAACCCATGTGATAGTATGATTCTAGTACTTATCTAGTTTTCCCTTTTCCTCTTAAAAAAACTCAAGAAAATAGAGTAAAAGAAAATGTACCTCAAAAAGATGAATCAGGTTCGTACAAACATTCCTCCTTAAATAAATTTATCACCGAATTTCCCTTCCAAGGGTGGTGAAGGAATATCTGAGAATAACTATTATCACTGAGCATGTACATCTGAATACCTATCCCAAGTCACTTCATGTACTCGTCCATGCTGCCATAGCACCCGTACAAGAGGAATTTATCATCCTCGAAGAACCTTCGTGCTCCTGTCAACTATAAGAATTAGATGCTCCTCAAATGATGCATCAACCTGGAGCTCAACCTCATTGGTTTGAAGACGTGAGATGGGTCTAAGTGATATCATCGTAGCAGAGATACATAGAAGACATCATGCATGGCTCGGTACCTCTGAGGTAACTGTAATCGATAGGCAACAGACCCAAATCTCTCTAGAATATCAAATGGTCTGACCTTTCTCGGTTAATGTTTACCCTGTCTTTTGATCCTATTGTGTCCCAATATCGATGCAACATGTAGGAAAACTCGATCCCTGGCCTCAAACTCCAATGGTAATATACGATTATCAGCATTTGATTTTTTATGAGATTGTGCGGTAGCCATCTGATTTTGAATCAAGTGGACTTTCTCACTAGTCTCCTAGACTAGACGAGGTCCCAGCATAGCTGCCTCTCCTACATCTATCCAACATAGGGGTGATCGGCATAGCCTACTATATAATGAATCATTTTGGAGCCATATGAATTGTATCCTTGAATCTATTATTATAGGTGAACTCATCTAGGGGTATATGATTCTCCCATGATCCCATAAAGTCTTGGACACATGCATACAACATGTCCTCTAACACATGTATCATACGCTTTGACTGGCCATCAGTATAAGGGTGGTATGTTGTGCTCCGAACCACATGTGTACCCAGCACCCTCAGAAAACTCTGCCAGAAATGAGACATAAAGAAGGATTCCCTATTTGAAACAATAAAACGTGGGACCCCGTGAATTCATACCACCTATTGGATATATAGCCTTCTGAGCTCATCAACATCGAAGGACTCCTTGATTGGAAAGAAATGAGAGACCTTAATAAGTCTGACAACTACAACCCACACAACATCATTTCCCCTAGGCAACCTTGGTAACCCCGTCACAAAATTCATCGTGACGTCATCTCATTTACACTCCAAAATATAAAACTTCTGTAAAAGCCCAACTAGTCGCGGATGTACTTCCCTCACCTAATGACAGGTTGAAAAACTCGTAACAATACTAAGTACTTCTCACTTCATACCCAACCGCAAGTCGTGACGGTGCAAGTCACGGTACATCTTGGTGACTCTGGGATGAACTTCCCAAGGAGAAGCATGAAACTCCCACATCAACTCCTTGTTTATATCCCCTGGAACCCACACATGTCCGTGGATACACAGAACTTTATCCTCGCCTATCATCCACCCTCGAGGAGGTTCCTCACCTACCACACTCTTTCGTAGAACTGGGCCTTTAGAATCTATTAGTTTCCTCAGCCTCACTCTATTCAGTAGGGTAGAGATAATAGCCAAAGATGAAATATAAGTACACCCCTAACTATTGTTTATATATGAATGCATCTCATAAAATAATGCCATAATCTTCCAATCACCACTGGCCTCCTGCACTGTCTGTATCTGAGTACTCCAGCTCAGTGCATCAACCATTCCATTTCCCTTTCCAGGCATATAGGCAAGCTCAAAATCGAATGGCTGAAGCTATTACACCCACCTTGGCTATTTAATATTCTAATCACACTGAGTAAAGATGTATTTGGGGATTTTTTTTGTTCTGTGTACACCACAAAATGTTACCCCAATAAATAATGATTGCAACAGCGCAAAAAATGGATGCCTGTAGCCAACATGAGATCATGTGTAGGGTAATTCCTCTCATGTGGCATCAACTACCAAGACTCTTATGCAACAACCCAATCCACATGCATAAGAACTTCTTTGATTCCAATACATAATGCATCACATTACACATTGTAACTCTTTCCTAGATCTGTAAATATTTGTATTGACACTGATGTCAAACATCCATTCCACTCCTGAAAGGCTATATCACAAGAGTCTGGACATTCAAACTTCTAACATTTCATGGTTAAGCATGCAATAATTATTGTTAAGCATGATAATTCCTCTATAAAATTCATGTAGTAACCATTTATCCCAATGAAACTTTGTACCTCAAAAACATTATTAGGATGCACATAGGTAATTACTGCTCTCACCTTCTCTAGGTCTCCTGATACATCAGTATCTTAGATGACGTGACCCATGAAGTGAATCTGATCCATCCATAAGTGTCATTTAGTGAGCTTATCATATAACTGATGTTATCTTAGTGTATTCAAAAAGATATTAAAATATTTTTCATAGTCATGTAAATTTTGAGAATACACCAATATATCTTCCATGAAAACAACCACAAAAGAATGTGGTAAGGATGGAACACTCGGTTCATCATGTCCATGAAAATTTCTGGCGTGTCTGTGAGACCAAATGGCATAAGCAAGTACTCATAGTGACCATACCTACTACGAAAGGTTTTATGAGGTATGTATGGTGATAAAACACGTATCTAGTGATATACAAACCTTAGGTCAATCATTGAGAACACTCAAGATCCTAGAATATGATCAAACAGGTCATTTATCCATGGAAAAGAATATTAGTTTTTAACCGTCAACTGTTTTAGTTTACGATAGTCCACGCATAGCCTAAGGATACCATCGACCTTTTTCATCAAAATGATATGTGAACCCCAAGAAGAAGAAATGGGTCAGATAAAACACTTATCTTATAGATCTTTCAACTGACTCTTGATATCTTGAAACTCCATCATAGCCATATTATAAGGATGAATGGATACCGGTGAAACTCTTGGCACTGTCTCAATAGTGAAATCCACCTCTCTAACTAGAGTTCATCCTAAGAAGTCATCCAGAAAAACGTTATTGAAATGATCAACCACTAGAGGAAAATATACCAGACATTTTCCCTGATAATTCAGATATAAACTCTCAATCTGGTTTGTCATCCTGCCCAACCCATGATGCTTAGGTCTAGCGATTCTCGCCTGTACATCCCATTTACCCTTATGTAGAAACTCTCATCCCTCGGGTGAAGTTAAACTCACCCTGTGGATATAGAAATAAACAATTCCTTCAAATGGATCCAACCAATAAATTACAAAAATGACAACAATGCCTTTCATATATAAGACATAGAGGTTCTGTAGGAAGTGACACCCACCAATCTGAAGTAGGAACTCCTTTCACTGACGCACACCTGCTGTTATAATCCCTAAATGAGTGTCAAGCATCATAATAGCAGAAGTAGTATAAACACAAATCCCATGGCATTCCAAAATGGAAACAGATATACAACCATGTCTAGCACTAGTATAAAAAAGTGTAGAATATAAAGAATACACTAATAGAACAGTAACTCCAATATTGGAAGGTATGATATCCTACTCATGATAGGTCAGTTGCACTATATAAGTCTGACCTATACCGCAGCCATGAGACACTGCTTGGCTACCCTAAGCTGACTCGCCTTGTTGTCACTGAGGTCCTGGGGTCTGGCTACCATGGCCATGACCACCCCCTCATCTTAAATGACCTAACGTATTAAAATTCTCTGACTAGTTAGAAGCTGGTAATACAACTCCTCAATGTGGAGTTGGTGTAGACCCTCTCTCACTTGATTTTGGTGGAAACGTTCTGCATAACCATTATAAATGGCTCATCCTGTCGCAAGATCAGCACTCGATTGAGTCCATCGGGCACTAAGGATTATTTTTCCAAGTCCTTCCGCACTGGTATCACCTCACCTAGCTACCGAAAGAGGGGTTTTGACTGCTTGTATCCTTACAAGAAAGATCCATATGACACTTCTTGCTTCCGACTGAGACAGTACCAAATCTCGATGCTGAACTGCCCTAGCTTTCACCCCCATATTCCTAGAGGTTTGGCTCGGTGATCAGCACCTGACTCACAATAGCAGAGACAGAAGGCAGCCATATTACATTCACCTATGATTGGATGTCAAACCTGAGACCATCCTCAAATTGGCTAACCTTCTATATGTAATCAACCATCAAAATAGGTGTGAATTGGTTAAGCCCAGTAAACCATGAACAATAGTTAATAACTGATAGTGTGCCATCCTCTAGGTTCATGAACTCCTGGTCTTGGTTGGCCCTCAATGTCTCAGGAAAAAAATAATCACATAAGGCCACCAAAAAGTATTCCGATTTCATATACCGACAACTCCCTTCACGAGTGACAACATCCCACCATCTCTTGAAATAACTACACAGCATATAAGTTGTGAGCTTAACCCTCATCACAAGAGGCGTCTCTAGATGCTCGAAGATAGGCATCACTGATTCCAACAATGATTCTGCAGCCTTTGTTCTTCCATCCCCTAAAAAAGTAAGAAGATGTTGCTGTTGAAATATACATGTCATCTCTTTTATAGATATGGTGGCATGTGGTGCTTCATGAAAGGTATTCATAAAACTCACAAATATTTCATATAATTGTGCATCTTCACCTGCGTCTACTATAACAGCCAGTTCCATAGATGGAAATACTAGAGGATCCATCAGTAGCCCATAGCCTACCATTTTTGGAGTATGATCATCATCGCTCTCCTGGCGTACGGCTCATGGTCTTCATGGCGGAATGACTCTACATGGTCAAGAACATGCCTTAGTTCAAACTAATTGTCAATGTTTTCCAATAATGTACCATAACAAAACAAAGACCATCAAAAATCGGCAAAAAAGGACTATATAGTGTATAAAAGAATACACGGTGTGTACCTTATTATTGTCACATGGCCATGCGCTAATGGTGTCCCGGGCATGTATCGACCCCAGATACACAACATGTTCAACCCGCACACGGTGTGTACACCAGCCCATCCTCCCGTCTATGTAATCCCACACAGATAGATCTACATGGGTTCTACTTTGGTAGACAACCCAGAATCTACTAAATACAGTGTGTGTACTGATCAAAATTCAATAGCCCATTTTTCCTCTCATGTGTCCCATTACACGGTCAATTACTACATGGCGTGTTCATGTAATTCTAAATGTGTACATATGAAAACATGTAACACCATATTCCTTAAATAAAAATAACACACTAGATTTTAGGATAAACTATATGCGGTTTATACTAGGTGTTTCATGATAGAACCTCCAAATTTTCCAAAAAAACCCTTTGTTTAATAGAAAAACCTACTAGTGGGATTCCAAATTCCAATCAATGAGGGCTCATACTCCCCATGAATAAAATTTTCGCTCCCAATAATAACATACCACCAAAAAATTGGATAACAAGTTCATTTAACATCAACACTTTATCTGTGTGTCATTTCCCAATTTATAAGGGGCCATAATCCTTATATATTGAAATATGATGTTACACCATTATTTACAGCCCCCAACTAACATAACAGTGGGCACAAATATAACATCAACTATCATAATATAATGTAAAAGCTAATGGATCCTAGATGTCATGGAATAATTCATGTCATGTGATTCTAACAAGTGTCTATATGATGATTGAGATGGCATACCCTCATATCATCAGGTTGCAACAAAATATAACCACAATTGCATCAATAGTAATAGTAGAAGTCAAGTGTGTCTCTCAATTGTAAAAAATAAATCATCTAAAATAGCTCAAAATCTAAAAATCACAAGTTAATTCAGGGTAAATTTCCTCTTCTATGTACATGGGGTAGCTACTCTCGAGTAAATCTAATTTCCATACTCTATTTCCTTCATATCCTGGTCTAATTTCACCAAATAGTAAGACAATGTAGAAAATAAATCCTTCGATAATACTTTGTATCATCCAAGGTCTGAAATCCACTTGACTGGTGCCCCATGCTTGGTTGGACACATGGCCTCAAGAACATTTTCCCAAACTCCATAGGTTTTCGACTAGCATTGAGGGCCTATGGTGTGATAGTGGAGAAACCATTCCCTCATTGGCAGAGTGTAACACAAAGGAATAAATAATGATAATGGTGGAAGTTGTAAATATAATGATATTGAAGTGAAAAATGGAAGACAACAAGGTAAAGATAATGAGAAGGCATGACATATCAAAATTATGAAGCATGTCACATGTTCTAAGAAAACTGTGAAAATATGATACACTCAAATCAAGTAAAATAAAATTAAAATGTTTGGTAAAACAAAATGAAACTCAACAGCATCGCAAGCTATGGCTTGGTCCCATGCTCTCTTTCTCCTAATAATCAATCAAGTACCTTTATAGGAAGCCTTTCCCCTATGGACCTCTGTTTCAATATAGTCTTTTTGGGCCGAAAAACATGACCCAAACATGGTGTGAGAAATAAATCCTAGAATCCAACCACCAAAGGTCGGTTCCAATTTGTCAGTGAGTATATGAAATAGTAGTGTCCAATAGTAAAAAAGCAGTAAACTTGGAGGTACTCAAAAGTAAACAATCCTACAAGTACTAGAATGCATTTACATTCATTTCATGTTCTTTAATCAATTCAAATTCATTGAATTTTATAAGTCACATGATCCAACCTATTCTCATAAATCCCATATATAAAGAAAACACAACTAATACCTCTGTAGGATTTCTAAACAAAGTAGTGTAGACCAAATCCAAGTTTGTGATTTGGCTTGGCAGATGCATTGTTAGTCATTCAATTTTAATATGTCTCAGCGCCAAGCCCAATGTATAAATATTTTAGCATATTTAAATTAGGGACAATCCTGGTGTATCATCATTTCATCATATTTAGTACGAAACTCAGTGTATCAGTATTTTATCATATTAATGTCAGTGACTAGCCCTTTGTAGAAGCATTTCAGCTTGTTTCAGGCCCAACCCTGGTATATCAGCATTTTAGCATATTTAGGGCAAAGCCCAGTGTATCAATATTTCAGAATATTAATGTCAACACATGTAAATTACAATATCACATGGTGAACAAAATAACATCTCATGTGGGAAACTCACATAATAACAACACATATAATCTGCACTATTACATGGGTTCAAATAATCAACTCATGTGGTCTATATTATATAACATGACAAACATGTGAATTAAACTATCACAAAGACTCATCAATCATATTCACATGGAAACATTTATTTAACCAATTTCATTCTAAATAAACCCTTCAAAATGGTAACAAAGTTAATCCCATCAACATCCTAGGTTAAACCGCTAAACAGTGGTCAATAGAGGGAAACACACCCATGGGGTTGAACTTAATCAAAACAAATAAACCTAAACATGCTTTAATTAATTTTTCAATTTCCTAATGTCATTAGATATCAACATGGGTCAAATTCTCAATCAATCAGCACCCTAAACAAGGTTGCATTTCACAAAGGCACATATAAACAATTTGAAATTAAACAATTAGCATGCGACCACCTACTTCATCATAGTACGACTCTCCTCATCCATCCTCAAGCTCTAATTTGAGCTTGAAAGATGTAGATCAAAGAAACAAGAATAAATACTCAACCTTAAATAACTTCTTCAAGAACTAAAATTCGAAATAACGGCTCATGAATAATTTATATATTACCGATATAGTTCAAACACAATCTACGATGATAAAATTAGATTTCAAAAGAAGATTTGGGATAAGGTGTATCTTTTTGCGGTGCTTGTTACTCAACCTAGCTAGCCTACTTTCCAAACTGCATAATGGATATGCTACTGCATATTTAAAGAAAAAAACAAGTACACGTAATTTAAGTCTATATACATGGCATGTATATCATTTTACAATTCTTTTGGCGGTTGAATTCTATTGACTTAATTTCCTGGGCCAGTCGACATGACTACACGGAATCTACTGAGATGTACACAGTGTGTAGTTGGTTTTTCCTCATTTCCTTGCCCACACGCCATGTTTTCTCATCATACACGGCCAAAATACACGACGTGTACTTAAATTTACACAACATGTAACCATGAATCAGCCTATCTGATAGTATAATTCCATTACCTATCTTTTTTTCCCTTGTTTTCTCAAAAAATAACTCAAGAAAAAAGAATAAAATAAAGTGTACCTCAAAAAGAAGAAATGGGTTCTTACATTGGTAGATGCTCTAACTAAAAAAAGATCTTATATCTTTATCAATGATGATAATTAATAAGGATCCAATATTCTTAGACCATTGATGGTTGGACATGTTAATCATTAAAGAAGGAACATCATTAATCATTTCTCAAATGATTGTTCAACCGTACCTCATAGAACAAATAAAGAATGCTCAATGAAATAATGTGGAAATTCAGAAAGGTGGAAGCTATTAGAAATGGGAAATCCTCATAGTTCCCAATGTATGAGGTATGATTCATGAGATTTGTGTCATGAATATGTGTATAATACAATAAAGAGGTAAATAAAGAGATTCTAAATGACTCACATTGATCAACCTTCACTGTTAACCCAGGGAGCATAAAGATGTATCAAGATTTCTGAGAAAACTATTGGTGGGAAAAGATAAAGGAGGAGATTGTTGAATATAAATCAAAGTGCCTAGTATGTTAGAAAGTAAAGTCTAAAAACAAAATATAAAAAGGGATGATGCTACCATTACCCATACCAACATGGAAATGGGAAAACATGACAATATAATTTTTCATCATCTGTTCGAAGACATCTAGAGGAAAAAATTTTATATGGGTTGTTCTATATTTTCTTACAAAGATAGCTCACATTATCACAATTTGAGTGGAATTCTTATTAGATCATACATCATTGATATACGTCATAGAACTGGTAAGGCTACATGAATTATCACTATCTATTATATCTTATCAAGATCTTCGATTTAAATCCATGTTCTCGAAAAGTATCCAACATGCTCTTAAAAATCAATTGAACTTCAGTAAGTCCTATCATCCTCAAACTAATGGACAATCTGAGTGGAATATTCAAACAATAGATTAAATGTTGATATTGTCTTCTATATATTTCAAAGGAATATGGGACTAACATATACCTCTGGAAGAGTTCCCTTACAACAAAATTCTCTACCCAATCATCTAAATGGCACTATATGAAGCCCTTTATGGGAAAAGATGTAGAACACAAGCATGCTAGGGTGAAGTAAATGAACATAAGCTATTATGACCTTAAATGGATAAAGAAATGGTAGAAAAGGTGAAACCCATTCATCAGCATATCCGAGCAGCCCAAATTCGATAGAGGATTTATATAGAAAATAATCAAAGAGACCTGGACTTTAAGGTTAGAGAAATGGTTTTCCTCTACATATCTCCATAGAATAGGATCATGAGAATTTGGAGTAAGGGAAATCAAAGTCTCAAATACAATATCCACTTCGAGATTTTTGATCGTGTTAGAGATGTGGCTTATCAATTAGAACTGCCACCAACCATGTCTCAAGTACATGATGTATTCCACAGATCACTCTTGAGGAAGTATATACTGGTTCCCTCACATGTACTGAATTCAAAGGAGGTATAGTTAGAGAATGATCTCTCTTATGAGGATCATATAGTAAAGATCTTAGATCATAGAGATAAAGATCTACATAAAAAGACCACTCACCTAGTAAAATTATAATTGTAGAACCATATGTATCAAAATACAATATGGGAACTAGAGGAAGCAAGGAAGTGGATGTACCCTCACCATTTTTCCCATATTTTGTAAAACGAAATTTTAGGGAAGAAATTTCATACGGGGGGGGTAATATAACAAAACAAAAACATTTCAATGATAATTTCATTTTTATAATTTTGTATAAATTATATAAAACACATATATAACCCAATACAGACTTTATAAATGAAGAATGAATGAAATGAGAAGTATTTGTAGAAATTAAGAAACCTAAACCAATGGAATAATAATCAGACTTATTGAATAGTAATGTGACCTTTAAGAACAGTATCCTTATAAGTAGAATAGTAAACTCACCCATTAAATTATAAATAAAATTTATCTATCTTATAAATGAAAAATATGATATAATAATATCATAGTATAATCAAATAAATGTTTTGAAAATGATAAATTAAGTTTTGGTATTCTTATAAAACATAAATATTTATTTTAAATTTTACAATTTATATAATGATTTAAAAGAAAATTCATTTCCATAAAATGTATTAATAAATTAATATTTTTGTCTTATGAATATAAGATAATTTTATAAGACATTAAATAATTTTTCAATGTGTTATAAAACAAGTTATAATTTTAAAATTGGTATTTTCCATGTAAATGATGATTTTAATTAAAAATCATATTTAGAAAATTATTTTCAAAAAATGGAGTCCATTTTTCAACATTACATATCAATAAATGTTTAGGGTGAATTTTTGGTATTTTTCTAAAATAGTTGAATTTTTTTGTGAATAGTGAAATACAGTGATTTACGGTATAAGGTAAATAAATACATTTTTAATTCATGCTTGAGTAATAGATGATATAATTGGCCATTAGTTTAAAATAACATGAATTATTTACAATATTTAGTCATAATAATCTATATTATTCAGAGTCATGAACCAAAAATAATAACCTAATAAATTAAATAATCAAAAAACACCCCTCTCCTCCACTATAAATACCACCACTCACAACCTCTTTTCCTCACACGTATAAAGCCTTGAAGATTTTTTAAATTATGACTAAAACACTTTCCAATTATATCCCTCATTTCTAAGAGCCCTTATTCTCAATAAAAGACCAAACTCAAGTTCCTCAAGGAGGTTCTCAAGGAGAATAATTGAAGAGGTAATAACCTCTTTCCTTATCTTTTAATTTATTTCCAATTTCTTTTATTTTATTATTCTATCCCAACCTAATATTATACAAGTTTAATGGTAACACTATTATATAATATATAATGTAATATAATTATTTTCATATAATAATCCATCATCATTTTCTCCCCTCCTTTTTTTGTAAAATTGAAAACATCATCTGTGATGTGTTATGTTATCACATTCAAGGACGATGAGTTTTCTATTTTCATTTGCACATTAAAGGATGATCATAAAAAAATTATGGTTAAAAAAGTTTAAAATATATTTACTATAGTTTATTTAATGTTTCGTAACTATTATATTTACATGATATTAAATAATAGAACAAAACTATTTGGTGTTGATTGAGAAACCGCAAAATAAATCTAAACGATAATCATTAAAATTTTGTCTAATGATTCATCATAATTCAATATGAAAGATTATATATAATAAAAAATAAAATATTTAATGTTAATCAATAACATATAATATAAATTTTAGACGACTATTCCCATTTTTCAAGATCTTTCATACACGTATACAAATGAACCAATCATGAAAACCAAGGAAATGAACACTATAGAACGATGAAATTGTATCTTATATCTCATCAAAAAGGCCATAAATGAAATTAATAAAAATATAATAAATTAAATACATGTATAATAGGTTTTTATTTAATTTATTTATTTATTAATTTTATTTACCCTAGATATTAAGTTCATGTTTAGAACACATTCGGACTTAAGTGAAAGTATTATTTCTAAACATCTATTTTACCTTTAGGTTACATTTTATCACTCTTTACCCAAAAAGTAATTATTTTTTATTATTGTATAATTATTATAAATTTTTTATATATGATAATAAATCATGTATCTAGATCATTTCATCATTTTTTGGGATATACATGTTTTAAAAAGGTTCTCTTCTCAATTCTTCCCAATTAGAAAGCTTAATTAAAGGGAACTTTCTGATTTATTACCCATTTTCAAGTGCACTTGATAATATATTTTAATATACCATTATTTCTATAAAATCACTCATTTTGACATGAAAAACTATATTGATTAATTTCTGGTTTTATATAGGAAATTATTCATTTTCCATTTTTAATAATCTTAGAAATTTTGTCTTAAACCGCACTAAAACATTTTATTTATATAGTTTCTTAACCATTCTTTTTAAATGTTTTCACTTCAGTTTGACATAACATATCATGATATATGACTATTTTACCTTATTAATTTCCATGTATGATGTAAATAAATTATTTATTGGACACCACTATGATATTGCCTTTTTATATTCTGTTCCAAATGATTATAATACCCAATTCTTTCCATAGGTAACCTCTATATTTCTGTTTGATTCCTAATGTATAATTCTATATGTGGAATACATGTGCATGAACATGTTATTATGGGTGTGAGCAGATATATCTCTAATTAATTGTGTGATTTTTAGTCTCATGAGACATCATGTGCAATAGTCTTGGTGGTAATCCTTGACTTGTGCTCCATGTGAAATGATCTTGGTGGTTAGACTTGACTTATGCTCCTCTATGTGCAATAATCCTTGAATTGTGCTTATATTATGTTTTATGTTTCTTCCTTATTACTATGATTCTATGATTACATGATACCATGTTCTATATATTAGGCTTCCATATGTTTATTCATGTTCCATGCCTTTTAATGTAATTATGTTATGCCTTTTATCCCATGTGTTATTCTTTATTCTTATGTTTATTCCCTTACTTGTATTTTTAGATCATCCCTTTGTTCATGTATTCCCTATGTTATACTATGCAGTTTTAAGGTCAAAAAGGGTGCTAATATCTAACTATAATGATTTAACAAAAGATTTATTATTTTATCTTCATGCTTTCTAATTATGTATCTAACCATCCAAAGACACTAGAATTTATGATACTTGATTTGTATTTTAAGGCTAATTATGGTTAGAATCATATAATAATATGTGTCAAAGGCTTAGGAATTTATAAAAAAACTCATAAAGTTTGTTATACAATTGTTATATGATGATAATACATGTTTTCCCTTCATTATCCTATATTAATGTACTCATGAATTCAAAAGTATTTTTTTAAGAAAAAACATTTTTATTTCTCTCTTACATTGAAAACACCTTTTTTCCCAAACCATGTTTTCTAAAAATGGTTTCAAAAATATTTTTAACATTAAAAAAACAATTTTTTTAAAATTGACAATTTTTTATGTTTTACAATTTTTTTAAATTAATATTCATTTCATATTTCAATAAATTCCCAGTTGGATTTTCTGAAAAAGTTAAATGGATTTTTTTCACATGTAAGGAATAAATGTAATTTCCCACTGTCAATACCATTATTTTCATGGAATATTTTTCTATAGGATTTAATTATTATTATCAATTAAAATTATTTTCAAAATGTTTAATGTTTTAAAAAATTTTATATTAAAAGATACAATATATTTTACTCACTTATTTTTTTAAATTATTTTTAAATCATTATTTATAAGTTTCCAAGTTTATTTTTAAAGAAGAGTATTTTGAAAAAGTATTATTTTAAAAAAAATTGTATTCAAATAAGAAAGGATAGTTTCCTCAATGATTGTTTTAAATGAATTTTAAAGATTCCTTTATATGTTTCCAGTGTTATTTTTAAAGTAAAGGATTTTGAAAATGTTAAATGTTTAAAAAAGTTCTTTTCAAAGTGAAAAGGCTATATTATTTATGAAAAGTTCCATGTGATATTTCAAAGTGATTTTATATCTAATATAATATCTATTGATGTTACATATTCTTTAATATGAATAAGATTTAATGAATCCATACTTATTATAACCATGTATGGTTAATGTTTATGTTTATGAAAGGTTTATGAAACTAATTATTTTTCATGGGTTATGTTATGGTGAATAGATGATATGTTAATGAAACCCATTTTATATATAGGTTATGATATGATGATATGATGAATTGTTTATGATATTTTGTCACACATAATTAGGGTTTTCTTTATGTAATATATGGGACATATATCTCCACTCAATTCATTGGGTAAAGCATTTTATCAAATGAGATAATAAAATGAAAAAAATTATGGTATTGATCCACTATGGGAAACATGTTTGACCATATCCGCTCTGGGAAACTGATTCATCCATGTCTATAATGGGAAATTAAATCATCCATATATATAATGGAAAAAATGTGATAGGTCATGATCTACTATTTTTATGGTTTTTGTATTTAACCTTTTCATATTAAATGGTTTTCCTATATCAATGATGGTGCCACACTTTTATGAAAAGGGGTTGTTATAAATATTTGTTTTACAATGATTTATTAATCTTATGGGTCATGTTTTCTAAAATGATAATTTTTTATTCCATGAATAATGTTTATGATCTATAAAAGGTCATTTATTAACTTCCAATGTTATGTTAATGATCACATACCCTTATTCTAATCCAATGATTTCATATGATCAATGATTGATATCACTTATGGGTACCCTTACTCAGCATTTGATCTTACAATTTCATATGTTTCCATACTGATCTTTTAAAAAATAGGTTTTCGAAAGGTATGAATAAGAGGATTATAATGCAAGATGAACATTATGGTAGATTTTGAAGAAATTTTATGAAATAAAAAGTTTTTGTCTAGTATGTGATGACATTACATAATTATGGTCCTCGAGTACATATTAATGAAATATATTAAACATTCATATATTTTTTGATATTTATATATATAATCTTATGTTTCTATAGTGGTTATGACTCAAATTTCACAAAATAAGAAACGGTTTATTTCACAATCAAATCCTAATTAAAGACTATTTATGTTTATGTTTTCTTCGGTGAAATATATGATAATTATACCTTAATCCCCAACATTTCACTTTTATTTATTTATTTATGGGTTTTATATGTATTAGTTCAATTTTTTACCTTAATTTTAACTTAAAAATAAAATATTAATGTTTTTAAGGAAAACATATATTTTTTATATTTGTACGAAAAAAAATTCATTATATCCATATTTTATTGAAAATGTTTTCTAGAATGTTTCTGTTGTTATCAACTAATTTAAATTAAAAAAAATTAACCATTTTTACTTTATTTACAATTTATTAATATTATTCTTCTTGTTTTTTTATGGATGAATATTTTTTAACCAAATGTGTGAATGAAATAATATTTGTAAATCATACCAAAATTATTGATTTTCTCACCTTTATGAATATTTCATTACCAAAAGCATCTATTACTTGTTTCTATGGATCTATTCAAATAAAGATATTTTCTTAATATTTTAGAAATTTATATATTTTTATATAATTTATTTCCAAATGAAAAGGGTTATTTTCCTCTATAAATCTTCTAGTGGTATTTTTAATGTACTTTTCATTATTTTCGCATCCCTAGATGAATCTTATGCTTTATAGAGGATATAATATATTCATTACATCATCTATATTAATTTGGATGCCTCGTAATCATATTATATTTATTAATTGGTGAAAATATTAATATTTCATATGTTTGTTCTTAAATAAGATTTTTTGTATAGATTATTTATTAAATTTTTATTCACCCCTTTTGTATAATAAATGCGTTGGAAATAGTATATGATGGGATGGCCTAATTATTTTCCCTTGAGGGATCGATATATCTCATGATACAATTTTTTTTGGGTATTTAGCATACTATATAACAATTTATGTATGATTTCTTGGCACGAGTCCTTGAGAGTAGGTTTATGTGGTCTGAAATCATAAATTATATCATTAAAAACTACTTGTTCATATCCATTAAATTATTTTGGTAGTAATGTTAACTCTATATTTTTTTACCTTTTTTATGTGACTCCCCAAATATAGTTCATTCCTAATTAACCAAACCTAGTTTTCCACATGGCCTTAAGCATGCCGCCTCGTATGCTAGTGACTGCTAACTAGTAGTATGGGTCTATAATTGTTTTATGGGAATATTATACCATATTTTACTAGATTATCATCACAATGATATAATAAATAAATAAATTGTGGAAATATAATAAATGATGAACAATGTAATGTTAATCATGTAGATATAATAAATAGATTGAAATTACCTAAAAGTTGAACCAAATTTGATAACTTATGAAATTGGTTTCATGTCATGATGCTATAGAAAAAAAAGGATAAAAATAGAAACATAACACTGGGAATATACATAGAATGAAATAAAAAATAGAAAAAAGGATAAAATTTATCTCAAATTGCATCACGAACACTAGCATGATCCTGTGCTATTATACTATATCATTGTACGGAAAATTAGGCATTTATATTAGGATGATACCCATTGTCCCTTTTTCTATTAATGAAGTCTATTTGGGTACTAATTAGAGGTTTAAAAAGGTATGATTAAAACTTATTAAGACACCATAAAAAAACAAAATACTACCCACTTGGGGAATATAATATGAAGAGTTTTTAAGATAAATAATATTGAAATAATTAATATAAAAAATCAATTTGGATCTGGTTACTGAAGAGACACCCATCCCACACTACTAACTTCAACCTATGCTGATATGTCTATGAGGAAGTCAAATTCTAGTGTGTGTATATAAAATATTGTACATTTACCAAGGAAAATTATTGAAGAATCAACATATAATAATAAAATAAGTAAAAAATGAGGTTCTGTGAGATATATTAATTTAACAGTAGAGTATAAGTCTGAATGGGTGTACCCCTGGTATTTCACCCTAAGCACACTTACCCAATACATAAAAAACATCAAAGGTATTCTTAGTGATAAATATTTAGATCCCAAATAATTTTATGTTACATGGTGTCTAGATCAACATGATCTCCCCAGATAAATAGATTTGGATTGTAATCCCCAATGTAATTTTCAAGGATAAAGAACCTTATATCCCATAATATATACCTTGGAGTGTAAAATATCTATCCAACCTCCTTAAAGTTAAGTATCACCATAACTATTATTTTAACCAAAGTGGACAAAACACCTTGTCCAATATATTTTTTAATGTTAAGGATCTCCATGACCACTATCCAAAACCAAGGAGCTGAAAATCCATGTTCAACCTCCTTTTCAAAGGTAAGGGTATCCGTGATCATTATTTGAAACCATTGAGAGGAAAAACCATGTACAACATCCATTTTTAAGGGTTAGGAAAATCTTTTCCCTCTTATAAATGTTTTACTAACAATTATTAACAATAATAATAATAGGAATAATATAATTCTATTTATAATTCAATCAATTCAATATTTATTTCTTTTGTAAAGGAATATCCTAACTCTCTATAGAAGGTCTTTCAATTCCATTTCCATGAATAAGGTCCAGGAATAGTGTTGTACAATCCATTTAATTTAATTTAAACCTATTATTTTTTAGGTATAGTCAAAAATACTTCATGAGTTGTTTTAAATATGTGATGAGGCACATTATTCATTTACATTTAAGTCAATTCACACTAAGTTATGGTTTTCATTGAGTTAGAAAACCTCCAGTGAAGAAATTAGACCATAATGACTATTTGAATTTAGGTATTACAAATTTATTTAGTTAATTTAACATTTAATGGGGGGATACGTGAATTTTCCAACACACATCATCATTATTCATAATAAATTCTAATTTATAATTATGGAAATTCATTAAACCACTGACATTAGATAGTTAGTAGACTCATTATCCAATATTATCCTCTCATCAGGGCTATAATGTGATAAATTTATGAAATATTTATATAACTTGACAATAGGGAAGATAACATCATACGGAAATATAATTACAAATGGAATGGAAAAATAAAAAAAATAAATAATATAATTGAATAACAGACCAAGATGGATTTAATGTGACTGAGGGTGCTTGAATCAGATATCGTATGAAGGATGAAGCTCAATACCTAGCATAAGGGAGAAGGGATATCTCAATAAGAGTAGGATAATTTGAGCATGTGGAAATAAAAGGGATTAATAAAGTTTAAATTAAAAAAGGGAAAATATTAAATTATACCATTTTAAAGGGGTATATGGTTTGGACGCACAGTTGACCAATCCATGTTCCGAATATGCACCACCATTTTTTAAGTGGCACACCACCTTCATAGTTTATTAATAGTTTGAAAAATATTTTTCACACCATATGGATTACCTCTAGAACATTTCTGTTCAATTTAACATGGTTCTTTGACCTCCCTAGAATGGTTATAAAACCATGAGGCACCCCTTTTGGCTCACACAGTTGAGGTGCACGTTTGGCACTAATAGTTCTCTAACTGTGCACCTTGCCATGTCCATCCAAATTTTATAATGATGGTCTCTAAATGAGCCTAGATTCTTATGAAACATCCCATACACTCTAAAAACATAATTATATAAAATAATAGGTTTGATTTTGTTTTAAAATAATTCATACCTCTCTATAAAGTAGGGATAATACAACCTACCCTCCTTAAAGAAAACCATCCCTGAGTTTCCCTTCAAAGTGTAGTTGATCAGCATCTAAAAATAATCTTAGACACTAAAAATGTACATTATCCTCTCTCTACTATATCTCTTATATACATGATCATGTTTATATGTCACATAAAATATAGGATTTAACATTCATTGATGATCCTTCATGTTACGACCAAGGATACATATGGGATACTCATCAAAATTAGCATCTACAACCAACTAAAAATCATAAATCTAAAGGAAATGTGATGAGTCTCAAAAATTATGATATAAATGTTAAACGTCAAACATTTCATGCATGAACCAAAATATTTAATGGGTTCTATATGATAAGGCATTGGTCTGTCACCCTCTAAGATTTTAATTGGTCTAATGAATATATGAGCCAATTTCTATTCCTATTAATCCATGTATTCTTCATTATAACTAAAACATGGAAGAATAATTGATCCCCGACCTATAACTCTACATTTATTCATAATTGATTGTAATAATAATAAATCCTAGATTGACATATATTCATATGCTTCATCATTAGTAGTACCTACTACTAGGTATCCTGAATGAGATGAGGTCCACATACCACTACCTCTCCTGCCTCTAACCTGAATAGGGGTGAAAAGAATGAACTACCTATAAAGACTCGTAAAATTAAATGGAAATTTTATCTTGATATTATTTGGGATTTTACAAGAACTCAGCTTCTAACAGCCCCTGATTCCGAGGCCCGGTGAGCCCAAAATCATTTTTTGAAGTTTGGCTCGGGTAAGTTCAGTGAACGAACGAGCAGGTTTTTCTAACCTTTGAACCGTTGCTCGAAATTGAATTCTGAGGGCACCGATGGAACCGTAGCACCGGTAATTGGTTAGGAACGCCTTTCCTGGAGTTTCTTTTGCTCGTTATGAGTTGTTTAAATTTATAGATTAAGTGTTAGTGGAATAAAATTTTTGTTAAGAATTTTATTTCTCTTCTCCATGAGTTAGAACCTTAGTGTAGGAGTTAGGGTGGGACCCACTGTTTGTTAGTTTCTCTTGAGTGAATTAAAGGTGGGGTGGGGCCCACACAGGCCCCACCTTTTCAATTCCCTTAACTCCCTAACTCCCCTTAACCCCCCCACTTAAGTTGTGTAACTCTTATAACCTTTTAACTTCCCTTTAATTGGGTGACTTTACCTCTCCTCTCATTAAGTATGCCAACCCCCAATTCAATTAATTAAATTAAGTTTTGAGTTTTGAATTGTGGCTTGAGTTAATAAAATAAGGATGAGCCTTATTTTATTTTGGTTGTTTGTTGTGTGTGGACATTGGAGGAGAGAGCTCTTGGGTGTTTTCATCTTCATCATGAAGAACACCAAGACTTTGACGAAGAACACCAAGACTTCAACAAAGAACTCCGTCACCGTAAGAAGATATCGACGTGCCGTCTCTTCTCCTCTTCGCAGCAGGTGTGTTTCCTATGATCGACGATGCACCCTCTTTCGATCCTCTTTACATGTCAACTAAAAGGAGAGACACTTCCTCCTCGGCCGTTCTCCGTCAACTTACGGAGCTTCACCTCGTGACGTCTTTTTCCCGCGTCGAACCCTAGTTCTAGCTACGCTTAGGTAGGGGTTAATTTTATTTAATTATTTTTCATCCTTGATTTCTAGTTTGTCATTATTCGTGGATATACGACTAATTGTTATCGACTAACGAGAGGGGGTCGGACTGCACAAACACGGCCGACCCTCATCCTTATTCTTTTTTGATTCTCTATGGTTGGGACGGAATGGTGTGGTGCCGTTGCACTACACGGAATCGTATGGAAAAGTAATGTGCGGCGCCGTCGCGCCGTGTCGAGAGTTGAACTAGGGCGCGACGCTGTTGCGCGACGTCAAAGAAAACCAAAGACACTGCGGCCGGAGCGGGGCCGCAGTGGAAGGGCGCGGTGTCGTCGCACCGCGCCGGACGAACCAAGCCACAGCCGGTTCCGGGCCGTAGCGGATGAGGGTGACCGGCGGCCGGTTCCGGGCTGCCGGTGTTGGTGAAGTAGGGGACCGGCCGTCGTCGGTCCCGTGGAGGCAGAAACCGGCCGGACCGGGCGGGCCATCCGGACAGGTGTGAAACTGGGGGAATTAATTCCCCCGGCCATCCTACAAATGGTCCCCAATTAAATGGGGGGCCGCGGTTACACCAGGGGGGCAGGCACCCCTCCCCCTTTGCCAATGGCTTGGTCGTTGGTTGAGCTGGCCAACGCGCTGGGCGCGCTGTGCCCAGGCCACGTCGCGTCGCGCCGCGCCGGCCGGGCAGGGCCCCGCCGGGCCGGGCCGCACCTAGGCCGAGCCGAGCCGTGCCACGCTGGCCGGGCCGGGCTGCGCCGTGCCGGGCCGGGCCGTGCCTAGCTGGGCCGGGCCGGGCCAAACGGGTGGTCTTGGGAGGGGTCGGTCCGGGCCCGAAACCCCCGTTTTCGGACCGTCTTCGCTCTTTTGACCATAACATGGGCTACGGACCTTCGATAGACGCACCATCAGTTGCGATGCGATCCTTGAATCGAGACGGTCGTTTCGGTATATCTCACTCAAGGTTTCGGAATACTTGAGTTAGGCCGGGTTGGTTCGTATACGAAACCAACCGGGCCCTCGGAGCGGAAATGCTCATATCTTGATTTTCGGACGTCCGAATAACGTGCCATCGACATTGTTGGATTCCTCTATGTGAGACGGATCTTTTGGATTACTCCTCTCGAGGTTTGGATGCCGTTGGAGTGTGGTCGGGTTGGTTCGCTCACGAAACCAACAGGGCCCCTGGAACGAAAAAGCCAATAACTCATAGACCGGGCGTCCGATTGACGCGCCCTCTATCTCGTTGAATTCTTCTTGATGAGACGGAACTTTTGGCATACTTCGCCCGATTTTTGGATTCAGTTGGATAGTGGCCAGGTTGGATTGTACCCGAAATCCAACCGGGCCCCTGGAACGGAAAAGCTGATATCTTTCAGACCGGACGTCCATTTGACGAACCATCAGTGGCGTTGGTGATCACGTTGACAAACGGTCCCTATGAGAGTTCGGGTTACAGTTGAGATACGGCCGGGTTGGTTCGCTCACGAAACCAACCGGGCCCCTAGGACGAAAAAGGCTAATAACTCACAGACCGGGCATCTAATTGACGCGTCGTCTGTTGCGTTGAGACCCCTATGACGAGGCGGTCCTTTGAGATATACTTTAATGGGACTTTTATATACTTGGAGTATCGACCTGTAGCTCGTGTAGCGGACCCTCCCAGAGACGAGCGTTCGGAGTACGGAGACCGTGTAGCCGGCTGAGACCTGACGACTGTTTGACCAACTCGACTTGGAGTGAGTCGACTAGCCCAGTGGACGGAGCACCTGGTATTTGGCGACTGACCCACGGTGGACGGAGCGCCCGGTAGTTGGCCGTAGACCCGCGGTACTCGTCAGGAGGAGTACCTCTGTAGGCTATTAGGGGGGAGCGCCCAGTAGTTGGCGACAGACCCACAATGGATGGAGCGCCCGATATTTGGCTGCAGACCCGCGGTAGTCGACAGGAGGAGTACCTCAGCAGTCTTAGGTTAGTGAGCAGTACCTTGGAGCCATGACAGGACCACTGTACACTCCAGAGATGGAGCTCTTCAGCAGTTACGGTTTCGATAATGAAAATTCGGGTTTGAGCTGAGTCTATGACCTCTGTGTTTCCTCATGATTGAGATGGGTTACATGATAACTTAGGTATATGTATGGGAATATACTTGGGTAGTGGTTATCTGTTGATTTCATAATCCTTGTGTTTCCTCATGATTGAGATGGGTTAATTGATAACTTAGGTATATGTATGGGCATATACCTAATTAGAGGTTATATGTTGAGATCTTCTTTGTGGTTATCCTTGTTGGTTTTAGTGAGTCCTTGAGGGTCTCGGGGTCCCTACTGAGTATCGTTTTACTCACCCCCGCACGGGCTATGCCCACACCTCGTTGTGTTAGTTGTAGACGATGGGTAGTGCTGACGGAGGCCGAGTGTTCAAGGACTGGACGGTACCCAGAGGTGGACTATACGACAAGTCAGTATCCGGAGGTGGAATTCACGGCGAGACGACACTCGAAAGAGGTTGACGGGTGAGAGCATTTTGGAGGCTATCTGTACCTACCCTTCTGGTAGGATCCGTGGTGGAAGATCAAGGAGACGCGCCATCTGTACCTACCCTTTAGGTAGGATCCGAGGAGGATGACCTTGGAGCCGCTTTCTTCCTTCCAGCTATTGTTTTTTTTTCTGTTTTAATTTGTTCAGTTGTAGTTGTACTCTCATTTGGGTTTATATACTGGCTCATTTACCTTTCAGAACTTCTCTTTGTACTTAGTGTTTTACTTCCACTTGTAATCTGTGGTGTTTTGTTTACTTTTATAAAGGCAATGCCTTCCCAGTTATCGAGATTTACGACTTGGTGCTAGTCGCTAGCCCCTGGCCTATGGAAGGCGGGCTTGGGGTAGTCACAACACGGGCCCTGAGGACGGGTCGTGACAAATTGGTATCAAAGTATTCGGTTCTACCGCAGAACTTATAACTCTGATATATTTTTTTCAGTGAAGCAATAGTGTTAAGGGTACCGAGTGTGGTCTTCTGTTCAGGGAGTCCAGTGTTTGTGTGGGAGGCCAACGTATCCATACACCAGGACCCTAACAACTGATTTCCGACTTTGTGCACGAAAACACTGATTGCATGTGTGTTTCCAGATGTATTTAAATATCAGCTCAAACCAGGTCAGCTCACCAGGTATAAATATTTTGACCATGTCATGTTTGTTTCTTTCAGGATGCCTCCCCGTGGATGACCGGCTAGAGCCTCGAGAGTTGTTCGTACAGACAGCCCACCGAGCGACGTGGCCTCAGTACAGGGCCATATCCCAGTTGAGACTCCAGTAGGTGCACCAGCGGTACTACTACCCGTTGGGCCACTGATGCCACCTGCCCCAGCAGCAGAGGGTGCACATCGCTTGAGCGCACTGTACGAGTTCCAACGCCAGAGGCCACCCAGGTTCTGAGGAGAGACAGACCCGCAGGTAGCTGAGGATTGGCTGGAGGCTGTGGTGAGAGTTTTCAGGCTAGTGGGGACACCGGCAGACTTCATGGCGATCCTTGCTGCCAGCCTTCTTCAGGCAGCAGCAGGCAGATGGTGGAGCCTGATGCTCCAGATGCATGATGAGGTGACACTCCTTTGGGCAGACTTCGAGAGCCTGTTCTAGGCAGAGTTTGTACCAGCCACCCTTTGAGCGGTGCGTATACAAGAGATACTTCAGCTGCGGTAGGGCAGCATGACAGTGGCACAGTATTCAGCGAGGTTCACAGACCACTCGCGCTACTCTATAGATATGGTACGAGACTCGTTCTTCAGGGCCCAAACCTTCGAGCAGGGGCTCAGGCGGGAGATTAGAGCTTCTGTTGTTTCTCACAGCATTCCAAACCAGACAGGGGTGCTGGAGAGAGCCCTCTTAGTGGAGAGTTTCCTTTCTGAGCAGCCTCCGACAACACGACCCACCACTAGCCGGCTTGTGGTAGAGTCTTCTGCAGCAGACAGTAGACAGATGACGTAGAGGTCCAAGAGGACCAGACCTACCGGTGGCCGACAGCATGACTCAGGTTCAGTTCTGCGGGGGAACCGGGGTGGCGTCAGAGCCAGTCATGCCGAGAGTGGACAGTGTTAATCCTTCGGCGGGATTGGTCACATGGAAGGTGACTATCCGACCCGCCATGCAGATGACCAGCAGTTTAATGAAGAACCTCCCAGGCAGAGGCAGAGGTTCGATCAAGGCAGACCGCAAGGAGCATGCGGCCTTGGAAGAGGAGCTGGCTGTGCAGCTGGAGGTGGATG
Organism: Viscum album; assembly: GCA_963277665.1. Taxonomy (NCBI): domain Eukaryota; kingdom Viridiplantae; phylum Streptophyta; class Magnoliopsida; order Santalales; family Viscaceae; genus Viscum; species Viscum album. The sequence continues at coordinate 1,937,985,760 of OY728165.1, forward strand.
AAGCTTCGGGGTGTTGCCACCACCACCACCAAGAGGCCCACCCCGACCGCAGGGGACAGGAGGACATGTGAGAGCTCATCTTCAGGCACCTGGGGCCTATGCTCATGGAGCTCCGGAAGCAGATAGACAGGAGCAGGACTAGCTCTAGACCTGGAGTCTATTGATCATGTTGCTTCTAGTTTTGTTGTTGTTACATTTGTGTCTTTGTACTATGAGCTACAATAATGAAAAGACACTTATCTTTGTGAAGTTTTCTTTCTTGTCCTTTTTTTTTGGTAGGACTGAGTGATCCCGATTAAGACTGTTGACTTGACCCTCACTTTCGAGATTTCTACTAGAGGGGACCTAGTGACCTCACACTGATGCCGACAGTGCGACTTAACCCTTGGAGGTAAGAGTGACAGTTGGATCTCTTGGTAGTTACGTCGAGCCCTTACGACGTCATCCATGGAATGAATGCATCATTCATGTCAGGATTGACTATATTAAGCAATGAATGTGGTTCATCCAGGGGATGAGACTGGATTTCTCTTATCAGAAAAGAATAAATCATAGCATCTCTTGTGATACTAGAGAAGGTCCAGGTCATCCAAGAGCGGATGAGGACAGCACAGGGCCGACAGAAGCCTTATGCTGACAGGAATTGGAGACCTCTAGAGTTCGAGGATGACGATCACGTCCTTACATGGGTCTCACCTCGACGAGGTTTACGGGGATGTGGCCAAGGCGGCAAGTTATCTCCAAGGTTCAACGGAACTTTCCAGGTCCTCAGCTGGGTAGGCGAGGTGGTTTACCGCTTGACCCATGCACCTCAGTTGCACCAGGTTCATGACATTTTCTAGGTATCTCAACTGAGGAGATACGTGCTCGACTCTTCGCATATCATCGACCATGAGGATCAGGACGATGGCGATGGGGTTACTTCCACGGAGGTTCCAGTAGGGATCAAGGATCGACATGAGCGGATCCTACGAGGACAGTTGATTCCTTGGGTGCGCTTTCTTTGGAAGTATAGGAACCTCCAGGTGATCACATGAGAGCAGGAGGCTCAGATGCGTGCTCAGTACCGTTTTTATATCCCTAGTTTGTGTTGTAGCTTTACGGGGACGTAAAGCCCTGAGGTGGGAGAAATTTAAAGACCCATAAAATTCAAGGGAAATTTTTTCTAAATTTTCTTTGGGATTTTACAAGAATTCAGTTTCTGACGGCACCTGATTCCGAGCCCCGGTGATCCCGGAATCATTTTCCGAAGTTTGGCTCAGGTACCTTCAGTGAACGAACGAGCTGGTTTTTCTAACTTTTGAACCGTTGCTCGGAATCGAATTCTGAGGGCCCCGATGGAACTGTAGCACTGGTAATTGCTTAGGAAATCCTTTTCGGGAGTTTCTTTTTCTCAATATGAGTTGTTTAAATTTATGGATTAAGTGGTAGTGGAATAAAATTTTCATTAAGAATTTTATTTCTCTTCTCCATGAGTTAGAACCTAAGTGTAGGAGTTAGGGTGGGACCCGCTATTTGTTAGTTACTCTTGAGTGGATTAAATGTGGTGTGGGGCCCACACGAGCCCCACATTTTCAATTCCCTTAACTTCCTAACTCCCCTTAACCCCCCACTTAAGTTTTGTAACTCTTATAACCTTTTAACTTCCCTTTAATTGGGTGACTTTACCTCTCCTCTCATTAAGTATGCCAACCTCGATTCAATTAATTAAATTAAGTTTTGAATTTTGAATTGTGGCTTGAGTTAATAAAATAAGGACGAGCCTTATTTTATTTTGGTTGGTTGTTGTGTGTGGACATTGGAGGAGAGAGCTCTTGGGTGTTTCCATCTTCATCACAAAGAACACCAAGACTTCGACGAAGAACGCAGTCACTGTAAGAAGAGATCGATGTGCCGTCTCTTCTCCTCTTCGCTGCCGGTGTGTTTCCGAAGATCGACGATGCACCCTCCTTCGATCTTCTTCCCGTGTCAACTAAAAGGAGACGCCACTTCCTCCTCAGGAATTCTCCATAAACTTACGGAGCTTCACCTCGCGACGTCTTTTTCCCGTGGCGAACCCCTGTTCTAGCTACGCTCAGGTAGGGGTTTATTTTATTTAATTATTCTTCGTCTGTGATTTCTAGTATGTCGTTCTTCGTGGATATATGACTAATTGTTATCAACTAACGAGAGGGGGCCGGACCGCACAAACACGCCCGACCCTCCTCCTTATTCTTGTTTGATTCTTTATGGTTCGGACGGAATGGCATGGTGTCGTCGCACCACGCGGAATCGTACGGCAAAGTAATGCATGGTTCCGTCACGCCGCGTCGAGAGTTGAATAAGGACGCGACGCCGTAGCTCCGCGTCGTAGAAAACCGAAGACACCGCTGCCGGAGCGGGGCCGCGGCGGAAGGGAACGGTGTCGTCGCACCGCGCCGGATGAACAATGTCGCGGCTGGTTCCGGGCCGCGGCGGAGCAGGGTGACCGGTGGCCAGTTCCGGGCCACCGGTGTCAGTGAAGAAGGGGACTGGCCGTCACCGGTCCCATGGAGGAAGAAACCGGCCAGCCAGGGCGGGCCGACTGGATAGGTGTGAAACCGGGGGAATTAATTCCCCCAGCCGGCCTACAAACGGCCCCCAATTAAATGGGGGGCTGCGGTTACACCAGGGGGGCAGGAGCCCCCCCCCCCATTGCCAACGGCTCGGCCGTTGGCCGAGCTGGCCAGCACACTGGGCGCGCTATGCCCAGGCCGGGCCGGGCCAGGCCAAGCCGCGTCGGGCCGACCCAGACCCGGGGCGGGTCGACCCGGTTTGGGCCGATCGGGGGGTCTCGGGCCGGGTCGGTCTCGGGCCAGAAACCCCCGTTTTCGGACCGTCTTCGGTCTTTTTCCCATAACATGGGTTACGTAACTCCGATCGATGCACCGTCATTTGCGATGCGATCCTTGAATCGAGACGGTCGTTTTGGTATATCACACTCAAGGTTTCGGAATACTTGAATTCGGCCGGGGTGGTTCGTACACGAAACTAACTAGGCCCTCGGAGCAGAAACACTCATATCTTGAGCTTCGGACGTCCGAATGACGTGTCGTCGACATTTTTGGATTCCACTAAGTGAGAAGGATATTTTGGCTTACTCCGCTCGAGGTTTGTATGTTGCTGGAGTGCGGTCGGGTTGGTACTCTCACGAAAACAACCAGGCCCCTGGAACGAAAAAGCCAATAACTCACAGATCGGGCGTCTGATTGACGCGTCGTCTGTCTCGTTGAATTCCTCTTAATGAAAAGAAACTTTTGGCATAATTTGCCTGAGTTTTGGATGCAGTTGGATAGTCTCTAGGTTGGATTGTACCTGAAATCCAATCGGGCCCCTGGAACGGAAAAGCTGATATCTTTCAGACCGGACGTCCGTTTGACGATCCATCAGCAGCGTTGGTGATCACGTTGAGAAAAGGTCCCTATTAATATACCCTATGAGATTTTGGGTTACAGTTGAGATACGGCTGGGTTGGTTCACTCACGAAACCAACCGGTCCCCTTGGACAAAAAAAGGCTAATAATTCACAGACCCGGCGTCCGATTGACGCACTATCTGTTGTGTTGAAACCCCTATGATGAGGCAGTCCTTTGAGATATACTTTCGTGGGACTTTGAGATACATGGAGTATTTACCTGTAGCTCGTCGAGCGGACCCTCCAGGAAACGAGTGCTCGGAGTACGGAGACCGTGTAGCCGGCTGAGACCTGACGACTACTTGACCGACTCGACTTGGAGTGAGTCGACTAGCCCAGTGGACAGAGCGCCCGGTATTTGGAGACTCACCCACGATGGACAGAGCGCCCGGTAGTTGGCCGCAGACCCGCGGTACTCGACAGGAGGAGTACCTCTGTAGGCTATTAGGGGGAGCGCCCGGTATTTGGTGACAGACCCACAGCGAACAGAGTGCCCGGTAGTTGGCCGCAGACCCGCGGTACTCGACAGGAGGAGTACCTCAGCAGTCTTAGGTTAGTGAGCAGTACCTCAGAGTCGTGACAGGACCACTGTACACTCCAGAGATGGAGCTCTTCAGTAGTAATAGTTTCGATAATGAAAATCCTGGTTCTAGCTCAGTCTATGACCATTGTGTTTCCTCATGATTGAGATGGGTTACTTGATAACTTAGGTATATGTATGGGTATATACTTGGGTAGTGGTTATCCGTTCATTTCATAATCCTTGTGTTTCCTCATGATTGAGATGGGTTACTTGATAACTTAGGTATATGTATGGTCATATACCTAAGTAGAGGTTATCTGTTGAAATCTTCTTTGTGGTTATCCTTGTTGGTTTTATTGAGACCTTGAGGGTCACGGGGTCCCTACTGAGTATCGTTATACTCACCCCTGCACGGGCTATGCCCGCACCTCGTTGTGTTGGTTGTAGACGACGGGAAGTGATGACGGAGGCCGAGTATTCAAGGACTGGTTGGTATCCGGAGGAGGACTATACGACGAGTCAGTATCCGGAGGTGGACTTCACAGTGAGACGACACTCAGAGGAGGTTGATGGGAGAGAGCGTTTTTGAGGATATCTTACCTACCCTTCAGGTAGGATCCGTGGTGGACGATCCAGGAGTTGCACCATCTGTACCCACCCTTCAGGTAGGATCCGAGGAGGACGACCTTGGAGCCGCTTCCGTCCTTCCACCTATTGTTTTTTTTCTATTTTACTTTGTTCATTTGTAGTTGTACTTTCTTTTGGGTTTATATACTGGACCATTTACCTTTCAGCACTTCTCTTTGTACTTAGTGTTTTACTTCTTCTTGTACTCTGTGGTGTTTTGTTTACTTTTATAAAGGCAATGCCTTCCCTGTTATCGGGATTTATGCCTTGGTGCTAGTTTCCAGACCCTGGCCTATGGAAGGTGGGCTTGGGGTAGTCATGGCATGGGCCCCGAGGATGGGTCGTGACACTACCATATAGGGACACTAATGGATCCATTGGTATAGTTACATGAATTATATTATTATAAGTAAATTCCAAAATAGTTAAATGATTTCCAATAACTTTCAAAATCAGGGACACATTCTTGACACATGTCTTAAAACACATGTATTGTATGCTCGGACTTCCCGTCTATTTGATGGTGATAGGATATACTCAAAAGTACCTATGATCCCAATACCTTATGTTACTCCTTCTAAAACAGTGATGTAAACCAAGAATACTATCTAAAATAATCATATTAGAGATACCATGTAGTCATATAATAACATGGATGTAATGAATTTTGTTCTCATCCACTAATAAGGTCTCCTGAATAGGCAAGAAGAGGGAGACATTCATCATCCTATCCATGATAACCCATATTTCATCATAGACTCACTGTGATTATAATAACCTTATCATGAAATCTTTAGTGACTCACCCCATTTTTTATCTAGAATGTATAATTGATGTAATAGGACAATAGTTCACAGATGCTCCACATTCACCTACTAATAGATGGAACATAATGGAAAAAAACCTCATATCACCTTTTTAATCCTCAACTACCAATATTAGTTGAGTAAGTTAAGGTACATCTTAGTTTGACTGGGATATACATTACAAGAAGATTCATTACATTTCACATCAACACCTCTCTCCCATCTCTATGAACCTGGGATCATCCATGAATGCACAAGATCTCATCCCCATCAAATAAATAAATAGACGGTGGGTCCCTGATAATCACACTCTCCTATAGGACCATGAACATAAGATCCAAAAGCTATATTGTCTTCACTCTATCCATAAGTGATAAATTAACAAATAATGTTATGATTATAGGTTTTTTGTGATGGTCCTACACCTATAAATTCATCTAATCAAATAATGCCTCCAAATTCCATTAACTACTAGATTTATACACTACTTATGTCTGAGTCTTCATACTCAGATCATATTCCTCTTTATTTACTTTTCGTGGAATATAAGACTTAAAAATTTAAAAATAATGTAGGTATTAAACCCATATTCATTTTTTTATTCAAATCTTAGTAGTACAAAGTGTAATTATTTTATTCAAATTATGATGATTTCATAATGATTTTCAATGATAAAACCTATGGATTTTAATGTTTCTATTAAAATAATGGATTATTTTAATTATATAATTAAAATGATCTAAAATATGAAAATTACTTAATTCTATAATTTTGATAGATTTTAATAACTTTGGAATTTTGATCATATCTTTTAAATTTTCCATACAATTGATGTGATTATTTTTTTTGGGGTTACTCGATTTTTGGGATACAAATATCTTTTATATGCCTCATGCTAACTCAAACATCTAGAGGCTTTAAAAAAATCATGTAAGTTGTAAAACCTTTTAGGTGGAAAAAGTTGACCCTATACTATAAATGAGTCATAAATCATGATGCATGCCTCCAATTGAGGTGATTCTAGCTAGATTATAAGTAGGACCCATATGATCATTTTTTATTAAATTTGACGGATTTATTCACCCATTAAGGAGGCCATTGGTTGCTCAACATTAAAGGATGGTTCAATAAGCATTTGACTACAAAAAAATACTAAAGTAATTTGGTGATAACTTCTTCTACACATGGTGGATAGAGATAAACGTTTTAGAGAAAATATGTAATAAATTATAGAACAACACTCAAGAAGACAAAATTTATTGATTCATCTATTAATTTGGGAAAAAATGAAAACTTTGGAAGGAATAATTCTGGGGAAAAAATCCCTCCCCACTTATAAAAGGAGGTGAACCCCACCTTTCAAAATCATTCTGGAATAAGCACTAAGACTCATTCTAGATAAAACTAAATAAATTACCCTCTTCCAAGAATAGAAGGTCTTCTACCTCCTTGATCCTTCACTCTTTATTTTTATTCTCCTATGTCTTATTCTTTTTTAATTTCGATGACCCTTTCTTTATGGGAGGGGTAGAATCCTTAGTGATTGGATAAAGGGAAGGGGTCCAATTTTATAATGTTTGATTTTCTGAAAGTTTTAAAATCAAGTGTATTGTTTTCTTTTATTGTAATGTTTTTAAATTTATTTATTTATTTAAATTAATTTAAATATGATTTTATTTTAATTTGTTCTTAAATATTAAATTTATTTGATTTAAATATTATTCTACCCTCACTTGATTTATTTATTTTTTACACAAATTTGTTAATTTATAAAGAAAATCAAGTAAGGTATTTGTTTAATGATTAATAATACATGTAAATAAATTAAGATAGACTAATTAAATTATTTATGGAAATTTAATACAAGATTTGGTATTGCATGAGTTATTAAAAATAGTCCATTGATACTTATGCACTTTGACATATAATTAAATCAATGTTGAATCTAATAAACAATTTTTATTCAATTAATTTAAATATTTTGACCTAAAACCAAAAAGATTTATTTTCTCTAAAAAACTATGATGACATCAAAAAATGGAAAACCCAACCTAAATCCAATCAATTCCCTCTCATATTAAATTCAAAAAAATCTATTGTTTTCTTGAATCTTTCAATATTGATATTTTTTAAGTGATGCCTAGATTAAAACACAACTCTTTATAAGAATGAATTTTTGGTTACCACTAAAACTACACCCTTAGTGTGATTTAATTGTCTTTTCCACACCTCGCGACAATCATTTGTCAAAATTGGTGTCACTTTCGGGAATCAAGAGTAAATATAAATTTACATGACTAAGTCCTCTAATGAGAAACTATTCAATCATAACCCTAAAATTTAAGTAACATTGTAATAAAGGCTTTGCAATTTTAATCCTAAAAAACAAGTTTTACGAAGTTAATTTAAAAGATTCATGTTTCCAATAATAACCTCCAATAATGGAACTTGAACCACATCAATCATTGAGGGACCGTTATACCCAACCATTTTCTAACTATAAAAATCGATTAACCATGCCTGAAAAAAAATGATTTTGAGAAACAAGTTAACATGATTCATGTTCTACAAAAATTTTGTGTCCTTGTAGGTGAGGATACCGATAGACATATTCAATAATTTCATTATGTTTTTTCATGTTCAAAATTCAGAGTATTATAAGAGAGGAAAGTCAAGTTGAAGGTATTCACATTTTCAAGGAGCAGGTAAGGAGTTGTTGTATACCCTCCCACCCAGAGAGATCAAAGACTAGTATGGTCTCCAACAAAGATTCATGAAAATTTTTGTGCCAACCTCTTGGATCATTGAAAGTAGTGTAAAGATATACTCCCTTAAAAAATCAATAAGTGAGACACTTTACGAGTAATGGGAATGATTCAAGAAGCTTAGTAAAAGTTTCCTGCATCAAACAGTGGAGGAGCACTATTTCCTGGTCTTCTTCTAAAAAGTATTATTGGATAACAATAGGAATATTTTAGAGGCATCCTCTAGAGGATATTTAACTGAAAAAACACTTGAAAAATATTAGTGTCTCATTGAGTATAAAGTCCAAATTTCACAATAATTCAGGGCATGAAGATATGGTCTAATAGGTATACATTAGGTAAGGACTTCTAACTCATCACCTATACTTAAAACCCAAATTCATGAATTGAAAAGTTTTATGTGACAAATGGATATTAATAATCTAAATGAGAAACCATATACACATCAAGTATGTGTATTGTGTTTATCACCCAATCATTACACTGATCTATGGGCTGAGATATAAGGGACTAAAAGTTGTGCGGCTACATTTTAGCAAAGAAAATATACACATAATCAAAAATGGAGATAAGTAAATTACCATCATTGATTTATAGGTTAATATAACCATGCCAGACCACCTCTTTAAAAATAATATCATAACTCGACATGATTCAAACAACCTTATTTCCATACCTTCCAGTAATAAAAAACTCTCCAACCATCACCTTTATAGAAAAATAATTATGAATAGCCCACAAAAAGTTCTTAGAATAACCAATAATAAATGGAGATAAAAGTGTTAAATATTACAGTAAAATATTTGGACAATAAATTTGATATCCTTGTGGACCTTATAACCTAAAATAAGGGAAAAATTTTAGCACAAACTATTCCAAATTCAAAAGAGAATGTTAGTGTAATGATGACTTGAAGACGTAAGGAGCTTCCACCACCTGAGCCAAGTAAGTTTTATGTTTCCATGAAACCTGAATAAAAACTCATCCACCTAAAAATAAAGATATAAACACAATTGTAAATTCAACAAAGGAAGAAATGATACAATAAGGTACCCTTCCCTTTTACATTGACTTGATCATCAAAATGATAAATAAGAACAACTTCATAAAGAGATCTAGGAAACCTTCAAAAAATTGAAATCAATATTCCCTTGCTATAGGTAATCATACAAATCCCAACATATGTGAAGTTTCTAAAATATATTTTCACCAAGAGAAATAATCATAATGGGGATGAAATAATCATCTTTATAAAGAGTGTCTCAGCCATGACCACCCCATGTTTACCTAAAAATGTCAAGATATGGGGAAATTTTCTATTCCCTTCACAAAAGGTTCTTTAAATTTTTAAAATACATCATGTGACCTCAATGATTACATAAATGAAATGTTTAATGATTTATTTTCACCTATTAAAATAAGTGAAATGAATCCCATAAAAGTGATTATTTAACTAGAAAATTTATCCTCTGTTTTTTCCAACCAAAGTTATCGAATTTGTTCTAGTGGGAGTTGAAGGACTCGTTTTTTCAGAAGATTATGTACTCAACATGGAGGAATACAATTCACAAGGAAATTCACTCATAATTTTGAAAATACCATTCCTAAAAATATCCAAAACAATTATCAATGTGCAAGAAATAACTCTGACCATAGATCTAGGACATAACAAGGTGAAATTCAATGTCCTTGACTCAAAAATAATCCTATCAAACAACCATTCCCTCTTTCAAATTTCCTACAAAGTAGGTAGTGATCCCAACTATGTTTTAGGTATTCTTTTAGATTTCATGGATTTAAAATATGAAACCCTGGAAGGATATAGTACTAAGACAATTGAAAATTCTGAAATCAACTCTGAATTCTTTGATAATTTACTGGAATAAACTAATCTGATCCCCTTTATCAAGGTAGTTAAATATTTTAAGATAGAAAATGTGAATTAATTATCATTTATATAGAAACCACTGATTATTGAATTAAAACACCACCCAAGTATGATCCTATATCGGTTTATTTATGAAACAAATCACATGTTGGAGGAATTATTGAACCAAGAATACTGGGCTGTAAAAAAGGTGAATTTGGATTTAGAGAGTGATGGAAAAGACAAAAAACATCAATTATAGGATCCAGAAAAAATTAAAATAAAATATTTTAAAAATTTGAGAATTTATAATGAATGAACCAGGGTGGAACATGAAAATTGATTCAACCGAGAACCTTTAACCTGGAGACCACGTTCTTATCTACAATTCCATACTAAAGTTAATGAAATATAAGCATAATTTAAAGTGGGAAGAACATTCTATTATCACTAATTTATATCCTTTTTCATCCATTCAGGTTGATAAAAAAGGGAGGAAACCCATTCACTATAAATGGGAAGATATAGAATAAGTTCCAAGGAAGTTTACTTGATCAACCGGGGGAGGAGCTCAAACTTCTCTAAACCATCTACTGATTTATTCTCTTGAGTAGAGGTCGGTCCAACGAAATTAACCAAATGTGATTTCATGAGGGAAATTAGGTTTCACTATTTTCATAGGATTTATGACTCAGTTATCTATAACATCACTCATTTAATATTTAATTGAATTGTTCTTACACTAGTATGAGTGGTTTTTATTTTTTAAGAACAATCATAGAAAGAAACCTCAAGGAAGGACGAATAAGAAGGGGAAGAGGAAAAAAAGATTTATGTCAAAAGAGAGTTCACTTTTTATCTACTAAACTCCATGCATATTTTATCCAAAACATTTAATTAACTTTAAAGGATAATTTTCTTTCCCCCACTTGATTAATTCTTTACATGTCTAAAATAAGATACATGAGTTTCTTAGAAATACTATTATTTCATGTTTCAGATTTCAATGTTAATGATGTCTAATGAGTAAAATTAATAATTTAATTATTAAATTGAAACATGTATATTCAAATTAAGACTCATGATTTTAAGAAATTTATTGATTCATGTAAATTAAATTTTCCAACTATTTTACATGATTTTAATTTATTAAATTTATGTGAATTGATTATTTACTGTTAATTAAGCATTCAGTGATTATCCTGAATCATATGTACAATTACTAAGAATATTTATAGGCCAAATACTTCCTATTTTATCTTAGTCATATTTCTTGAGTAATCTTGGGACATACCACCTGCTATAATGTGAATTTTAACTTATCAAAGCTATGACTGTACAAAATCACATTAAAAATAATTGATGCATATATTGAAAAAACCAATTATCCTTAGAATATCACATTTACGTAAATATTCCCATTATCCATAGGGACCATGAATACCATTTATATGGATGAGCAATGTTTCAAACCATTTTTATTCATTCCTACTATACTCTGGGTAATTGAATGATATTTTAAAGTATATGTTTTGTGATATATGGAATCATGGTAAATGGGATGATTTACATTTCAAGGAATAAGTGTGGGTGTTATTATTGTAGGAATTATGAATGTTTGTGGAATCATTCATTGTACTCTATTTTTATACCTTATTTAATATAAAAATTGAAAATGAAAAAAAGAACCAAAAATGAGAAAAATGGGTTGTGATGTGGGTAAACCAAAAACACCACTACTAGACCTATTATTTTTATCATTCATGGTTATGTAGTGGATTATAATTTCATTCTAATAAAAGACATTAAAAAAAGAAAACTAAAATTAAAAGGTTCCATAAGAAATAAAAAAAATTACAAATAAAAAACTAATATTCAAGAGAGGTAAAAATAATTCATTATTATTAAACAGATCATAATATTTTCTTTAGACTGTTGGTGATGTTGGGATTTTATATAAATTGAATGGGAGAATTTCATTAAACATTTACTTTGAATATAAAACTTTATGATTTAACAAATAAACCCCATCCATGGGATTTAATTTTTAACATCAAGTCCTACTAACCTTAAGACTCAGAGACATTTGAACTTTGATGAAAATCTATCATTATTTTATGTTCTTTTTTTCTTTACTAAGTGGAGAAAATATTTCTTTTACAATATAATAGATAAGGATCATGTTCGAATGATATGAGCATAACTCTGTATGATTTTTAATAGGAGTGATGAAAGAAAATATTTTAAAAGTGAGGTAGGTCATTAATAACTCTTTGAAATTTAATAGAGAAATGAGGTTATGATTCCAATAAGATGAGTCATTCCCCCTCCTTGATCCATCTCCCTTTATTTTTATTCTCCCATGTCCCGTTATTTTTCAAATTTGATAAACCCTTCTTACATGGAGGTGTATAATCCCTAGATTGGGTAAAGGGAAGGGGGATCCAATTTTGTGATGTTTGAGTTTCTAAATATTTTATGATCAAGATAATTAAATTTTTTTAATTTAATTTTTTTCAATATAATTTTTTTTTAATTTAAATTAAATACGATTGTACTTTAATTTATTCTTAAATATTAAATTTCTTTTATTTAAATATTATTCTACCCTTACATAATATATTTATTTTTTACAAAAATTTCTTAGTTTATATATATAATCAAATAAATGAGTGGTTTAGTGATTACTAAAACATGTGAAGAAATTAATCTAGACTAATTTATTATTTAAGGAAAAAAATCAATTTTTGGTATTTCCTGTGTAATTAAAAGTATTCCACAAATATTTATACACTTTGACACATAGTTAAATAAAAGGTTAATTGAATAAATTATTTTTATTAAATTAATTTAATTATTTTTATCTAAAACCAAAAGATTCATTTTTTCTCGAAAAATAAGATAACATCACAAGATGAAAAAACCTGACCTAAATCCAATCACTTTTCTTTCATTTTAAATCCACCAAAATCTCTTGTTTTCCTAAATCATTAAATATTGAAATTTTATAAGTAACACTGAGATTAAAACACTAGTCTTTGGAAGAAATAATTTCTGATTACCACTCATACTACACCTTTTGGGGGATTTAAATTGTTTTCCAGACCTTGCGATATGAGTGTGTCAAGTCTCTCTGAATAAATATATATTTATTTTCTTATCTAATATTTGTTTACAAAAAACTTCTCACCCAATAAAATAATACCTTTAACAATGTAATCTATGAACCACAAATTCTTTCTTAAGGTCATACATTTGGTAATTATGTTCATGCGACCTTGACAAACGAGTCATGCACTCCATGAATAACTCACTCTACATCATTTCTACTCCCTGCCCAATGCCTAATACATTATAAGAAATTATAAATTTTTTTCCTAGCACTGTCTAAATGAGGATCTATGATGATTTAAACCTTCCTTTCCACTCTTGAATGGAATTTTCACATGATTCAAACAATAAAAACTTTACACTCATATTAGAAAATCCCTTAAGATTAGATAAAATGTATGAGATACCCTGAATAAAGTGCCTATAATATCAAGTAAGCCTTAGGAAACTCTTAATTTCAAAGATATTATTAAATTACACATAGGAAACATTAAATCTCACCATCACTAGGTCCATAGATACTTCTTACTCTCAGATAATATTCCCTTATAAGTGAACTTTATCATTCTATAAATGGAATTATATGACATTAGCATAATACCAATACAATTATAGTGTATTATATACCATTAAATGGTGTTTAGCATGATCATACTGAGTTTGATAATACACCATGGTGTCACCCATGAAAATCACAATGAAAGAATCTAGGTATGGGTGAAAAAACCGGATTCACCAGAGTTATAAAAAATTTCCACATGATCATGATACTAAACTACATGACCAAATTCTCACAGGGGTTATATCTAATATTTATTTTTTTACAAGGTATATTTTAGGGTCTATTACATACCTGGTGATAACCTAAACTCAAATCCATTTTTGATAAAACATTGGGTCATTGGATAAAGTTGAAGAGGTCTTCTATAGGAGGTAGTGGATACATGTTTTTAATCATAAGTTGGTTCATTGGCTAATAAGACACATAGAGTTGATGGGTACAATTTTACTTCTTGGAATAAATCATAGGTGAACCCCAATGTGAATTGATGGGTCATATAAACCCCTTAACTCCCATGTCATCCAGTTGACTCTTTAATTCTTTAATCTCAGTAGGATCCATCCTATATGGAGGAATAAATATAGTTGTTGTTCCAGTAACTAACTCAATAGTAATTTCAACATCTCTCTCAAGTGGTAATAAGGAAAAGAAATTTGGAATGACATCCCTAAAAGGATTCCCCACTATATAGACATTTAGGTCATATTTTCCCTAGTCTTTCAGATAAATAATAGCAATCTAGGCTACCACTTTTCAAAACTCAATATGATATGGTCTAGTTAAACCCAAATAGACATCCCATACACACTTGTTAATATATATATATATATATAATCTAATGGTTATGTAAAATAAACTCTCTTGAGATAGAAATCAATATATGATCTATAACTCAAAAACAATTCCATTTCGAGAGAAAAAACATCACATCATCTTAAGGACAAAAATATTCCACAAGAAAAAATAATCGTTAATATCAATGGGTTATTACTTCATTGGCATTCACTATATAATCAAATGCTCAATAGAATATGTAGAGTCATAAAAACAAAACATTAATTGACCTAAATACCTAGGTTTTCCATGATATACACATATATGAATGAATGAGAAGAACATATATCAAAAATAGCATATATTAATGTTGAGGCTGCTAAAATAGAACCTCAAACTATAGAAGGGATGATACACTGCGCCATGGGTGTCAGCATCATTTTGTGCAATTGGACTGATCCATGACCCTGAGATAAAATCTAACTACATAGAGTACTTCCACTCTTCTATCCTTACATGTCCTATAATTGGATCCCTTGTCCATGACCACCGTCTCAACCTAAACTGTCAGTAGTACTCCAACAGCCTTCTTGGCATAGGGGTTCTAACCCTGCTCCCAAAAGTCTAATACATTGGTCTTTATATGACATAGCTTCCCAAAATGATGGCATAACAGCTGGATATCAGTTTAGATAATCAAAATTATACCACCCTAATGAGAACCCTCTAAGAGACACTTCCTACCTCTGATAAAATTATTTTCCAATCAAGATGCCACACTATCCTATCTCATTAATTCATCCTCTCATAGATTATGATCGATGATGAGTACATAGTTCACAATCCAAGAAATGGAATTCAACCCAAAGATATTGACTTATTATAAGATTTAATACATGATCACGTCCTTAAATAAAATATCCCTTGATAGCTTGTCAGTTGGAAGAATTCGTAAGGAACGTTAAATAATAGTAAATAGAGATAAATATTTCCTTATGGACATAATTCATTAATCCATCTATAACACCCCAATATTTTATTATATGCCTCTTTTTAAATATAACTTCTTCAATAGATTACTAGATTTAAAATGTTTTAAATATTATTATTTATTTATTATAGTTATCTCCTAGATATTGGGATTGTAACGCCCTGACCCCAGTTACTTAGAGTCGGTGCATTATTAAATAACATTGGCATGATCACAAGGAATCAAATCCTGAAATACTGATCAATTTAGTATCCTTAGAAGCACTGGATACATTCATTAGTTTTGCATTACATCATAAAATAAAGAAAAAAACATCATTGTTCCCCCTTGGAACACACTCTTATCCCTTAGCCTATTCTGTAGGTTTATCATAAAATACTTCTTCACATCCTGGGAAAAATAAAACACAAGAAATGGGTGAGCTTAGATGCTTATTAAGGATAACAATATAGCAGAAACTTTCATAAATAAGCATAAACATTTTAAGGCAATGTATAAGACTAAAACAAAATCTTTTTAAACATAAACTTCAGAATAATATTCCAAAGATAAATCAAATAATTCTATTTACTTATTCACATGTATATTATAATAGTCGAATAATCGCATATAATTTCAAATAGCCAGTTTCACAATGAGGGAATGTATAATGCTAGAATTTGTAACCACATAGTAAAATCCTCATTCTAGGACTACCAATAATATTAGGTCATGGCCTTCTTCCAAGACACTACTTTTTATCATGAGACCTACTGATTCCTCGAGAAGTTATAGTGGGCTTCACCTATCACTTACTAAGTCCAATGCATTCCTCATATGAAATGGTTTAAACATAACATAGACATTCATATTAAAACAATTATACTAAATTTTAATACAATAACCACTAAAAATGAATTATATAAATATAACACATCCATAGTAAAACATATCAAAAAAACTTCAATATAATATGGAATATTTGAATCATAATAAATCAACTTCAAACAAGTTTAAAATCCATCAAAGGATACTGACATAGATGAAATGAAAACTATTTAAAACAAATACCTCTCTCTATTTTGAAATCATTTAAAAGTAACATAATTATAAAAGAAAAAAATTATTTTGAAAATATTCTTATAATATTTTAAGGGAAGGTTTGAAGGTGTTATAATGGTGAAAAATATCTTCACTCTCTGTATAAGTTAAAAAACAATATTTCCTTAATTTTTTCGAAAAGGTTGTAAAGGACTTTTCTTTGAAAATGACCGAAAGATTCCTTTATGAACATATTATAAAAATTCAAAAAAGGGTATAAATTAAATTAGCACATAGTCTAGAAAATAGTAAAAATATTTTGAAATATATTTTTAAGAAACACAGATGTGGATGATAAAGAGGTCCCAGTAGATACTCGCGTATAAACATCCTCGGATAATGGAGAGATTTTAGAATTAACCATTACCTTGTACTTTTCCTTGATAAAGAGTATGATAAACTTCTGTATAATAGTTAAATAATGGTTATTAAATTTTAAAAAAACCAAATACATAAATATGATATCATATAAGATATTCTAATATTTCTTTGTTAATAATATTTCGATTGTATCATTGTTTCAGGTGTTAACTGATTCGGATTCATTTATATGATTGGTTACATAATACATGTTTGTTAAAGATCGGATGTATTTTATTCATATCCATAATGATATTAAGTTCTTCAAAATTATTTTTAATCATAAAATGAAAATTATTCATGAATGATAATGATAGGTAATGAATCTCATTGCGTTTGTGGAGACTATAATCCAAATGTATGCATGAGAGACAATATCATTATATTGATGGTGAAATCGTATGTAATTGGATGATATATCATATATATAAAGAATAATTAACATGTTATAATTATTATTTACATCATTTATACTCACTATTATACCCATCCAAATAATTAAGTGTTTGAATAACAAACTACACCATGAAGTGGAGGCGGTAAGTCGTACATATGCACGTATGGTGACTTGTCATTCATAATATGGATAGAATAATTAATATGGTTGTAAAATATTTGTAAAAACATCATAGTATGTATAAGGTACTGAATTTATTATTTTTGTATGAAAACATCAATGAAATAATAAGTGGAGGAAGAAAAGAACTTTGAAAAAAGGGGGTGAAATTATTACCTCATCTTCGGGTGTTTCCTTTTGAGTTGATCAAAAGGGCTCCATAGGTTGGATTTCTGATCAAATTACGGGAACAAGGTAAAATTTAGGGTATTTGGGAGGATATTTGGGAAGGGTATGGCCAATTCAAATAGAAATTGAGATGTGATTTTAAATAAATGGGAAGTACCCTTTTATAAGAGAGGTGAGGGTCACTTTAGCAAAAGATTGAAATATTGTTTTATTATACAGCCATATTCGGTTTATAATGGCACAAAAATAATATATTCCAAGTCTAAGGTGTGTATGGGTCTATAACCTCCCATGAAATATGTTTTATACATGTTTAGGTCACCATATTAACCTTATCTTTTATATTTAACTCTTAGTTAAATAGTTTGACATTTACCATGTCTCTTTGTATTTTTATATTATATGGTTAATAAACTTACAATAAAGTTCCAAGAGAACCCCAAATGGTTTATTATTGATATATCTATTATTTTATAAGTCCTTTGGAGAAACCTTATATTTTCTAGACTATTATATCAATTAATAATATAGTATTTGTTTCCAAAACCCATTTATGTCAATTTTGACACTATTTAGTAATTGATTTTTTTGAAAGTCATAAAAACATGATTACATCAAAAAAATATTAATTTAATAAACCCTAACATGTCATATTAATCTAGAAAATTATTGGAATTCATCAAAAGTCTCAATTTACATTTATTTGTATATTTATAACATCAATTATTTTAATATTTCATTAATCAAGTATTTATTGCATCATCATTGTATCATAATTAAATTTAATTATATAATATCTAAAAATTATACATAAAATAAAATTATGTAGGAAATTTTTGTATCTTTTTAATTAAAATTTATAATCTAATTTAACTTATGTATAACCATATATTAAAAATGTTTTATTTATGAAAATTTGAATTTAACACTTTTAGCTCTTCTTTAAATAAAATAATAATAAATGTCTGAATCTAATCCAAGTGGAGCTAAAGATCATATTTTATTCCTAAAGAAGATTTTGGTCGAAATAAAATTATCCAATAGAATTAGGACTTATTTTATGGTAATTATAATATCATTTTTACCTTTAATTACCCTATTTACTTTTAACCGTGGTGAATAAAAGTGAAAACTTACTATTCACCAACAATTATTTTCATCTTTTTGAAACACATTTTACTTAATTATGTCAACTGTGTCTCTCAGATATTTAAAATTCAACTCATAGAAGTGGTAAAATTATGCTTTATGAAAATTTGTAAATGCTCCAACAAGGTGGGAAAAACGGTAAAAAGTTAAATAAACTTTTACATATCCAATATTATTATAAAATTACTCCAATGAATTAAATTGAACATATATAGGTATTTTGTATCTAATTTTACCTAATATAAATTTAAATAAAATAACTAATTATTTAAATAAAAATTCAGTTTTAAACAATAACATTGTGTTTTCATTATTCATCAAAAATTGAACGTTTTCAGAAAAATACCAAAAATTCACCCTAACCTAATTTTGATATTCTGAATCCAAAATTGAAGTCCATTTTGAGAAATAATATTTATAAAATTTTCCAAAAATGGGTATTACTATCCATAATGGCTAGTTTGATTGGTCAATGTGTGTTAAAACTCTATGTGGAACACAACTCAGCAATTTCATTAATCAAAGGGAAGCGTGTTGTAGAATCTTGGGGTGTTACATTCTCCCCTCCTTCAAATAATTTCAACCTCGAAATTTTTTTAATATTACTGCATAAAAAGATTTGGTTTCTTCTTCATTATAAGTTACTCGGATTCCCATGTTGCATCTTCCATCTTATGTTTCTCCATAGAACTTTTACCAGACGAGTTGTCCGGTTTCTCCTCACTTGTTCTCTTGTATCAAGAATTCTTATATTCTCTTCGCAATAACACAAGTCAGATTACAGTTCTATTTCTTCATAGGTGAGTATATGGGTTGGGTTAGACATGTATTTTCTCAACAGTGATACGTGGAACACATCGTGAACTTTGGAGAGACTTGGCAGCATTGCCAAATGATAAGCTTCAACTCTAATTCATTATAGAATTTCGAAAGGTCTGATGCACCTAGGACTCAATTTAAACTTCTTACTAAAACATATAACACCCTTCCATGGAAATACCTTCAAGAAAACATGATCTCCTAATTGAAATTCAAAATCCTTCCTTTAGTTTTCGGCATATCTATTTTGCCTACATTGCGCTGCTTTGATGTGGTTTTGGATAAACTTCACCTTTTCCATTATTTCCTCAACATGTTTTGGGCCTATGATTTTTCTTTCACCAACATCATCCCAACAAGTCTGTGTGAGACATCTCTTTCCATATAATTCTTTATATGGTTCTATATGAATACTTTAATGGAAGTTATTGTTATATAAAAATTCTACCATAGGTAAATATTGATCCCATATACCCTAAAAGTAAAGTGAGGAAGATCTCAACATGTATTCTAAGGTTTGAATAGTCTGTTCTGATTGTCCATCAGTTTGAGGGTGGTAGGCAGTGCTCAAATGAAGTTTTGTATACAAGACCTTCAGAAACTTTTAAAAAATATATATATAAAATAGGGATCACGATTAGAAACAATTGATAGGGGTACTCAATGAAGTCTTACAATTTCATTAATATATTGTCATTCTAGACGTTCAAGTGGTAAATATTCTCTTATAGAAATAAAATGTGCAGACATGATAAGATGATAACAATGAACCATATTGAATCATTCCTTCTAGGATTCTTTGCTAGTCCCGTGATAAAGCCCATCATAATATCATCCCATTTCTACTCAAGTATATGAATAGGTTTCATGACCCCTCTAGGATATTGTCTTCCAACTTTCACTTGTTGACAAACCATATATATTGACACATAATCAGCAATCTATCCCTTCATGTTGTTCCACCAAAAATGTTTCTTCAAATCTATATACATTTTAGTGCTACCAGGGTGTATAAAGAAATTGGAGCTATGAGCATCATACAACAATTTCCTCTTTAGATCAGATATGTCAGGAACACAAATTCTCTTCCCAAATTTCAAAATCACATCTTCATATAAAAATTATATCAATCTACCATCATTTACAGCTATAATTTTCTTTTGAAAATCCTCATCATCAGTCTAAGAACTTCTTATCCTTTAAAGTAAAGATGTTTTGACCACCATTTGAAAATTTATTGATGTTTCACCTTACATAGTTATTCCCATATTCATCTTTACTAGATCCATGAACATAAGATCCCTGTCAACTCTCATCCTGTTCAAAAATCCAGGATTTTTTCTGCTCAAAGCATCTGCCACCTTATTTTCCTTCCCCATGTGGTAGTGTACAGTCCAATCATAATCATTGAGTAGTTCAACACATCATATTTTCCCTATGTTGAGTTATTTCTGTGAGAAGATATACATTAAAATCTTGTGATTAGTATATATATCACATTTTTACCATAGATATAGTATCTCCCTAGCTTCAAAGAAAAGATTATAGCTGCTAACTCAAGATCATGAGTAGGATAGTTTTGTTCATGATTTTTGTTTCTAACGTGATGCATAGGAAACAACCCTATCATTCTGCACAAGGAAACAACCAAGTCCTTTCTTTAAAGAATCACTATAAATAACAAAACAATCATTCCCCAATGGTAAAATCAATATAGGAGCATTGACTAATATTCTCTTCAGTTCTTAAAAACATTCTTCACACTGTTTTGTCCAAAAAAATTTAACCCCTTTACATTTGATCTTGGTTAACGGGTTAGCCAATTAGGAAAAATTATGGACGAAGTGCCAATAATAACCTACTAAACCAAAAAAACAGCATACCTTAGTTATACTTGTAGGTGCTGGCCATTATTGGATTTCCTTGGTCTTTGAAGGATTAACATATGTTCCATCCTAAGAGACAATATGTCTAAGAAATTAAATCTCTTGAATCCAGAATTACCACTTGCTAAACTTACCATATAATTCATTTCTTCTAAGTGTTTTCAGAATATTGTGCAATTGATTTTTTTTTATCTTCATTACTTTTTGAGTATACCAAGATATCATAAATAAATTCTATTACAAAATCATTAAGATATTCCTTGAAAAATATATTCATTAGATTCATGAAAATAGAGGGTGCATTAGTATGTTCAAAAGGCATTATTGTAATCTCAAAATTCCCATACCTGGTACGAAATGTTGTCTTCAAAATGTCTTACTTATTCATACACAACTAAAGATATCCAGATCGAAGTTTAATCTTTGATAAATATTGATCTCCATGAATTTGGTCGAATAAATCATCAATGAAAGGTAGTTGATGCAAGTTATTTATTGTTCTAGCATTGATATCCCTGTAGTCAATGCACAACCACATAGATACATCTTTATTCTTAACAAAAAGAATAGGGGGCCCCCTGGAGAAACACTAGGGTGAATAAATCCTTTATTACTCAATTACTCTAGTTGATTATTTTGTTCCAATAATTTCACAATTTCCATTATATAAGGGGTCCTCGATATGGGCCTTGAACCAGGAAATAAATCAATGGAAAACTCAATTTCTCGTTCTGGAGGATGTCTATGTAAATCCTCTAGAAACACATCAACATATTCTTGTACAATAGGTAAATCCTCTATTTGAACATTATTTTCCTCACCCAAAGTTATTTAATTCTCTTCCTAACCAATAAATATGTTTTGTAAAGCTACTGGGGGTGGATCTAGATAAGAATCTGGTGGCGATGTTTCTTCTATAAAATAAGGTACTCTTTGTCATCATTTAAAATTGTAACCTCCTTCTTCTTACAATAAAGTTTTGCATCATGGTCCGAAATCTAATCCATATTGTGGATTATATCAAATTCAATTACGGTTGTGATGATGAGATCAGAAGATAAAGAACATTTATATTCCATAATGGAGACTAATTCACAAAACATTGTTTCTATGATAATTCTAAAAAATCCCTTTTTAAATCAAATTGTAAATATCTAATATTCTTAGTAAACTAGGGAGATATGAAACAATGCGATGATCCGAAATCAAATAAAGCATTGGCTA
Source organism: Viscum album (assembly GCA_963277665.1). Classification (NCBI taxonomy): domain Eukaryota; kingdom Viridiplantae; phylum Streptophyta; class Magnoliopsida; order Santalales; family Viscaceae; genus Viscum; species Viscum album. The sequence continues at coordinate 1,938,008,482 of OY728165.1, forward strand.
AGATTTAGGAAACCATTAAATTAACATCCACCACATCTTTCAGAGCGTCAACATCAGTAGTAGTGATCGCATAAGCTTGGAATTTCTCCCTTGGCCTTTTTTTAGGTAAGTTTCCTTGGTTCTTAGGACATTCATTTTCAAAATTCCCTATTTCTATAAAATTATAGAATTAAATATTGACAACCTCTTTCTTTACCTTACAATCATGGGCATGGTTTCCTTTTTCACTATAATTGTAATAGACTCTCATTCCCTTCAGGCAAGTATCGGGGTGTTTCTTACCACATTTATCGTAGGATGGATATTCAAATTTTCCCTTATTCCAATTATTTCCATTTCTAGAGTGTTCAACAGATCTCTTCTTCTCTTGCTTTACTTTAAAGTCATAATACATAGAGAATTTATTTTCTATATTGATAGCACATGAGACAATATCTTCATATGATGATAAGGATTATGAGACTAATTCTCAAAGGGTAAATGGTTTTACCCCCATAAAAGAATCGATAAATCTTACTCCTAGGGTTACGTATATGATTTGTTTCAAACTTTGATAACCTTGTAAAGTTAGCCTTGTACTTTGAGACAGTCACATACTCCTTTTTCCTCAAACTTATAAATTGTCTTTCCATATCTGCTCAATGGTCTTGAGGTGAGTATTTTTTTTAAAAAAATATCTTTAAACTCCCTCTATTCCATATTTGATACTTCTTCATCTCTCATTCTGTTTTTAATTAATGACCACCATTGATCTGCACCTCCCGTGAGGCAATAAACTACTATGAAAACTTTTTCACTTTCTCTATTCCCCAAAGAATGAAATATTTTCTCTAATGAACTTAGCCATTACTCACCTTAAAATTGATTTGTAGTCCCATTTAACATTGTGGTTGTTTCCCCATGAAGTGGCCTAAAATTGATCATCCGCATTGTGGATTAGGGTTCTCCATACGGGTAAGGTTATTATTCATAACATGAGTGAGTTGTCCCAGTATGGTGATAAGCTGATCAGCACTAGTTGCATCACCGACTTCACTATAATTATCTTGACTATAAGGCAAATATTTACATGGATTACGTGCATTGATACGGTTTCCATTCCTTCCACTAGGGGCCATTTATAAAAAATGACATAAGCTAGATTAGTTTATAAATCTCAATAAATAATTCAAAACATGTAAAAAACCTAACATTAATTGAACAATCTGTGGATAGAATCCATAATAACAAAAAAAAAATTCTTTGAGGAGGCATATACTCATAAATTTTTTATAATGGTTTGTAAAGAAAATGTGAATTATCGTAAGCATATCCCTTGGGAGGGTCATAACCAAGAGTTCTAAAAATCCCGTTGTCATGTACCTGGATACTCTGAGTCAAGCCCAAGACTCCTTGTTGTATTTTTCACTCCTAGGTACATCTATGCCAGAGACGCCTTTACCTGCTCGTATACAGACAGGGATGTATTTCTTCAAAAAATCACAAAATCTCTAAATTACCAAAATTCTAGGAATTTCTTCTATCTTAATCCTAAAAGTCTACCTTAGGGTAATGTTCTCTAATCAGAGTTTTTTTAAATCTATATTCCAAGGTCTGTACTAAAAATCCTATGATACCATCTATAATTCTTTGACCCCAGTTACCCAGAGTCAATGAATTATTACATAACATTGTCATGATCATAAGGGATCAAATCCTGGAAGACTGATCAGTTTAGTATCCTTGGATGTACTAGATACATTCATAGGTTTTTCATTACATTATCAAATAAAGAAAAAATAACATCATTGTGTTCCCTTTGAACACACTTTTATCCCTTAGCCTATTTTTGTAGGTTAATTGTAAAATATTTCATCGCATCCAGAGAAAAATAAAACATAAGGGGTGTGCTCAGATGCTCAGTAAGGATAACAATATAGTAGAAACTTTCATAAATAAGCATAAACATTTTAAGGAAATGTATAAGACTTAGACACAATAATTTTAAACATAAACATTATCATAATATGGAAAATATAAATAAAATAATTTCATTTACTTATTCATGTGGTTATTCTACTAGTCGAATAATCACATGTAATATAAAAAAGCCAATTTCTCAATGATGGAATGCATAATTCCAGACTTTATAACCTCATAGTCAAGGCCTCCTGCCAAGACTACAAATAATATTTTTTCAAGGCCGTGTTCCAAGACACTATTTTGTATCATGAGACCTATTAATGCATCGAGGAGCTATAGTGGAATCTACCCATTATTTACTAAGTCCAAAACGTTCCTCATATGAAAATGTTTTAACATAACATAAACATTCGCATTAAAACTATCATACTAAATGTGAATACTTAATCCATAAACCATGAATGGTATAAAATAACACATCCATATTCAAACATATCACAAAACCATCAATACAATATGGAATATTTTTATCATAATAAATCAACTTCAAACTATTTTAAAATCCATCAAAGGATGTTGACATAGATGAAATGAAAACTATTTGAAAGAAATACCTCTTTCTATTTTGAAATCATTTAAAAGTCACATAATTATAAAAGAAAACATTTATTTTAAAAAATATTCTTATAATCATGTAAGGGAATCTTAGAAGGTGTTATAATGGTATAAAATAGTCACACCCGTCGTATAAGTGAAAAAAATATTCTTTTTAAAATTTTGTCGAAAAGGTCGTAAAGGACCTTGTTTAGAAAATGAAGAAAATATTCCTTTATAAATATCTTATAAAAAGTAAAACAAAGGTATAAATGACTTTAACCCATATTCTAGTAAATTTTAACAATATTTTGAAATTATGTTTTATGAAACATAGATGTTGATGACAAAGATGTCCTAGTAGATACTCACGTATAAACAACCTCATATAATGAAGAGATTGTAGAATTAACCCTAAACTTGTACTTTTACATGATCTAGGGTATATTAACCTCCTTTATAATTGTTAAATAATTGTTATTCAATTATAAAATAACCAAATACATAAATATAATATCATATATGATATTCTAATATTGCTTTGTTAATAATATTTCAGTGGTATCATTGTTTCAGGTGTTCACTAATTCAGTTTCCTTTATATGATTTTTTACATAATCCATGTTTGTTATGGATAGGATTTATTTTATTCATGGATAGAATTATATTATGTTCTTAAAAATTATTTTAAATCATAAAATGAAAATTATTCTTGAATGATTACGATGAGGAGTGAATCTAATCGCATTCGTGGAGACGGTAATCTGTACGTACGCTCGAGTGATAATATATTTATATTGATGGTGAAATTGTATGTAATTAGATATTATATCATATATACAGAATAATTAACATGTTATATTTATTATTTACACCAGTTATTCTCATTATTATACCCATCCAAATAATGAATCATTTGAATAACAAACTACACCACGACGTGGAGACGGTAAGTCATACGTACGCACATATGGTAAAATGTAATTCATAGGATGGATAGAATAACTAATATAGTTGTACCATATTTTTAATAACATCAAAGAATTTATAAGGTACTAGAGTTTTTATTTTGTTATGGAAACAACAAAGAAAGAGTAGGTGGAAGAAGAAAATAACATTGAAAAAAGGTGGTGAAATTATTACTTCTTATTCCGGTGTTTTCTTTTGAGTTGATCAAAAGGATTCATTAGGTTGGATTTATGATCAAATTAAAGCCACAATGTTGAATTTATGGTAGTTGGGAGGATATTTGGGAAGGGTTTGGCTAAGCCAAATGGCTTTGGAGGTATGATTTTGAGAGAAGGCGAAGTACCCTTTTATAAAGAGGTGAAGGTCACTTTAGGAAAATCTTGAAATATTATTTTACTATATAATTATATTCGGTTTCTAATGGCTAAAAAATGATTTATTTCAAATATATGGTGGGTATTGGTCTAAAACCTTTCAACCAATAGTTTTTAGACAGGTTTATATCATGATTTTAACCTTATCATTTATATTTAACTCTTCGTTAAATAGTTTGACATTTACCATGTCTCTTGGTATTTTTATGTTATATATTTAAAAAACACTCTATAAACTACCAAGAGAACCCCAAGTGGTTCATTATTGATATATATATTATTATATAAGTCCTTTGCTCAATCCTTATATTTTTAGGACTATTATATCATTTAATTATATAGTATTTGTTTTAAAAACTCATTTATGTCAATTTTGACACTATTTAGTAATTGATTTTTGTGGAAGTCATAAAAACATTATTACTTCAAAATAAATTAATTTAATCACCCTAAAATTTCATATAAATCTAGAAAATTTTTGTAATGCATCAACAGTCTCAATTTACTTTTATTTGTATATTTATAACATCAATTATTTAAATATTTCATTAATAAGGTAATTATTGTAACATCATTGTGCCATAATTAAATTTAATTATTTAATGTATAAATATTATAAATAAAATATCATTATGTATGATATCGTTTTATATTTCTAATGAATATTTATAGTTGAATTTATCTTATGTATAACCCTATATTAAAAATGTTTTAGTTATGAATATTTAAATTTAACACTTTTAACTCTTCTTTAAATAAAATAATAATAAATGTTCTAATCTAATACCAATAGACCAAAAGGATCATATTTTATTTATAAGGTTTATTTTGGTCAAAATACACTTATCCAATAGAATTATGATATGTTTTAGGGTAATTATAATATCATTTTTTCCTTTAATTACCCTATTTACTTATAATAGTGGCAAATAAAAGTCAAAATTTATTATTCAGCAAAAATTATTTTCATCTTATTAAACCAAATTTTACTTAATAATTTCATCCAGGTCTCTTGGAATTTGGAAATTTAACTCACGGAAGTGGTAAAATTATGTTTTATGAAAAATTGTAAATGCTCCTAGAAGGTGGGTAAAAGACAGCAAAAAGTTCAATAAAATTTTATATATCATATATTATTATAAAATTACTACAATGAATTACATTGATCATATATAATTATTATTTATATATTTCTAACTAATATGAATTTAAATTCAATAACTAATTATTTAAATAAGAAGTCGGTTTTAAACAATAATGCATTGTTTTTCACTATTCATCAAAAATTAAAAGTTTTCAGAAAAATATCAAAAATTCACCCTAACCTAATTTTGATATTCCGAATCCATAAATGAAGTCAATTTTAAAAAATAAAATTTAAAAAATTTAAAAAAATTGGTTATTTCTATTCACAACAGCTAGTTTGATTGGTCGTGGTGTGTTCAAACTCCTAGTTGTGTAGAACACAAGCTATTGCATTATTCAAAGGGAAACATATCGTGGAAGCTTAGGGTGTTACAGGGATTGGTGGGAATTAATGAGAATAATTTAAATATGAAAATATATATTATACATGTCTATAAAATTAATTCATTGGTTACCAATTAATTATAAATGAAAATCAATTGAATGTAAATGATATATTTTTTAAAAAACAATTTTTATACCCATAAAGAAATTTTATATTAATAAATTAAATTAATAACTATTAGTTTAATATTTTAATGAAATTTATATATTATATATTCAATAAAATATTTCTACATTCATCTAAAAAATTTTAGAGTCATAAGATAAGAATAAATCTAATTTTACACATTAGAATGCTATATTTTTTTAAACATTGTTTTACTACCTTTTAGTGGAAAAGTTATTTTAAATATAAATTTTGATATTTTTATAAATTTTATTTTCAAAAATAAACATTATTTTTGAAATATTAATATCAAATTTACTTTGGTTAGATTTTTTTTATTTTTCTGATAAGATTAATTTTTTATGAATAGTAATGTGATCATTGGAATAGCTATATAACATTTAGGAATAGTAATATGAAAATTATAAAAATAACCTCACCTATAAAAGAAAAATAAAATTAATGAAACTTATAATTGGTAATATTATATAATTATATCATAGTATAAGTAAATAATTTTTTTAGAAATTGTTAATTAAGTGTTTTGATTTTTATAAAACAAAAATGTTTATTTTCAATTTTATAATTAATATAATGGTTTAAAAAAAATTATCCATAAAATGTTTTCAAAAGTTAATATTTTTTCTGTCTTATTATAATAATATAATTTTTTTGAGACCTCAATTATTTTTTTCCAAGTGTTATAAAAACAATTATAATCTTAAAATAAATATTTTTCCAATAAATGATGATTTGAATTAAAAATTAATTTTCTCATATTTAGAAAATTATTTTCATAAAATTGAGTTCATTTTTGAGTTTTAAACATCAAAAAATGGTTAGGGTAATTTTTTTGGTATTTTTTAGAAATACTTGAATTTTTTGGTGAATAGTGAAATATGGTAATTTACGACATATATACATTATATGTAAAATATAATATTACATGAGTCATGGAAGATATAAGAACCATTGGTTTGAAATCACATGAACTAGTTACTATAATTAGTCATAATAATCAAAACTATTCATATTCTTGAACCCAAATAATAAACAAAAGAATAAAATATTCAAAAAACAACCCTCTCCTCCATTATTAATACCACCCCTTATTCTCACACCTTCCGAGATTTGATCCATGTCAAATTTCTACCCAATAATCTTCCCAATACCCTCCCCTATATTCATGATCCTTTTGTCTCAAAAAATACCAATACCAATCCATTAAAAGATGTTTACAAGGAAGAGAATTCAAGAGGTAAAAATTATCTTTCTTTCCTTTTATTTTCTTTTCAATTTTTTTTATTTTCTTATCCTTCCCTCAGTTACCCTGTCCAAAAAGACATGATAACATCACTATCATTTATATACTATAATTAAATAATTTTAATGTAATATCCATCATCAAACTCATTTCTATCTCTCTTTTATTTTATAAATTAAAACATCGCCTTTGATGTGTCAATTTACAAAGATCACGGACGATGTATTTTCATTTTCCATTAACTACTTTTAGGCTCATCATAATACCATTTATATGGTTAAAAAATTATAATATATCTGTTATGGTATATTTATTTTTTTTAACCATTATATACACATTATGTTAAATAATAAGACAAAACTAGTTCGTGATGATTTACAAGACGCCAAACATAATCTAAACGATTATCACTAACATCTTATCTAATGATTCATCCTCACCCAAAATAACAAAATGACTTATATAACTATTTAATTTTAAATAATTAAATTAATAACATAACTTCAATTATTGATATTTATTTTCATTTCACATGTTCTTTCATTCAAGATTACATGCTAACCAATCGTGAAAACCAAGGAAATGAACACTTCGGAATGACAAAGTTGAATCTTATAACTCATCAAAAGGCCATAAATTAACTTAATAAAATTATAATAAATCAAATACATATATAAATGGTTATTAATTAATTAATTTATTAATGTATATAATTTGACTCTATAGGACGTTAAGGTTAAGTGCAGAACACTTTCAAACACAATGTAAGGGATTCTACCTAAACCCCCATTTTTCCTTTGGGTTACACCTTCTCTCCCTTTACTCCAATGTAATGCTTATTTATTTATTTTTTAATTATTATAAATTCTATTTATAAGTTTCAAAATCATATAACTATATCATATCATCCTTATTTTATAGGTAAATACATGTTGAAAAAATGTTCACTTCTCAAATCATCCTAATAAACAAGCCCTATTAATGTGAATTTACTAATGTCTTACCGATTATCATATGTTATCCATAATATGTTTTAAACCACCATTATGTTTTATAAAATCACTAGTTTTATCATGAAAAACTATCATGGTTAATTTCTAGTTTTATATAAAAAATTATTCTTTTTTCCATTTTAAAGACTCTAATATTTTCCTTAAAATGCATGAAAAATACTCACTTCTAAATATTCTTAAACACTATTTTTACATGTTTTCACTTCCATTTCAAATAATTTATGCCTAAAATATAATTTCATTATACTTACCTTTTATTTTCAGGAATATACATGTTTAAAATTTGATTTTATGACAAATGAAAATAATATTCCAAAATAACCCTTCTTTCTAATGTAAAAAAGGGTTTCTCTTCTCCCACTTTTACATATATGAGATTTATTCCTTATCCACCACTTATTCTATGAATGTGGTGTATTTTTTGACCTTTTTTATATCAAACATGTTCCTTCTTATTATTATTATATTAATTTAATGTTATTCCTTCATAGAAATAATGATTTAAATGTTTCAAAATGGTATGGGACACTTTGGAATGTTTAAAGATTATTTTCCTAAAAAAATTATTAATGATTTTATCTGAGTATTTTCATATATAATTTTGATTAAAATATTTCAAAGTGGTATGAGACACTTTTATTTAAATACATATATTTATTATACATTTGAGTAATTTATTAGAGTTAGTAAGTTATGGGTGGGGGCCCCCTATATCCCCTCGATGCATTGATAGGTATCATGGGACAAAATGAAAATTGATTTTTGTCAAGGCCTTAACCATTTATTTTCAGAAGCCTTGGTCGAGTCCTCAATGTTATGTTTATGAAGTCTAAAATAATTGATAAATTATGTTATTATTATACTAGTATAATATCCATGGTTAAGATTCATGTGATTATTTTTGTGGAATTACTTGTTTATCTTTTATTATTTCTATATTATGACCAAGATTGTGTTCTAATGGCATATGTTTTTAGTCATTCAATATGCCTTATTGTTTATATTAGCTTCTGATATATTACATACCATTAATAATAAATTGATTTGTCCACTTTTTATTTTTTATTTTTCCCTATGATGTGAATATATATATTATGAATGACTTTTATAGATAATCATAGAGATTATACATGTTTCCAATGGAATTACTGTGTAGTTTCTCCATTAATGATGTAGTATAAAACATATGTTTGTATATGATTTATGAAAACTACTAGACTATTCAGTCCTTCAGGATGTGACTTCTTAGTTTATTATACCAACGTAGTGATGTAATGAACCATCTTTTGGGAAATAGGGTTAGGGTATTTATATTTTTTATTAGAGGAATTTTAGTAGAAACATTGGAAACTATAGTTTGAAAACATATATTATGGAACATAACCCTAATATAGCCTTAAAGAATAAAAATATAATAACATTCTATAATTTCGTTAAGGTAAATATTATGTGGGTATTCATAACAATACTTCCCTATCAGGATACTATAGGTGGATGTGGTTTTGTAATAGATATACCTAAGGGTAACAACTCCAACAAGGTATCTGGGGCTTGACATAAGGTAACCTGGTACAAGACAATGGGCCTTACTATGCACCTATGCTGACACTCTCAAGGGATATTCTTAGGATAATTCACATTTTCCTTACAACCTATTATAAATGATTTAAAAGTAAATTTGTACCCAAAGATACCATTCTTATGATAATGAGATTAGCTGTGCATAAATTTTCAATTTATGTTAAGTGTTTTTCTAGTTCTAGATTATGCATTAGGATTCATAACCTAAATTTGTGTGTGACATTTTTTCAAAATTTCACCTCACATAAGGAATGATAACCTCACCAATGAACAAGATCTAAATTGTATGAATGATCATATATTTTATGGCCATATTCTAATATTTAAAGGGAAACAAGTCTCCCAAATATCCTCATTATGCAAGGATAGAGTATCATGTGATATTAAGACACATAAATAATTATCCATGTTTTATGACTTCAAAAGGAAGCAATATAAGAAGAGGAAGACATAGAAAATGATGAATAAAGGAAATAAGAAGAAGAATTATTTTCCCACATGTGGTAATTGTGGAAAGAAACACCCTAATACTTGCTTGAAAGTAATGAGAGTTTTCTATAAGTTTGGAGAGAAAGGCCACCATTCTTTTGAATTAAAGGGTAAGAAAAAGGTTTTTATTATAAAAAGATTCAACTTTAAGGAGATGAGGAACTATAAAAATCAATGTATTGAAAATAAAAGGAATATATCCCAAAAAGGGATAATGGATCATGGTCAAGATTGTGCTTCTACCATAGATGAAGAGGAATGACTATTATGCCTATGTCTGGATTCAATAATTATGTTATTTGAGCATTTTATCAATAATTTTATTGTTATAAGAATAATGAGATGTATAAGGATTGTACTACAGTACTTCTTCTTTAAGGAATTCGAAGTATTTGATGATTAATACTAGTAATCAAAAGGAGTGATTCTGTTGTATGTTAATCTTCATGAAAACACATGACTTAGATAAGATAACACTAAATACATGATTGATGTTGAGATAATAATAATTTTATGTTTGTGGGATATTATTGGTGACCATGCAGGTGGATAGTGATCTGATGGTTTGTGTTATGGTTGAATTATTAGGTGTTTGGATTTTAGGACATTATTAAACAACATGAGATTATACATCTGGAAGCTTGAAAGTTTCATAATGGTTGAAAATAGATTAAGGTATTCATATATTTTTTGTGATAATAACATATACATTATTTGGGGAATCTTATATAAAGTTTATTTTGTAAATTTAGTGACTTTCCTTTTAAATATTTGTTTGTTTAATGTGGACATTCATGTTTTAGATGAGTCTTAATATTAAGTAATTTTCAAATTGATCAAGTTAAACTTTGGAAATTATTTTTCATTGATAACATGTGTTAACCTTATTGGTTTCAATAATTACTTAAAGTTTGATGAAATTACATAAGGAACACATGATTCATTAAATGTGCTTTGGGAATAAAAAATACATCTCAAACATTCATTTCTAATATTAAGGGGTGATGTGAAAATAGATCAAAGAACAAACAAAGGATGATATTTTGATTATGACAAGAAAAATAATCAAGTAAGTTTATTTTCTCAAGTGATTTTATTGATGGTAAAAGAAACCCTAAACTTAAGAAAAGGATTTTGGAACCAAAATGTTATCCATTTTCTTTTCTTTCTCATAAATTAATGGTCATTTAATCAATCACAATATTTATGTTTTGTGATGGTTAACATTATAATGAACATGTTATTTATCACTCTCTATTAGAACATTATAGTAAGAATTTTCTTCCATGTCTAGGTTTTCACTTCATAATAATTTCATCCTATTCAAAATATTAATTTTGTTGTAACCTTCATATTCCCCTTTCCCTCTTATTAAGAGGATGTTTTATTAAACCTATTTTTGATGTTGGTTTCCTATAAAAGAATTTTGAAGAATAAAACTCTATTTTTAAAAGTAAAATAACAAATTTTGAGGATTAATTTTACTGAATAAGGGGAGAATGTAACAGTCTGATATTTTATTGTATGCCTGTTTAAATTTAACTTATTTGATAACTTACCAGCTTAAAAAAAGATTTAAATGTTATTATTTAATTATTATAGTTATCTTCTAGATGTTAGGATTAGCAATAATCAATGAGATTAAGTAAATTTTGAAAGTATATATTAAACACGTATATAAAACTAACTCATTGTTTACAAATTAATTATAAATGAAAACCAATTGAATATAAAGAATTTTTTTTATAAAAAAATTATACTCAGAATGAAATTTTATATTAATAAATTAAATTAATTGTTATTAGTTAAAGATATTAATTAAATTAATATATTATATTCAATAAAATATTTTTACATTCATCCAAAACATTTTTAGAGTCATAAGATAAGAATATATCCAATTTTATACATAAAAATTCAATATTTTTATAAACACAGTTTTATAGCCTATTAGTGGTGAACATGTTTTAAATATATATTTTGGCATTTTTATAAATTATATTTTAAAAAATAAATATTAATTTTTAAATCGTAATATCAAACTTTACTTTGGTTAAATTTTTAATATTTTTCTGATAAGTTTCATTTTTCGATGAATAGTAATGTGACTGTTGGAATAACAATATAACCATTAGGAATAATAATATGTAAATTATAACATTAATCTGACATATTATAGTATAAAAATAATTTAGGCATATGATGAATGGTAAAATGATATAATTATATCATAGTATAGGTAAATAAATACTATATAAATTATTAATTAAGTGTCGATATTTTTATAATACATAAATATTTATTTTCAATTTTTTAATTAAAATAATGATTTAAAGTAAAATTTATATTCATAAAATGTATCCAAAAATGAATATTTTTTTCTTCTGATTATAAGATAATTTTTTGAGACCTTGATTAAGATTTCAAATTGTTATAAAAACATTTATAATCCTAAAATCAGTATTTTTACAATAAATTGTGATTTAAATTAAAAATTAAATTTATCAATTTTATAAAATTTATTTTCATAAAATTGAGCTCATTTTTTTATTATACACATCGAAAAATATTTAGGGTGAATTTTTGGTATTTTCTGAAATACATGAATTTTTTGTGAATAGTGAGATATTTTAATCTACAGTATATATACATTATACGTTAAATACATTTTTTCATGAGTCTTGCATGATGTTAGAACCATTGGTCCAAAATAAAATGAACTATTTACTATAATTATCCAAAATAATCAAAACTATTCATAAACTTAGTCCAAATTAATAAACAAAAAATAAAATACTCAAAAAACACACATATCATCCACTATAAATACCACCCCCACCACCCGTTCTCCTTAAAAATTCCAAGATTTTATCCTTGTAAAATTTCTACTTAACCCCCTTACCAATCCCCTCCCCTATTTCAAGTATATTTTTTTCAATAAAATACCAAAACCAATCCCCTTAAGGAGGTTATCAATGAGGATAATTTAAGAGGTAAAAATCCTCTTTCTTTTTTTTTCTTCTCCATTTCATTTATTTTAAAATCCTTCATTCAACTTCCCTATACAAATATACATGAAAACTCCAGTGTCATTTATATACTTTAATTATATCTTCTTAATTTATGATACATCATCAAACTTCTTTCCCTCTCAATTTTATTCAATAAATGAAAACATCACCTGTGATGTCTCAATTTACCGACATCGTAGACGATGCATTTTCATTTTACATTAACACCTTATTGGATGATCATAAAACCATTTCTATGGTTAAAAAATATAATATATTTCTTATATCCTATTTATTTTTCTTGAACCATTATATACACATGTTTTTAAGTAGTTGGAAATAACTAGTTTGTGACGATTGAAAAGTCACCAAAAATAATCTAAATGATTATCACTAATGTATTATCTAATGATTCACGCTCACCCCAAATAACCAAATGAATTATATAATCATTCATTATTATTAATGTAAATTAATTGATTATAAATTCAATTATGTATATTTATTTCCATTTCACATGATCTTTCATACATGTATACAAGTGAACCAATCGTGAAAACCAAGGAAATGAACACTTCCAAATGATGAAATTGAATTTTATAAATCATAAAAAAGACCATAAATCAACGTAAAAAAATTATAATAAAAATATACAATTAGATAATGTTATTAATTAATTTATTACTAGGTTTAATTTGATTATTGAGGTTATTTTGTTCATGTATAGAACACTTTTAGGAATAAGGTAACAGATTCTACCTAACCCCCATTTTTCCTTCAGGTTACTCTTTATCTCTATTAAATCTAATGTAATTATTATTAAATTTTTTTAATTAGTCTAAATTATGTATAAATTTTACAAAAAAATATATCTAGATCATATAATCCTTATTTTATTGGTAAATACATGTTTTAAAAATGTTCCCTTCTCAAATAGGGTTGGGGTCCTTACAGTATCTGTATAAAATCCTTATCTTAATTAGCTCTCAAATTACCTGAATAGAAATTATCATAGAAGGTATCATATAAATCCTTCCATACCATATCTTTATATAGATAATATTGTGTGATAACATCCCACCATATCTTAGAATATCTATGAAGTATGTATCAAGTAATATTCACCCTCCTTTCTGGAGGTGTATCAAGATGCTATATATGGAATAGTCTTCATCCATGACTCAATAGCTGAGGTATAATGACCAAGACCTCTCATACATGAATATTACATCTTATTAAATGAGTATTCAATACATTAAATAAATAGATTCCCAGGGACTGAATTTTTTAGTGTATTTAGAGACTAGATACACGGTCTTTTTCATTCATGAAAGATTTTTAATGTGTCCCACTTAGATCATACCATTAAGTAATCTTATTATACATACCATACTTAAAACCTGTATTCATAAAATAGGGAAATAAAACTTAGGAAAGGTGGAGATTATATGATCAGTAAGGGAAAACAAGAGATATACGTAATAATAGCATGAGAATAAGGGTATGAGAACATGAGTATAGCATTTTAAAATCATACCCTACAAATAATTTGTTATAATATTAATTCATAGAATAAATATTGGGAGTTTGTAAATGATTAATCATAAGTAAAGTGAAGGAAATGAGTTATGAGATCATAAAATTGGTATTAAAAAAATGAATTAGGCCATACACATAAGCTTATAAAATCATTTCTATAGTAATCAAGCCTTAATTACAAGGATATGATAGTGGAATGGGTTCAATCCACAAAAAATCATAGTAGTCAAGGTTTATTCCCAAAACATCATAGCATACAAATCCCCTTAATGAACTAATTTTTCTCCCAATTCTGGTTCACTCTATCTCATGGAATGTAAATATTTACACAATACATTATTGGTAGATATAGGTCTCAACTATCACATAATGAAAATAATATATATGTGTGCCACAATATTATAAACAGTTCACCATATCATAACCCATTAAATTAAATGTGTTTCATAAACATTTCATAGTATCATAACCTGTGGAAAATAGATAGTTATCATATTTATCTAATTATTTCATCATAGTAAATCCCATGGAAAGAAGAAGATGTTTTCTTAAAATTTTCATCAGGGAATAACCAATGGAAGAGAAAAATATTTCATAAACATATTATCTTCCAAAACATAAACCATTAAGAGAATGAATAAGAACAATATCCTTGGATCATATACTTATTAAATGAGAAATATCATCAAAGGATGTCATGTGATAAGAAAAATTATTTTTAAAAGACACTTGGAACATTTCTTGAGGAAAATAAATTTTCAGTGAAAATCACTTTTTTAAAATAAAAATTCATAAAAAATTATTGAAATCAATTTTTTGGAAAATAATCAGATAAATATTAAAAGGAATATTAAAAAATCTATTAAAAAATTCTTTTATTATGATATCGTTTTCACTTTCACAAACAATTTATAAAACATAAAATTTTCTAATAATCTATTTTTTTAAAATAACCTCAAAATATTATAAAGGAATATCAAAAAATAATTTAAAATATTTCATGAGAGAAATAACATTTCCTCATTGAAATAAAATTTAAAAATAAAAAAATTAAAACATTTTTAAAATACATGTTTTTCTAAGGAAATGGGTTTTCGACTAAAGGGTGAAACAAATATGATTTTTATTAAAATAATATTTCAAACTTTTGAGTATGTATATTAAGGGAAATGAAGTGAAAAATGTATTCTCATGAAATAACTATAAAAGAATAAATTTTATCAGTTTCTTTAGATATGTATCATAATATTTTATGATAAGAAACATAATAATAAATAGTCTTGATAAACAATGAGATTATAACATAAAACCATTACCATATTAGTAACATTGAATTATAATCCCTATTAAAGAATAAAATTAAATGAGGCTTAATGTTTAATTATATTAAATAATTTCATTATAAAAATTTCAAAAGGGTGGTATATACACCTCATTAAATAATATAAGAGCATAACATAACATATTTCTCAATGAAATCAAATTGAGACAAAGATATCTTACTGGTTTGGTAACTTTTCAACCTTAAACCCCATGAAAAAGGGCTCCTATAATAGATATATAAATCCCAATTATTTTTAGAATTATAATAATAAAATAAATTTATGGTTAGTATGTACACCACATTAAATAAATACATAGTGAATATGGCATGTGTCTCACGGAAAATAAAAGTGAGACGAAAATCCCTTATGTTAAAACTTGAATTCCATCATACACATTCAAAAAACTTTTATAATACAAATGATTTTATTATAAATCTATTAAATAATTATTATTATATATTTCATACCATATATGATTTAAATATGACTATTTATTATCTTTTTATTCACAATTCCTTATTAAAATCACGTTTTGGGTGATACCCGCTTTGTTTTTCGTGAATGTTTTGATTATTTATTTTTGGTAATTTTATTCTAATCATAGTTCCATAATATATATAATTATAACCATGGTATAAATATAATATATATATATGTGGAATATATGTATTTATAGTAATTTTTAAAATTTCGTGATATAAAATGAAATACATTGTTTATGGACATGGTGGGTCGTATATATGCATGAACATTGTTTAAATTTTTTTAATTGGTTGAACGAAAGAAAGTTATATAATATATTAAAATTAAATAATAATTATATGTAATATATATCACATATTTTCATTGAAACCATACTTATTACCACCCATGTAAATAGTGGATTAACAACATCACTTCACGGGATAGTAGTTCTCCACACACACAAACGACCTTATCATTTTACCATAGAATATAAATTAAAAATAAATATCTAATATAATGATTCTAGAAGAATAATAATATCATAAATATCATATATAAACAAAAAATACATAATTATATCCATATGTAATAGGTATCTATGAGAAACAAATAACATTGGTTCGTGAGACGGTAGTTCATCGAATATATGAATGGTGACTTCATTACCAATTTTTGGAATAGGAGAATGACTTAGGTAATTAAATTTAAAAAATAAAATAATATTATATTTAAGATAATTAATTTATCATGGTATCATGGTTTAAAAATAATTCAAGTATTTGGGGGAATAAATAAAATTAAAACACTGAATTAGGGACATTACCTCTACTTCACACAACTTCATTTAGTTTGACCCAAAAGCCATCATATTTCGAATTTATGATCTAAATAATTATTCTAGTATGTTAATTTGTATATAATTTATTTGGTCAATTAATTTCTAAAAAAATGGGTTTTTAGAGTGTGAAGCTGATAGGATAAGGGGTGTACTTTTATAAGTGAGGTGTTCAGCACGCTTGTAGTTTTAAAAAAAATAGGTGTACCCATGTTTTTCAAATTACACAAGGCTCCAAAATGGTTATTTCCCAATAAAAAAATAAAAAGTTTTTATAATTCAATATAATGGTTGTTGGAAGTTTTTATTTTCATTATTAACTCTTATCTTTTTAGTTTTCTCCCTGATAAACCCATTTTTACCTAAATCACAATAAGTAATTTTTACTATTTTTACTATTTACTATGGTCAAAAATAAATTTGAAATTATTAGATAATATTAATTATTGTTATTAAAAAAATAAATTTTATATTTCTAAAGTCCATTCACGTAATTGTAAAAAAAATTAAATTTATCCCAAAATCGTGACGAGAAAGTGGGTTTTGAAGGAGATAATGTTCAATTATTTAAAACATTTTTATATAAAAATTAAATATTAATATGATTTAAATTAACTAAATTTTATTATTACATATATAGTTGAACTAATTTACCTTTTAAAACCATATTATAATTGTTTTTACATTCTTAAAATTTTACAGTAAAATAAAATTCTTAAAAAAAATCTGTAATATCACTATTCAAAGAAAAAATTATTTTCTTAGAAAATTATCAAAATATAATTCTAAGATAATTTTCACATAATTAGTTTAAAATTTTTTTTATTCTTATTAAATTTTCTAAATGTTTCAAAAAAATATTTTTATTATAATTTCACAAAATGGGGATAAAACTATTTTTTATGAAAATAAAGTTTTTAAGCTTAAAATTGGATTTTTTTATTATTTATTTTCTAGAAAACACATAACATTAATGATAACATTTTATAAAATGAATAATATTTTTAAATTATTTAATATAATTTCCCAAAATTTATTTTTTTTAATTTATTGAGTTAAAACACGTTTTCTTTCATAAAAATATTTTTTCAGAAAAATATTTCCATAATATAAAATTAGTTTTTATTTTCATTTATAATTAATTAGTTACCAATTAATTCAATTTATATACATCTGTAAGCTATAAAATTAAATAATTTTGTTTTTCATATACATACCCACCATTAAAATATCTAATTGATAACTGTAATAATAGTATTTTAATAATATGCCATGTTTCTTTTAAACATAGTGGGTCATGTAATGCAAGCTAGAAAAGTTTTTTGTATTACACTATCCAAGTTTTTAGTTTCATGTAATGAAACAATTTTGAATGATTATATTCATTAAAAAAATATTTCACAAAATCTAGGGCTGTTGCATTTTACTCACCTTAAATAGATTTCATCCCCACAATTTTAACTTGTGCTCAGTAAGAAAGGGTTTAGCATTTGAAAATCCCATTTGGAGAAACCCACATTGTAAAATTGGTTATTCAAAAATCCTCTTAAAAAGTGATAAATTGATGTGATAAGGTAATTTTTTATAACATGTATAAAGTTTCTATATAAAATAACATAGGTGGGAAGTTAAAGCCTTAACATAGATGACAAAAATATCACCCAAATACTAATGTAGAGTGATAGAGAACATGACAGGAAAAAGTTAATGAAAAAATGGACATAACACAAAGCGGTGTGAAAAAATTCACTGATATCACAAAAAATTATGATAGTATGAAAATATTTTATTTCAAGATCACTTTCCAACTATTGCGTAATTTTCATGAGAATATATACTTACCTTATTTCATTCCATTCCATAAGAATAATATTATCTTTTGGTTTTTCCTTGATCAGTTTCTACTTCATATTGTACTCTGAGATATTAATTTTTTATTTTTGAAGAAATAAATATGATCCAAGAATGAATGATATTTTAGTACTTATATCTCTATTAATTATTAAAACAATATAGTTAGCAAAAAGTTATATATAAATTATTATATAGTGATAATAATAAATTAATCACTAAAACCACATACAAAATTCAAAATAATTCATTCCATAAATCGATAACCTTATAACCCTTCCAAAATTCAAAATTTATATGTAGAATTACAAAATTTGTCAAAATAAACATAACATTAATCCCAAAAACATCACAAAGTATCACTTGATTGTCCCATAACAAATATGTGAACCCCTTAGTCCTATATTTTCTTGAATCATGGTAAAAACCAGAACTTCCATAAAACCATAATTAAAACATACTTACTCATTTCTCGAATAAAACCATAGATTATTGAATATATTCTATAAATACAATAATGTTATAAACTCCATCAATGATAATATAAACTATTTTTTCCATAAATCATTAATTAGCTTGGAGATCATCAATGCTATCCAATTTAATTTATTCATATCAATTGTATCATTATCCAAAATAAACACCATATTTACAAAATTAGGAACATATTAATGGTTATCTTACCTTAATAAAAATACCACATTACCATAAAAACAAATTTTCTAGGATATCAGCAGCATTCAAAATATTTTTTCAAATCCTTAACCAAAAACTTATACTAATAATTACTTATATATTTCATCATTCATATAAAATAATTCTTTAATACCAATACACAAATGATTCATTCATAAAACTTTCTTCTCAAACAACTAACTATGATCCATTATCGTATTCCATAAAACCTATTAACTTCCATATGCCAGTCGTAGTCTCTTCATCATCGACATAAAAACCATTAATCCTACAAACTTGTTGATTCTCTTTACAAACATTCTCCTTAGGAAATATATTTTCATAATTCCCTCACATTTCACATTTAAAACATTTTTTATTTTGTGATAATAAGGGGAGACCATTCTGATAATCCATTATGTTAACTGAACTTTTCATTTTTACTTTAGAAATACTTGATTTATTTCCTTCTTTTCCACACCCAAAACATTCTATTTCCCCTCTGAGACATTACCTTGGTTGATTATCCTCACATTATTGACATAGAGGAAACCAGGTCTTCTTTCCTCCATGGTCTCCATTACTTGATATATCAGTGAACACTATCATTATCTTCTTTTCTAAGTCTAATAGTTGGTTAAGGTGTATATTTCAATAATGTTTCATGATAACTAATTAGGTATAATCAAAATATCCTTCATTATAGTCATCAACCTATTTCATTTCTCATAAACATATTTTCTATCACATTAAATATTTATCTAGTTCCTTCTAGTACCAACCATTGACTAAAACAAAAAAGCATAGTGGGAGTAACAATTTTTATAGTGAGAAACCACATAATCATGAAAAATCAATAATTTCATTTTCAAATCATGACACCATCATTTTAATCTATAACATATTATGTTAAAATAAGTAAATTAATAGTCATATTCTATATAAATAATTCATGATGGTTCGTAAAGAGTTTGTGAATTTCCATGGAAAATCCCTCATGATTATCAAACCATGTGTGTAGCAAGGCTCGTTGTCATGCACCAGGTGACAATCGAGTCTAGATCAGTGCACAATATTGAGAGTTATTACCTCTAGAAACCATTATTACATAGCCACATCCACTTTTAGAATCCATATAGTAATGTACTTTTTTGGAAATAAATATCTCTGTCCTTTAAAAAATTCGATATCATTTTCCTATACATTGAATCATACTTAGACTTATCCATAGATACATCACTAAACATGTCCATATAAATATACCAAGTTATCCCACTAATGATTTATCATCCTAGAGTCCGAATATTATATAATCATTTCCTATGATTCCAACTATAATGACCTAGTTTTCTCATAAAAAATATTACATACCTTTTTATCAATATTTATTATATTACAAAAATACATGCCTGAGGACCATATCGGTCTAGTGCCGTAAGGAAACTATATACATTATCATCTTAATTCATAAATGATGTTCAATTCTACCCTAAATAGATCTTCCCATTATGTACTATTTATTGATATAAAGTAATTAAAACCTTTCTCCAAAACCTATAGAAAGGAAACATAAGAAATAGTGATATTAGATTCTCAGACAGGATAAAAAATGGAGATACATGAGCAAACGGGTATTAAAATAGGAGTATAATAATTGGAGATGATCACCAGCATATTAACAATCATAATTTTGAGTCATAGTAGAAATATTTGCGTTTTATAAGGTAATAACCCTAAATAAATTAAAAAACATGATCCATGAGAGTGTAACATTTCAATGAGACATAAAATTTTGGCATATACTAAGCATATAAAATTATATACATAATAGTCCAGGATCACTACCAAGGCTTTCCTAGTGGAACATTTTCACTCTTAAAACCATCATATTTGTCAAGGTTCACTTCAAATATCATTGTATCGGACAAAGTCCCTTAATGAATCCGGTTTACTCTTCATTACAATAATATATATCACTTAATATGTAAATCATAACTTAATGAATTTTGTGGAGATATATTTCCTGCATGTCACAAAAATAAAATCATACATATTAAGAAAAAAATATTTTATAACATTAATCATAGTGTAACCCATGTAATGAAATGGGTTTCACGAACATTTCATCATATCATAACTTATATAAATGAGGAATGTGTCATAATAATATCATAATTTCATCATAACATAACCTATGGAAAAATAGTAGGGTATCATAATAATTGTATCATGGTATAACTAGGGGAAGAGAAATGGGTTTCATAAACATATTTTCATCATATACCTTAACCATTCAGAGAAAGAATAAGAATATTATCCTTGGATTGTATCTAGAGTAAAGAAGAAGTGAAATAAAAGGATGTCATATTATATGGAAAAATATTTTTAAAAATCACTTGGAACATTTATAAGGGAAAATAAATTTTATTTTAAAATCAATTTCAAAAAATAAAATAAAATAAAATAATTTGGAAATAATTTTCATTTAAATAAATATTTAAACATTTAAATAATGTTTTAAATTTTATTTAAAAATTTTATTAAGGAAAATATCAATTTTTAGTTGAAAAAAATATATTTTAAACATAAAATATTTTAAAAATTATTTTCTTTGAAGATAACATTGAAAATATATTAAATAAGTTGAAAAATAATTTAAAAATTTTCATAAGGAAACTATCCTTTCAAATTTTTAGAACACTTTCTGTATAATATATACTTTTTGAATACTTTTTTACAAAATATTGTACGGAAGAAAAATGGTTTTTGATTGAAGAGATAAATAAAAATTATTTTTATAAAAAAAATACAATTTTGAACTATTGAGTACATATAGTGTATAAAATCAGTGGAACAAAGTTATCCTCATGATTGAACAATATGAGAAAAATATTTATATTTTTCTTGAGAGATGTATCATAATATTTTATAATCAAAAACATAATCATAAAAATCCTGATAAATGATGATATTGTAACATAAAATATTTACAACTTTGGTGACATTGAAATATATCCCTATTAAGGAATAATATTAAAAAAAATAACATATCAGTATAATAAATAATTTAATTATAGTACAAGTCAAGGGGGATTTTTATATACTATATAAAATAATATAGGTCAATTACATAACATATTTCTTAAGGAAAGAAAATTGAGACCAAAATCCCTTACTGCTTTGGTAACATTTGAACCTTAAACCCTATGAAAGATATACTCATACGGATGTAAAAATTCCAATAATTTTCAAGATAATAAGCATAAAATA
The DNA here is from genome assembly GCA_963277665.1 of Viscum album. Classification (NCBI taxonomy): domain Eukaryota; kingdom Viridiplantae; phylum Streptophyta; class Magnoliopsida; order Santalales; family Viscaceae; genus Viscum; species Viscum album. Next base: position 1,938,031,275 of record OY728165.1, read on the forward strand.
TATTCTTGGGATGTATATACACCAGATAAAAGAAACACATGGTGAATATATGATATGTCTTATATAAAATAAAAGTGAGACAGAAATCCTTTATCGTAAGTCTCAACTTCCTTCTCACACATTAGAACCTCCTATATAATAAATTTATGTTTATTATACATTAATTAAAGAAACATAATTTTATATATCATAACATAAATGACTTACTTATGACCATTTATTATAAATTTATCAACAATTATTTATTAAGATCATGTTTCCAGTAATAACCACATTGTTTTTCATGCATTTTTTGATTTATTATTTTAATTAATCTTATTTTGATCGTGGTTACATAATATAAATAATTATTACCATGATATAAATATAATATTTATTCAATATATATGTATTTATTGTTATCTATAAATGTTATAGGTAGAAAATGAAATATAGCATTCATGGAGATGGTAAGTCGTATGTATCGATTAACGTTCTTTCCACTTTCTAAAAGGGTTGAAGTAAAAAAAATTAAATAGTATATTACCATTACATAATAATATTTATATAATATATATCACAAATTTCTATTAAACCCATTTTTAATACCTTCCATGTATATCCTGAACGAGTCACGTTACTATGTGAGGTGGTAGTCCGTCGTAGACAGAAACGATGTTATTATATTCACATGGAATGAAAAGTAAGAATTAATATTTGATATAATTATTTAATAGGGATAATAATATCATAATTATCATATATAAAAATATAAATATATTTTTATATCTATCTTCGAGGTGTGGTGATGGAAAACGAATAACATCAGTTCGTAAAGGCATTAGTCCTCCATACACAAGAATAATGATTTTATGACCCATTTTATTGAAGAAGAGAAGGATTTAGGTTATTAAAAAACAAAACAAAATATTAATATATTGGAGAAACTGATTTTATAATATAATCATGGTTTAATATTAATTGAAGGAGGTTGGGGAAGAAATAAAATAAAATGATTGATTAGGCATGTTACCTCTTCTTCAAGAAACTTCTTTTGTTTTTCACCAAAAGGCTTAATAGGTAGAATATTTGACAACATAAGGCCTATATAATAATATTAGGTAATTAAGGAAGTGGTTTGGGTATGAATTTTTCTAACCAATTTTTTTTTAAATTATTAATAGGAATGGAGAGGAGGTGTCCTTTTTTAAGTGTGGTGACTGGCACACTTGTAATTTTATAAAAGGAAAAGGTGTCCATGTTTTTCAAATTTTAAAAGACCTAAAAATGGGAAATTATGGAACCTATAACATCTAAGTTCAAGATATGGAAATTAAATTGGTATTGGAAATTTTTTGGGTCATTTTTAATCCTATTTATTTTTAATTTAGCCCCTGGTAAACCCATGTTTACTTTAACCTCGGTAAATAATTTTTATGATTTTTTCTATTATTTGTGGTCAATAATTAATTTGACCTTATTATATCATTTAAATTATGCTAATTTCAAATATTTAATCCAATTTTTCAATTCAATTAACATAATTAGAAAATTTTAATTTAATCTTAAACTTGCAAATGCGATGAGAAAACAGGTTTCAAATAAAAAATGATCAAATGTTTAAAAATTTTAAATATTAAAATTCAATATAAAAATGATTCCAGTGGAAAAAATTGTATTATTAGATATTTTATAATATTAATTTTACTTCTATACCCATATAAAAATAAATTTTTATGTTTTAAATGTCTTTAAAATAAAATAAAATTCTTAATAAAAACCAATATTTTTACTACTCATCAAAACAATTATCTTCGCATAAAATTATAAAAAATTTAATCCCAAGATTATTTTCACTTGATGGTTTCAAAAATTAACTTTATCTTGAAATAAAATTTCTAATATTTTAAAATTTTATTTTTTAAATAAATGCACAAAAGGAAATAAAATGGGTTTTTAGAAAAATATAGTTTTTAATCCTAAAATTGGATTTATTATTATCTATTTTCTAGAAAACACAAAATATGAATGTATGAAATTATATTTAAAAAAATAATATATTCATTTAATTTATATCATTATCCATGTGTGGTATGTTTAATTTTGTAGGTAAAATTTTTTTTTCATAAAAATAGTTTTTTATAAAAACATTTCCTTTATATTCAAATAGTTTTTATTTTAATTAATAATTAATTTTTACCAAAAATTCATATTGTATACATGTGTGAACCATATATTTTCATAATTTATTTAATCTGATTTGTACCCACTATTCCAAATTCTTGTTGATAACTATCAAAATAACATTTTAATAATATGTCACATTTCATTTTAACTCAACATTGTGCGTAAAAAAAGATAAAATAAGTTTTGTATCTAATACAAGATAAACTCAGGGTTTTAGGAAACCTAGATTATTAAATATATTAAATTAATTTAAAAAATATATTTCTCAAAATATTTTAATGTAACATTCTATCCCCTTAAATAAATTGTGTCCTAACAATTTGAACTTATGCTCGGTAAGAAAGGCTTTAACATTTTAAAATATGATTATTAGAAACCCATATTAAAAAATTGTTTAATCAAAATTCCTCTTGAAAAGAGTGAAATATATTTGTGAATTTCATCCTTAATAACACATACATGGTTTCCAAATAGGTGAACATAGGTGCAAAGTGAAAATATGGATGTAGTAGAGAAAACTAACTCCAAAATTCTGATGGAGAGTGTTAAATAACATGATCAGGAGAAAGATAATGACCATAATTAAATAAACCAAATTGGTGTGAAACATTTTAGTGATATCATAAAAAATAATGATAATAGGACACTATTTTATTTTGATATATTATTCCTAATGTTTTGTAATTTATTGAGAAGATATACTTACACCATTTCATTCTATTTCATTATAACAATATCATTCTTTGGTTGTTCCTTGATCAATTTCCACTTGATAAAATTATATAAGAGAAGATATTTTTCATTTATGAAATAATAAATAAGATCAATAATAGAATGATAAGTCATTCATTCTATCCTTATTCATTATCAAAACAAAATCGTTAGAAGAATTTTTGTATAAATAATCATATGATGAAATAATATATCGATCATTAAAAACTCATCCAAAATTAAACTTAGACCATTCCATAAAATGTTAACATTATAAATCTTTAAAAATAATAAATTTATAAATAATTTCACTAAATTTATCAAAATAAACAGAACATTAATCCCCAACGTACCATAAAGTAGCTCTTGATTGTCACATACCAAATATGTGAATACATTTGTCATAAATTTTATTGAATCATGGTAATAACTAGAATTATCCTAAAACCATAATTAAAAAATATATACTTCCACTTTCCTTGAATAAAACAATAGATTTTTAAATAAATTCAATAAATCCAATAATGTTGTAAACTCCATTGATGATAACCTAAACCACATTATCCACAAATCATTAATCGTTTCTGAGGATACTAGCACTATCCAATTTACTTTATTTGTCTCAATCATATCTTTTTCCAAACTAAACACCTTTATCTCAAGTTTATAAACATATTAATGGTTATCTTACTTTAATCAAAATATCACATTTTCATTAAATCACATTTCTATTTCACAAACACCGTTTAATATATTTTTTAAAATTATTAATAAAAAACATATACTAAACAATCTTTTATATTTCATGGTTCATATAACATAATTATTGATTTCCAGTACATAAACACTTAAAAAATTACAATTCCTTCCCAAACTGTAAACAATAATTGATCATTGTATTCTTTAATACATCTTTGCATTAATTTTTCATTTTTATTATATTCTTCAACAATGGAAAAACCATTAAATATATAACCTTGCCGATTATATTCACAAGAATTCCCTTTAAGACATCAATTTTTATAATGCCTATGCTTTCCACATTTAAAACATTCTAATATCAATGATACCTTAGGGAGTCCATTATTCTCATATATTGTGTTAAATAAACTTTTCATTTTTCCTTTTCAATTATTTTATTTGTGTCCTTATTTTCCACACCCAGAACATCTTCTCATCCATTTCAGACATTCACAAGAATTATTCTTTCAACATTTATGACATATAGAAGTCTAAATCATTATTCATCTAGGGTTTCCATTACCCTAACTCTCACTGAACTCAATCATTATATTCTTTAGTTATTTTTAGAGTTAGTTAAAGTGTGTGTTGTTAATCATGTTCTATGTAAACTGATAAGGTCTAATCATAATATACTTTATTCTAGTCATCATCCCATTTGGTTATTCATCAAAATATTGTTTATCAATTTCAAAATTAATATAGTTACTTCTATTTTACTATATTATCTAAAACAAAAAAATACTATGAGTAACAATATTCATATTGGGAAACCACAAAATCAAAAAAATTTACTTATAGGATGTCCAAAACATGACACATTATTTTTAATCTATGACGTCGTAGGTTTATCCCTGGACATTCATGGTCATTATATATAGAGTTATTGAATTTTTAATGAATACCCCCTGGGACATTCAAACACATGTGTAATGAGGCTCATTATCATGCCTCGGGTGACAATCAAGTTCAGCTCAATACACCTTTCTTAATAGTTATTACCTCATGGTACCTCTATTCAATAGACACATCCACATGAAGTATCTATAAAGGTATGTAATTTATTAGAAACCACTTCTTCTATATTTTACCCAAATTCTAGAACATTTTCCTATACATTGACTCACACTTAGAATTATCCTTATAGATATCCCTACACATATCCTTACAAATATCCCTAGGGATATCAGTAAACATTTATAACCCTTGTTTCCAAAGGTTAGCTAAATAGTTCATTTGATTCCAAATATAATGACCTGGGATTCTAATATATAAAAATTAAATCCTTTTTTATCAATATTCATTACATTGTAAAAATCCACAATGGAGTATTGTATTGGTTTAGAGTCTTGAGAGACTAGATACACTGTCTTCTTAATTCAGGAAATGTTTTCAAGAGATAATCCCATTATGTACTCATTATATACATACACTATATAAAAAACTTTTTTATATCCCGGGGAAAGGAAATATAAGAAAGTGTGTGCTTTGATGTTTAATAAGGGTTAGAAAAGGGTATACATAATCATGACATGATTATAAGGGTATGAGAACATGATCATGACATTTAGAAATCATAACATGTAAATAAAAGATCCTAATCTTGAGTCATGGCATCAATATTAGTTGTTCATAAGACATGAATCATTGGGAAATCAAAAAGCGTAAGCCATGAGAGCAGAACATTAGCGTAAGACATAGAATTATGGAATACACATAATAATAGAAAGTCATTTCCATAGTAAACAAGGATCACTACCAATGATATCATATTATATTGGGTTCAATCTGAAACCATCATAGTAGTCAACGATCACTACCAATTCTATCATAGTATACTGGGATCAATCCCAAACCATCATAGTAGTCAATGTTCACTCTCAAGACCAACATAGCATAGAAATTGCCTTATTTAACTAGGTTTATGACACATTCCATTCCTATTAATATCATGAGATATAAATCATTCCTCAATTAAATGGAGTTATATAAAGGTCCCACATGTCACATAATTAAAATCATACATATGTGTGACATAAGATCATAAAATATTCATCATATCCTAACCCATGATATGGAATGTGTTTCATAAACATTTCATCATATCATAACCTAATGAAAAGTGAACTGTTTAATAATCATTTATCCATTTCATCATAACATAACTCATGGAAAGAACAAGTGGGTTTCATAAGAATTATATCATTGTGTAAACCATGGAAGAGAAAATAATCAAACAAATCTTATTACCATAAACATAAACCATTTATAGAAATAATAATAATGATATCCATGAATGATATCCTCAATAAAGTAAATTAATATCAAAAGATGACATCTTAGATAGAAAATTATTTTTAAAATGCACATGAAAAATTTCTTGAGAAAAATAACTTTTTTATTAAAATAACTTCTTAAAACTAAAATATCATAAACTAATTTGGAATTCATTTTATTTTAAAATAAACTTTTAAAAGTATAAGTTAATATTTAAAAATCATCTAATCTATGGGAATTTCTGTATAATCCTTTTTATTATATGGAATTATTTAGAGACTGCAAAATTGGATGGCTAGTAATTATAAGGCCGAGAGTGACCAGAATGATCTGTTGAAAAATTTTATGCTTTAAATAGCATTCATGAATAGTTCTCATGAAAATGTGGAATAACTCTTATATGGGTATGCGAATCAGAAATCTAAGGGAACTATTGAATTCATGATGGCGGGTTTACCCTAGGAGTGAATTGAGTTTAGTGGGTGTAGGCCTCCAATGAGAAAACCCAAAAATGGAATAACCATAAATAAAATTATTAAATAAAATTATTTTCTTTTTCAAATTCTTATAACACATGTATGGTGACATAGATTAGAAATCAGAGACCACTGCTGAAATCGTGAGGGTATGCTTTCCTTAGGCAGACCCAAGCATGGTCGGTGTGGGCCAACAGTGGAAGTTAGTTTTTAGCCATGAATAAAATAATTAGGTAACAATTATTTTAATGTTAAATCCATTAAAGTTTAAACGGTAACATAGATTGAAAATATGAGAGTACCATTGGATTCGTGGGGTCATGTTTCCCTTATGCGGAGCCAAACCTCGACTGGTGTGGGTCGAGGGTGACTGGTTATAATTTTTAATCTTTTTTAAGGTATGTTAAGTGAACGTGCAATCAGGATTTTCTATCTTTTAAACCATTTCTTATATTGAAAATCTGAGGGCACCATTGAATTTAGAATTTTGGGATTCACCTAGAAATGACTTAACTTTGGCCAGCAATGGCTGAGTGGGAAACTTATTTTTTATAATTTTTGAGAAAAATAATAAAATAATTTAAATGAATTATTTAATTTTATTTCTCCCTTTAGATTCGTAGACGGTGATACTACCGAGGAGGGACAGGGATGTGACATAGTGGTGATGATGCACATCAATGAGTCTCATTAATGTCTTGTTAAACTCACAGTGTAATGATGCTTTAATGATGAGTAACAACGACGTTGTTTCAATGTAATGATGTGACACTGAATCATTATGGAAATTCTGCGACGCGCTCCAATATATAATTTGACCCTCTAAGAAAATATGGATTAAAGAAAATGTAGGATTCTCTAGTGAACCTTGGATGGACTTCCACCCTAGAGAAGAACAAAGAATGCTGGCAGGACTTCTCCTTCTTTGACGCCTTTCGAATATCAGAATTGAAAAGCGACACCAACGTCTTAACCCCTCAAGGATGAAAACGCAACAAAAAACTTCAAGAGGTAGGGTTTTTTATTCTTTGTTTTTCCATCCATTTCTAAATGACGAATGCGAATTAACCAAAAAATAGGTTAATCTGCAGATCATGCGTTATAACAGGAGGGTGACTTTTCTTGTGGGAATATTATTCGGGACTTCAAATCATGGAATATAACTATTGAATAGAGAATAACCAAACCTCCCCCATCTTTAAGCCTTCTAACATGGAGGGTGTGGGCCGATACGAACAAAGGCTCGGACCCCTCCATTTGTTCACCCGTGGTGAAAGTTTTTTCTAAAACAATGGTAAGGTCAGTTAGAAGTCTTCGTAGTAAAGTCATCCTTGCCCGGAGACCGTTAGTACAAGAGGTGCAAGGGACAGACCACCAGATCACATCTGGTGGCCCGTCGAATATTCTACTGGTGCACCGGTGTCAGCAGCGACAGCACGTGGCAGCAGCAGCAACACGTTCCAACCATGTGTCGATTGGAATGTAGGTTTTTGACTGTACCGGTGGCCAGGTGGAGCGGCGTGCTGGTGTGGCAGATGCCGCGACCAATCAGGACACTGCACTAGAGACCCATGACACCATCATGGCGACGTGTTTACTAAGATTGACCCGCGGACTGGGTCCGCGAGTGATGTGCAGGGCATCCGTTCCTCATCGGCCGCATCACATGAAGGATTTTCCCGCTCCTTGTGGGTCGCGCATTGATAGGAAGGGACATGGTGGTCTGCCATGCCCTAGTCGCACTTTACCGGCCATTAAATCATCCAGTCCTCAGACCATCGGGCCGAACCCGCACCCTCTTCGGGTTGGGCCGGACTAGATCGGGTTTCCTAGTGACCTGGTAGGTTGTACCCTCTTCCAACTAGGTTGGGTCCAGTGAGGCCTATTGGGCCTCGCCCCCTGGCTAGGCCGGACCAGACCTACCACGACCCACACCCATTCAGGTTGCGTCCGTCAGAATGAACTAGGGTATGTGAAACCCCTGAGTCAGGTTCTTCAGGTCGGTCAGACTGGGTCAGACCAGGCCTCATCATAACTGCTCCCTTTCATAATAAAATGCTTGTATCTTTGAAATCATTGTCCTATTGATAGTAAAATTTACGGCATTGAGTCCTTCTTGAGAAGGTAGATCTTTAGGCATGCCTTGTGGTGATTTCCATGGACCCCGAGAAGTGACGAATGGCTTGAGGATCGGTTATCCAAATCGTGCTAAGTAAGAAACCCTATGACTGGATAAGACCTAGAGACTACTAAATTTCAACTCTGTGTGACTCAACGTCCTAGTGTAAAGCACATATTTGTGACTTTGCAGGCCCACGGTGTGTAACGGATCTATGTTACCTCGTAGACCCACAATACTCAATAAGAGAAGTACCTCAGCAGGACAGGATGGGGAGAGGCTCTGTGTGACCTGGAAGACCCTTGGTACGTGATGGGGAGGAGTACCTAAGAAGTTAAAGGTTAGTGGGAAGTGGTTCTGTGTGACATAGAAACCCCACTATACTCGATAGAGTAGGAGTTCTCCAGTAGCTGAGGTGTTCGACAAAGTGTCTGATGATGCTACTATTACTACCCTCAAATATACCTGGTGTAAGTTGTCTTGTGTTTCATGTTTAACTTTGAGTAATCATTGTGTGTTTTTTCTTTTTGTTTTATTTACTTACTGAGTACATTGTTACTCATCCCTACATGGGCTCCACCAATATGTGTTGTGTCTGGTGCAGATAAACTGCGTTTCGAAAGGGGTGCCCAGGGAGACAGGACAGAGGGACACTACGACAGTGGACTTAGTGGACTAGGACCAGGTAGGGCCCATTAGTACTAGGCAGACAGAACTTACTACTTCATCTTCTATTATCTTCCTGACTCTCTTGATCTAGTGGGGTTTTCTACAGACGGCCATCAGAGCACCTTTTGTACATTACATATTTCAGTAATTTTTCTGGGGTTTGTATTCTGGACCACTTTCTTTCAGTTGTACTTGTACTCAGTTATTCAGTGGAATTTTGTTTCCCTTTTGTGAGTTGGGACATGGTTGGGAATTTTTTTGCATACAGGTATCCAGTCTAATACCTCCCACTTACAGGTTAACACCTTCGGTGCTAGTCCCCATCCCCTGGCCTTCGGGAGGCGGGCTTGAAGTAGTCACGGCACGGGCCTTGTGGGATGGGTCGTGATAAATTGGTATTAGAGGGATTTCAGTTCCCCCTCAAACATCGAGAGTCTATGTTTTCCTCAGAGAAACAATGTTAAATGTTGCGAGTGTGACTTTCATATTTGGGGAGTCCAGTGTTGGTTCGATGGTCAATGTATCCATACACTGGGACCATGAAATCTGTTTTTCAGCTCAATACATGAAAACACTAGTTGGAGAAGTTTCTTGTGATTTTTAATAAGAGTCATCTCTCTTGGTATAATGTTCTAACTATGGTACAAAATGATCTGTCTTTGGATTCTTCCATGTAGATGACGAGCCAGGATCCCGATAAGAGGCCATGAAGATAGCCCGCCTATTGATGAGGCATCTGTTTAGGGACCAGTGCCTAAGATGGCCCCACCGGGTGGTGCAATAATGCTACCACCACCCAATGGTAATCATCTAATATAAGAGTTTCCAATAGAGGAATTTCATAGGCTCATGGAACTACATGAGTTTTAGAGATAGATACCTCCAATGTTCAGGGGATAGATGGATCCTCAGGTCACTACAGACTGGATAGAGTCTCTGACATGGGTCTTCTGCTTATTTAGGACACCGTTTGACAAGATGGTGATATTGGAAGAGAGCCTTCTATAGGGATCAGCAGGGATATGGTGGATCTTGACCATCCAGACTCATGAAGAGGTGACCCTCACTTGGGTTGACTTCGAGAGGATTTTCCTGGTAGAGTTTTTCCCTTGTAATGTTGCGCCCTGTGTGCATTCAAGAGCTGCTTCACCTACATCATGAAAATAAGATAGTGTCTGGTACTCGGCAGGGTTCACAAATATTTCTCGATACTCTAAAGATATGGTGTGAGACCATTTCTTTAGGGATCGAGCCTTTGAGCAGGGACTCAAGAAGGAGATTAGGGCTTCGGTGGTGACTCTCAGCATCCCCACCAAGGACTAGGTGTTGGAGTAAGCCCTTTTGATGGAGAGATTCTTGGTGGAGAAGGTTCCCATAGTTAGAGCTACCAGAAGACCCTAGGTGGAAACGTCTTCAATAGGAAACAGATAGTAGATGCATGGGCCTAAGTGGGCCAGGTCTTTCAAAAGTCGAACCCAGGACATAGGGTCTGTAGTGCCAGGCTCCCAAGCCATAGAGAGTCAAACGGGGGCCAGGATTTTCTTTTCGTGAGGCGGACAGGGACACAAGGCATGTGACTACCCAACCCGCCGTACAGATGAACAGTAGATGTTTGAGGAGCTACTGAGAAAACTGCATCGGCTCGAGCGAGGAGATCCGTAGGGCGGCAGACGTGGTAGGGGGTGGTCTAGCGGTAGGAGGTGGATGATAGTTTGAGGTGTTACTACCACCACCCATAAGCGGTCCACCCCGACTATAGGGAGAAGGTGGACAAGGGCGAGCTTAGCTCTAGGAAGTATAGGCTTATGACCACAACACTCCAAAGATGATCCAAGGTAGGATCTGTTTCTTCTCCACCCTATTTGTAGTACTTATAAACACAGATTCTAGTCACTCATTCATTGCAATGGCTCTCGTTCGGGGCTCGGAGATTCTAGTTGATCAGTTTTCTTGATCTTTACAGTTATAAACTCTTACAGGAGGGGATTATATGATTACACACTGGTTTCAGTAGTTTGATCTTACATTAGGTGGTGAGAGCTTTGGCTTGGATATCCTAGTAATAGTGTCGAGGACTTACGATTTTATCTTGGGTATCGACTGATTATCCACAGTTCATGATTAAATAGATTGTTTCAGACGTATGTTGTGGTGTGTATACATAGATGGTACTAGTATTTCCTTCACCAGTGAAAAGGAACCCCTTTCATCCTGGGAAGAACTCTCTCAGAGGAGGGTGTAGCTGATCACTCACTGGTTGGCTAGCCTCACCCTTAGTGTAGTGGAGGAGAGGAGCCAAGTTTTTCTGTAGTGGTAGAAGAGTATGAGAATGTTTTTTTTGATGAGGTACCATGGAAAACTCTTCATAGAGATTTATAATTATTTATCAACTTATACCCCATGATGGCACCGATATCCACTTCGGCATATCTAATGGCTTCCAGAGAGCTCCACGAGATGAGGGCACAACTTGAGGACTTACAGGATAAGGGGTCTGTAAGACCCAGCGTTTCACCATGGGCAGCCCCAGTTCTTTTTTTCAATAATTCATATGGGAGTTTGAGGTTGTGTGTAGATTATCGGTACATTAAACAAGTGGTCATGGATAACAAGTACCCCACAAAAAAATGGTCGATGGGCACATCAATCAGTTAAAGGGGGTATCCTTTCGTGTGGATGAAAAGGTGCACGTAGGATTTTCATAATTTGAGACAACAATGATGGTTGGAGATCCACCAAGAATATGACTTTGATAGAGTCTATACTCTTGGGAAGTAGGAACATGGTGGAAGAAGTGCTCAGTAAGAGGATCAGGTTGCAGAGGCTGAGTGAGGTGACAAAGCAGTTAGTCACGATGCAGGTATCCCTCATGGATGATATTGAAGTTGTTTACCTCTAGTCAATGGCTATTACTAGACGACGATGTTGTGGGGCAGTGATAGGGTGGAAACATTGCACATCAATAAGGCTCATTAATGGATCATTAAAATTGTATTTTAATGACATTTTAATTATGAGTAAGATTAACACTATTTCAACGTAACAACGCAACGTCGCATCATTATGGGAATGTTATGACATGCTTCTATTTATAATTCAACGCACTGGGGAAATATGGATTAAATAAATTAGAGGATTATCTGGAGAACCTATGATGTAATTCCACCCTAGAAAATAATGAAGAATGTTGGCGGGACTTCTCCTTCTTCAACGCATTTCGAATATCGGAACCGACTTCTTAACCCCTTGAGAATGAACGTGCAGCAACAAACTTCAAGAGGTAGGGGTTTTTAATCTATTTTTTTCCATACATTTCTAAAAAATGAACGTGGATTAACCCACAAACAGGTTAATCCAAGGATCATGCGTTATAAAGGTAGGGAGACTTTTTTTGATATGATTATTTGGGGGTTTAAATCTTGGCATGTAACGATTGAACAGAGACTCCTCAAACCTCCCCCATATTTAAACCTTCTAACGCAGAGGGTGCGGACTAACCGGAACAAAGGCCTAGACCCCTCCATTTGTACGCTCATGGTGAAAATTTTTTTTAAAGAGACCACAATGCCAGTTATAAGGCTTCGTGGTAATGGAATCCTCGCCTGGAGACCGTTAGCACAAGAGGTGACAGGGACGGACCACCGGAGTGTGTCCGGTGGCCCGCTGAAGATTCTATTAGTGCACCGATGACTGCAGTGACAGCATGCAGTGACGGTGGTGGCACGTACTAACCATTTACCAGATGTAGGGGAAGCCCATTGGCCGTGCTGGTGGCCAGGGGGAGCGGCGGGCCCTGACGGTGCGTTGGTACCGTGCGCCGGTGCGGCAGAAGCTGCGGCCAGCCGGGCCACAGTGCTAGATACCTGTGGTGCCATGATGGTGCCACGTTGACTAGGGTCAACCCACAGACTGGTCTACGGGTGACATGGATGGTATTTGTTCAACACTAGTAGTGGCTCAAGATAGAGCGGCCCGCTCCTTGCGGGCCGTGCTTGGACAGGGAGGGACGTGGCGGTCTATCATGCCCCAGTCGCACCCCACATGCCGCTAAAGTGGCTGGTCATTGAACCATCGGGCCATGACCTCAGTGGGCCATGCCCCATCAGGCCATACCAATCTTGTTGCACAGTGGTATAGACCCTTGTTGGTGGGCCAGACTCGCACCTTCTTCGGGCTAGGTCGGATTGGACAGGGTCGTCGTGTGACCCGGTGGGTTGGACCCTCTGCCAACTGGGCCAGGTCCAGCAAGACCTATTAGGCCTGGCCCACAGGCCATGCCAGACCATAACGACCCCAAACCACACCAGGTCAGGTTAGGTCTGTAATAATGAACTGGGGTATATAGAACCCCCCGAGTCAGGTTGGTCAGGTCGGTCTGACCGGGTCAGACCGAGCCCCATCGCAACTGATCTCCCAGTTACTAAAATGCCTATATCTTGCAGACTATGTGTCCGATTGACGGGCCATTTATAGCATAGGACCCTATCGAGGAGTAGGATCTTTCGGCCTGCCTTGAGGAGACTTTCATGGATGCTGAAAAGTGATGAATCGCTTGTTGTGTCGTTCTCCCAAGCACTCTATGTATGGAACCCTATGACTGGATGAGACCTGAAGACTGCTGACTTTCAACTCTTTGTGACTCAACAGCCTAGTGGGAATCACCTCTGTTTAACTTTGTAGGCCCACAGTGGAGAGCGGCTCTTTGTGACCTGGCAGACCCACAATAATCGACATGAGGGGTACCTCAGTTAACCCTGGTGGGGAGCAGCTATGTGTGACCCGACAGACCATAGTACTTGATGGGAAGGAGTACCTAAGCAATTCAAGGTTAGTGGGAAGCATTTATGTTGGACCCGGTAAGCCCATTGTACTCGATAGAGGAAAGGCTATCCATCATCTAAGGTTTTCAACAAAGTTTTTGATGATGTTGTTATTACTACCCTCGAATATATATAGTGTGAGCTATCTTGTGTTTCATGTTTAACATTGAGGAATTATTGTTTTTTCATTCCTTTTTGTTTTGGGTCCCTATTGATTATTGTGTTAGTCACCCCTACACGGGATCCACCCGCAAGTGTTGTGTCTAGTGCAGAGGACCAATGTTTAGATAGGGGTACCTAAGGAGATGGGACAGACAGACTCTACGACGGTGGACTTGGTGGCCTAGGACCAAGCAGGTCCCAGTAGGACCGGTCAGATAGGACGTACTAATTTAGCTTCCAGTAGCTTCCCTACTCTCAGGATCAAGTGGGGTTTACTACAGATGGCCATTAGAGCACCTTTTATACTTTATAGTTTTCAGTGATGTTTCTTAGGTTTGTATTCTGGCCCACTTTCTTTCAGTTGTACATGTACTCATTTATTTATTGGTAAGTTGTGTCCCTTTTTTGAGTTGGGACATGGTTGGGAATGTGTGTGCATATAGGTATCCAGGCTAATGCCTCCCATATTCAAGTTGACTCACTTATTTCTAGTCACTAGCCCATGGCCTTCGAGAGGTGGGATTGAGGTAGTCACATCATAGGCCCTGGAGGACGGGTCATGACAAATCATTTAAAACATTTCCTTAGAAAATTTACTTTCCTCTTTGAAAGAAACAATTTTTAAAACATAAAACTTTTTCAAAATAATTTTGTGTGAAAATATTATTTAAAACTTATAAAGAAATCTTTAAAAATAATTTAAAAATTTTCTGGAGGAAAATGATCTTTATTCATTGAAAGAATCTTTTTAAAACACAAAAAAAATTATTCACTACAAGAGGACATGGTTTTGTAAGAAAAAATGTTTTCAACCGAATAGAAAAATAAATATGTTTTTTATTAAAAACATTACTTTGAACTCTTGAGTAATTGATTTGAGTAAAATTAAGAGAAAACATCTATTATAATGACATAAATAGATGAGAATAAAATTCATGTGCTTCTTTAAATATATATTATAATATTTTATCATTGTAAATATAATCATAAAAAATCCCAATAAACGATGAGATTGTAAAATATAATACTTAAAACTTTGGTATATTTTAATTTTAAGAGCCACAAAGGAATAAAAATAAATGAAACATTAAATATCATTGAAATCAATAATTTCTTGATATTACATCTCAAATTGGTTTTATATACAACTCATAAAGGAAGATTGGTTTATAACATAACATATGTCTCAGGGAATGAAAATTGTGACAAAATTTTCTTACCTCTTTTGAAACTATTGAATCATAAAATCCTTAAAATAGAGATCAAAAATGGATATATAAATCAATCTATTTTTCTATATAATTATCATAATAAATTAATGGTTATTATATACACCATATAAAAAACACATTGTGAATATGGAAAGTGTATGAGAGAAATTAAAGTGTGAAAGAAACCCCTTACCTTAAGTTACGAATTCATTCATCCATGTTAAAACCTCACGTATAAAAAATATAATTTTATTATATATCTATTATTGAATAATTATTATATATATCATACCACATATTATTTACTTATGACCATTTATTACCTTTTTAAGAACAATTCCATGTTAAAATCACGTTTCAGGTAATAACTACTTTGTTTTTCGTGTATGTTTTGATTTTTTATTTTCGATTAACTAATTTTTATCATGGTTCCATAATACCCAGAATTATAAAAAATTTATATATATCATATATAATCAGTATATATTTATTTATTTTAATCCATAACTCGTAGAGGTAGAAAATGAAATGCATTGTTCATGGAGAATATTTGTTGTACTGACGCATGAATAGTGTTCCCATTTTCATGATGGGTTGAAAGAAAGAAATTAAAATAATATAATTCCATTAAAAAATAAATTTTATGTAATATATAATTCATATTTTCATTAAAACTATTCTTATTACCTTCCATGTAAAGTGTGGATGGTTTACATGAACGATGTTTTCATATTCCCACAGAATAGAAAGTAAGAAGGGATATTTGATACCATGACTAAAGATGTATAATAATTTCTTAAATATAATATATAAATAATAAATCTATCATTATATTCATCCATGAGATGTGGTGATGGAAAAAATAACATCTGTTCGAGAGGTGGTAGTTTGCCGTACACAAGAATGATGATTTTATGACCCATTTGATAGAAGAGGAGAATATTTAGTTTATTAAATATAAATAAAAACTTATAATTGTACGTAAGATACCAATTATATCATATCATTATTGTTTAATATGAATTTAATAATGTGAAGGAAGAAATAAAATAAAAACACTCAATTAGAGACATTACCTCTTCTTCGAACAACTTCATTTGGTTTTCACCAAAAGGATTATTAGAATGGATCCATGAAAAAATAAAGATTCTAGGATTATATTAGGTAATTAAGGAATTAATTAGGTAATTTATTCACCAATACAAATGTTTTTTAATGTATAAATAAGAGGGGCGAGGAGGTTCCCTTTTATAAGTGAGGTGAGTGGCACACTTGTAATTTTTGAAACGAATAAGGTGTGACCACATTTGGCACATTTAAAAAGAATGATAAATTGTCCATTCCCAAATATATGAGATATAACATCAAAATATTTCCATAAAATGTATATCAAACAAGTTTTTGTTTCATTTTAACCCTTAATTATTTAGTTTGACCACCCAGTAAACTGATTTTTTACCTTAGTTCTGGTAAATAATTTTTACAGTTTTTATAATTCATTATGTAAAAAAATTAAATTGAATATATTGGATTATAAAAATTATCATGATTAAGAATATATAATCTCTTTTTTCAAATTAAATTAAAATATTTGGAAAAAATATAATTTAAAATTAATCTTGCAGACGCGATGAGAAAGCAGGTTTTGGAAGACAAAATGTTGAAAAGATTAGAATGTCTTTATATAAAAATTCAGTTTTAAAATGATTAAAATTACTTATATTACACTATTATATATATAATTTAACTAATATTTCTTTTAAACCACCATAAAAAAAAATTTAAATATTAGAAATATTTAAAAGAAATGTCAATTCTTAATAAAAATAAGTATTTTCACTATTCATCGAAAATTTACCTTCTCATAAAATTTCAAAAAATTCACATTAAGATAATATTGTGATTCTAATTTAAAAAATTAACTTTATGTTGTGAAATAAAATTTTCCAATTGTTTTAGAAATTATTTTTAAAATATGTTCACAAAAATTCGATTAAACATCTTTTTAGAAATATACAATTGTATGCATAAATTTGGATTTATTCACATATCTTGTCTAGAAAACACATAAGAAAAATTTTACTATTTTATTTAATATATAATATATAATTTTAATTATGATAATTAACTACATGTGTTTTACTAAATTTTTTGAGTAAAAATCTGTTTGTTTCATAAAAATAATTTTTCAGCAAAAGATTTCATTTATATTCAAATAGTTTATATTTTCATTTTTAAATAAAATCTCATCAAAGAAATCATTTTATATTCATGTTCAGACCATATATTTTCATAATTTAGTTAATCATACTCATACCCACCATTCCAGTGTCTAAGTGATTAATATAATAATAATATTTTAATAATATGTCATGTTTTATTTAAATTCAATGTTATATGTATCACAATTTATATTAAATGTTGCATGTAATGAAATATAAAATGTAAGTTATGTGTGATTAAAAATATTGAAAATTTTAAATTAATTTAAAAAAACCTTTCACATATTCTTAGGGTATTACATGGGGGACCTCCTTCCCCTAAAAAGGTTGGAGGATGTTATTGTTGTAATTCCCTAGTCAACTCTTTCATATAAAGGGAATGTCATAGAACAACCTATATAGATTAAACTAGTCATATAAAACCCTTTAAAAATGAGTATTTGTGACTATATTAGGAATAGAATTAGGTTCCATAAGTGGAAATAATGGAGGTAATACTAGTGGTGCAAGACCCACCACATTAAGAGCATTATCATTGCTAACTTCCTTGTATTTGAACTAAGGCCATCATAGAGGAATTAATCTAAAATACCAAATAGAAACCTCAGAATGATATTTTACAGTATGATAGACCACTTCTAAAAGGAAAATGGTATATAAAGGCCTTCATACCCAAGATTCAACACCCCTTTTTCTACTCATAATATGATATATAAGATCACAATGGTCATAATATGCACTCCCTACTTCCCACAACAAATGTCAATTCAGCATCTTGAACAATGTTTAATGAAAATGGTTACATTATATGAAGTATAAATTTAAATTTATAGATTAAAACACCATATAAGTTGTAATTTTTATCCCCATTTAACAATAATAATCCCTTAACTTTTATGTATCATCATTTTTATATTAATACATATCACGGTCTTGTTTGATGGGTTGCTATTATCATTTTCTAAATTCTTATTATTTATATTTTACAATTGTATCTTAATATAAAAGTAAAAAGAACTTTTAAAACCAATCTAGGGTGTTATAAGTTTGATAGGATTATTCAATTATACATACCTATATTTTTAATTTATTATAAATTAAAATTGGTATATATTTGATTGAAATAAACTAATGTTTTAGCTCATGAAACCATATATACAATGATAAAACATATTGAAAATGGTTAGTTGAGGTGAGAAAATTAATTTTTATATGAAAAAACCATTTAGGTTAGTGCATAAACATTAATAACCAGTTATTTTTTCACTTCCTTCCAAAAGAATTAGTCTAATTAGAAATATATGAATCAATATAACATAATTATCTTATTTGAAATTTTCTTATTAAAGTAATCATGGTATGTAATATTACAGATATATAAATCCTTAGGTTCCTATAATGGTGCATGATCAATAACTCATTACCATACTAGCACATGGGTAAAAATATAATCCAAAATAATAATAGTAAATTCCAAAAATCATATGTATCATCCACTACTGAAATCGATACAAATGTAATAGGAATAATAGAGAACAACAAGTACCATCACAGGTAATTTGTATTTTCCCTATAAGTTGGATAGTTACTCTCTAGAATGATATCATTACAATATTCTAATAATTCTAAGACTCCTTTCTACTAATCCCCCATAGTAAGTCAGAGAAAATAATCCATTGATATAACTTTTTGATGTCCTAGACCTGGTTCACTCCTATATAATTGAATCAGGTTGGACATAGGGAATCAAGTGCACCTCTTCATACACCAGATACTACCAACTGGCAATGGGGATC
The DNA here is from genome assembly GCA_963277665.1 of Viscum album. Taxonomy (NCBI): domain Eukaryota; kingdom Viridiplantae; phylum Streptophyta; class Magnoliopsida; order Santalales; family Viscaceae; genus Viscum; species Viscum album. Next base: position 1,938,050,645 of record OY728165.1, read on the forward strand.
TATAAAGGTGCATCGGGGAGAAAATACCCACTTTTATTAAAGTATCAACATAATGATAAAATAAATAAATAATCAGTGAAAACATAATAAATTAGGAATTTTAAAATGTAAATCATATAGATATAATTAAAATAGAGTCATAATCCAATTGTAAAAATATATCTAGTAACATATAAAAAATGTTTTCAATTCATGACACTATTCAAAAAATGGGGATATAAGAGGAAATAGTGTGATTGGAATATACAAATAATGTAATAAAAAATAGAAAAAAAATCAAAACCATGTACAATATAATATAGAGCTTTATCTCGATCCTCTTCTCATGTACCCTATCCTTGTATAAAAAATTATGTCATTATAGTAAGATGTATCCCATTGTTACTACCTATATCTGAAAAGTATTTCTGTGTACCAATAAGTGACCAAAAATTGTTTCTGATTAAAAATCATTGTTAAACCACCGACAATGTATAATACAATAAAATTAGTAAATATAATATTAATAGTGTTTAGGTACAAAAAAATGAAATATGTAATATAAAAAATCATGTTGGATTGGGTTCCGAAGTGGAAAACCATCCAAATCCACCTATTTAGGCCTAAAACAAGATTTCTCTAAGAAAGTTAAATTCTATTGTGAATATATATTAGAAGTTATAGGACCCATGGTTCATTGTTCAGGTATCCACATATAATAATCATATAAAGAAACTAAAAGGATCCTTGACACGTATGACTTTAGCATTCGAGTATAGTATCGAATGGTTGTAACCTAATAATATCAACCTTAGGTGTTATACCCAAGTCATAGTAACACATTCTATGTGGTATCAGTGATAACTACTAAGAACCCATATCATGTCAAGTTACATGGTTCTTGGATAATTTTAATCACAACCAATTTAATGATTTTGATTGAAATTTCCAATGTCATTTTTAGGGAGAAAAAATGACATTTATAATAATATATACTAAGTATATGAAACACCATGTCCAACATCCTTTCTATATGTATAGATATCCATTACAAATATTTGATACAAAAAAATAGGAAACTACATGTACAACCTCCTTTTAAAATTTAATTATGTCTATGACCAATATTAAAACACAAGGAGAGAAAATGCCATGTTCAGCCTGCTTTTTAAAGTTAATGGTCTCCATGACCATTATTTGAAATAAAAGGAGATAAAATATCATGTATAACCTCATTTTTAAGTTTTTTATAACATAATGTCTCGTCTTATGGTGATTTACTTATAATCATTAATTATAAAAAAACCATGCATAAGATATGTCTCTCTATAATTCAATAAATTCAATAAGTATTTCATTTGTAAGAGATTATCCTAACTCCCCATAGATGGAATTTCAATCCATAGAAATGTATAAGTTCATGTCACGGTGTCATACCATCCATTAAATTTAATTTTAACATCTCGTTTATTAATCATAGTTTGACACACATCATGAGTTATTTTAAAAATGTTTTGATGTATAGAGTTTATAGACATTTAAGCTGACACACCAAAATGGGTGGATAATGTTGAGGTAGACAACTTCTAGTGATGAAATTTCCTCATTAGGACTATCAAAAGTTAACTACTAATAATTTATTTAGTTAATTTAACATTTAAGTGGGTGTTACATGGAGTTTCTAATTTATCGTATGATGGAGCACAATATATTCATCTTTAAATTTAGGTAAAAGATTTTAACTAAATACCATAGGTTGATAGTATACTTCTCATATAGTATTGGCCTATAATCCGGGATAAAAATGGGGAATTAGAGAAATAGACAAATTACTAGAAAATAGAGAATATTGACATTCATAGAAATATTATCCCAAATGGAAATAGAAAACAATAAAAGAAAAAAGAGGATTGAAGAACGTAATGAGAAAGATTAAATGATATTGAGGGATATTGAATTTGACATAGTATGAGGGATGGTGCTCAATGAATATCTTGAGGGAGAAGGGATCTCTCAATAAGAGGAGGCTACTATGTTTATGGGGATAGGAAATAGAGGAGTATAGTTTAAAGTCATAGAAGGAAAAATAGTAATTTCAAAATTTTTAATGTGTTTTGTGGTTTGGAAACACATTTGTCTATATTGTGAACCAAAAAAATGTAACCATAGTCTAAGTAAAACACCTCCTTTCATGGTTTGTGTATGTTTCTAAAAACTATGCACACACTTTGATTATCACCTCAGAAATATGTCTTCTTCATTATTTATGGATGTGTGGCCTCCCTCTCATGGTTAAACTAAGTGTGTGGTGCCCCTAATAGCATTCAAAATTGAGGAGCACAGTAATCCCTAATTGTTTAATAACCGCGTAACACACCCCATCCTTCCAAATTTAATAACATCAGGTTATAAATAATCTCAAACTCCTTCAACAATATTTATATACTATTAATCACATTAATTTAGGTAAAACAATAGGTTTAAAAGAAATTAAAATAATCTATAACTCTTTGAAAAGGTGAGAAATTATGTATTATATGTTTTATATAGAATATTCAATTATTATTTAATCACTTACATATAATTGATGCCTTAATTATTCTATAATAGATTCCACTATATTCATTCCCATTCTAAGAATTTGAGCTCACCCTTTTATTTTAATTTTATTTTCCATAGGATGTGAAGAAGAGCACTATGAATGATATACATTGATATTATCTAGAGAATAATTATAGATTCAATTAAAATGAAAATTAATATTTTTTAAATTGTAAAGAAATATTCAATAATTTATGTAGTCTTTCAATAATATTTAGCTATTCAAACCCTTAGGATATGATAGATTTTATATTGTGATAATTTAATAATGTGATCGCAGTCTCTGAGCTACTGGTGTGGGGGTTGTCACGTGTTGCAACCCTTGTATGGATCTTTTTTTCTATTAATAAGGGAAATTTATCACATTTGGTTGGGGGGACTAAATATTTATGATACTTATATTTTTTTAATTTTTTAATTTATTCAAAGAAGTGTTTCCTGGTCAGCCCAATGATTATGTGGTTGAGTTTTTAGTAAAACTCATGTCTGGTGTTATTCCCATATTGAAGAATCCATATAGAGTGGACCTATTTTAATTGAATGAATTATATATTTAAATAAAATATAATCTATCCAATGGTTTTATACTCTAATGATATTCCAGATAGGGTGAACCTGAACCCTTTTTATGGAAATTTGATTATCAATTATTGTCTAAATTGATTATCAAGAATGTAAAAAGGTCAAAATCAAGAAAATATATCATATACTATATATTAATGAATTATTTAACAAAATATTATGGTCTAAATAAATTTCGAAGAGTGAAATTCAATAATGATATCAAAAATTAAGGTAAAAAAAGATATCATATATCAAATAGAAAATTATATAAAAGACAAAAACACTATAAATTCGTTGTTTGGAATTCAAACTTAAAAATCCCCACTTTACAATAATGGGTTTGATAAATAGAATATTAAGGGAATAAATTGATAGATTTGTATTAATATTCACTGGTGATGTTATAATATATTCTATGAGATATAAAAAGTATGATGATCATTTTTGGATTTTTATAAAGGCCTTTTGAAATGAGAAATTTTATTCTGGATTTAATAAGCATGATTTCCAGTAAAAATGATTCTTTTGGGTCATTTAATCACATGTTAGGGTGTATTTATTGATACTTTAGTGGTTGGGGTGTTTTGATAGTAGACTATACTAAGAACAATTATATGGATCCATAGTTTCCATGGATTTTCTATATACATTAAATGCTTTTTTAGAAATTTCTCAAAAATTAAAAAACCACTATAAAAATTAACTTTATTGGAAGAAAAGTTATTCTATACAAATTAATGCGATGAAAATTTTAATAAGGATTTTAGTTGGTTGGTCACCAGACTCTTACATACACTAACCTAATTGGAAAAGGGGTTTAGGATATATAGTGATGCCTAAATAATGGGATTTTGTTGTGTCCTCGTTCAACATGACATGGTCATAGGTTATTAAACATGAAAATTAATGTTTCATGGGGGAAATTACCTAAAATATTATTTGGATATAGAAGTGTTAATATTTTTTAGATATTAGGGATTATATCTATAGTATAAATTGTGACATATACACTCATCATACGTTCTTAATATATATAATCACACAAAATGAGTTGAACATGTCCAATTGAGAATCTTGTAGTTGATAAAAGTATATTACTAAAAAATTCTTTCCATCCTCATAAAGGAAAACAAGGTGTATTATGAAAGTAGTGGGATGTATCATGCCACCATATCTACGAAGATGATATAAGGAGACCACATATTAAAAGTTTTTGGAAGGATAGTCCCATGAATCATAATGGACTGGGAAAATCACATCATGATAAAATTAATGATCATATATCTATAAATTTAAATATTAAAGAGTTAAATAGGAAATAAATAGATCTAAATAAAATTATATGTAACATTATAATGTTTTATATTGACATTTTTTGAATTAACATATTCAAGAAGAGAATATTTATCCATTTACTAGAAGAATTGATGATAGTTTTGAGGGATATTGAGCATATCTCAATAGTCACTATAAATTATAGGATAATTAAAAATTATAGTGATATCTTAGAGTATTTCTATTAGAGAATCCGAGAATTTGAAAAAGAAATACTATGTTCAACGGTGTATAACATACACAGCACTTATCTTAAACAAACAACGAAATAGTATTATTTAAATGTGATCATTATAACATAGATGGTAAATTAGTGCATTGAATACGAATAACTAATTTATGAAATAAATATAAGTGTCTAACTCAATGTAAATTTATTAATAAATTTGTATAAAATAATCACACTATGTTTTGTAAAGTCGTTTTATACTTAAAAAATATGCTTTATTCAAACATGGTTTTCCAACGTTTTATGATTGAATATTATATTTAATTTCTGGAAATATTATAAAATATAATTGAAAAAAAATAATTCTATTTTTAAATTAATCAATCTAAAATTATCATAGAATTATTTTAAGATAATTTTCTGAAAAGATTAATTTTTCTGTGAATAGTGAAATTACTGATTTTTATAAAACTTTAATTTTATTATATTAAATGCTAAAATTATGATTTTAATTTTATATCAATTTAAATTAAGTAATATTTATTTAGATATAATCTAATTAATAATAGTTTCATCATATTTATATCATATTTTTTATAAGTAAATTTTTGGGTATCAAGTGCATTTTTCAAGAAAACAATTTTTCATTGCCTTTTGAGGGATTTATTTTGAATTAAATTCAGCCAAATATATGTTTTGAATTTTTAACAATTTATTACATATTTGGAATTTGATAGAATAAAAAAATTTATTAGGTTCCTTTTATTTTTTGTCAATATGAATAATAACCTTAAAATAATTGTTACCACACTAAAGAGTAAATCAAGTATTTAAAGATAAATATAAAATGATAAGGATTAGAATTTTGAATCCATTTAAATGAGATTATGACCTTTAAAGTGTTTTATTTCAAGAATTTCAAACATGGTAGGCTCTTATTTCTAATTAGTAAAATATATTTACGTGGTGAGAAACATGAGATATGTTCATTTAAAAATATTATATTGAATTATAATAAATTCATTTTCAACATGATAATTTGTTTTGAATTCCTAGTGAATAAATAATTTCCTTAAATGATTACATAATACTAATGAAGAGACTATTCAAATAATTGAGAAATAAAATAAATGATATTAAAATATTAAAATATTAAAATAAATATAATATGAGATAATTAATATGATAAAATAATTATAAATATTACCATGAATTTATATATATTTTTAAAATAATATTTTATAATTCTATGTGTTTTCTTGATGTTATTAATGTCAATGTATTGAATAGTTCTAAAAATTTAAATTATTGACATTTTATAATAAATAATATTTTATTAGATAATATAAAATTAAAAAAAACTTAGATTCATTAAAGTGACTTGTAAATTGTTTCTAATATCATACACTATCCATTTATGGAATTTCTATTTATTTATAGAAACTAAATTGAACCTCAAATGGTAAAAATCCTTATTGTTAATGTTTGTTTAAAGAGGGTTAATGAGGGGTTAAAACAAAATTATAATGGAAAAGTGTGACCCAAACTTCTAAAAATATTATTATTTTTAGATAATTTATACCTATAATAATATTAAATTATAAATAATTAAATCTTGATCGATTTTTATTTAAAAATTTATCTACAATGGTTTAATATTTTGAGAAATTCCTAGACTGACCCTAACATCTCCAATAAAATAGAACCTCTTATTCTAAATGCGTCAAAAATAAAAACCCATTCGGTTCAACCAATACCCACTAGAATAAATATTTATAATCTCTACCATTATTCTAGAGATATTTTTTCAGGATGAAGACAAACCTTAGTTGTCTTAAGGTGTTAAAGAAATGAGGTCATTCGGAGAAGAGTTATTGTTTCTAATCAAGTGTATCTATTTTATTTCTTCTTGAACCATCCTTAAATATTATTAAAAGTTGATAAAATATTATAAACAATATAATTAATATATTGAGATATTATTTTTTTAATAAAATAACCTATTTTCACCTCCTCTTCTATCAGAGGGTAAAAGAAACCATCATTCACATATATAGTGGACTACTTCCTCACAAACCGATGTAATTCACTTTCCAACACCAACTCCCAGGGATTTGTTATATAATTTAATTAAATTATATACATGATATAAATATCAAATTTATTATTATTAAAGGATAATATATTATTTACCTTTTTACCTTTCCATGAAATAAAAAATGATAACATCATTCTTGAGTATGACTATCGCCTCCACAAAGCGGTGTAATTCATTTTTCATTAACACATAAAATATATGATATATTTAAATTTATTTAAATAAATAAAATTATATTTATGATATAATTATCATTATTTAATGAAAAAATAATACTTACCATTTTTTCATAATGATCGCTGAAAATTGGAATCGTTACTCATGCATATGTATGGTCTACCTTCTCCATGATTGTAACATAGTTCATTTTTCATAAGCATATTTAATAGTTGGTTTTAAATGTATTAATTATGTATAAAAATTATATATATTTTATTATTATTATTTTTTTATGATATAATATTAACATATCTTACCATATTCAACCTACAACATTCGTTTTGTACTTATGAACCGAATATAGTCAAAACATCTGAAGAGATATTAGTTAATTGAAAATTTGTATATAACATGGTATAAAATAAAAATAAATGAATAATTAACTTGAAAAAGTTTCTCAATAATTTATCAATTAAATTAATTATATTATTCATCTGGAAAAACAACTTATGATATTATTTGGACTCAAGGTAAGGGGCTTTACTCAAGAAATCCTCATTAATGTTTCTCTTAAAAATCTCATTTTCTTCTATGTCAAAATTATTTTTTTATAAAAATTATTTTGAGTAGGTTTTTACTATTATTATAAGTCTTTTTTAAGTCATATTTACCCATGTTTTTCTTTTTAAAATATGTTTTTAAAGGAATCATTTTGTTGTTTTTCAAATAATGTACTTTGTGACTTTTTCGGAAAAAAAATATGGAAGGAATTTTTTTAAACTTATAAGCCTTGACTAGATTTTATCGATGTTATAAAGCTTCAGTGATTTGAAGTTTTATTTACAATTTCTAATAGTTATTTTCAAATAAAACTTTTTCTTTATTATGTTCCTTGTTTTTAGATTTCAAAAAAAGGATTTTAAGGGTAAAGGGTATTTTGATATCAAAAAGTATTTTCACATGGGTTTAAAAGAGTTTTCAAGGGTTTTATGCATGATAATGTCTTTATATATTTTTTAGGAAGTATTGAGATATGTCATAGATCATGGGTGAGACCATTATAACTTATATGATGTGTGTGCCTAGATATATCTCCAATGAATTGGGTAATGATGTTTTTTCCCTAGAGAATGATATTGGAAATTGGTTGTATGGTTATTCCTATTTGTAAGGGTTATATGATGTTCTATGATGATGTTCTAAGGAACCTACATGAATTTTATTTGATTTATTGTGAGTTATCTTGTAAATAATTTATGTAAAAAATAAATTTTAAGTATCATTTGTTTAAAAAAATAATTATACTCTTTTTTTTAAAAGCTCGTGTTTTTAAGAAAATGATTTTTATAGGATTTCATGTTTTTCAATAGACTAATAATTTTCTTCTTTTTTATTTCCCTTGCAGAGTTTTTTATTCTCATCCCATTTTTTGAAATATTTTTTAAAGAGTTTTAATGAATAGTATATACAAGGATGAGGTTAAGATAAAAAATTTAAATATTTTTATTAAAAGGAAATAATTATTTATTTAAAAGTGTTTTGTTTTATAGAGAAAATAGATGCTGAGTAGAAGTTTCCATTTTTAATTTTTGGTTTTACTATTTAATATTATTTTCATAATTATCTAAATCTATAAAACAAAAATTTCATTAAGAACAAAATAAATATAATTCTAGTATAAAGTCACTAGAATATGTAATTTTAAATGTTGGGCCCTTACATTTCATATCAGAGAATGGTTTAGACATCATTGGAGGTTAAGACTTTTGGTTAAATATTTTTTAAGTTTATAGGAATATATTTTTAATAAAATATTTGTTTTTTATGTTTTTAAGACTGATAAATATAAATTATAAATGGATATAGGAGAATCAAAAAAATAATATTTGTCTCTTCCTTATGACATGATAAAAATAATTATCTCAGATTCATGCTCTCGTAATTTAAAAAAACAAAAAACTATCGAATAAATAGTTTTATGAACTATCAAACACCTACTATATAACGCAATACCATTTTGTTTTATGGATTTGTTTAATAAAATCCAAGATTCCCAATTTTCTTGTCATTCCAACAAGGCAAATATCATCAAGAAATTTTAAAATATTTTACCCCATCACTGGACTTTAAATAATAATATGATTTTACTATAGCTAGAAAATAAGAACACCCTCATGAATCCTATTATTATTTGATATTAACTTATGGTATTTCCATTAATAATTTTGGTATATTAAAAGGACCCTTTATTGAATGTTTCTAAACAAACACTATCTGAATGTTTTATAAAAATCATGTTTTATTAGATTTTTTGAAATTATATATCAAATAATAATGTTTCAAAATCCATTTCTCTACCAAAATCCATATAAAAAAATTATATGGGGTGATTTTTGTTAAAGTAAGAAAGAAAATTTTAATATGATCTAAAACAATGTTTTAATGCATTAAACTTATATATATATGAATAAAATGAAAATAAAATCATGTGGACACCATGATCAAGATATGACCTACTTTTATTTTATTCACGGAAAAAATTTATTTAAATTATATGGATCCAAAATTTCAAATTATGATATATACCAAACTTTTTTAATTAATAATCTGAGATAGATATGGGTTATTACATTTTGGGATGAAAAATAAAAGGTATGATATAAACTTTGAGGTAAAAACATTTTTGTTACTAATGAGTATAATAATATTTTTTGGGATTTTTTCTCATTTATAGGAATTTTATAAGGATTATAGTTTTTAAAAAATGATAACCTACAGGTTAGGTGACAAACCATCCCATCTATAAAGGTTTTACATTTTGAACCCATAACCAAAGGGTGCCAAGGGTGAATCTCCTACCACTGGCCTCGGTGTTGTACGAGTTAGTATGACATTGTTTTCCTTTATTTAGAAAAACCAATAAATGATTGTTAAGTTTAATTTTGGGAATATATGTTTTATAATATATATATATAACCATGGGATTATGAATTGATTTTTTCAGTTAAGTAGTTAATGTTATTTTGGAAGAAGATCACTATATTGGGAACCTTATATGATTAAGGTAACATGAATACTATAGGATTTTATTTGAGAAATAAAGGATGGATTACATTTTAGAAGAACATATGGTTATATTATGGATTTATGGAGATTTACGTTATTTATTGAAATTGATATCATATATTGGAAATTATATGTTTAGGTATTGTGCATTTTGGTTTAAGAATTCAAGTGAAATTGATGTTATTTGATAATAAATGTTAAAACTATTCTCAGAAAATTAAGTAATCGAATGATTCTAATTTTTGGGTTTGAATCTTAGTATGGAATATCTTTGAATAATTTTAATTATAGTTATTTGTTTTATGATATATATTTAAAATTGGGTATTAATTTTCTATTTTGGAGGATAAAGTAGTTTCTAATAGTATGAGAGTTTCCCATTTTTGGGATTTATCTTATCTTTTCTAACCATTTTGGTTTTGATTAATTTATAATGATAGGTTGAATAGCTTATAATACTTTTTTGGAATTATGTGATCAATTATAAGATGATTTTATTTCTTGGGGCTTAAAAATTCCTCTTGAGTTCTCATTGTTTTATTGAAATTATGATATTGTGATAGAAATTAATTATTGGATGAAATTATAATTTTCTAGTAAGTATGTTTCCCTATTCTCATAATATATATGAAAATAGAATTCATCAACATTAAGAAAATTGTTTTAAGTCAAAAACATCAACTATTTACATTTCTTACCAAGAAATCAGTGGCCTTTTAACCCATCAGAAATTTACGACTTTGTGATGGTTAACTTTCTGATGATAATTGTAATATCCCGGACCCAGGTTCCACTCAACAGGTGCCCCGAACCCAGTTCACCACATAAACTCAAGATCATTTCCCCAAACACCAGAGGCTTCCGACTAGCAGTGAGGGCCCAGTTCTGATAGTGGGGAAACTATGCCCTCATTTGTCAAAGTGTAGCACAACGGAATGAAATTAAACATACAACAATAGTGGATACAGTAAACCATACATAACTGAAATAAACAACTGCAATAGATATAACCAACCAGTATATAAAATGGTGCATCATGCCTTAAATTCTAAGAAATAATCTAGAACATGTTACACAACAATACAGTGCAGTACAAGTAAAGAAAATAAAAACAGAACAAAACAACCGGTAGCAACGTGAGCCTCAGCTCGGTCCCATGCTCCCCTACTCCTCAGTAGCAGTCAAGCACCTGTATAAGGACCCTTACCCTTATCTAAACCTACAGAAATGTAATCTGTTTGGGACGAAAAGCATGACCCAAATAGGGTGTGAGAAAAAAATCTCAGTAGGCACCCACCAAAGGCTCATGCTCAACTGTGTGTAAACATGCAGCAGTAGTGTGTAGAAGTAAATTTAATAAACTAAGCATTACTAAAAGTAACTAACTTTACTAGTTATATTGCCATTTAACATTCATTTCATTATTTATTATTAAGAAACCACCATAGTAAATTTATCTGTAAACCATTAGTGTCCTCAGACATGCAAACCCTTACCCTTAGGTAATCAAAATCTTGCCCTCAGGCATAACAAATATTTCCCTGAGTCATATAAAGTGTCACCCTCAAGCACAGAGTCAATCTCCCATAGGCATGGAAGAAGTTCCCCTCAGACTAAGATAACATTTCCCTCAGGCTATAGTAAAACACTTCCCCAGGCACAAGTAACCGGGCCTGCCCAACATGTAAATAAGCAGTTCACATACAATTCCTCTCAAGGAAAAATTAATGTGAAAAATAAATAAGGCATACCCTTAGGTATCCTGGCCAAACGGCTAAACAGAGGAACGCACCCCCGGGGTGGTCCTGGATCCAAGCAGCGATCCCAAATATCATTTCAATATCACATTTAATTACCTATAAAATTCTAGGTATTTAAAAATTTATGGCCTCAGCCACACGACACCCCAACATGGGTTGATGGCACAAAAACGCACAAAACGCACAACAGTTGGAAAATAAACACCAAGCCACTTACCTTAAACGCCAACGAACGATATACGAGAACGTTGATTCCAGAAATTCCCAAGATTGACATAGATCTGATGTAGAAGAAAACTTGATTAAAATCAAATAACATCCATTTGAGGAAGAATTGGTAAGAGACACCATGAGGAGGAATCTCTTATCCGTACGGTTCCATCGTGATCGACGAAGACGGAATCGGATTTCCGATGTGCACTCAGCGGATACTCGAAGATCTGGCCTTCCTCTCCCAAGCTCTCTTCCCGTTCTAAGCCATCCCTGTGAACAGGGGAGGATACTTCCCATTTTAAGTGAAAAAAACAAAGTACATGGCGTGTATTTCCAAGTACACGGCGTGTACTACCCATTTTTTTTACTGTTCCTATGGCAGCTTCCCACCAGCGTGGCACTGTTCACCTGCCGACGTGACTACAAGGCGTGTCTCCTTGAGTACACGGCTTGTTCAATCGAATAGCTGGCCATGGCCTTACTATTCACCTGCCGACTAACTACACGGCGTGTAAAGGACCACTACACGGCATTCAGTCGGTTCATACACCCTTTGTCGCCGACCTGGTCCCACGCCCTTTATACTCATCCCACACGGCCAAAAGTACATGGCGTGTGGAAATGTACATGGCATGTACTTCCAAAATTTGGTATTTTTCCCCTTTTTCCATATTTCCTCAAAAACACTTATGGAAAATAGAAAAGAAGAAACCCGTACCTTAGAAATAAGAACTCGGTTCTTACAAACTTCCCCCCTTAAAGAAATTCGTCCCCAAATTTCCCTTTAAAGGGTGGTGAAGATATAGCCATGAATAACTCCGGCCACTGAGCACGTACATCGTTCTCCCCCTCCCAGGTTTCTTCCTGCACTCGGCCATGCTGCCACAGCACCCATACGAGAGGAACTGACTGGCCTCAGAGAACCTTTATGCTCCTATCAACGATACGAATCGAATGCTCCTCAAAGGACGCATCTACCTCCAACTCAACCTCCTCAGGATGAAAAACGTGAGACGGGTCTGAATGATAGCGGTGTAACTAAGATATATGGAAGACGTTGTGCATGGCTCGGTACCTCTGTGGTAACTCCAACCAATAGGCAACCAGCCCGACTCTCTCTAGGATCTCAAATGGGCCCACATACCTCGGTGAAATCTTACCTTGTCTCTTGATCCACCTGTATCCCATCCACGATGAAATACACAAGAAAACCTGATCCCCAACCACGAACTCTAAAGGTTATCTGTGGCGATCAACATAAAATTTCTAACAAGACTTTGCGGTATCCATCCACTTCTAAATCAACTAGACCTGCTCAGAAGTCTCCTGCACGAGACGTGGTCCTGGTAAAGATGCCTCACCTGCCTCTAACCAGCACAAGGGAGATCATCATGGACTACCATATAAAGCCTCATATAGTTCCATCTCAATAGTTTCCTAAAATCTATTATGATCTGAAAACTCTATTAGGGGTATATGCTTCTCCCAAGAGCCCCCAAAGTATAGGACGCATGCTCGCAACATGTCCTCAAGCACCTTTATCGTATGCTCTGATGGACCATCGATCTGAGGGTGGTAAGCTATGCTCAGAAGCACCTGTGTACCCAGTTCCCTCTGAAAACTCTTCCAGAAACGAGACATAAAATGGGCGTCCCTATCTAAAACAATAGAACGAGGGACCCCAAGAAGATATACGATCTCTCGGATATACAAATTTCCAAGCTTGTCTACTCTGAAGTTCTCCTTGATCGGCAAAAAGTGAGCTACCTTCGTGAGTCTGTCCAAAACAACCCACACGGAATCATTGCCTCGAGGTGACCTTGGCAATCTAGTCACGAAATCCATCGTGAAATCATCTCATTTCCACTCTAGAATAGGTAACTGATGTAATAGTCTGACTGGTCTCTGATGCTCTGCCTTCACCTGCTGACAGGTGGAACACCTTGTAACAAAACCAACTACATCTCTCTTCATACCGGGCCACTAGTACTAATGTCTCAGGTCACAGTACATCTTAGTAATCCCGGGATGAAATTCCCAAGCTGAAGCATGAAACTCTTGCATCATCTCCTCGCACATATCTCATGGAACCCATAATCATCCACGGAAACGCAGAACCTCATCATCACCTATCATCCACCCAGGAGGAGGGTCCTCACTTGCCACCGACTCCTGTAGAACTAGGACTTCTGAATCAGATAGTTGTCTCGTCCTCACTCTGTCCAGGAGGGTAGAAGTCACAACTAAAGATGAAAGATAGGTTTTCCCCTGACTATTTTCCACCACCAAATGCATCTTAGAGAACAAAGCCATAAGTTTTCACTCACCATTGGCCTCTTGCACAGCCTGTATCTGAGTCTTCCTTCTCAGTGAAACAGCTACTACATTACCTTTACCAGGTGTATATGCAAGCTCAACATCAAAGGAATGAAGGTATTCAACCCACCTTCGCTACCTTAGATTCAAGTCACGCTGAGTAAAAATATACTTGAGACTTTTTTGGTCTGTGAAAACCATAAAATTCTCTCCCAAGAGATAATGTCTCCAACAGCGTAACACATGAACAACTGCAGCTAACTCGAGATCATGCGTCGGGTAATTCCTCTCATGTGGACTCAACTGTCGAGACCCGTACGCAACAACTAGATCGCCCTGCATCAACACAGCTCCCAGCCCAATCCATGATGCATCAGAGTAAAGTGTATAGCTCCTCCCCTGCTCTGGGAGTATCATGATCGGTGCTGATGTCACCATTCCATTCAGCTACTAGAAGGATGTCTCGCAAGCTTCTGACCAAATGAACTTCACACCCTTCTTAGTCAAGCCTATCAACGGCACGACTAAGTGGGAGAAGTCTTGTATAAAGCACCTATAGTAACCAGCCAGCCCTAAGAAAATCTGTATCTCAAACACGTTCTTAGGCTGCTCCCAGGAAACTACTTCTCTCACCTTCCCTGGGTCTACCACAACTCCTGCCTCTGAGATTATATGACCCAGGAAGTGTATCTGGTCCATCCAAAAGTGGAACTTTGAGAGTTTAGCAAATAGCTGATGCTCTCTCAATGTACTCAATATGATCTCAAGATGGGTGGCATGGTCATGTCGAGTGTGAGAGTACACTAAGATATCATCCATGGATACTGCCACAAAAGAATCCAGATAAGTATGGAACACACAATTCATCAGATCCATGAAAACTATTGGTGCATTCTTGAGTCCGAACGGCACAACCGTATACTTGTATAGACCATACCTGCTCCTGAAAGCTGTGAGAGGTATATCAGATGGTCTAACACGCAGCTGATGATATCCTGACCTCAAGTATATCTTTGAGAATACTCGTGATCTATTAAGTTGATAAAAAAGATCATCAATCCTTGTCAATGGATATCGGCTCTTAACCGTCAACTGGTTTAGCTTCCGATAATCTACACAAAGTCTGAGGGTATCGTCCACCTTCATTGCAAAGAGGACAGGAGAACTCCTAGGAGAAGTATTGGGTCAGATGAAACCCTTTGCCTGTAACTCCTCTAACTGTCTCTTGAGCTCCTGAAACTCTAGTGTAGCCATACTTTAAGGAGTAATGGACACTGGTGCTAATCCTAGCACAAGATCATTAGAGAAATCCACCTCACGCTTCAGAGGAAGACCTGAAAAGACGTCCGGGAAGACATCCCTGAAATAATCCACCACTGGAGGGAAATTCGTCTGACAAGTCACTTGGTCGTCCAGATATAAGCTCGTAATTTGGGTTGTGACTCTACCTTGCCCATGATGCTCTAGTCCAGTTTGACTAACCTGAACATCCCACTCGCCCTTGTATTGAAACACTCTGCCCTCTGGTGATGAGAAACTCACCCAGCGATGATAGCATTCCACAGAGGCTCGAAATGGAACTAACCAGTCCATCCCGAGAATGAAATCATAGCTCGTCATCTCTAATACATACGGGTCCCAAAGGAAGTGACACTCACGAACCTCAAGGGGGAACTCCTTGCACTTATGTACACCAGCCGTTCTAGTCCCCAACGGAGTGTCTAACATCATGATATCAGAAGAAGAAGAAACACAGATCCCAAGTCTCTCCACTATGGGTACATATATGAAACTATGTGTTGCACCCGTATCAAAAAGCATAGAAGATAAAACAGAAGCTACTAGAATAGTACCTATGACTGTAGAAGGTACGACATCCTACTTTTGCTGGGTCTGTTGCACTGCATATGCCTGCCCAGTGCCATGACCCTGTGACACGGCCTGACTACACTGAGTTATCCCGCCCTACTGCCTCTGAGATCCTGGTGTTTGGATACCACATCCACGACCACCATCTCGGCTTGCATGCCCTGACGTATTCCGGTTCCTTGACTGGTAAGAAGCTACTGGTCCTGCTCCTACACACGAAGTCTACACAAAACCCATCTCACTAGCCATTGGTAGAAATTCCCTGCAAAAGCACTACAGATGACCCATCTTGCCTCAATCTCGGCACTCCACTAGGTCTCTTGGACACTGAGGTCTCTTGTGCCCCTCCTTACCACACTGGTAGCACCTGACCTGGCCACCTGAAACATTCCTCTGACTGGTACTGCCACCTTGAGAGAAGTCAATTTCTCTCTTCCTCTTTCCAACAGAAATAGTACCAGTAACTGGTGTTGAACCACCTTGGCCCACACCACTAGCTTCCCACAGGTTACTCTCTGTAATCAGTTCCTGGTTTACAATATCATGTACTGAAGGCATCCTGAAAACTTTCACCAGTGCCCGGATGTTATAGCGAAGACCATCCTCAAAACGTCTGGCTTTAAACGTCTCATCACCCACCAGAACAGGTGAAAAATGCTGAAGCTCAGTGAAACGAGTAGAATAGTCCATCACCGACATAGTTACCTATTGCATATTCATGAACTCTCGAGCTTTATCTTCCCCCAGCATCTCTGGGAAGAAGAAGTCATAGAAGAGTGCCTAAAAATCTTCCCACGTCATGTCTCTGGGATGCTCTAACTGGGTGGTAACATCCCACCACCTCTTGGCAGAATCACACAGCATGTAAGTTGCGAGCTTGACCCTCCACCCTGGAGGCATCTCAAGATGCTCAAAAATAGTCTCCATTGATCCTAGCCAAGACTCTGTATCCTGTGGTATACCATCCCCTGAAAAAGTAGGTGGATGCTTCTACTGAAAGATAAGTGTCAGCTCAGCCATAGATGTGGCAGCCAGTGGTGCTCCCTGAAAGGTCTGCATGAACTGCATAAAGCCTTCACGGAACCGTGCCTCTGTGCCTATGTCCAGTATAACGGTTTGCACTGCATCTGGATCTGCTGGAGGATCCACTGGTAGCCCATGGCCCACCATCTCTGTAGTAAACTCATTTCCACTCTCCTGGCGAACAACGGGTGGTCTTCTTGGCGGCATGACACTAAAAGGTCAAAACACACCTTTAGAACAAGGTTAACAATGACCGAAAACGAAGAAACCCAAAAGGAAACACAAGGAAGAAGGCATTAAAAATTTTCAAAACAAGACTACATGACATGTATACCAACTACACAGCATGTACATGACTTCACTTCCCCTGCCCGGCTCTTTCTACACGACTAAGTCACATGGCTCCCATGGTATAAAACTACAAGGTGTGTATAAAATTTACACGGTGTGTATGGTGAAATTTTCCAACTACCCATTTCGTTTGTGAGACGACCAACTACTCGGCTTGATACTATATGGCGTGTTACATCCGCACATGGAATGTACAATACCCTGTTTTTCAGCCACACGGCTATGTCCACACGGTCAGTCCTCGGACAAGACTACACAACATGTACCACGGGTACACGGCGTGTACTAGATGATCTCTTCCGACCCGTGTTGTTAGTTACACGGCCAGATACACAGCGTGTTCTATTTACACATGGCGTATACTCAAAAGGATTACCCCGACCCATGTTGATAGTTACACGGCTGGGATCCAAGGTCACACTACACAGTGTTTGCTTCATTGTCACAGTGTGTTTAAGAAACGACTACATTGGCCCGTGTTTGTTAGTTACACGGCTGGGTCTCCGAGTCAACACTACATGGAATTTACATCTGGTACAAGGAATGCTCGCCCCAAGCCCTTTCCTTCCTCGTGTCACCGCCCACACAGTTTGTGACACAGGAAGAGACTACATGGCGTGTAATCTAGGTACACGGCATGTACCTTAAAAGTTTATTTCTCTTATTGAATAGAAGACCATACACAGCGTGTTGAAGGTACTAAACGGCGTGTATACTAGAAATTCCAGATAGTATACCTTAGAAACTTCCCTAGAACCTAGAAAACACTGGAAAACAACACCAAAGTGTCAAATTCCGATCCGTGAGGGCCCAAAATCCCCACGAATCAAAGTTTGACATCTTATCTGTGTTATAACATAAGAAACATTCAATGATCCACCAATTACCGGTCAATGGGGGCCCATACTCCCCAAGTACCAAATTTTGTCTTCCATTATATAAATCGGATCATATAAAATAACCTATCACATGGAAGGTATTTATCAAACAGTTGTCACAACAGCATACATTCCTAGCACAACAACTATTACAACAACAAGAAATTTTCTAATGTACCTACATGGCATGGAAAATATGCTTGGAATCTGATTTCTAGCATGTTCCTAAATGAAGCATGAGATGGCATACCCTCATCTCATCAGGTTTAAACTAAAAGAACCGATGGAATAAATATAAACAGGATAATACAAGTGTGTCACCCTTTGGTGAAAACAAATCAACTGTAAAATTGAAAAATCAGTAAAATTGCTATACGAGGTAAGTTAGCTTTTTCCTATACACGGGTTAGCTACGCCCAGGCACATCTTATTACCAACTACCATTTTATTCATATCCCTGACTACGACTCCAAATTGTAATTCAAAGAAATGAACCCCTCTGATACCACTTTGTAACATCCCGGACCTGGGTGCCAGTCAACGGGTGCCCCGAACCCGGTTCGCCACATGACCTCAAGAGCATTTCCCCAAATTCTAGAGGATGCAGACTAACAGCGAGGGCCCAAGTCTGATAGTGGGAAAACTATGCTCTCATTTTTCAAAGTGTAGTGTAGCAGAAATAAAATTAAACATACAACAATAGTGGAAGTAGTAAATCATACACAAATGAAATAAACAACTACAATAGATATAACCAACCGGTATATAAAATTGTGCAACAAGCCTTAAATTCTAAGAAATCAGCCAGAACATGTTACACAACAATACAGTGTAGTACAAGTACCAAAAAGAAAAACAGAACAAAACAGTTGTTAGCATCGCAAGCCTCAGCCCAGTCCCATGCTCCCCTACTCCTCAGTAGCAGTCAAGTACCTGTATAAGGACCCTTTCCCTTATCTACACCTATAGAAACGTAATCTTTTTGGGATGAAAAGCATGACCCAAATAGGGTGTGAGAAATAAATCTCAGTAGGCACCCACCAAAGGCCTGTGCTCAACTGTGTGTAAACATGAAACAAAAGTGTGCAGAAGTAAATGAAATAAACTAAGAAGTACTCAAAGTAACTAACTTTACCAGTTATATTTCCATTTAACTTTCATTTCATTATTTATTATTAAGAAACCACCATAATAAATTTCTTTGTAAACTATCAGTGTCCTCAGACACGCAAACCCTTACCCTCAAGTAATCAGAATCTTGCCCTCAGGCATAATAGATATTTCCGTCATGCATATAAAGTGTCTCCCTCGGTCACAGAGTCTATCACCCACAGGAACGGAAGAAGTTTCTCTCAGGCTAAGAGAACATTGCCCTCAGGCGAATACAGTCATGGCCTCAGGATATATTAAAACACTTCCCTTTGGCACAAGTAACCAGGTCATTCCCAACATGTAAATAATCATTTCACATACAATTCCTCTCAAGGAAAAAGTAATGAGAAAAATAAATAAGGCATACCTTCGGGTATCCTGGCAAAACGGCTAAATAGAGGAACGCACCCCTGGGATGGTCCTGGATCCAAGAAGTGATCCCAAATAGAATATTAATATCATATTTAATTACCTATACAATTCTAGGTATTTAAAAAGCTATGACCTCAGCCACACGACACCCCAACATGGGTTCATGGCACAAAAATTCACAAAACGCACAACAGTTGGAAAATAAACACCAAGCTATATACCTTAAATGCCAACGAACGATATACATGAAAGTTGATTCCAGAAACGCCCAAGAACAACGTAGATCTGACGTAGAATAAAAAAATTCTTAAATGAAAATAACTTCCATTAGAGGAAGAATTGGTAAGACACACACCAGGAGGAGGAAGCTCTTACCCATGCGGTTCCAACGAGATCAATGGAGGCAAAATTGGATTCCCGACGTGCACTCGGCGGATCCTCCAAGATCCGGCCATCCTCTCCCGAGCTCTCTTCCCATTCTAAGCCTTCCCTATGAACAGGGGAAGCTACTACCCATTTTAAGTGAAAAAAACAAAGTACACAGTGTGTATTTCCAAGTACACGGCGTGTACTCCCCATTTTTTAACTATTCCTCTGGCGGCTTCCCACCAGTGTGGCACTGCTCACTTACCGATGTGACTACACAACGTGTCTCATTGAGTACACGGTGTGTTCAATCGCACAGCTGGCCACTGCATTACTATTCCCCTGCTGACTAACTACACGGCGTGTAAAGGACCACTACACAGCGTGTAGTTGGTTCCTACACCCTTCATCGCCGACCTGGTCACACGCCCCATGTACTCATCCCATACGGCCAAAAGTACACAGTGTGTGGAAAAGTACATGGCGTGTACTTCTGAAATTTTGGATTTTTCCCCAATTTCTAATTTTACTCAAAAACACTTAAGGAAAAGAGAAAAGAAGAAACCCGTACCTCAGAAATAAGAACCAGGTTCTTACAGTAATGTTATCTATCACTATATATCATTCCATGGGAGTTATTTTTCTCCTCCATATCCATGTTTTTACAAGAAAAATAAAATTCCTATACGTAAACCTAGTTATGTGTTATTCCATATGATCTTAATGCTTAACTTTTCTCTCTTTTAAATTTAAATTTTGGTTGACTATTTTTATTAAGTGGGATTTCAAAAAATTGTATTTTGAAAAGTCATACCCCAAGTTACCGAGAATGATTTTAAATTTAGAGGATGAAATTTATTGAGTTTAAATTGAGAGGATTAAATTTAAAAATGGTTTTGGTGATGATGTAATATCCCAATATTTTAAATATAAAGACTTTGTTCGATAGCATACAAGATATGCAACATTGATATTAAATGAAAAGGGAAATATTCATATTTAAATGCGGCTTTTATAAACTATTCATTAAATTAGATGGTATGAATAAGAATAAATGATTTATGAAATAAATTAATATGTGTAACTCAATATAACTATATTGATAAATTCATATAAAATAATCACACAATTTTTAGTAATGTTTTTTTATTCTTTAAAAATATGTTTTCTTCAAAAAATGGTTTTCCCTACATCTTTAGAGTGAATATTATTATTAACTTATAGAAATTTTAGAAAATATGTTTTAAAAAATTAATTTAATTTTTTAGTTAATCATGATAAATTCATCATTGGATGAATTTTTTATAATTTTTTTAAAATATTAATTTTTCAACAAATAGTGAAAAATACTGATTTTTACAAAACTACCATTTTTTTATATTAAAAAATCACTATATGATTTGAATTTCATATAAAATTAACATAAGTAATTTTTATATGTATATAACTTAGTTAGTTACATTTTAATAATCCTTATACCTCATTTTGGAATGAGATTATTTTTGGGCTTAAGATACATTTTTCAAGAAAATTGTTTGTTAGTGCGTTTTACGGGATTGATTTTAAATTAAATAATTATACTTATATTATTTGAATTTTGAAACATATATTTCATATTTGAAATTATTGGGTAAAATTTTTCTTAATGGTTCCATTTTATTTTGGTTCTATATGAATAGTACCCTTAATAATTTTCGTTGTCTCGGTAAAGGGTAAATTGGATAATTTATATTAAAAAATGATAATGATTATAAAATAACCTTATAAACTAAATTAATTTTATTGTATAAATATATATTTTAAAATAATATTCCATTATTTGGTTATATATAATTTTATCTCTATTTAGATGAGATCATAACCTTTAGAGTATTTTTTCATGAAAAGCCAAACATGTAACACTCTTATTTTTAATAAGTATAATATTTTTAACATTGAGATAAAAAGATGAAATGATATATTATAAAAAATATTTTTATATATAATATTTTTATTTTAATCATTTTAAGTAATTTTAAATTTTTTTAAAATAAATAATTACCTTAAATTCTTACACAAGGCTGATGTAGTAATTATTCAATAAATGGAAAATTCAAAAAAAAAACTGATACTACAAATATTAAAAGAAATATAATATGAGATAATTAATGTAATATAAGAAATTAATAAATTATAATTATTAATTAAGGATTTATTTACATTTTTTTTAATTATATGTGTTATCTTGATACTACTAGAGTCAAAGTAATAAATTGTTCTTAAAATTGACATTATTGATATTTTATCATAAATAATATTTTACTAAATGATATAAAATTTATAAAAATAGTATACTTATTCCATTTATTAGGATATGGTTCATAATATCAATCATTTTCTATTTATGTGGTTTTTTACATCAATAGTAACTATATTCACCCTCAAATGAAAAATATCCTTTTGTCAATATAAGTTTGAAAAGGGTAATTAACAGGTTAAAACCAAACGATAGGGGGAAAAATATGACATAAACATATCAAAAAATTATTGTATTAGAGGATTTATTCCAATAATAACCCTATATTTTAAATAAAAATATTTTATCCATTTTTATTTAAAAAGTAATTTGAATTAATTTAATGTTTTGAGAAATTCCAAACATGTCCCTCCCCTCTCTTATAAAAGTACACCAGTCATTCTCAATCCATCAAACATAAACCCACATTTGTTTCTGATAATACCAATTCCAATACCTTCCTATAATACCTACCATAATTCTATAGGTCTTTTTTAGGTATAAAACCAACCTTAGTGGTCTTAAGGAGTTAAGAAAATGAGGTAATCTGAAGAAGATGTATTATTTTTAATCAAGTGTTTCTCTTTTATTTCTTATTCCAATATCTCCAAATATTATTCAAAAATTATAAAATAAAAAAAAAATCATCCTAAATATACTTATATGTTATTAAGTTATTATCATAACCTATATTCATCTCATATTCCATCATATGGGAAATGAAATCATTGTTCGTGTGTATGTCAGACTACCACCAAACGAACTGATGTAATTCATTTTCCATCACAAATCTCATATATGGATTTTAATAATGAAATTAATGTTTATTTATTATATTCCTGAAATAATTATCATTATTAAAATATATTATATCATTTACCTTCTTTCCTTTATATTCACTGAAAAAAGATAAAGTTGTTTGTGTGCCTGTGTGGACTACCACCTCTGGGAAGGGATGTGATTAATTTGACATCTCTACAACACATGGTTGATATATATTTATACTTAAATAAATAATATAATATTTAGGTCATAATTTTAATTATTTAAAGATAAAATAATAAATACCTTCTTTCCATAATGATTGTTTAAAACTAGGATTGTTACTCATGTGTATGTACACCCTACTAGCTTAGTGATTGTAATGTAGTTCATTTTTAATAGCCATATTTAGTGTTTGGATTTAAAATTATAATGACGGTTTAGAAATTATAATTAGTTATTTATTATTATTATAGATAATATTTAATAATTATAACTTTGACAATATTCAACCTTCCAAATTCATTTTGAACTTATGAACCAAATATCCTCAAAATGTCTAATGTGAACAAAATTAAATGATAATTTTTATATAACATGGTATCAAAAATATAAAATATTAATTAAAATGAATAAATTTCTTAATAAAGTATCAATGAAGCTATGTTTATTATTCAGAAAGATAAATAACCTTTGATATTAGTTGGACTCAAGGTGAGGGACTTTCTTTTAAAACAATTCTTTAAATATTCCCTCAAAACTCTATTTTTCCACCATATCCATATTTTTTTTCTAAAAATAATTTAAATAAGGTTTTTAATATTATTATATTTAATTTTAAATTCATTTTTACACATTTTTTACTTTATAAATATTTTTTTAAAGGAGTCGTTGGGTTGTTTTCCAAACGAGTTACTTTGTGACTTTTCTGAAGAAGAAAATATGGAACGAATGTTTTTTCAACTTATATGGAATGAGAAGATTTTCCCACCATCATGAAACATCAAATTATTGAGGTTTCCTTTATATGTTTCCATATTTATTTTCAAATAAAATGGTTTCATTATAATTTTTATAGTTTTTGTATTTTAAAAATGAGTTTTTTAAGGAAAAATATTTTTTGATATTAGAATGGGGTTTTCAAGTGGGTTTAAAATAATTTTCAAGGTTTTTATTCCTGATATGGTCTTTATAAATTTTTTACTAAGGTTTTAACCCTATTATAGCTCACAAGTGATATCATTATAGATTATACGACGGGTGTAATTAGATAGTTCTCCAATACATTGGGTAATGATTTTGTTCTCTGGATAAATATATTGGAAGTCATATGTATGGTAATTACAATTTTAAGGGTTCTGTAATGTTTATATGATTATGTTCCAAGGCCCTTACATGACTTTTATATTCATTCTTATAATTTTTCAAGGAATTAATTTATTTAAAAATTTAATCTAAATATCATGGGTTTAAAATAATAATTTTACCACTTTAATGTATAAAATATATGTTTTTAAAAAGGGTTTTTTATGAGTCTTAATGTTTTTAATTGGACTAATGGTTTTCTTATTTTATGCCCCTTTCTAAAATTTTTATTCTCCTTCCATATTTTAAAATGTTTTTTATAGTTTTTTAAATTAGATTACTGATAAGGATTATGTCTAGATAAAAATTTTGATGATTTTTTATGAAAGTAAATCATGTTTTATTTAAAAGAGTTTATTTTATGTTGAAAATGGATATTGAGTAGATTTCCCACTTATAATGATTGGGATTACTATGTATTATTTTTTCCAAATTCTCTTGAACTCAAAACCTAAAAGATCTTCTGGAATAAAATAATGATAATTATAGTCTAAAATCACATGAATATGTTATTTTTCTATCTAGTTCCTTACATATAATGGGAAAACATTAATATAAATATTTAAGAGTGCATAGCTCAATACATATAATTATAATATATTATGGTTGAATGACATAAGTCTACGGGGATGATACAATATTTACACATATGTATAGAAATTGAATAACTTAACCTTGTATTTAATCCTAGTAATTACCAAGATATCATAAATTAATTATTCTATTTTGGTTGTGACTGGTCAGATTAAAAATTTGACACATTACACTGTTATTTGTAAAGGGTTCCTATTTTATCAATTAATAAATTTATATATAAGTTATGTCATAAGTTGTAATTTTAGATCTCTTAATTGTTTTTTATCATGTTTTATGGTTTACATTTATGTTCTATAGAATTCATCAATAAGAATTATATATTTTTGTAGACATTAAATATAATTTTTCATCATGAAATAGATAGTCAGTCAGAAAGGACCATTCATTCCATTATAGAAATGTTGAGATCATACTTGATCAAAGGTTGGGATCAAGACCATACCATATTAGAGTTTTCAGATAATAATATTTTCTATTATATTATTCATATATAACCAAATGAGGATCCATATGGGATTTGGGGGAGAACTAAAAAGCGTTTGGATTATTTCCTCATGTGTAAGATTCTAAGACTCGATTTGTCTAAAAAAATGTTAGAAAATAATAAAAATATCATGTGAAACATTAAAATGGAATAATTTGAACATAATATCTATAGTAATAATACACTTTTAGATTTTCACTTTAATATTAGAGATAATGGATTTTTTCAAATATATCCATTAATGTTTGTTATGATATTTGTGTAGAAAGGATGTATGAGCCCTACTACATTAGAAACTTAAAAATCCAAAAAAAAATTGATTATATATTATATCCTTGAAAATCTACATAACCCCAATTAAATTCATGATATGTTCTATGAATCACATATGGGGAGGTATATACCATACCATTTATCAGTTTTGAACTCATATATAGTATATCTAAAATATGATCTATTATATGAGGATAACTCAATAGATGTCTTAGATCATCCAAATATTGAAGAATAATATAATAACACTCACATGGATACATTTTTTAACATTAATCATTAGTTTTAAGAATAAAAACGGGAACCTAAAGATATAATGTTACAATAATGTAATAATTTCCATTCCATGGATAAATGAATTTATAAGGGTAGAAAGTATTTTAAGGTATTTATAATGTATAAACCCATGATATTAGTATGTATTTTCATTTATATAAATACTATGTGATAGGTATTTTATGATACCCACAACATTGAACTAAAATTAATAATGGTTTGTTTTATTATCCAAAAAAAATTGCATTATAAAATGAAAACAAAAAATATAGAACTAATTGATTCATAATTGGAAACATTACTAATGGAATGAAACAAAAAGTAAATAAAAATACTAAAAGTATAAAATTATCATCATCATGATATACCATTATTAGAATACATCAAACTAATAATATAGAAATAATAAAACATGTCACAAATATATTAAACATATTGAAAAAGAAATTATAGTATGTAATGATTGGTTTTTTGAGATGTATATAAGAATATATGTTGGAATGTTAGATATATGTTTGTTTTATATATATTAATTTGATAAAATTTTATCCTATATGTACTTTTATGATGTTTAATTTTTAATATCTATAACATCTCAGGATTTTAGAGCGGGTTGAAATCCTAAACCCATTATAATTTTGGAGGTTGGTGGTCGAACCATCTATTTCATGATCATAGAAAATTAATTATGAGAGTTAATTTGACCCAAGGAATTTTTTTAGATTTATTATAAGATGTAAAGGTGACTTGGGGTTTTGAGTGGGTTTTTTGGTGCGTTAGAGGCTAAAAACCCAACTTTTCAGGGTTCCCAAATAGAGTTGCATGGTTTAGAAAAACTATAAGGCCTGCCAGGCATGAGTGAGATCCTATTTTATAATTATACATTGTTTCATAAACCATATGGGATAGGACACATAGATTTTTTAAGTCTTATATAGTTTTTATCAGATGGGTTCGCATGGGGTGTGCACATTTTGGGAAAATCATGCACATGGTCACATACAAAGTGCCACTTGGACAGAGATTGTGCACGGGATCTTCATGGTTTGGGTAAATTGTTTGAGGAAACTATGAAAGGTGTGGTTCCTAGATAGTGGATACCATAGGGTTGGAACACGATTATCCATATTATTCATTCAAACCGTGTAGGTCACTTGAAAGTGTGAAATAACTGAGTTTCCACACCATCCTTATTTTCTCTTTCTCCCCCTTTCATCCATCATCCACCTACGCACACATGGGGTTCCTCCCAAAATCTTATCCCCATATTCTTTGATCCAAACCCTTTTTCCATTCCCCAAATAGATATATTTTTTCTCATTGGAACAACATCTATAAGGCCTTCGATCTTTTTTCTTAATTTATTCATTTATCTCTACACACGGTGCTCTAAATATGTGTGCAATTTTATAATCTATTTTCAAAGTTTTCATTTAAAACACCTATTTCTTCCAAATCTTCTTGAGTTAGAGGTTGATATCGGATGGGAGAACATATAACAACTTGATGTAGGTGGTTCCTAGAATTCTATTTGATTTTTTCTCATGTATTAGGGGTGTTACCTTGAACATTCCATTAAGCTGTCCAACATAGACCCTAATAATTTAATTCATGGCTTTTTTTTAAATGGAAAACATAAGATGCCTATGGGAATGATCCTCCTTTACTAAAAATAGTAAGAGCCTAGTGAGAGGTTGTATACCTTTAGAATATTAGTTCGAGGGTGTTTATTTATTAAATTAAATTCTTATGATGTTTTTAATGGTTCTAGGGGAACATTACTAACATGGAATGAGGATTGAGATTTTTTTGGTCATCTGGATGATATGATATTGTTATTCAGGTTGAGAGAGGCGCATATTCTTTTAGTTATGTTGATTATATGTTGAAAGATTTAGTAATTACGTTGAGGTGTCTTCGTGATCAGTTTAGAGGCATGTCATGTGTGATTTGTGGTGGTGTTGACCATTAAGATTAGTGAAATGATCGTAAAGGCATAAGGGGTTGGGATTATGTGGCTTAGGTACTTTTTTAGTGATTTACTCTCACCATGATTGGGTGAAGTTTCATTGTAGTCATTTACACACATATATTACTTAGATGATAAGGTTTTGTTGACCACTTGTCTGTGTAGAGGCCTCCGTTAGATATGGATTTTTATGGGATTGATCATTAGTGTGGGTGGAGGTTAATTATGTAAAAATCCATGTGCATAGTGAGGATCCATTGGATGATAGTGTTGATACTATTGGTTGGGGGATTTGGCTCACCATATATAGAGTTCATTGGTCTATAATTACTTGGGAGGATGGGCATCATCAATTCTTAGGACATCATCTATTGATTCGACAATGTTTATTATTGGGAGGAAAAACATTTCGATTCTTTGGGGCATCAGGCTTTGAGATGATGGGAGATTTCAAACAAGGATTTTAGGGACTAGGAACTTATTTTTGTATTTTTATTTTTTGATTCCATTACTTTATTGATGGCATCAAGTTTTGAGTTAAACTTTTGGATTTCGAACCTGATGGTTTTCCTTGGAATATTTTCATCAGAGGATACCTTGGGCTATATGCTAAGTATCATCCCACTATAGTTATACCATAAATGGTCGAAATATTTGATTTAATCCTTTTTGGTATTAATTATAAGGTAATAAAGATTATTTTTATGATGTGGATTCTCACTAACTTATTTATATTTAGTGAGAACCTTCTTTATAATAGATGTATGTTAGGAATGTGTTGGTGGTGGCCTACTAAGATTTATTCTCATAACCTATACAGGCCCTTTGGGATGTGTGTAGATTTTATGGGGTTGAGATCAGATAAGGGTTTGGGATCAAGATTTATACCTTATTAATCATGTTTTACTACATAAAATTGGATATATAGAAAGGGAACTTAAAGGTTCTTTCATTATCTAGAGTTTACTTTTGAATTTATTTCTGTATCAGCATGATTATTATATATATGTACTTAGGTCATCCAAGGGATACCCTTTTTCTTATTCACATGTATGAACTTTTATGATATGAATTATTATCTTAAAATGGTGTTTTATTTTGAATATTTTATTTTTATTACTATTATTGTATAATTATTCTTCTGTTATTGTATGTTGATGCTCTTGCTACAGTGGGTTTCTAGACCAATTGTATTATGGTATTTTATTATGTTTTGTAATACTTAGATATTCCATTATTATTTTCATTACCAAATTTTATAGTCTCCCCATTTTAACCTCTTTACACCCTCACTAACATTTAGTAGCCTTTTTAGTACGAGGAGGCCTGATTAAGGCCTAGTGACACTCTGACCTGAAGTACTGTTCAGGTGGAAAATAGGATCAGTGTGCTAAAAATGTTATCATAGGTGTTTCTTTTAACTCTTTTGGGTGTTACTATTTGGGATACTATATACTAGAGACTATGATGTAGTCATAATGGGGTTTTTAGTTTGTGTTTGAGTTCCTACAACCCCATGCATGAGGGACATACAAAATTGTTGGGGGTGGAAAATTGTTGTTTTTTTATTCTATTAACAATTGATATTATTTTCACTTCAATTGGTTCACTCGGGTGTCATTATTATTTTTTATGTCATGTGAGCCTTTACTTTATATGTAAAAGGATGATTTTTAAACCATTTTCCCAGTATGGAAAGGGACAATTGATTATGATTTCTTTTTAGTCAAATAGAATGATCAATAGGTTTATGTGTGTGTGTTTTCCTATAATAAATTTCTTGTGATTTTTATTGGGAACCAATAATTCACTAATAGGGTTTGGGTTGTTTAAATTTTCAACAAAGGAATCTAAATAGTGTTTTCCTGTTTATCCTCTCTTTGGTGGAATGCTACTCAGCCATCTCAGGCATGTGGTTCTAATGAAATATGTTTCTGATGTGATGTGATATATATGAGTGTGTTGTGGGGCTTAGCTCTAATAGAATTAGGTTGGGATGATGATAGGGGTGGTCTATTTCAAATGTCAATAAAGAAGCTAAATATAATTTTCTTGATTATCCTATATGGTGGAATCCTTCTCAAATACCTCTGGTTGATATGTAATGCCTAGATTTGATTTCAATAGGTGAGGACCCATCATGCCATATTTTTATGTGTTACCTGGCTCTGATATGGTTGGGTAAGGGGATAAAACTCATTATTTTGTGGGACAAGATTGTGATAAGGGAGGGTAAGGGTGGTGATATTTCACTACTTATTACAGCTTCCCCTATCTAAGTTATATATATATATATGTTATTATGGTTATATGAACATTGTGATTGGTATTCAATAGGTTTCCACCTTGAAGTATTCTGATATAGCGTTTGGTAGGTGGTGATTTGGTGCAATATGGGTGTGTACAGGTTGAGGCCCCTGAGGGTTGGGATGAGGCATCAAAGGGTTGAGAAGATTATAAGAAATACGTTCAGGCTCAAGTATAAGTGGGAAAGACATATGATTTTACATATTTTGGGTAATATCTTGATGTGAAGCTCAAGGAAAGCTTGTTTCATGTCATCACAGATATGTGACTTCTTAGTTTATTACATCTTTTTTATATGGTTTATGAAAACTACTAAACTATTCAGTCCTTCAGGATGTGACTTCTTAGTTTATTATACCAATGTAGTGATGTAATGAACCATATTTTGGGAAATAGGGTTAGTGTATTTATAGTTTGTATTAGAGTATTTTTAGTAGAAAAATTGGAAACTATATTTTGAAAACATAGATTACAGAACATAACCCTAATATAGCCTTAAAGGATAAAAATATAAGAACATTCTATAATTTTTTTAAGGTAAATATTATGTGGGTATTCTTAAAAATACTTCCCTATCAGGATACTATAGGTGGATGTGGTTTTGGAATAGATATAACTAAGGGTAACAACTCCAACAAGGTATCCGGGGCTTGACTTAAGGTAACCTGGTACATGACAATGGGCCTTACTATGCACCTATTTTGACACTCTCAAGGGATATTCTTATGATAATTCAAATTTTCTTTACAACCTATTATGAAGGATTTAAAAGTAAATTTTTACCCAAAGATACCATGATTATGATTATGAGATTAGTTGTGCATAAATTTTCAATTTTTGTTAAGTGTTTTTCTAGTTCGAGATTATGCATTAGGATTCATAACCTAAATTTGTGTGAGTCATTTTTTCAAAATTTCACCTCACATAAGGAATAAGAACCTCACCAATGAACATGATCTAAATTATATGAATGATCATATATTTTATGGCCATATTCTAATATTTAAAAGGTAACATGTCTCCCAAATATCCTCATTATGCAAGGATAGAGTATCGTGTGATATTAAGACACAGAAAGTATTATCCATGTTTTATGACTTCAAAAGGAAGAAATATAAGAAGAGGAAGACATAGAAAATGATGAATAAAAGAAATAAGAAGAAGAATTATTTTCCCACATATGGAAATTGTGGAAAGAAACACCCTAATACTTTCTTGAAAGTAATGAGATTTTTCTATCATTTTGGAGAGAAAGGCCACCATTCTTTTGATTTCAAGGGTAAGAAAAAGGTTTTTATTATAAAAAGATTCAACTTTAAGGAGATGAGGAACTATAAAAATCAATGTCTTGAAAATCAAAGGAGTATATCCCAAAAGGGGATAATGGATCATGGTCAATATTATGCTTCTACCATAGATGAAGAGGAATGACTATTATTCCTATGTCTGGATTCAATAATTATGTTATTTGAGTATTTTATCAATAATTTTATTGTTATATGAATAATGAGATGTATAAGGATTGTACTACAGTACTTATTCTTTAATGAATTGGAAGCATTTGATGATTAGTACTAGTAATCAAAAGGAGTGATTCTATTGTATGTTAATCTTCATGAAAACACATGACTTAGATAAGATAACTCTAAATACATGCTTGATGTTGAGATAATAATAAATTTATGTTTGTGGGATATTATTGGTGACCATGAAGGTGGATAGTGATCTGATGGTTTATGTTATGCTCGAATTATTAGATGTTTGGATTTTAGGACATTATTAAACAACCTATGATTACACATCTGGAAGCTTGAAAGTTTCATAATGGTTGAAAATAGATTAAGGTATTCATATATTTTTTTGTGATAATAACAGATACATTATTTGGAGAATCTTATATAAAGTTTATTTTGTAAATTTAGTGACCTTCCTTCTAAATATTTGTTTGTTTAACGTGGACATAGATGTTTTAGATGAGTCTTAATATTAAGTACTTTTCGAATTGATCAATTTAAACTTTGGAAATTATTTTTTGTTGATAACATGTGTTAACCTTATTGGTTTCAATAATTACTTAAAGTCTGACGAAATTACATAAGGAACACATGATTCATTAAATGTGCTTCAGGCATGAAAAATACATCTCGAACATTCATTTCTAAGAGTAAGGGGTGATGTGAAAATAGATCAAAGAACAACCAAAGGATGATATTTTTATTATGACAAGAAAAATAATCAAGTAATTTTATTTTCTCAAGTGATTTTATTGATGGTAAAAGAAACCCTCAACTTTATGAAAAGGATTTTAGAACCAAAATGTTATCCATTTACTTTTCTTTCTATAAATTAATGGTCATTTAATCAATCACAATATTAATGGTTTGTTATCGTTAACTTTATAATGACCATGTTATTTATCACTCTCTATTAGAACATTATAGTAAGAATTTTCTTCCATGTCTAGGTTTTCACTTCATACTAATTTCATCCTATTCAAAATATTAATTTTGTTGTAACCTTCATATTCCCTTTTCCCTCTTATTAAGAGGATGTTTTATTAAACCTATTTTTCAAGTTGGTTTCCTATAAAGGAATTTTCAAGAATAAAACTCTATTTTTAAAAGTAAAATAGCAAATTGTGAGGATTAATTTTATTGAATAAGGGGAGAATGTAAAGGCCCAATATTTTATTGTATGTGTCTTTAAATTTAACTTATTTGATAACTTACCAGCTTAAAAAAATATTTAAATGTTATTATTTAATTATTATAGTTATCTTATAGATGTTAGTATTAGCAAGAATCAATGAGATTAAGTAAGTTATGAAAATATATATTAAACACGTATATAAAATTAACTCATTGTTTACTAATTAATTAAAAATGAAAACCAATTGAATATATAGAATATTTTTTTATAAAAAATAATGCTCAGAATGAAATTTTATATTAATAAATTAAATTAATTATTATTAGTTAAATATATTAATGAAATTAATATATTATGTTTGATAAAATATTTTTACATTCATCCAGAACATTTTTAGAGTCATAAGATAAGAATATATCCAATTTTATACATAAAAATTCTATATTTTTCTAAACACAGTTTTACAGCCTATTAGTGGTGAACATGTTTTAAATATAAATTTTGACATTTTTATAAATTATATTTTAAAAAATAAACATCAATTTTTAAATCTTAATATCAAAATTTACTTTGGTTAAATTTTTAATATTTTTCTGATAAGTTTCATTTTTCGATGAATAGTAATGTGACTGTTGGAATAACAATATAACCATTAGAAATAATAATATGTAAATTATAACATTAATCTGACTTATTATAGTATAAATAAAATTTCGGCATATGATTAATGGTAATATGATATAATTATATCCTAGTATAGGTAAATTAATGCTATAGAAATTATTAATTAAGTGTCGATATTTTTATAAAACATAAATATCTACTTTCAATTTTTTAATTAAAATAATGATTTAAAATAAAATTTATATTCATAAAATGTATTCAAAAATTAATATTTTTTTCTTCTGATTATAAGATAATTTTTTCAGACCTTGATTAAGTTTTCAAATTGTTATAAAAACATTTATAATCCTAAAAACAGTATTTTTACAACAAATTGTGTTTAAATTAAAAATTAAATTTATCAATTTTATAATATTTATTTTCATAAAATGGAGCTCATTTTTTTATTATACACATCGAAAAATATTTAGGGTGAATTTTTGGTATTTTCAGAAATACATGATTTTTTTGTGAATAGTGAGATATTTTAATCTACAGTATATATACATTATACGTTAAATACATGTTTTCATGAGTCTTGGATTATTTTAGAACCATTGGTCCAAAATAAAATGCACTATTTACTATAATTATCCAAAATAATCAAAACTATTCATAGACTAGGTCCAAATTAATAAACAAAAAATAAAATACTCAAAAAACACACATATCCTCTACTATAAATTCCACCCCCACCACCCATTCTCCTTACACATTCCAAGATTTTATCATTGTAAAATTTCTACCCAACCCCCTTACAAAGCCCCTCACCTATGTCAAGTATATTTTTTTCAATAAAATACCAAAACCAATCCCCTTAAGGAGGTTATCAATGAGGATAATTTAAGAGGTAAAAATCCTCTTTCTTTTTTATTATTTTCTTCTCCATTTCATTTATTTTAAAATCCTTCATTCAACTTCCCGATCCAAATAGACATGATAAAATCAGTTTCATTTATATACTTTAATTATATCTTCTTAATTTATGATACATCATCAAACTTCTTTCCCTCTCAATTTTATTCAATAAATGAAAACATCACCTGTGATTTCTCAATTTACCGACATCATGGATGATGCATTTTTATTTTACATTAACATCATATTGTATGATCATAAAACCAATTTTATGGTTAAAAATATAATATATTTCTTATATCCTATTTATTTTTCCTGAACCATTATATACACATGTTTTTAACTAGTTTGACATAACTAGTTTGTGACGATTGAAAAGCCGCCAAAAATAATCTAAATGATTATCACTAATGTCTTATCTAATGATTCACGCTCACCCCAAATAACCAAATGAATTATATAATCATTCATTATTAATAAATTAAATTATTTGATTTTAAATTAAATTATGTATATTTATTTCCATTTTACATGATCTTTCATACATGTATACAAGTGAACCAATCGTGAAAACCAAGGAAATGAACACTTCAAAATGATGAAATTGAATCTTATAAATCATAAAAAAGGCCATAAATCAAATTAAAAAAATTATGTTAAAAATATACAATTAGAGATTGTTATTAATTAATTTATTAGTGGGTTTAATTTGATTATTGAGGAAATTTTGATCAAGTACAGAACACTTTCAGGCATAAGGTAAAAGTTTCTACCTAACCCCCATTTTTCCTTCGGGTTACTCTTTATCTCTATTAAATCTAATGTAATGATTATTAATTTTTTTGTAATTATTCTAAATTATGTGTACATTTTACAAAAAAATATAGCTAGATCATATTATCCTTATTTTATTGGTAAATACATGTTTTAAAAATATTCCCTTCTCAAATATTCCTAATAAGCAAGTCCCATTAATTGGAATTTCCCGATTTCTTACCCATTCTCATATTCCCACCATATGTTATTTTAATACACCATTATTTTTTCTAAAATAACTCGATTTATAAGGAAAAAATATCATGGTTCATTTTTAGTTTTATACAAATAATTATTCATTTTTCTATTTTAAAGACTCTTTAAGATTTTCCTCAAACCGCATTAAAAATGCTCATTTCTAAATATTCTCAAACACTCTTTTTACAAGTTTTCACTTACATTGGACATAATTTATTCCTCAAATATAATTTCAGTCCTTTAACTATATTTTTGGGGATATAAATTTTTTAAATATTATTTGGTGAAAAATACAAATGATATTGAAAAATAAATCTTCTTTCCAAAGTAAAAAATGGTGTTTTCTCATCTCACTTTTAATTCTATGAGATTTAGGCCATATTCACCACTTATTTAATTAATTTGGTGTATGTAATAACCTTTCATATATAAATAGTTATTATTTTTATTATTATTATATTAATTTTATTTTATTCATTCATATGGATTAAGATTTAAAAGTCTCAAAGTGGTAAGAGGCACATTAGAATGTTTAAAGATTATTTTCCTCAAGAATTTATCAATGATTTTATCATAGTATTTTTATCTATGATTATGAATAAAATATTTCAAATTGGTATGGTTCAACTTGATATTAATATATATTTTTATTAGACACATGAGGAATGCATTGGGCTTAATAAGTGAAGGGAGGGGGTCACTATAACCCCTCAATGCATCAGTGTGTCTCATGAGAAAAAACATAAATGGATTTTGGTCAAGGTCTTAACCATTTATTTTCAAGAATCATTAATGATTCCTTAAAGGCATATTAATTATTTTAGGAATATTAATTACCTCATTATGACATTAGTAATTGATAAATCATGTGATTATTCGACTAGAAGAATATCCATGGTTATGATTCATGTGATTATTTATATGGAATTATTTATTTAGCTTTTATTATTTAAATATTATGCTCAAGATTATATTCTAATGGCATGAGTTTTTAGTAATGTATTATTCATTATTATTTATATTAGATTCAACTGTATTACTTACCCTTACTGAGCATGTGATATCACCCCTTTGTTATATTTAATTTTTCCCCATGATGAGAAGATGCTTATTATGAATTACTTGTATAGATAATATAGAAGATTATGGATGTTTCTAATGGAGTTTATATACTATTTTTATTTTGAAGTTGTAATGTTAAATTATGTTTCTATCTAATTTTCTAAAACAATTAAAATATTTGGTCCTTTGGGGTGTGAGTTTCTTTTTTATTATACCAATGTAATTAAGTAAGGAATTGGCTCTGATCAACTAGGGTTGGGGTCCTTAAAGTATCTGTATAAAATTCTTATCTTAATTAGCTCTCAAATTACCTGAATAGAAATTATCATAGAAGGTATCATATAAATCCTTCTATACCATAACTTTATATATATAATATTGTGTGATAACATCCCACCATATCTTAGAATATCTATGAAGTATGTATCAAGTAATATTCACCCTCCTTTCTGGAGGTGTATCAAGATGCTATATATAGAATAGTCTTCATCCATGACTCAATATCTAAGGTATAATTACCAAGACCTCTCATACATGAATATTACATCTTATTAAATGAATATTCAATACATTACATAAATAGATTCCCAAGGACTGAATTTTTTAGTGTATTTGGAGACTAGATACACTATCGTTTTCATTCATGAAAGATTTTTAATGTGTCCCACTTAGATCGTCCCATTAAGTAATCTTATTATACATACCCTACTTAAATCATATATTCATAACCTAGGGAAATAAAACTTAAGAAAGGGGGAGATCATATGATCAGTAAGGGAAAACAAGAGAGATACGTAAGAATCACATGAGAATAAGGGTATGAGAACATGAGTATAGCATTTTAAAATAATACCCTACAAATAAATGATTATAATATTAATTCATAGAATAAATATTGGGAGTTTATAAATGATTAATCATAAGTACAGTGAAGGAAATGAGTTTTGAGATCATAACATTGGTATAAAGAAATTAATTAGGCCATACACATAAGCTTAGAAAATAATTTCTGTAGTAATCAAGCCTAAATTACAAGGATATGATAGTGGAATGGGTTCAATCCCCAAAAAATCATAGCAGTCAAGGTTTACTCCCAAAACATCATAGCATACAAATCCCCTTAATGAACTAATTTTTCTCCCAATTCTGGTTCAATCTATCTCATGGAATGTAAATATGTACACAATACATTAGTGGTAGATATAGGTCTCAACTATCACATAATGAAAATAATATATATGTGTGCCAAAATATTATAAAAATTTCATCATATCATAACCCATTAAATTAAATGTGTTTCATAAACATTTCATATTATCATAAACTGCGGAAAATAGATAGTTAACATATTTATCAAATCATTTCATCATAGTATATCCCATGGAAAAAAGAAGAAGTTTTCTTAAAAATTTCATCAGGGAATAACCAATGGAAGAGAAAAATATTTCATAAACATATTATCTTCCAAAACATAAAACATTTAGAGAAAGAATAAGAACAATATCCTTGGATTATATATTTATTAAATAAGAAATATCATCAAAGGATGTCATGTGATAAGAAAAATTATTTTTAAAAGACACTTGGAACATTTCTTGAGGAAAATAAATTTTCAGTGAAAATAAATTTTTTAAAATAAAAATTCATAAAATATTATAGAAATTATTTTCTTAGAAAATAATCAGATAAATATTTAAACGAATATTTAAAAATATATTAAATATTTCCTTGATTAAGATATCATTTTGACTTTAACAAATAATTTCTAAAACATAAATTTTTTTAATAATCTAGTTTTTTAAAATAACCTCAAAATATTATAAAGGAATCTCAAAAAATAATTTAAAATATTTCATGAGAAAAATAACATTTCCTCATTGACATAATATTTAAAAATAAAAAAAAAATTTGAAAACCTTTTTAAAATACATGTTTTTCGAAGGAAATGGGTTTTCGACTAAAGGGTGAAACAAAGATGATTTTTATTAAAATAATATTTCAAACTTTTGAGTATGTATATTAAGGAAAATGAAGTAAAAAATTTATTCTCATGACATAACTATAGGAGAATAAATTTTTTCAGTTTCTTTAGATATGTATCATAATATTTTATCATAAGAAACATAATAACAAACAGTCTTGATAAACAATGAGATTGTAACATAAAATCATTACAATATTAGTAACATTGAATTATAATCCCCATTAAAGAATAAAATTAAATGAGGCTTAATATTTAAATATATTAAATAATTTCATTATAAAAATTTCAAAAGGGTGGTATATACACCTCATTAAATAATATAAGAGCATAACATAACATATGTCTCAATGAAATCAAATTGAGACAAAGATATCTTACTGCATTGGTAACTTTTGAACCTTAAACCCCATGAAAAAGGGCTCCTATAATAGATATATAAATCCCAATTATTTTTAGAATTATAATCATAAAATAAATTTATGGTTAGTATGTACACCACATTAAAGAAATACATAGTGAATATGGCATGTGTCTCACGGAAAATAAAAGTGAGACGAAAATTCATTATGTTAAAACTTGAATTCCTTCATACACATCTAAAAAACCATTATAATAAAAATGATATTATTATAAATCTATTAAATAATTATTATTATATATTTCATAC
Organism: Viscum album; assembly: GCA_963277665.1. Lineage (NCBI taxonomy): Eukaryota > Viridiplantae > Streptophyta > Magnoliopsida > Santalales > Viscaceae > Viscum > Viscum album. The sequence goes on from OY728165.1 coordinate 1,938,090,121, forward strand.
CATATATGATTTATATATGACTATTTATTGTCTTTTTATTCACAATTCCTTATTAAAATCATGTTTTGATTGATACCCGCTTTGTTTTTCGTGAATGTTTTGATTATTTATTTTTTGTAATTTTATTCTAATAATGGTTCCATAATATATAGAATTATAACCATGGTATAAATATAATATGTATATATATATATATGTGGAATATATGTATTTATAGTAATTTATAAAATTTCATGATATAAAATGAAATACATAGTTCATGGAGATGGTGGGTCGTACATAGGCATAAACGTTGTTTAAATTTTTTTAATTGGTTGAAAGAAAAAAAGTTATATAATATATTAAAATTAAATAATAATTATATGTAATATATATCACATATTTTCATTCAAACCATACTTATTACCACCCATGTAAATATTGGATTAACTACATCACTTCACGGGATGGTAGTACTCCACACACACAAACGACTTTATCGTATTACCATAGAATATAAATTAAAAATAATTATCTAATATAATGATTCTAGAATAATAATAATATCATAAATATCATATATAAACAAAAAGTACATAATTATATCCATATGTAATAGGTGTCTATGAAAAACAAATAACATTGGTTCGTGAGTCGGTAGTTCGTCGAATATATGAATGGTGACTTCATCACCCATTTGTGGGAATGGGAGAATGACTTAGGTAATTAAATTCAAAAAATAAAATAATATTATATTTAAGATACTTAATTTTTCATGGTATCATGGTTTAAAAATAATTCAAGGATTTGGGGGAATAAATAAAATTAAAACACTGAATTAGGGACATTACCTCTACTTCACACAACTTCATTTAGTTTTCCCCAAAAGGCATCATATTTTGGATTTATGATCAAACTAATTATTCTAGTATGTTAATTTGTATATAAATTATTTGGTCAATTAATTTCTAAAAAAATGGGTTTTTAGAGTGTGAAGCTGATAGAATAATGGGTTTACTTTTATAAGTGAGGTGTTCAACACGCTTGTAGTTTTAAAAAAAATAGGTGTACCCATGTTTTTCAAATCACACAAGGATCCAAAATGGTTATTTCTCAATAAATAAATAAAATGTTTTTATATTTCAATATAATGGGTGTTGGAAGTTTTTATTTTCATTATTAACTCTTATCTTTTTATTTTTTTCCCTGATAAACCCATTTTTACCTAAATCACAGTAAGTAATTTTTACTATTTTTACTATTTACTATGGCCAAAAATAAATTTGAAATTATTATATTATATTAATTATTGTTATTAAAAAAATTAATTTTATATTTCTAAAGTCCATTAACATAATTGTAAAATTTTTATTTTAAATTTATCCCAAAAACGTGACGAGAAAGTGGGCTTTCAAGGAGATAATGTTCAAATATTTAAAACATTTTTATATAAAAATTAAATATTAAAATGATTTAATGTAACTAAATTTTATTATTTCATATATAGTTGAACTAATTTTACTTTTTAAACCATATTATAATAATTTTTACATTCTTAAAATTTTACAATAAAATAAAATTCTTAATAAAAATCTGTAATATCACTATTCAACAAAAAAGTTATTTTCTTAGAAAATTATCAAAATATAATTCTAAGATAATTTTAACATAATTAGTTTACAATTTATTTTTATTATTATAAAATTTTCTAAATGTTTCAAAAAAATATTTTCAATATAATTTCACAAAATGGGGATAAAACTATTTTTTATGAAAATACAGTTTTTAAGCGTAAAATTGGATTTTTTATTTTCTATTTTCTAGAAAACACATAACATTAATGATAAAATTTTATTAAATGAATAATATTTTTAAATTATTTAATATAATTCCCCAAATGTTTTTTAAATTTATTGAGTTAAAACACGTTTTCTTTCATTAAAATATTTTTTCAGAAAAATATTTCTATTATATTAAAGTAGTTTTTATTTTCATTTATAATTAATCAGTTCTCAATTAATTAAATTTATATACATCTTTAAACTATAAAATTAATTAATTTTGTTTTTCATATACATACCCACCATTAAAATATCTAATTGATAACTATAATAATATTATTTTAATAATATGTCATGTTTCTTTTAAACTTAGTGGGTCATGTAACGCAAGCTAAAAAAAGTTTTTTGTATAACACTATCCAAATTTTTAGTTTCATGTAATGAAAAAATTTTGATTGATTATATTCATTAAAAAAATATTTCACAAAATCTAGTGTTGTTACATTTTACTCACCTTAAATAAATTTCATCCCCACAATTTAACTTGTGCTTAGTAAGAAAGGGTTTAGCATTTGAAATTTCCATTTGGGGAAACCCACATTGTAAAATTGGTTATTCAAAAATCCTCTTGAAAAGAGATAAATTGATGTGATAAGGTAATTTTTTATAACATGTATAGGTTTCTATATAAAATAACATAGTTGGGAAGTGAAAACATTAACATAGATGATAAAAATATCACCCAAATACTAATGTAGAGTGATAGAGAACATGACAGGAAAAAGTTAATGAACAAAAGGACATAACACAAAGTGGTGTGAAAAAATTCACTGATATCATAAAAAATTATGATAATATGAGAATATCTTATTTCAAGATCATTTTCCAACTATTGGGTAATTTTCATGAGAATATATACCTACCTTATTTCATTCCATTCCATAAGCATAATATTATCTTCTGGTTATTCCTTGATCAGTTTCTACTTCATATTATACTTTGAGATATTAATTTTTCATTTTTGAAGAAATAAATATGATCCAAGAATGAATGATATTTTAGTACTTATATCTCTATTAATTATTAAAACAATATAGTTAGCAAAAAGTTATATATATAAATTATTATATAGTGATAATAATAAATTAATCACTAAAACCACATACAAAATTCAAAATAATCCATTCCATAAATCGATAACCTTATAACCCTTCCAAAATTCAAAATTTATATGTAGAATTACAAAATATGTCAAGATAAACATAACATTAATCCCAAAAACATCATAAAGTATCACTTGATTGTCCCATAACAAATATGTGAACCCTCAGTCCTATATTTTCTTGAATCATGGTAAAAACCAGAATTTCCATAAAACCATAATTAAAACATACATACTCATTTCTGGAATAAAACCATAGTTTATTGAATATATTCTATAAATACAATAATGTTATAAACTTCATCAATGATAATATAAACTATTTTGTCCACAAATCATTAATCAGATCTTAGGTCATCAATGCTATCCAATTTAATTTATTCATATCAATCGTATCTTTATCCAAAATAAACACCATATTTACAAAATTAGGAACATATTAAGGGTTATATTACCTTAATAAAAATACCACATTACCATAAAAACAAATATTCTAGGATATCAGCACCATTAAACATATTTTTTTAAATCCTTAACCAAAAACTTATACTAATAAATACTTATATATTTCATGATTCATATAAAACAATTCTTTAATACCAATACACAAATGATTCATTCCTAAAACTTTCTTCTCAAACCACTAACTATAGTCCATTATCTTATTCCATAAAACCTATTAACTTCCATATGTCAGTCGTAGTCTCTTCATAATCGACATAAAAACCATTACTCCTACAAACATGTTGATTCTGTTTACAAACATTCCCCTTAGGAAATATATTTTCATAATGCCCTCACATTTCACATTTAAAACATTTTGTATTTTGTGATAACATGGGGAGACCATTCTTATAATCCATTATGTTAACTAAACTTTTCATTTTTACTTTACAAATACTTGATTTATTTCCTTCTTTTTCACACCCAAAACATCCTATTTCCCCTCTGAGACATTACCTTGGTTGATTATCCTCCCATTATTGACATAGAGGAAACCAGGTCTTCTTTCCTCCATGGTCTCCATTACTTGATATATCAGTGAACACTATCATTATCTTATTTTCTAAGTATAATAGTTGGTTAAGGTGCATATTTTAATAATGTTTCGTGATAACTGCTTAGGTATAATCAAAATATACTTCATTATAGTCATCAACCTATTTCATTTCTCATCAACATATTTTCTATCACATTCAATATTGATCTAGTTCCTTCTAGTACCAAAAATTGACTAAAACAAAAAAGCATAGTGGGAGTAACAATTTTTATAATGAGAAACCACATAATCATGAAAAATCAATAATTTCATTTCAAAATCATGACACCATAATTTTAATCTATAACATATTATGTTAAAATAAGTAAATTAATATTAATAGTCTATATAAATAATTCATGATGGCTCATAAAGGGTTTGTGAATTTCCAGGGAAAATCCCTCATGATTTTCAAACCATGTATGTAGCAAGGCTCGTTGTCATGCACCATGTGACAATCGAGTCTAGATTAGTGCACCATTTTTAGAGTTATTACCTCTAGACACCATTATTCCATAGCCACATCCACTTTTAGTATCCATATAGTAATGTAATTTTTTGGAAATAAATTTCTCTGTCCTTTAAAAATTTCTATGTCATTTTCCTATACATTGAATCATACACAGACTTATCCTTAGATATATCACTAAACATATCAATATAAATATCCATAGTTATACCACTAATGATTTATCATCCTAGAGTTCAAATATTATATAATCCTTTACTATGTTTCCAACTATAATGACCTAGTTTTCTCATAAAAAAATATTACATACTTTTTTATCAATATTTATTATATTACAAAAATACATTCCTGAGGACCATATCGGTCTAGTGCCTTAAAGAAACTATATAAATTATCTTCTTAATTCATAAATGATGTTCAATTCTAACCCAAATAGATATTCCAATTATGTACTATTCATTTATATAAAGTAATCAAAACCTTTCATCACAAACTATAGAAAGGAATCAAAAGAAATAGTGATATTAGATTCTCAGACAGGATAAAAAAGGGAGATACATGAGCATAAGGGTATTAAAATAGGAGTATAACAATTGGAGATGATCACCAGCATATTAACAATCATAATTTTGAGTCATAGTAGAAATATTTTCATTTTATAAGTTAATAACCCTAAAGAAATCAAAAAAATGATCCATGAGAGTGTAACATTTCCATGAGATATAAAATTTTGGCATATACATAAGCATAGAAAATTATATCCATAATAGTCCAGGATCACTACCAAGGCTTTCCTAGTGGAACTTCTTCACTCTTAAAACCATCATATTGGTCAAGGTTCACTCCAAATATCATTGTATCGGACAAAGTCCCTTAATGAATCGGGTTTACTTTTCATTACAATCATATATATCACTTAATATGTAAATCATAACTTAATGAATTTTATGGAGATATATGTCCCACATGTCACATAATTAAAATCATATATATTTAGGAAAAAATATTTTATAACATTAATCATAGTGTAACCCATGTAATGAAATGGGTTTCATGAACATTTCATCATATCATAACTTATATAAATGAGGAATGTGTCATAATAATATCATAATTTCATCATAACATAACCTATGGAAAAATAATAGGGTATCATAATTATTGTATCATGGTATAACCAGGGGAAGAGAAATGGGTTTCATAAACATATTTTTATAATAAACCTTAAAAATTCAGAGAAAGAATAAGAATATTATCCTTCGATCATATCTATAGTAAAGAAGAAGTGAAATCAAAGGATGTAATATTATATGGAAAAATATTTTTAAAAATCACTTGGAACATTTATTAGGAAAAATAATTTTTATTTTAAAATCAATTTCAAAAAATAGAAAAAATAAAATAATTTGGAAATAATTTTCATTTAAATAAAAATGTAAACATTTAAATGATGTTTTAAATTTTATTTAAAAATTTTATTAAGGAAAATATCAATTTTTAGTTGAAAAGAATATATTTTAAATATAAAACATTTTTAAAATTATTTTCTTTGAAGATAACATTGAAAATATATTAAATAAGTTGAAAAATAATTTAAAATTTTTCATAAGGAAACTATCCTTTCAAATTTTCAGAACACTTTCTGGATAATATATAATTTTGGAATACTTTTTAATAAAATATTGTACTGGAAGAAAAATGGTTTTCGATTGAAGAGAAAAATAAAAATGATTTTTATAAAAAAAATACAATTTTGAACTATTGAGTACATATAGCGTAGAAAATGAGTGGAAAAAATTTATCCTCATGATTGAACAATATGAGAAAAATATTCATATTTTTCTTGAGAGATATATCATAATATTTTATAATAAAAAACATAATCATAAACATTCCTGATAAATGATGATATTGTAACATAAAATCTTTACAACTTTGGTAACATTGAAATATATCCCCATTAAGGAATAATATTAAAAAAATTTAACATATCAGTAGAATAAATAATTTAATTATAGTACAAGTCAAGGGGGATTTTTATATACTATATAAAATAATATAGGTCAATTACATAACATATTTCTTAAGGAAAGAAAATTGATACAAAAATCCCTTAATGCTTTGGTAACATTTGAACCTTAAACCCTATGAAAGAGATACTCATACAGGTGTAAAAATTCCAATAATTTTTAGGATAATAAGCATAAAATATATTCTTGGGATGTATATACACCACATGAAAGAAACACATGGTGAATACATGATATGTCTTATTGAAAATAAAAGTGAGACAGAAATCCTTTATCGTAAGTCTAAACTTCCTTCTCACACATTAGAACCTCCTATATAATAAATTTAGGTTTATTATACATTAATTAAAGAACAATGATTTTATATATCATAACATAAATGACTTACTTATGACCATTTATTATAAATTTATCAACAATTATTTATTAAGATCATGTTTCTAGTAATAACCACATTGTTTTTCATGAATTTTTGGATTTATTATTTTAATTAATCTTATTTTGATCGTGGTTACATAATATAAATAATTATTACCGTGATATAAATATAATATTTATTCAATATATATGTATTTATTGTTATCCATAAATGTTATAGGTAGAAAATGAAATATAGCATTCATGGAGATGGTAAGTCGTATGTATCGATTAACGTTCTTTCCATTTTCTATAAGGGTTGAAGTAAAAAAAATTAAATAGTATATTACCATTACATAATAATATTTATATAATATATATCTCAAATTTCTATTAAACCCATTTTTATTACCTTCTATGTATAGCCTGAACGAATCACGTTACTTTGTGAGGTGGTAGTCCGTCATAGATAGAAACGATGTTATTATATTCACATGGAATGGAAAATAAGAATTAATATTTGATATAATTATTTAATAGGGATAATAATATCATAATTATCATATATAAAAATATAAATCTATTTTTATATCTATCTTAAAGAGGTGGTGATGGAAAACGAATAACATCAGTTCGTAAAGGCATTAGTCCTCCATACACAAGAATATTGATTTTATGACCCATTTTATGGAAGAAGAGAAGGATTTAGGTTATTAAAAAACAAAACAAAATATTAATATATTGGAGAAACTGATTTTATCATGTAATCATGGTTTAATATTAATTGAAGGATGTTGAGGAAGAAATAAAATAAAATGATTGATTAGGGACGTGACCTCTTCTTCAAGAAACTTCTTTTGTTTTTCACCAAAAGGATTTATAGGTAAAATATTTGACAACATAAGGCCTATATAATAATATTAGGTAATTAAGGAAGTGGTTTGGGTATGAATTTGTCTAACCAATGTTTTTTTAAATTGTTAATAGGAATGGAGAGGAGGTGTCCTTTTTCAAGTGTGGTGACTGGCACACTTGTAATTTTATAAAAGGAAAAGGTTTCCATGTTTTTCACATTCTAAAAGACCTAAAAATGGGAAATTATAGAACCTATAACATCTAAGTTCAAGACATGGAAATTAAATCGGTATTCGAAATTTTTTGGGTCATTTTTAATCCTATTTATTTTTAATTTAGCCCCTGGTAAACCCATGTTTACTTTAACCTTGGTAAATAATTTTAATTATTTTTCCTATTATTTGTGGTCAATAATTAATTTGACCTTATTAGATCATTTAAATTATGATAATTTCAAATATTTAATCCAATTTTTCAATTCAATTAACATAATTAGAAAATTTTAATTTAATCTTAAACCTGCAAATGTGATGAGAAAATAGGTTTCAAAGATAAAATGATCAAATGTGTAAAAATTTTAAATATTAAAATTTAATATAAAAATGATTCCAATGGAAAACATTGTATTATTAGATATTTTATAAAACTAATTTTACTTCTATACCCATATAAAAATAATTTTTTATGTTTTAAATGTCTTTAAAATAAAATACAATTCTTAATAAAAACCAGTATTTTCACTACTCATCAAAACAATTATCTTCACATAAAATTATAAAAAAATTAATCCCAATATGATTTTGACTCGATGGTTTCAAAAATTATCATTATCTTGAAATAAAATTTCTAATATTTTAAAATTTTATTTTTAAAATAAATGCACAAAAGGCAATAAAATGGGTTTTTAGAAAAATATAGTTTTTAAGCCTAAAATTCGATTTATTATTATCTATTCTCTAGAAAACAAAAAATATGATTGTATGAAATTATATTTAAAAAATAATATATTCATTTAATTTATATCATTATCTAAGTGTGGTTTGTTTAATTTTGTAGGTAAAATGTTTTTTTCATAAAAATAGTTTTGTATAAAAACTGTTCCTTTATATTCAAATAGTTTTTATTTTAATTAATAATTAATTGGTCACCAAAGAATTCATATTGTATACATGTGTGAACCATATATTTTCATAATTTATTTAATCTGATTTGTACCCACTATACCAAAATCTTGTTGATAGCTATCAAAATAACATTTTAATAATATTTCACATTTCGTTTTAACTCAACATTGTGCGTAACGCAAGATAAAATAAGTTTTGTATCTAATACAAGATAAACTCAGTGTTTTAGGAAACCTATAATATTAAATATATTAAATTAATTTAAAAAATATATTTCTCAAAATATTTTCATGTAACATTTTATCCCCTTAAATAAATTGTGTCCTAACAATTTGAACTTATGCTCGGTAAGAAAGGCTTTAACATTTTAAAATCTGATTATTAGAAACCCATATTAAAAAACTGTTTAATCAAAATTCCTCTTGAAAAGAGAGAAATATATTTGTGAATTTCATCATTAATAACACATACATGGTTTCCAAATAGGTGAACATAGGTGCAAAGTGAAAATATGGATGTAGTAGAGAAAACTAACTCCAAAATACTGATAGAGAGTGTTAAATAACATGATTTGGAGAAAGATAATAACCATAATTAAATAAACCAAATTGGTGTGAAAACTTTTAGTGATATCATCAAAAATAATGAAAATAGGACAATATTTTATTTTGATATATTATTCCTAATTTTGTGTAATTTATTGAGAAGATATACTTACACTATTTCATTATAACAATCTCATTCTTTGGTTGTTCCTTGATCAATTTCAACTTCATAAAATTATATAAAATAAGATATTTTTCATTTATGAAATACTAAATAAGATCGATAATAGAATGATAAGTCATTCATTCTATCTCTATTCATTATCAAAACAAAATCATTAGAAAATTTTTTGTATAAATAATCATATGATGAAATAATATATCAATCTCTAAAAACTCATCCAAAATTAAACATAGACCATTCCATAAAATGTTAACATTATAAATCTTTAAAAATAATAAATTTATAAATAATTTCACTAAATTTATCAAAATAAACGGAACATTAATCCCCAACATACCATAAAGTAGCTCTTGATTGTGACATACCAAATGTGTGAATACCTTAGTCATATATTTTATTGAATCATGGTAATAACTAGTGTCACGACCCCCTCCCCACAAAGTGTACCCCACCTGGGCCGGCAATGTGAAAAGGGAGATAATGACCCATGAGTCCCGCCTCCAGTAGGCCCCGGGTTGGCGACTAGCACCGAGGGTATAATAAACATACAAATGGGAGGCATTACCCTCTAAGAGAACACATGCAGAAGAGAGAGATAGAATAGACTCCAATCAACTCCAACTTAGAACTGGGATATAAAAGGAAACCAAGTACATATATGAAATGTCATGCAAAAGTACTACAACTGAAAGGGAAAACTAAAAGTACCCAAAAGAAAGTAAAACGGCAGCGACCACAAGCCCGAACAGCTCCTCCTCCAACCGCAAGCTAGTAGTAACCAGCTTGATCTCCAACCTGCTCCAAGTGACCTGAAAAACAGTTTATACATACATAGGGTGAGTATAACAGTTTACTCAGTAGGATCCTCCCCAAGCCTCTCGTGCAAAAGTAAAGAAAGCATGATAAAGCCCAGTGAACAACAAGTGAAACTAACTCGTCACCTAAACAGGTATACTATGTTCCCAACCTCACCATGGCTACTCTCACCAAGTAACGCATACAAGAATATGGAATATAGTAAAGAATATCAAGGGTACCCCGCTACTACTTCCCCACTGGTTTTCCGCTTTTCCCCAATGACATACGTCCTGTGCATCTCTCTCCAAAGGCTTGCCCGCAGACACCTGGGCTAATCTCCACAATCTACACCTCGTGCACCACATAGGCTTGCCCGCAGACACCTGGGCGAAGCACCACACCGTCCTCACAACCAAAAGTAACCAGGTAATTTCCGGGAGCCACCACAGCTCGCATAACGTGTATCATACGTCGTATATAATACCTCAATCCATTACAGCCCATACGCCGAGTAAGGATCCTCAAGCCATCATAGCCTATACACGTTACACCTATAGTAGTCCATAGGATACTATATCCAGAATATATGCGTGTGAATAACCACAAGACATTACATCCCTCTACACACATATATGGGGTAACTAACCGTTGTGCCTCATGGAACAAGTATCTACCAAGAGAAGAGAGCGGGGCCAAAGGGGGTACTCAGCCATTCAACCTCCCATCAGAATGTTGGGGAAAACACCCCCCTAGGGTTCAGAATCCCCGGGGTGTCAGTTTCCCTTACCGACAGGGTGGAGTAGCGTATATAAACACAAAAATTACAGAATATATAAGTAAATCACATCCACACTATGGGCATTACCAAGTCTTAGATACAACTGCAGCTAACGTCTCTCAGACTCCAGGATGCTACTTCTAAGACTAGGTATCATATAATCACACAAACATTTGAAGAGATTTATTAGATTACTCCATTATCATTTTATCAGTTCCACTTTACATTAATTAATTCTTTAAACATTAATTAAGAATGAACAATTTCACATTAAACTGAATTGGAATCACTTCCAAAAACAACTGCTCCTTTTTAAGATTCACATCACCTTTAAATTCCAGCATCTCCATCCCCGTGGATTTTCACCATTTAATCAAACATTCATTACCGAATTACTTTTCCACATTCCCAAGAATTCTAGAAAAACATTCTATGCTTCTAAACACAAAGGAGGCTCAACACGGTGAGTAGATATACTACCCGTCGAGTCTTTGCCGCCTATAGAAAGAGCATATACCCATTCTCCCTCGGGAGGCTAAACACGGAAAGAACGTGGCATACCCCGCGCGTCTTCGCCTCCTTCGGAAGAAGGGTAGCAAGACCAGCTTCCTTGAGCAGTGGGGAAAAGCAAAGAAAATTAACATTCAAGAAAACCGTAAGAAACCAGCAACCACATCCATCCCATTCCATCACCCCTGGTGTCCTCCCCGACACCCACATGCATAAACTGATGCATCTCGCCACTCTAGGCGTCATCTGCTGCCATAACCACAAGGCCTCCATGCCTCCACATATCACAACAACCATCCAGGCTCACATCACAGCACAAGTAGCAGGAAAACAAACATCACATCATGGGCTCTTGACCCTTTAACAAACAAGAGGGTAACTCAGAACCCTTTTAGAAATTCCCACATAATCTGTTCTCTAATCCATATTGAATTAATAGATTTGTTATTCGTAGGTTCCAATCATGGATACATAATCAGTAAGCTATCACAATTAAACAAACATGATTCCTTCCCTAATTTGATTATCCTCAAATTAGAACAACTACAACAACGACAAAACAAGATTAATTTACATGCCTCTTTATCTTTCCAATTAATTAACAATTAATTCCGGCGTTATGTTCATTATCAATTTCAATCATGAAAAAACAACAAATCAAGGAAAACAAAGATATCACTATATCTAGGAAAACATGAGGCAAACCGTTATCACGGTATAAAGAAACAACATGCGATCAACCAATTCTTTTAATCCGGTTCAAGTATTTAATTAGGTCAATTTCATTGTGATCCAAAGGGATAAATCATGCTAATTCTATGATTGCACATATACAATTAGAGAAGCCATGAATCCCCTACCTCAAACAGTTCCTCATGTTCTTTATCCACACAATAGGTCACGATCCTCCCCTCGCGACAACTGCATCCACCGGAGGATGCTTATATCGAAGATTGATCGACACAGCTTGGTTGCATCAAAAAAAATCGGAACCAATCCTAGGAGTAAAGATTGATTGTGCAACTCCTACGGAAAGGATTGAAAGGTTCTAGTGCCTCTTAATCGGGAACAAAGGGAAAGAACAAGGAAGAATTATATCTCGTCCCTTTTTAAGATTTAATGGGGCGACGGTTTAAGATCCAGTTAATTCTCCATTAAAAACGGATCGCATTAACCCACGCGGTTGACCAAGTAAAACATTCCAAGCCTTAGGAATAATTAATATAGGATTTATGGCATTTTAAACGGCCTTAAGAGCCCTTAAAATAAGTCTTTAAATGTATTTTATGTCAAAGGAAACGTCAAAAGGGGAAAAATTGTAGGAGTTTGGAAACACTGTTCACCCACTGTTACTGTACATAAAACCGATCTGTGAAACCGATCTGTGAAACTGATCTGTCACACAGATCTGTGAAACCGATCTGTCACACCGATGTGTGAAACCGATCTGTGAAACCGATCTGTGAAACTGATCTGTCACACCGATCTGTGAAACCGATCTGTGAAGCTGATCTATCACACCGATCTGTGAAACCGATATGTGAAACTGATCGGTGAGACCGATCTGTCAGACCGATCAGTGAGACCGATCTGTCAGACCGATCTGTGACACCGATCTGTCAGACCGATCTGTGAAACCGATCTGTCACACCGATCTGTGAAACTGATTGGTGAGACCGATCTGTCAGACCGATCGGTGAGACCGATCTGTTACTGTTCATAAAACTGGAAACATTGTTCACAGAACTGGAAAATTGGCAAAGTGTTGGGGATATGTCCCCTTGGCCTCCCGGAACACCTCCAACACCAAAATTCTACAAAGTAATGGACCGGAGAGGTCTGGGCCATTACATTAGATACCTCTCAAAACATTCTCGTCCTCGAGAATTAAAAACCAACACAGAAGAAAAGAGGGGTCCGAACAACCACCCAATAAGATACCTCTTAGGGGAAAACCACCATGAGTTGTTCAAAAGCTAGAACAAAACTACGACATCCGAGAGTATGGAAACAAAAAATTCATAACCAAACAATTCAAGCATAACATCTCATCAAAGGTACATAAATAAAACATGAAAGTTCCAACCACAAAGAAAACATCATTAAATGAAAGGAGTTAAACATTAAACAACTCTGGGTACTGAGCACGTATATGTGACTCACGCTCCCAGGTACTATCCTCCATGGCACCGTGTCGCCACAAGACACAAACTAAGGGGATAGAACGCCCACGCAACACCTTCTCCTTGTGGTCTTGGATCTCCACAGGTCGCTCCTCGATGGTTGCATCATCATCAATATCGATCTCTCCCCAATCGATAACATGAGATTCATCATGAAGGTAACGACGGAGCTGCGATACATGGAAAACATCATGTATCCGACTCATCTGAGGGGGAAGCGCTACTCGATACGCCACACCTCCAACATGAGCTAACACCTCGAAAGGCCCAACAAAACAGGGATAAATCTTACTTCCGCGACCAAACCTTCACTGCCCACGACGGGGAGTCACCTTTAGAAACACATGATCCCCAACATTAAACTCTAAGGGTCTCCTTCTTTGATCAGCATAAGATTTATGATGATCTTGTGCTGTCTTCATCCTCTCACAAATCACTTGAACCATCTCTGTCGTATTCTACACTAGTTCTGGTCCGAGAATTGCGGACTCTCCGACCCCAGTCCAGCACAACGGAGAACGGCATGGCCGGCCATACAAGGCCTCAAACGGCGCCATGTCGATGGTAGAGTGAAAACTATTATTTTAGGCGAACTCTACCAAAGGTAAGTGCTTTTTCCATGAACCTCCAAAATCAAGAACACAAGAGCGCAACATGTCTTCAAGAGTCTGGATTGTTCGCTCTGTCTGACCATCCGTTTGAGGATGAAAAGCAGTGCTAAGGCATAGTTGAGAGCCAAAAGCATGCTGGAGACCTCTCCACACCCTAGAGGTAAAACGTGGATCTCGATCAGAAATGATCGTCTTAGGAACTCCGTGAAGCCTCACCACCTCCTCCAGATACTGCCTCGACAAAACCTCCACTGAGCTCGACTCCTTGATTGCTATGAAGTGGGCCGATTTAGTTAAACGATCCACTACCACCCATATAGCATCATGTACTCCCGGAGCTCGAGGTAAACCTGTAACAAAGTCCATTGAGATGTCCTCCCACTTCCACTGAGGGATCTCTAAGTGCTGGAGAAGACCACCAGGAACACGGTGTTCGCCCTTCACCTTTTGGCAGACTAAACATCGAGACACACATTCTGCAACTGTACACTTCAGCCCAGGTCACCAAAACTGACTCCTCAAGGATCGGTACATCTTCGTCACACCAGGATGTACCGCCAAGGGTGAACTATGGAACTCTCGGAGAACCGTCTCGTGCATCGCCAAGGGAACAAAAATCCTGCCATGATACAACACTCGGTGTTGTTCATCCTCCGACCAACCATCAGGGGCCTCACCACATACAACTCTGTCTCTCCAAACATCCACCTCTAGATCACCCAACTGAGACTCTTCCACATTCTGCATCAGGGATGACTGCACCGTCATCTGGAAAATACAACCTATTCCCCCAACTTCTCCTATATCAAGATGTAAAGCTGATAGCTCTTCCATCACTCTCCAAGAATCACCAGATTCACGCACAACATCATTACGTGACTTTCGGCTTAGTACATCAGCAACAACATTTCCCTTCCCAGGTGTATACGATATTTTGAAGTCGTATTCCTGCAAGAACTCCATCCACCGACGCTGCCGCAAGTTCAAATCCCGCTGAGAGAAAACATACCTCAAACTCTTATGATCGGTGGAAACCACAAAGCGCTCGCCAATGAGGTAATGTCTCCACAACTTCAGCGCAAACACCACGGCTACCAACTCAAGATCATGGGTGGCATAGTTGCATTCATGGGGACGCAACTGCCGAGACCCATAAGAAACAACAGACCTCTACTGCATGAGAACACAGCCTAGCCCCAGATGTGAAGCATCATAGAAAACATCAAACTGGACTCCCTCCACTGGAAGACAAAGGACTGGAGCACTTACCAACTTCTCCTTTAGATACTCAAAAGCTGTCTGACACTGATCAGTTCATATGAACGCTTGATCCTTCCTGGTCAAAGCTGTCAGAGGAGTCGCAACTCGGGAGAAATTGGCTACAAACCTCCAATAATAGCTTGCGAGGCCAAGGAAACTACGCACCTCTGACACGGTCTTGGGGGCTACCCATGACACCACTGCTTCTATCTTCGAAGGATCCACAGATACTCCCTGTTGGGACACAACATTCCCTAAGAAACGAACTTCTCGAGCCCATAACTCACACTTGGACAACTTCCCAAACAACTGATGTTGGCGAATAACTCCCAAAACGGCTCATAGATGCTCTGCATTCTCTTATTCAGATGTGGAGTACACAAGTATGTCATCGATGAAAACCACAACAAACTTGTCCAGGAATTCACAGAACACATCATTCATCAACCCCATGAAAACAGCTGGAGCATTCGTCATGCCGAATGGCATTAGAACAAACTCATAATGCCCATGATGACAACGGAAAGCAGTCTTCGGAATATCCTCATCCTTTACACGCATCTGATGATATCCTGACCGCAAGTCGATCTTTGAGAACCAACTTGCACCCTTCAGTTGATTGAATAGGTCATCAATCCGTGGAAGAGGATAGCGATTCTTTATTTTCACTTTGTTTAATCGATGATAATCGACACACAACCGCAAACATCTATCAGCCTTTTTCACAAACAAAACTGGTGCACCCCACGGTGACACACTTGTCTGAACAAAACCACACTACAATAGACCATCGAGCTGTATACGTAGCTCTCGTAACTCAGAAGGGTCCATCCTATACGGAGACATAAAGATAGGAGACGCTCCCGGCTGTAGCTCGATCCCAAACTCGATCTCTCGTCGAGGGGGTAAGGATACAACCTCTTCTGGAAAGACGTCAGGGTACTCCTCTACGACCTTAGGAAACGCCAACTATTGAACCTCTGAAGAACTCAGCATCAACCCAGCCATCAGGGATGATAAGGAAGGAACTCGCCTATGACTCATTCGAGGATCCCTCTCACCAACAAACACCACTTCCTCTCCATCTTCATCAAAGAAAACGACCATATTCCTGTAGAAATCCACAATAGCCTGCACCGAATACAACCAATATATGCCGAGGATGATATCATATGGTTGTATTCGTAAACATAGGAAATCTCCCCAAGAGTGGTGCTGCCCCAACACTAGCTCACAGCCTCTACATACTTCAAACAAGCTAGCTCGACCTCCAACTGGCGTAGTCAACGCCAAGGGCACTGGAGGCCTCTCTACCTCAAGTCCCAAAGCATGGACAAGGGTAGGGGATATAAAGGAGTGTGTTGCTCCTAAATCAAACAAGGCATACACCAAGGTAAAAAACTAGCAAAGGGTACCTCGGGCGATGTCTGGATCCCCTGGAGCTGGCAACGCTAGAGCATGAAGCTGACCACGACCACCTCCACGGCCTCTCTAACACTGATGAAGACCACCACCAAGGCCGTGCTCTGCTCTCTGAGGACGGGGAGCGTCATGGGGCTGTCCTCTGCCTGCTCCATCTACCCTCTGGTGATCTAAAGCTGGTGAAACCTTCTTCTGCTTCCTCGAATGGAACTGCCTCAACGGAGGAACCTGGAGTGCAGCACCTGGTGCACGATGACTGCTCTGAAAAGTCGGGCACTCCTGCTGCTGATGACCACGACCACCACAAGAAAAACAAGCGCCTGATCCCTTGGCATAGTCCTGAGAGTTGTTGCCTCTGGAGAAACGTGATGGGAAGGGCTGGGACCTACCCTCAGGTGAACGGAAACTCTTCTGTCCTGAAAACCGGGATCCTCAGACCACAGCTCCGCTTCGTGAGGAATCATGACGATTCCCCTCTCATGATGATCCGGTCCTATCCAAAGTCCTCTAAACAACCTCTACCCTCTCCAGCACCTCAATATATGTCTTCAGCATAAATGGGGTGACCTGGCGATGGATCTCTGGACGCAAAGCCTCCTCGAAATGCCTCTCCCTGGCCTCATCATCTGGTAACAGTTCTGAAGCATATCGTAGAAGGTTCCTGAAACGGATTCCAAACTCTCGAACACTGGAGCTCCCCTGTCGAAGGGTGAGTAGCTCCTCGAAACTGGACGCCATCGCAGTCAATGAAAGAAACTCGACCCTAAACCTGTCTCGAAACTCCTCCCATGAGATCGATGACTCCTCACGATCCCCGAGGAACAAGAACCACCACTGTCTCGCTGCTCCACGCAACATCGTCACAACCAAGGACACCCAGTATTCCTTCCGAGCACGAATCGAACTGAAGCCTATCTCAACCTCCTCCAACCAGTCTTCTGTGACTGCATCTGAAATGGATCCCTCGTACTTCTGTAGACTCTGGCACTGGAACTCTCAGAGTGTCTTCCACCAAGTGTCATCGTCGTCAACCTCTACCCGGCGGCGATCTGCTGGAACAGCCTGCTGGGCATCTTCTGCGCAAACCTGACGAGGACGTCGACCAGGATCCATACCTGTAAAATAACAACTGTTAGAGCTCCTAAGCCTGGAATATGGAAGACTCAACATTAATTAATTAATTGTTTTGTTTTATTAATTATTAGGTTACCTATCCCAAGGTCTACCCATTCAAACACAAGCGCAAAGAATAATGATGCATGATCCTTTCCTAGGTCTCTACCCTTCAATCGGTATCACTTGTTTAGTAGCCATTGTAAACTTAAAGGTCTGTGCAACAGATCATAGGGGGCCCTGAACGCCAATGTCTCTGCCGGTCTCCAGTGATTACCCCACTTGCTAAACATAAATGACATCGTTGCCCTACCATCCCATTCATCCTCACTTGTGCCTAACTCCAAACTCCATCCTATCCCTCAACCAGAGCTCTGATACCACTCTGTCACGACCCCCTCTCCAAAAAGTGTACCCCTCCTAGGCCGGCAATGTGAAAAGGGAGATAATGACCCCTGGGTCCCGCCTCCAGTAGGCCCCGGGTTGGCGACTAGCACCGAGGTTATAATAAACATACAAACGGGAGGCATTACCCTCTAAGAGAACACATGCAGAAGAGAGAGAGATAGAATAGACTCCAATCAACTCCAACTTAGAACTTAGATATAAAAGGAAACCAAGTACATATATGAAATGTCATGCAAAAGTACTACAACTGAAAGGGAAAACTAAAAGTACCCAAAAGAAAGTAAAATGGCAGCGACCACAAGCCCGAACAGCTCCTCCTCCAACCGCAAGCTAGTACTAACCAGCTTGATCTCCAACCTGCTCCAAGTGACCTGAAAAACAGTTTATACATACATAGGGTGAGTATAACAGTATACTCAGTAGGATCCTCCCCAAGCCTCTCGTGAAAAAGTAAAGAAAGCATGCTAAAGCCCAGTGAACAACAAGTGAAACTAACTCGTCACCTAAACAGGTATACTATGTTCCCAACCTCACCGTGGCTACTCTCACCAAGTAACGCATACAAGAATATGGAATATAGTAAATAATATCAAGGGTACCTCGCTACTAATTCCCCACTGGTTTTCCGCTTTGCCCCAACGACATACGTCCTGTGCATCTCTCTCTAAAGGCTTGCCCGCAGACACCTAGGCTAAGCTCCACAATATGCACCTCGTGCACCACATAGGCTTGCCCGCAGACACCTGGGCGAAGCACCACACCGTCCTCACAACCAAAAGTAGACAGGTAATTTCCGGGAGCCACCACAGCTCGAATAACGTGTATCATACGTCGGATATAATACCTCAAGCCATTACAGCCCATACGCCGAGTAAGGATCCTCAAGCCATCATAGCCTATACACGTTACACCTATAGTAGTCCATAGGATACTATATCCAGAATATATGTGTGTGAATAACCACAAGCCATTACAGCCCTCTACACACATATATGGGGTAACTAACCACTGTGCCTCATGGCACAAGTATCTACCAAGAGAAGAGAGCGGGGCCAAAGGGGGTAGTCAGCCATTCAACCTCCCATCAGAATGTTGGGGAAAACACCCCCCCTAGTGCTCAGAATCCCCGGGGTGTCAGTTGACCTTACCGACAGGGTGGAGTAGCGTATAGAAACACAAAAATTACATAATATATAATTAACTCACATCCACACTATGGGCATTACCTAGTCTTAGATACAACTGCAGCTAACGTCTCTCAGACTCCAGGCTGCTACTTCTAAGACTAGGTATCCTATAAGCACACAAACATTTGAAAAGATTTATTAGATTACTCCATTCTCATTTTATCAGTTCCACTGTACATTAATTAAACATTAATTAAGAATGAAAAATTCCACATTAAACTGAATTGGCATCACTTTCAAAAACAACTGCTCCTTTTTAAGATTCACATCACTTTTAAATTCCAGCATCTCTATCCCCGTGGATTTTCACCATTTAATCAAACATTCATTACCGAATTACTTTTTCACATTCCCAGGCATTCTATAAAAACATCCTATGCTTCTAAACACAAAGGAGGCTCAACACGGTGAATAGATATACTACCCGTCGAGTCTTTTCCCCCTATAGAAAGAGAATATACCCATTCTCCCTCAGGAGGCTAAACACGGAAAGCACGTGGCATACCCCACGCATCTTCACCTCCTCCAGAAGAAGGGTAGAAAGACCAGCTGCCTTGAGCAGTGGGGAAAATCAAAGTAGATTAACATTCAAGAAAACCGTAAGCAACCAGCAACCACATCCATCCCATTCCATCACCCCTGGTGTCCTCCCCGACACCCACATGCATAAACCGATGCATCTCACCACTCTAGGCGTCATCTGCTTCCATAACCACAAGGCCTCAATGCCTCCACATATCACAACAACCATCCAGGCTCACATCACAGCACAAGTAGTAGGAAAACAAACATCACATCATGGGATCTTGACCCTTTAACAAACAAGAGGGTAACTCAGAACCCTTTTAGAAATTCCCACATAATTTGTTCTCTAATCCATATTGAATTAACATATTTGTTATTCGTAGGTTCCAATCATGGATACCTAATCAGTAAGCTATCACAATTAAACAACCATGCTTCCTTCCCTAATTTGATTATCCTCAAATTAGATCAACTACAACAACGGAAAAACAAGATTAATTTACATGCCTCTTTATCTTTCCAATTAATTAACAATTAATTCCGGCTTTACGTTCATTATCAATATCAATCATGAACGAACAAAAAATCAAATAAAACATAGATATCACTATATCTAGGAAAACATGAGGCAAACCATTATCACGGTATAAAGAAACAACATGCGATCAACCAATTCTTTTAATCCGGTTCAAGTATTTAATTAGGTCAATTTCATTGTGATCCAAAGGGATAAATCATGCTAATTCTACGATTGCACATATACAATTAGAGAATCCATGAATACCCTACCTCAAACAGTTCCTCACGTTCTTTATCCACACAACAGGTCACGATCCTCCCCTCGCGACAACTGCATCCACTGGAGGATTCTTATATCCAAGATTGATCGACACAGCTTGGTTGCATCAAAACAAAGCGGAACCAATCCTAGGAGTAAAGATTGATTGTGCAACTCCTACGGAAAGGATTGAAAGGTTCTAGTGCCTCTTAATCGAGAACAAAGGGAAAGAACAAGGAAGAATGATATCTCGTCCCTTTTTAAGATTTAATGGGGTGACGGTTTAAGATCCGGTTAATTCTCTATTAAAAACGGATCGCATTAACCCATGCGGTTGACCAAGTAAAACATTCCAAGCCTTAGGAATAATTAATATAGGATTTATGGCATTTTAAACGGCCTTAAGAGCCCTTAAAATAAGGCTTTAAATGTATTTTACGTCAAAGGAAACGTCAAAAGGGGAAAAACTGTAGGAGTCTGCAAACACTGTTCACCCACTATTACTGTACATGAAACCGATCTGTGAAACCGATCTGTGAAACTGATCTATCACACCGATCTGTGAAACCGATCTGTCACACCGATCTGTGAAACCGATCTGTGAAACTGATCTGTCACACCGATCTGTGAAACCGATCTGTGAAACTGATCTATCACACCGATCTGTGAAACCGATCTGTGAAACCGATCGGTGAGACCGATCTGTCAGACCGATCAGTGAGAACGATCTGTCACACCGATCGGTGAGACTGATCTGTTACTGTTCATAAAACTGGAAACACTGTTCACAGAACTGGAAAATTGGCAAAGTGTTGGGGATATGTCCCCTTGGCCTCCCGGAACACCTCCAACACAAAAATTCCACAAAGTAATGGACCGGAAAGGTCCGGGCCATTACAACTAGAATTAGCCTAAAACCATAATTAAAATATATATACTTCCACCTTCCTTGAATAAAAAAATAGATTTTTAAATAAATTCCATAAATCCAATAATGTTGTAAACTCCATTAATGATAACCTAAACCACATTATCTACAAATCATTAATCATTTCTGAGGATACTTGCACTATCCAATTTACTTTATTTGTCTCAATCATATCTTTTTCCAAACTAAACACCTTTATCTCAACATTATAAACATATTAATGGTGATCTTACCTAAATCAAAATATCACATTGTCATTAAATCACATTTCTATTTCACAAAAACCGTTTAATATATTTTTTAAAATTATTAATAAAAAACATATACTGAACAATCTTTATATATTTCATGATTCATATAACATAATTCTTGAATTCCAATACATAAACACTTAAACCATTACAATTCCTTCCCAAACTGTAAACAATAATTGATCATCGTATTCTTTAATACATCTTTCCATTAATTTTTCATTTTTATTATATTTGTCAAGAATGGAAAAACCATTAAACATACAACCGTGTTGATTATCTTTACAAGCATTCCCCTTAAGACATCAATTTTTATAATGCTTATGCTTTCCACATTTAAAACATTCTAATATCAATGATACCTTAGGGAGTCCATTATTCTTATATATTGTGTTAAATAAACTTTTCATTTTTCATTTTCAATTATTTTTTTTGTGTCCTTTTTTTATACACCCAGAACATCTTCTCATCCATTTCAGACGTTCACTTGAATTATTCTTCCCACATTTATGACATATAGAAGTCTAAATCATTATTTATATATGGTTTCCATTACCCGAACTCTCACTAAACTCAATCATTATATTCTTTAGTTATTTTTAGAGTTAGTTAAGGTGTGTGTTGTTAATCATGTTCCATGTAAACTGATAAGGTCTAATCATAATATACTTTATTCTAGTCATCATCCCATTTCGTTATTCATCAAAATATTTTTTATCAATTTCAAAATTAATATACTTACTTCTATTTTACTATATTAACTAAAACAAAAAAATACTATGAGTAAAAATATTAATATTGGGAAACCACAAAATCAAAAAAGTTTACTTATAGGATGTCCAAAACACGAAACATTCTTTTTAATCTATGACACCTTAGGTTTATCCCTGGACATTCATAGTCATCATATATTTAAATCATTCATGATGGTGTATATAGAGTTTTTGAATTTATAAAGAATACCCCCTAGGACTTTCAAACACATGTGTAATGAGGCTCGTTGTCATGCCTCGGGTGACAATCAAGTTCAGCTCAATACACATTTTTTAATAGTTATTACCCCATGGTACATATATTATATAGACACATCCACTTGAAGTATCTATAAAGGTATGTAATTTATTAGAAACCACTTCTTCTATATTTTACACAAATTATAGAACATTTTCCTATACATTGACTCATACTTAGACTTATCCTTATAGATATCCCTAGACATATCCTTACAAATATCCCTAGGGATATCAGTAAACTTTTATAACCCTAGTTTCCAAAGGTTTGCTAAATAGTTCATTGGATTCCAAATATAATGACCTGGGATTCTAATATATAAAAATTAAATCCTTTTTTATTAATATTCATTACATTGTAAAAATACACAATGGAGGATTGTATTGGTTTAGAGTCTTGAGAGACTAGATACACTATCTTCTTAATTCATGAAATATTTTCAAGAGATACTCCCATTATATACTCATTATATACATACACTATATAAAAATCTTTTTCATATCCTGGGGAAAGGAAATATAATAAAGTGTGTGCTTCGATGTTTAATAAGGGTAAGAAAAGGACATACATAAGCATGAAATGATTATAAGGGTATGAGAACTTGATCATGACACTTAAAAATCATACCTTGTAAATAAAAGATCATAATCTTGAGTCATGGCATCAATATTAGTTGTTTATAAGACATGAATCATTGGGAAATAAAAAATCGTAATCCATGAGAGCATAACATTAGCATAAGACATAGAATTATGGAATACACATAAGAATAGAAAGTCATTTCCATAGTAAACAAGGATCACTACGAATGATATCATAGTATATTGGGTTCAATTTGAAACCATCATAGTATTCAACGATCACTACAAATTCTATCATAGTATACTGGGATCAATCCCAAACCATCATAGTAGTCAATGTTCACTCTCAAGATCAACATAGCATAAAAATTCCCTTAATCAACTAGGTTTAATCCACATTCCATTCCTATTAATATCATGAGATATAAATCATTACTCAATTAAATGGAGGTATATAAAGGTCCCACATGTCACATAATTAAAATCATACATATGTGTGACATAAGATCATAAAATATTAATCATATCCTAACCCATGATATAGAATGTGTTTCATAAACATTTCATCATATCATAACCTAATGAAAAGTGAAATGTTTAATAATCATTTAGCCATTTCATCATAGCATAACTCATGGAAAGAAAAAGTGGGTTTCATAATAATTATATCATGGTATAAACCATTGAAGAGAAAAAAATCATACAAATATTATGACCATAAATATAAACCATTTATAGATATAATAATAATGATATCCTTTGATGATATCCTCAGTAAAGTAAATTAATATCAAATGATGACATCTTGGATAGAAAATGATTTTTAAAATGCACATCGATATTTTCTTGAGGAAAATAACTTTTTTATTAAAATAAATTTTTAAAACTAAAAAATCATAAAAGAATTTGGAATTAATTTTATTTGAAAATAAAATTTTAAATTATAAGTTAATATTTAAAAATCATGTAATCTCCTGGAATTTCTATATAATATTTTTTATTATATGTAATTATTTAGAGACTGTAAAATTTGATGGCTAGTAATTCTGAGGCCGAGAGTGACCAGAACGATCTGTTGAAAAATGTTAAGATTTAAATAGCATGCATGAGCAGTTCTCATGAAAATGTTGCATAACTCTTAAATGGTATGCGAATTGGAAATCTAAGGGCACCATTGAATTCATGATGGCGGGTTTACCCGAGGCGTGAATTAAGTTTAGTGGGTGTAGGCGTCCAATGAGAAAACCCAAAAATGGAATAACAATAAATAAAATAATTAAATAAAATAATTTTATTTTTTAAATTGTTATAACACTTGAATGGGGACTCAGATTAGAAATCAGAGACCACTACTGAAATCATGAGGGTATGCTTTCCTTAGGCAGACCCAAGCATGGTCAGCGTGGTCCAAAAGTGGATATTAGTTTTTATCCATAAATAAAATAATTAGGTAACAATTATTTTAATGTTAAATCCTTTAAATATTAAAAGGTAACTTAGATTGAAAATATGAGTGTACCATTGGATTCGTGGGGGCATGTTTCGCTTATGCTGAGCCAAACCTTGACTGGTGCGAGTCGAGGGTGACTGGTTATAATTTTTAAACTTTTTTTAAGGTATGTTAAGTGAACATGCAATAAAGATTTTCTATCTTTTAAACCATTTCTCATATTGAAAATCTGAGGGCATCATTGAATTTTGAATTTTGGGATTCGCTTAGAAATGACTTAACTTTGGCCAGCAATGGCTGAGTGGAAAAATTATTTTTTAGAATTTTTGAGAAAAATAATAAAATAATTTAAATGAATTATTTAATTTTATTTCTCCCTTTAGATTCATATACGGTGATACTATCGAGAAGGGACAGGGAAGTGACATGGTGGTGATGATGCACATCAATGAGTCTCATTAATGGCTTGTTAAAATCAGGGTGTAATGATGCTTTAATGATGAGTAACAACGACGTTGTTTCCATGTAATGATGCGACGCTGCATCATTATGGAAATTCTGTGACGTTCCCCAATATATAATTTGACCCTCTAAGAAAATATGGATTAAATAAAATGTAGGATTCTCTAGTGAACCTTGGATGGACTTCCACCATAGAGAAAAACAAAGAATGATGGCAGGAATTCTCCTTCTTTGACACCTTTCAAATATCAGAATTGAAAAGAGACACCAACGTCTTAACCCCTCAAGAATGAAAATGCAACAAAAAACTTCAAGAGTTAGGGTTTTTTGTTCTTTGTTTTTTCCATCCATTTCTAAACAACAAATGCGAACTAACCAAAAAAGAGGTTAATCTACAGATCATGCGTTATAACGGGAGGGTGACTTTTCTTGTGGGAATATTATTCGGGACTTCAAATCATGGAATATAATGATTGAATAGATAATACCCAAACCTCCCCCATATTTAAGACTTCTAACATGGAGGGTGTGGGAAGATACGAACAAAGGCTCGGACCCCTCCGTTTGTTCACTCGTGGTGAAAGTTTTTTCTAAAACAATGGTAAGGTCGGTTAGAAGTCTTCGTAGTAAAGGAATCCTTTCCTGGAGACCGTTAGCGCAAGAGGTGCAAGGGACAGACCACCAGATCGCATCTGGTGGCCCGTCGAATATTCTACTGGTGCACCGGTGACAGCAGTGACAGCACGTGGCAGCAGCGGCAACACGTTCAAACCATGTGTCGGTTGGAAGAGTAGGTTTTCGACTGTACCAGTGGCCAGGTGGAGTGGCATGCTGGTGTGGCGGATGCCACGACCAATTAGGCCGTTGCGCTAGAGACCCATGACACCATCATGGCGACGTATTGACTGAGTTCAACCCACAGACTGGGTCTGCGAGTGACGTGCAGGGCATCCGTTCCTCATCGGCTGCAGCGCATGAAGGATTTTCCCGCTCCTTGTGGGTCGCGCATGGATAGGAAGGGACATGGTGGTCTGCCACACCCCAGTTGCACTTTATCATCCATTAACTCGTCCAGTCTTCAGACCATCGGGCCGGACCCGCACCCTCTTCGGGCTGGGCCGGACTAGACCGGGTTTCTTGGTGACCTGGTAGGATGTACCCTCTACCAACTAGGTTGGGTCCAGCGAGGCCTATTGGGCCTTACCCACTGGCGAGGCTGGACCATATCGACCACAACCCACACCCGTTCAGGTTGGGTCCATCAGAATGAACTAGCGTATGTCAAACCCCTGAGTTGGGTTCATCAGGTCGGTCCGACTGGGTCGGACCAGGCCGCATGATAACTGCTCCCTTGGTTAATAAAATTCATGTATCTTTCAAATCGTGTGTCCTATTGATAGTAAAGTTTACGGCAATGAGACCTTATTGAGAAGGTAGATCTTTAGGAATGCCTTGTGGTGACTGCCATGGACCCCGAGAAGTGACGAATGGCTTGAGGAGCATTTATCCCAATCGTGCTAAGTAAGAAACCCTATGACTAGATAACACATAGAGACTACTGAATTTCAACTCTGTGTGACTCGACTTCCTAGTGGAAAGCACGTATTTGTTACTTTGCAGGCCCACGGTGGGTAACGGCTCTATGGGACCCCGTAGACCCACAATACTCAATAAGAGAAGTACCTCAGTTGGACAGGATGGGGAGAGGCTCTGTGTGACCTGGAATACCCATGGTACGCGATGGGGAGGAGTACCTAAGAAGTTAAAGTTTAGTGGGAAGTGGCTCTGTGTGACCTAGAAAACCCACTATACTCGATAGAGTAGGAGTTCTCCAGTAGCTGAGGTGTTTGACAAAGTGTCTGATGATGCTACTATTACTACCCTCAAATATACCTGGTGTAAGTTGTCTTGTGTTTCATGTTTAACTTTGAGTAAATGTTTTGTGTTTTTTCTTTTTGTTTTAGTTACTTACTGAGTACTTTGTTACTCATCCCTACATGGGCTCCACCCACATGTGTTGTGTCTGGTGCAGATAAACAGTGTTTCGAAAGGGGTGCCCAGGGAGACGGGATAGAGGGACAGTACGACAGTGGACTTAGTGGCCTAGGACCAGGTAGGGCCCATTAGGACTAGGAAGATAGAACGTACTACTTCATCTTATATTAGCTTCCCGACTCTCATGATCTAGTGGGGTTTTCTACGGATGGCCATCAGAGCACCTTTTCTACTTCCCATATTTCAGTAACTTTTTTGGGGTTTGTATTCTGGCCCACTTTCTTTCAGTTGTACTTGTACTCAGTTATTCAGTGGAATTTTGTTTCCCTTTTGTGAGTTGGGACATGATTGGGAATTTTTTTGCATACAGGTATTCAGTCTAATACCTCCCACATGCAGGTTAACACCTTTGGTGCTAGTCCCCATCCCCTGGCCTTCGGGAGGCGGGCTTGAAGTAGTCTCGGCATGGGGCTTGTGGGATGGGTCATGATAAAGTGGTATCAGAGGGAGGTCGGTTCCCCCTCAAACATCTAGAGTCTATGTTTTCTTCGGGGAATCAATGTTAAATGTTGCGAGTGTGACTTTCGTATTTGGGGAGTCCAGTGTTGGTTTGATGGTCAATGTATCCATACACTAGGACCATGAAATCTGTTTTTCAGCTCAATACATGAATACACTAGTTGGATAATTTTCTTTTGATTTTTAATATGAGTCATCTCACTAGGTATAATGTTCTAACTGTGGTACAACTTGATCTATCTTTGGATTCTTCCATGTAGACGAGGAGACAAGATCCTGATAAGAGGCCATGAAGATAGCTCGCCTATTGATGAGGCGTCTATTCAGGGACCAGTGCCTGAGATGGCCCCACCGAGTGGTGAAAAAATGCTACCACCACCCGATGGTAAGGATATAATATAGTAGTTTCCAGTAGAGGAATTTCAAAGTCTCGGGGAACTACATGAGTTTTAGAGATAGATACCTCCCATGTTCAGGGGAGCGATGGATCCTCAGGTCACTACAGACTGAATAGAGGCTCTGACATGGGTCTTCTAGTTATATAGAATAGTGTTTGACCAGATGGTGATAATGGAAGAGAGCCTTCTTTAGGGATCAGTAGGGATATGGTGGATCTTGACCATCCAGACTCATGATGAGGTGACCCTCACTTGGGTTGACTTCGAGAGGCTTTTCCTGCTAGAGTTTTTCCCCTATAATGTTGTGCCCTGTGTGCATTCAAGAGCTGCTTCACCTACAACATGACAATAAGATGGTGTCCGATACTCGGTAGGGTTCACAAAGATTTCCCGCTACTCTAACGATATGGTGTGAGACCATTTCTTTAGGGCTCGAGCCTTTGAGCAGGGACTCAAGAAGGAGATTAGGGCTTCTGTGGTGTCTCTCAGCATCCCTACCAAGGACTAGATGTTGGATTAAGCCCTTTTGATGGAGATATTCTTGTTGGAGAAGGTTCCCATAGTTAGAGCTACCAGAAGACCCCAGGTGGAAACGTCTTCAATAGGAAACATATAGTAGAAGCATGGGCCCAAGTGGGCCAGGTCTTTCAAAAGTCGAACCCAGGACGTAGGGTCTGTAGTACGAGGCTCCCAAGCCATATAGAGTCAAACGGGGGCCAGGATTTTCTTTTCGTGAGACGGACAGGGACACATGGCATGTGACTACCTGACCCGCCGTACAGATGAACAGTAGATGGTTGAGGGGCTACTGAGACAACTGCATCGATTTGAGCGAGGAGATTCGTAGGGCGGCAGATGTGGTAGGGGGGGTGGTCGAGTGATAGGAGGTGGATGATAGTTTGAGGTGTTACTACCACCACCCATAGGCGGTCCACCCCGACTACAGGGTGAAGGTGGACAAGGGCGAGCTCAGCTCTAGGAAGTATAGGCTTATGACCATAGCACTCCAAAGATGATCCAAGGTATGATCTGTTTCTTCTCCACCCTATTTGTAGTACTTATAAACACATATTCTAGTCACTCTTTCATTGAAATGGCTCTCGTTCGGGGCTCGGAGATTCTAGTTGATCTGTTGTCTTGATCATTATAGTTATAAACTCCTACAAGATGGGATTAGATGATTACACACTGGTTCCGGTAGTGTGATCTTACTTTAGGTGGTGAGAGCTTTGGCTGGGATATCCTAGTAATAGTGTCGAGGCCTTACAATTTTATCTTGGGTATCGACTGATTATCCACAGTTCATGATAAAATCGATTGTTTTAGGTGTACGTTATGGTGTGTATACATAGATGGGACTAGTATTTCCTTCACCAATGAAAAAGGAAACCCTTTCAGCGTGGGAAGAACTCTCTCAGAGGAGGGTGTAGCTGATCACTCACTGGTTGGCTAGCCTCACCCTCAGTGTAGTGGAGGAGAGGAGACAAGTGTTTTTGTAGTGGTAGAAGAGTATGAGCATGTTTTTTTGATGAGGTACTAGGGACAACTCTTCATAGGGAGGTATAATTATGTATCAACTTATACCCAATGATGGCACCGATATCCACTTCGGCATATCTAATGGCTTCCAGAGAGCTCCACGAGATGAGGGTACAACTTGAGGAATTATAGGATAAGGGGTGCGTAAGACCCTGCGTTTCACCTTGGGCAGCCCCAGTTATTTTTTGCAATAATTCATATGGGAGTTTGAGGTTTTGTGTGGATTACCGGTACATTAAATAAGTGGTCATGGAGAACAAGTACCCCACAAAAAAATGGTCGATGGGTACATCAATCAGTTAAAGGGGGTAGCCTTTCGTGTGGATGAAAAGTTGCACGTAGGATTTTCATAATTTGAGACAACAATGATTGTTGGAGATCCACCAAGAATATGACTTTGAGAGAGTCTATACTCTTGGGAAGTAGGAACATGGTGGAAGAAGTGCTCAGCAAGAGGATCGGGTTGTAGAGGCTGAGTGAGGTGACAAAGCAGTTAGTCACGATGCAGGTATCCCTCATGGATGATAGTAAAGTTGTTTACCTCTAGTCAATGGCTATTACTCTCCCACTATTATAGAGAGTCAGGGAAGAATATATGGGGGATGTTGACTATGAGGCCTGATGTGCTCAGATATCCTCAGGATGGGCTTCTGAAATATTTTATGAAGGTGGGGAGAATGTCATTCTTTTCAGAGGGTGCACCTTAGTTTCAGTGGAATTGTGGGAGGAGGTGTTGATGGATTCCCACACATCCCCTTTGGCAGTACATCTAGGTGTGGCGAAGATGTAATAGGACCTCTGAAGTCAGTATTGGTTTCCAGGGATGAATAAATATGCGGAAGAGTTAGTATCACGATGCCTCACTTGTCAGAAAATGAAGGTCGAGCACCCGATACCATCAAGCTTAGCTCAATAACTTGAGGTGTCAAAATGGAAATAGGATGGTGTATCCATGGACATTGTGATAGGGCTACCACATACTTCAAGGGGCCATGATTCTATTTGTGTGAACTTTGACTGAATCACCAAGTCAGCTCACTTCCTACCCACCTGGGAGTAGGGGACGATAGAGGGATTGGGAAACCTCTATGTCCAAGAGATAGTGTGGCTTCATGGGGTGCCTTAGACTATCATTTCATATCACAATGCCTGATTTTTATCCCAGTTGTGGAAGGGATTACAGGAGGCGTTTTGGGATGCAGCTACGCTTGAGAATAGCTTCTCATCCCCAAACGGATGGTCAGGTGGAGCAGACCATAAAGACCTTAGAGGAAATTATTCATGTTTGCATCCTTGACTTTGGTCATGGTTGGTAGGACCACCTACCACTGGTGGATTTTTCATGCAACAACAAATATCACTCCACTGTTGGCATGGGACCATTTGAGGCCTTGTATGGGCGGCCGTGAAAATCACCCATATGCTAGACAGACCCAGGGGAGTCAGCCTTAATGGGTCTAGAGTTAGTACGGGATACTATAAAAAGGTTAAGATCATCTCGAAGAAGATGGGGACTGCACAGAGTGGGAATAATTCTTATACCGATGGAAGACGGAGACCCTTGGAGGTTGAGGAGGGAGATCATGTGTTCCTTATGGTCTCACCCCGATGAGGACTGTAGAGGTTTGGTCGGGGAGACAATCTATCTCCAAGGTTCATTAGAAATTTACAGATCCTGAACAGAGTTGGCGAGGTGGTGTACCCCCAAGCTCTTCCACCACATATGCACCAGGTGCAATATGTTTTCCATGTGTCACATTTGAGGAGGTACGTGCATGATCCATCGCACGTCATCGACTGGGACGACCTGGACATCGACGATGGGGTTAAGTTTGCAGTGTTCCCAGTGGAGATAGAGGATTGAAAAGAGAGGTTCCTACATGGGCGGTTGATTCCTCTAGTGCATGTTCAATGATAGCATAGGAATCACCAGGAAAGAACAAGGGATCAGGAGGCTCAGATTTGTGCTCAATGCCCCCCATCATTTTGTTTAGTGGTTCTGTTGAATTTCGAGTAGGTAAATCCCTAATGTGGGGAGAATATAATGTCCCCAAATTTCTATATAATTTTTTTATTTTATGGAATTATTTATAGACCGCTAAATTTAACGTCATGTAATTTTGAGGCCTAGAGTTCCCAGAATGATCTGTTGAAAAATGTTAAGTTTTACAAAGCACGTGTGATCAGTTTTCATGAAATAGTGGAATAACTATTAAACGGGTGCCTAGATAATAAATCTGAGGGCACCGTTTCATTCAGGATGGTTGGTTTACCCTAGGTGAAAGTTAAGTTTAGTCGGTGTAGGCCTCCTATGATAAAACCTAAAAATGGTATAATCGTAAATAAAATAATTAAATAAAATATTTTATTTTTTAAATGCTTATAAATCAAAAACGGTGACATGGATTAAAAATATGAGACCACCACTGAACTCATGACGGTATGCTTTTCTTAGGTAGACCCTAACATTGGTCAGCGTGGGACAAAAGTGGAAGTTAGTTTTTAGTCATAAATAAAATAATTATGTAATAATTATTTTAATGTTAAATCCTTTAACTTCTTAAAGGTAACTCAGATTGAAAATTTGAGTGTACCGTTGGATTTTTGGGGGCGTTTCTCCCTTATGTTGAGACTAACCTCAACCGGCACGGGTCGAGGGTGACTGTTAATAATTTTTGATCTTTTCTTAAGGTGCGTTCAGTAAATGTGAAAGAGGGATTTTCTACCTTTTGAACCATCATTTGGATTAAAAATATGAGGGCACCGATGAATTCATATCACTGGGTTTCACCAAGAAATGACATAACTTTGGTCGGTAAGGGCCGAGCAGAGAAGTTATTTTTTAGACTTTTTGAGAAAAATAATAAAATTATTTAAATGAATTATTTTATTTTGTTTCTCCATTAGGAGTGGCGGACGGTGATGTTGTGGGGCAGTGATAGGGCCGAAACGTTTCACATCAACAAGGCTCATTAATGGATCATTAAAATTGTAGTTTAATGACATTTTAATGATGAGTAAGATTAACACTATTTCAACTTAACAACATGACGTCGCATCATTATGGGAACGTTGTGACATGCTTCTATTTATAATTCAACGCGCTGGGGAAATATGGATTAAATAAATTATAGGATTATCTGGAGAACCTCTGATGTAATTCCACTCTAGCAAAGAATGGAGAATGCTGGCGGGACTTCTCCTTCTTCGATATATTTTGAATATCAGAATTTAGAAGCGGCACCGACGTCTTAACCCCTTGATAATGAACGTGCAGAAACAAACTTCAAGAGGTATGGGTTTTTAATCCATTTTTTTCCATCCATTTCTAATCAATGAACGTGGATTAACCCACAAACAGGTTAATCCATGGATCATGAGTTATAAATGGAGGGTGGCTTTTTTTTATATGATTATTCAGGGGTTCAAATCTTGGCATGTGACGATTGAACAGAGACTCCTCAAACCTCCCCCATATTTAAACCTTCTAACGTAGAGGGTGCGGGATAATAGGAACAAAGGCCTAGACCCCTCCATTTGTACGCTCATGGTGAAAATTTTTTTAATGAGACCACAATGCTGGTTAGAAGGCTTCGTGGTAATGGAATCCTCGCCTGGAGACCGTTGGCACAAGAGGTGCAAGGGACGGACCACCGGAGTGTGTCTGGGGGCCCGCTGAAGATTCTATTAGCGCACCGGTGACTATAGTGACAGCATGCAGTGACGGCGGTGGAACCTACCAACCATTTACCAGATGGAGGGGAATCCCATTGGCCGTGCTGGTGGCCATGGGGAGCGGCGGGCCCTGACGGTGCGTTGGTACCGTGCACTGGTGCGGCAGAAGCTGCAGTTAGCCGGGCAGCGGTGCTAGAGACCCACGGTGCCATGATGGCACCGCGTTGACCAGGTTCAACCCACAAACTAGTCTACGGGTGACATGGATGGTATCTAGTCAACACCAGTAGTGGCGCATGATAGAGCGGACCACTCCTTGCGGGTCGTGCTTGGACAGGGAGGGACGTGGCGGTCTGTCGCGCCCCAGTCGCACCCCACATGCCGCTAAAGTGGCCGTTCATTGAACCATCAGTCCATACCCACAGTAGGCCATGCCACATCAGGCAATACTGGTCTCGTTGCACAGTGGTATAGACCCTTCTTGGTGGGCCAGACTCGCACCTTCTTCGGGCTAGGTCAGACTGGACAGGGTCATCGGGTGACCCGGTGGGTTGGACCCTCTGCCAACTGGGCCAGGTCCAGCGAGACCTATTAGGCCTTTCCCACAGGCCATTCCAGACCATAACGACCCCAAACCACACCAGGTCAGGTTAGTTCTATCATAATGAACTGGGTTATATAGAACCCCCGAGCCGGGTTGGTCAGGTCGGTCCGACCGGGTCAGACCGAGCCCCATCACAACTGATCTCCCAGTTACTAAAACGCCTATATCTTGCAGACTATGCATCCAATTGATGGGACATTTATAGAATTGGGACCCTATCGAGGAGGAGGATCTTTCGGCATGCCTTGAGGAGACTTTGATGGATGCTGAAAAGTGATCAATCGCTTGTGGTGTGGTTCTCCCAAGCACGCTATGTATGGAACCCTGTGAGTGGATGAGACCTAAAGACTACAAACTTTCAACTCTGTGTGACTCAACAGCCTAGTGGGAATCACCTCTGTGTAACTTTGCAGGCCCACAGTGGATATCGGCTCTTTGTCACCCGGCAGACCCACAATAATCGATATGAGGGGTACCTCAGTTGACCATGGTGGGGAGCAGCTCTGTGTGACCCGACAGACCATAGTACGTGATGGGAAGGAGTAACTAAGCAGTTCAAGGTTAGTGGGAATCATTTATGTGGGACCCGGTAAGCCCACTGTACTTGATAGAGGAAAGGCTCTCCAGCATCCAAGGTGTTCAACAATGTTTTTGATGATGTTGTTATTACTATGGTGTGAGCTATCTTATGTTTCATGTTTAAAATTATGGAATTATTTTGTGTTCTTTCTTTTTTGTTTTGGGGTACCTATTGATTATTGTGTTAGTCACCCCTACACGGGCTTTACCCGCACGTGTTGTGTCTGGTGAAGAGGACCAATGTTTCGATAGGGGAACCTAGGGATATGGGACAGACTGATGCTACGACAGTGGACTTGGTGGCCCAGGACTAGGTAGGGCCTAGTAGGACCGGGTAGATAGGTTGTACTAATTTAGCTTCCAGTAGCTTCCATACTCTCAGGATCAATTGGGTTTTACTACAGATGGCCATCAGAGCACCTTTTATACTTCATAGTTTTCAGTGATGTTTCTTAGGTTTGTATTCTGGCTCACTTTCTTTTAGCTGTACATGTACTCATTTATTTATTGGTACATTGTGTCCCATTTTTTAGTTGGGACATGGTTGGGAATGTGCGTGCATATAGGTATCCAGGCTAATGCCTCCCACATGCAAGTTGACGCCCTTATTTCTAGTCGCTAGCCCATGGCCTTCGAGAGGTGGGATTGAGGTAGTCACAGCACAGGCCCCGGAGGACGGGTCATGAAAAATCATTGAAAAAATTTCCTTAGAAAATTTCTTTTCCTCTTTGAAAGAAACAATTTTTAAAACATAAACCTTTTTCAAAATAATTTTGTGTGAAAATAATATTTATAACTTATAAAGAAAGATTTAAAAATAATTTAAAACTTTTCTAGAGGAAAATGATCTTTAATCATTGAAAAAATCTTTTTAAAACACAAAAAAAATTATTCACTTCAAGAGGACATGGTTTTGTAAGAAAAACATTTTTCAACCGAACAGACAAATAAATATGTTTTTTATTAAAAACATTATTTTGAACTCTTGAGTAATGGATTTCAGTAAAATTAAGAGAAAATATCTACTATAATGACATAAATAGATGAGAATATAATTCATGTGTTTATTTATATATATATTATAATATTTTATCATTGTAAATATAATCATAAAAAGTCCCGATAAACGATGAGATTGTAACATATAATATTTACAACTTTGGTATATTTTAATTTTAAGAACCATGAAGGAATAAAATTAAATGAAACATTAAATATCATTGAAATCAATAATTTCTTGATATAACATCTCAAATGGTTTTTATATACAACTCATAAAAGAAGATAGGTTTATAACATTCCATATGTCTCAGGGAATGAAAATTGTGACAAAATTTTCTTACCTCTTTTGAAACTTTTGAATCATAAAATACTTAAAAGAGAGATCAAAAATGGATATATAAATCAATATATTTTTCTATATAATTATCATAATACATTAATGGTTATTATATACACCATATAAAAAACACATTGTGAATATGGATAGTGTCTGAGAGAAATAAAAGTGAGACAGAAACCCCTTACCTTAAGTTACGACTTCTTTAATCCATGTTAAAACCTCATGTATAAAAAATATAATTTTATTATATATCTATTATTGAATAATAATTATATATATCATACCATATATTATTTACTTATGACCATTTATTACCTTTTTAAGAACAATTCCATATTAAAATCACGTTTTAGGTAATAAATACTTTGTTTTTCGTGTATGTTTTGATTTTTTATTTTGGATTAACAAATTTTTATCATGGTTCCATAATACCCAAAATTATAAAAAATTTATATATATCATATATAATCAGTATTTATTTGTTTATTTTAATCCATAACTCATAGAGGTAGAAAATGAAATGCATTTTTCATGGAGAATATTGGTTGTACATACGCATGAATACTGTTTCCATTTTCATGATGGGTTGAAAGAAAGAAATTAAAATAATATAATTCCATTAAGAAATAAATTTTATGTAATATATAATTCATATTTTCATTAAAACTATTCTTATTACCTTCCATGTAAAGTGTGGATGATTTACACGAATGATGTTTTCATATTCCCACAGAATAGAAAGTAAGAAGGGATATTTGATAACATGATTAAAGATGTATAATAATTTCTTAAATATAATATATAAATAATAAATATATCATTATATTCATCCATGAGATGTGTTGATGGAAAAAATAACATTTGTTCGAGAGGTGGTAGTCTACCGTACACAAGAATGATGATTTTATGACCCATTTGATGGAAGAGGAGAATATTTAGATTATTAAATATAAATAAAAACATATAATTTTATGGAAGATACCAATTATATCATATCATGATTTTTTAATATGAATTGAATAAGGTTAAGGAAGAAGTAAAATAAAAACACTCAATTAGAGACATTACCTCTTCCTTGAACAACTTCATTTGGTTTTCACCAAAAGGATTATTAAAATGGATTCATGAAAAAATAAGGATTCTAGGATTATATTAGGTAATTAAGGAATTAATTTGGTAATTTATTCACCAAGACAAATGTTTTTTAATGTATAAAAAAGAGGGGCGAGGAGGTTCCCTTTTATAAGTGAGGTGAGTGGCACACTTGTAATTTTTGAAAAGAATAAGGTGTGCCGACATTTGGCACATTTAAAAAGAATGATAAATTGTCCATTCCAATATATATGAGATATAACATCAAAAAAATGTCCATAAAATGTATATCAGACAAGTTTTCGTTTCATTTTAACCCTTAATTATTTAGTTT
The DNA here is from genome assembly GCA_963277665.1 of Viscum album. Classification (NCBI taxonomy): domain Eukaryota; kingdom Viridiplantae; phylum Streptophyta; class Magnoliopsida; order Santalales; family Viscaceae; genus Viscum; species Viscum album. Next base: position 1,938,127,979 of record OY728165.1, read on the forward strand.
GACCACCCAGTAAACTGATTTTTTACCTTAGTTGTGGTAAATAATTTTTAAAGTTTTTATTATTCATTATGTGAAAAACTTAAATTGAATTTATTGGATTATATAAATTATAATGATTAATAAAATGTAATCTGTTTTTCCAAATTTAATTAAAATATTTGGAAAAAATATAATTTAAAATTAATCTTACAAACGCGATGAGAAAGCAGGTTTTGGAAGACAAAATGTTGAAAATATTAGAATGTCTTTATATAAAAATTCAGTTTTAAAATGAATAAAATTACGTAAATTACATTATTATATCTATAATTTAACTAATATTTCTTGTAAACCACCATAAAACAATTTTTAAATATTAAAAATATTTAAAAGAAATGTCAATTCTTAATAAAAACCAGTATTTTCACTATTCATCGAAAATTTACCTTCTCATAAAATTTTAAAAAATTCACATTAAGATAATATTGAGATTCTAATTTAAAAAATTAACTTTATGTTGTGAAATAAAATTTTCCAATAGTTTTAGAAATTATTTTTAAAATATGTTCACAAAAATTTGATAAAACATCTTTTTAGAAATATACAATTGTATGCATAAATTTGCACTTATTCAGATATCTTGTCTAGAAAACACATAAGAAAAATTTTGACAATTTTATTTAATATATAATATATTATTTTCATTAATATAATTCACTAAAAGTGTTTTACTAAATTTTTTGACTAAAAATCTGTTTGTTTTCATAAAAATAATTTTTCCGCAAAAGATTTCATTTATATTCAAATAGTTTATATTTTCATTTTTAAATAATTTTTCATCAAAGAATTCATTTTATATTCAAGTTCAGACCATATATTTTCATAATTTAGTTAATATTACTCATAACCTCCATTCCAGTGTCTAAGTGATTAATATAATAATAATATTTTAATAATATGTCATGTTTTGTTTAAAGTCGATGTTACATGTAACACAATTTTATTTTAAATGTTGCATGTAATGAAATATAAAATGTATGATGTGTGTGATTAAAAATATTTAAAAGTTTAAATTAATTTAAAAAAACATTTCACAAATTCTTAGGGTATTACATGGGGGACCTCCTTCCCCTAAAAAGGTTGGAGGATGTTATTGTTGTAATTCCCTAGTCAACTCTTTCATATAAAGGGAATGTCATATAACAACCTATATAGATTACACTAGTCATATAAAACCCTTTAAAATGAGTATTTGTGACTATATTATGAATAGAATGAGGTTCCATAAGTGGAACTATTAGAGGTAATACTAGTGGTGCAATACCCACCACATTAAGAGCATTATCATTTCTAACTTCCATGCATTCGAACTAAGGCTGTCATAGAAGAATTAATCTAAAATACCAAACAGGCACCTCAAAATGATATTTTACAGTATGATAGACCACTTATAAAAGGAAAATGGTATATAAAGTCCTTCATACCCAAGATTCAACACCCCATTTTCTACTCATAATATGATATATAAGATCACAATGGTCATAAGATGCACTCCCTACTTCGCACAACAAAGGTCAATTCAGCATCTAGAACTCTGTTTAATGAAAAAGGTTACATTATATGGAGTATCAATTTAAATTTATAGATTAAAACACCATATAAGTTGTAATTTGTATCCCCATTTAACAATAATAACCACTTAACTTTTATGTATCATCATTTTTATATTTATACATATCACGGTCGATGGGTTGCTATTATCATTTTCTAAATTATTATTATTTATATTTTATAATTGTATCTTAATGTAAAAGTAACATGAACTTTTAAAACCAATCTAGGGTGTTATAAGCTTGATAGGATTATTCAATTATACATACCTATATTTCTAATTTATTATAAATTAAAATTGGTATCTATTTGATTGAAATAAACTATTGTTTTAGCTCATGAAACCATATATTCAATGATAAAACTTATAGAAAATGGTTAGTTGATGTGAGAAAATTATTTTTTATATGATAAAACCATTTAAGTTAGTGCATAAACATTAATAACCAGTTATTTTTTTAATTCCTTCCAAGAGAATTAGTCTAATTAGAAATATATGAATCAATAAAACATAATTATCTTATAAGAAATTTTCTTAAGAAAGTAATAATCGTATGTAATATTACTGATATATAAATCCTTAGGTTCCTATAATGGTCCATGATCAATACCTCATTACCATACTAGCACATGGGTAAAAATATAATCCAAAATAATAATAGTAAATTCCAAAAATCATATGTATCATCCACTACTGACACTGATACAAATGTAATAGGAATAATTGAGAACAACATGTACCATCATAGGTAATTTTTATTTTCCCTATAAGTTGGCTAGTTACTCTCTAGAATGATATCATTAAAATTTTCTAATAATTATTAGAATCCTTTCTATTAATCTCGCATAGTAAGTCAGAGAAAATAATCCATTGATATAACTTTTTGATGTCCTAGACCTGGTTCACTCTGATATAATTGAACCTGGTTGGACATAGGGAATCAAGTGCACCTCTTCATACACCAGATACTACCAACTGGAAATGAGGATCTATATAGGTGCATCGGGGAGAAAATACCCACTTTTATTAAAGTAGAACCATAATGATAAAATAAATAAATAATCAGTGAAAACATAATAAATGAGGAATTTCAAAATGTAAATCATCTAGATATAACAAAAATAGATTCATAATCCAATTGTACAAATATATCTAGTAACATATAAAAAATGTTTTCAATTCATGACACTATTCAAAAAATATGGATATAAGAGGAAATAGTGCGATAGGAATATAAAAATAATGAAATAAAAAATAGAAAAAAACCAAAACCATATACAATATAATAGAGAGATTTATCTCGATCCTCTTCTCATGTACCCCATCCTAGTATAAAACATTATGTCTCTATAGTAGGATGCATCGCATTATTACTACCTATATCTGAAAAGTATTTTTGTGTACCAATAAGTGACTAAAAATTGTTTGTGATTAAAAATCATTATTAAACCACCAAAAATGTATAATACAATCCAATTAGTAAATATAATATTAATAGTGTTTAGGTACAAAAAAATGAAATATGTAATGTAAAAAAATCATGTTGGATTGGGTTCCTAAGGGGAAAACCATCCAAATCCACCTATTTATGCCTAAAAAAATTTCTCTAAGAAAATTAAATTCTATTGTGAATATATATGAGAAGTTATAGGACCCATGGTTCATTGTTCAGGTATCCACATATAATAATATTATAAAGAAACTAAAAGGATCCATGACACGTATGACTTTAGCAGTCGAGTATAGTATTGAATGGTTTTAACCTAAAAATATCATCCTTAGGTGTTATACCCAAGTCATAGTAACACATTCTATGTGGTATCAGTGATAACTACAAAAAAACCATATCATGTCAAGTTACATGGTGCTTGGATAATCCTAATCGCAACCAATTTAATTATTTTGATTGAAATTTCCAATATCATTTTTAGGGAGAAAACATGACATTTATATTAATATATACTAAGTATATGAAACACCATGTCCAACATCCTTTCTATATATATAGATATCCATTAAAAATATTTGATACAAAAAATAGGAAACTACATGTACAACCTCCTTTTAAAATTTAATTATGCCCATGACCAATATTAAAACCTAAGGAGAGAAAATTCCATGTTCAGCCTACTTTTTAAAGTTAATGGTCTCCATGACCATTATTTGAAATAAAAGGAGAGGAAACATCATGTATAACCTCATTTTTAAGTGTTTTATAACATAATGTCCCACCTTATGGTGATTTACTTATAATCATTAATTATAAACAAACCATGCATAAGATATGTCTCTCTGTAATTCACTAAATTCAATAAGTATTTCATTTGTAAGAGATTATCCTAACTCCCCATAGATGGAATTTCAATCCATATAAATGTATAAGTTCATGTCACGGTGTCATTCCATCCATTAAATTTAATTTTAACATCTCGTTTATTAATCATAGTTTGACATGCTTCATGAGTTATTTTAAAAATGTTTTGATGTATAGCGTTTATAGACATTTAAGCTGACACACCAAATTGGGTGGATAATGTTGAGGTAGACAACTTCCAGTGATGAAATTTCCTCATTAGGACTATCCAAAATTAACTATTAATAATTTTTTTAGTTAATTTTACATTTAAGTGGGTGTTACATGGAGTTTCTAATTTATCGTATGATGGAGCACAATATATTCAACTTTAAATTTAGGTAATGGTTTTAACTAAATACCATAGGTTGATAGTATACTTCTCATATAGTATTGGCCTATAATCCGGGATAAAAATGGGGAATTAGAGAAATAGAAAAATTACTAGAAATTAGAGAATATTGACATTCACAGAAATAGTATCCCAAATAGAAATAGAAAACAATAAATGAAACAAGAGGATTGAAGAATGTAATGAGAAATATTAAACGGGATTGAGGGATATTGAATTTGACATAGTATGAGGGATGGGGATCAATTACTATTTTTAGGGAGAAGGGATCTCTCAATAAGAGGAGGCTACTATGTTTATGGGGATAGGAAATAGAGGAGTATATTTTAAATTCATATAAGTAAAAAATGGTAATTTCTAAATTTTTAATGTGTTTTGTGGTTTGGAAACACAGTTGTCTATATTGTGAACCAATAAAATGTCACCACAGTCTATGTAAAACACCTCCTTTCATGGTTTGTGTAAGTTTTTAAAAACCATGAACACACTTTGAGTATCACCTCAGAAACATGTCTTCTTCATTATATATGGATGTGTGTCCTCCCTCTCATGGTTAAACTAAGTGTGTGGTACCCCTAATGGCATTCACAATTGAGGAGCACAGTAATCCCTAATTGTTCAATAACCGCATAACTCACCCCATCCTTCCAAATTTAATAACATCAGGTTATAAATAATCTCAAACTCCTTCAACACCATTTATATACTATTAATCACATTTATTTAGGTAAAACAATAGGTTTAAAGGAAATTAAAATAATCTATAACACTTTGAAAAGGTGAGAAATTATGTATTATATGATTTATATAGAATATTCAATTATTATTTAATCACTTACATATAATTGATGCCTTAATTATTCATTAATAGATTCCACTATAATCATTCCCATTCTAAGAATTTGAGCTCACCCTTTTATTTTAATTTTATTTTCCATAGGATGTGAAGAAGAGCACTATGAATGATATACATTGATATTCTCTAGAAAATAATTATAGTTTCAATGAAAATTAAAAGTAATATTTTTTAAATTGTAAAGAAATATTCAATAATTTATGTAGTCTTTCAATAATATTTAAATATTCAAACCCTTAGGATATGATAGATTTTATATTGTGCTAATGAAATAATGTGATCGCAGTCTCTGAGCTACTGGTGTGGGTGTTGTCATGTATTACAACCCTTGTATGGATCTTTTTTCCTATTAATAAGGGAAATTTATCACATTTGGTTGGGGGGAATAAATATTTATGATACTTATATTTTTCTAATTTTTTAATTTATTCCAAGAAGTGTTTTCTGACCAGCCCAATGATTATGTGGTTGAGTTTTTAGTAAAACTCATGTCTGGTGTTATTCCCATATTGAAGAATCCATATAGAGTGGACCTATTTTAATTGAATTAATTAGATATTTAAATCAAATATAATATATCTAATGGTTTTATACTCCAATGATATTCCAGATACGGTGAACCTAAACCCTTTTTATGACAATTTGATTATCAATTCTTGTCTAAATTGATTATCAAGAATGTAAAAAGGTCACAATCAAGAGAATATATCCTCTAATATATACTAATGAATTATTTAACAAACTATGATGGTCTAAATAAATTTCAAATAGTGAAATTAAATAATGATATCAAAAATTAAGGTAAAAAATATATCATATATCAAATAGAAAATTATATAAAAGACAAAAACACTATAAATTCATTGTTTGGAATTCAAACTTAAAAATCCCCCCTTTACAATAATGGGTTTGATAAATAGAATATTAAGGGAATAAATTGATAGATTTGTATTATTATTCACTGTTGATGTTATAATATATTCTATGAGATATAAAAATTATGATGATCATTTTTGGATTTTTATAAAGGCCTCTTGAAATGAGAAATTTTATTCTGAATTTAATAAGCATGAATTCTAGTAAAAATGATTCTTTTGGGTCATTTAATCACATTTTAGGGTGTATTTATTGATACATTAGTGGTTGGGGTGATTTGATAGCAGACTATACTAAGAACTATTATAGGTATCCATAGTTTCCATGGATTTTTTCTATACATTAAACGTTTTTTTAGAAATTTCTCAAAAATTAAAAATCCACTATTAAAATTAACTTTATTGGAAGAAAGGTTATTCTATACAAATTAAGGCGATGAAAATTTTAATAAGGATTTTAGTTGGTTGGTCACCAGACTCTTACATTCACTAACTTATTTGGAAAAGGGGTTTAGGATATATAGTGATGCATAAATGATGGGATTGTGTTGTGTCCTCATTCAATATGACATGGTCATAGGTTATAAAACATAAAAATTAATGTTTCATGGGAGAAATTACCTAAAATCTTATTTGGATATAGAAGTGTTAATATTTTTTAGATATTAGGGGATTATATCTATAGTAGAAATTATGACATATATACTCATCTTAAGTTCTAAATTTATATAATCACACAAAATGGGTTGAACATGTCCAATTGAGAATCTTGTAGTTGATAAAAGTATATTACTAAAAAATTCATTCCATCCTCATAAAGTAAAACAAGGTGGATTATGAAAGGAGTGGGATATATCATGCCACCATATCTACGAAGATGATATAAGGAGACCACATATTAAAAGTTTTTGGAAGGATAGTCCCATAAACCATAATGGACTGGGAAAATCACATCATGAGAAACTTAAAGATCATATATCTATAAATATAAATATTAAAGAGTTAAATAGGGAAGAAATAGAGCTAAATAAAATTATATATAACATTATAATGTTTTATATTGACATTTTTGGAATTAACATATTCATGAAGAGAATATTTATCCATTTACTAGAAGAATTGATGATAGTTTTGAAGGATAATGAGCATATATCAGCATTCACTATAAATTATAGGATAATTAAAAAATATAGTGATATATTAGATTATTTCTATTATAGAATCCTTAAATTTTAAAAATAAATACTATGTTCAATGGTGTATAACATACACAGCACTTATCTTAAACAAACAACAAAATATTATTATTTAAATGTGATCATTATAACATAGATGGTAAATTAGTGGGTTGAATAAGAATAACTAATTTATGAAATAAATATAAGTGTCTAACTCAATGTAAATTTATTAATAAATTTGTATAAAATAATCACACAATTTTTTGTAAAGTCGTTTTATACTTAAAAAATATGCTTTATTCAAACATGGTTTTCCAATGTTTTATGATTGAATATTATATTTAATTTCAAGAAATATTATAAAATATAATTGAAAAAAAAATAATTCTATTTTTAAATTAATCAATCTAAAATTATCTTAGAATTATTTTAAATAATTTTCTGAAAAGATTAATTTTTTTGTGAATTGTGAAAATATTGATTTTTATAAAACATTAATTTTATTATATTAAATGGTAAAATTATGATTTTAATTTTATATCAATTTAAATTGAGTAGTGTTTATTTAGATATAATCTAATTAATTATAGTTTAATCATATTTATATCATCTTTTTTATAAGTAAATTTTTGGGTATCAAGTGCATTTTTTAAGAAAACAGTTTTTCATTGCCTTTTGAGGGATTTATTTTGAATTAAATTCAACCAAATATATATTTTGAATTTTTAACAATTTATTACATATTTGGAATTTTTTAGTCTAAAAAAATTTATTATGTTCCTTTTATTTTTTGTCAATATGAATAATAACCTTAAAAAATTGTTACCACACTAAAGAGTAAATCGAGTATTTAAAGATAAATATAAAATGATAAAGATTAGAATTTTGAATCCATTTAAATGAGATTATGACCTTTAAAATGTTTTATTTCAATAATTTCAAACATGGTAGGCTCTTATTTCTAATTAGTAAAATATATTTACATGGTGAGAAACATGAGAAATGTTCATTTAAAAATATTATATTGAATTATAATAAATTCATTTTCAACATGATAATTTGTTTTGAATTCCTAGTGAAGAAATAATTTCCTTAAATGATTACATAATACTAATGAAGAGACTATTCAAATAATTGAGAAATCAAATAAATGATATTAAAATATTAAAATATTAAAATAAATATAATATGAGATAATTAATATGAGAACATAATTATAAATATTACCATGAATTTATATATATTTTTTAAATAATATTTTATAATTATATGTGTTTTCTTGATGTTATTAATGTCGATGTATTGAATAGTTCTAAAAATTTAAATTATTGATATTTTATAATAAATAATATTTTATTAGATAATATAAAATTAAAAAAAACTTAGATTCATTAAAGTGACTTATAAATTGTTTCTAATATCATACACTATCCATTTATGGAACTTCTATCCATTTATAGAAACTAAATTCAACCTCAAATGGTAAAAATCCTTATTGTTAATGTTTGTTTAAAGAGGGTTAATGAGGGGTTAAAACAAAATTATAATGGAAAATTGTGACCCAAACTTCTAAAAATATTATTATTTTTAGATAATTTATACCTATAATAATATTAAATTATAAATAACTAAATCTTGATCGATTTTTATTTAAAAATTTATTTACAATGGATTAATATTTTGAGAAATTCCTAGAGTGACCCTAACATCTCTAATAAAATAGAACCTCTTATTCTAAATGCGTCAAAAATAAAAACCCATTCGGTTAGCCAATACCCACCAGAATAAATATTTATAATCTCTACCATTATTCTAGAGATATTTTTTCAGGATGAAGACAAACCTTAGTTGTCTTAAGGTGTTAAGGAAAAGAGGTCATTCGGAGAAGAGTTATTGATTCTAATCAAGTGTATCTATTTTATTTCTTCTTGTGCCATCCTTAAATATTATTAAAAGTTGATAAAATGTAATAAGAAATATAATTAATATATTGAGATATTATTTTTTTAATAAAATAATCTATTTTCACCTCCTCTTCCATCAGAGGGTAAAAGAAACCATCATTCACATATATAGTGGACTACTTCCTCACGAACCGATGTAATTCACTTTCCAACACCAACTCCTAGGGATTTGTTATATTAATTTAATTAAATTTTATATATGATATAAATATCAAATTTATTATTATTAAAGGATAATATATTATTTACCTTTTTACCTTTCCAGGAAATAAAAAATGATAACATCATTCTTGAGTATGCGTGGACTATCGCCTTCACAAAGCGATGTAATTCATTTTTCATTAACACATAAAATATATGATATATATAAATTTATTTAAATAAATAAAATTATATTTATGATATAATTATCATTATTTAATGAAAAAATAATACTTACCATTTTTTCATAATGATCGCTGAAAATTGGAATCGTTACTCATGCATATGTATGGTCTACCTTCTCCATGATTGTAACATAGTTCATTTTTCATAAGCATATTTAATAGTTGGTTTTAAATGTATTAATTATGTATAAAAATTATATATATTTCATTATTATTATTTTTCTATGATCTAATATAAACATATCTTACCATAGTCAACCTGCAACATTAGTTTTGTACTTATGAACCGAATATAGTCAAAACATCTGAAGAGATATTAGTTAATTGAAAATTTGTATGTAACATGGTATAAAATAAAAATAAATGAATAATTAACTTGAAAAAGTTTCTCAATAATTTATCAATTAAATTAATTATAGTATTCATCGAGAAAAACAACTTATGATATAATTCGGACTCAAGGTAAGGGGCTTTACTCAAGAAATATTAATTAATGTTTCTCCTAAAAATCTCATTTTCTTCTATGTCAATATTATTTTTTTATTAAAATTATTTTGAGAAGGTTTTTACTATTATTATAAGTCTTTTTTAAGTCATATTTACCCATGTTTTTCTTTTTAAAATATGTTTTTAAAGGAATCGTTTTGTTTTTTTCCAAATGATGTACTTTGTGACTTTTTCGAAAAAAAATATGGAAGGAATTTTTTTAAACTTATAAGTCTTGACTAGATTTTATCGATGTTATAAAGCTTCAGCGATTTGAGGTTTTATTTATAATTTCTAATAGTTCTTTTCAAATAAAACTTTTTCTTTATTATGTTCCCTATTTTTAGATTTCAAAAAAAGGATTTTAAGGGTAAAGTGTATTTTGATATCAAAAAGTGTTTTCACATGGGTTTAAAAGAGTTTTCAAGGGTTTTATTCATGATAATGTCTTTATATATTTTTTAGGAAGTATTGAGATGTATCATAGATAATGGTTGAGACCATTATAACTTATATGATGGGTGTGCCTAGATATATCTCCAATGAATTGGGTAATGATGTTTTTTACCTAGAGAATTATATTAAAAATTGGTTGTATGGTTATTCCTATTTGTAAGGGTTATATGATGTTCTATGATGATGTTCTAAGGAACCTACATGAATTTTATTTGATTTATTGTGAGTTATCATGTAAATAATTTATGTAAAAAATGAATTTTAAGTATCATTTGTTTAAAAAAATAATTATACTCTTTTTGTTTAAAAGCTCGTGTTTTTAAGAAAATGATTTTTATAGGATTTCATGTTTTTCACTAGACTAATAATTTTCTTCTTTTTTATTTCCCTTTCTGAGTTTTTTATTCTCATCCCATTTTTTGAAATATTTTTTAAAGAGTTTTAATGAATAGTATATACAAGGATGAGGTTAAGATAAAAAATTTAAGGATTTTTATTAAAAGTAAATAATTATTTATTTAAAAGTGTTTTGTTTTATAGAGAAAATAGATGTTGAGTAGAAGTTTCCACTTTTAATTTTTGGTTTTACTATTTAATATTATTTTTATAATTATCTAAATCTATAAAACAAAAATTTTATTAAGAACAAAATAAATATAATTCGAGTATAAAGTCACTAGAATATGTAATTTTCAATGCCGGGCCCTTACAGTTTATATCAGAGAATGGTTTAGACATCATTAGAGGTTAAGACTTTTGGTTAAATATTTTTTAAGTTTATTGGAATATATTTTCAATAAAATATTAGTTTTTTAAGTTTTTAAGACTGATAAATATCATTTATAAATGGATAGAGGAGAATAACAAAAATAATTTTTGTCTCTTCCTTATTACTTGATAAGAATAATTATCCCAAATTCATGTTCTCATAATTTAAAAAAACAAAAAACTATCCAATAAATAGTTTTATGAAATATCAAACACCTACTATATAACACAATACCACTTTGTTTTATGGATTTGTTTAATAAAATCCAAGATTCCCAATTTTCTTGTCATTCCAACAAGGTAAATATCATCAAGAAATTTTAAAATATTTTACCCCATCACTGGACATTAAATAATAATATGATTTTACTATAGCTAGAAAATAAGAACACCCTCCTGAATCCTATTATTATTTGATATTAACTTACGGTATTTCCATTAATACTTTTGGTGTATTAAAAGGACCCTTTATTGAATGTTTCTAAACAAACACTATCTGAATGTTTTATAAAAATCATGTTTTTTCAGATTTTTTGAAATTATATATCAAATCATAATGTTTCAAATTCCATTTCTCTACCAAAATCCATATGAAAAAAATTATATGGGGTGATTTTTGTTAAAGTAAGAAAGAAAATTTTAATAAGATCTAAAACATTGTTTTAATGCATTAAACTTATATATATATTTATATGAATAAAATGAAAATGAAATCATGTGGACACCATGATCAAGATATGACCTACTTTTATTTTATTCATGGAATTATTTTATTTAAATTATATGGATCCAAAATTTCAAATTATGATATATGCCAAACGTTTTTAATTAATAAGCTGAGATAGATATGGGTTATTACATTTTGGGATGAAAAATAAAAGGTATGATATAAACATTGAGGTAAAAAAAAATTATTGATGAGTATAATAGTATTTTTTTGGTTTTTTCTCATTTATAAGAATTTTATAAGGATTATAGTTTTTAAAAAATGATAACCTATAGGTTAGGTGACAAACCATCCAATCTATAAAGGTTTTACATTTTGAACCCATAACCAAAGGGTGCCAAGGGTGAATCTCCTACCACTGTCCTAGGTGTTTTATGAGTTAGTATGACATTGTTTTCCTTTATTTAGAAAAACCAGTAAATGATTCTTAAGTTAAATTTTTGGAATATATGTTTTATAATATATATAACCATGGGATTATGAATTGATTTTTTCAGTTAAGTAGTTAATGTTATTTTGGAAGAAGATCACTATATTGGGAACCTTATAGGATTAAGGTAACATGAATACTATAGGATTTTATTTGACAAATAAAGGATGGATTACATTTTAGAAGAACATATTGTTATATTATGGATTTATGGAGATTTACGTTATTTATAGAAATTGTTATCATATCTTGAAAATTATATGTTTAGGGATTGTGCATTTTGGTTTAAGAATTCAAGTGAAATTGATGTTATTTGAAAAGAAATGTTAAAACTATTCCCAGAAAATTAAGTAATCGAATGATTCTAATTTTTGGGTTTGAATCTTAGTATGGAATATCTTTGAATAATTTTAATTATATTTATTTGTTTTATGATATATATTGAAAATTGGGTATTAATTTTCTATTTTGTGGGATAAAGTAGTTTCTAATAGTATGAGGGTTTCCCATTTTGGGGATTTATCTTATCTTTTCTAACCATTTTGGTTTTGGATAATTTATAATGATAGGTTGAATAGATTCTAATACTTTTTTGGAATTATGTGATCAATTATAATATGATTTTATTTCTTGGGGCTTAAAAATTCATCTTGAGTTCTCATTGTTTTATTAAAATTATGATATTGTGATAGAAATTAATTATAGGATGAAATTATAATTTTCTAGTAAGTATGTTTCCCTATTCTCATAATATATATGAAAATAGAATTCATCAACATTAGGAAAATTGTTTTAAGTCAAAAACATCAACTATTTACATTTCTTACCAAGAAATCAGTGGCCTTTTAACCCATCAGAAATTTACGACTTTGTGATGGTTAACTTTCTGATGATAATTGTAACATCCTGGACCCGAGTTCCACTCAACAGGTGCCCCGAACCCGGTTCGCCACATAACCTCAAGAGAATTTCCCCAAATACCAGAGGCTTCTGACTAGAAGTGAGGGCCCAGTTCTGATAGTGGGGAAACTATGCCCTCATTTGTCAAAGTGTAGCCCAATGGAATGAAATTTAACATACAGCAATAGTGGATACAGTAAACCATACAGAACTGAAATAAACAACTGCAATAGATATAACCAACCAGTATATAAAATGGTGCATCATGCCTTAAATTCTCAGAAAGAATCCAGAACATGTTACACAACAATACAGTGCAGTACAAGTAAAGAAAATAAAAACAGAACAAAACATCTGGTAGCAACGTGAGCCTCAGCCTGGTCCCATGCTCCCCTACTCCTCAGTAGCAGTCAAGCACCTGTATAAGGACCCTTTCCCTTATCTAAACCTGCAGAAATGTAATCTATTTGGGCTGAAAAGCATGACCCAAATAGGGTGTGAGAAATAAATCTCAGTAGGCACCCACCAAAGGCCCGTGCTCAACTGTGTGTAAACATGCAGCAGTAGTGTGTAGAAGTAAATTCAATAAACTAAGCATTACTCAAAGTAACTAACTTTACCAGTTATATTGCCATTTAACATTCATTTCATTATTTATTATTAAGAAACCACCATAGTAAATTTCTCTGTAAACCATTAGTGTCCTTAGACACGCAAACCCTTACCCTCAGGTAATCAAAATCTTGCCCACAGGCATAACAGATATTTCTCTGAGGCATATAAAGTGTCACCCTCAAGCACAGAGTCTATCGCCCATAGGCACGGAAGAAGTTCCCCTCAGACTAAGATAACATTTCCATCAGGCTATAGTAAAACACTTCCCTCAGGCACATGTAACCGGGCCATGCCCAACATGTAAATAAGGAGTTCACATACAATTCCTCTCAAGGAAAAAGTAATGTGAAAAATAAATAAGTCATACCCTCAGGTATCCTGGCCAAATGACTAAACAGAGGAACGCACCCCCGGGGTGGTCCTGGATCCAAGCAGCGATCCCAAACAGCATTTTAATATCACATTTAATTACCTATACAATTCTAGGTATTTAAAAATTAATGGCCTCATCCACACGACACCCCAACATGGGTTCATGGAACAAAAATGCACAAAACGCACAACAGTTGGAAAATAAACACCAAGCCACCAACCTTAAACGCCAACAAACGATATATGAGAATGTTGATTCCAAAAATGACCAAGATTGACATAGATCTGACGTAGAATAAAACCTTCTTAAACTCAAATAACTTCTATTAGAGGAAGAATTGTTAAGAAACACCAGGAGGAGGAATCTCTTACCCGTACGGTTCTATCGTGATCGACAGAGGAAGAATCGGATATCCGATGTGCACTCGGCGGATACTCGAAGATATGGACTTCCTCTCCCGAGCCCTCTTCCTGTTCTAAGCCTTCCCTATGAACAGGGGAGGTTACTTCCCATTTTAAGCAAAAAAAAATAAATTAAACGGCGTGTATTTCCAAGTACATGGCGTGTACTCCCCATTTTTTTACTGTTCCTCTGGAAGATTCCCATCAGCGTGGCACTGTTCACCTACCGACGTGACTACATGGAGTGTCTCCTTGAGTACACGGCATGTTCAATCAAACAGCTAGCCACCGCCTTACTATTCGCCTGCCAACTAACTACACGGCGTGTAAAGGACCACTACACGGCATGAAGTCGGTTCCTACACCCTTCCTCTGCCCGGGTCCTTCTACACGACTAAGTCACACGACTCTCATGGTATAAAACTACACGGCATGTATAAAATTTACACGGTGTGTATGGTGAAATTTTCCAACTACCCATGTCGTTTGTGAGACGACCGACTACTCAGATTGATACTACATGGCATGTTACATCCGCACATGGAATGTACACTGCCCTGTTTTCCATCCACACAGCTAAGTCCACATGGTCTGTCCTCCGACAAGACTACACAGTGTGTCCCACAGGTACACGGCGTGTACTAGACGAGCTCTACCGCCCCGTGTTGTTAGTTACACGGCTGGATACACAGTGTGTGCTATTTACACATGGCGTGTACTCAAAAGGATTACCCCGACCCATGTTTTTGGTTACATGGCTGGGATCCAAGGTCACACTACACAGTGTTTGCTTCATTGACAAGGTGTGTTTAAGAAATGACTACATTGGCTCGTGTTTGTTAGTTACATGGACGGGTCTCCGGGTCAACACTACACTGCATGTACATCCGGTACACGACATGTTCGCCCCAAGCCCTTTCCTTCCCCGTGTCACCGCCGACACAGTTTGTGACACAGTAAGAGACTACACGGTGTGTAATCTTGTTACACGGCGTGTACCTTAAAAGTTTATTTCTCTTCTCGAATAGAAGACCATACACGGAATGTTGAAGGTAATACACGGCGTGTATACTAGAAATTATAGATAGTATACCTCAGAAACTTCCCTGGAACCTAGAAAACACTGGAAAACAACACCAAAGTGTCAAATTCGGACCTGTGAGGGCCCATAATCCCCACGAATCAAAGTTTGACATCTTATCTGTGTTATAACATAAGAAACAGTCAATGATCCACCAATTTCTGGTCAATGGGGGGCCATACTCCCCAAGAACCAAATTTTGGCATCCATTATATAAACCAGATCATAAAAAATAACCTATCACATGGAAGGTATTTATCAAACAGTTATCACAACAGCATGCATTCCTAGCACAACAACTATCACAACAACATGAAATTTTCTAATATACCTACATGGCATGGGAACTATGCTTGGAATGTGATTTCTAGAATGTTAATAAATGATGCATGAGATAGAATACCCTCATATCATCAGGTTGAAACTAAAATAACCCATGGAATAAATATAAATAGGATAATACAAGTGTGTCACCCTTTGGTGAAAACAAATCAACTGTAAAATTGCAAAATCAGTAAAATTGAAATACGAGGTAAGTTAGCTTTTCCCTATACACGGGTTAGCTACACCCAGGCACATCTTATTACTAACAACCATTCTCTTCCTATCCCTGACTACAGCTCCAAATAGTAAGTCAAAGAAAAGAACCCCACTGATACCACTTTGTAACATCTCGGACATGGGTGTCACTCAACGGGTGCCCCGAACCCGGTTCGCCACATGACCTCAAAAGCATTTCTCCAAACGCCAGAGGCTGTAGACTAATAGCGAGGGCCTAGGTCTGATAGTGGGGAAACTATGCCCTCATTTTTCAATGTGTAGTGCAGCAGAATGAAATTAAACATACAACAACAGTGGAAGCAGTAAACCATACACAACTGAAATAAACAACTGCAATAGATATAACCAACCAGTATATAAAATGATGAAACAAGCCTTAAATTATAAGAAATCAGCCAGAACATGTTACACAACAATACAGTGTAGTACAAGTACGAAAAAGAAAAATAGAACAAAACAGCCGGTAGCATCGCGAGCCTCAGCCCAGTCCTATGCTCCCCTACTCTTCAGTAGCAGTCAAGTACCTGTATAAGGACCCTTTCCCTTATCTACACCTACATAAAGGTAATATTTTTGGGCTGAAAAGCATGAACCAAATAGGGTGTGAGAAATAAATCTCAGTAGGCACCCACCAAAGGCCCTTTCTCAACTGTGTGTAAACATGCAACAATAGTGTGCAGAAGTAAATGCAATAAACTAAGAAGTACTCAAAGTAACTAACTTTAACAGTTATATTTCCATTTAACATTAATTTCATTATTTATTATTAAGAAACCACCATAGTAAATTTCTATGTAAACCGTCAGTGTCCTCAGAAACCCAAACCCTTACCCTCAAGTAATCAAAATCTTGCCCTCAGGCATAATAGATATTTCCCCCATGCGTATAAAGTGTCTCCCTCAGGCACAGAGTCTATTTCCCATAGGCACGGAAGAAGTTTCCCTCAGGCTAATAGAACATTGCCCTCAGGCTAATACAGTCATGCCCTCAGGCTATATTAAAACACTACCCTTTGGAACAAGTAAACAGTTCATGCCCAACATGTAAATAATCATTTCACACACAATTCCTCTCAAGGAAAAAGTAATGAGAAAAATAAATAAGCCATACCCTCGGGTATCCTGACAAAACGGCTAAACAGAGGAACGCACCCCTGGGGTGGTCCTGGATCCAAGCAATTATCCCAACAGAATTTTAATATCATATTTAATTACCTATACAATTATAGGTATTTAAACAGCTACGACCTCAGCCACACGACACCCCAACATGGGTTTGTGGCACAAAAACGCACAAAACGCACAACAGTTGGAAAATAAACACCAAGACATCTACCTTAAATGCCAACGAACGATATACGTGAAAGTTGATTCCAGATACGCCCAAGAACGACGTAGATATGACATATAATAAAACATGATTAAATGAAAATAACTTCCATTAGAGGAAGAATTGGTAAGACACACACCAGGAGGAGTAAGCTCTTACCCATGTGGTTCCAACGAGATCGACGGAGGCTGAATCGGATTCTCGATGTGCACTCGGCGGATCCACCAAGCTCCGGCCTTCCTCTCCCGAGCCCTCTTCCCATTCTAAGCCTTCCCTGTGAACAAGGGAGGCTACTGCCCATTTTAAGTGAAAAAAAGTACACAGCGTGTATTTCCAAGTACACGGCGTGTACTCCCCATTTTTTAACTATTCCTCTGGCGGCTTCCCACCAGCGTGAAACTGCTCACTTGTCGATGTCACTACACGGCGTGTCTCCTTGAGTACATAATGTGTTCAATTGCACAGCTGGCCATTGCCTTACTATTCACCTACCGACTAACTACACGGCGTGTAAAGTACCACTACACAGCATGTAGTTGGTTCCAACACCCTTCATCACCGACCTGGTCACACGCCCCGTGTACTCATCCCACACGGCCAAAAGTACACGGTGTGTGGAAAAGTACATGGCGTGTACTTCTGAAATTTTGGATTTTTCCCCACTTTATGTTTTTACTCAAAAACACTTAAGTAAAAGATAAAAGAAGAAACTCGTACCTCAGAAATAAGAACCGGGTTCTTACAGTAATGTTATCTATCACTATATATCATTCCATGGGAGTTATTTTTCTCCTCCATATCCATGTTTTTACAAGAAAAAGAAAATTCCTACACGTAAACCTAGTTATGTGTTATACCATATGATCTTAATACTTAACTTTTCTCTCTTTTAAATTTAAATTTTGGTTGACTATTTTTATGATGTGAGATTTAAAAAAATTGTATATTGAAAAGTCATACCCCAAGTTACCGAGTATGATTTTAAATTTAGAGGATGAAATTTATTGAGTTTAAATTGAGAGGATTAAATTTAAAAAATGTTTTGGTGATGATGTAGTATCCCAATATTTTAAATATAAAGACTTTGTTCGATAGCATACAAGATATGCAACATTGATATTAAATGAAAAGGGAAATATTCATATTTAAATGTGGCTATTATAAACTATTCATTAAATTAGATGGTATGAATAAGAATAAATGATTTATGAAATAAATAAAAAGGTGTAACTCAATATAATTATATTGATAAATTCATATAAAATAATCACACAATTTTTAGGAATGTTTTTTTATTCTTTAAAAATATGTTTTCTTCAAAAATGGTTTTCCCTACATCTTTAGAGTGAATATTATTATTAATTTATAGAACTTTTAGAAAATATGTTTTAAAAAATTAATTTAATTTTTTAATTAATCATGATAAATTCATCATTGGATGAATTTTTGAGAATTTTTTTAAAATATTAACTTTTCAACAAATAGTGAAAAATACTGATTTTTACAAA
This sequence comes from Viscum album, assembly GCA_963277665.1. Classification (NCBI taxonomy): domain Eukaryota; kingdom Viridiplantae; phylum Streptophyta; class Magnoliopsida; order Santalales; family Viscaceae; genus Viscum; species Viscum album. Next base: position 1,938,147,169 of record OY728165.1, read on the forward strand.
ACTACCATTTTTGTTATATTAAAAAATCACTATATGATTTTAATTTCATATAAAATTAACATAAGTAATTTGTATTTGTATATAACTTAGTTACATTTTAATAATCCTTATACCTCATTTTGGAATGAGTATATTTTTGGGCTTAAGATTCATTTTTCAAGAAAAATGTTTGTTAGTGCGTTTTTCGGGATTGATTTTAAATTAAATAATTACACTTATATTATTTACATTTTGAAACATATATTTCATAATTGAAATTATTGGGTCAAATTTTTTTAATGGTTCCATTTTATTTTGGTTCTATATGAATAGTACCCTTAATAATTTTCGTTGTCGCGGTAAAGGGTAAATTGGATAATTAATATTAAAAAATGATAATGATTATAAAATAACCTTATAAACTAAATTAATTTTATTGTATAAATATATATTTTAAAATAATATTCCATTATTTTGTTATATATAATTTTATCTCCATTTTGATGAGATCATGACCTTTATAGTATTTTATTTCATGAAAAGCCAAACTTGTAACACTCTTATTTTTAATAAGTATAATATTTTTAACATGGAGATAAAAAGATGATATGATATTTTATAAAAAATATTTTTATATATAATATATTTATTTTAATAATTTTAAGTAATTTTAATTTTTTTTAAAATAAATAATTACCTTAAATGCTTACACAAGGATGATGTAGTAATTATTCAATAAATGAAAAATTCAAAAAAATGATACTACAAATATTAAAAGAAATATAATATGAGATAATTAATGTAATCTAAGAAACTAATAAATAATAATTATTAATTAGGGATTTATTTACATTATTTTTTTAATTATATGTGTTATCTTGATACTATTAGAGTCAAAGTAATAAATTGTTATTAAAATTGACATTATTGATATTTTATCATAAATAATATTTTACTAAATGATATAAAATTTATAAAAATAGTATATTTAATCCATTTATTAGTATATGGTTCATAATATCAATCATTTTCTATTTATGTGGTTTTTTTCATCAATAGTAACTATATTGACCCTCAAATGAAAATATCCGTTTGTCAATATAAGTTTAAAAAGGGTGAATAACAGGTTAAAACCAAATGATAGGGGGAAAAATATGACATAAATATATCAAAAAATTATTGTATTAGAGGATTTATTCCCATAATAACCCTATATTTTAAATAAAAAAAATTGTATCTATTTTTATTTAAAAAGTAATTTGAATTAATTTAATGTTTTGAGAAATTCCAAACATGTCCCTCCCCTCTCTTATAAAAGTATACCACTCATTCTCAATCCATCAAACATAAACCCACACTTTTTTCTAATAATACCAATTCCAATACCTTCCTATAATACCTACCCTAATTCTATAGGTCTTTTTTAGGTATAAAACCAACCTTAGTGGTCTTAAGGAGTTAAGAAAATGAGGTAATCTGAAGAAGATGTATTATTTTTAATCAAGTGTTTCTCTTTTATTTCTTATTCCAATATCTCCAAATATTATTCAAACATTATAAAATAAAAACAAATTCATCCTAAATATACTTAGATGTTATTAATTTATTATCATAACCTGTATTTATCTCATATTCCACCATATGGGAAATGAAATCATTGTTCGTGTGTATGTCGGACTACCGCCTAACGAACTGATGTAATTCATTTTCCATCACTATATATCATAGATGGATTTTAATAATGAAATTAATGTTTATTTATTATTTTCCTGAAATAATTATCATTATTAAAATAAATTATATCATTTACCTTCTTTCCTTTCCATTCACTGATAAATGATAAAGTTGTTTGTTTCCCTGTGTGGACTACCACCTCTGGGAAGGGATGTGATTAATTTGACATATCTACAACACATGATTGATATATATAGGTATACTTAAATAAATAATATAATATTTAGGTCATAATTATAATTATTTAAATATAAAATAATACATTACTTCTTTCCATAATGATTGTTTAAAACTCGGATTATTACTCATGTGTATGTACACCCTACCAGCTTAGTGATTGTATCGTAGTTCATTTTTAATAGCCATATTTAGTTTTTGGATTTAAAATTATAATGAAGGTTTAGAAATTATAATTATTTATTTGTTATTATTATAGAGAATATTTAATAATTATAACTTTGACCATATTCTTCCTTCCAAATTCATTGTGAACTTATGAGCCAAATATCCTCAAAATATCTAATGTGAACAAAAATAAATGATAATTTTTATATAACATGGTATAAAAATTATAAAATATTAATTAACATGAAGAAATTTCTTAATAACATATCAATGAAACTATGTTTATTATTCAGAAATATACATAACATTTGATATTAGTTGGACTCAAGGTGAGGGACTTTCTTTTAAAAAAATTCTTTAAATATTCCCTCAAAACTCTATTTTTCCACCATATCCATATTTTTTTATAAAAATAATTTAAATAAGGTTTTTAATATAATTTTATTTAATTTTAAATTCATTTTTACAAATTTTTTACTTTATAAATATTTTTTGAAAGGAATCGTTGTGTTGTTTTCGAAACGAGTTACTTTGTGACTTTTCTAAAGAAGAAAATATGGAAGGAATGTTTTTTTAACTTATATGGAATGAGAATATTTTCCCACCATCATGAAACATAAAATTATTTAGGTTTCCATTATATGTTTCCATATTTATTTTCAAATAAAATGGTTTCATTATTTTTTTTGTAGTTTTCGTATTTTAAAAATGAGTTTTTTAAGGAAAAATATTTTTTGATATTAAAATGGGGTTTTCAAGTGGGTTTAAAAGAATTTTCAAGGGTTTTATTCCTGATATGATTCTTATAAATTTTTTACTAAGGTTTTAACCCTATTGTAGCTCATAAGTGATATCATTATAGATTATACGATGGGTGTAATTAGATAGTACTCAAATACATTGGGTAATGATTTTTTTCTCTAGATAATTATATTGGAAGTCATATGTATGGTAATTAAACTTTTAAGGGTTCTGTAATGTTTATATGATTATGTTCCAAGGCCCTTACATGACTTTTATATTCATTCTTATAATTTTTTATGGAATTAATTTATTTAAAAAGTTAATCTAAATATCATGGGTTTAAAATAATAATTTTACTACTTTACTATATATAATATATGTTTTTAAAAAGGTTTTTTTATGAGTCTTAATGTTTTTAATTAGACTAATGGTTTTCTTATTTTATTCCCCTTACTGAAATTTTTATTCTCCTTCCATATTTTAAATTTTTTTTATTGTTTTTTAAAGAAGATTACGGATAAGGATTATGTCAAGATAAAAATTTACACAATTTTTCATGAAAGTAAATCATGTTTTATTTAAAAGAATTTATTTTATGGTGAAAATGGATATTGAGTAGATTTCCCACTTATAATGATTTGGATTACTATGTATTATTTTTTCCAAATTCTCTTTAACTCAAAACCTAAAAGATCTTCTGGAATAAAATAATGATAATTCTAGTCTAAAATCCCATGAATATGTTATTTTTCTATCTAGTTCCTTACATATAATGGGAAAACATTAATAGAAATATTTAAGAGTTCATAGCTCAATCCATAAAATTATAATATATTATGGTTGAATGACATAAGTCTAAGGGGATGATACAATATTTACACATATGTATAGAAATTTAATAACTTAACCATGTATTTAATCATAGTAATTACCAAGAAATCATAAATTAATTATTCTATTTTGGTTGTAACTGGTCATATTAAAAATTTGACACATTACACTATTATTTGGAAAGGGTTCCTATTTTATCATTTAATAAATTTATATATAAGTTATGTCATAAGTTGTAATTTTTAGAACTCTTAATTGTTTTTTATCAGGTTTTATGGTTTACATTTATGTTCTAGAGAAGTCATCAATAAGAATTAGATATTTCTTTAGACATTAAATATAATTTTTCATCATGAAATAGATAGTCAGTCAGAAAGGACCATTCATTACCTTGTAGAAATGTTGAGATCATACTTGATCAAAGGTTGGGATCAAGACCATACCATGTTAGAGTTTTCAGATAACAATATTTTCTATTATATTATTCATATATAACCAAATGAGGCTCCATATGGGATTTGGGGGAGAACTAAAAAGTGTTTGTATTATTTCATCATGTGTAAGATTCTAAGACTCGATTTGTCTTAAAAATGATAGAAAATATTAAAAATATCATGTGAAACATTAAAATGGAATAATTTGAACATAATATCTATAGTAATAATACCCTTTTAGATTTTTACTTTAATATTGGAAATAAAGGAGTCCTTCAAATATATCCATTAATGTTTGTTATGCTATTTGTGTAGAAAGGATGTATGAGCCCTACTATATTAGAAACATAAAAATCCTAAAAAATTGATTATATATTATATCCTTGAAAATCTACATAACCCCAATGAAATTCATGATATGTTCTATGAATCACATATGGGGAGGTATATACCATACCATTTATCAGTTTTGAACTCATATATAGTATATCTAAAACATGATCTATTATATGAGGATAACTCAATAGATGTCTTAGATCATCCAAATATTGAATAATAATATAATAACACTCACATGGATACATATTTTAAGAGGAATTGTCAATTTTAAGAATAAAAACGGGAACCTAAAGTTATAATGTTACAATAATGTAATAATTTTCATTCCTTAGATAAATGAATTTATAATGGTAGAAAGTATTTTAAGGGATTTATAATGTATAAACCTATGATATTAGTATGTATTTTCATTTATATATATACTATGTGATAGATATTTTTTGTTACCCACAACATTGAAATAAAATGAATAATGGTTTTTTTTATCATCCAAAAAAATTGCATTATAAAATGAAAACAAAAAATATAGAACTAATAGATTCCTAATTGGAAACATTACTAATGGAATGAAACAACAAGTAAATAAAAATACTACAAGTATAAAATTATCATCATAATGATATACCATTATTAGAATACATCAAATTAATAATATATAAATAATAAAACTTGTCACAAATATATTAAACATCTTGAAAAGGAAATTATAGTATGTAATGGTTGATTTTTTGAGATGTATATAAGAATATATGTTGGAATTTTAGATATATGTATGTTTTATATATATTAATTTGATAAAATTTTATCCTATATGTACTTTTATGATGTTTCATTTTTAATAACTATAACATCTCAGGATTTTAGAGCGGTTTGAAATCCTAAACCCATTATAATTTTGGAGGTTGGTGGTCGAACCATCTATTTCTTGATCTTAGAAAATTAATTATGAGAGTTAATTTGACCCAAGGAATTTTTTTAGATTTAATATAAGATGTAAATGTGACTTGGGGTTTTGAGTGGGTTTTTTGGTGTGTTAGAGGCTAAAAACCCAACTTTTTAGGGTTCCCAAATAGAGTTGCATGGTTTAGAAAAACTATAAGGCCTACCAGGCGTGAGTGAGACCCTCTTTTATAATTATAAAGTGTTTGATAAACCATATGGGATAGGACACATATATTTTTTAGGTCTTATGTAGTTTTTATCAGATGGGTTCGCATGGCCTGTGCACATCTTGGGAAAATCATGCACATGGTCACATACAAAGTTCCACTTGGACAGAGATTGTGCACAGGATCTTCATGGTTTGGGTAAATTGTTTGAGGAAACTATGAAAGGTGTGGTTCCTAGATAGTGGGTACCATATGGTTGGAACACGATTATCCATATTATTTATTCAAATCATGTATGTCACTTGAAAGTGTGAAATAAATGAGTTTCGACACCATGCTTATTGGTTCTTTCTCCCCCTTTCATCCATCATCCACCTACGCACACATAGGGTTCCTCCCAAATTCTTAACCCCATATTCTTTTATCCAAACACTTTTTCCATTCCCCAAATAGATATTTTTTTCTCTCATTGTAACAACATCTATAAGGCCTTCGATCTTTTTTCTTAATTTATTTATTTTTCTCTACACATGGTGCTCTAAATATGTGTGCATTTTTTTAATCTATTTTCAATGTTTTCATTTAAAACACCTATTTCTTCGAAATCGTCTCGAGTTATAGGTTGATATCGGATGGGAGAACATATAACAACTTGATGTAGGTGGTTCCTAGATTTCTATTTGATTTTTCTCATGTATTGGGGGTGTTACCTTGAGCATTCCATTATGTTGTCCAATATAGACCCTAATAATTTAATTCATGGATTTTTTATTAAATTGAACCCATAAGATGCCTATGGGCATGCTCCTACTTTACTAAAAATATTAAGAGCCTAGTGAGACGCTGCATACCTTTGGAATATTAGTTCGGGGGTGTTTATTTATTAAATTAAATTCTTATGATGTTTTTAATGGTTCTAGGGGAACATTACTAACATGGATTGAGGATTGAGATGTTTTTGGTCATCTGGATGACATGATATGGTTATTCAGGTTGAGAGAGGCCCATATTCTTTTTAGTTATGTTGATTTTATGTTGGAAGATTTAGTAATTACGTTGAGGTGTCTTCGTGATCAGGTTAGAGGCATGTCATGTGTGATTTTTGGTGGTGTTGACCATTAAGATTAGTGAAATGGTCGTAAAGGCATTAGGGGATGGGATTATGTGGCTTAGGTACTTTTTTAGTGATTTAATCTCACCATGATTGGGTGGATTGTCTTTGTAGTCATTTACACACATATATTACTTAGATAATAAGGTTGTGTTGACCACTTGTCTGGGTAGAGACCTCCGTTAGATATGGATTTTTATGGCATTGATCATTAGTGTGGTTGGAGGTTAATTATGTAAAAATCCATGTTAATAGTGAGGATCAATTGGTTGATAGTGTTGATACTATTGGTTGGGGTATTTGGATCACCATATATAGAGATCATTGGTCTATAATTACTTGGGAATATGGGCATCATCAATTCTTAGGACATCATCTACTGATTTGACAATGTTTATTATTGGGAGGAAAAACATTTTGATTCATTGGGACATCAAGCTTTGAGATGATGGGAGATTTAAGACAATGGTTTTAGGGACTAGAAACTTATTTTTGGATTTTTATTTTTTGATTCCATTACTTTATTGATGGCATAAAGTTTTGAGTTAAACTTTTGGAGTTCGAACCTGATGGTTTGCCTTGGAATATTTTCATCAGAGGATACCTTATGCTATATGATAAGGATCATCCCACTATAGTTATACCAGAAATGGTCGAAATAGGTGATTTAATCCTTGTGGGTATTGATCATAAGGTAATAAAGTTTATTTTTATGATGTGGATTCTCACTAACTTATTTATATTTAGTAAGAAACTTCTTTATCATAGATGTATGTTAGGAATGTGTTGGTGGTGGCCTACTAAGATTTATTCTCATAACATATACAGGCCCTTTGGGATGTGTGTAGATTTTATGGGGTTGCGATCAGGTAAGGGTTTTGGATCAAGAGTTATACCTTAGTAATCATGTTTTACTACTTAAAATTGGATATATAGAAAGGGAACTTAAAGGTTATTTCATTATCTAGAGTTTACTTTTGAATTTATTTCTGTATCAGCATAATTATTATATGTATTTACTTAGGTCATCTAAGGGATACCCTTTTTCTTATTCACATGTATGAACTATTATGATATGAATCATTAGCATAAATGGTGTTTTATTTTGAATATTTTATTTTTATTACTATTATTGTATAATTATTCTTCTGTTATTGTATGTTTATGCTCTTGTTATAGTTGGTTTCTAGACCAATTCTATTATGGTATTTTATTATGTTTTGTAATACTTAGATATTCCATTATTATTTTCATTACGAAATTGTATAGTCTCCCCATTATAACCTATTTACACCCTCACTACCATTTAGTAGCCTTTTTAGTTTGGGGAGGCCTGATTAAGGCCTAGTGACACTCTGACCTAAAGTACTGTTCAGGTGAAAAATAGGATCAGTGTGCTAAAAATGTTATCATAGGTGTTTCTTTTAACTCTTTTGGGTGTTACTATTTAGTATATGGTATACTGAAGACTATGATGTAGTCATAATGGGGTTTTTAGTTTGTGTTTGAGTTCGTACAACCCCATGCATGAGGGATATTCAAAATTGTTGGGGGTGGAAAATTGTTGTTTTTTTATTCTATTAACAATTGATATTATTTGAACTTCAATTAGTTCACTCGGGTGTCATTATTATTTTTTATATCATGTGAGCCTTTACTTTATATGTAAAAGGATGATTTTTAAACCCTTTTCCCAGTATAGAAAGGGACAATTGTTTATGATTTCTTTGTATTCACATATAATGATTAATAGGTGTATGTGTGTGTGTTTGCCTATAATAAATTTCTTCTAATTTCTATTGGGAACCAATAATTCACTAATAGGGTTTGGGTTGTTTAAATTTTCAACAAAGGAATCTAAATAGTGTTTTCTTGTTTAGCCTCTCTTTGGTGGCATTCTACTCAGCCATCTCAGGCATGCGGTTCTAATGAACTATGTTTCTGATGTGATGTGATATATATGAGTGTGCGGTGGGGCCTAGATATAATAGGATTAGGTTGGGATGATGATAGGGGTGGTCTATTTAAAATTTCAATAAAAAAGCTAAATATAATTTTCTTGATTATCCTCTATGGTGGAATCCTTCTCAAATACCTCGGGTTGATATGTAATGCCTGGATTTGATTTTAGTGGGTGAGGACATATCATGCCATATTTGTATGTGTTACCTGGCTCTGATATGGTTGGGTAAGGGGATAAAAGTCCTGATTTTGTGGGACAAGATTGCGATAAGGGAGGGTAAGGGTGGTGATATTTCACTACTTATTACAGCTTCCCCTATCTAAGTTATATATATATACATACATATATATATATATGTTATTATGGTTATATAACCATTGTTATTGGTATTCAATAGGTTTCCACCTAGGAGTATTCTGATATAGCGTTTGGTAGGTGGTGATTTGGTGCAACATGGGTGTGTACAGGTTGAGTCCCCTAAGGGTTGGGATGAGGCATCAAAGGGTTGAGAAGATCATAAGAAATACGTTCAGGCTCAAGTATAAGTGGGAAAGACATATGATTTTGCAGCTTTTGGGTAATATCTTGATGTGAAACTCAAGGAAAGCTTGTTTCATGTCATCACAGAGATTGATAGGGGATCTTAGGGATCAAAGCCTTATATGGATTATCAGACATGTGAGTTATAGTCATAGAACCTACCACTATTTCAGGGCGAGTGTGGGCCATATGTGTAAAATAAATAGATTGAGTTAGTTAATACCATCTTTGAGTATCTTGAGACACCCCCAGGATAGAGGGTGAAGTTGGCTACGTACATGCTCATAGGACCGGAAAAGAGCTCATGGAATGTGTAGGTTTAGGTAGCCAGACATGAGGGACTGTCATGGAAGAAATTCGAGGTCATGTTCTTCGATAACTTCTTCCTTAACAGGATGAGAAAAGAGAGAGCTTGAGATTTTTGAGCCTATAGTAGGGAGACATGTCTGTCATGGACTGTGCTCCTATATTCATAGATTTTTCTTGTTTCACACTTGGTATATTGGGTGATGACATCTCAAGGGTGAGGCATTTTGAGTATGGTTTACGACATTCCATTTGGGTACAGATAAAAATCTTCAGGTTGGCATCATTCTCAAAGGTTATGAATTAAGAACTGATAGCCTAGGCCAATTTTATAGACCAGTCATACTCGATCTGGGTGATTGTATCAGGTGATTATAGTGTTGATGCTTTGTATAGTAGGAAGTGAGGCTCTGAGGAGTCATACCTAGGTGTCTAGGCCAGAGACTCAAGATGACTGCCAAGGAGTGGGTCATTGATTTTGTGCTTCCAATGCGGCCAGTCAGGACATGTGTAGATGCAGAGTGATTAGGCATTGAAGGAGTGTCGAGCATGTATTCAAGTCGATCATCTCTAGAGGTTATGTAGTATGACTTATCATATAGTCGGTAGTTTAGGACATGGTAAGACTCAGGCCTTAGAAGTCAGAATAAAAGTGGTATTGGGAGCTGTTAGTTGGGGTTAAACTTCATGTTGATGTTGTGGTAGTGGGACCCAACAATTGGGTTAGTGGCCAGTGGCTAGGGAAACTCTATAGGGAGGCCAGGTCACAGGTATTCAGGCTTCAGGCTAGGTGCATGTAGTGTATCTTCCATGTGCTAAACATACTGGGAAGTTTACTATGGTTATAGGTACGTCATGGGCATGACTGGGATTCCTCTTTCTTTGACATGGTCCCTTTTTTTGGCATTTCAGGTTTTGGGTGCATGAGGTTAATGGGATTTATTTTTTGTCTAACAAGATGTTGGTGAGTAGGTTGGAATTGGAATAGATGCATTATATATATATGAGGTGTTTGTTATTGAGATTATCTATGGGAATAGATGCAATGAGGGGTTACTTGAGGTGTTTTGGCAACTATGCATCTATGTGATGTGGGTTTACTTGAGTTGTCTTAGCATTTAGGCATTGGTGTAATGAGGGGTCTATGTGAGGTGTAAGGTGCCAAGACTTTTTGTGGGTATCTTAAAGGATGTTGGACCTCATAGGTTCTATGTTCCAGATGGTCACAAGGTGAGAATTAGATGAGGTGTGATACTTTATGAGAGTCATAATTGGAATGGGTGTGATGTGAACACCTGATGAGGTGCATGAGTGATGATTCATCATAGGAGAACTTTTTTGTCTAGGGATGGTTTGTGGGCCATTAGTTTATTTCGAGTTTTAGGTTAGGGAGCAACCGGGTTAGGTAAATCCTAAGGTGGGGAGCACCATGAAAGAGTTGACCTGTGACTTTATAGTCAAGGTAGTTTGGGATAATTTATATGAGATATGCATGTTTAGTACAATCTTCAGGTAATGTTTTATAGATCAGGGTAAAGCTATATCAAGGTGGGATATTGTAATGTCCCAGGTTTTCAGAGCATCATGAAATCCTAAAACCATTTGAATTTTGGAGGTTGGGGGTTATACTAAATCCTTTATTTAACTTCAAAACTTAAAAATAAGAGTTACTTTGACACAAGGAATGTTTTTTATATGGGTTTTAAAGATCAGATGGTTCCTCTGGGTTTCTAGTGGGATTCAAGTGTGTAAGAGGCCAAAAACCCAACATTTCAGGGTGCCCAGATAGAGGCACACAATTTGGAAAAACTGGTCATCCTCCTAAGTGTAATTACACAACCCTCTTTCATCATGGGACACAATTTTCTAAGCCATGTGGTAGGAGGAACATGGTCTTTCAGAATCTTCTCTAGTTTTTAGAAAAGGGGTTCACATAGCCTGTTCATGGTTTGGGAAGACTTTGTATACGGTCACACTTTTTGTATCATTTAGGCAGTGGTTATACATGGTCTCCACATAGTTTAGGCAAACTATGTCGGCCAACCCTGCCAGGTGTGTTGCCTAGATAGTGGGATCCACACGGTTTATACACAGTTATCCAAACCGTGTAGCCAAAATGTGCAAATCACTTAAAAGTGTGAAATGTCCAATTTTCCCCTCCCAAATTATTTTATCTTTCTCTTAATTTCTTCTATAATTCACTCATTCACATAGGTAGGTACTCCCAAATTATTCGCCCACTAGTATTTGATCCAAATCCTCCATTCGATCTATGAATTGATCATCGCCAATCTCCATGGAATCGCATCGGTAAGGGTTTTGATCCTCTTGATTACATTATTACTTTATCTTTCCATATGTTTCACTAAATCCATGCAAGACATCTTATCCTATTTTCAAATAATTCATCTAAAATTTTTATTTCATTTTAATTGAATCGAGTTAGAGGCTAATACCAGATATTTGAAAAATCTACCAACATGAGGTAGTTGGTTCTTAGTTTTATCTAGGATTTTGATCATGTATTGTGGGTCTAATCTAGAGTGCACCTTTGGTTTGTCCAAGAGAGACCCCAATAATTTAATTATTTATTTATTTATTAAATTTAACCCTTGAGATTCTTATGGGAATGCTCCTCCTTGACTATAAATGGTAAGATCCTAGTGAGAGGCTTCGGACCTTGGGCAGATTAGTTCAGGGGTGTTTATTTATTAAATTAAGTTGTTTATGATGATTTTGATGATTCCATAAGAACATGACAGGAATTTCCTAAGGATTGAGATGTTTTTGAATTTCTAGATGATATGACATAGTTCATCGGGTTGGGAATGTGACAGATTCTATGAGTGTTATTGATCATGGGTTAGACGGCTTGATCATTGGGTTGAGGCAACTTCGTCATCAGGTTTTGGACATGTCTTATGTTATTTGAGATGATGTTAACCATCAGGATTATAAGTAAGGTCATAGGACCACAAGTATCTGAGATGATGTGTCTTAGGTACTTTTTTGGTGATTACCACTCTTCGTGATTGGACAACACGTCATTGGAGTCATGTGCTCATAGATAGGACTCAGATGTTGTGGTGGTATTGACCAATCATGTGGAGGCCTCCATTAGATATGTATTATTATATTGTGGACTATAAGTGAGGTTTGAGATTCTTTGCATCGAAATCCACTTGGATGGTGAGGATCCATCAGTTGACAGTATTGAGACTGTCAGTTGGGGGATAAGGATTGTTGTATGTTGTGGTCATTGGGTAGGGATTATATGGGAGGACATGAATCATAATTCCTTGGGAATTTGGCAATTTAATTTAGGGTATTTATTATTTGGAGGATAGACATTGTTGTGACTCAATAAGTTAGGCTTCGAGCTAATGAGAGCTTTCGAGTAGGGGTCTGAGGAACTAGGTACATATTTTTTATCATGCATTTTTGGATGTTGGTACTTGATTGATGGAATGAGGTCTTGGGTGACACTTTTGGAGGTGTAGCCTAAGGGTACACCTAGGATGATTAAATCATTATATGCCTTGGGATTTGAGCTAAATATCATCACACTACAGTTATACTAGAGATGGATGGAGTTGGTGATTGCTTCCTTGTTCCTATTAGGCACAAAAGAAGAAGGTTTATTTATATGATATGAATGTTTAATAACATATTTGTGCTTAGTAACAACCTTCTTTATCAAGTATGTAAACTAGGCACATGCTGGTGGTATCCTTATAAGATTTATTCTAACAGCCTACACAAATCCTTTGGGACACATCAAGATTTTAGGTTGTTGCGGTGAGGTAAGGTTTCAAGCTCAGGAGCTAGACCTTAGTGATCATTACATACTTCTTTTCATGGGATGGATGGAAAGGGACATTGAAGGTTATTTCATCAACTAAAGTTTACATTTGAATTTATTACTGCATCAGTATGCCTACTATTTTTATATAGAGGATGACCATGGTCGACCCTTTTTTCTTATTGATATGTATGACCTATTATGATATGCATGATTAACTAAAAATGGTTCTTTATTCTTAAAATAGTGTTGTTTATTACATTTTTTGTTTTATTATGCTTTTGATATTATATGTTGTTGCTTTCTCTATGGAGGGTTACTGGTCCAATTGTGTTATGGTCATTTCTTCCACTATGTTATACTTATATAAACCATTATTATTTTCATTTATAGATGCTATAGTCTTCCCACTATCATCTATTTACACCCTAACTACTAGTCTATGACCTTTAGCATATGGGGAGGTGAACTTAAGTCCTAATAGCACTCTAGTATGAAGCATTGTTTTGGTGGAAAATTGGGTCGGGGACCTATAATAGAAAAATAAAATGATATAATTTATACTTAATAAATAATTTTGTAATGAAATAAACATTTAATAATTAACTAAAGTTATTTACTATAAAATAGGTGATTTTTCCGTTACATTTTTTTATTATTACTATCATTATTAATGAATAATTTTATATTTTTATAATATTCTTTTAAATATTGTAGATAAATTTTATTGACATAATTTAATGGTTAAAATATAAATAATGGGATTTTATTAAAATTAAATAATGTGTTTTTTATATTATTGTTTATTTTTGTCATTATATTTTAAATTCAACAATTTAAAGAATGATTATAAAAAATATATTATTTCAACATATATAAAATTAAATTTACACTAATTAATTAATAAATATAAATGTATAATATTTAGAGCACTAAATATTTTAGAAGGGTAATTTTTCTATTGAAATAAATATTTCCATATATTTTATTTAAAAGGTTAATTTTACATATTTATAAATTTATTTATTAGAATTGGTTTTCATGATTTTACTCAGAAAGTGGAAATTAGTTAATGTTATCAATTCTTTTTTGAAATAACAAAGTCACTCTGATAAAAATGTATGTATCATAGTAATAGTAAAATTAGAAAAAATGGTAAAATTAAGATGTAAAGGCATAATATATCTCAAACCTTATCTATAAATTTTTTCAATGAGGTGATTACTATGAAAAACCAATTATTTTTTTACTTTGGATCTACATTCTAGGTAAAATGATATCCTTACAACTTATAGAACTATTATTTTAGGTAATGTAAGTTAAAACTCACTTATAAAAGGACTCGTCAATTACCTTCCTTAAACCACTATATTCATTATATTAACTAATACATACCTACCCAAATTACCTCTCATAATTCCTTAAATTATTTTTATTTTCCCTTATAATAAATAATGTGGAATATGTGAGACATTATAAAGGAACCCAAATGAGTAAATTCATTACACATATAATATAGTTACCACTATGTTTTTAAATTTACTTCTCATGCAAACCCTTTATAAATATCATCCACCATAATAATGATGATGAATTAACTTTATTTTGAAAATTTACAAGTTATATTACTTTAATATAACAATAAATATTACTCATTATATAGAAGAAAAATTTCTTGTTTGGGTTAGATCAATAACCTAATTACCATGGAAACAATTACCATACAAAAATAGATAAAACACCTTCTGAAATAGTACTATAACAATGCCATAATTTTCGTCATGGATATTTATAAATACAATAATAAATGTGATATATAATTATAAATAATAGTTTTATTTAATATATTTCTAGATGAAAGAAATAAAAATTTTATAATCATTATAATGTAACATGATGTTATCAGAAATCAACCCAAAACAAGCCTGTTATGGATTCCATTCTCATGTTTTATACCAAGACCATTAATAAAATGAACGTGGGAATGCATTGACCATTAAGAAAAATAATTTAATTAAAATTAATAACCTAGTAATATTGAACATTTTTTCATTGAATGAGGATAAAAATCACTATTAAAAATGTTTTGAATTTGATATAAAATTAACATAACTAATTATTATTTATATATAACTTAGTTAATTACATTTTAATAATCCTTATACCTTATTTTGGTATAAATATTTTTTTGTGCTTAAAATGCATTTTTCCAGAAAATTGTTTGTTAGTGCATTTTCTAGGATGGATTTTAAATTAAATAATTACACTTATATGATTTAAATTTTAAAATATATATTTCATATTTTGAATTATTGGGTCCAAATTTTTTAACGGTTCCATTTTATTTTGGTTCAATATGAATAGTACCCTTAATAATTTTTCTTGTCGCGGTAAAGGGTAAATTGGATAATTAATATTGAAAAATGATAATGATTATGAAATTACCATAGAAACTAAATTAATTTTATTTTATAAAGATATATTTTTTTCATAATATTCAATTATTTTTTATATATAATTTTATATCCATTTGGATGAGATCATGGGCTTTATAGTATTTTATTTCACGAAATTCCAAACATGTCACACTCTTATTTTTAATAAGTATAATATTTTTAACATGGAGATAAACAGATGATATTTTATATTATAAAAAATATTTTTATATATAATATATTTATTTTAATCATTGTAAGTTATTTTACATTTTTGTTAAATAAATAATTACCTTAAATGATTACACAAGGTTGATGTAGTAATTATTTAATTAATGGAAAATTAAAAAAATGATACAACAAATATTAAAAGAAATATAATATGAGATAATTAATGTGGTATAAGAAATTGATTATTGATAACTATTTCTTAGTTAGTTATTAACATGATTTGTTTAATTATATGTGTTATCTTGATATTATTAAAGTCAAATTAATAAATAGTTCTTTCAATTGATATTATTGATATTTTATCATAAATAATATTTTACTAAATGATATAAAATTTATAAATATAGTATATTCATTATAGTTACAAGAATATGGTTTAAAATATCAACCATTTTCTATTTATGTTGTTTTTTTACGTCAATAGTAACTATATTGACCCTCAAATGAAAAAAATCCTTTTGTCAATGTAAGTTTAAAAAGAGTTAATGAGGGGTTAAAACCAAACGATAAGGAAAAAAAATATGAACTAAAAATATCCAAAAAAATATTGTATTAGATGATTTATTCCCATAATAATACAATATTATAAATAAATTTTTTTTATCCATTTCTAATTAAAAAGTAATTTAAATAAATTTAATGTTTTTAGAAATTCCAAACATGTCCCTCCCTAATCTTATAAATGTACACCACTTATTATCGGTACATCACACATAAAACAACATTTGGTTTAGATAATACCAATTAAAATACCTTCTTATAATACCTACCCAAATTCTATAGGTCTTTTTTAGGTATAAAACCAACATTAGTGGTCTTAAGGTTTTAAGAATAGGAGGTAATTTGAAGAATAGGTATTATTTTTAATCAAGTGTTTCTCTTTTATTTCTTCTTCAAATATCTCCAAATATTATTAAACCATTATAAAATAAAAACAAATTCATCCTTAATATATATAAATTTTATTATGTTAATATCAAAACCTATTTCCATCTCTTATTCCATCATATGGGAAACAAAATCATTGTTCGCGTTTATGTCGGACTACCGTCTAATGAACTGATGTAATTCATTTTCCATCACCATATCTCATGGATGGATTATAAAAATGGAATTAATGTTTATTTATTATATTCATTAAATAATTATCATTATTAAAATATATTATTCATTTACCTTATTACCTTTCCATTCACTGAAAAATGATAAAGTTGTTCGTGTGTACTTGTGGACTACCACCTCTGGGAAGGGATGTGATTAATTTTTCATATCTACATTACATGAATGATATATATAAGTATATTTAAATAAAAAATATGATATTTATGTTACAATTATAATTATTTAAAGATAAAATAATACATACCTTCTTTCCATAATGATTTTTTAAAACTTGGATTGTTACTCTTGTGTATGTATGCCATACAATCTTAGTGATTGTAACGTAGTTCATTTTTAATAGACATATTTAATGTTTGGATTTATAATTATAATGTAGGTTTATAAATTATAATTATTTATTTATTATTATTATAGATAATATGTTATAATTACAACTTTAACCATAGGCAACCTACCAAATTAATTTTGAACATATGAGCCAAATATCCTTAAAATATCTGATGTGAACATAATTAATTGATTAATTTTATTTAAAATGGTATCAAAAATATAATTTAAAGACCCGGAATTTCAGTGTAAATTTTTTTTCCTAAATTAATCGTAATTTTACGAGTGTGAAAACTGACGACGTGTGATTCTGAGGCCCGGTGTGCCCGGAATCAGTTTCTGATGTTTTGTTCAGGTGCGTTCAGTAAATGTATGAGCAGGATTTTATAACTTTTGAACTGGTGCTCAGAATTGAAACTTGAGCTCACTGTTGATCTCACAGCACCGGCATTCTCTTAAAATGTCTTTCACCTCGTCGGTAGATGTTTGGGAATAAAAGATAAATTTTGGGTTTTATATGGAATAATAAAATGAAATAAGTTCATGTCTTATTTTTTATTATAACCACCATGTAGAGGTTGGAGGTGGGGACCGCCACACCTTATCCTCCCATGAGATGTTATGGTGGTGGGGCCCACCAGAACTCAACCTCCCATGTAAGGATTAATTTTGTGGGGACCACCCGAGTTAGAAACCTCTTGAACTTCCCATTAAGTGGGGAGAGCCTCTTGAGCTCCCCACTTTATGGTCCCAATTCACTCAAATTAATTAATGGAGCATCGATTAATTAATTTGAAGCTTTTTGAATTTTTGGGCCAAAAATTAAATATTGGATTAACTCAATCCATAATTTTTTGTTGTAATTTTCTTTTGGGTGGAGCTTGGGAAAAGGGGAGTTTGGGAGAATGATAATTCTCCAATGAAGAACACTTCTTCTGCCAACGAAGAATGATCGTCAACCAGAACAATGGATAATGTGATGTTCTTGAAGAACACTGATGACGTCGTCCTTGACTACTTCATCTTCTTTCCCCATGTCAACGAATCAACATTCTCGTTTCTGTGGCATCGTCAACGATCGACAAATCCAAGGTAGGGGTTCGAACTTTGTTTTGTTCCTCGTTCTTCGTTTCCCTTTGTGGTATAGAATACGAAACCGCATGATATCACCCTAATGCGGGGGGTGCTAGCCGAACAAATATGGCCCGACCCCTCCGCATTTCTTATGGATTTTGATTCCCAACGCAGAATGAGTTCAGTTTGAGTGTCTCTCATCAACTTTGTTTCAGATCGAAGGTGACATCCTGAGGAGTGTGCAGATTCTTCCGGAACGAGACTCGAGCCACCAGAACTCGTTCGATGACCCGCAGAAAGTTTGTGGCGAATGGTATGACAATCGACACTGCATGGACAGCGGCGGTGCCACCACGGTTCTGGAGGAGAAGTTCGCGGCCGATGGGCCGCGGTGGTGTCGCGGCTGCCGGTGCAAGGTCATTCGCGAAGGAATTCGGTGGCCCGAGCTGTCAGGTCACCATAGAAAGTGCAGCACTATCGTGCCACGCAGTGGGTCGAAGGGGGGTCGTAGCCCCTGGCCGCGGTGATGCAGCGGCGGTTGGCGCTAGGCAGGCCACGATGAAGACCAGTGGACAGAGCCGCAGGGTCACTGGAGGTGGGGCGCCGCAACGGCACTGCGCGAGAGGCGGCTGGCCGCTCGCCCAGCCTGGAGGAGCAGGACCCAGCAGGTCCCACATAACACGGAATGCCGCAATGTGACACGGACCAGAGCCATGTGGAACTAGTTTTTCCTCCACCTGAATAGCTTAGCCGTTTGGGATCCAGGGGCGTGTCTTCCCCCACTGGATGCGGCTAGGGCGGAACCCACGGGCTACCAGCCGACCGTGCGGGCCGCCAGCCGCGCGGGCCGCCAGCCGGGTGGCCAGACGCGCGGGCCGGACCCAGCGCGGTTTGGGCTGCCCCTGAGGGTCGGGCAACCCTTGCGGGCCGACCCAACCTCGCGGTCCGGGCTGCCTCCGTGGGCCATGTCAGATCCGCAAATCTGGTTGGACCCGTAGACTAGTTCGGACCCCAGTCCGGACCCGTTTGAACCGATTTCACCTTTTCACCCATAACTTGGGATGCGGGTATCCGATTGTCGAACCATATTTGGTGACAGAAACAATAAAGAGATACGGTTCTTTTGGAATTCCCCACTTGAGGTTTGGACGTATTTAGTGTATGGTTGGGTTGGATTGAACCTAAATTCAACTAGGAACTCGGAACAAAAATGTCAATAACTCTCAGACAGGGCATCTGATTGACGCACCTTCTATCGCATTGAGTTTCTTATGGAAAGACAAATATTTTGGATACATCAACTTGGGACATCATGGAAGTTTATTTATCAAATCCTGTCTTGAGGAGAGTAACCACCCGGAATCTAGCATGCTTTGTGGAAACTATGTGGTTGGTTGTGCACTGACGACCGTTCCTGGATCTTGTGTGGGTCTGACAGCTCTGACTACTATTCCTGGATCTTGTGTGGGTCTAACAGTTCTGAATTTTGTTCCTGAATCCTGTTTGGGCTTGACATAATAGCTGTTCTGGGATCCTGTGTGGGTCCGACAGCTCTTACTACTATTCATGGATCCTTTTTGGGTCTCACAGTTCTGACTTATGTTCCTAGATCCTATGTGGGTTCGACAGAATAGCTGGTCCTGGATTTTGTGTGGATCTGACAGCTTCAACTACTATTCCTGGATCCTGTGTGGGTCTGATAGTTCTAACTTCTGGTTCTAGATCCTGTGTGGGTCCAACAGCTTAGATGATTTAGTGTCTATATCTTATCATCTCTATCTCTCTACTTTAGTTGTATATCTGTGTGAGCTGATTCAGTGGCTTCTATGTTTTCCTCATGATTGAGATGGGTTACTTGATTACTTAGGTATATGTATGGGAATATACCTAAGTAATGGTTATATGTTGATTTCATACTATGAGGTTTATCCTTGGTGGATTTTGTGAGAACTTAGTGGTATCAGGGTCCCTACTGAGTATCATTATACTCACCCCTACACGAACAATGCCTGCACCTCGTTGTATTGGATGTAGATGATGGACAGCGCTGACTGAGGATGAGTGTATGAGGACTGGACAGTACCTGGAGGTGGACCTCACAAAGATTTGGTACCTGGAGGAGACTGATGGATGTGGAGTGCTTAGGAGGCTATTTGTACCTTCCATTCAGGTAGGAACCATAGTGGACGATCCAGGAGATGCTTTTCATCTTTCAGTTGTTTGTCCCTTTCAGTTGTACTTGTTATTTACATTTGAGCTTGTATTTCCAGGCCCCTTTACTTTTCATCACTCTTTTGTTATACAGTTTTAATTATTGTTTTGCTTCCAGCTTGTACTCTATTATGTCGGTTTATAGTTATAAAGTCAATGCCTTAAAAGATTTTGGGAATTACGCCTCGGGTGCTAGTCTCCAGCCCCTATCCTATGGAAGGTGGGCTTGGGGTACTCACGACATGGGCCCCGGGGGATGGGTCATGACAAATTGGTATCAGAACTTCCAGTTATACCATAGAACTTAGGACTCTGATCTTTCTTTTCTATGAAGCAATAGTTTAAAGTGTAGTGAGTGTGGTTTTTAGTTCAGGGAGTCCAATGTTGGTGCGGTGGCCGACGTATCCATACACCAGGACACTGACTTCTGATTTCCAACTCAGTGTATGAAAACACTGATTTCATGTGTGTTTCAATAGTTTTCATAGTTATCTCTTTGAGTTGGCTCACCAGGTATAACTTATTGACCATGGCGCACCTGTATCTTTTCAGGATGGCCCCATGTAGACAGATAGCTAGGGTTCCAAGAGTTGTACGAGATGAAAGCCCACCGAGCGGTGAGGCCTTGATGCAGGGCCCTAACATAGTGGAGGCACCAATGGAACCTCTACCCATTGGGCCACCGATACCACCAGCCCCAGCAGCAGAGACTGCACGCTGCTTGAGCACGTTGCACGAGTTCCAGCACCATAGGCCGCCAAGGTTCATGGGTGAGATAGACCCGTAGACAGCTGAGGATTGGCTGGAGGCTGTGTTGAGAGTCTTTAGACTAGTAGGGACACCATCATACCTTATGTTGATACTTTCCTTGAGTCTTATTCAGGAAGAAGTAGGAAGATGGTAGAGCCTGATGCTCCAGGTGCATTACAAGGTAACACTACTCTGGAAGACTTCCAGAGCCTATTTAGGGTGGAGTTTTTCCCAGCCACCCTACGTGTGGTACAGATACAGAAGCTATTGCATCTACATCAGGGTAGCATGATTGTGGCATAGAACTCACCGAGGTTCACCTACCTCTCGTACTACTCCACAGATATGGTATAAGATCCATTCTTTATGGCTCGGACCTTCGAGCAGGGGCTCGGGTGAGAGATTAGAGCTTCGATGATCTCTCCCAGAATCCTGACACAGGCAGGGGTGTTAGAGAATTCCCTCTTAGTGGAGAGTTTACTTTCTGAGCAGTCACCAGTAGCGAGGCCCACCACTGGGCATCACGTTGAAGATTATTCTATAGCTGAAAGCAGATAGATGTCGCAGAGGTCCAAGCGGACCAGACCATTCGGTGGATAACCTCAGGATACGGGTTTAGTTGTTCGTGGAATACGAGATAGAGCTAGTCATTCCAGAAGTGGGAAATGTTACTCTTATAGCGAGCAGGGTCATATGGATCATGACTGTTCAAACCATCGTACAGACGATCAGCAGATGGTCGAAAGAATTCCCAGGCAGAGACATAGATTCGATCGAGGCGGACAGCAGGGAGAAGGTAGACGTGGCAGAGGAGCTGGTCGTGCAGCTGGTGGTGGACGACGTTATGAGGTGTTACCACCACCAACACCTTGAGGTCCACCCCAACCATAGGGAGTAGGTGGACAGGGGAGAGCTTAGCTCCAGGTAGGTGAGGCATATGATCACGGTGCTCCGGAGATGATTCAAGGTACGATCTGTGTCAACTCCACCATAGTTGCAGTTCTTATAGACACAGGTGCCAGTAAATCTTTCATTTCCACTACCCTCGTTCGAAGTGTGGAGATTCTGACGGAGCTGTTGGTTCGATCCTTATGTATAGAGACTTTTACGAGAGAAGACGTGATGATTACGCACTGGTGTCAGCAGTGTGAGATTACTCTATGAGGCAGGAGCTTCAGCTTGGATATCCTCGTAACAGCATCGAGGCCTTAAGATGTCATCTTGGGTATGGACTGGTTATCCAAAGTCCTTGAATAGATTGACTATATTTGGAGCAAAGTGTGGTGTGTCCGCACTGATGGGACCAGGTTCACCTTCACCGGTGAGAAGGGAGCCTTTGAAGCATAAGACGGACTTACTCGGAGGAGGGTCCAGCCAATCACTCATCTATTAGCTTGCCTTACCCTTAGAGCAGTTGATGTGGAGAGTCTGAGCTATCCTGTAGTGGTGGACTAGTACATGGATATTTTCCATCACGATGTCCCAGTTCAACATCCTCACAGAAAGGTAGACTTTTATATTGACATGAACCCCAGGACAGCACTGATATCTACACCAGCATATCAGATGGCTCCTGCTGAGATTCGTGAGCTGCGGGTACAGTTAGAGGACTTGCAGGGAAAGGGATTCGTCCGACCCAGTGTTTCTCCCTAGGCAGCCCTGATACTATTCACCATGAAGGTGGATGGAAGCTTGAGGATTTGTGTCGACTACCATCCCCTGAACCAGGTGACCATGAGGAACAAGTACCCACTCCTGAGGATTGATGACCTCTTTGATTAGCAGAAATGAGCACGATGGTTCTCAAAGATAGACCTCAGATCATGCTAATACCAGCTCATAGTTCAAGATGAGGATGTGCAGAAGATGGATTTCAGATGTCGGTACGACCACTACAATTTCTTTTTTATGACTTTCAGCATCACCAACGCTCCAGCAGTGTTCATGAGACTCATGAATAAGATCTTCCAGCCATACGTTGATCGCTTTGTCGTAGTCTTCATTGAAGACATTCTGATCTACTCGACTACAGAGGAGGGGCATGCCTACCATTTGTGAGTAGTATTGGACAAACTCTGAGAGCACCAGCTTTATGGTAAGCTCTCAAAGTTCCATTTTTGGATCCGAGAGGTTCACTTCTTGGACATGTCATCTCGGAGGCTAGAGTTGCAGTGGATCCATTGAAGATTCAGGTGGAACTTTCTTTTGAGCCACCCAAGAGTGTGACGGAGGTACGGAGATTTCGGGGTTTGGATGGGTACTACCAGAGGTTTGTTCCAGACTTCTCCAGAGTTGCAGCACCACTATCATCCTTGACAAAGTAGAGGCAACCCTTGGTGAGGTCAGAGAGATGCATGCAAAGATTTCAGGATCTGAGGCAGAGAATAACTAGTGACCCCATCTTGAGGCTTCCAGAGAAGGGAGTAGGGTATGTAGTTTATTACAACGCATTAGGGAACGGACTCGGATGTGTCCGGATGCAGGAGAAAGTATTGATCACATATGGTTCTCAGCAGCTGAGACATCATGAGAAGAACTACGCTACCCATGACCTGGAGTTAGCAGTAGTGGTCTTCGCCTTAAAGATATGGCGGCACTATCTTATGGGTGAACGTTTTACCATCTACTCTGATCACAAGAGTCTCAGGTATATCTTCTCTCAGAAGGACCTAAACCTAAGACAGAGATGTTGCCTTGAGTTTCTCCAGTACTATGACTTTGAGATAGTCTATAATTATGGGAAGTAGAACGTTGTTATGGATGCGCTCAGCAGAAGATTTGGTATATAGCTGCTAGGAGAGGCGACAGATCAGTTGGCTTCTTTACCGATTTCTTATGTGTACTGAGATGGAGAAGCTTTCCTCTGGTCTCTTATGGTCTCTCCTCCACTTCTTCATCGAGTCAGGGAGGCATAGCTTGGGGACTCTAACTGCGAGACACGATGTGCACAGATATCCAAAGGGTAGACACCTGATGGATTTTCTAATGATGGGGTGCATGTCATCCTCTTCATAGGTCATACTATGGTTCCAGTGTCACTTCAATAGGAATTATTGATGGAGTTCAACACATCCCCTATAGCGGTACATCTAGGAGTTGAGAAGATATACCAGGACCATCGACAACAGAACTGGTGGCCATGTATGAAGAAGGTAGTAGTGGGGTTTGTCTCTTGATGCCTCACTTGTCAGCAAGTGAAGGCGGAGCATCAGGTACCAGCAGGCTTGGTTCATCCTTTAAAGGTCCAATAGTAGAAGTGGGATGGGATATCTATATACTTTGTGATAGGTCGTCCACATACATCTAGGAGTCATTATTTGATTTGGGTGATCATTGACTAACTCACCAAGTTGTACCACTTCCCACCGATCAGAGAGCAGGGTTTAGTAGAGATATTGAGACACCTATATGTGCAGAAGATTGTGTGGCTACATGGTATAACCTTGAAGATTCTCTTCGATCGTGACACACGATTTACTTCATGGCTATGGAAGGGGTTTTAGGAAGCTTTCAGGATGCATCATCGCTTGAGCACCGCCTTCCATCCTCAGACGGATGGTCAGACCGAGTGGACCATTCAGACAATCGAGGACACACTCCGATCATGTGTCATCGACTTCGGTTGTAGCTGGGAGGATCACCTACCTTTGTTGGAGTTTGTATACAACAATAGCTACCACTATACCATTGGGATGGAACCTTTTGAGGCCTTGTATGGTCAACCTTTCAGATCACCACTGTGCTAGATAGATCTAGGGGAGTCAGAACTAGTGGGACCAGAGATAGTACAAGCTACCACGGAGAAGGTGCAGATCATCCAGGAGCAGAAGAAGACTACACGGAGTGGGCAGAAGTCGTATGCTGACAGGAGACAGAGACCTATGGAGTTTGAGGATGGCAACCATGACATTCTATGGGTCTCACCCCGATGAGTTTTATGGATATTTGGTTGAGGTGGCAAGTTATATCCGCATTTCATCGGACCATTTGAAGTCCTAAACAGAGTTAGCTTGGTGGCATACCGTTTAGCTCTTCCACCTTAGCTGCACAGGGTGCATGACCTCTTCCAAGTATCCCAGCTGAGGAGATACGTTCACGATCCTACTCACATCATCGACCATGGGGAGCTGGACATCAATGATGGGGAGAAATTTATGGAGGTTCGAGGGGAGATTGAGGATCGATAAGAGTGGGTCCTTTGTAGATAGTCGATACCTCTGGTGCACGTTCGTTGGCAGCACAGGAACCTCCAGGAGAGCACATGGGAGCGGGAGGCTCAGATGCGTGCTCAGTACCCCCATTTGTTCTTTTAGTTTGAGTTGTAGTTGACGGGGACATACATCCCTGAGGTGGGGAGAATGTAAAGACCCAGAATTTCCATGGAATTTTTTTTTCTTAAATGCATGGGAATTTTAAGAGTCTGTGAAAACTGACGGTACGTGATTCTGAGACCTAGTGTTCCTGGAATCAATTACATGAGTTTTGTTCGGGTACGTTCAATAAACGTTACTAGTGGTATTTTATAACTTTTGAACTAGAACTCAGAATTGAAATATGAGGGCACCATTGATCACACAGAACTGGTATTCACTTAAAACATCTTTCACCTCGATGGTAGATGGTCAAGAATAAAAGATAGATTTTGGTTTTTACATGGAATAATAAAATTAAATAAGTTCATGTCTTATTTTTTGGTTATAACCACCATGTGGAGGTTGGAGGTGGGGACTGCCATATCTTAACCTCCCATGAAAGGTTATGGTGGTGGGGCCCACCCGAACTCAACCACCCATGTGAGGATTAATTTAGTGGAGGCCACCCGAGTTGGAAGCCTCTTGAACATACAATTAAGTGGGGAGAGCCTTGGGAGCTCCTCACTTTATGGTGTCAATTCACTCAACTTAATTAATGGATCATTAATTAATTAATTTGAATATTTTTGAATTTTTGGGCCAACAATTAAATAATAGATTAACTTAATCCATTATTTTTTGTTGGCATTTTCATTTGGGTGGATATTGTTAAAGGATAGCTTATGAGAAAAAGAATTCTCCAATGAAGAACACTTCTTCCGCCAACGAAGAACGATCTTCAACCGGAACAAGGGAGGAAGCACCATCCCTGAAGAACGCTGACGACGTCGTCCTCAACTTATTCATATGCTTTCCCAACATCAAAAAATTGACGTCCGCCTTTCCGTGACATCTACAAAAAACAATAAATATGAGGTAGGGGTTCGAATATTGTTTTTTTCCTCATTCTTTATTTCCCATCGTGGTTTAGAATTCGAAGCCGTATGACATCACCCTAACGTGAAGGGTACACGCCAAACAAACACGGCCTGACCCCTGTGCATTTCTTATGGATTTTGACACCCAAAGCGGCATGATTCTGGGTTGATATTATCTCATCAACTTTGTTTTGGATCGAAGGTAACGTCCCGAGGCGTGCAGGACTTCTTCCAGAACGAGAATTGGCCCATCAGAACTCATTCGGTGACCCGTGGAAAATTCATGGTGAATGGTACGACAATAGACAATGCATGGACAGCGGCGGAACCACCGCGCCACTAGAGGAGAAGGTCGCGGCTATAACGCCCCGACCCCAGTTACCCTGAGTCGGTGCATTATTACATAACATTGGTATGATCACAAGAAAGATCAAATCTCGAAAGACCGATTGGTTTAGTAGCCTTGGAAACACTAGATATATTCATAAGTTTTACATTACATCATAAAATGAAAAACTACTACAACAACATAATGTCTCAATAATTCACACTCATATCCCACATAACATCCCTGCAGGTCATTCATAATTTACTTCTTCACTTCCTGGGAAAAATAAAACATAGAAAAGGGGTGAGCTCAAATGCCTAGTAAGGATAACAATATAGCAGAAACCTTCATAAATAAGAATAAACATTTAAGGCAATGTATAAATAAAACAAAATCCTTTCAAACATTAACTTTCAACATGGTATGGCATAAATAAAATGAAATAATTCCATTTACTTATTCACATGGATATTCTACTAATCGAATAATCACATGCAAAAATCAATAACCACTTTCATAATGTTGGAATCCATAATGCCAGACTATCATAACCACATAGTCAAGGCCTCATGCCAAGACTACAAATAAGATTTTGTCAAGGCCTTGTGCCAAGACACTAGTTTGTCTCATGAGACCTACCGATGCATCGAGGAGCTATAGCGGGCTCCACCTGTCACATATTAAGTCCAGTGCATTCCCATATGAAAAGGTTTAAACATAACATAAACATTCGTATTAAAACTAGCATACGAAATTTCAATACTTTCACCATAAACTATGAATGGTATAAAAATAGCACATCCACAGTCAAACATATCACAAAACCTTCAATACAATATAGAAGTTTTTTATCATAATAAATCAACTTCAAATAATCTTAAAATCCATCAAAGGATGTTGACATAGATGAAATCAAAATTCTTTTAAAAGAAATATCTCCTTTTATTTTGAAATCATTTAAGATCCATATAAAATAAAACATTTTCTTTGAAATATTCTTATAAGCTTGTAAGGGAAGCTTTGAAGATTTTATAACGGCGGAAAATAGCCGCACCCGCCGTATAAGTTAAAAAAAACATTCTTACCTTAATTCTGTCGAAAAGGTTAAAAAGGACCTTGTTTTGAAAAAGACCGAAAGATTAATTTATAAACCACTTATAAAAGTCAAAAAGGGTATAATTTACTTTAACTCATATTCTAGTAAATAGGAAAAATGTTTTGAAATACATTTTTAAGAAACATGGATGTGGATGATAAAGAGATCCCAGTAGATTATTACGTATAAACAACCTCGGATAATGAAGAGATTGTGAAATAACCCTTACCTTGAACTTTTCCTTGGTTGGGGTAGGTAAACCTCCTGTATAATGGTGAAATAATTGTTATTAAATTATACAAGAATCATATATATTAATATGATATCACATATGATCTTTTAACATTGATTTGTTAATAATATCTTAGAATTATCGTCGTTTCGGGTGTTAACTTACTCATTTTCTTTTAACTGTTTTGTTACATAAGCCATGTTTGTTGTATCTTATTCATATCCAGAATGATATCAAGTCCTTAAACATCATTTTTAAATCATAAAATGATAATTATACTTGAATGTATACGATGGAGAATGAATCTCATCGCGTTCGTGGAGACGGTAGTCCGTACGTACGCACGAGCGATAATATCATTCTTTTGATATTAAAATAATATATAAATGGATGGTATATCATATATACAGAATAATTAACATGTTATATTTATTATTTACATGAGTTACACATCATTATTATACCCATCCAAATAATAATATATTGAATAACAATTACACCACGATGTGGAGACGGTAAGCCGTACGTACGCACGTATGGTGACATGTTATTCAAAGGGTGGATAGAATACTGAATATGGTTGTACCATATTTATAATAACATCACAGTATATGTAAGATACTGGAGTTATTATTTTAGAATGGTAAGAACAAAGAAAGAAGAAGTGGAAGATGAAATGAACTTAGAAAAGGGTGGTGAAATCATTACCTCTTCTTCGGGTTCTTCCTTTTGATTTGATCAAAAGGGATCCTTAGGTTGGCTTTCTGATCAAACTAAGGCCTCTAGGTTGTAGTGAGGGATGTTGGGATAGTATTTGGGTAGAGTTTGGCCGAACCAAAAGGCTTTGAAGGTGTGAAGAAATGGGAAGGAGGAGTGCCCTTTTATAAGAGGGGTGAGGGGCACCTTTGGAAAAGCTAGAGATATTAGTTTATAATAAATTCATAATCGGTTTCCAATGGCTCCAAAGTTGACTATTCAAAGGTTAAGGTGAGGATGGGTCGAAAAAAACTCAACCAATAGAATTTAGATAGGTTTGGGTACTTATATTAACCTTATCTTTAAGTATTAACTTTATGTTAATTAGATTCACTTTTACAATGTATCTTTGTATTTTTATATAATATGGTTAATAAACTTACTATATACATCCAAGATACCCCCAAGTGGTCTATTAATGATGAACCTATCATGATATAAGTCTCTTGGCCGAACCTTAGATTTTTAGAAATTTAATATCAATTAATAATATAATATATTTTTTAAGAACTCTTTTATGTCAATTTTGACACTATTCAATAGTTGATTTTTTTGAAACTCATAACAGATTGATTACTTCAAACAAAGTCCATTAAAGCAATCCTAATATATCATATTATCCTATAAAATTAGTTTAATTCTTTAAAAGTTTCATATTATATTTATTTGTGTATTTATAATATCAATTATTTTAATTTTTCACTATTATAGTAATTACTGCATCATCATTGTGTCATAAATAAAATAAATTATTTAATGTCTAAAAATTATAAATAAAATATAATTATACAGGAAATCTTTTTATATTTCTAATGAATATTTATAATCTAAAATCCAACATATATAACCCTATGTAACAATTGTTTTGCTAAAATATATATGCTTGTGTCATTTTTGTATTCATTTTAACTTAATTAAAATAAAGTGTCATTATCACTTACAAGTGGATCCATGGGGTCCCAAAATCGACTCAAAGATGTCCATGGTCGACCATTTATCAACCAATAGGGTTAAGACACGTTTTAGGGTAATTTAGTATTATTATAATATTATTTTTTAACCCTTATTTACCGGATTTACCCTTAACCATGGTAAATAAAATATTTACCGCAGTAATTATTCAAAATGTATAAAAATAAAAGTTACCTATTTACACAATTTGAACATCCTGATTCCAAATATGGAATCCATTTTCCTAAATTCAAAACACAGAAGTGGCAGAAATTAATTTAAAATTAATTCCCGCTGTCAAAACAAAAAGCGTGTTTTTAAGAGATAATAACTATCAAAAGATTGACACTTGTTTATGTTCGGTTTAATTGTAAAATTATGTCCAATGACAAACATTATATTAAATGGTAAAAATATATTATAAATATAATTTAAAACCACTCAAATTCATAATTTATCACTATTAATTATTTTGATTAAAAAAGTTGTTTTTAATTAAAATTTAGTAATTTTCACTATTCATCAAAATATGAAAGTTATCCGAAATGTACCAAAATTTCACCTTAGGCTAAATTCGATATTCCGAATCCAAAAATGAAGTCCATTTTCAAATATAAAATATATATAATTTCAAAAAGTAGGTATTACTATTCATAACGGCTAGTTTGATTAGTTATGGTGTGTTAGAACTCGGTGTTGCGTACAACACACGCTATCACATTATTCAAAGAGAAGCGTACCGTAGAAGCTTGGGGTGTTACATTCTCCCCTCCTTCAAATAATTTCATCCTAGAAATTTCTAGAATACTTATCACATGAAAAGACTCGGGTGGTTCTTCATCATAAGTTTCTCGGGTTCCCACGTTGCCTCTTCCATCTTATGGTTTCTCCACAAAACTTTTACCAGACGCGTCGTCCAGTTTCTCAGTACTTGTTCTCTCGTATCAAGAATCCTGAAGGGATCTTCGCAATAAGACATATCACGTTCCAGTTATAATTCCTCATAGGTGATTACATGCGTTGGATCAGGCATGTGTTTCCTCAACAGAGATACGTGGAACACATCGTGAACTTTGGAGAGACTTGGCGGCATTGCCAATCGGTAAGCTACAACCCCAATTCGTTCTAGAATTTCGAACGGTCCGATGTACCTGGGACTCAATTTACCTTTCTTACCAAAACATATGACTCCCTTCCATGGAGATACCTTCAGGAAAACATGATCACCGACTTGAAATTCCAAATCCTTCCTTCGATTATCGGCATAATGCTTCTGCCTACTTTGAGCTCCTCTGATGTGATTTTGGATTACCTTCACCTTTTCCATCGTTTCCTCCACCAGTTCTGGACCTACAAGTTTTCTATCACCGACGTCATCCCAACAGGTTGGTGTACGACATCTCTTTCCGTATAACGCTTCATATGGTGCCATCTGAATACTCGAATGGAAGCTATTGTTATAGGAAAATTCTACCAGTGGTAAATATTGATCCCACATACCCTGAAAGTCAAGTGAGCAAGATCTCAACATGTCTTCTAAGGTTTGAATAGTCCGTTCTGATTGTCCATCTGTCTGAGGGTGGTAAGCAGTACTCAAATAAAGTTCAGTATCCAGGGATTTCTGAAGACTTTTCCAAAATCTTGAAGTAAAACGGGGATCACGATCAGAAACAATTGATAAGGGTACTCCATGAAGTCTCACAACTTCATTAATATATAGTCTTGCTTGACGTTCTAGGGGTAGATCTTCTCTTATAGCAAGAAAATGTGCTGACTTGGTAAGACGATCAACAATAACCCATATTGCATCATTCCTTCTAGGAGTCTTTGGTAGCCCCATGACAAAGTCCATCGTAATATTGTCCCATTTCCACTCCGGTATGGGAAGAGGCTGCATGACTCCTCCAGGCTGTTGCCTTCCAGCTTTCACTTGTTGACAAACCATACATCTTGACACAAAATCAGCAATCTCCCTCTTCATGTTGTCCCACAAAAAATGTTCCTTCAAATCTCTATACATTTTGGTGCTCCCATGGTGTATAGAGAAATTGGAACTATGAGCATCATCCAGCAATTCCCTTTTTAGATAAGGTAAATCGGGAACACAAAGTCTCTTCCCGAATTTCAAAATTCCATCTTCATACACAAAGTCTCTCAATATCCCATCATTCACAGCTTTAATCTTCTTTTGGAATTCTTCATCATCAGTCTGAGAACTCTTAATCCTTTCTAGTAAAGATGGTTTGGCATCCATTTGAAAAAGCATTGATGTTTCACCTTCCCTGGTTATTCCCATGTCCATCTTCACTAGATCCATGAAAATTGGATCCCTTTCAATTCTCATATTGTTCAAAACTCCATGGTCTTTTCTACTCAAAGCATCTTCCACCTTGTTTGCCTTCCCCGGGTGGTAGTGTATCGTACAATCATAATCCTTGAGTAATTCAAGCCATCTCCTTTGCCTCATGTTGAGTTCTTTTTGTGAGAAAATATACTTCAAACTCTTTTGATCGGTATAAATCTCACATTTTTCACCATAGAGGTAGTGCCTCCATATCTTCAAAGCAAAGATCATAGATTCTAACTCGAGATCATGAGTAGGATAGTTTTGTTCATGAATTTTCAACTATCGTGATGCATAGGGAATAACTCTATCATTCTGCATAAGGACACAGCCAAGTCCTTTCTTTGATGCATCACTATAAATAACGAACCCATCATTCCCCAATGATAGAGTCAATATAGGAGCATTGAATAATCTTTTCTTCAGTTCTTCAAAACATTCTTCACACTCTTTTGTCCAAACAAATTTAACCCCTTTACGTGTGAGCTTCGTTAATGGGTTAGCCAATCGAGCAAAATTCTGGACGAAACGTCGATAATAACCTGCCAAACCAATAAAACTGTGTACCTCAGTTATACTCGTAGGTGCTGGCCATTCTTGGATTGCCTTGGTCATAGAAGGATCAACAGAGATTCCATCTTTAGAGACAATATGGCCAAGAAAAGAAATCTCCTGAAGCCAGAATTCACACTTGCTAAACTTCCCATATAATTCATGCCTCCTCAGAGTCTTCAAGATAATGCCCAAGTGATTTTCATGATCTTCGTAGGTTTTGGAGTATACCAAGATATCATCAATAAATACCACCACAAATTCGTCGAGATACTCCTTGAAAACTCTATTCATTAGATCCATGAATATAGAGGGTGCATTAGTCAATCCAAAAAGCATTACAGTAAACTCGTAATGCCCGTACCTGGTTTGAAATGCTGTCTTCGGAATGTCTTCCTTCTTTACACACAACTGATGGTATCCAGATCGAAGGTCAATCTTTGAAAAGTATTGAGCTCCATGTAGTTGGTCAAATAAATCATCAATACGAGGTAGGGGATACTTGTTCTTTATCGTTATAGCATTGATCTCCCTGTAGTCGATACATAACCTCATAGATCCATCTTTCATTTTAACAAAAAGAACCGGGGCTCCCCATGGAGAAACACTAGGGCGAATAAATCCCTTATTACTCAATTCCTCTAGTTGTTTCTTTATTTCGACTAACTCTACAGTGGCCATTCTATAAGGGGTCTTCGATATAGGCCTTGATCAAGGAATCAAATCAATGGAAAACTCAAGTTCTCGTTCTGGAGGATGTCCAGGTAAATCTTCCGGAAATACATCTACAGATTCATTCACAACAGGTACATCCTCTATTTGAACATTCCTTTCCTCACCGACAGTTATTTCATTCTCTTCCTCCCCAATAATTGAATTAAGTTGAGCTACTGGGGGTGGATCTAAATAAGAATTAGGTGGTGACGATTATGCTCTAAAGATAAGGTGTTCATTATCATTATCATCAAGAATTGTAACCACTTTCTTATTACAATAAATCTTCGCATCATAGTCCGAAAGCCAATCCACAACGAGGATTATATCAAACTCAATCATAGGTATGACGATGAGATCAGCAGATAAAGAAAATTTATGTGCTCTAATGGGGACTGATTCACAAAACTTTGTTGCAATGATACTTCCCTCAGGAGTTTTAACTGACAACTCCCTTATTAAATCAAATTGGAAATATCTAATTTTCTTAGCAAACTGGGAAGATATGAAACAATGCGACGATCCAGAGTCAAATAATGCATTTGATAAACTTGAGGAAACCATTAAATTACCTGCCACCACGTCTTTTGGAGCTTCTACCTCTGTAGTAGTGACATCATAAGCCTGGCCTTGATCCCTTGGCCTTTTCTAAGGTAAGTTCTCATGACGCTTAGGACATGCATTTACATAATTCCCCATCTCCCTGCAATTGTAGCACTGAACGTTGGTGGCTTCCTTCTTCCCTTTGCGATCACGAGCTTGGTGGCCTTTTTCACCACACTTGTAACAGACTCCCATTCCCTTCAAGCAAGCACCGGGGTGTTTCTTCCCGCATTTACCACAAGATGGATATTCAACCTTTCCCTTCTTCCCCTCATTTCCATTCCCAGATTGATCAGCAGGTCTCTTCTTCTCTTGTTTTGCTTTAAAGTCATAAGACTTAGAGAATTCCTTTTCGGTCTTGATAGCACATGAGACAATGTCTTCGTACAATGAAAAGGATTGTGAGACTAATGCTCGACGGAGAAATGGTTTTAACCCATCAAAGAAACGATCAATCTTACTTCTTGGGTTGCGAATATAATCTCCAGCATACCTCGCTAACCTTGTAAAGTTAGCCTCATACTTTGTGACATTCTCATCCTTCTTTTGTCTCAGACTCAGAAATTGCCTTTCCATATCCGCTCGATGGTCGCGAGGGAAGTATTTTTCTAAAAATAGATCTTTGAACTCCCTCCATTCCATATTTGATACTTCATAATCTTCCTTCATGTTTTGAATCAATGACCACCATTGATCAGCATCTCCAGTGAGGCGGTAAACAACCATGATAACTTTTTCCCTTTCACTGCTCCCCAAAGCCTGAAATATTTTCTCTAGGGAATTTATCCACTGCTCGGCTACTAAGGGATTTGTACTCCCATTGAACATTGGTGGTTGTTGCCTCATGAATCGATCTAACATTGATCCTCCACGCTGCGGATCAGGGTGCTCCATACGGGTAAGGTTATTATTCATAACCTGAGTAAGTTGTCCCAGTATGGTGATTAGCTGATCGGCACCAGTTGCATCACCAGCCCCACTATAATTATCTTGAGCAGGAGGGAAATCCCTACATGGAGTGCGTACATTGATACGGTTTCCATTTCTTCCACTAGGCACCATTTCTAAACAATGGCATAAACTAGATCAGTTTAGGAATCGAAATACATAATCCCATACTTATAAAACACTTAACATAAATTGAACTATTTATGTATATAATCCATAATCATAAGAATGTTTTCTTTGAGTAAGTATATACTCATAAACCCTTCATATTGATTTGTAAATAAAATGAGAGTTATCCTAAGCATATCCCTCGGGAGTGTCGTAACCAAGAGTGCAGTAAGGCCCATTGTCGTGCACCAGTTCCCGTTCGAGTCTAGCTCAAAGAGGTGTTTTCGGGTTTTACCCCTAGGTACATCTGTGCCAGAGCCGCCTCTACCTGCTCGTATCCAGACAGGGA
Source organism: Viscum album (assembly GCA_963277665.1). NCBI lineage: Eukaryota > Viridiplantae > Streptophyta > Magnoliopsida > Santalales > Viscaceae > Viscum > Viscum album. Next base: position 1,938,182,767 of record OY728165.1, read on the forward strand.
TGTATTGCTCGGAAAACTCACAAAATCTCTACAATACCAAAATTCTAGGAAGTTCTTCTATACTAATCCTCAAAGTTCATCTTAGGTCTACGTGCTCTAATCAGAGTTTATCTAAATCTAGTTTCCAAGGTTTGTACTAAACTTCCTCTGATACCAACTGTAACGCCCCGACCCCAGTTACCCAGAGTCGGTGCATTATTACATAACATTGGTATGATCACAAGAAAGATCAAATCTCGAATGACCGATTGGTTTAGTAGCCTTGGAAACACTAGAAATATTCATAAGTTTTACATTACATCATAAAATGAAAAACTACAACAACAACATAATGTCTCAATAATCCACACTAATATCCCACATAACATCCCTGAAGGTCATTCATAATTTACTTCTTCACTTCCAAGGAAAAATAAAACATAGAAAAGGGGTGAGCTCAAATGCCCAGTAAGGATAACAATATAGAGGAAACTTTCATAAATAAGAATAAACATTTAAGGCAATGTATAACTAAAACAAAAGCCTTTCAAACATGAACTTTCAACATGTTATGGCATAAATAAAATGAAATAATGCCATTTACTTATTCACATGGATAATCTACTAATCGAATAATCACATGCAGAAATCAATAACCACTTTCATAATGTTGGAATGCATAATGCCAGACTATCATAACCACATAGTCAAGGCCTCATGCCAAGACTACAAATAATATTTTGTCAAGGCCTTGTGCCAAGACACTAGTTTGTATCATTAGACCTACCGATGCATCGAGGAGCTATAGCGGGCTCCACCCGTCACATATTAAGTCCAATGCATTCCCATATGAAAAGGTTTAAACATAACATAAACATTCGTATTAAAACTAGCATACAAAATGTCAATACTTTCACCATAAACTATGAATGGTATAAAAATAGCACATTCACAGTCAAACATATCACAAAACCTTCAATACAATATAGAAGTTTTGTATCATAATAAATCAACTTCAGATAATCTTAAAATCCATCAAAGGATGTTGACATAGATGAAATCAAAATTCTTTTAAAAGAAATATCTCCTTTTATTTTGAAATCATTTAAGATCCATATAAAATAAAACATTTTCTTTGAAATATTCTTATAAGATTGTAAGGGAAGATTTGAAGATTTTATAACGGCGGAAAATAGCCGCACCCGCCGTATAAGTTAAAAAAACATTCTTACCTTAATTCTGTCGAAAAGGTTAAAAAGGACCTTGTTTTGAAAATGACCGAAAGATTCCTTTATAAACCACTTATAAAATTCAAAAAGGGTATAAATGACTTTAACTCATATTCTAGTAAATAGGAAAAATGTTTTGAAATACATTTTTAAGAAACATGGATGTGGATGATAAAGAGATCCCAATAGATTATTACGTATAAACAACCTCAGATAATGAAAAGATTGTGAAATAACCCTTACCTTGTACTTTTCCTTGGTTGGGGTAGGTTAACCTCCTGTATAATGGTGAAATAATTGTTATTAAATTATACAAGAATCATATATATTAATATGATATCATATATGATCTTTTAACCTTGATTTGTTAATAATATCTTAGAATTATCGTCGTTTCGGGTGTTAACTTACTCATTTTCTTTTATCTGTTTTGTTACATAAGCCATGTTTGTTTCATATTATTCATATCCAGAATGATATCAAGTCCTTAAACATCATTTTTAAATCATCAAATGATAATTATACTTTAATGGATACGATGGAGAATGAATCTCATCGTGTTCGTGGAGACGGTAGTCCGTACGTACGCACGAGCGACAATATCATTCATTTGATATTAAAATAATATATAAATGGATGGTATATCATATATAAAGAATCATTAACATGTTATATTTATTATTTACATGATTTACACATCATTATTATACCCATCCAAATAATAATATATTGAATAACAATTACACCACGACGTGGAGATGGTAAGCCGTACGTACGCACGTATGGTGACATATTATTCAAAGGGTGGATAGAATACTGAATATGGTTGTACCATATTTATAATAACATCACAGTATATTTAAGATACTGGAGTTATTATTTTAGAATGGTAAGAACAATGAAAGAAGAAGTGGAAGAAGAAATGAACTTAGAAAAAGGTGGTGAAATCATTACCTCTTCTTCGGGTTCTTCCTTTTGATTTGATCAAAAGGGCTCCTTAGGATGGCTTTCTGGTCAAACTAAGGCCTCTAGGTTGTAGTGAGGGATGTTGGGAGAGTATTTGGGCAGAGTTTGGCCGAACCAAAAGGCTTTGAAGGTGTGAAGAAATGGGAAGGAGGAGTGCCCTTTTATAAGAGGGGTGAGGGGCACCTTTGGAAAAGCTAGAGATATTAGTTTATAATAAATTCATAATCGGTTTCCAATGGCTCCAAAGTTGACTATTCAAATTTTAAGGTGGGGATGGGTCGAAAACAACTCAACCAATAGAATTTAGACAGGTTTGGGTACTTATATTAACCTTATCTCTAAGTATTAACTTTAAGTTAATTAGTATCACTTTTACAATGTCTCTTTGTATTTTTATATAATATGGTTAATAAACCTACTATATACATCCAAGCGACCCCGAAGTGGTCCATTAATGATGAAACTATCATGATATAAGTCTCTTGGCCGAACCTTAGATTTTTAGGAATTTAATATCAATTAATAATATAATATTTGTTTTAAGAATTCTTTTATGTCAATTTTGACACTATTCAATAGTTGATTTTTTTGAAACTCATAACAGATTGATTACTTCGAACAAAGTCAATTAAATCAATCCTAATATATCATATTATCCTAGAAAATTATTTTAATTCATTAAAAGTTTCATATTATATTTATTTGGGTATTTATAATATCAATTATTTTAATTTTTCACTATTATAGTAATTACTGCATCATCATTGTGTCATAAATAAAATAAATTATTTAATGTCTAAAAATTATGAATAAAATATCATTATGTAGGAAATATTTTTATATTTCTAATTAATATTTATAATCTAAAATCGAACATATATAACCCTATGTAACAATTGTTTTTCTAAAATATATATGCTTGTGTCATTTTTGTATTCATTTTAACTTAATTAAAATAAAGTGTCATTATCACTTACAAGTGTATCCATGGGGTCCCAAAATCGACCCAAAGATGTCCATGGTCGACCATGTATCAATCAATAGGGTTAAGACACGTTTTAGGGTAATTTAGTATTATTATAATATTATTTTTTAACCCTTATTTACCGGATTTACCCTTAACCATGGTAAATAAAATATTTACCGCAGTAATTATTCAAAATGTATAAAAAAAAAGTTACCTATTTACACAATTTGAACATCCTGATTCCAAATATGGAATCCATTTTCCTAAATTCAAAAAACAGAAGTGGCATAAATTAATTTAAAATTAATTCCCGCTGTCAAAACAAAAAGCGTGTTTTTAAGAGATAATATCTATCAAAAGATTGACACTTGTTTATGTTCGGTTTAATTGTAAAATTATGTCCAATGACAAAAATTATATTAAATGGTAAAAATATATTCTAAATATACTTTAAAACCACTCAAATTCATAATTTATCACTATTAATTATTTTGATTAAAAAAGTTGTTTTTAATTAAAATTTAGTAATTTTCACTATTCATCAAAATATGAAAGTTATCCGAAATGTACCAAAATTTCACCTTAGGATAAATTCGATATTCCGAATCCAAAAATGAAGTCCATTTTCAAATATAAAATATATATCATTTCAAAAAGTAGGTATTACTATTCATAACGGCTAGTTTGATTAGTTATGGTGTGTTAGAACTCTGTGTTGCGTACAACACACGCTATCACATTATTCAAAGAGAAGCGTACCGTAGAAGCTTGGGGTGTTACAGCGGCCGAAAGGATGCGGAAGTGTAGCGGCGGCCAGTGCATGTCCGGCCGTGAAGGAAGCTAGTGGCCCGATCTGCTGGGTCGCCGAAGGAGGCGCGGCGCAACTGCGCCGCCCGGTGGGTCGAAGGGGGGTTGCGGCCTCTAGCCGCAGCGATGCAGCGGTGGCCGGCGCTAGGCCAGCCACGATGAAGACCGGTGGCCTGAGATGCCGGGTCGCCGGAGGTTGCACGACACAATGGCACCTTGCTGGAGGCAGCTGGCTGCTCAGCCAGCCGGGAGGACTAGGACCCAGTAAGTCTCGCGTGACGTGGACAGGCACCACGTGGCGCCTGTTTGTCCTCCACCCAAACGCCTTAGCCGTTCGGGATCTAGGGGCACAGCTTCCCACCTAAACATGAATAGTGCGGTCCCCATGGGCCGTCAACCAGTCGCGCGGGCTGCCATTTGCACAGGCCGACAGCCGCACGGGCCGCCAACCGGGCCAGGTCGACAGCCATGCGGGCCGGACCCAGCGCAGGCCAGACCCAGCGCGGGCCAGACCCAGCGCAGGCCAGACCCATCATGGGTCGGACCTAGTGCGGGTTGGTCTGCACCTACGGGATGGGATTCCCTCGCTGGTTGGGTCGCCTCCATGGGCTGAGTCGGATCCGCAGACTGCGACGGACCCACGGACCGGGTCGGACCCCCGTCCGGACCCGTTTGACCCAATTTCACCTTTTCGCCCATAACATGGGATACGAGTGTTCGATTGATAGACCTTCTACAGCGACGGAAATCATGGAGCGATACGGTTCTTTTGGAATACCCCACATGATTTTTGGATGTAGTTTAGGTACGGTCGGGTTGGATTGAACCTAAATCCAACCGGGCCCTCAGAACGGAAATGCCAATAACTCTTAGACCGGGCGTCTGATTGATGCACCATCTATCGTGGTGAGTTTCTTATGGAAAGAAGGTTATTTTGGATACATCAACTTGGGACTTAGTGGTATTTGATGTATCGAAACTTGAATTGAGGAGTGGACCCTCCGTGAATAAAGCATGCTTTGTGGAAACCATGTGGATGGTTGTGCACTGATGACTGTTCTTGGATCCTGCGTGGGTCTGACAGATCTGACGACTGTTCCTGGATCCTGTGTGGGTCCGACAGCTCTGACTACTATTCCTGGATCTTGTGTGGGTCTGATAGTTTTGACTTCTGTTCCTGGATTCTATATGGGCTCAAGAGAATAGCTGGTCCTGGATCCTATGTGGGTCCAACAACTCTAACTACTATTCCTGGATCCTGTGTGGGTCCGACAGATCAGACATCTGTTCCTAGATCCTGTGTGGGTTCGACATAATAGCTGGTCCTAGATCTTTTGTGGGTCCAACATCTCTAACAACTGTTCCTGGATCCTGTGTCGGTCCGACAGTTCTAACTGCTGGTCCTAAATCATGTGTGGGTGTGACAGCTTAGATGATTCTGTGGCTATATATGATCATCTCTATCTCTCTACTTATGTTGTATACCTGTGTGATCTGATTCAGTGGCTTCTCTTTTTTCCTCATGATTGAGATGGTTTACTTGATAACTTAGGTATATGGATGGGAATATACCTAAGTAATGGCTATCCGTTGATTTCATACTCTGTGGTTTATCATTGGTGGATTTTGTGAGACCTTGGTGGTCTCAGGGTCCCTACTAAGTATTGTTATACTCACCCCTACACGGTCTATGCATGCACCTCATTGTGTTGGATGCAGAGGACAGACAGTGCTGGTCGAGGCTGAGTGTACGAAGACTGGACGGTACCCGGAGGTGGACCTGAGGACGATTCGGTACCCGTAGTAAACTGACGGATGTGGAGTGCTGAGGAGGCTATATGTACCTACCCTTTAGGTAGGAACCGTGGTGGATGATCCAGGATCTGATTTTCAACTTTCATCTATTTTTACCTTTTCAGTTGTACTTGTACTTTACAGTTGGCCTTGTATTTCTGGCCCCCTTTACTTTTCCACACTCTTTTGTTATACAGTTTTACTTAGCTTTTTGCTTCCATCATGTAGTTTTTTGTGTGTGTTTACAGTTATAAAGGAAATGCCTTCCCATATTTAGTGAATTATGCCATTAGTGCTAGTCACCAGCCCCTGGACTATGGAAGGCGGGATTGGGGAAGTCACGACACGGGCCCTGGGGGACGGGTCGTGACATATAAAATATTAAAAATAATTCTTAATAAAGTATCAATTAAACTATTATTATTATTTTGGAAGATAAATAACATTTGAGATTCATTGGACTCACGGTAAGGGAGTTTCTTTTAAAAAAATTCTTTAAATATTCCGTTAAAACTCTATTTTCCCTCCATATCCATATATTTTTGTTCTATAAATAATTTAAATACAATTTTCTATATTATTATATTTAATTTTAAATTCATTTTTACACATTTTTTTCTTTATAATTTTTTTTAAACGGATCGTTGTGTTGTTTTCCAAACGAGTTACTTTGTGAATTTTCTGATGAAAAAAAATGGAAGGAATGTTTTTATGTCATTATCCATTTTAAAATTTCCTTTTCATGAAAAAATATTCTATCATCACTAAATATTACTAAAAAATTAAATGTTTCTTTTAAACAATGATCTAAGAACATAAAATAGTGAAAATCATAAAAATTATTGTTATATTTTACGAAACTTTTGTTTTTGGATACCCTTTCTTGATTTATGGGGATACATTAATGTTCTATGGTTTGAGGGAACATATTGTGCCTTATTTTAGTATGATTCATAACTCATATAATTTTATACAAAAAAATATATGATCTATTTACTTCATAAAAAACTTCAACATATAATTTTTTTACTATTCCCTCATCCCAAATGTTCTAAACACTTTCCAAAATATAACAAATGTTCTATAACATCTATCACAAACCTATAAAAAATTTATTTTTAATCCAATTTTATAATTCTATATTAAATTTTAATTTTATATCTATATGTTCATTTTATGTCATATTAATTTCGAAGTCATCCAACCACCTCAAAAATTTATTATAATAATTATAAAATTGTCAAATAAAGTTAAAATATTATTTCATGTTTTATATATTCTTTGTTCATTTTCCTACATCACCCAAACTATACACTTTAAATTATATTTACCTGAAATTTAACTTTATAAATTAAAAAAACAATTTACTATAGAATCATTATCAATAGAATAGATAACTTTCTAATACTAAGGTAATTTTAGTATATAAAATATTCTTATAAATAATTTTAAACTTATATAATTCATTACTTACACATAACATAGTGATATATATTTTAATACACTTAAATCATTAACAAAATCATGTTTAATTTACCATGATAACTCTTCCATGACATTATGGTTCTTAATAGATGATTTTATATTTCATTTAAATATAATATGATTATTTGGTAAAGTAATTTCACCAAAATATTATATTAATTTAATAAATAAAATATTATTTATATAGATTTATATATATTGTATTTTATAATATACTAATATTTATACTATATGAACTTTAAATTAACAAATATCTATGATGTTATCATTGTCTAAATTGATTATCCAACTAAGATATTATTTAGTCCGCTTAAATATAATTAAATGATGTGTTATAGGTTATTATAAAATGGTATTTATTATTTATTAATGATTAAAATTATTGATGAATGATTAAATAAAAAAAGTAACACAATGTTACATTTGTTAATATGGAATATGAAACATGAAAGAAAATCCTTATAAGATATGAACTCGGGTAGGAATAATCCAAACCATCCCAATACCTATCACCCACCCACAATATGGGTGGTTAATAATGGACATTATTAAATATTTAATTACGTTTTGGTTGGAATTTTACCCATTTAGGACCTAATGATAGAGCAGTTTTTTCTTTTAGTTACTTAGTTAAGTCATAATGACCGTGGTGGAATATAACATTCATGATAAGCCTAAATATCATGTGATTAAATATAATCTAAAAAGTGAAATAGAAATTTAAAAACAAAAATATATATAATTATATCAAGAAAATATTATTACTTTCAATTTTATTATAATTTAGTTCAGATTTTTTAACTTCATTAAAATTAGCTTTTTTAGAATCTATATTGTAAATGTTTTATACTCTAATAAATTTTATATGGTCCAAATCATGCTAAATATCAAGTATCTATCTTCAAATGTTTCAATCCTTTCCTTTCATTATATGATCTATAAATATTTTAAAAACTATTAAACTTTTTATTCAGATAATTTTATATTCACATAAAACACCATCAATCAATAAAACAATATTATTATTATGTCAGGATATAGTTTTTGGACTCACCTTCATGATATTTGGGGACACGTTCTTGTTTTATGGTGCGGTTGAATTTTTTTGTCCAATCCATATATATGATATATAAATCATTAAAATTTATACATACGATAATTTGTTCTATAAAATTCATCATCCATTCCTTAATATAGAATAATAATTTTGTTACCTCCACCATTAAGTTCTCAGCACATATCCACACATAACATGTGTTCTATAATTTCCATCACAAAAATCTAAACACAAAGAATATTTTTATTAATAAAATGTTTTTCCTTGTTAATTTTTCTTTTGATATGTATGTATGATTTTTTAAATATATACATTTGGAACACGTACTTCTCAATGAAAAATATATTATACATAAAACTAAACTATAAAATTATGTTATGGTGTTAAGCTGCATGTTATATTTTCTATTATAATTTTCCAAAATAAACCAAAATATTCTCTATGTAATTTATTAAGGATAATGTAAAAATCATTTACTTATATAAATTTTAATTTACATTTAAAACTTTATTGAGATAATAGATAACATAGAATTTATATGGTTATTTCAATTTTTCGAACATTTTTATGTCTAACTAGAAACCTATCTAATTATATATTTACCCATTATATAGTTAGTTACAATTGGATAAGAACATATCATTGATATACACATCATTGATATACTATAATTCCTCTCCTTTGATAATATATTTTCTAAGGGGTGATTTTATCTAACATAAGAATATATTAAGATGATTTGGTAAATTATAATCATAGGATGGATAAATTTATTAGATAAAATCATATTATCCATTTAGTGTATCGTATTATAAAGATGTATTGGTATTGTATGAGTTGGAATTTGAAGGTATTGTGAGATATTATTATTTGATAAATTTATTATCCACCTAAAATAATATTTAATATGAATTAACATCACATAATAATTTTTCCAATATTATTATAAATTTATTGTATTATTCATTAGAGAATAACTATTAACAAACAGATGAATATAAATAAAAATTTAAGGTTACATATCTTATTACAAAGTACAACAAATAAAGGAAAATCCTCCATAGAACTAAACATAGGTGAGAATTTCCTAAGACTCCCCATTCACTAAAACTAACCCATGAAGTTAGTGGTCAACTATAAAGATTGTAAATATTATGAAGGATCCTATTATTAAATAATTTATAATGATAGAGGTTTTTCATTCTCCCAATGATTTAGTGAGGTCTAATTTTTTTATGTACAGTCGATAAATTCTTGTTATCCTTAAATATCATGTGATTAATTGGGTTCTATAGTTTTTAATATACCTCTAAATAATCAAAATTGATAATTTAATTTCAAAAATTTTTTCTTGAAATTTTATTATAATTCATGTATCTTTTTTTATTTTTTATAAAATGAATTATTCTACACATCTGTATTGAGTTTGTTCTATACAAAAAAAGGCATCTTATGATGTCAAATATAATATATATCCCTCATCCATCATTAGATTTTTCTATCAAGAAAAATTTTTCTATAATAACTAAATATTTTTTATACTATTAAATGTTTCAATGAATTAATGTTCTGCACATTTAAATCAATAAAAATATATAAAAAAATCATTTGATTATATCAATCTTTTTCTTTGGATGAACTATATTTATCTATGGGGAGATATTCATTTTTTATGTCCTAATAAATTTATTTTATCATCCTTTTTTATGATATATAACCCATCACATCTTATATATACTAATATATGTAATATAAACTTCATTAACCAACTCTAAAAATTTAATATGTTATCAGTTACTTCTATGGCCCAGTTCCTACTAGATATCAATATAGAAAATGTGTAATATAATCAATAGAAAAAAAATATTATCATCAACTTCACCAAAATATTCCATCATCAAACATAATATTCACTTCAAAAATGCTTAAGGAATGTTCTTGATTTCTCCAAGCTAAACATATGTGACAAGGACTAAACTCCAAACTTGGGGAATTATTTTTACCCAAATGAAACTACAATAAATGAATAATAAAAAGCCATAAATAATTAATATCAAAAATAAATATACTCCATATAATATATAAATATTAAATTTTTAAAAAAATATATATATATGAATAATAAATGTTAAATAATATAATAGATAAAAATAGTTTCATAAATTAATCTATTTGTCAAATGGACTCATCCATATGTAATTATATCCATTGATCAAAAATTTTTCTAATAGCCACATACCTATCTATATATGACCTAATATTTACAACTAAAAAATACAAAAGTGAAAATATCTAAACACTCAAGGGTGAATTTATGGTGTAAGAATAATAATTCAAGTAGGTTTCCCCAACACCCTTAAGAAAACTGATTCACAATGAACTATAGAATGATATTTTGAATTAATAATAATAATATTTATATTTAATTTTATTAAAAACAATCACCAATGAGGTGTTGCTTTTAAAAAATAATACTAATATAAATTATCACATTAACCTGTCATATGTAATCTATTCATTAACAAAAATTAAAGTTAAAAATCATGGGAAACAACTTAGGGACCTAATTATTGAAAACCCAAAGAACTAAATTTATAATAAATTACCAGGAATTAAATACCCATGTAATTTCATTTTCCATGAGGTGAAACAATTAAGGTCACTCTATATTAGAAACCAATATCCATGGGTGTGTTATATCCCATAATAAATAACAATGGGATCATGGTGTTCCAAATTGTGTAACTGAGGGAGAACCATATCCCGTAACACTCATCTTAGAATCCCACCTATGTGCCTGAGGATTTATGTAAAGTTTTTATTAGTTTATATTTCACTGTTAGTCAAAAAATACATTAAATACATATATTAATAAATATTTAAAATATGAGAATATTGAATTATAATTAAACAACCATTAATTTTCAATGTTATTATCCAATAAAATGAAATTTTTGGACCAAAAAAACAATGAAACATTTCATATCTCATTGATGTTTTTATAAGAAAACACTTTCATGAACTATTTGAAACCAAATTAATAAATCCAAGCATAAAATTCCTTAAAATTCCATGGAAAATAAGTTTAAACATTTTTTAAAAGACAATTCTTTAAAAAAGGGGAATAATATTTCATAAAAATTTATATATTCTTTTTCATATTCAATTCTAGACCAATATGGGAAAAATATTATAATTTAAAAAATAATTATTGAACATGCTAATATAGAATATCCCAAATGGATTGAAATGTTGATTTTTTTTCAATGATAATTCAATGAGATGTTGATAAAATATGTGGTTGAGAAAAATATAGTTCTATCTAAGGGTGTTATAGGATTTAACACTCAAAATTTTGATATATAGAATGGTGAAATCAATGTATTTTTACGATTTACCACTAGATGATACAAACTTAAGTTGTATGTATAAATTATCCTAATAATACAATAGATAGTATTTGCGATTAATGAAGTGAACACATCAAACAACTATTGAACTGATAATTAGTTTCAAGAACATCATGTTTTATAGTTGTGGAGTTTTTTTGAGAAATTTTCTATTTTTTATTTCAATAAAAATATATAATGAATTTTTATTTTGTAATAGTAAATTTAATTGAATAAGTTAGAGAAATAGTAAATATATCAATATATAATTACATAATAATCCATTAATTATATATATTTTAAAAGTTAAAATGAAGGCAATTATTGGTGGAGAAAAGGTCCATCACATTTGGGTGGGGTTATAGGGCATAGGTAATGTGAGAATATGGCATCGGGTAGTGCTAAGAAGTGATATAGTAAAGTGTATATTGACTGTAGTGGATAAAAAAATGTTTAATGCTAAAATTAAGATAATTTGAATAATTTAAATAGTGTATGAAATGATTCTAAGTCTAATATGGGACTTTCCAGTCACGAGAATTTTTCATTATTTAAATTCATACTGATTTTATTGAATTAACAATTTCTTCTACCATCTTCCTCCTTGAAATCATGCATAGGGTTTTCAAGAGAAGGTTATATCTAAATCTTTTATTACCATTCTATAACAATAATTAGCATTATGAATTAAAAATTTTGAGTGATCATCCATGTGATATCAAAAGGAAATCGTGTTTCCATAATGAGAAAGATGGTTTATAGTTCCCCAAATATAGTGTAATTTTTTACACTATAATAAGTTTAGAATAACAACATTTCATGTTATTTGAATGATAATTTTAATGAAACAAAATTCTCATACATAAATATTTTATCTTAATAGATTATTATTCATTACATAACCAAATGATCGACACCAGAATCATTTAGGTATAGAACCTTTGGAAAACATAGAATCATAAATAACTAATTTGTATGTGATCTAAATCATCTACTAGAGTTTTCCTCATAAATAGAACCCTCATTAGACATGTCATGCATAATAAATTTCTTCATGACCTGGGGAAAGGAAAAAATGAGAATGATTGAGCTCAGATTCTCAATAAGGTTAATTAAGGGAGATGTAAATATATCAGGATAATAAGGATATGATAACATCATAATAACATTTGAAAACCATACCCTACATAGGATATATCATAAACATGATTCATGAAATAAATTCTGGAAATTAATAAGACATGAATCATAATGAAATAAAATAACCTGACCCATTAAAACACAATATTTTCAAAAGGAAAAGATTTGCAATATACACATAAGCATAGAAAAAAATTTATGTAACAGATCAAGGCCCATTTCCAAGACTATCATATTGGTATAGGTTCAGTCCCCAAACCATAACAGTCATCAAGGTTTACTCCAAAGCCTATACTTTTTTACAAAGTCCCTTATTTAATTGTTTCACTCCCCATTATATACTAATTTATCTCATGATATATAAATCTTTACCAAAATAATTGGAGGGATATATATGTCCCTCCAATCACATAATTAAAATAAAAAATATGTGTGTCCCAAGATCATAAATCATTCATCATATCAAAACACAAAAAAAATAAATTGTATATATAAACATTAAATCATAAAAAGGCTTATAAAAAAGAAACTATTTTAATAATCATTTCATCATTTTATCAAATCATAAAAGTGGAAAAAGAAGAATGTTTCATAATATTTTTTTCATAGTATAACCTATTGATGAGAAATGGGTTTCATAAAAATCATGTCATCATAAACGTAAACCATTTAGAGTATGAATAATAATTGTATCCTTGGAGAATGTTCCCAAAAAATCATAGGTAACATAAATGGATTTAACCTTAGATAGAAAATGATTTTTAAATATTATGAGGAATATTTTTTGAGAATCTTAGACTATCCCCTTTGAAAAAACTTTTCGAAACATAAAAAATTTTCAAAATTATTTTCTTTGAAAATAAAATTGGAAACTTATAAAGGAATATTTCAAAATTACTTAAAACATTTCATGATGAAAATATACTTTCCACCTTTTAAAAAACTTTTTAAATCATAAATCATTTTCAAAATCATTTTCATTTAAAATATCCTTAAGAACTTATAAAAGAGGATTTAAAATCATTTAATTTTGAGGAAGATATTCCATCCCAAATGAAAAAACTATTTAAAACATAAAAAATTATCAAAATAATTTTCTTAAAAAATAAAATTTTACACTTATAAGGTAATATTTAAATCATTAAGTCATAATTTTGGCGATAAATTCCATACATGTTAGAATAATGATTATTTTAACATTTTCAGTAAAAGCCGAACCGACATTGTTTTGAAAAAAAACATAGATTCCATGAAAACCAATTGTTTAATTTTAAACATGTTTAATAATTTATTTAATATATCATTTTTACAATGATAAATACATTTTCATAAAAAATGTTTAGGAAGAAAATGTTTTTTATACCAAAGAGATAAATACATGTGATTTTTCTTAAAAAACATTTTGAACACTTGACTATATAAAGAGAGAAAAATAAAGGAAAATAATAATTATAATGACACAACCATATGTGAAGAAATTTAATGAGATTTTTTAGATATATATCATAATATTTCATCATCAAAATAATAATCATAAAAAATCACAATAAACAATGAGATTGTAACATCAAGCTTGTACCACTCAAGTATCATTTGAATTATAGGCCCTATTAAATAATAACATCAAATGAAACGTTTTATATAATGAAAATAATTATATTCATAATATAACACATAAGAGGGTAATTATATACAACTCATAGAAGAATATCAGTCTATAACATAACATATATTTTGAAGAAGGGATTTTAAGAAAAAAAATCCCTTACCTCTTTGGAATCTTTTGAACCGTCAACCCCATGAATGGGGGATCATAAAATGGATTTGTAAATACCCATAATTTTTAGGATAATAATAATAAAATACATTCATTTATTTAATATACACAACTTAAAATAAACACATGGTGAATATGGCATGTTTCTCACAAAAAAATAATGTGAGACAAAAATATCTTACCTTAAGTTTAAACTTCCTTAGTACATGTTAAAGCAGTCTATATAATACATATAAGTTTATTATATATCTATTATATAACCATACATATATATATGGATATATGTATATATCATACCATATATTTCTTACATAAGACCTTTCATTACCCATTTATTAATAATTCTATGTTAAACCCATATTTCAAAAAATAACTGCGTCGATTTTCATGAATGTTTTGATTTGTTATTTTCAGTACTATTAATTTGATAGTGGTTCCATAATATTGAAAATTTGAACCATGATCAAAATATAATATATATTCATTATACATGAATTTAAAGTATTCCATAAAAGTTAGAGATAGAAAATGAAATATGCCATTCATGGAGATGGTAGGTCGTATATACGCATAAACACGGTTTAAATTTTCTATATGACTAAAATAGAATAAATTTATATAATATATTATCATTATAAATTCATTTTCATGTCATATATATATAATAATTATAATTAAATTTACCCTAAGTACCATCCATTCAAATCATTAGAGAAAAAAAATTACATCACTTTGTGAGGCAGTAGTCTACCACACACACAAACGATGTTATCATATCCCAATAAAATAAAAATTAAGGTAATATATAGAAACTCTTTATTTTCCTTCATTAAACTTTTGAATATTTCTATGAATATATTTGGAGCCAGGTGTTGTGATGACATGTGATTCTGAGGCCTCGTAATCTCAAAATTAATTTTAAAAAAATGTTTAATATATTTTTATATCACATGAACATAAATTTCCAAAAATAAATAAATATCACTTGAATGAAGTCTAATATTAAAAATATGGGACCATGGTTGAGTCTATAACATGGTTTTTACTCTATGAATGACCTGAGGTTGGTCAGTACCGGATGTATGGATAGGGATTCTATTGGATTGTACGTTCAATTAAAATAAATAAATAATTTGTTTGTTTGTTTTATTAAATGAAATAATTGAAATCATATATAAATACCATATTATGAAGTATTTATTAGGGTTATCTGCATAGTCGTTGCTATATCTAATAGTTTAAGGAGATGTTTCTTCAGTGGTATATCGGGATCTAAGAATGACAGATGATCAGATCGAGGATAGTAATGATACAAATGATGAACACAGTGGGATCATCACCTTCATCACTAGAAGATGTGTTATTCACAAATAATCAACCCATAATCGAGGTAGAATTGTTTAATTGTGGTTTTCTCTATTTCTATTAAAAATTTGATCATAGATTCAACTGTTCTTTTAATTTTTTATGATTATATTCTCTTGGCATGAGCTCATTCAATAATTATATTTATTTTAACAAATTATTTATTTTTTTACATCATTATACCACCTATAATTATTCACCTATTGATCTTTGGTTTGGATAGGATCATATATTTATGATTATAACATTTTTATTGTGTTTATTTCTCCATATGTTCTTGATATTTGTTATAGTTAACTGATTGACCAATAATTCAATGATATATATATGGGAATACCAATCATTATGAATCAATTCTATGTCATAATGGATCAGTTCATGAGTTCATATTTTTATTTTGGATATGCGATGGATGTGTGGAGATTACGATAGGATCTAAAATTTAGATTATGTAATAGTGGATTCTTATCTGAATTGATCGAATCTCTATGAAGTTGAAATGATTGATGTTTCTAAGAAACGTGTGGCCAAAATCTAGCCACCAATGATGATAGAAGTTGATGTGGACAGAAGAGTTCCTAGGACCCAATATGTGTGGGTGTGTTATTATTATTTGTAATAATAATAACTTGTGATATTTATCATTATTAATACTATAAATGTTGGAGGTGTGTAAAAATTATTCTTAATAATAATATTGAATTAATTAATAAAATAAAATGAAGAGTTGGGCATGTTAAGGATTGAATGTGAAGGGAGGAGGGTTCATCATGGACACCCTTTATGATCCACCTTATGCTCTTATGTTATCTTTATTTAATAATATAATTTAAAATAATAATAATAGTATTATTATTATTACTTATTAAAGGGGGGATAAGGGGAGAGTCGTGTACACTCTATGTGATAAGGATGGGGGGGAAGATCTCTATCGACCCCATGCCAAATATATTTATTATATAAGTTATATATTAATAATATTATTGTTATTGATTTTAAAAAATAAAAAAAGGAAATTTTACCCTATGAGGTGAGTTGTGCATTTTGAGGGTAAGAGATCCAACGTATAAGTTTTATATTTAGAATAATAATAATAATATAAATTTTTATTATTATTGATTTCAGTCATGGAATCTCGTTTATGATATATCTTCTATGTTTAACATCGAAATGAAAAACCGTTTATGGCATAATGACCTTGACATTAACACATACAACTCAAGACCAATGTTCGATACCTTTTTCTAAATCGTATCTTAGGTCAATGAAGATCCCAATAATAATAATAATAATAATTTTATTATTTTTGTTATTAAATCTTGTATATGATGTATCTTCTTTTTATGGTGTCAGATTGATGAACCCTCTATGGAATCCTGACCTTTATATTTTGGAAAAAAATTCAATACCAATGTTGGGTGTTTAATACGAGTTTATAGCTTGGTCCCATGGAGCGACCTTCACACATTATACAATGAAATAAGAGTTTTTTCAATGGGTGTATGATTTTTAATGTAAAGAGTTTATCCCGAGAATTTTTCTATGTGGCTCACTACAGTGTAATCCCTTTGGCCATTCATAGATGTTTGGGATGATTTATTGGTGGGTTTACATTTTTCCCGTCACACTAATGATGAGACTCATGCGTTTTTCAGGATTTTGACAAGAAATGCTACATATTCTGGAAGTACATGGGAATACCCAGGTGTAAAAAGGCATACCCTAGTACCCAGGAATAACCAAGTACTCTACCATGTAGAAAAGTGGGACCGTAAGCCGTGTGCACCCCTTACACACTGTTTACTTATTAAGAATATTCTACCTCTCGTGTCTTCTTCATTTGGACATGAATTTTGGAATTTGAGTATCCTATCCTGAGTTTTTTTACACATATAACAAGATGGTTTCCATAATTGTGTGTTTTGAGATATGATATGAGATGTTCAGAGTTTCATGTTTCTTTACATGACACTTGATGATGATAGTGATCAGGTAGGATCATCAGAGAGTCTAGATAGAGGCAGAACTGCTCTGTTGCACTAGGGAATGAGTAATCTATCCACATAGATGGTAATCCCATATTATACTAGGGTGAAATTACTCTATAATATTTATCCATATTCATTGTTCAGATAAAGACTATAATCCATTTTCACACTAGGTTTTGGTTCCTCTATCAATGGAGATGGTGCTCCCCTATCGCATCAATTCATTGTTCATCCATACTCATTATGTAGATATAGACTATGCTTCAATATTGCACCAAAGAAAGGGTCCTCTATCCATGGAGATGTTACTCCCCTATTACATTAGGGCATAGTCCCTCCATACCCATTATTTATTTTGAGTTGGACACCTCTATCACACTAGGGTGTGGATTCTCTATCCATAGAGATGGTACACCCCTATCATATCAAGGAGCATGTCCTCCATTATCATTGTGCAGATAGAGACAGTACTCCCCTATCACACCAGGGTGTGGGTCCTCTATCCATGGAGATATTAATCCCTTATCGCAACAAGGTACATATTGTGTAGATATAGATGGTACTCCCCATCCGCATTAGAATATGGTCCATCTATCCGCGTAGATACTACACCCATATTTCACCTGGGTGTGGGTCTTCTATACGACTTCTTCAGAAAGATACTTGAGATATTGGGTGTTGATTATGGACTCTTAGAACTATTGGCACACTCATTGTTATTATTTGGGATGTGGATATAGATATCCCCTTTCTCTCTCATTTGGGATTCTCGTTTAGAATATCAAGGTTTTATTTATGGTTACTATCTCTTATTCTGATTGACATACCTTCTTTATGATGAGATGACTACTTCTATTAGGTATTTTATTGGTTTGTATTAAGTTTTCAGTGTATATTAGTGGGTATGTATATAAACACCACTACATCGGATCTTCTAATGCATGTCATATCCTATATAGATGATATAAAGGTTGGAGGTGATTTTATAGGATCATAGAAATACTTTGGTGCATTTGACAGCATATGGCATTCAAGGCTTCGAGATATGAATGTGGGCTATCTCATCATTTCTTTTCCAGTTTTTGTCTAGATAGGACATATTTTATTATTGGATGTGTATTTTTTCCTTTACGTTCCATATTATTTTTTCATGCTCTTTTGTATTCCCAAAGGTTCAGTACATTTGTAACATCCCGAACCTAGATTCCACTCAATAGTTCCCCAAGCCTGGTTGGCCACATTGCCTCAAGTGCATCTCCCCAAATTCTAGAGAATACCTACTAATAGTGAGGTCCTAGGTGTATTAGTGGGAAGACTATACCCTTTATATCATAGTGTGACATAGTGTAATCAATAACATATAAGTATAGAAATCCATATAATAACAAAAAAAAATAGTATAAGAATGATATATAAATAAATCTATAATTCACCTCATCTATAAAATGATGATGCATTACATATGTCTCTATTAAAGCATTCAAAACATATATATAATGAAGGATTACAATACATGGAATAAAAGTACAAGAAGGAAAAAAAATCATTCTATCTAGAATTGGGAACCACAGCTCGGTCCCATTCTCCCCTACTCCTAAGAAGAAATCAATAACCTATAGAGGGGATCTTTCCATTATCCATAGATGCAATAATATAGTCTATTTTGGTACCCAATGGTTACCCAAACTAGGTGTGGGGTATAATCCCAATAGGAAACCACCCAAGGTCTAGTGTTGATTATTTAGTGAATATATAATATTATTGTGAAAGAAAAATATAATAAGTAAACGAATTACTCAAAAATAAACATCCTATAAATTCCAAGTTAACATTTATAATAACGCTCATTTAATCAATTTCATTTAAGAAGTAAGTGTCTGAGTTAACAATCAAGCCTATATCATTATAATCAACTTTATTTAACCATTCAATGTCATTTAATCAATAATTATCAAAACTCAACATGTAGATCAACATTTGCTATAGTAGCATGATCAAGGTTTCCTTAACAGGATATCTATAAAGTGTAAGGTAAGACTGAATCCATGCTTGTGCTTTGGCTTCGAAGACACATCTTATAAACAACTTATTTAATTTATAAATTTAGAAACTAATCCTATAACTGGAATTATTAATTTGGAATCTAGGTATTTCTCTAGGTATAATGTGAACCAACACCCTACAAGCATGTTAATGGCGAACCTCTCAAGAACCCAGATTTCACTCTAGGTGTGGTATCACATTGCTGCCACTCGAGTCCATCCTTGGACGTCCACTAAGGTATCCTAAGTATCACCCATGAAAATATAATCAAATTCCCTTTGATTATATCCATGTTATTCTCATATGAGTCCATGTATCATTCAGTATATAAGTAAATCCTTAGAGTCCGACCTTGGGAGTCCTCTAGGGAGTCCAAGAATCACTCAGGCATAAGAAAATTCAAGGCCATATGAGTCCATCCATGTCATTAACCATTTGAGTCCATGTTTCACCCAATTAATATAAGAATTAAATGTAGTTCAAAAGATTAAATTTAACAATGTCAAGTTAAACACTAAGAATAATTAATTTCAATCTCACCTCAAAGGGTGACACAAAGAATTGGCCAATCATAGAAGGGTTTCCTTCCAAAAACTAACATGGGAAAATCATTAAAACAAGAATCTCATTCTTAAACAACCTATTACATAGAATATCCTCTTTTTAAAATAGATGGTAATTTTAATATAAAGATAAATTCAAGCTTAAACACACCACTCAAGGAAATATCCTAGGGTCTTGTTCACCCATCCCTTCCTTTAATCATTTTAATATACAATTCACTATTCAATTCATCAACCAATTTATCAACTTAATTTAAAATTCATTTCACAATTCACATCACAAGGCAATGGGTAAAAGAGGAACACCCTAAGGTATCATATTCTAATATCCACCCATGGTGGTCTAATTCAACTAATTAACACACCCATGAGGTGGTTCCGTTTCAAGGTTCATAACTATTTTTTATTCATCAATGAACCTATTTATTTAGATAAATCATGCCTAGAAATTAAAAGATTTAATTTTGTTTCAAAGGGATTCCCATAAAATGGTAGAGTGGAAAAACTGTGTATATAAACATTTCGACTTTTAACAAAAGACATGATACCACCTACTTTATATATGTAGTTGATAGCTCGTCTAGTATCAGCTTCTGATTTGACTTATATCTGAATAAAATAAAATAATAGATGAAGAGTCTAATAATATTATTGGTATCTTTCAGCTAAATAGCACATTTGAAATCTAGAATAATGAATAATAGATAAAAAATAATTGAGTACTCACTGATACTGATCCAATCAGATGAGCAGAACATGAATCAGCGATCAGATGGAGATTTAGGATCCAATCCTATTTTAGAGCTTCAAAAGAGCTCCCAAATCCATGTATATTAATAGAAATAAGAATGGAGATATTATGTTAGAAATAATATATTAAATGGGAGTGTTTGGTAAATTCACTAAATTATGGGAATCACGCAGTTTAGGCACATGGTTTGAAAATTGTGTGGCAACCATGCATGATTAGTTGCAGTAAAAGGCCACCCTTCATGGATTCTTTTCATAGTTTGACTAACCATGAAAAAACTGTGAAAAAAAAACCACTTTCAAAATTGCAGACTTGGAAGCAAGGTCATGTAGCCCAAATAGCACAGTTTTCACTAATCGTGTGCCATGCTATCTCACCCAAAAACATGGTTTTCCAGATCCGAACCATCCCAGGACACCCCTGATACCTCCATAACCGCAATCAGAATTCAAAAAAGTCCAAATTTTGACATTTAAATTAAAAAATAATAAAAAATAAAGGATTCGTACTTAAAAGAAAGAACTGGGTTCTTAAAAACTCTCCCTCTTAAAGAAATCCATCCTTAAATTTCCCTTCCAAGGGTAGTGAAGCATGATCTATGAATAACTCTGGCCACTTTGATCGTACATCTTCCTCCTACTCTCAAGTCTTGTATTATACTCGGTTGTGCTTCCATAAGACCTATATTAAGGAACTGTCCAACCTTGGAGGACTTTCACGATACAGTCCACAATACATATAAGATGATCCTTGAAGGATGTATCTACTAATAACTAATCCTCATTAGGATAAAATACATGAGATAGGTTTGAACAGTAACATCATAAGTTAGAAACATGGAAGATGTCATGCATGTCTTGTTACCTCTAAGGTAACTACAACTGATAGGATACAAGCCCGACTCTCTCCAAGATCTCGAATGGCCCGATATAAAGTAGTGAAAGCTTACCTTGTCTCCTGATTCTTCCAAGTCATAGCCTCGGTGAAACATGAACGAAAAACTAATTCCCAAACATGAACTCTATAGGTCAACTATGATGATCTTCATATGATTTCTATCAAAACTATGCAATATCCATCATCTTCTAATTCAACTGCAATTACTATATGGTCTCTAGAACATGATAAGGTCCAAGAATAGATGCCTCTCCTCCACTAACCAACACATGGGTGATCAGAATGGCCTAAAAACAAATCTTTATAAGGTGCCATCTAAATATTATCCTAATATTTTTGTTGTAGGAGAACTAAAAAAGGGGTATATGCCTCTCCCAATAGCCCCTAAAATCTAGGATGCATTTTCACTGCATGTCTTCAAGAACCTAAATCATGCTCTCTAACTAGCCATATCTGTCACAAACCAACCCAATTCAACCTTGAACCAATCACTTAATTCGGCCCATGACATGGACTGAAGAGCGTTCCTTTTCCCCACGGGCTGGTGACTAGTATCGAGCATCAAAATTAAATATGTGGGAACGATTTGGACCAGAAATGAAAGACAAGTAAATAAATATAAACTAAACAATAAAAAAACTAGTAGTGGAAAGAAAAAAAGTTTCACAGTTAAACAAACCTCAAAGTGACCTTGTGGTTCAACACTAAATACATAAAAATGCTCGCTCCAAGAGATATCTAACTAGAGGAACCTAAAAATAAAAGGATAAATTAGGCGTGAGCACCGAGAAGCTTTGAATGAATTCTAAATAACAACATAGATGTATTCATTTTCCTTCCAAAAGAAATCCAATCATGCTAGTTTAAAAATAAGACATATTAAAGAAATTTTTTTCATTCTTTTAAAAGTCACGTTAAAATTTTATATTTTTAAGGAAATATTTTCTATTCCACTGCATTTCCAAAATAGTTTCCATACATGTATTAATATTTCAAAACTAAAGGAAAATAGTTTAAATTATAAACATGGATTTTACAAGGAAGGAAACGAGCTTGAAGTAACTAAAATGGAAATCATTCCATAGACACCATGTCATAATCAAGCACCATGGTCAATACCTATAGGTAACTAGAACAAATAGGGCCCTAGGAACCTTTTATCTCAATAGAGTGTGGCTTAAAAACCACGACCATCAGCGTTCTAATGCATGATCCACTAATAGGGGACACCCCCATGACCTAGTGGTCTTCGATCATCATAATAATTTAGTTGGTGTTATAATAATCAATCATGCTAGATGAAACTAGGATGAACCACTTCTGTATCATCTAGACTACTTGTCCTAGTCTTCCAACCTAGGTAACCAGGGTCACATATATACTCTATTTCAAATGGTGGTGAAGTTTTATCAAGTGAACATAAATGAACATAACACTTTATTTATCCAAAACCTATTCAACCTACCAACACCATTCTTCCTCCTTAAGATCATTTCCCCCTCTTTCATTTCATACAATGCATAATCCTCAACACTAGGCACATATCACAAATCACATGTCAACACTTACATCACAATTCTCAAACTAGGGGGAATTCCTCAAGAGCAGTTTTCCACTTTCTCAAACCATTCTCAAAGTGAAAAATGGTCCAGATTACTTTAAAATAAATATTGTCATTTTATAAAAACAAAAACATCTAACACATTTAAAAAATCCTTAAAATCACAATTAAATAACCAAGGCACCAAACTTTTAAAAACTAGCTTGAAACCATGTTTGAAAAAAATCATACCTTTTTAAGAATTTAAAATTACCTATTAACATCAAATTCATACTAAAACACATGCATTTTTCTAAACTAACCAAAACATGAAACTCCATCTTTTTAAAATCACATAATACCCCATCTTCGTTTAATCCATCTTTTACAACTATTTTACATGCCCAATACCCTTGGAAATACTTCACACTCTCAAAACCATTTAGGAATCCATTTTTAAATATTTAACATTTAAAACTAATTGATCATAAGAAATGAATTAAATTTTCCAAATAGGGTTGAGAGCATAAAACAGTAAGAAAATAACATGTTGGAAACTAAAAAAATTGTGAAAAAGGAATGTTGGACCATTTTTAAAAACTCTGTTAAGAATTTAATGTGTCAATCGTGGAAGTATATTTAAAAGTAGACTACACATTACTAACACTTTCCATAGCATGTATATACAATTTAAGTTTGAAAATTCTTTTTAGAACACTAAAGAAATTGTAGAATTCAAATTAAAGTCATAGGCATAGGGGGCCTACCTCTGGGTAGAACCAAACCAATCATTCAGTCCTTTGCGCTTTATAACTATTTTTTTTTTGCTCCCCCACTCAGCATACGCACCATCACATCCATGTAGGTACACCTATCTTCTATTCACACATCTTCATGCCCATGAATATGAGTAAGGGGATCCTTATATATATGCTTATATGCATATACTAGAAGTCACTCAACTACATGTGCATTTTCAAATATATGCATGGGAACACCTTGCACCATACATTTATATTCATTGACAAGTATAATTATACATGTAATAGGGTAACCCACATATATATATGTATATACTTACCTATGCACAGGCAGGCGAGTCTCCATAGACTCGGTGACTCAAAACTGAAAAGTAGAGTTTAGTACACTACACCAAAAATACTAAAAATATTAAAATAAATAAAAAACCTAATTAAGAAGGTTTGAAACCAAGAAACAGTATTTAAACCTAACTTCAGATGGTGGTGGTAGATATAAATCACACGGCATAGCGTAACACCCTACCGATTAATCAAAATGAAGTCAACAACACCCATAAACCCTAATAATAGAGTTGTGGAACAACAAAATGAAAGAAACATATTACCCCAAAACATTGGAAGTGAACGAAAACACTCTGAACCACCTTACCTTCAGTGGGGGTTTCCAAAACACACATAAGGGGGTCCTGAAAGACCTTTCGCACCACCTTAAAACAGAATAAACCAAGGAAATCATAGTTATCCCAAACATAGGGTTCGACTAAATATTAGAAATGCATTAAATTTTACAAACAGGGTTGAGAGCATATAAAAATAAGAAAATAACATGTTTGAGACTTAAAAAATTATGAAAAATGAAGGTAGAACCATTTTTAAAAACACCTTTAAGCCTTTAAAGTTTCAATCTTGTAAGTATATCTAATAGTATACTACCCATTTGAAAACATAATAGTGAATCATAAAATATAAAGTAAATTCAAACACTGATCATCACTAATAATTTTCATAGCATGTATATACTATTTAATTTTGAAAAAAAAATTTATAACACTAAAGAAATTTTAGAATTCAAATTAAAGTCATAGGAATAGGGGGCCTACCACAGGGCAGAACTAAACCAATCATTCGGTCCTTGGAACTTTCTAACTAAAATTCGATGCCCCCCACTAAGAATATGCACCTTCACGTATATGTAAAGATACCTATCCCCTGTTCGGATATCTTCATGGCCATGAATATGTGCAAGGGGATCCTTACATATATTTTTATGTGTATATATTAGTCGTCACTCACCTACGTATGCATTTTTATATATATACATGGAAACACCTATCCCCATACATTTTTATTCGCTGACATGGATGATTATTCATGTAGTAGGGGAACCCGTATATATATATATACTTACCTATGCATATGTAGGTGAGTCGTTTAAGACCTGGGGGCTCAAAACATAAAAGCAAAGTTCCACACACTACTCCACAAATACTAAAAACCATAAAAAAATAAATACCCTAATTAAGATAGTGTGAAACAAAGAAACAAGATTCAAACCTCACTTTGGATGGAAATGGTATCCAGAAATCACACGGAATAGCCCAATGCCCTACCAATTAATAAAAAGGAAGTCAACAACACCCATAAACCCTAATAATAGAGGTGTGAAACAAAAAACATGTAAGGAACACCTTACCCCAAAACCTTGAAAGTGAACTGAAACACTCCAAACTACATCACCTTTGGTGGTGGTTGTTGGAACATGCACAAGAGAGTCCCTATACACCATTCGCACCACCTTAAAATTGAAAAAACAAAGGAAATTGGAGTTACCCATACTTAGGGTTTGGTTGAATTTCAAATCGAGTGATGGGAAAGGATAAATTGGCCAATGACAGGGAGGATAACGAATCTAGGAACCATACCCCGGTGTATCAAATGAAAAAAAGAATAGACCAAGTGATATCGACGATCAAAGAGGGAGGTTGATAGGGGGTGCGGGATACCGAGCGGCTCCAAGGGGGTGTTGTGATGAGGAAGGATACGTCATAGGGGTTCAGCTGAGGGAGATCATGAGGAGGGGGTCTCACCGTAGGAGGATCGTCCAAGGGAGGAAGGTCGTTTCCGTGAGAGGGTAGCTAGAGAGAAGATCGTGCATCCAAGTGGGTCGACCAAGGGAGGGGGTTGCACGATAGGTTAGGTAAAGAGACCCTTTTGGGGTCTCAAAAAAAACTAACCCTAAAATAAAACAACAATATAATAATAATATTATTAATATTAATAAACTTAATAATAATAAAAATAAACTTTATAATAATAATATTATTATTCATAATAATATTACTATCATTATTATTATTTTTAAATCATTTTATTATTATTTTATTTTATTTAGTTTTGATTTTAATTTCAAATATTTTAACCTTTTAAAAATAATACTCAAATATAAATGAAATAATCGCAACCACAAGGTGATGGGTTGGGGAGTGATAATTCTTCCCACAACAAAATCTGTCTACCCCTAGAAAGTCTCACATCCAAATGAGGGGTCAAACTCAAGTTTGAAACTGAAAAAGGCCAATGAAATTAGGAACTTGGTTTTAATTTTCACTTCCCGAGTCATACCTAACCATATCTAAGGGAAACTACAGTAAGAAGAGCCATTAAGAAATGATGAGGGTTATCCCCACCACAATAACCTAACTAGGACAACAAACATTGAGACTCTCAGCATGGGATAACTCTAGAATTACTAACTTGAACCAAATAGGAAACCACAAACAATGGACAAAACTCCCACATAGGCTAACTCTCAAATAAACCACAACAAGATCCATGGTGGGTCTCCCTACCATTTAAAAATTGTCCAGCTTAGACTAAATAGCACAAAAGAAAATGGTAACTTCCAACCCAAACCAAAAACCTCCAACACATTGGAAATCCCACAAAAAGAGCTCAAAACAAATAGCGAAATGAACCATGATTCATAAATTTCATAAGACATGAGTATCTCTAAGATGAATACGACATAAAATATGAACAATACACAAAATGGATAATTGTACAAGAGAGGAAACCATTCAAAGACGCACATTTTATGAGGCACAAACACTAGAATTACAAGAAACTGAGATCACCATATCTTATTAAAACCAAAGTGTGGTATTTAAAGAACAAAGAACACAATGAAGAAATGATACATCTATGCCTCTTACAAAAAAATATATCCTTCAAATATGAGGAAACTATAATTGGGAAATTTAAACCGTACTCATTCCATCACTAGAGAAAAAATACATACCAAGGTTTTTCACACCCCTGGGAATTTATGGATATGAGAAAGCTTCACTATGATTCCTATATCTATAGATCGGATTTTTGAAGCATCTACTACCTCGTAGTCAGAAGCTAACATCCTCTGGTCGAGAATCCTTCATACAATTCCTCTAGTGAAAGCTCTGAAAGTTTCCCAAATGGAAACACTAATAGAAATCCTTCATAAGTTGATGACAAGGAAACATAAAGTACCCAAAACGGCCACACCAAAAGAAAACAAGAGGCAAGAGATTGGAATGACTAATAGAAGATGGAATTGATAAGAAGACTTGTCTGAAACCGGTTCCTCTGGTTTTCTCTCCTCACCAGATGGGGAACCTCCCCGAAAACCAAGAGTAATTGGTCCTTTAACCCTAGAAAAATACCCCACACAAGAGAAACCGTAACTGAATCCATGATGATACCTCCATAGAAAAGTGAATCAACACTTGAAATTCTCCATGTAGGCCTTCAATACTAGTTAGCCTTACTAGACACCCATGAGTTCTATCACTTTCCTAGTTTTAAATTCGTCGGGTATAAACCATCAGAAAAAGTGTTATTAAACACATTCTAAGACATCCCATCATGAAATGACATTCGGACCATATCATTCCATCAATCCAAAGATTAACATTTAAACAAAACTGAATAAGCACGGACTCTCATATATTTGAGAGTTTCCAATAACCTAAAAACACCAATGATTTCACCAATAAAGTATGATGCCTTAAATATATCGCGATCACCATGGAAGAAGAAAAAAAACCAAAAATAATTCAATTCCACCACTCCACTAAGATTTTGGTTAGAACCAACAACTAGAAGAGACTCACTAGGAACCACTGGGAATTTTCTAGGTGGTATACTCAAAAATAAGAAGCTTGATGCTAAATCAAAATACATAATAAAACAAAACACCACATTTCAACCACAAACTAAAACTCAAAATAAAATCACCATTCCGACCACAATTCAATATGAAAAAACCAATATCCCATGAAAAAGGATACCAAACATGAAAATAGAAAACTAATCAATTACTCAAATACATTTTAAAACATTGAAATCACCCATTTTGAGAACTATTTTTCAGAAAGAAAAACAACTTAAATACCCACCATTGGTGTTCTATAAAGTCTTACATATGTATATCTTTGTGCTAACTCAAGAACCCATTGACTTATACCACCAATTATCCACATGCCACATGTATACATTCATATATGTGATCATTCATAGAAATACCATGGGTAAATTCAAATAATTTCTCATTCCCAAAATAGGTTATTCAACCAAAATCCCAAATTCCCAAGAAACTTTCATTTCATATTCAAAAACATATTTCAAAAACCCAATGATTTCCAAAACACTTTCCATATTTCTATTTGAAAACACATTCCTTCAAGAGAAAAAAATTTATATTTCAAAAACTATTTTACCACTCCAAAGACCACATTCCATTTTAAAAACCCCATTCACTAAAAGAAATTTTCTTTTTTGAGATCCACTCACACCAACCAAAATGAAGGCAAAACATAACTCACATAAAAATTTACAAAAATAAGCAACTAGTGGCTATGAAAAACTGACAACATGGCTTAGCAGTCCATGCTCTAAGTGAGCATCAACCATAGGAAGTATCTTGAACCATACACATGTTTTTTTCATGGCACTATAATCCATTAAATATCATCACATAACACTATCTCACTTCCGTTGTCATCCCTTATCCACACAGACCAAGCAAAAGAAAATTAAAATCCCAGACCACCCCTGGAAAGTCAAGGCTCGAGATGGGAAGGGGTTAATGGAATCATCACTTCACCTACCTCTTGAGTCTCGACAATACTAATATCCAAGATACCTAACACCCTATATAACAAGGGAATACTACGATACAAGTTTTTCACAAACCAACCTCTGTCTACCCTGAACTGGTCACCCGATTCGGACCGCGACATGGCCCAAAGGGCATTCCCAATTCCAACGTGCTGGAAACTAGTGTCAGGCATCAAAATTAAACAGGTGGGAACAATTTGGTTCATATATTAAATACAAATAAATAAATATAAACTAAAAAATAAAAATGAAAACTAGAAGCAGAAAGAAAAAAAGTTTAACAACTAAACATTCCTACAAGTGACCTCATGGTTCAACATTAAACATAGAAACATTCTCACTCAAAGATTGATCTAACTAGAGGAACCAGAAACTGAAAGGATAAAGTAGGAATGATCACTGATATGCTTAGTAGGAATGCCAAATAACAACAAAACCTTGTGCCATTGCCTTTAAAAAGAAACATAATCATGCTTGTTTGAAAATAAGACATATTAAAGTAATTTGTTTCCTTATTTTAAAATTCAACTCACAAGCTTAAATTTTTTAGGAAAGAGTTTCTATTCCACTACATTTTCAAAAGATTTTCTAGGAATTAATTATCATTTCTAAATTAATGTCAAGTAGTTTAAATTATAAACATAGATTTTACAAGGGATTAAATAATCATGAAGTAACTAAAATGGGAATCATTTCACAAACACAATTTCATATGTGAGAACCAAGTTCAATCCATTTAGGTACCTTGCATAAATGAGGCACTTGGAACCTTGTGCCTTAGTAAAACTTAGATTAGAAACCACAACCATCAGCATTCTCTTACATGAGCCACTAGTAGGGGACACCCCCATAACCTAGTGGCCTCCAATCATCATAATCATTTAGTTAGTGTTGTAATCTTCAATCCTGTTAGATGAAACTAGGACAAACCAATTCTTTATCATCTATCATACTAGTTCTAGTTTTCCCACCTAGGTACCCAGGGTCACCCATATGCTCTATTTAAAATGGTGGTGAGGATTTATCAAGTACACATAAATGAACATAACTCTTTCTTTATCAAAAACTCATTAAACCTATCACCATCATTTTCCCTCCTTACTAACATCCCCCCTCTTTTATGTCACATAATACATAATCCTCAACACTAGGGACATATCACAAATCACATATTAACACTTACATCACATTTCTCAAACTAGGGGGAATGCCTCAATAGGCGTTTCCAATTTCAAATACCATTCTAAAAGTTCCAAATGGGCCCCATTACTTTACATAAAATATTTTCATTTTATAAAACCGTAAACATCCAAAACATTCCAAAACCACATAAAAGCACAATTAAATAACCAAGGAACTACAATTTTAAAAAATAGATTGAAACCATGTTTCAAAAAAAGTAGACCTTGTTAACAAATGAAAACTACTAATTAACCTCAAATTCATACCAAAACCCTTGCATTTTTCCAAAATAACAAAAACATCAAACTTCCCCTTTTTAAAATCACACACTAACCCATATTCATTCAAAACAGCTTCAAAAACTATTATACATGAGAAATACAATTGGAAATACTTGACACTCTAAAAACCATCAAGGAATCCATTTTTAAAGATTTACCATTTAAAAACAATTGATCATTAAAAATTCATTACATTTTCCAAAAAGGGTTGAGAGCATATAACAATAAAAAAATAACATATTGGAAACATAAAAAATTATGAAAAATGAATGTAGAATGATTTTTAAAAACACCTTTAAGAATATAAAGTGTCAATCTTGGAAGCATATCTAAAAGTAGACTACACATTTGAAAACATAAAAGTGAATCATGAAATATAAAGTAAATTCCAACACTAATCATCACTAACACTTTTTATAGAATGTATATACAATTTAATTTTGAAAACACTTTTTAGAACACTAAATCAATTATAGAATTCAAATTTAATTTATCGTCATAGGGGGCCTACCTTAGGGTAGAAGCAAAACAATCATTCGGTCCTTGGCACTTTCTAACTAAAAGATATTACTCCCCCACTCATTATATGCACCTTCACATCCATGTAAGTACACCTACCTTCTATGCACACATCTTCATGGCCATAAATACATATAAGGAGATCCATACATATATTCTTATATTCATATATTAGTAGTCACTCACCTATGTATACATTTTCAAATATATGCATGGAAACACCTAGCACCATACATGTATATTCATTGACATGGATAATTACACATGTAACATGGGAACCCACATATATATATATATATATATATATATAATTACCTATGCACATGCATGTGAGTCTCCATAGACCCGGCGACTCAAAACAGCAAAGTATAGTTTAGTGTACTACACAAAAAATACTACAAATTTAAAAATAAATAAATACCCTAAATAAGGTGGTGTGAAATCAAGAAACAAGATTTAATCCTTGCCTCATATGGCAGTGGAACGTCAAATTCACATGACAGAGCGCAAATACCTACTGATTAATCAAAAGGAAGTCAATAATACCCATAAAACCTAATAATAGAGGTGTGAGACAAAAAAATGGAAGGAGAAACATACCCTAAAACATTGGTGGTGAAACAAAACACTCTGAAACACCTTTACTTCAGTGGGGGTTTCCATAACACACACAAGGGTGTCCTAATGGACCTTTTGCACCACCTTAAAATACAAGAAACCAAGGAAATCAAAGTTATCCAATACTAAGGGTTCGACTAAATATTAAATCGGGTGACAATAAAGGATAAATTGGCTAAAGAGAGGGAGTAGAAGGGATCTAGGGACCATACCTTGGTGAATAGAATAAAAAACATGTAGGGATATAGTGAGATCGATGATTGAAGAGGGATAATGAGAAGGGGGTTTGTGCTGCAGACTAAGCGGGTCCAAGGGGGTCTCACATGGAGGAAGGTCGTGTCGTAGGGGTTCGTCTGAGGGAGCTTCAAAGGATGGGGGCACATTGTATGGAGTTCAGCTGGGGGAGGAAGGTCGTGACCATGAGAGGGGAGCTGGAGAGAAGCTCATGCACGTAGGGGGTTGACTAGGGGAGGGGTTCTAATGATGGGTTAGGGATGGAAACCCTTTTGGGGTCTCAAAAAAGAAAACCCTAAAATAAAACCATAATAAAATAATAATAATAATAAAAATAAAAATAATAATAAACTTAATAATAATAATCATAATCATAATAATAAACATTATAATGATAAACCTACTAATATTATTATTATTATTTATAATAATAATAATATCATTATTATTATTTTTAAATCATTTTATTTTTATTTTATTTTATTTCATGTTTATTTCAATTTAAAATATTTTAAACTTTTAAAAAACTACTCAAATATAAATGAAATAACTTTGACCATAAGGTGTCGGGTCGAGGTGTGACTGTAGGGACCCAAAGATTGAATTACATGGACATTACATTACTTTTTTGGAATACTTAATACATAACAAAAACAGATACCAAAGGACCATAATAGTTTAGTGTCTTTGGAAACTCGGAATATAATCTTCTAACCATGGTTAAAGATCTTCAATATCACCCATAAAGATCTTCCCCTTTTTGTTTCCTTACCTAAAAGCTTTCTTTATATCCTGGGGAAAAGAAAACATATAAAGGGTGAGCTCAAATGCTCAGTAAGGGTAAGCATGGAGAAAATAAGACAAACCATATACATTTGAACATAAAAACATGAACATAATGTTTAAACATCTAAATCATGAGCAGTGACATAAAATATGGCAGTACGTAAGGCATAGATCATAATGGAACATCAATCACAACAAAATATCTTGTAAATAAAACTTTTAATTTTGGAAAAACATTAAGCACATGATATGATTTCCATAGTATCCAAGGCATTGCTGCCAAGACCATCTTAGTGGACAATGTCCCTTACTGAACCGGGTTTACTTGTCGTTCCAGCCCTGTATTACTGAATCAGATTTACTTGTCGTTTCAGTCATGTCTATCTCATGAGATATAAAATCTTTAACCAATTCATTGTAGGGAGATATAGGTCCCACCCATCCCATAATGAAATCATTCTTTCGTTTTCCACACAATAAACATACATCATTCATAATAACCCAACAAATAAAATGGCCTTCATAAACATCATAACATCATAACATAATCCATATAAAACAAATGGATATCATTTCATCATAAGATAATTGAAATCATGTAAATCATAGAGACATTATACTTGAAACATACACATATGAAATAATGTCATCTTATATGGAAAATGGTTTTGATAAAGCACTTGAAATGAATTCTTGAGCAAAATATCCTTTCTTCTTGAAAATCATTTTCTTTTCACAAAATGAAATTAACTTTTAAAAGACAAGTATTTTATTGAAAATAGTCATGAAATATTTTAGAGTAAGCTTTATGAAAATAAGTCTTTATGAAATCATAAAAATATGTTCATGCTGTATAAGTCAAAAAATATTTTTCTCGTACTTTTGCCGGAAAAGTCAAAAAGTACCTCGTATGGTAAACAAAAAAAACATTCCTTACATACCATGTAGTAAAAGTAAAAAATGGGAAAAGGACATTAAACATACATAAAAACATTTTTATAATACTTTGGCATGGATGATAAATATAACCCCAGTAAATACTTACGTATAAGCAATCTCGGATAGAAAACAATTGAGATTACAACATTATCCCTTACCTTAGGTCTGATATGCTCATACGTATCCGAACCTCCTGTATAATGATTTAAATAATTTCATTTACTTATTATAGAATCATATTCATTGTTATGATATCATATAAGGTTCAATTATGACTTTATATTACCAGTTCATTTGTAAATTCCATGTTAAAGAGCATTTTGGGTAGAATCGTTTCATTTTTCGTCCGTGTTTTGAATTGTAATTATTCATTTGATTACATTGATGATGATTAATTAATTCAAGAATATAAAACATTATTTATATATAATATATATTCAGAATATACATATATATAATAGATCAATAAATGGAAATAAATACACCGTTCATTGAGATGGTAGGTCGTACGTACCCTTGAATGTTGTTTTTGTTTCCTTATTGAATTGAATGGAATTAAGTAGATAAAATACATATATATATACATAAATCCAGTAGAATATTATGTCATATATTTCATGATTACTTATTATATATAATTTATAATCATTCTTGAATTGTTAACATGGAAAATGAATCTCATCGCGTCGTGGAGACGGTAATCCGTACGTACGCACGAGCGATGATATCGTTCCCATATTTATTGAATGGAATTGGAGTAAATAATATAATATCTTATAATAACTATGATTTTATAATAATCATATGTAGTAATTATTGACACCATTATACCCATCCAAGTAAGGTGGTGGTGGAAAAATAGATTACACCACGGCGTGGAGACGGTATTCCGTACAAACGCACGCGCGGTGATTTCGTTTTCCTTAGGATGGATAGAAGGTGAAATGGGGTTATTTAATATTTATAATAACATATCTGTATATTAGTGATACTAATGTTATTAAAATATAATGAAACAACTAAAGAAGATGAGGTAGAAGAAGAAATAAATTTGAAAGAATCGGTAACGGATATTACCTCTTCTTCGACACGTCTCTTTGAAACCTCCTCTTAGGCCACTAAAATTGGACCTTGAAGAAGACCAGTACCTCTAGTATGTTTATAATGAGGATGATAATGGAAATGGGCATGGTTTGGCCGATCTTGAAGGCTCTAAATTGTTTAAATAAGAGAGGGAGGAGGTTCCCTTTTATAAGGGATGAGAGGGGCACCTTTGGAAGTATAAGAAATATTAATTTATAATAAATTCCAACCCCTCTTAAAAACCTCCAAAATTACTCAAATCTCAATATTAGATGATATAGGGTTGTAATATAATCAAAAAAAAATTATACAAGTTGGGAATTTATTTTAAACATTATCAACTTGATTTATCCTTATATAATCTATTTAATTTTATTTGTGGTAATAAAATTAAAATTTTTAAATCATTATAAATTATTACTTATATGTTTTGAATTTTACATAATTGTATGATTTATTACATTTTAGACCATATAAATTTTAATTTATAATTTTTAAATATCTTTTTGATTTTAAAACAATTTTATAATATGTAATTTTTATAAAATAACAATACTGTCAATTTTGACACTATTAATTTATCTGAATTTAAATAAAATCCTCACAGAAGATATGTTCGAACTAAAAACTTTAATATATTCATAACATGTCATATTTACCTATAAAATTAGTGTAGAACATTAAATAGTTCATATAATATTTATTTTAATATTTTTAAAACCTTTTATTTGGTATATCTCTTAATAAAATAATTACTACAACATTTTTGTATAATTATTTAATATACTTATTTGTTGCATAAAAATTTAAAATAAAATCCTATGATGAATATAATTATAATAAATTTAATAATAATATTATTACGTAAATTTATCATCTTAAAATCACAACATTTAAATTGTTATATTTATTAAATTATGAAGGAGACATCTTTGACATCATTTAAAATAAAATAATATAAATGTCATAATTAGTTTTATAAGGCTCCAAATGGTCCAAAAATAGACCCATGTATGATTAGGGTATAGATATACTCGACCAATAATTTTTGGTCAAGTTTATGGTCCTTTTGATAGGTATTGTTATTTTAATAAAAACTATATTACTAAATAAACAATTTCTGCATCATTATTGTGTCACCATTAATGACAATTATTTAATCCATAAAAATTCTAAATAAATTCTCAGGAAGTATATAATTTTATTATATTTCTTTATACTATTCATGATATAAGTTTCATGAACTTTATCACTAAATAAAAATTATTATACTTATAAGGTTTAAGAGACTGACATGTTGTCACTTTCATTGGTTTTAATAATAATTAAATTATTTTCCTGGTCAAAAGTCCATAAAATGAATCTAATACGACCCTTATGAGATATGGGTCAACTTTTAGTCATCCAATATAATTTTGGCCTGTGTTAGGGTAATTTTATAATCTTAGGTTTACCCTTAATTACCCGATTTATCTTTAACTGAAGTAAATAAAAATTACCGTAGTTACTATTCATAGTGCCCAAAAATAAAAAGTAGCCTATTAACATAATTTGGTCCTACTGATTCCAAATATGGAATCCATTTCTAAAAATTCAAAACACATAAGTTTTAGTTATTAATTTATAATTAATCCTGCTATTAAGAAAACGAGTTTTAAAAGTTAAACCATTGCAAAAGATTGAAATGATTTTACCTATGAATTCAATGTAAAATAAATGATAATGACATAAATTTTATTAAATGGTAAAAATATATTCTATTTATACTTTAAAACCATTAAATATTATAATTTAACCATATAAATTATTACGATGAAAAAAGTTGTTTTTAATTAAAATATAGCGTGTTTTTACTATTCATTAAAATATGAAAGTTATCAGAATAATATGAAAAATTTATCCATAGTAAATTTTAATATCTTAATTCCAAAGAAGAATTTTATTTTCTCACATTTAACTTATAAACATGTCAAAAACTAGATTTAATATGGGTGCACCATCAAAAGGCGGCAAAACTACATTTTTTGAAAAATACTTTTTTACCCCCAAAATATTATTTTGTTCTTATACCATGTTCTAGAAAATGTGAAAGATGAATAATAATGTTATAAAATTAAAAATTTAGTTAATACTATTCATAACATCTAGTTCATAATAATATTATAATAATATATCGTTGTTTAGTGAAACCTGGTATTGCGTACAACACACGCTATCGAAGAAGGTCACGATTGCGTGTAACGCAAGCCAAGTCAGGTTTGCGTGTAGTGAAAGACTCCTTTGTTGTTGCATATAACAGAATACAACCATATTTCATTTATACATTTAATATATATATATATTTATATATATATATACACACTCAATGTTGCATAGAATAACTACTATCAAACGAACGTGAAATTGTGTGCAACACAATCCAAGAATAGTATTGCATATACAACAAGTTAATATGGTGTTGCGTATAGCACAAGATAATATTAGTGTATCATACAACAGAAGATATGAAAGTAATTTAAAAAAAGAATATATCTCATAAAATCTCAGGGTGTTACATTCTACCCCCCTTAAAATGAATTTCGCCATCAAAATTTGTCGGGGTTATAAATTTTTTACCAATTGAATGTTTTGTTCGTAAAAACCCACATCATAAAAGGAATACTAAAACATAATTTTAAAAAGTGAAGTATGAAACATAATGGTTACCCAAATTAACTCATCACTGTGTTTCCACGTAGGAGAACATAGGTTAAAATATGGATATGGAAGAGAAATATAACATCAAGTTCTGATGGAGAGTGGTAGAGAACATGGCTATGAAAAATCCAACAATCACAAAGCCATAAATTTTTGATGATATAAGGTATTATCTGATTCATCAGATATAAGGGCACTAGGACAACATTTTTGGTTTTCAAGATCATTTCCCGAAAGTTGAAAATTTTGAATTAGAAGAAATACTTTATTTAGAAAGAATCTCACTGTTGTTCGTGCCTTGAAAAATTTTCACTTCATCTCTTAAAGAAATGCAGTTTAATTGTTATTCATGAAGTATTAGAAGATCATGTGATTGAATGATGGTTCATTCCATCTGTCTCAAACAAAAGGTTAGCAATAGTTTTATACATAAGTCCATCTATCGTATCTCGTTCCAAAAATGGACTTATACTTCTTCTATCATACTGCTTAATAAAATAAAAATAGTTTCTACTAACCAGGAAATTCCTATAGGCTAGTGGTAGGTAATAAAGGCATGTCTCACTTCGGTTGTGGGTTTGATTCTCGCAACCTTGTCCGACGCGATGGGTTGTCACCCATCCTATAGGTTGTCCTTTTTCTAAAACTATACTATTATAACATTCGAGAAATAATATTGAAAAATTTTCTATCCTTAAACAATTCTATCTTATTTCCAACATAATCCATTCCAATCTTTAGGCTTATACATATGTCCAAACTCATAGTATAAGGAAAACGATTACTAGAAATTTCATCTATCGAGCACGTGAATACCATCATTTATCCCCCATATATCATAAGATATATCTTGTTGGTCACATTCCAAACATGTGAATACCTTAATCATGTATTCTTTTGAAACATGAATTACCATAGAACCTTAGTGAAGACATGAGTGTTGTAAAAAGTTAAATCTTTCCACATACCAAAATCTGAAAAATTCAATATACTCAAACCATGATATCACTTAGTCCATATATCAATCATGAGCTCATGAAGACTATCAAACAATTTATTTTCTCCTTATCCCTTTTCTATGCACATATCATCTAATTTACAAATTATTTGAATCACTTTTCATGGTTACCAGTACCATATAATTATTGAAAACCATAATCAACCAATACATAGATATTCCAATATTCCAAAGGACTATAAATTAGATTCCACAACATTATTTTGTAATCTCCTTACATAAACACATAATCATTCCACTACATAATTTTCATACTCAATATTGACAATATTGATCATATGTGGCTTCCATTTATCCTTTTCCTTATGTGGTTTCTCACGTTGATCATCATTAACCCTTGGATTAGGTCATTGATTAGCATAATTCCCCATTTTTTTCACTTGAAGCATTGAAGTTTTGGTGGTTCATTCTTTGCAGTCTTTTCTTTATTCATATCATTAGCAACCCTTTTTCAATTACATCGACACTCCACTGCTTAATGACCTTGTTTTCCACACTTGAAACATTTTCTAGTACCTTTTAGACAATCTCCAACATTCTTCTTTCCACACTTTGATCATAAAGTAACTTTCATCTTCTTTTCACCATTGTTCTGATATTTTTCCATGAACTCCATCTTTCGTTTCTTGTCAAAACCATGAGATGTATGTGTAACACCAATTTCTAGTTCTACCTTGATATCATGACGCATGATTTATTCATAGCTACTGAAGTCTCTTATAGCTAATGCCCTTAGAAGACTTGGTTTTCATCCACTGAATAATCAATAAACTTTACTTTCAGGTTGAATGATAAATCCAGAAGCATACCATGCAAGCCTTGTAAAATTTGCCTCATATATACCAACAGATTCATCATCCTTTTTCTTGAGTTCAAGAAACTCCTTCTCCATCCTTTTTTTGAAGAATACGAGGGAAGTACTTATTGAAAAATAAGTTCTTGAACTCGTCCCATTACATGGACTCAATTTCAACTCTTTGCCTCGTATTCTTGATAAGATTCCCTCATTGATCAGCATCACCTTCCAAACGATATACTGCTAAGATGACTTTATCATGCTAAGAACATTGTATAATTGAAAATATCTTTTTAGTAGTACTGATCCATTTTTCATCCACTAATGGATCAGAAGACCCACTGAATGAAGGTGGATGTTGCCTCATTAAGGATTCAACAGAATGTTTCTCCTTTATCTGCTCATTTGGAAGACAAGAATGATTCATAGATTGTGTAAGTATAGAAATAAGATTGTGAACTCCATCTCCCAAAACATTGGTTTGTTCAGGAGGACAATCATTGCATCATCCATTACATCGATCAGCACCATTCCTTTGGGTTTCAGCCATCGTCTAAAAACCAAAAAGAATAGCGTGAGGAAAACATCATGATAGGGAAAAAACATAATAAAGGGGAAGTAACTTCCATATCTAACATCCTAGGTTTAATTCTAATATCGTTACCATAATTCTAGGACTATAACCTATACTTATACTTAACCTTAGCGACATCCCAAGACATACCTTAGAAATATCTCTAGGGATCTCGCTAAAGTTCTTGCATCCTAGTTTCTAAAGGTTGACTAATCCTTTCACTAATACCAAATTTAGAGACCCAAAGATTGATGTACATGGACATTACATTACTTTTGCGGAATACTTAATACATAACAAAAATAGACACCAAAGGACCGTAATAGTTTAGTGTCTTTGGAAACTCAGAATATAATCTTATAATCGTGGTGAAAGATCTTAAATATCTCTCATAAAGATCTTCCCCTTTTTGTTTCCTTACCTAAAACCTTTCTTTATATCTTGGGTCAAAGAAAACATATAAAGTGTGAGAAAAAATGTTCAGTAAGGGTAAGCATAGAGAAAATAAAACAAACAATATACATTTGAACATAAAAACATGAACATAATGTTTAAACATTGAAATCTTGAGCAGTGACATAAAACATGGTAGTACGTAAGGAATAGATCATAATGGAACATCAATCATGATAAAATAGCTTGGAAATAAAACTTATAATTGAGGAAAAACATTAATCACATGATATTATTTCCATAGTAGCCAAGGCATTGCTGCCAAGACCATCTTAGTGGATAAAGTCCCTTACTAAATCGGGTTTACTTGTCATTCCAGACCTGTATTACTGAACCAGATTTAATTTCTATTTCATCCATGTCTATCTAAGGAGATATTAAATATTTACCCAATGCATTGCAGGGACATATAGGTCCCACCCATCTCCTAATGAAATCATTATTTCATGTGCCACAAAATAAACATGAAACATTCATAATAACCCAATGAATAAAATGGGTTTCATAAACCTCATTCTATCATAACAAAATCCATATAAAACAAATGGATATCAATTCATCATAAGAGAAGTGAAATCATGTAAATACTAGAGACATTATACTTGAAACATACACATATGAAATAATGTCATCTAAGATGGAAAATGGTTTTGATAAAGCACTTGAAATGAATTCTTGAGAAAAATATCCTTTCTTCTTGAAAATCATTTTTTTTCACAAAATGCCATTCAATTTTAAAAGAAAATTATTTTGTTGAAAATATTCATTAAATCATGTAGAGTAAGCTTCATAAAAATAAGGCTTTATGAAACCGTAAAAATACATTCATTCCGTATAAGTTAAAAAAACATTTTTCTCGTACTTTTGCTGGAAAAGTCAAAAAGTGCCTCGTATGGTAAACCAAAAAAAAGATTCCTTACATACCATGTATTAAAAGTCAAAAATGGGTAAAAACATTAAACATACATGAAAACATTTTTATAATAATTGTAAATAGATGATAAAAATAACCCCAGTAAATTGTGTAAAGAGGAGTGGGAGGAGGTTCCCTTTTATAAGGGAGGAGAGGGGCACCTTTGGAATTATAAGAAATATTAATTTATAATAAATTCCATACCCACATAAAAACCTCCAAAATTACTAAAATCAGAAGATTAGATGAGATATGGTCATAATATCATCAACCAATAAAATTTATACAAGTTGGGAATTTATTTTAAACATTATCAACCTGATTTATCCTTATATAATATATTTAATTTTATTTGTGGTAATAATATTCTAAATTTTAAATCATCATAAATAATTACTAATATGTTGTGAATTGTACATAATTGTATGATTTATTACAGTTTATACCATATAAATTTTAATTTATAATTTTTAAATATTTTTTTTGATTTTTAAACAATTTTATAATATGTAATTTTTATAAAATAACAATAGTTTCAATTTTGACACTGTTCATTTATTTGAATTTAAATAAAATCCTCACAGAAGATATGTTCTAACTAAATGATTTAATTGATTCATAACATGTCATATTTATCTATAAAATTAGTTTAGAACATTAAATAGTTCATATAATATTTATTTTAATATTTTTAAAACCTTTTATTTGGTATATCTCTTAATAAAGTAATTACTACAACATTTTTGTATAATTAATTAATATACTTATTTGTTGCATAAAAATTTAAAATAAAATCCTTTTATGAATATAAATATAATAAATTTCATAATAATATTCTTACTTGAATTTATCATCTTAAAATCACAATATTTAAATTGTTATATTTATTAAATTACGAAGGATACATTTTTTACATCATTTAAAATAAAATAATATAAATGTCATAATCGGTATTATAAGGCTCAAAATGGTCCAACAATAGACCCTTGTATGATTATGTTATATATATACTTGACCACTAATATTTGGTAAAGTTTCTGGTCCTTTTGATAGGTATTGTTATTTTAATAAAAACTATATTACTAAATAAACAATTTCTGCATCATTATTGTGTCACCATTAATGACAATTATTAAATCCATAAAAATTATAAATAAATTCTCATGATGTAGATAATTTTGATAAATTTCTGTAGACTAGTCATGTTCGAAGTTTCATGAAGTTTATCACTAAATTAAAATTATTATACTTAAAAGATTTAAGAGAGTGACATGTTGTCAATTTCTTTGGTTTTAATAATAATTAAATTATTTTCATGGTCAAAAGTCCATAAAATGAATCTAATCCGATCTGTAGGTGATATGGGTCGACTTTTAGTCATCCAATATAATTTTGGCATGTGTTAGGGTAATTTTATAATCTTAGGTTTACCCTTAATTACCTGATTTATCTTTAAATGAAGTAAATAAAAATTACCGTAGTTACTATTCATAGTGCCCAAAAATAAAAAGTAGCCTATTAACATAATTTGGAACAAATGATTCAAAATATGGAATTAATTTTTCAAAATTCAAAACACATAAGTTTCAGTAATTAATTTAAAATTAATCCTGCTATTAAGAAAACGAGTTTTAAAAGTTAAAACATTGCAAAAGATTGAAATGATTTTACCTATGAATTCAAAGTAAAATAAATTATAATTAAATACATTATATTAAATGGTAAAAATATACTCTATTTATACTTTAAAACCATTCAATATTATAATTTAACCATATAAATTATTATGATGAGAAAAGTTGTTTTAATTAAAATACAGCGTGTTTTTACTATTCATTAAAATATAAAAGTTATCAAAATAATATGAAAAAATTTTACAAAGTAAATTTTAATATCCTAATTCCAAATAAGAATTTTATTTGGTCAAATTTAACTTAAAAACAATTCAAAAACTAGATTTAAAGTGGGTGCGCCATCAAAAGGTGGCAAAACTGCATTTCTTGAAAAATACTTATTTTACCCGAAAAAATTATTATGTTCATATACCATGTTCTATAAAATGTGAAAGATGAATAATAATGTTATAAAATTCAAAAT
This sequence comes from Viscum album, assembly GCA_963277665.1. Lineage (NCBI taxonomy): Eukaryota > Viridiplantae > Streptophyta > Magnoliopsida > Santalales > Viscaceae > Viscum > Viscum album. The sequence continues at coordinate 1,938,226,609 of OY728165.1, forward strand.
TTTATTAATACTAATCATAATGTCTAGTTCATAATAATATTATAATAATATATCATTTTTTAGTGAAACCTAGTATTGCGTACAACACACGATATCGAAGAAGGTCGCGATTGCGTGTAACGCAAGCCAAGTCAGGGTTGCATGTATTGAAAGACTCCTTTGTTGTTGTGTATAATAGAATCCAACCATATTTCATTTATACATTGAATATATATATATACACACACTTAATGTTGCGTAGAATAACTACTATCAAATGAACTTGAAATTGTGTGCAACACAATCTAAGAATAGTGGTGTGTATACTGCAAGATAATATGGTGTTGCGTATAGCGCAAGATAATCTTGGTGTAGTATATAACACAAGATATAAAAGAAATTTAAAAAAAGAATATATCTCATAAAATCTCGGGGTGTTACAGTGACAATCTATCTAGGGGTTGCATGTTATGCCCAGAATCGCATGTGTACCCAATTCCCTATATGGACCCTTCCAAAACCATGAAGTAAAAAAAGAATCCCTATCTAAAATGATAGTGTTTGTAACCCTATGAATTCATATATCTCACATATGTACAACCTTCTATGCACATCCACACTGAAGGTTTCCTTGATTAGAAGGAAATGAACAACCTTTGGGATACTATCAATAACATCCCAAATGGAATCATTACTTCAAGGTGACCTGGGTAAACCTATCACCAAACAAATAGTGACATCATTCCATTTCCACTTAGGAATGGGAAACTATTGTAAAAGTCTATTTGGTCGCTAGTGTTCTACCTTTTCTTGCTGAAAGGTGGAACATCTCCTGAAAAAACAAGCTACATCTCTATTCATATCTGACCAGCAATACAGTGAATTTCAATCTCAATGAATCTTTGTGATTCCAAGATGCACTGACCATGTTTAATCATGAAAGTATTTCATTATCTCCTCTCACATGTCTTCAAAAACCCATACATGACCATGTACACGCAGAATCTCATCCTCACCTATGATCCAACCAATATGGGTGTCCTCACCCTCCACAACCTCTCATACTACTAGACCTTTAGAATCCTATTGTTTCTTCATCCTTACTTTATCTAGAAGAGTTTGGGATATTTCTAAGTGTGATAGAAAAGTCTACCCCTAATTGTCATGCACCTCCATGTGAATCTCAGAGAACAAATACATCATATGTCACTTGCTACTGGCCTATTGAACTGCCTGTATCTAATTCCTAATACTTAGTTTATCGATCACTACATTGCCTTTACCAGTCATGTACACAAGCTTGAAGTTAAAAGATTTTAGGTACTCAACCCAACTTCGATACCTCATATTTAGATCACGTTGTGTAAATATGAACTTGAGGATTTTTTTGGTCTGTGTACAACAAAAAATTATCTCCTAGTAAGTAATGTCTTTAATAGTACAATGTGTGAACAACTACAGCTAATTTGAGATTGTGTTTTAGGTAATAATTCTCATGTGGCCTCAACTGCCGAGACCTATATTCCATGACTCTATCTCCCTATAAAATAACTACTCTTATATTGATACCAGATACATCACAATATACAATTTAACTCCTTCCCGGATCTGGAAAAATAAGTATCAGCACAAAAATCAATCTCTCTTTCAACTCCTGAAAGGCCATCACGTTGAAATCTTACCATATAAACTTCACACCCTTCTTAGCCAATATCATAAGTATCACTTCTAATAATGATAAGTCCTCTATAAAATCCCTATACTAACCATACAACCATAAGAAACTTCATACCATAGAGTCATTATTTGAAATCTCCAAAGAAACTACAGTTCTCACCGTCTCTGGTTCAATTAATACTCCTATCTCTAAGATAATGTGACCCAAGAAGTAAATCTAATCCACCCAGAAGTGGCACTTTGTGAGCTTAGAAAATAACTGATTCTCTCTTAGTGTATTCAAACCAATATCAATATGTTTGGAATGGTCATGTTGATTGTGAGAATACACCAAGATATCATCTATGAAAACCACCAAAAATAAATTCAGATGGTGATGGAACACTAAATTCATGAATTAAATGAAGACTGTGGGTGTGTTCGTGAGACTGAACAACACAACCAAATACTCATAGAAACCATACCTACTACGAAAGGATTTTTGACATATGTCTGATGGTCTAATAGGCACTTGATGATTAACAGATCTCAAATAAATCTTTTTGAAAACCTAATTTCATTATATATTATCTAAGATATCATCTATATGTAGTAGAGGATACAGGTTCTTAACCATCATCTAGTTCAATTTCCAATAATCCAAAAATAGCCTATGAGTTTTATATGCATTTTTTACAAAAAGGACTATTAAACCCCATGGAGAAGTATTGGGTCAAATAAACCCCTTTTACTCTAAATCCTCCAGCTACCTCTTAAGCTCTTACATCTCAGTAGTATCCATCATTTAAGGAGGAATGGATATCGGTGTAGGTTCTAGAACTATCTCGATAAAGAACTCTACCTCTCTTACTGAAGGTAATCCTGAAAATTCATCCAAGAAGAAATACCTAAAATGATCAACCACTAGAGGAGAATTAATCAGATCTGTTCCCTAATCATCTAGATATAAACTAATAATCTGGTCTCTCATCCTACCCATCCCATGATTCTTGGGTCCAGCTCATCTTGCCTCGACATCCCATTAACCATTGTAAATGAACTCACCACCCTCTGGTGATGTGAAATTCACCCTTCAATGATAACAATCAATGAAATAATGAAAGGAAACAAACTAATGAATCAATAAAATGATGTCAAAACCTATCATCTCGATGAAAAAGAGGTCCCATAAAAATTAAAATCCACCAATCTAAAGTGGGAACTACCTGCACTGATGTAAATCCTATATTTTAATCCCCAACAGAGTTTCAAGTGTCATGAAGCCTTCATAAGTATTAACATTGATCCCAAGTCTCTCCACAATGGGTGTAGATATAAAGCTATTAGAAGATCCTATATAAAAAGGTGAATAATATTAATTATAGGCTACTTGAATAGTACCTTTGATAGAGGAAGGTATGGGATCCTTCTCCTAAAGGGATTGTTTCACTGTATATACTTGGCTTGAACAGTGACACTATGATACTACATGGATACCCTAATCAGATCCTCTATGCTATCTCTATATAACTGGGGTTTTACTACCATGAATATGACCACCACCTTGTCCTAATCGTTCAACTGTACTCCATATACCTACCTGAAGAGAAGTTGTTAACCCCGCTCTTGAATGTGGAGTCGGTGTAGACCCTCTCTCACTGGATTTTTGTGGAAACATTCTGCAAAATCATTCTAGATGTACCATCTTGCCACATGATCGATACTCGACTAGGTCACTCATACATTGTGGCATCATATGTCCCATCCTACTGCACTGGTAGCACCTCACCTAACTACCAGAGTATGTTCTATAGATAGTAATATCACCACATGGAAGCTTCATATGATGCTTCCTACTATCAGTCGTTGCAGCACCAGATCTAGATGTTAAACTACCCTGGATCACACATCCAACCTCTATCTGGTTATGCTCTATGATAAGGTCATGATTCACTATTCCATAAATGGTAGTCATCCAAAATACATTCACCTTTTATTATATGTCGTACCTGAGACCATCATCAAATCACCTTGATTTAGATAACTCATCACCCATTAGAATAGGTGAAAAGTGTTGGATCTCGGTAAAATAGGTCAAATAATACATCACTAATAGTGTGTCCTACTCTAGGTGCAATAACTCTTGGGATCTATCCGCCCTCAACATATCAAGAAAGAAGTATTCATAGAAGGCTATATAAAAATCCCTCCATGAAATCTTCTAATGGTGTTCTTTCTGAGTTATGACATCCCACCATCTCTTGGAGGAATCACATAGCAAATAAAAAGTGATAATTACCCTCCTCTCAGGAGGAGTCTCTAGATTCTAAAATATAGAAAGCATGGCCTCTATCCATAACTTATCATCTTATAGTCATTCATCCCCATAAAACATGGGTTGATGTTTCTACTAGAACTAACGCATCAACTCTTCCATAGTCAGGGAAAGTTACAGTGATCTCTTAACAATCTGTATGAATCATAATAATCCCTTGTTGAACTATGCCTCATCACATGTGTCTAGTACTAAAATTGATTTCATGTCTGGAAATACTAGAGGATCCATGGGCAGCCCATGGCCCACCACCTCTAGAGTATGGTCGTCACCACCCTCCTAGCATACAATTGGAAGACGTCAGGGAGAAATACCTCTAAAAAATAGAAGTAAAATTATCATATAAAGATGGTTATCAATATTCATATCTCAAAAGTTAAAAAAGAGAAATAGGATAGGTACAAGACTTCCTATAATAGATAACACCCCTCTGACTGCTCCATGAGTCAGGTCTAGGCGACATACAACTCATATAAAATCTATAGACACTATCTACTTCCCACTACAGAGGTCAGGTCTAGGTCAATTTATCTACTATAAGACACTTTATATTCCATTTTATTTTACTTTAATTCACAAATTATTTTTAATTTTTCATTTGAACTCATGATCATTTTACATTTATATAACATTTCAATTTAAAAAGGTTGAATTATTGTGTTGCCAAATTCTGATCCATGAGGGCCCATAATCCTCAGGAACCAAAGTATAGTGTCCACCTAATTCACACCATAACATGTTCCAAAATACCTATCATAATTGAGGGTATATATATATATCATGGAACTTGTCACAACAGAATGAAACAAGTAATTCATCCTAAATAGAATGGCATAATGCATGGCATATGATTCCTGTAAGTGGCCAATAAGTTGCATGATATGGCATACCTTCATATCATCAGGTTGAACCAAAATATAACCCACAATAATTTCAATAATAATATAAAAAATCAACTTAATCACCCAACATTGGAATAAAATAAACTGTAATAGTCAAAATCCATAAAATAGAAATTTAATTTGAGGTAATTTTGATTTTTCCTATATGTAGGGTATCTAATCTCAAAAATAGTTCATTAAAAAAAATTTATTTCCTTCATATCTCTATCTATTGTCTCTAAATAGTAATCAAAACCTGAAAAGAATCCCTTTGATACCACTTTGTAATATCCAGAACCCAGATTCTACACAATAGTACCCCAAGCCCGATTGGCCACATGGCCTTAAGTGCATCTCCCCAAATGACAGAGGCTACTGACTAGCAGGGAGGTACTAGGTGTGTTAGTGGGTAAAATATTCCCTTAATACCAATGTGTAACATAGTGTAATAAATAACATAGAGGTAGAGGAAGTAGTATAATAATCATAAAAAATGTGAATAGCATAATACTAATATATAAACAAATCCATAAGTCACCTCATCTAAAAAATGATGATAAATTTCCTATGTATCTAAAAAAGAATCCAAAATATATCTAAAGTGGAGGTTTATAATATATGGAACAAAAGTATAAAAATACCAAAAAAAATATCCCAACTATCATAGAAAGCCTTATCTTAGTCCCATGCTCTCCTCCTCCTAAACAATAATCAAGAACCTATAGAAGGGGGATTTCCCTTATCTATACATGAAAAAATATAGTCTATTTGGGTACCCAAGGTAACCCAAATATGGTGTGAGACATAATCTCAGTAGGAACCCACCTAAGTCCTCATGCTGATCAATCAGTGGATATATAACAGCATTGTGCAGTCAAAATGTAATAAGTAAAAGAAGTACTCAAAAGAAAACATCCTATAAATTTCAGGTTATCATTTATAATCGAGTTCATTAAATCAATTTCATTAAATAAGTAAGTCTCTGAGTTAAATGTTTGGCCAATATCGTTATAATAAACTAAATTTAACCATTAAATCTCATTTAATTAGTATGTCTCAAGAATCGATACGTAGTCAGGCATCCCCCATAGCAATATTCTCAATGGTACCTAAACAGGATATCTATAAATTGTAAGGTAAGACCAAATCCAAGCTTGTGCTTTGTCTTGGCAGACATGTCTTATAAAACAATTCTTTCATTTATCAATTCAGAACCTCGGTCCATACCTAAAATTATTAATTTGGAATTCATGTATTTATCTAGTTATAATATGAAGCAACACCCTACAATCCCATCTATGGAGAATCTCTTGAGAACCTAGGCATCGCTCTAGGTGTGGTATAACATCACTCCCACTAGAATCCGACCTCTGCGGTACACTATAGGAGCCCAAGTATCACCCATTGAGATATAATAAAATTCCCTCTCAGTCCATCCATGAAATTATCATATGAATCCATGTATCACTCGGCATATAAGTCAAGCCACAAAGTTTGTCCTTGGAAGTCCTCTAGGGATTCCAAGTATCACTCAGGCATAAGAAAAGTCAAATCCATATGAGTCTATCAATGGAATCCTTTATTTTAATTTTTGTGTTGCCTATGTAATATAATTATTCAATTTAGTTCAAATAATTCCATTTAACTATGTTAAGTTCAATACCAAGAACAATTCATTTCAATCTCACCTTAAAAGGTGACAAAAAGTATTGGCCAATATTAAAAGGATTTCCTTCCAAATAATCACATGGTAAAATAATTATAACAATATTATCATACAAAAACAACTTATTGCATGCAATATCCTCTATTTAACTCACATTGTCATTTCAATATAAATAAAAATTCAATCTTAAACAAGAAACTCAAGGCAATATCCTAGGGACTTGGTCATCCATCCTTTACTTTAATCATTTCAATATACAACTCACAATTCATATCAAAATTAAATTCACAATTAAATTAATAAACCAAATCATCAATTTTATTTAAAATTCATTTAAAAATTCACATCCAAATTCAAGGGGAAAAGGGGGAATACCGAATGGTGTCTTATTCCAGGATCCACTTCGGGTGGTCTAGTTCAACTAATCAACATACCCATGGGGTGGTTCCATTCCAAGGTTCTTAATCATTTTTCATTCACCAACAAACCTATTTAATTACATAGTAACTGACTATAAATTCAAGGATTTAATTTTATTTCAAAAATATTCATTTAAATTGGGTGAGAGGCTCAACGGAATATATAAACACTTCAACTTTTAATGAAAGGCATGAGACCACCTACATTAGGTCTGTAGTGGATATTTCATCCAATCTCTATTTCTGATTTGACTCGGATCTGGAGAAAATCAAATAATTGATTAATAACTTAATAATAGGTCATATTACCTTATACCTAAATAGAACAACTAATATCCATAAGAATGAAGAATGGCTAAAAAGGAATCGAGTACTCATCGATGTGGATCCAATGAGATGAGTGGTGCTAGAATCAGATATCGGAAAGAGAGTTAGGATCAAATATTATTTTTTAGATTCAAAATAGAACACAAATCCATGGTTTCCTATAGTAATAATAATAGATAAATTAGTTTATAAATAAGCGATTAAATGGGGGTATTTTTGTAAATTCAACAAAAAATTTACATCATGCCGTTTGCAAACCATGCGCCAACTGTGCATGGTTAGCTATAGAAGACGGTAACCACATAGGGATTCCTCACATAACTTGATTAATCTTGTAGAAACAATTAAAAATCCCATTGTCTAAATAGTATACTTGGTCACATGGTTGTTCTTCCCAAATTTCATGATTTTCACTAACCATATGCCAGGCCATCTCACCACAAAACATGGGTTCTGGGGTCCGAACCATCCCTGAACACCCTCTAATATCTCCATAACCTCAAATTCCATTCACAAAAGGCCACATTTAAACATTTAAAATGAAACTTTATGGAAATTAAAGGGTCTTTACCTCAAATTAAAAATTGTGTTTTTACAAATTGCATGGTTTTTCAGTCATGATGCTATAGTATTTTATTATTATTCATCTACGGTTCATCATGTATATGTTTGGGATTGTACATATAGGTACATTAGGAAAAGGCCTCCAATTTTAGTTATTCCAATCATATCTTATCATTATCCCCTATCCTATAGAGGTAGGCATGGGGTAGTTTCGGATCAGCCTTCCCCCAGCCAGGTGGGCCCCAATGGGTCAGGCCGTGAGAAATTGGTATTATAGGTGTTTTGAAATGTGGATGGTGTTTAGAGTTTTTTACCTTATGAATTTGTGATGGGTATTAGGGAAACAATTTCAAAGTGTCTCAAGTGTATCTTTTAGGCTAGGTAACCTAGTATTAGTTTGGCGACAATGTATCCATACATTGGGAGTCTCACTACTAGCTTGTCAACTCGGTATATTGAGAAATCATATGCAGGGATCAATGGTATATTCATCATATAGGATTGATTAGTTTGACTATACTTCTTTATTTGGATCCCCAGATATGCTCTTTTTGGGTGGTACATGTTGATATCTTTCAAGATGAATTTGTGATGACATCCATCTAGGGGTTTGAGGCAATGTTGTGACAATGAACAGTTGAGTGATGAAACCTCATTTCAGGGACCCACCCGTGATGTTTTTTCCCCAAGTAAGCATTGAGAAATAAAACCACTTATTGATCAGTGCATGGATCCTTCTGTGGATCAAGAAGATGATCATCTACATGTTGAGAAGTTGATATCTCTATATGGGTAAAAAGATAGTATGTATAGGAAAAGTATGTTACATGATTTCTAGAAATGGGTAAAACTAAGGTTCCATGATGAGATAGGCCCTTAGAAAGTATAGGTTTTACTCAAAAATGTGTTCTGGGTTTACTATAATTTTTAGACCCCAAATAATCATATTGTTGTGTTGGTGACTGCACTTTTCCATGGAGCATCTTTAGGTTCTTGAGGTACCAAAAAATGAATCACCTGTGTTGATTTCACATCATCGGTTTCATATATAGAGATCACCTTGGTTTTTTAGTGATCCAGAACCCCCCCCCCCCTTCTCGTGTAGCTAAGGAATGAAACTAGAAAGAGGTGTGAATGTCCAACATGGATAGGACCCCACTTAATGGTGGTCCCGATAGTGAGATACATTAAGGGTGGAATAGGGCATTGGTAGAGCCCTATTATGGTGGAGTTTGATGTATAATAATACATGAAATAAATAGGAACACTTCCCCAATGAGATTCATTCTTACAACATGATTTGAAACTATGAGGGTGATTTAGTTCCAACCAAAGAGTACATTACTATGGTGTGAAGGATTATTTTCTGGAATTATATGTTTTAGTTCATTCTGATGGGAAGTTGTTGGATCAAGACTTGGTTAAGTATAATAGGAAGTCAAGAAGAAATATGTATCCGAAAGATAAATTCTTTTGACCCTTAAGCTCTAGGGGTGTTTAAGGTGCGACTCACATAATCTCTACTACCGTTTTATATTTTGGTGGGTGGTCGAAAGCCACTTTTCATGGAATTAACCCCTGTTCGAGACCTAGAAATACCAGTAGGGGAATTTTGGATCCATCCATGTGTTTTAGTCTCCTAAAAATAAGATCAGTGATCACTTGTTTCTATCAATGATGTAACCTAACATTATGAGGATAGTGAACCTTGCATGAAATCTTATTGTAGTGGTAATGGGACCCTATGATGTTTTTCTCAGAATAGGATAGTTGTGTGTCGTCTATGCTTAGATAATTACTAAAACTATGTATTGAAGTGATTTCAATTTTTTGGGATGGATTTTTCCTCCTTTGTTAAGGATTGGTCCTTAGGTAGGGTAGGATGAGATCATTCATAGGAGGTTATAACTTCTTCTTTATGAGTTGGGTAGTATTACCCTTGGTGTAGCTGAGGTTATGATATTTTAATTCCCTATGGAAGTGGGGGAGTATGAGGGAATCCTTCTTGAGGGTGTTCTGGGTTTACCTCACCCTCAATAGTATTCTTTCTGCATAGACTTTCACTATGGACAACCTGATAGTTTCACTAGTATATCAAATGAGCCCACGTAGCTGTGAGAGTAAGAGGTACGGTTGAAAGAGTCTTCAATGTGGGGGATACATAATACCTAGTGTGTTTTCTTGGGTTTCCTTGTGTTATTCATCTAAAATAATTATGATATCGTGTACTTATTTTTGTATTAGAATCACTAGAGATAGGTGACTATCTAGGAGGAGTATCCACCTATTATAATCGATGACCTCTTTTCTAAGTTGATGGTGGGGGATAAGGTCTTAGAGTTTGACCTCAATAAGGGTTATCACCATCTCTAGATTAAAGTGGTGGTTGTTTAGACTGTGGATTCCTAGATATGTTATGGTTTATTTGAGTTCATAGTTATACCCTTAGGACCGTTGAACTCCCCTATAGATTTCTCAAGACTTATGAGTTGAATCCTTAACCTTTATTATATCCTTTTTTAAAAGTCTTCCATGATGGTACCTTCGTGTCCTCAACATCATATTTTGAGCATGAAACATATAGGAGGATGGAGTTATATAGGATCTCGGACTGCTAGACAAATATAAGATCTCATGAAGTTAGTTCTAGATTCCAAGGTCCACTTCCCTGTATATGTATTCTCAGATATGAGAGTGACATCAGACCCCAAAAAGGTTGAGGAAGTATGGTCTTGAGGACCACCCAAGTCATGGATATGGTAGATAATGCTCAAAAAAATGTGTCATGTCCTCTTTTTTTGTTCAAGGTGATGGAGTAGTTGACCTCTTTTTAGTTGACCAGTTTTGGGTGATGATAGTGCATTATACCACAAATTGATGGTTATTACCATGTCACTTCATAAATGAGTATGGGAGGCCTGACTTGGTGATATTGACATGGATATCTTTCATGATCAAAAATCTCTGGAATACATTCCTGATGAATTCCATTAAGTTAGGGAGAATGAAATTCTTGTACAAGGAAGATCGGTGGAACTGTTCACGCTATGGGAAATGGTGCTGAGGAGATTTTTTCCCTTAGTATTACACCCCGAAGAAGGTTGGTGGTATCAAGATAATTTATCCTGGATGGTGGGATATTTTTAAGGATCATATTCCATTTTTCCTATTAATTTGTTGGGTTAGAGAGATGGTGTACCTCTTGACCCTTTATTTATAGTTAGATTGATCTCTTGGTGTTCTCTGCATATTGCAGCTAACAAGGTATGTGGATGGATCATTGTACGATAATGACATGGGTAAGCTATACTGTGAGAGTGTAATTTAATTTCTCAATTATTTGGTGATTTTAATAACTAACATAGAAATACCCTTTTTTGGATAGTGTTTTCCTTCAATATGTGTCTGTTGGAAGCATAAGAATCCTTTAGGGATCTTGTGGATGCGGGAGAGTTGGATTCAAGCTTAGTATCCCCAAATTTTTTCTTATTTTGTGCTTTTTGGGGATGAAAAACATTGAATAAGGGAATAATATAGAGGAACTTTTTTCCTTTTAATACATCGTAGTATTTCTATGAATATTTTTGGTGACAACCACTAAGATGGAACACGATTTTGAAGTGCTTAATTTTATAAAAATATTAAATATATTTTATATCACACATGCATATTTTTTTAGAGAAAACAGAATATCTCTTGAATGGAGTCTCGTATTGGAAATATGAGACCACGGTAGTGTCCACAACATGGGTTTTATCCTAGGAACAACTCAAGGTTGGTCGGTGCCAAATATTCGGTTAAGACTATCATTAGTGGGTCTGTTTAATTAAAATTAATAAATAATCCTTTTTTCTATTAAATGGAATAATTAAAATCCTCTATAAATATCCTATTGTGAAGGTATTCTAAGGGTTAGCTACATAACCCTCTAATAGATCTAGGAGGAAGAGTATAGAATTAATTATTAGTGGATCAGTATCGGAGAATGATGGATGATTGGATCAAGGGTAATCATGAGACGAGTGATAAACATAGTGGGATCATCACCTTTGTCTCTAGCGGATGTGTTATGTCACGACCCATACCCCAGAGCCCATGTTGTGATTACCCAAAGCCCGCATTTCATATGCCAGGGGCTGGAGACTATCACTGAAGGCATATTCCCGAAAACTGGGAAGGCATTGCCTTTATAATCTGTAATACACACAACCAAGCACACAGTAGGATACGAACTCAAGTAAACTGAATAGTAAATAGAGTGAGTATAGTAAGTAAAAGGGGCCAGAATACAAGACCAACTGGAAAGTACAAGAAAAAACTGGAAAATACAAGATGACTGATAGGTGAAAAGAATCTCCCGGTTCGTCCACTACGAATCCTACTTGAAGGGTAGGTACAACTCATGAATGGTAGTCTCAGTAGTTTTCCTCGTCTAACGTCCACCTAAAAGCTACCTCCAATCCTGGTACTCTCGTCCTCAGTCAGCATTGTCCTTCATCTGCACCAAACACAACAGGGTGTGGGAATAGCCCGTACAGGGGTGAGTATAACGATACTCAGTAGGGACCCCGAGACCCTCAAGGTCTCACAAAATCCACCAAGGATAAACCACACGGCATGGAATCAACTGGAAACCCTACTTAGGTATATGACCATACATATACCTAATTTATCAAGTAAACCCATCTCAATCATAAGGAAAACATAGAGTCCAACTCAAAATCCCAAAGCTCAACTATTCCACAAAAGCAAGGATTACCACGAAGGTAATTACCACATAGGTACTCCATACAGAAGAATACCACCAAGGTATTACCACGAAGTAAAGTACCACACAGGTACGAACTCATATCACACCAGGTATAACATAAGTTCAAAATTACAAATGATTAGTCGTAAAGTTAGATCATATTATTCTGTTAAGAGGCTCTACTTCTTACCCACACAGGATCGCTCGGTGCTGACCCACAGAGGATCACTAATTGCTAACCCACACAGGATCGCTTCGTGCTGACCCACATATGATCCCTCGGTGGTGACCCACACAGAATTGCTCGGTGCTGACCCACATAAAATCGCTAGGTTTTGACCCACACAATATCACTCAATACATTCTCTAGTACATCATCAGACCCACACAGGATCCTAGTACATCCCCAGTTCATCGTCATACCCACACAGGTTCCTAATACATCTCCAGTACGTCATCAGAACCACGCAGGATCCTAGTACATATCCATTATGTTGTCTAACCCACACAAGATCCTAGTACATCTCCATTATGTCATCATACCCACATAGGATCCTAGTACATCTCTACAGCCAGCTACAAGGTTCCCATACTAAGCTCGCTTGTCTTTGATAGGGTCCGCTCCTCAAGCCACTAGTCAATACTCCAAATTCCAAAAAGTCTCACTAAGAAGAATACCAAAGGTATTCCATGCCATAGTGGTCTCAATGCAATAGACAATTCGTCAATCAGATGCTTGTTCTATAATTTATTAGCCTTTTATTCCCAAGGTCCTCGTTGGATTTGTGCTCTATCCAACCCGACCGTACTCTAAATTTATCAAAATCTCCAGTGGGGTATACCAAATGTACCATCTCACTTCAAGGTTTCTGGAACCACAGATGGTTCGTCAAATGAATGTCTGGTTCCAATGTTATGGCCAAAAGAGAGTATAGGGTTGAAACTGGTCTGAGTCCTGTCTGACCCAGTCGGACCGATGATCGTACCATGATTCACTGTTTTATTCCACCCTTACACCGCAATTTTAAACTAGTTTTGTAATAAATATTCTAAATATAACAATAAATTTCACTTTATGTTTGAATTAATCAATTAATGTTAATCAATATTATAATGGGCAATGTTACTTTTTTTATTGTTTCAATGTAGGTGGAGGTGATTTGGAGGACCCTTGATGAAGTGAAAGAAAACTAGGCCAAAATTGCATGGATCCATGGACATCTTTCCACTGTTTTGCATATTATATGAAATACGTGCTTCTAAATGTACTGACATTTTGTGTCCTTGTCCAAAATTTAATAGGCTAAATTTCATATTAAGAAACCCAATCTTGATTCGGCTTCTATGGGGCCCATCCGAACTGATATTTCCAAGCCACCGAATTTGGACCAAGTCAAATGAGGCGTTCTTTATTTTATCAATTTTTTGAGATGCAGTTGTCCAAACAGTTTCAAACTTTCGTTGGAGACATTCAAGATGAAGGGATACAACTTTTCTATTTTCTCCAAAGCAATATAAGACTGTCTGAAGGCTTAAACGCATTGTGAAATTGGATTGATGAAATCTGTGTGCCTAAAACAACCTTCCAATTTTCCTATAAAAGGGTACCAAGGGAACCTCATTTGCAAGTTCGGCCAAGGAGTGAAGTGCTGACAATTTGGAGTCCTAGAGGAGTCTCCTAATCACCTTGAAGGTTCTGGAGGCCCCTATCCTCATAGGGGGATCAACAATGAAGAAGGAGTTCAACCCGAGCTTTCTCCTCCTCCCAATGTCGAGCTAAAAGTAGGGTGTTCATTGTGAGGGAGCTACACACATGTCAAGGGAGTTCCGATGCATAAAATAGCTACTGGTTTGGAGTAATTTGGGTTTTTAAACATTTCATTCCATGTATATTATTTTATTTCAGATTTTAATGCTTGATTTGATACATGTGAGTGATATGCTCTTAATTTCTAACCGATCGGTGTGAGGTTTTGAGTGCGTGACTTGTGTTGTTCTGATTGGAAATCACAAGAATACTTTTCATACCCAACTTATGGAGATTTTAATATGATTTGGAATCTCTTATTCCATACATAATTACTGGACCTTTACAATACGATTGTTACGTCAAGGATTGGTCCTTAAAGCATTGAAATAAAAGCATAGGAATTAATCGGGATTCCAATTAACTCCAACCAAATAATTAATCTAAACCCAAGATTAATCTCTATTAACAATGAACTTGATATGTGTGTAATGAAATCACATCGACCCTTTTATCTCATATTTCTCAAAATCCACTTGGCCACTCATCTTTTAAGCTATTTCAACTAAGTCATTGTTTTAAACTATTTTCAAAACCACCCCCTCTCTTAGTCATTTTTATTAAAAATACACTCTCTAAACCTACCAACGCTTCTTGGGATATGACCTAGGGTCTTCCCTTGACTATATATCAACCTTAAAAACATAATAAATATTAAATTTCATGACAACTTGGTCAAATTTTGGCGTCGTTGTCGGGGAGCGCTTTGGTTTTTTGTGCGTGTTTTTGATAAATGTTTTGTAATTTTTGTGAATATTTGTTTGTTTTATCTTCTACCCTTGAATTTATTTTTGTGTTCTAATTTATTTATTGTGTAGTTTTTTTGTATGACGCGTTCTACTCCAAGAGACCTACAATATTTCGAACCCGAACCGGAGAGGATCCTACATCAACGAAACTGAGACACACAAGACCACACTTTGAAGGAGGAGACATCAAATCTTAAAATTTTTCTTGATCCTTCTTCTTATTCTGAAACCAAAGTTAAAACTGAACATAACTTGTATAACATGGCTGAAAATAATAGAACACTAAAATAACTAACCTCTCATGATGTTGATATCTGACCCACATATATTCAATTACAAGGCGAGGCACCCAATTTTGAACTAAAATCTGGTTTAATTCATTTATTACCATGATTTCATGGAATTCTTGGAGAAGATCCACATACGCATTTAAAAGAATTTAATACTGTGTGTTCAACATTAAAACCTTCTAATGTGGATGAAGAACAAGTAAAACTTAGGGCATTTCCATTTTCATTAGAAGACACGGCTAAAGATTGGTTGTATTATGTTAATTCACCTATTAGAGGTTGGGCGGACATGAAATGACTTTTTCTTGAAAAATACTTCACAGCCTCTCAAACTGCAACAATAAGGAAAGAAATATGTGGGATAATACAATCTCAAGGAGAAACCCTTCATGAATATTGGGAACGATTTAAATGATTGTGTTTAAGTTTTCCACATCACCAAATAAGTGATCAACTTTTAATTCAGTATTTTTATGAATGTTTAATCCCTACTGATAGAAACATGATTGATACTGTTGTAGGTGGTGCACTAGTGGATAAAACCCCAATAGCTGCAAGGACCCTAATTGAGACCATGGAACAGAACACTCAACAATTCAGTTCAAGATCCATTGTACCCATTCGAGGTGTCCATGAGGTGCAAAGTACTGAATTCGAGAAGAAGGTAGACAAAAAGTATGAAAAGGTGAGTACCCTTCTACGACAACTTGCTCTTTCCCAAGGGAAATTCCAATCTGCTCCTCCCATACATTGTGGTATATGATCTTCTAATACCCACTATTCTGACTAATGCCCCCAATTGAGAGAAACTTCTGAGAGTTGTGAGGGAATATTCCCAGGACGCCCCTATAACCAACTCATTAGGAAAGAACCTTACTATCCATCCAACCCTGGGTGGAAAGACAACCAAGCCTATAGGAAAGGGGGTATTCGAAACAGCCTCATCAACGATGGAACCAACCAGGGAAAAGTAGTCATCAACCACCACCATCCAGAAATTTTCAACCACCCCAAAGGACCTTCCAACAACCCCCTCCAGAAACTGAACCTAGCCTAGAAGATATGATGAAACAAATGGCTGCCAATAATCTCCAATTCCAACAAACCACTCAGGCAGCCATACAAGACCTCAAAACCTAATTAGGCCAACTAGCTAACTCAGTGGGTGAGATCCAAAGCCATGGTTCTGGTAAACTACCATCTCAACCACTTGTCAACCCTAGGGATAATGGAAATGTTAGTTCCATAACCCTTAGGAGTGGAACTCAACTTAAAAGACAAATGAACCCTTCATTAGAGTCATCCTCTCCTAAGGAAACCACCATCCCAACCACTAAAAAAGGTTTAAATGAGATGGAACCTTGTCTTGAGAGAAGTCCTACCAAAGGAAAGAGTGTTTCTATTAATGAGTTACCAAGCCCAAGAATTCCTCTTCTATTTTTGCAAAGATCCACCCAACCAAGGAAACAAAGGAAACTGAACTTGATAAAGAAATCTTGGAGACTTTCAAAAAAGTGCAGGTTAACATTCCATTGATTGATGTCATCAAGAAATTTCTGAGATATGCCAAATTTCTGAAGGAGATGTATACCCATTGAAGGTGACTTAGAGTTGATGAGAAGGTGAGCCTAGGGAGGAACGTCTCAGCATTGATACAACCATCACTTCCCACCAAGTGCAACAATCCTGGAACATTCTCGATTTCGTGCACCATAGGGGAGTATTCTTTCTCCAATGCTATGCTTGATTTGGGTGATTCTATTAATGTGATGCCTCACTCCATATACTCTTCATTGTAGGTCGGTGAACTAAAGCCCATAGGAATAGTTGTTCAGCTAGCAAATCGGAGCACGGAACACCCTTCTGGTGTGTTAGAGGACGTTCTTGTGAGGGTTCAAAATTTAATATTTCCTGCTGATTTTTATGTGCTAAAAATGGAAGATGATAGGATGAATGGGAATGCCCCAATTATATTGGGGAGGCCTTTCTTGAAAACCGCCAAAGATATAATTAATATCCATAATGGTACATTATCTATGGAATTTGGTGGTGACATAGTCCATTTTAACATCCTTGATGCCATGAAGCATCCCTTAGAAGAACATTCCTCTCTCTCGGTAAATTCAATTGATGTACTACCTTCCCCTAAAATCACTTCATTTTTTCCCCTGATCCCCTTTCTGAGTTTTCTTCTTTGATTGAAATTCTTGGTAATGAGTCATGTGATGATTTTTGTAGTGGTCTAGAAAAGTGTCATGCATGTTTATTAATTGATAATTTCTTGAACACGGAGGATCACATGACTATTGATGATATTTCTACGCTTGTAAAAGCTAATTCCTCATCTGAGGATGATACCATTGAGTAGTTAGATGAGATTAGTGACCTCTCACTTTCACACACACTCCCATAAATCCAAAATCCACCTGAATTAGAACTAAAGAAACTGCCTCAAGATTTAAAATATTCATATCTTGAGAATGGAAACAAGTTTCCCATCATCATTGCTAGTTCACTCCCTCCTAAGCATGAATTGCGACTGCTTGAAATTTTGAGGGAGCATAAACAATCATTGGGATGGACACTTACAGACATTCCTGGTATTAGCCCATCAATTTGTACACATCATATTTTATTAACTGATGAGGCTAAACCAGTGAGGTAGGCACAACATCGACGAAACCCAAAACTCTTAGAAGTAGTTAAAAAGGAAGTAATGAAATTATTGGTTGCTGGAATCATTTACCCCATCTCTGATAGCCAATGGGTCAGTCCCGTTCAAGTAGTTCCTAAAGAAACTGGCCTAACGGTAATTAAAAATGAAAACAATGAATTGGTTCCAACTCGTGTGTAGAATAGTTGGCATGTCTGTATAGATTATCTCCAACTAAACCAACACAATAATAAGGACCATTTCCCCTTTCCATTCATTAACCAAATTCTAGAGAGGCTAGTGGGGAAGTCACATTACTGTTTTCTTGATGGGTATTCTGGATACTTTCAGATCCATATTGCCCCCGAGGATCAGGAAAATAAAACCTTCACTTGCCCCATTGGCACATTTTCCTATAGAAGGATGCCATTTGGCATGTGCAATGCTCCGGGTACTTTCCAGCGATGTATGGTTAGTATTTTTTCGGATTACCTGGAGGATTTAATGGAAGTTTCATGGATGATTTTACTGTTTATGGATCCTATTTTGATGAATGTTTAAGTAGTCTTGGTTCAGTCCTACATCGCTGTATTGAAAAGAATCTTGTATTAAATTGTGATAAATGCCATTTCATGGTGCGAAAAGGTATAGTTTTGGGACATTTCATTTCTGGGGATGGTATCCAAGTAGATAAATCGAAAGTGGATGTCATTTCTTCCCTACCATTACCTAAAAATGTATGTGATGTGCGGTCTTTCCTAGGTCATGCTGGATTTTACCGTCGTTTCATTCGTGATTTTATTAAGATTGCACTTCACCTCTCCCGCCTACTCAAAAAAGAAAAAGATTTTGTTTTTGATAAAGAATTTGAAGATGCTTTAAATAAATTAAAATGGAGTCTCACATCACCCCCGGTAATCCAACCACCTCGGTGGGATTTACCATTTGAGCTCATGTGTGACGCCTCTAACTTTACAATTGGGGAAGTCTTGTCACAAAGGGTCGATCGAGCTCCACATGTCATTGCCTATGCCTCACGTACTTTGGACCCTGCCCAAGAAAACTACACCACCACTGAAAAAGAATTTCTTTCCATTGTGTTTTCCTTGGATAAAATCAGGTCATACCTTTTAGAGTCCAAAGTCATTGTGTTCTTAGACCATGAATCCATTCAGTATCTCCTAAATAAACCAGAAGCCAAACCACGTCTCATTTGTTGGATGCTCCTCTTTTAGGATTTCAATCTAGAAATTAGAGTTAAAAAAGGAGCAGAGAATGTGGTGGAAGACCATATCAGTAGGATCCCACCATCCTTGTACATTGTCTCATCCCCCTGTATTCCCATTAATGACATGTTTCTTGATGAGCAATTGTACATAGTGCAAGATGCTATTCCCTGGTATGCAGAAATTGTAAATTATTTGGTAGCATCTTGCATTCCTACTGATTTCAACAAAAACCAAGCCAGTCATCTAAAACATGAGTCTCGTTGGTACATTTGGGATGACCCTACCTTTGGCGGACATGTAGCGATCAGGTCCTTAGGCGTTGTGTTCCCGATAGCGACTTTTAGTCTGTCCTTAGATTCTACCACACTCTTGCTTGTGGGGACCACTTTGGTTCCCAATGGACTACTCACAAAGTTCTTGATTCTGGTCTCTTTTGGCCAACACTTTTTCGGGATGCCCATGAATTTTGTAAATCATGTCCTCATTGTCAAATAATGGGGAATGTCTCTAAAAGGAATGAAATGCCACAACAACCCTTGCTATTTCATGACATTTTTGATGTTTGGGGCATTGACTTTATGGGTCCATTTCACAATTCTTTTGGAAACTTGTACATTCTTTTGTCTGTTGATTACGTATCAAAATGGGTAGAGGCACGGGCCATAAGGATAGATGATTAAAAAACAGTTGTTGAATTTTTGAGAACTCAGATCTTTTGTAGGTTTGGATTACCTAGGTTCATTATCAGTGACTAGGGTTCTCATTTCTGCAACCGAACAATGCAATCACTTTTGCATCGGTATGGGTTTGGTCATCGATTTTCTACTTCATATCATCCACAGAAAAATGGTCAAGATGAGGTGTCAAATAGAGAGGTAAAACAAATTCTTGAAAAAATGGTTCAACCCAATAGGAAAGATTGGAGTCTTAGACTCGATAATTCATTGTGGGCCTACCGTACTGATTTCAAAACTCCCATTGGAATGTCACCCTATCATCTTGTGTTTGGAAAGAGTTGTCACCTCCCAGTTGAGATTGAGCACTAGGCCTACTGGGCCATCAAACAATGCAATTCTAATCATTCTGGTGCAGGTGATCAAAGGAAGTTGCAGATTCAGGAGCTAGAGGAAATGAGAAGAGATGCATATGGAAACTCCAGGATTTATAAGGAGAGAACCAAGGTAGCCCATGACCGTCTTATCCTTCATCGTCAGTTCCATATTGGACAAAAGGTCCTCCTTTATAATTCAAGGTAGAAGTTGCATCCTGGTAAGCTTCGTTCCCACTGGTTTGGACCATACATTGTTACTAATGTCTCTCCATTTGGTTTTTGTTCAGGTTCAAAATGAAGAAACCAAGAAAAACTTCACTGTCAATGGGCAGTAGCTGAATCACTTTCATGAACCCGTTCTGGAGTCCCCGATATAGGAACTCCAAGTTCAAGAAGCACACTATGAAAGAAATCCACCAGGTTTTATCCTTCCCTCCCACATTCTCTTTTACAATAGTGAGGATACTGCATACTCTAGGTGTGGGGGGTGGATACATTCCTGGGATAGTTAGGAATTTTCAATTTTTTTCTCCTTTTGTTTTCTTTTTTGGGCTTCTTTATGGTATTTTCATTTTCCCCATCAACAATTTCAAAGTTCCATGATTTTGCGACCATAATGTGGGGAAAGTAAAAATACCATAATGAAGGCTAAATAGAGTATTTGTATGAATTTAACATCAGGGACTGATTTTTAGTCAATTGGTTTTATGTCAATGATATAAATGGCCATATCTATGTGAAACCTTTGAGATGATTTATGCCCATTGTGTGAGTAGTTTTTAGGAAAAATGTGTCACTAATATCTCCACAAATTTTTGCACCAAAAAACAAAGTGTGATTTTTTCTTACTTAATATAAGGTAAATATATGTTGGGTTAATATTTTTCAGCTTTAAATGATATTTCCCTACGTTCATTCCTTATCCGATCTGTTTCATTACTGTACCAGATTGACCTATGTGTGTGTACCTAATGTCCGACTGTTGTATGCCCTCAAAAAAATGTTATGTCTTGGGCAGGTCAAAAACCACTCCTCCTCAACCTTTGATCTTGTTATAACTATTGCGATTAGTGTCGTGAGAAGATCAAACAAAGGGTTGATAGATGAGTGTGAGATTTGTTCCAATTTCAACATCAAAAAAAATATGTATAATAAATGAGGGTAGTGATGAAATGTGAAACATATGGGGATATCTAGGTCGGGAGCTTATGTTTTGACTTCTGGTAATGCTTAAATGAGTGGGTTTTGAAATATGATTGCAAAGGATGTAGGATAGGTTCGGTGAAAAATCATTTAAAGTTTAATAATGTTAAAATAAACTATATTTATTTGATAGAAAGTGGAAAGAATAGCATGGAATGGTTTTCACACACACACATGGAGAGTTAGTGTAATGGTTGACCTTTTAATTCCTTGCTCATATTGGTGTCATAAATCTCTTTGAATTTTATTGTGATATGATTTATGAGACATCTTTTTCCATTTTCACTGAGAAGAACTCCTTGGTGTGGTTCGTGCACTGATCACTTTACTTGAAATGAAATTTCCTCAAATGCTAAATATTCATGATTTTAGAAATATATATATATATATATGCATTATTGTATTTGGATATGTGACTTTTCCCAGGAGTGAAAATGTTTAGGTGTGGTGGTGTGATCGTACCATGATTCACTATTTTATTCCACCCTTACACCGCAATTTTAAACTAGTTTTGTAATGAATATTCCAAATATAATAATAAATTTCACTTTATGTTTGAATCAATCAATTAATGTTAATCAATCACTATTTTAAACAGTTTTCAAAACCACCCCCTCTCTTAGTCATTTTTATGAAAAAATACACACTCTAAACCTACCAACGCTCCTTGAGAGATGACCTAGTGTCTTCCCTAGACTATAAATCAACCTTAAAAATATAATCAATTTGATGTGTCACGAAAACAAGGTCAACCGACCTGGACCGACTCGGCCGAGGTCGACCCGGACCGACCTACTGGGTCTAGCCCATCCGGTTGGGTGGCCCGGACCATTGGGTCCATCCCGGGCTGCGCTGGGCAGTCCGGCCTGGGAAGCGGCCTGCAGGGCGGCAGGGTGGCCGTGGGAGGCCCGGGGTTACGGAGCCACGGAATCCATGGAGGTCACGGGGGCCATGGAGCAGCGAGGGAAGTAGATCGGTAGAGGACTCGGGGTCCGCGTTTCGGTGGAGGTCATAGGGGGCCACGGAGCGGGGAGGCCATGGGGTCCATGGAGTGGTGAAGGCCGCGGTGGCCACGAAGACCGCGGGCGGTGGGGGCCGTAGGGTCTCTGGAACGGCGGGGCTGCAGGGGGCCACGGAGCGGTGGAGACCGCGGGGCGCCATGGAGGGCCGCGAGGCGATAAGGCCGTGAGGGCCATATAGGCCACGGGCGGCGGAGGCTGCGGGCGGCAAGGTCGTGGGGTGGGGCGGAGGGTCGCGGGGCAGTGAGGTCACGAGGTGCTGCGGAGGGTCGTGGGACGGCAAGGTTCTGTGGGGGCATCGCCTTCATCATGGTCGGTGATGTGTCGGCCGCTGCATTCATTCCTCGCCATGGTACAAAGTCTTCTTCTTACATCGCGAAGAACACACCATTCAAGCAGAACGACGGAAGGTTTGGACCATGTTTGTTTGGCCTGCACCCTCTACGTTAGAACGGTATCGAGTGGCTCAAAAAAACTTGAATGAAGAACGTCAAACCCTACAACCTCCCACAATGATTATTCCCAAACCCACATAAGAACCCATTCACGGATCAACTAATTAAAGACTTGATCCGCATTATTTGTTTTAGAAGTGAAGAACATGAGAATATATAATCATACACAACTAAACCCCTTCCTCGGAGATTTGTTGACAGAGGTCGCAAGGAAAGAGATGAAGTCGTTGGGGATATATGGACTTCGGTGACGTCGGTGTTTCCTCAATCGTTGGTTCATTGTCATTGAGAACATTCCTCATCGGTGTGAGTGTTCTTTGTTGGGAAGCACATTCTTTATTGGAGATCATGTTCTTCATTTGAGAGAATAATCCTCCAGAATCTCTCCTCTTGCCAACCCCTTCTTCCCAATTCCACAAAAAATGTGAAAAGTCTCCAAATTATTAATTTAAGTTCATCAAGACAAATTAATTTGGCACAAAAAAGTTTTCATAATTAATATACTTTGTTGGAACCATTAATTAGCTCATTTAATTAGCATAATTAAAGGTAGGGGAGTTGAGAGGTTTTCTCTCATTAAAGAGGTTCGGTTGGTCCCCAACTCTAAATTCAAAATGGGGGTCAGTTCATGTGGTCCCCACCTATTAACATTCTCATGGGAGGTTTAGGTTTGGGTGGTCCCCACCACCATAACCCATGTTTAGGGGTTTCTAAAATAAAAATGTTAGAAATTTTTATTTTATTTAATTTTTTCACGAAAAGAACAAAAATTATCTTTCACTCTCAACCCACTTTGGTCGAGGAGAAGGTCCCATTAATAGAATATCGGCGCTGCAAGTTCAACGGTTCCCTAAAATTTCAATTCTGAGCACCGAATCCAAAGTTACATAAAATCGCTCGCACGTTTACTGAACGTACCTGAGAAAAAGTTCAAAAATTCATTACAGGCACTCCAGGCCTCGGAATCACGCGCCGTAAATTTTCACGGACTCGTAAAATTCCCATATAATTAAAAATATTACATGGAATTTCCTGGTCCTTAAATTCTCCCCACCTTAGGGCTTTACATCCTCGTAAGCCACTTCTCAAACTAAGGGAACAAGTGGGGGTACTGAGCAAGAATTTGGGCCTCCCGCTCCCCTTTTCTCTCCTGGATGTTCCCGTAATGCCAGCGAGTGTGAACTAGAGATATCGACTACCCACGAAGGACCCGCTTTTGTCAATCCTCAATCTCCCTTGGAACCTTCGAAAACTTCGCCCCATCATTGATGTCTAGCTCGCCATCATCGATTACATGAGAAGGGTTTTGCACGTATCTCCTCATCTTGGATACGTGGAAGACGCCATGCACCTAGTGCAACTGAGGCGGAATAGATATGCGGTAAGCCACCTCTCCAACTCTACTGAGGACCTGGAAGGGTCCGATGAACCTCACAGATAACTTTCCACCTCGGCCAAATCTCTGCAAGCCTCGTTGAGGTGAGACCTATAGAAAGATGTGGTCACCATCCTCGAACTCCAGAGGTCTCCATCTCATATCGGCATAAGACTTATGCCTGCTCTGTGCAGTCGTCATCTGCTCCTGGATAATCTGCACCTTATTTGTGGTAGTCTATATCACCTCTGGTCCCACTAGTGCAGACTATCCTAGGTCAGTTCAGCAGAAAGGTGATCTGCAAGATCACACGTACAACACCTCAAAAGGTGTCATCCTAATGGTGGAGTGATAGTTTTTTTTTGTATGAAAACTCCACAAAGGTAATGTGGTCCTCCCAATTGTGACCTAAGTCGAGGACACAAGCATGCAGCACATCCTCGAGGGTCGGAATGGTCTTCTCAGTCTGTCCATCCGTCTGAATATGGAAGGAGGTGCTCAAATGAAGCTGTATCATGAAAGCCTCCTACAACCCCTTCTATAGCTAGTAAGTGAAATGTGCATCACGATCAGAGACAATCATCGAGGGTACTCCATGTAGACGCACAATATCCTGCATATAAGGGTGTCCCAAGCTCTCTACTGAACCCTGCTCTCTGATCGGTAGGAAGTGGACCAACTTGGTGAGTCGGTCGACAACCACCAAAATAGAGTCATGACCATTGGATTTACATTGAATTCCTGTCACGGAGTCCATGGATATACCATCCCACTTCTACTTTGGGACCTCTAAAGGATGAACCAAGCCTGCAGTACATGATTCTCCACCTTCACTTTCTGACAAGTAAGGCCTTGAGAGACAAACTCTACTACTACTTTCTTCATTTCCAGCCACCAGTACTGTCGTCGGAGAAACTGGTACATATTCGCCACTTCTAGATGTACCGCTATAGAGGAAGTGTGGAACTCCCTCAACACTTCCTCTTGAAGTGACACAGGTACCATGGTATGTCCTCTGAAGAAGATGGCATGCTCCCCACCTTCAGAAAATCCATCATGTGCCTGTCCTATGAATATCTGAGCACGCCGTGTCTCACAGTCAGTGTCCCCATGTTATGCCTCCCTAACTCACTAAAGAAGTGGGGGAGTGATTGTAAGAGACTAAAGAAAATCTACTCCATCATGATACAGAAAAGATATCTGCAAAGTGGTCAGCTGCTCCATTACCTCACTTAGAAGTTGTATACTAGACCTCCTACTGAATGCATCTGCTACAACATTCCCCTTTCCAGAAGTATAGACTATCTTGAAGTCATAGTCCTAGAGGAACTCAATCCAACGTCGTTGTCTCAGGTTCAGGTTCTTCTAAGAGAAGATATACCTGGGACTCTTGTGATCCGAGTAGACATTAAAGCATTCGCCCATCAAATAGTGTCACCACATCTTCAAGTAAAAGACCATTGCTGCTAACTCCAAGTAATGGGTAGCATAGTTCTACTCATGTTGTCTTAGATGTTGAGAACCACATGCAATCACTTCTCATTCCTACATCCGGACACATCCGAGTCTGGTCCTTGATGCAACGTAGTAGACTACGTACCCTACGCCCTCCTCCGATAGCCTTCAGATTGGGGCACTAGTTAGCCTCTGCCTCAGCTCATGAAAACTATGATGGTGTCTCTCTGACCACACGAATGGTTTCCCCTTCTTTGTCAATGCTGATAGTGGTGCTTCAACTCTAGAAAAATCAGTTACAAATCTCTTGTAGTACCTAGCCAAAGCAGACGTCCCTCTCCCTTCAGGGAGGTATTCCTGAAATCATTTTTTTAAAATATGTCCCCATGCTCTGCCACTCTTGTTTTGAACTAAAAACTCAATACTCCTATGCATGAGTTTAAGCTGTGCTGCCTGGGTTTCCTTTTCACCAACCAAGGAAAACCCCATTCCAACGTTATAGAGAAACCACAACTTTTTTTCCTAATAAAATCAATTTGAGAGTAAACTATGGTTTCCAAGTCCATACCCAAACTAATGTAATAAGGCCTTGACGCTTCCACCAAGAGGTTCCAACTGAAAATCTTGCCTCAAGGGTAAGTTCACACCATCGGCTTAAGTTTTATTGTCAATTATCCTCCCAAAGGTATCTCCAGACGTGAGGGTCAAGTCAATAGCTTAACTGGAAAATATAGGTCTTGAACTGGATTTGTGGAAAGAAGTAATGATTGGTACATATGTCTATATATACGGCATCTAGTAGTAGACACAAATCATACCTCAAATAATTCCTAGAGCTCTTGGATCACACTCCTCGACCGCATGCAGCTACTCCCTTCCCATGTCCTCCAGCTCCTTGAGCCTGGTGGGGTCCACAAAAAGGGGGTGGTTGTGACATGTCGAAATGTACACCACCTTGTGCTACTCTCATAACTTTGGTTCCACATCTTTGGCCCGGTAGATTCATATGTCCCTATCACATCCTCTTCCAGAAACATTTTACATGCCCAAGTCTCTAAGACTAGCATTAGTTTCCTGCTTTCCCACTGTTAACATTCACTGGCTATATCCACTCAGCTAAAGAACATTCAACCAAAAAGGTTCTCTCTAGCACCCTAACATAAGTAGGAATGCATAGAGGAATAGTGTTGGCTCAGATGTCCCTAAACACACCTTTCTCGGCGGTCTGAGGCCAGAAGCACTGGTTGTACTATATTCATCGAGTACCTGATATGGCTATCAGACCTTAATGAATACTCATCTACCGATATGTCATCATTCCAAAGCTATAAAAGCTCTAGGGAACTCTCAGACACCATCTTAAGCTAGTTCTTAGCCGCCTATGGGTCGGGCTCACCTCGGGACCTGAGGGGTATCTAATGCTAAAACTCGCATAAGGCACTAAGCCTATATGTTTCATTTACCAATACTGCCAGTTGTAACTATTGATCAACAACCAGTGATATAGCTAACACACTACTTGAAGGTACTATCTTGGGAAACAGTTCACGTACCAAAGCCTCATCAAAATGTGGACCGTCCTCATGGTCTCTCATTGAAAAATACTAGTAGCTAAGGTCACCATCTGCTCTACTAGTGTCTCAACTAGGAAATAAACTCTAGCAATCACCTCCATCCATCCCTCAGCTACATGGGAATCTATATTGACTCGAAACCTCAGAGGCCTCTACTATTGGAACTTGTGCAACGCGCTCAGTCGGCGTCCATCGTCCACCAGTGTAGCTTGTGTTAACTGCTTCCCAATGGGTGGTGGTGGTGTTGGTACACCACCCAAAGGTTCCAACATTGTAAGAGGGCCCTTCACTAGAGCCTCGTCGCTCGGTGGATTTCATAGTGTACTCTCTCGGGAATCCTAGTTGGTTGTCTATGTAGTGACATCCTAATAAGGAATTGGTGAACGACAATCAGTAATTTATACCTGGTTAGATGACTCAAGATATCAAAAAGAAAACTTTTATGACTACACACGCAATCAGTGTTTTTGTGCACTAAGTAATAAATCAGAAGTCAGTGTCTTGGTGTATTGATACGTCAGTCGCCACACTAAAACTAGATTCCCTAAACTGATAACCACACTCACTACACTTAACACTATTGTCGTTAAAAATATCAGAGTCTAATGTTATACTGTAAAACTGACTCCTTTGATACCAATTTGTAATGACCCATCCCCAGGGGTCCGTGTCGTGACTACCCCAAGCCCTCCTTCCAAAGGCTGGGGCCTGGAAACTAGAACCAAAGGAGTATTCCCTAAAACTGATAAGGCATTGCCTTTATAACCTATAACACACACAACCAAGCACACAGCAAGATACAAACTCAAGTAAACTGAAGAGTAAAAAGAGTGAGTATAGTAAGAAAAAGGGGCCAGAATACAAGCCCAATTGTAAAGTACAAGGAAAAACTGGAAAATACAAGACGGCTGATAGGTGAAAAGAAGCTCCTAGTTCATCCACCATGAATCCTACATGTAGGGTAGGTATAGCTCACCAACAGTTGTCTCCGCGGTTCACCTTTTCTAACATCCACCTCCGAGATACCTCCATTCTTGGTACTCTCATCCTCGGTCAGTGTTGTTGGTCGTCTCCACCATACACAGCTGGGTGCGGGCATAGCTCGGGTAGGAGTGAGTATAACGATACTCAGTAGGGACCCCGAGACCCTCAAGTTCTAACAAAATCCACCAAGAATAAACCACACAACATGGAATCAACTGAATAACCCTAATTAGTTATATTCCCATACATATACCAATGTAATCAAGTAAACCCATCTCAATCATGAGGAAAACACAGAGTCCAACTCAAAATCCCAAAGCTTAACTATTCCACAAAGGAAGGAATTTCATGAAGGTAAGTACCACACAGGTACGCCACATAGAAGAATACCACCAAGGTGTTACCATGAATAAAAGTACCACATAGGTATGAACTTAGATCACATCACTTATAACTTAAGTACAAAAGTAAAAATGATTAGTCGTAAAGTTGGATCATCTTATTCTGTCAAGAGGCTCTGCTGCTGACCCACACAGGATCACTCGGTGCTAACCCACAGAGGATCTCTAGGTGCTGACCAACACAAGATCGCTCGATGCTGACCCACACAGGATCGCTCAATGCTGATCCACACAGGATAACTTGGTGCTGACCCACACATGATCGCTAGGTGCTGACCCACACAAGATGGCTCGGTACATTCTCTGGTACATCGTTAGACCCACACAGGATCCTAGTACATCTCCAGTACATCATCAAACACACACAGGATCCTAGTACATCTCCAGTATGTCGTTAGACCCACACAAGATCCTAGTACATCTTCAGTACGTCATCAGACCGCACAGGATTCTAGTACATCTCTAGTACGTCATCAGACCCAAACAGGATCCTAGTACATCTCCACAGCTAGCTATAGGGTTCCCTCACTAAGCTCACTTTTCTTAGGGAGGGTCTGCTCCTCAAGCAACTGGTCGATACTCCAATTTCCACAAAGTCTCATGAAGAAGTATCCCAAAGTTTCGCCATGCCATAGGGGTCTCAACGCAACAGACGGTGCATCAATCGGATGCCCGATCTATAAGTTATTAGCCTTTTAGTCCCAAGGGCCTGGTTGGATTTGTGCTCGATCCAACCCAACCATAATCCATCTTTATCCAAATCTTAAGTGGGGTATACCAAATGGGCCTTCTAGTTCCAAGGTTATCGGCGCTGTAGACAGTTTGTCAAACGAACACCTGGTGCCAAAGTTATCACCAAAAGAGATTATAGGGTCAAAACTGGTCCGGGTCCAATCCGACCCATTCGGACCGACCCGACCCGTGTTGGACGGTTTGGCCCGCTGGGTGGCTCATCATAGGCAGCGGTCCATAGGGAAGCGGGGCGGTCGTGGAGGCTGCGGGTTCCAGGGAGCCGCGGAGGCCGTGGATGGCATTAGGTCGCTGGTGGCGTGGTGCTGTGAGGCGGCGGAGGCCGCCAGGGCCGCTGCGCCACGAAGGTCGCGGGGGACATGAAGAGGCACTACGGAGGGGCGGAGGCCACAGGGACCGTAGAGCAGCGGAGGCAGCGGGGGTTGGGGTGTGGCAGAGGCCGTGGTGGGAAACGGAGTGAAGGAGGCCGCAAGGCGCTGTGGAGGGCCGCGAGGCGCCGTGGCCGCTGGGGCCACGGAGGCCGCAGGTGGCGGAGGCCGCGGAGGTATGTGAGTGTAACACCCCTTAAAAAGTGATACTTAGAAGGCTAAATGTTACTACCCATGTCAAAAAGGTGTTCCTTTCTTTTTGGGAGTCTACCTGATTAAAACTCCACAGTTAAGCATGTTTGGCCTAGAGTATTAATCAGGATGGGTGACCTTCTAGGAAGTTACCTAGGGTGTGTGTGAGTGAGGAAAAAACATACTGAAAGAACATGTGATGGCCTATGGGGACAGTCATTTGTCTAATAAGCGACCCTAGTGTGTAATATCCTATGGTGTACTAGGAAGGAAATGAAGGTATTACAACCATTGGGTTAGATGACAAGGTTCATGGACCGGGGAGGCGGGTCTTGAAAAATGGTATCATATCCAATACCCAACCAGAAGTGCTTAGGCACTGCCTGGGTTTGAGTCTTGGGGTCCACAACAAGGTCATTATTCTTTAAAGGGGTGGATAATGTAACACCCCTAAAAAAGTGAGACTTAAAAGGCTAAATGTTACTACCCACGTCAACAAGGTGCACCATTCTTTTCAGGAGCCTACCTGATTAGAACTCCACAGCTAATCATGCTTGTCCTGGAGTAGTAATTAGGATGGGTGAACTTCTGGGAAGTTACCCAGGGTGTCTGTGAGTGAGGACAAAACACACTGAAAGAACATTTATTGGCATGTGGGGACAGTCATTAGTCCGATAAGCAACCCTAGTGAGTAATAGC
Organism: Viscum album; assembly: GCA_963277665.1. Taxonomy (NCBI): domain Eukaryota; kingdom Viridiplantae; phylum Streptophyta; class Magnoliopsida; order Santalales; family Viscaceae; genus Viscum; species Viscum album. The sequence continues at coordinate 1,938,257,440 of OY728165.1, forward strand.
CTATGGTGTGGTAGGAAGAAACCAAGGTATTACAGGAGACCCATGGGGTCAGATGACAAGGTTCATGGCCCGAGGAGGTGGGTCGTGATAGTGAGGCGGCGAGTCCATGGGGTGGCGCAGAGGGCCACGGGGTGGTGAGGTCGCGGGGCACCGTAGAGGGTAGTAGGACAGAGAGGTGTCGCGGGGTCTTCGCCTTCGTCGCGGCCGATGATGTGTCGGTCGCTGCATCCGTTCATCACTGTGGCACAAAGTCACCTTCTTCCATCACGAATAACAAACCATTCAAGAAGAATGATGGAGTTTTTAGTCTATTTTTGTTTGTCCCACACCCTCCGCGTTAGAGCGGTAGCAAGCAGCTCAACAAAATATTGAATGAATAACGTCAAACTCTACAACCTCCCATAATGATTATTCCCAAACCCACAAAAGAAAAAATCAGAGGATCAAATATTTAGAGATTTGATATGCATTCTTTGTTTTAGAAGGTAAGAACATGGTAATATATAATCATACACAAATAAACCCCTACCTTGGAGATTTTTCAACAGAGGTCCCAAGGAAAGAGACGAAGTCGTTGGGGATATACTGACGTCGGTGACGTCGGCTTTTCCCTGATCGTCAGTCCATTTTCATTGAAGACGTTCCTCATTAGTGTGAGCATTCTTCGTTGGGGAGCACGTTCTTCATTGGATATTTCATTTTCCATTGGAGAGAATAATCCTCCAGAAGATCTCCCCTTGCCAACACCTTCCTCCCAATTCCACCCAAAATGTGAAAAGTCGCCAACTTATTAATTTAAGTTTATCAAGATAAATAAATTTGGTACAACAATGTTGGCATAATTAATGTACTGTGTTGGAAACATTAATTATCTCATTTAATTGGAATAATTAAAGTTGGAGGAGTTGAGAGGTTTTCTCTCATAAAGAGGATCGGGTGGTCCCCACCTCTAAATTCAAAATGGGGGTTAGTTTAGGTGGTCCTCACCTCTTAAAATTCACATGGGATGTTTAGGCTAGGGTGTTCCCCACCCCCATAACCCAGGTTGAGGGGTTTCTAAAATAAAAATGCTCGACACTTTTATTTTATTTTATTCTTTCACAAAAAGCACAAAACTTATCTTTCACTCTCGACCCACTGTGGTCTAGGTGAAGGTCCCCTAAAGATAATACCATCTCTGCGAGTTCAACGGGGCCCTTGGATTTCAATTCTGAGCCCCGCTTCCAAATTTACAAAAACCCGCTCGCACGTTTACTAAACGTACTGAGGAAAATGTTCAGAAATTCATTCTGGGCACTCCGGGCCTCAGAATCTTGCACCATAAATTTTCGTGGACTCATGAAATTCCCATATAATTAAAAACAATTACATGGAATTTTCCGGTCTTTACATGTCATTCACTAATGATTGATTCATAATCGATGTTGGGCATGTTAATTATGGTTTTTTCCATTTTTATTATACATTTGAGCATGTATTTATATCCTCTTTTATTGATCAATGATTATAATATCTTCTCGTTAACATGTTCAAAAATTTGATTTGTTTAAAACTATTATTTTTTTTATTATACCATGCTATCACCCATGATTCTACACCTATCGATCATTGACTGGGTAAACATTGATAAATAATGATTATCACCATTGTTTTATGTTCCTTTATCCCTCTGTTCATGATGTTCTTCATCGGTAATCGATTAAATGGTAATTAAATTATATTTGATAATAATGATCATTGTGTATTCATCTATTGGAACAACTAATCATGGTCACGAGTTCGGATTTAGATTTTGGAGACATGATGGAGGTTTGGAAATTATGATGAGAACCTATATTCAGATCAGGTATTAGTGTTTTTTGATCTATATTAAACAGATCTCTTCAAAGGTGTAGCAATTGATGTTTCTGAGTAACATGTGGTTGGAATCCAGTCACCGGTGATGATAGCCTCTGGTTTTGGTGAAGACGACATGGTTCCTGAAACCCAAGATGTGTTGGTGTGTTATTATTATTTTCAAAAAAATAACCTTTGATATTTATTATTAATAATAATAATGGTTGTGTATCAATATTAGTATTAATAATAACATTTAATTCATTAATAAAATCAAATGAAGAGTGGGGTCACATGAAGCCTTTCGGTGTGAACGGAGGAGGGTCTATCATGGACACCCTTTGTGATCTACCTTATGTGCATGTGTAATATTCACATAATAATATATGTTATAATAATAATATTATTATTATTAAGATTATTGTTATAATGATTTGTTATATGGGGAGTAAGGGGGAGTCATGTATGTTTTATGTGAGAAGGATGGGGAGGAATGAGCCCCTGTAGGCCTAATTCCAAATATATTAATTATATAAGTTATATATTAATAATAATAATAATTGTGATTTAATCAAATGAAAATAAAAATAGATTTTTCCATTGTGAGTTGTGAAGTTATTTTTTAGGGGAGTATATCCAACATATAAGTTTTATATTTTTATTAATAATAATAATATAAAATATTATTATTATTGATTTTGGTCATGGAATCTCATTTTTTATATATCTTTTGCATTTAAAATTAGAATAATGAACCATTTGTAGTATCATGACCTTGACATTGAGATGGACGACTCAAGACCATTGTTGGATACCTTTTTTACAAATCATGGTTGTAGTACATGAAACACCCAATAATAATAGTGTTGTTGTTGTTGTTGTTATGAAATCTTTTATCTGATGTATCTTCTTCATACATAGTCAGATTGATGAAATTTCTATGGCATCACGATCCTGATATTGAGGAGGAAATTTCAAGACCAATTTAGAGTGTTTAATTTGGTTTTATGGATTAATTCAATGGACCTCCATTCATGTTTTATATGGTGACATGTTTTTTTCACTGGGTTTTTTATTTAGGAAAGTAAATATCTTATTCTGAGCGTGTTTCTATGAGGATCTCAATGGTGTGATATTTTAGTCCATTCATTTCCATTTCCAATTAAATATTAGGGGGTTTACATTTTTTCCATCAAACTGATGATGATCCTCGTTCTTTTTTTAGACTTTTGTCTAGACACAACGCATTTTTTAGGAGTACACGGGAACACCTAGGGGTACATGGGAATAAAAAAATAAAATGACACATCATGGTACATGTACAGGAATACGAGTAGGACCATATTCTATGTGTACCCCTTACACACCATTTACATCCTTATAATATTCTACATATCACATATTCTTTGTTTGGACAAGGATATTGGCTCACAAGTAGCCTATCCTGAGTGTTTTTTCAGGTAAAACATGATAGTGGAATTCATCGTGGATTTTGAGATATTATGTGATATTTTCTAAGTTTTATGATTCTTTAGAGGGAACTAAAAGATGGTAGTTATTAGGTAGGATCATCATAGAGTCCATATAGAGGTGGAACTCACCTATCGCACAAGGTCATAGTTCCTCTGTCCACAAAGTTGGTACTATACTATCATACCATGGTATGTGTATTCCATATTATTTATACATACTCATTATACAGATAGAGATCGTACTCTCTAGTTACACTATTTTGTGGGTCCTCTATCCATGGAGATGGTACTGCCCTATCACATTAGGGAATATGTCCTCCATACTAATTGTGTAGTACAGATGGTACTCCCCTATTGCACCAGGGTGTGGGTCCTCTATCCATAAAGAAGGAACTCCCTTGTTGCATCATATTTTGGTTACTCCTTACACATTGTGAAAATAGATTTGGTACTCCAGTGTCATATCATGGAATAGGTCCTCTTTCTATGGAGACGGTACTCCCCTATCATATTAGGGAGCAGGTCCTCTATAATTATTGTGTAAATAAAGATGGTACTCCCCTATCACACCAGGGTGAGTATCATATATCCATAGATATGGTACTAAAATGGTTCATTAGGGAGTGGGTCCACCATACACATTGTGAAAATAGAGATATTACTCCCCCATTGCACCAAGGTACGGATCCTCTATCTACAGAGATGGTACTCCCCTATCACACTAGGGTGGGGGTCCTCCATAAGAGTTCTTCAGACAGATACATGAGATGTTGGGCATTAATGATGGACTCCTATAATTTTTAGTTAAATCATTGTTCTTGGATATTCTATGGATATATAGATCCCCATTCTCTATCATTTGGGCATCTTTTTTAGAATATCTAGGTTTTGGTTATGTTTTTTGTCTCATATACTGATTAATATTCCTTCATTGTGATGAGATGAATGCTTATATCATTTCATTTATTTCTCTTTATTTGGTTTCTGGGTCATCCTACTGGGTATGTATATAATCACCCCTACATGGGATTTTTCCACATGTGTCATGTCTTATGCATATGAAAAATAGGTTGGAGGTGTTTTCATAGGATCATAGAGAAACTTGGGTGCATTTGACTGCATACGGTGGTTAGGGCTTAGAGATATTGAGTCAAGATATCTCAGCATTTATTTTCCATTTTTTTATGATTGAGACATCTTTTATGGTTGGGCATGTATTTTTTCCTATACATTTCATATTACGTAATCGTACTCTTTTGTATTCCCTAATGGTTATTACATTCACAGTTTTTTACTCTCAATGCTACCATATTTTATTATTATTCATCTAAACTTATATATAGAGATGTTTGGATGTGTTTATAAAAGTAAATTAGGAAAATTAATACCATTTTAGTCATTCCTTTAATAACATGTCATCAGCCCCTGGCCTATGGAGGTGGGCTTGGGGTAGTTGCAGTTTAGCCTTCCGCCAGCCAGGCAGGCCCCGATGGGTTGGTTCGTGACATGGTATATGTGATATAATAATTCAAGAATCATAAATATGTTCAAATTATCATATATATTCATTTAATATATCCTAATTACCACACAATTAAAAAATAATTGAAAACAATCCCATTAATTCACAAAGCAGTAGTCCGTTGTACACACGAGCGAATATATTATTATTAAAAGAGCTTGGTGGTAAGAACGTAGATGTGGTATTATAATTACAGAAGTATAATAATATTATAAATATTGTATATAAATTTTAAACCCATCATTATATTCATCTTTTATAGGTGGTGATAATAAGAACATCAATTAGCGAGGCGGTAGTCCTCCATACACATGAATGATGATTTCATATCTCATTTTATGAAAGAGGATATGGATATAAGTTATTACATTAATGTAATAACAACTCATAGTATATGTGATACTACTATTATTATATAAATAATAATTTAATAATATTTTAAGGAGTTATAAAAATAAGTAAAACAAAAAAGAATCATTTAAAACATTACATCTTTTTCAGAAAATCAATTTATGTTTAACCGAAATCCATACTGTATTGAATTTTTGATCTCAAAAAAATCCTCTAGGATGTGGTTAGAGATTTAATTAATACATTTTGTTATTTAGTGGAAAATAAAAATGGTTTTTTAATTGTGAATAGAAGAGTTAAAGAGTCTCTTTTTCTATGTGTGGTGAGTGGCACAATTATAATTTTTGAAAACAATAAGTTGTAACCATCGTTTTCACATTCCAAAAGGATAAAAAATAGATTATTTGAAAAAATATAGGTTATAATGTCTAAATATTTTTATAAATTGTTTTTTGAAAATTTTATAGGCCATTTTACCCCTTATCTTTTTAGTTTAACCCCCCAGAAAACCCATTTTCACATTAATCGTGGTAATTAATTTTTTCCATTTTTACTATTATATTTGAAAAGAAATTGATATTAAATAATTATATAATATAAATTATTATAATTAAAAATATTTAATACATTTTTCCAAATTCAATTCACATAATTTCTAAACATTAATTTAAAATTAAACCCCTAAACGATGAAAAAATAGTTGTCTAAAGAGTAAATCATCAAACGAATAAAAGGTTTTTAAACCATAATTCATTATTTAATTAATTATAATGACCTAAATTGGATTATTAGGTATATAAATGAACTTATTTTAAATTTAAAATCATGTTTAAGGAAATTATTGTTTAAAATCATTAAAATAAATGACAATTATTAATAAAAACAAGTATTTTTCACTATTCTTAAAAAAGTTTATCTACTAAGAAAATATATCAAAATTTACCCTAAGAGAATTTTTAAATGATCATTTGAAAAATGAAATTAATATTTTCAAATAAATTTTATAAAATTTTTACAAATTAATTTTAAAAATAAGTGAAAAAAAAGATAAAACTACTTTTTAGAAAAATATAGTTTTAAGAGTAAAATCCATTGTATACTTATATCATTTATATAAAATTAATTAGGTTAATGTTAAATATTTTTTTGGAGTATATAATATATAATTTTTGTTAAAATCATTCACCAAATTGTTTTAAATATATTAAAGTAAAATAGGTTTGTGTACATAAAAATCATTTTTCAAAAAAAATCTTTATTTTAGAATAGTTTTTATTTTCATTTCAATTTATTTCATCACCAATGAATTAATTTTATATACCTATGTAAAAAATATATTTTTATAATTTTTTTAATTCTATTCACATCCATTATTACAATTTCTAGGTGATAACTATCATATTAAATAATAAATTTTTAATAATATGTCATGTTTCGTTTAAACTTAGTGTTTCATGTAATGTGAGATAAACTTATTGTTTCACGTAACACAAGAAAAATTAAATCTTTTATTTAATAAAAAATATCAAACAGATTAAATTTATTTAGACAAATATGAACCAAAATATCCGGGTGTTACATTCTACCCTATTAAAATGAATTTATACCTAAAAAATTTTCACTTTGGTACCACTAACTGAAAATAATTCTACCTCATTACATCTTCAAGTTCAAATGAAGCTTCCTAAAGATGGTGTTTTTTTCATAATACTTTGACCAAGTGATTGGCCTTGTTTTATAGCACTTTCCCTATATGATCAAGAATCTCCACCTATTTTTCATCATAAGAGACATCATGCTCTTGCGGTATGACAAAAGAGTTTAGTAAATGTGATAGATTAGATATATAGTTCCTTAGGAGATATACATGGAACATATCATTAACCTAAGAGATGTTCATTGAAATCTCCAATAGATATAATAGTATATTTATATGATCAAGAATTTCAAAGGTACTGATTTACCTAGGGCTTATATATCCTTTGTATTATAAGAATAATTTTATAATTTGGTTGTTCTTTGATATATTTTCACATCCTATCTTACTCCATGAAGTGAAGATGAATTTTTTATTCTTGATGCACTAACAAATCAAAATTTTTGTAATTGAATAATAATTCATTGTTTATATATATCTAGTTATCATCAAAACAAAATTGGTTAGCACTAGTTATCTAATATTCATAAATATGCATAAGGTAATGTAATACAATAATATATAAAACCTTATCCAAATATCAATTTAAACCATTATATAAATAGTTAACCTTATGACCCTTCCAAAATTAAAAATTTATTAATAAGGTCAATAAAATTATGGAATAGATCATAACATTAATCCCCCAAATATCATAAGGCACGCCATAATATTAATATACCAAATATGTGAACAAAATGGTCATATATTTTCATGAAACATGGTAACAACGATAATTACCATAAAACCTTAATGAAAACATACATAATTTCTCATTAATTAAATAAAACTATAGATTATTAAATATATTCCATAAATCCAATAATAATCTAGTCTCTTTTAATGATTACATAAACCACTTTGTCTAAAAATAATTAATAAGTTCCAAGATCATAAATACTCTCCGATTTTCATTGTCCATATGAATTATCTCTTTATCAAAACTAAACACTATTTTCTTGTTACAAAAAACATGTTAAGGGTTATCTTTCCTTAATCATGTGTTTTCCATAAAATATCACCATGTCATTAAATTAATTTTCTAGGCCATCAATACTATTTAACATATTCTTGAAAATATATAATGAAAAACCTTTACAAAACAATCCTTATAAATGTCCCAATTCATATAACATAATTCTTGAATTCCACTACCAAAACACTTCAATCATCCCACTTCATTCTAAAACCATTAACTAGGCTTCATCATCTTATTCCTTAAAACATATTTCCTATAATATTAAATATGAATAATGTATTAGCATTCATCAACCTCAATTTAGTTATGTTTTAGATTTTTAACATAAAAATTACTTTTATAATAGACTATACCATTTATATTTCATTTTTAGTCTCTTAATCATAAACAGTATTACCATTACTTTTACCAAAATGCATATTTTTTACTATCTTTACACATCGGACATTTATTTTCATAATTCTCATTTTCTCTACATTTTAAATATTCAACCATCTATGAAACCTTGGGGAGGCCATTATTCTCATCCATTTAGTTAACAAAACATTTAATTTTTCCTTGGAATTTATATGCTTTGTTTCCTTTTCTACAATCAAAACATCATCTCATTTCAATGAGACATTCACTTGGGTTTTTCCAACATTATTGACACATAGGAAACTGAATCTTCTTTCCTCCATGGTCTCCACCACCATATCTCTTAGTGAACTATATCCTTATCTTCTTTGGTGAGTCTAGTTGTTGGTTAAGGTGTAAGTTGTTAATCGTGTATCATGATAAATGATTAGGAATAATCATAATATCCTTCACTACAATTATCATCCCATTTGGTTTCTCATAAATATGTTACCAATAAAATTCAATGTTAAATCTTTTCCTTATGGTTCTTATCATTAAATAAAACCAAAAAATAGTATGAGAAATAATATTCATAGTGTAAAAACATATAATCATGAAAAACATTTATAAATTAACTAAACCATGATACAATATTTTAAATTTAGAAACCTTGGGATTAACCAAGAACATTCAGGGACATTATTCAAATCCTTCATGATGGTTCATAAATATTTTAAAAATTTACAAAAAAAAATATCCCCCATGAGTGTCAAAATAAGGGCATATCAAGGCCGATTTTCATGCATTAGGTGACGATCAACTCTAACTCGATGCACCCTTCTCAGAGTTATTACCACTACATACCTTTGTACCAAATCTATGTCTACTTTTAGTATCTATACAGGGATGAAATTTCTTTGAAACCATACAATCTCTTCTTTACCAAACTTCCAAGACATTTTCCTACAATTTGTATCATCCTTAGATTAGTCCTTAGACATATCTTTAGACATAACCATAGATATATCCTTAGGGATATCCTTAATATTTTATCATTATAGTTTCTAAATGTTAACTAAACCATGCTCTGATTCAAACTATAAAGACCCAAACATCTCATATATAAATATTACATCTTAATAGATGAATATACATTATATAATATAATGATCTACACCATAATCATTTAGGTCTACTGGCTTTAGAAACCTATAAACATAAAAAACTGGTCTATGTGTGAGCTACTTCATCTCTAATATGTTTGTCATAACTAGCATAATTTTTATACATATCATTCATAACACCTTTCATCATATCTTGGGGAAAGTTAACATAATAAATGGTGACATCAGATTCTCCATAAGGGTGAATAAGGGAGTTATCAACATATCATGAGTATAAGGGAATAATAATATGAGAATAACATTTTAAAACTATACTATGCATATCATTGATTATAAAATTGATTCATGGAATAAATCAAATATGGTCATAAGATATAAATCATAATGAAATCAATGAACCTGAACCATGAAAACATAACTTTGGAATAAGGAATATATTATTTTCATACATATTATAATAGAATATCATTTCTTTATTTGTTCATGGAGAATTCCAATACTGTCATAGTGGAATGGGTTCACACCACAAACTATAAAAGTATTTAAGGTTCACTCCCAATATAGTCATAGTGGACAGAATCCCTTAATGAACTGGGTTCACTCCCCAATACAGTTCTATATATCTCATGAGATATCAATATTTACCCAATGTATTGAAGAGAGATATAGGTTCCACCTGTCACATAATGAAAATCATGTATATATGTGCCATAAGATCATAAAACATTGATCATATCAAAATACATTAAAATAAATGGATTTCACAAACATTTCATCATAACATAACTTGTGTACAAGAAACAAGTTTCATAATCATTTCATCATTTCATCAAATCATAAACCATGGAAAAAATAAATGGGTTTCATACAAATTTCATCATGGTGTAACCCATTAAAGATAAACGGGAATCATGAACATTATGTTATAACAAACATGTACCATTAATAGAAGTAGTAATGATGGTATAATTGAATCATATCCCTACTAAATCATAAGTAACATAAAATTATGACATCTTATATATGAAATGATTTTTAAAGATCATATGAAAAATTTCTTAAAGAAAATAGTCTTTCCACATTGAAAAGAAACTTTTTAAAACTTATAAAGTTTTTAAAATCTATTTATTTTAAATTAAAGTTATCAAAATATAAAGGATGTTTGAAAAATTATTTAAATCCCTTTATTGAGGAAAATAACCTTTCCACATTGAAAATATCTTTTTAAAACATAAAATATTTCTAAAATCCTTTTCTTTGAAAATAACCTTGGAAACTAAACATTTCATGGAAAAATATTATTTCCATATTGAAAACAAATTTTAAACTATAAATGATTTTCAAAAAACTTTTCTTTAGAAAGAAACAAGGAAATATATAAATGATGCATTAAAACATAGAGTGGTTATGAGGGAAGAAAATTTTGTACCACCTAAAATAATAATTCATTTTACATTTTTTGTAAACTCCAAATGGGGATCATTTGGAAAAATACATGAATATTACTTAAAAAATAATTTATAAAAATTAAAAAATGGGTAAAAATTTATTTAATAATTAATTTAATACTGATACAAAAAACTATTTTTAGAAAACATGTTTTTGGAAGAAAAAGGGTTTTCGACTGAACTGAGAAATAATGATGATTTTTCTTAAAGACATTATTTTCAACAATTGATTTCATAAAGATAGTGAAATAGGGAAAAATTTATTCCCATTGTATAACAAAAGAATAATAAAATTTGTGATTTTCTTCAGATATAGATCATAATATTTCATCATTAAATGAATAATCATAAACAACCTCGATGAACGATAATATTGAAACATCAAACCTTTACCACTTGGGTAAGTTTTGAATAATATGATCTATTAATGTATAACATTAAATTAAGATTATAATTTCACTAAAATAAGTATATTAATGATATAATATGACAAAGGGGTATTATTTTAACCTCATATAAGAAGATAGGTGAATAATATAATGTATGTACAAAAGAAGGAAAATTGAGATAAAAATCTCTTACCCCTTTGGTAACTTTTGAACTATAAACTCAATAAAAGAGGGATTATAAATTGGATATTTAAATCCAAAATAGATTCAATATAATGATCATAAAATAAATTCATGGATAGTTTATACACCAAATAAAAGAAACATGTGGTGAATATGGAATGTATCTCATAGAAAATAAAAGTGAGACGGAAATCCCTTACCTTAAGTCGCGACTTCCTTAATACATGATCAAAAATAATATATAATAAAAATAATATAATTATAAATATATTATAAACCATAATTATATATAGTACTATATTTTATTTACTTATTACCTATTGTTACCTATTTATTCAAAATTTCATGTTAAAATCATGTATTAGACAATAACTAGTTTTTTTTTTCAAGTATTTTTTTATTTATTATTTTAATTCCACATAAATTTATCATGGTTAAATCATATCTAGAATTTTTACCCTGATATAAATATTATATATTTTCTTTATTCATTTATTTATAGTAATCCATAAAAGTTAGAGATGGAAAATGAAGTGAATTGTTCATGGAGACGGTAGGTCGTACGTATACATGAACATTGATTCCATTTTCTAAATTGATGAAATTGATGAATGTTAAATAAAATATTAAACTTAAAAGGATCATTTTTATGTTATATATATCACATATATTCATTAAATTTACCATAAATACCTTCCATGAAAATCATTAGTGAAAAATGAATCGTATTACATCGTGAGGTGGTAGTCGTCCATACACATAAATGGTGTTATCTTATTCCTATGGAATTGAAAATATGAAGCTATTTGAGATATCATAATTTAAAAGGTGAAAATATTTTTAAAATATAAAATATATTCATCTATTCTATCCTTATTATGACCTAAGTAAAATCAAACTAAAAATCAAACTACATCGGTTCACGAGGTAGTGGTCCCCTTTACACATAAGCGATGTTATTATTTTCCCACGGGTTTGGTGTTAAGAAGGTATACATAGTATTATAATTTAATAGGTATAATAATATGATTAGTATTATATATAAATATTAAATACATAATTATATCCATCCATGATATGTGGTGATGAAAAAAATAACATCGGTTTACAAGGTGGTAGTTCATCGTACACAAGAATGATGGTTTTGTATTCCTTTTAATGAGAGTGTATGTGAATATTAGTTATTAAATTATGATAATAACATCTCAAAATTTTTTATATAATGGTGATATTATATCAGAATAATTAAATAATATTTTAAGAAGTTTGAAGATGAATTAAAAAAAAATGTGTTGTTTAAATCATTATATCTTTTTGGAACAACCTCTTTAAGTTTAACCTAAAGCCTTCTTGGAATTTATTTATGATCTAACAAAGTAATCTATAATGTGGGTATGAATTTAAGTAATATATTTTTGTATTTATTTGGTAAATAAATGGGTTTTTATGTGTGATGAGTAGAGGAGAGTGGGGGCCTTTTATAAGCGAGGTGAGTGGCACACTTGTAAATTTTGAAAAGGAAAATGTCTACCAACATTTTTCACATGAAAAAATGATCCAAAATGGGTCATCAATTAACCTTATTGTTTCTAAAGTAAAAATATTTCCATTAAATGGGTTTTTCATAAGTTTATATGTCATTTTCCCCTTATCTTCTAAGTTTAAACCCCTGGTAAACCCATTTTCATATTAATATTGATAATTAATTTTTACTATTTTTACTATTAAATTTGATAAAAAAATAATTTTAAAATATTATATAATGAAAAAAATGAATCAAAATATGGAATAAATTTTATCAATTACTTTCAACATAAAGGTAAATTATAATTAAAAATTAATCCCACATATGCGATAAAAAAGCTATTTTTCAAGGAGAAAATTTTCTAAACTTTAAAAAGTTTTTATATCAAAATTCAATATAAAATTGATTCCAATGACCTAAATTGGATTAATAAATATATAATTTTAATAATTTTAATTTTAAAATAATATTAAATTATTTTTTAAAAATTTGTAATATAATAAATGATAATTCTAAATAAAAAATAGTATTCTCACTATTCGTCAAAAAAATAATCTTCTCACAAAATTATCCAAATTTCACTCAGAGATAAATTTTACATGATAATTTCACAAATTAAATTCATTTTTTAAACTAAATTTTATATATTTTTCAAAAAATTATTTTAAAAATAAGTTTTTAAAAGGTGAAAAAACTTCTTTTTAAAAAATTACAGTTTTAACTGTAAAATTAGTTTTATTTTATATATTGTCTAGAAAACACATAAGATGAATTTTAAACAATTTATTGAATAAATTATATAAAATTTTAAATCAAATAATTCAAAAAATATTTTTTTAATTTATTTATGAAATACATGTTTTTTTTCATAAAAATAGTTTTCCAAAAAAGGATTACCATTATTTTCAATAACTTTTTATTTTCATTTATAATTAATTGGTCATAAAATATTTCATTTTATATATATTTTTAAAAAATATATTTTCATAATTTATCTCATTATATTAACACCTACTATCCCACAATTTATGAGATAATCATCATACTAGATGAAAAAAAATTAGTATTTCACATTTTGTTTAAACTCAGAGTTGAATTTAATGCAAGATAACCTCAGTGCTTCAAGTTATCCAAGATAAAATCAGTTTTTCATGCAACTGAAGTTAAATGTTGTGTGGAATTACAAATTTTGTATAGATAAAATTTATTTTAGACAAATATTTCAAAAAATATTTGGGTGTTACAAGAATAATATTAGAGACTATAAAGATAGCTAAATTAATGATGATTTTGTGTTTATTTAATAAAAAAATAAAACATTGTTAAAAGAATATATCATTATTATATTTCATGTTAATCACATATAGTTATGTAGTTAGTTTTCAATGATATAATACTGATCTTGGGTATGAGTGAAGGCTTAAAGCACTTAAATATGAGGCAATCAATTATTTATAATATCATTAGATAATGAAAATCCATTTTGTTAGGTGGAATAAAAGATCTATGATCTTAAGTGGTTATAATGTTTGAGTAAAGGCTATAGTATTTAATATCATGAAAGAAGTAATTTAGATGTTATTTTCATGTAATATATGAGGTCAATCTGAGAGAGATTTATCCTCATCTTAAGTTTGAAAAAAATAAGAAATTTATTAAGATTATATGAGTGGATATTGAGATGATTATAAGTGGTGTAAGAAAAAGTTCGGACAACATGTTGGTACAAAGAATTAATATCATTGGAAGAACAAGTTTCATGATGTAATTTATTTTAAATTTTAAGTTGAAGGGTAGGTTTTAGTACTGATGAGAAAAAAGGAGATGTCTAGATGATAGGAAAAAATTATGTTTATGATATAGTTATTAAATCCTATATATGTAAGTACGTCATAGGATGAAAAAGGAATATTATTTCATATGAAGTAAAAATTATTATGATGTTACTCAGTTTCATGTTCAATGATACAATCTTCAAAATTATTGACATCATGATTCTAGATAAGATATAATGGATCCTTAATTATCATTGAAAGTGAGTTTAATGGCATCTTTAATGAATTGAGATCTAATATTATTTGATTCATTCAATGTGGTTGAATAATCAACTAGGTTAGTGAGAATTTCTAAATAGAATACTGAATTACCCTAGATTTATTTGAATATTATTTTTTACAATAAGTAATAACTTCAATAATAGTTTTCAAAGATTCCAATGTGATATTTAGAGGATATAAAATGGGGTATGACTAGTATGTATTAGAATATTATTAATTTATTAAAGTATTTTAGTGGTCAAGTCATTATGTTATAATTATTTTAATGAGAGGTTTGCAAACAATAAGGAACTTCTGGTGATGAGAAAAACCTATGTCAACTGAAACATGAATAAGATATTGAAATTTAATTTAATGGATATGTGAGATCTCAATAAGATATGTGGAAAATAGATATAATGACCAATCAATTCCAATATAGTTTAAGAATAATATTTAGTGGTTTCCAAATACTACTTTTAGGGAAGAAGATCATAATGTTGATATTGATAAATCCTAGAGATTATGGAATATCATATTAATGGTTTTCATAGAGGATTGTTATAGAATATGTGATGAAATATAAATAGTACTTCACCTATGTAATATAGTGTATATTTGAGTTAGGGGAAAGACTACACAAAGCATTTTGTGAGTTACCCAAATTCTATTGACATAAGTTATCTAGCGAATATTTTTGACATGGATAGTAACTGGATATGGATATGATTATATACCCACATTAGAAATGAACCATGTAAATAAAATGTTCTGGGTTTTATTTAATTACCCTGATTTCTAATGATGTTAATATGTGTCAAGAATGATGAAACAGAAATGTATATATATAAAAAGATAGATAGTAAATCTATATAAAAAGAGGGTAGTTTATTATATTGATTTAAATTTATTAAAATATTATAAACTTATTCACCACCCCACCACACTCATATTAAGTCTCACTACATGATCCACTAGTCACTTTATGTGGTATAAGATCTTTGGTTACCTCTGATTGTATGTAAACTTTTTTCTCGTTGTTTAATTTTTTTTTAAATGATGTGGATCTATTCAAAAGATACAGATATGCCTTATCTGTGGAAAATAGAAGTTATATATATTATTCTATTCAAGTAAACATAATTTATCATAATTATTTCCAAATAGATGTTTTGAATATAATAATAAAAAATATTAAACTGATAGAGGATTGATGTTTAAGGAATTTGACTTCTTGGAAGTAGTAAGAGTAGGACATACCACTATTTTATTATAATCAAAGTGAAAATGGATCAAATTTTAAATCCAATTATATTAATACTTATGAATAATTGATCCTAACTATGATGAGTATGAGAAACAAGAGACTATTATATCTATTTATGATATCTACTCAGATTCTAAGTGTAACATAATAAAGGCCCCTTCAGAAGTTATCATTAATAAATTTGAGTTTTTATAGGGCTTACTTAACAAGAATAATCAAATATAATATTAATCTAATGAAATTGAAATGAAATTGGATAATAATTAAAAAACTATAACATTTTATCTAATATTTTTCATTCTATATAGATATTGGTTTCATATTTTCAAGAAAATATCATTCTTGTCTAAGAAGTTTTGTAGAAGGAATTTTGGAAAAAATATGGTATTAAAAATATAAAAAGTAAAAATCCATGCATTAAAAGTGATAAAAAATTTATGAACACTCAATTCGTAGTTAAAGACAATTCAATAAAAAAATATTCATAATTTTATAATAGAATAATGTAATATGCGTGGTGAAAATTATCTGAATAAGAAAGTTGAATGTGATGATAAAATTAAATCCCTTGAATATTAAAAATGACATTAAATTTAATGTTTCCTAATATGGAAGTTAAATTGAGAAACAAGGATGACATTTAAGGAAAATCACCAACAAAAGCTGAATAGAGAGATTATTTGGTTCAAAATTTACAAGAGAGTCTATCTTATACGAAAACATATTCTATTTATAGAAATAACTTGAAGATATCATAAGATATATTTTCCAGAACTTCTTAAGAGAAAGTAACCCTGTGATTTTAAAATTTTGATTTCACCAATTTTGATCCATTCAATAGTATATGATACTACTTCAATTAAAGATAATGATGTCTGGTGAAATTTGTTTAGTAACCCACCACTTACTTGAAGTTGGAATTAATGAAATAAAGGAAAATATAGGTCCCCATTTGGTTTCCAAACATTATAAAGGCAGTGAGCCTGGGCATAGAAGTGATCTAGCCCGAACTTTGTATCCAAATCTAGTCTAGAATAGTGGAATTTGGTAGGACCGGAAACTTGTCGGCCTTTGCTCCTTGGACGTAGCCCAGTGAGGGTGAACCAAGTAAAAATCTTTGTGTCTGCCTATTTTCTTCCCTGTATTGCATTCAAAGCATCATCATTAGATAAAGAAGTAAAGAAGTGATCATAGTTTACACACAAGAGAAAACAATGTGACCCTTGTAATAAAGAGGTCAAGATCCAGTGGGGTAGGAAGAACTTTGAAAAATAATATCCATACCCTGATTCACCCCCCCCCCCTATCAGGGTATATAGGCCCCTATTGGTCCTAACAATTGGTATCAAAGGGAAGGTTGTTGTTATCAGATTTGTTTGCTCCAACTTGGTATAGTTGATTTGTGTTGTCAAAGAATCAATATGATCTTATCTCGGTGTGTCATGGCAAAGGGAAAAACATCAAAGAAGAATTAGAATTTATGTGGTATCCCTCAGTGTGGAAGTGTTTATGGGAAAAGTTTGATTCAACTAAAAGAATCAAACAGCTTACTAAAGGAAGGCCTGGATAAATCTGATAGGAAAAAGATTGATTTACTCAATCAAGATATTGGAATGAGTGAAGCACTTAAAATTGAAAGTGATGATGAAACCACTGATGATGAAGAAATTTCCAAAAGTCTAAAAGTGGAAGTTGTACAGAAGGAGAATGAATTGGATCAGAAATTTACTGATGAAGTTAAATCTATGGGTATCCGGATCCAGGTGCTGGAAATTGAGGTCAACAAGATAAGAGGCTTAAATCAAAGACTTATTGATATAGTTACTGACCTAACAGAGAAGAATGATTCACATGCCGAATAACTATAGAAGATGGATAAAATTAAAGGAAAAAAAGGGTGATGATTATGAATAGAATAAAAACTCATATGAAGTTCAGAATCTGAAATCTAGAAATGATGATCTGGAAACACAGTTGTCCAAAGAATTTCAGAAGAATCAAAGGTTTCAACAAGAGAATGTGTCCGTCTCTGAATTCTTTGCTCAAGAAAAGTTGAAAGTAAAAGATCAAAGAGACATGGTAGAAAATCTCACACGAGAACTGGAAGATGAGTTGAGTAGCAGGGAGAATCTCAGAAAATAACTCAATGATCAACTTGAAATAAGAGATAATAAGATTCAAAAACTAGTGTAAGATATGGAATCAGCTAGGAAAACAATAGAGAAATCCAATGCTAAAGGAAAGCCCAAAATGAAGGATGCCTTGCACTTGCTATTTGATTATCCTCCGGTAGGTGATGATGAAATGAAAAGAAAATTTGTAATTTCTGAAGAGAAACAACAGAATATTTTCTCATCTCAAAGACCATATAGTTTGGGAAAATCTGGCATTGGATTTGATGAATCCCCTCCCATGCATGGTAGAATGAAATCCTTGAATAGTTCTAGGAGTGGAGAAAAACATGTAGGTACTGGAGATAGGCCTAAGAGGACAATTACAAAAATAAGTGATGAAATGTGCTTTTTTTGCGGGATTCATGGCCACACGTCAAGCTTCTGTTCAAAGGCTCTAGAATACATTTAATGCTGTGAAAATAGAGACAATACTAAATCTGAGAATAAGAAGAAGCATCATGATAAATCAAAGAGAAGAGTTTCTAAAAGGAGAACATTTATCAGATGCTATTACTGTGGAAGGATGGGACACAACATAAGTATGTGTCAGGAAGCTCAGGAGATCGATTCCAGAAGAAGAAAACAAGTTGCATCAACATCTCAGTAGAGAAGTGATGAAATGAGGTATGTCTTTAATAGAAAATGTTTCATATGTTCTGATCATGGGCATTTGGCCAGAGAGTGCAGCAAGAAGAAAGCAGGGAAGGAAGAGGAACCCAGAAGGAGATTACCAACTCCAGTGATGCATAATGAGAAATTCTACACTAGGAGACAAAGTGGTATGGTAAAGAATAGTCCTAGAGCCTCAGGGGAATCACAAGGAGCTGGGAAAAAGGTGTATCAGTGACCTCCTCTGTCACACTCGCAACATATCTCTCAGAGGGAACATGAACAAATCTTGAAGAAAAAGGGTGTAGATGCTACAGTTGTGATAAAGAAGAATGAACATTCAATGGAAGACTCACCACTAGTGAAAAAGAGTGTGGTGACTCAGATATCTGATAAAAGAACGATGAACAAAGAATGAATTGAAAAATATGCATGTCTTGTTTCTCAGCGAGAAGTGGAGGAAAGATAGAGACACCTAAAATGGGAGAAGAAGAAAGGGAAGATGCTAAACAAAGATATTCCTGCTCCGAGAAATTATCAAGGAAAATGGAATTTTGGTAGAAACTCAATGAAGGAAATGTGTACTAGTGGGTTTATACCCAAAGCTGTGAGAAAGGCCGAGCCTACCAAATCAATGTATCAGAAAAAGGCTCAAAATGTGGGCAATGAATGCCTAGTCATATGGCCAGAACAATTGAAGTTGGCTAGGTAGCTGGAGGAAGCAAGAAAGAAGTGTGATTCCCTATAAGAACGAATCAAAGGGTTGACCCATCAGGATCAACCACTATCCTCGTCTTGAGGATTCGAGAAATAACACCACTCCCTATGTATATAAATGCTATTAACTAATTATTCAGGTGTTTTAGGTTTTAGGGAGATACGATCCATGGGGAAGTGGCATCTAAGGATGCGAAGTGGAGAAGTGATATGCTCTAGAGTTTCAATTGATTCAAATCAGGTACCATTGTTGATGAAGAAAGGGAGAAATAGATCACAATGAGAAGTAATTGTGTTATTAGCTTTATCTCTTGTTTCCTACACCAAGTTCCAACTCAGTAGGCTTAGAGATTTGGTTAATGGCTCGATGCTGAGTGCTAGATTAGAATAAATGGTGCATGTGGAGAAGGATGGTTATGAGTCTATACCATTGGTCCTAACAGATAGAAGTGTTGTGTAACATAGGGGGAGCATTCTATATCCAAATCAGATGAAAGATCCGTCAATGAAATAATTAGATGACTCAGCTCAGGTGTTTTCTATGGAGGGAAGACATATTGCAGGAGAAACAACAATAATCAAGAATTTCATGCTTATCTATTTTTCTCTAACAATATGGTATCAGCTGATTGTTTTCAGGATACCAAGATGTTGTAAGAGAGTATCAACAATGGTTCAACAAGAAGATCAGAAAATTAAAAGAAGGAAATGGCGTCATTAAACAATGACATAGTGAAAAATTTTCTATTGAAAGTGAGAAAGTGGTATGAAACTCTGGGAGAGAAAAAGTGGCTGAAGTTGATTCAGAAGAAGATATTGATGGTGAGTACAAGGAAGTAAAATCCTTATCTCCACAAAATCCAAAGAGTCGAGATGAAATTGACAGGAAGAATATCATCAGTGATCAGTGAGCTCCAGTTCAGACATGAATAATGAAGTCACTGCACCAGATATCTTTCCTATCTCAAGTAGAGCCGAAATGCTTAGTTGATGCAGCTGAAGATGAAAACTGGGTTCAGGATATGAATGAAGAGCTAGATCAGATTGAGAAGAATCAAACCTGGGAGATTGTTTCAAGGCTAGCAGACAAGAATGTCATCGGGACTAAATGGGTCGACCGCAACAAGATGAATGAAGATGGAACAGTTATTCAAAACAAAGAATGACTAGTGTGCAATGGATACTCCCAGATAGAGGGAATATATGTTGATGAGACATTTGCACCAGTTGCAAGGCTAGAGACAATCAGATTATTTTTTTCCATAGTAGTGCAAAAAAAATTCAAAGTGTTCTAGATGGATGTGAAATCTACATTCTTGAATGGAGTTCTGGAAGAAGTGGTGTATATTTAGCATCCATATGGTTTTCTCATTCATGAGGATGATAAAAAAGTTTATAGGCTGAAGAAGGCATTTTATGGGCTGAAACAAGCACCAAGATAATGGTACTGAAGGCATGATCAGTACTTTAAGAAGATTGGTTTTTAGCATAGAGGAGTTGATTAAAATCTCTTTTTCAGTAATGATAGTAATCAAAGGATTATGGTGTTGGTGTATGTAGATGACATAATTTTTGGTGGATCAGATTAAGCTCAGTGCAAAAAGTTTTCCAAATTCATGAAAAATGAGTTTGAAATGTCAATGATTGGAGAGATAACATTTTTCCTTGGTCTACAGGTGACACAAGGAAGGAATGGAACATTCATTTCTCAATCTAAATATGATAAGGAGGTTTTGAGAAGATTTGGAATGGAGAATTAGAAAGAAGATGAAGACTCCGGTTGCTACTCGGATGAAATTATCAAAATATGAGAATTGAAAGAAAGTTAATATCACAGAATATAGGCAAATTATTGGAAGTTTGTTGTACTTGACTGCAACAAGGCCTGATATTGTTTTTGCCACATGCCAAGCAGTGAGATATTAGAGAAATACCAAGGAAATCCACATGCTTGCAGTAAAAAGAATACTTCGGTATATCAAGGGAACATTGGACTTCGGCTTGACATATAATGACAAATCTCAGATAGAGTTATTTGGATATACTGATGCATACTGGGCCGGTTCAGTGGATGACAGGAAATCAACATCTAGAGGTGCATTATATCTTGGTGGATTGTGTATTTCTTGGCTAAGAAAGAAGCAAGATTGCATTTTGTTAAGCACAGTGGAAGCTGAGTATATTGCGGCCACTCAAGCATGGACCCTGTTATTGTGGATTAAGTAGCAGCATGAAGATATGGGAGTTGAAGTGAAGTATCCGATCAGAATCTAGTGTCATAACTCAAGTGCTATAAATATCATAAAAAATCCTATCCATCACTCAAGGAAAATGCACATTGAGATAAAGTATCATTTTATCAAGGATAAGGTTGAGCAGGGAATCTTGAAGTTGGAGTATGTGCCTACAGAGTTATAGGTTGTAGACATTCTGAAAAATGCCTTACCCAAGGAAGCTTTTGAGAGGCATAGACTGGCTCTGGGAGTTTAGTCGATTCCCCGCACCTGAAATTATGTGGATGTGGAACGCCCCCTCTCCCTGAGGTATGATGTGTTTTCCCTAATGTGATGATATGTGTTCTCCACTCTGTTACAGACTTCAAAGGAGTGACCTTTGGGTTCGTTGACAAAGGGGGAGAAAATAGTGATTTTTCAAGGGGGAGACAGTGTGTCAATTTGATAAATCATGTTTGATACGGGGAGAAGCTGACCAGTGGAGCAGCCGGATAGGGGGAGCAATGAGAAAGGGGGAGATTTTTAAATCTGACGATGAATGAAGTGATCGATCAAAGATTAGATATCACGACAGCAGTGGATCATGATAAAAGCAGAAGAGTAGTGTTGGAATGTGGTAAAAATATTTCCAAACCAAACATTGGCCTTCCAACAAGTCCTTCAATAATTGGTATCAGTTTAGTACAAATTGGTATCCGTTTGGTGTCAACAGTGGATGTCAGAGATGAAGTGATTCATTGATGAACTTTTCATTTACTCTTGTTTCTCACACCGAGCACTGCTCATGTGGGCTTAGAGCATGTGTTGAGTAAATCCTTGATCGCTATCAGAATCGCAATCAGGCGAATGGTGGATGAAGAATCAATGACGTATCTTTTTATAGAAGAGTTGTCAACAATGCCAAAGGGGGAGATTGTTGGGAAAAAATCCCTCAAGGTATCATTGAAGCATTTTTGAGGTGATTGTGTTTGTTGACAAAGTGGACATCTGAGTTTTGATTGTTGACAAAGAAAAACAATGACATACAAATTTTTTGACAAAGAGGATTTCATGATGGAATGCCGAGTTCAAGAGCTGAGGTCAATGATCCATGTTTGATTCAAGAACGTCGACAAAAGGAATGAATGATCTGGAGGTGCTACAAAAGAACAGATATAAGGTGGCACCGTTTTCCAGTGTTTTACCAAATTTTTGGGCCTGAAAATCGACAAATGAATAAAATTGTTTTTGGAAAAGGGACTTTCACGCCCAGTACTTGGAGTATATAAAACCTGTGCACCATATGTTTTTCAAGATCATAAGATCCAAATATGGATAAGGAAACAGGTTCGCGCATGTTTGGGAGTTGGTCGAGCAAGTTTCTAAAAGGACAGAAGACTTGCACGCCGAGCCTGAGTCGCGTAGGTGACTTGCGCGCCATCGCGCAGGGTGGTCAATTTGCCTATAAATACTGGACCACTCCTATACATTCTTGACCGGATTTCAACACTTTGAGAAATCAGAGATCCTGTCGCGCAGGTGTGGTGGTCGTGCAAGTGGTGTGTGTGGTCATGCAGGTGGGACTTGCTCTCCAGGGTGATAGTTGTGTGCCAGTGTTTGAAGTTGTGTGCCAGTGGGTAGTTGTGCACCAATATTGGTTTGGGCATAAAAGGAAGAGAGTTGCACAAGTTTGGAGTTGGGGAAGATTGTGCCACACAAGTGTCTGAGGTAGACTTGTGCGCCCATTGAGACTTGCGTACTGGTACTTGCACGCTGAGTTAGACTTGCGTGCCAAGTAAGATTTATTTCCAGCAGTGATTTTTGGGCTGCGTGGAAGCTGGAAGTTTGCCCGATTCCTTCGGTGAAAAGAGATATTCATATAAGGGTGAAAATTGGGCTTCAACAGAGCATCTACTTACATAGGAAGATGCATTATTTCATGAAAATGAAGAGACCTACAGGTCTATAAACTGTTAGTGGATTCCTTCCAAGAGAAGTGAGAAAAGGAAGAGAAATAAGGTGATCATGTCCATCGGTAGTGAGCCAGAGAGAGAGAAACAAGGAGTGGACCTTGGGAAAGAAGTGAGATGACCCTAAGCATTGTAAAGGCAGTGAGCTTGGGCATAAAAGTGATCTAGTCCGAACTTTGTATTCACGTCTAGTGAAGAATAGTGGAATTTGGTACGACCGGCAACTCGTCAGCGTATGCTCCTTGGACGTAGCCCAGTGAGGTTGAACCAAGTAAAAATCTTTGTGTCTGCCTGTTTGCTTCCCTACATTTCATTCAAATAATCATCATTAGATAACGAAGTAATGAAGTGATCATAGTTTACACACAAGAGCAAACAAAGTGACCCTTTTAATAAAGAGGTCAAGATCCAGTGGGGTTGGAAGAACTTTAAAAAAGAATATCCACACCCTGATTCACCCCCCCCCCCCCCCCCCTCTCAGGGTATATAGGCCCATATTGGTCCTAACATTAACTAATTATATAACATTCAAACTTCTAGAGAATAGATAAGGAGATAATTTATCGGTATAAAAACAATACTTATTGGAAATCATCAAATATTCAACCAAACTATACAGAAGAAGATCAATATATTGAATATTAAACCATTTATTTATATTTATGAATTAGTTGAAATTTGAAAGTAAAATGTTTCATAAGATGTTGATTGTAGTTTTGTCTCAACCCATTATGAATGAAGTTCAAATTAAAGAATGATTTCATAAATTTTTAAGGAAAACCAATTATGACAGAATGAATGTAAATCATTGGGAATAAGAAAAATAATTTTACCAAGAAGAGTGCACCCAATAATAAAGTAATGGAATATGTTAAACCAAAGTGAATATGATTCTGTAATAGGAGTAAGGTCAACAAAATGTAATTGTATAAACATTCCATGGATATTAATGTTTAAGTTAGAAATATGATATAAAAAATTTAAACAATCATAAAATTGAGTTATTTGATTTTTTTGAGAAAATATCTAATGAAGAACTATAATTTATTGGGATTTTGGTCACACTATAAAAATAGCATCAAAATAATACCCAATTTGTAGAATATGTTAAATAAAATGAAGCAAACCTCAAAATATACTTGTAATACAATGGTTTTTATAAGGTATTAATCTTAGTGTAAAATGAAATATAAACTTTTTTGATAGATTAAATTATAGTTTTTGATGGTCATTTGGAAAAATAAAGTAATATGGAAGACTAATAATAATATTCAAGTGGGTTTTCTATATACATTATAATGAATTATTCACAAAATTTAAAAAATGAAGATAAGTAAAAGAAGGCTATATGAACCATTAATGTTCAAGAATATAATATCAAAAAGGAAACATGAGTGGGTAGTTCTCAAGTTGCTGAATTTAAATGTTTTTTTGGGTTGATAAATATATCTCTAAATTTTTGTTCTATATAAGTAATGAATACTGAATCACATTATTCGTACATATTTTTTTCATTTTAAAATGAAATAGTGGTTAAGAAATTTGGGGGGATTCCATAAGTTATAGATATTTTGAATAATTTACAATTATCAGAAGTTATCCATCATAGATTGTTTTTATTCAATTATAATTGTTTATCCATTTTTAAATACATCAATTCCTATCCAACATGAAGGATAATATGGAGTTTAACCTTTTATGTGGACTAAATATGGTACTAGTGATTCTAGATATAATATGAAGTTATTGATAAGGATTTTAATCCTTAATAATGAAGATTTGAGAGTCTAAATACTACATCTCCATATGATAGGTCTATAGATATAGAAATTGTTGACAATGTTGAGTTTCCAAATGTTTTAACTCCATAAGTTATAGAAACTATAATTCTTATGGTAAAATTATAGTTTCTCATATCCTAATTAAAATAAATCAATTATGAATACAATTGGGAGATATGGATTATTATGTCAAATAAATCCAAATTCATTGGAGGGGAGTATCCAACTTTTGGGTTTGAATTTTGTTATCAAGTTTTTTTATATAGATTCCTTAAATAAATTTAAAGGAAATATTTTATATAAACATTTATATAAGTTCCCCAAAGAAATATCACTAAGATAAATAAATTTATATACAACAATGTGGTATATAATATTCACTTTTGGTTTCGACACCGAGCTTGTCTCACAAGACTTTAAGTTCATTAATTTATTTCTCATTACTTTAGAAAAGTAAATCTATACTTATCTTGAGTAATTCAAGGTATGTTTCCAGTGAATGGGAATATAATAGGGGAATATGAGAGGTGATAAAGAAAATATTAGTGTTGTTTTTCCCACGAGTGAAACAATTATTTTATTATCAGTAATGGGGAGAAGCATGTTTGAATTATAATTCAAAATGATACTGAAAAAATACAATGGGAGATATTGAAGATCCTAAATGGGTTTGAATTTTTATTATTATAATTTTGGAATTAGAAGTTAATAAAAAATAATAATACTATTTGATGAAGAAGAAGACAGATAACTCTAAGGTTTTTCAAAATTTATCACCCTATAAGAGAAAAAATAGAAAATTATTTTCTTGTAGATTCTATATCTTTTACCCTTAAATTCATAAATATGGTTGTTGGATGATTTATTTATGAAATAGTTAATATGGTATAAAATTTTGATGAAGTGAGCACATCAGATGATTGTATAAATGATCTTATGTGTGAAGAATTTCAAGTGTTTGATATGGAGACATGTTTTTGAAAAATTAGATATTTTAGTTGATTAAATACTTAAAACGGTTTATGATTTAAATAATGAAAATTTATTTGAATAATTGAAATAATAGTCCAGCACTTAATACAATCCCACCAAAGAAGGCAACCATTAGAGACATATTCCAAGATCTTGATAAGGCTATCATGGGTATATATATATATGGGTAAAGGGATAGTGTGTTTTGGTGATGGAATAATGCATGATTATCATAATCACCTATCACAGGTTCCACCAAAAAGTGGAGTAGAGACGTGGTCATGGAGTGGGGTATCCCCATTGGAATTAAATTCTTAGTATATGATTATCTAGATAAAATAGGAATTGGTTTTCCCAAATCAATTTAATATATGGGATTCACTATTCCCATGGATTTCTTATCAACTAATAGTTTCATAATATTATTAAAATTATGACATATTTCATCATATAATTCTTTAAAATCAAACCTAGGGTTTTATTGTTGTTTTTTTCTCTTTATTGATGAGTATCACACCACAAATATTATCAGCTCAATTTAGGTAATAGTAATAGATATATATCAATAAATAACATGATGAACTCTCATATAAAATATAATCAAGCTATATGAATGTTCACTAAGAATTGTGTAATGTATGACACTATTATTTCATAACAATAACATTGTATGGGATAAAAAATTTGAATAATCTGGGAGAAAATTTAGATAGATAAAGTAAATATTATTTTTTTTTAATGAAATAAAAATATTAGTGAAAAAATGATTCAAGATAATCATAAGTGGATAATATTACATATTTTTATCCAATGGTGAAGAGTACATGGTGACTATTTGGGGATATGGTCATTAGAAGCTCAATGGAATTTTTTTGCAGGTGAAAGTACAAAAATGAAGTGATTTTGGTTTCTTTATATAATATGAGAAAGTTTGTGCTTTAGATGATAACATTATAAATGAACATGTTTCTTAAGAATATATCATTGTGTTTGAATTTTATAACCTGGTGAGTTTCAATGAATGAATGATACTAGTGATACCACAGTAATCGGATATCATTTTTTATAATTAGTAGGTATTTAATTAATTATGGTTATATATAATATTATATAACCATAACTAAAGGAGTAACATGTATCTATATGCCAATTTTATGGAATAAGAGGAAGATTTAATGGAATTGGAATATGTACAGTTGTAGGATACCTCCATAAGAATGTAAGTTGAACTTATTGGATGATACCATGGTCATAAGACAATAAAATCACACACTATGTCGAGTGAGGCATCAAAGATAGAATACTGACCTCATGTATATGGTTGAAGTCTAAATGAACTCGAAGATTATGAATTCAATTATTCTTAATTACTTTGGATTATGAAAATTCAAATATTTTAATTTTAATAACTTATATAAGTGTTGAATAGGTTAAGGTAAAATATTAAATAATGGAGGAGTATCTTATATTAAAGATTTAATCATAGATTATAGAGTCATGGATGGTCAGGAATTGATTTAATCAAATGTTATCATCATTAAAACATAGGAAAAACCAAAACATTCTGAGGACCATATGGTTAGAAGATGAGATGATCCAAAAAAGGAAGATGTAAGAATTATAATGAATGAAATATTGGTGAAACTGATAGAGATCACTAGAGTGAAATGAGTCATGGCAGAATTTTTTTGATAGTGAAAAGGAAGTGGAATGTTTCATTGATGATGAGACAAAATCATATTTCTATTTTAAATAAAAAAAAATATCATTTATGATATAATTTTAAAGTCATTGTTAAGTAAATTAATTGAAAAAGGTCTACGGTCATTGAATTCTTATGATGTAAAAATTATTATGATGAATATGTAATGGGAATTCAAAGATATTATATTTTTGAATATTAACGTCATGATTCTTGTTGATATTTATGTGATCCTTAAATATGGTTGATGATGAGTTTCACCTATTCTATTATGAAATGAGTTATGATATTATCATGGGCATTGAGGGAGGGTAATTAAATAATTGAATTAGAAATAATTTTAAATTAGCAACCCATATTCCTCTAGATTTATTAGAATTGATTTGGTTATATAAAACTGTAACATCATTCATGGATTTTAGATCTCCAAAATAGATATAGAGAGGATATATAAAGGGAATTAGAGAAATATATTGTTAAAGATCATTCGATGGGGTGATGAGATGAAAAATTTAAATTTTATATTCATAATATTAGAAGAGAGGATTCTAAAAAATAGGATACTAGGATTTGTGAGCCAAAATGATTTATAGTCAAAAACAATTAAGATCTATGTGGTGATTTTCTTATAGTAGTGATAAGATATAATTTTATGTTTTATTTAAAGATATCAAACATGTATTTTTTGTAAAAAATTTGAATCTGAATATTTTGTGGTAGTCAAATACCAATGTTGATGAAGAAGATCATAAAATTAATTAAGATATAACATAGATCTAAAGGGATATATTATTATATAAACTTTAATATGGCCTTTTAATAAACCCAAGCTAAATATAATGAAAATTATAAATTAGTTTCATGATTTAAAAAATATATCTCATCAACAGTCACATAACCCAGAGACCTAAAGTGAAAATTTATTTTAAATTAGCTATGTAAATATCTTATTTTTCAATTATTGAAAACATTTCTCAACAATAACAATACTTTAAGACCCTTATATAAAAATACCACACCAAATAAACATCAAAAAAACATTTGTAATGGAAGCACAAGAAAGGTGTGAGATCAGATGATCGGTTGGGAAAAAAACATATAATAATGAATCAGATCAAAAAAATGAATGATAACATGAGGATATATAAATATAATGTTAAGTGATTACTACCATATATGATTATCAGAAAAAATTATAGAGAAAAATAATAACATAAAATGATTATTGGGGAAGAATAAAAATTATGACATGGCTCAAAATTCATCTCAAAAATTATAAAACATGTGAGAGTGAAATAAAATTATGAAATACATTATAAATATGGTATGAAATGAATACATGGGTTATCATGAAAATGAAAATTATCCTGGAAATCTTTAATAACATGATAAACTTATAAATATGGAATAAATTGGTCAACAACATAGAAATGTATCACAACTATAATCATAGGATAACATTTATGAGAAAACTCATTATGCCCATACCTTTGTGAATGAGATCATTATGTACACACCTAAAAATGTGAGTTCAATAATTATTCCCAAACCTATATGAAAAATCTAATTATTTCCACACCTAAATATATAATGAGATAAAATATCAATCCAATGGATTGGGGGAGATATAGGACCCTACTCTTTATCATACATATATATGTGTTCCATATAAAATCAATCATCATAAAAACTTAAAGATAAGGTTTCATAAAATTTTCATGAGCATAACATAACATGAACTTAATAAACCATTGTATTTCAAAAATATCATTTTTGAAAGGAATAATATCATAATAGCATATATAGTTTGATCAGTGCATCACTTTATGAGAGAAAAATATTAGATGATAATTAAATGTTAAAATACAAACATTTTCACAAAAATATTTATCCATTATTATAAAATATAAATTAAAAATGAAAAAGAAACTATATTGGGAAGGTAAATATAATTATTTATTAATAATTATTATAATTAGTTAAAATTGAATTTTTTTTAAAAAATAAAAAATATAAACCTAATAAATTTGTTGTGGTAAATAATGAAAATAAATGAATTTATTAAGATTTTTATATCATTTTAATTTAAAAAACATCAAAGATTCGTTGAAACAAATTCATATAATAAAAATAGTAAATTAATATAATAATAATATTTAATAAAAAAACATATTTTTATTTCATTAAAGAAAAACTTTCATTATAAATAACTTGGTCTTGGAAGAAAATGATTCACTGGAAAGAATAATAATTATTTTTACCAAAGTAATAATTTTTTTAGAAATAAATTTATCAACTAAGTTGTTAATGAATATGATAAGTAATTTAATTATATAAAATGATAAAATATTCTATAAAATAGTATAATTATAGGATCAAATAAATCCAGAATTTATATTCAATTAAAAAGGAAAAAGACCCAACGAATTAGAAATTGAGTTATTGAAACTGTTATCTTGAATTCTCTCATAATTGATCAGACTCTTAGATCCATTAAAAAAATATCATAATTAACTATTCATGTAATATATTTATATATATATCGCTTTTTATATACTTCACTTTTAATAATTTAGTTAAATTATATTAGTCAATTTCTTCTTATAATCACCCACAAGTGTCAGAAATGTTTTATTATTTTGTGCACATTTTATAATACTGATAATAATAACCATTCATTATTATTAATATTATCCTTAATATATTATTTTTGGCACTAATATATAACTTTTAAATTAATTTATAATGTTCCTTTCTCATTCAATGAGGGTAACTTTATGTGTAAATGAAATGAGTTAAAATATTGTTTTTATATTTCTAAACAAACAAAGGGTAGTGAATTCATAATGGGTTAAAAACAATATTCCCCTTCCAAAAAATTAAAATAATTATTATTTATTCAGTAAAATATAATAATAATAGATTTTTTTCTATAGTCATCCATGATAATATTTTATATCATTCACTTTGGTGGTTAAACCAACCCAAACATGAACATCCTCTAATTTTATGGGTGATTATGGTTTTGAAATGTTTTATATTGATATATTATCATTATAAGTGAAGAATAATTTTATTATTTATATTTTTAAATTTTTTTAATTAATTTATAATAGTTTTGGATAAATATTAACATCAATATGAAAAATGAAAAAAAACATTATTTAACTGTAGTTGTAGTGTGCACGTATGCACAATTGATGTTGTTTTGTTTTTCTAAGTGTATTGGGAGAAGTTAAAAATTGTTATTCCACAAATATAGAAAAATTTAAGAATATTATTACAAATAAAAAATTATATTAAAATTTATTTGGTTGTTATAATTGAATAAAAATAAAAAATAAAAACAAAATAGAAGTGAGACTGTTATGTAGATGGATTTAGTGTTCACTTGGAAACCTCTTTGATTTTGAATGGATTTGGGAAATAAAATGGATTAATAAAATGGGATATGGTATACTTGGATAAAAATGTAATATTTTTTTGAATAATTTTAATATAGAGGTGTGATATGTAGTGTTTGAAGTATGTCCCTTTTATATATAATGAAAAGGGGAATAATGTGAACACCAATTATTTTTTAAGAATGAAATGACACAATTCAATGATTAATTATTAAAAAACAATAAAATAAAGTAATTTATGGGGTTATAAGTTCTAAATATCCACACACATAAAAATTCCAAACATGTTTTCAATAAGATTCATTTCATTTAATAATAGGATTTTACATTTAAACGTTTTTTTACAGTGGTAACTAGCTTTTAACTAAGTATTATATACTTTAATAACAATATATAATTACCCCACTTAACAAATTTAGGATTGTTTAATATTTATTTAATCTCAATTTAATATAAACCAATTTATAAATAATAAAAATATCTTTTAATTTAAATAATTTTTTTCATAAAAAATACTTTTTTGTAGAAAAATGTTTTTTAAAACATTATGTGTTATTAATATTATTTAGAATCGACTACAAAATATATGTGTGTAAATATAATTATATATGTATTTAAGCATCATATCATAGAAATTATTTAAGATATATTAATATAATTTATTAGATAAAAATTATGCACAATTAATAAAACAAATCATTAGAAAAAACATGATCATCATTATCACTATAATTAACTTTAATCGTAGTAATCTTATTTTTAGGTTTGAATATAAAATGATCATTATTATATAATTTATAATTAATGATTCCAAATATGGAATCAATTTTACCAAATTAAATTTTAATGTGTATATTATTTCACATAATGTTTAAAAATAATTTTTAGAAAAAATGGATCTCCACGCATAAAAATACCTTTATATTATTATACATTTTTTTATAGTTTTCTAATGTGATTTATTCTCTTTATATATGATAATTCAACAGATATAATATAGTTTTAATATTTTATACTTTTATTATTTTAATTTGGATTTACTTTTAGACCGGATTAATGTGAAATATAGGCTACTCATATGATATTTATTTGTGGAAAAGTATTTACTGAAATTCTTGGGTTATTACAATCTACCCTCTTAAAAATTATTTCTTCCTAAACTTTTAAGTACATTGTGTAAACAATTTAGGTATTATTTTTTCATCACATTATTAGGTTCCTATATATCCTCCTAAAACTTATGATTCCTTCACAGAACATTCAAATGATGTTGGTTTTGTTCCTTAGAAACATGTCTCTTCTATCCAAGATTTGCATATGGTTTTCCCTATATGAAAGGTATTGTAACAATATTATAGCTTCCTAGATCAGTACATTTGACTGATCTGGTATATACTTACTTAAAATATATATGTGGATCACATCATTCACTAGTGAGTGGTTTAATGGGAGTTTTATATGATTGGATAAGAACCTAATATGATCAAGGATATTGAAGGGGCCAACGTATCCATGGATATGATTCCCTTTCATCCCAAATTTCATAACCCATATACCTGGAAATATTTTAAGGGGAACTATATCCCTGACTTTAAATTCAATATATCATCAGCCATTATCTGCATAGTTATTTTATCAACATTATACTTCTTTAATATAATGATTTATTGTTAAAACCTTCTATTTCATTTAAAATACATGGTCAAAACCTATCAAATTCCACTCTCCAACTTCAACACATCAGGTTTAATTCATATATACCTTCCTATAAATATCCTTATATGGTTCCATCTATATTCTAGAATTGAATATTTTGTTATTTGAGAACTCTACCAGTGGGAGGTTTTGATCCCAACAACCAAGAAAATCTATCGAATAAGATCTCATAATATCCTCAAGATTTTGAATAGTCCCCTCAAGAAGGTCATCTCTCAATGGATTATAAACCGTGTTCAAACATAGTTTTATCTCTGATTAATTTAGAATAATTCTCTAAAACCTGAAGGTAATTGTCAGATTTTAATTATATAAAATGAATATTCAAGATCTATGATTCTTTACCATATCCCTTATGTAAATCATGGAGAGTTTATTAATAGTGAAAACTTATTTTATGTAAATAAAATTCATTGAATTCATAAGGTGATAAACTATAATCCAAATTTCATTATATCATCTAGATATATTTGGGAATTTTTTGATGAAATCCATGGTTCTGTTTTCTCATTTCAATACTACTATGAGAAATGATTGTAACATACCCTTACACATTTATCATTAAACATTAAATTTCTGGAATATAAATCATTAAAATGAATATTATTTTATTTCTCACATCATGTTATCCCAATATATGTTTTTACTTAGATCATTATACATTTTCACTCTTCCTATATCAATATTGAGTGATGATATATGTTCATAATACAGAAGTTCCTTCTAAAATTTGAATTTTAATGGGACGCATATTTAGGTTCGAAAACATATAATATCATCATTATCAATGTTATTCTCTATAATTTTTGATATATTTTTCTACAGATCTATACAATCATTCATGTATTCCTTGATCATTATATGAATGGATGGTTGTGAATTACTTTTAAAAGCATAATATTTCTAACCTCAACTTATTATATAAAGATACAATCCTTGAAAATTCATGAGTAATGGTTCTTTTTGAATCCTTATCACTGATATGTCAACATGATAATTTATACTCAGTTCATCAGCCACCTTATTTTCCTTCCTTGGGTGGTATTATATTGATAATTAATTATATCTTATCAATTCCAACTATCTACATCAATTAATTTTTAATTCCATATATTTGAATATGTATTTCATTTCCTTGTGATAAGTATATAAATAAATCTTTTCTCTATAGTGATAATTTCGCCAAACCATTATAATAAAGATCACTACTGGAACCTCTAAATCAATATTTGGGTAAATTTTATCAAGATTATTTAATTGGCATGAGGCATATACAATTACATTATCATTTTCAATGAGGATTCAACATGAGAAATTTTTTTAAGAATAATTATATATTATGAAACATTCCCCACTACAGGGTAATATAAGTATAAGAGTAGTGACCATCCGCTTTTTTAGTTCCTTGAAATATTCTTCACATTTCTATTTATGATGGTACTCTAATCCATTTTGTGAAATAATGGTCAGTAGAATTTATATATTTGATAAATTGGTTGAAAAATTTATATTGTATCCAACAATCTTGGGCAATCTATTAATCTCCTTTACTATGGTGTGTCTGATACCTTTCTCGATAGCTACTATATTTGATAGTTACACTGATATTCCCTTTCTATAGATTATCTGACCCGTGATTGATAATTTTTACAGCCATATTTGACACTTTATAAATTTTTCATAAAATTTATACTTTCTAAATTTATTTGGCACAATCCATAAATGATATTCATATTCATCATATCTATTTGAATATATAAAAATATCTTCTTTAAAAAATTATAGAGTACGTTGAAGTATTTAAAACTAAAGGGGAGTGTGAGGTAAGGGTTTCTCATATCACTTTTTCTTTTGTGAGATATATGCCTTATTCACCAATTATTTATTGTGTGTGGTGTATATATTTTCCATTGATATGAAATATAATTAATATAATTATATTAATTTTATTTAATGTTTTATTTTATAATTATTAATTTTATGGGGAATACTATTTGACTGATTACAAAGTCGAAAGGGAATTTTTAACTCAGTTTCCATTATTTAGGTTAACCTTATAATTCATTAATTATGTCATGTTATGATTAATTATTGGATAAATTTTTATTATATTATGATGAATTTACACTTTTTTATATGTTTTTACATATAATACACATAATCTATTAATTTTTTAAAATCTCTCTTCAGTGATATGATATTTATAAGGTATTTTCTTTTAAAAATATCTTTTTATAAGTTCCCTTAAAAATATTTTTTTTCATCCATTCCCATGTTTTTCTAAAATTGTTTACAAAAATGTTTTTAATATTCTATTTTGTTTTTTAGATTCTTTTTTACTCATGTTATAATTTTTACAAAATGGTTTTAAAGGATTCTTTTTTTCATATTCTATGTGAGGTTCTTTATGACTTTTCCAATAAAAATATGAAATAAATGTTTTTTTAACTTACAGGGCATGGGTTTATTTTCCTATTGTCATTAATCTTTAATGAATTTAAGATTAATTTAGAATCTTAGAAGTTTATTTTCAATTTAAATATATTATTTTATAATTTCATGGTATTTTAAATATATATCTTTAAAGCTAAAAGAATATTTTCATCAAAAATTAATTCAAGTGATCTTTCAAAATTAATTCCCAAATAAGATAACATTATCTGATGTTACTTATACTTTATTGAGGATATTATTCCAAGATAATATCCTCATTCTTCATATGATAGTTTTATGTTTTTGAGGGAATAATTTTTATGAATCGTGTTTCTTTTCCATGACTTATGTTATGAAAAATGTTTACAAAACTAATTTCTTTACATGGGTTTCGATCTAAAGAATGATATAAGTTATTGTGGAACATATTGTGTGATGGATAGGACCTATATCTCCCTCATATTAATTGTGTCCCAAACCAACCTGGGTAGACCCTGAACCGATCACCCTAGATGGTCCGCAACATGGCCCGAGAGGCATTCCCAATCCTCTCGGGCTGGAGACAAGCTCTAGGGCATCAATAGAGAACAAGAGGGAACGATTTGGACCAAAAGAAAATAAACTAAGCAGTATAAAATAAATGGAACAAAAGCGAATAAACAAAGAACCAAAAATGCTACTAACATGACGACAACCAAAACTTCATGTGACCCCGTGGGTCACTCTCCAATACCACAACCAACGTCGCTCAAGGCGAATAACTGAAGCTGGAACCTGAAACAGAACTAAAAACAAGAAAACACTATAGGCATGAGTATTAAAACTCAGTAGGCTAGCCCAATATCTATTCCCAATGCACTACCTTTAAAATAAAAGGAACACCATTTCAAGTTTGAACTACAATTTATAAAATTAAGGTTTTCTACATGTTACTCAAAAACAAAGTATGAGTCATTACCCTTATTCATTTTTCAAAAGCCCAAGTCCTTCTTTTAGTGAGAAATTAGCATTTTTTAAAGGGAGAGTGAGGTTTACATTTTCAATTTGCACAAAAAGTATAAAATTATTTACTTTGAAAATAGTTTTCATAAACCACTTTAAAACCATACATCTCTTTCTAGTAAAAACACTACACATGTGAACGCTACAGTAGTTACACAGTAAGGGAAATGAAAAGAAAATATATAAAAGTACCATATTCATCACAGAAAGTAACTGAAAAATCACAAACATGGGTGAACCTATGAGATCTAGAATAAACTATAAGACGCAAATACATGTGAAATCATCCTTGTTGACATGTCACTATTAAATCAAAACGCACAATACGCTCGACCATCCTCTCTCGGGAAGGTCGAGGGAAAATCCCACAGTAATAAAGCCAATATATCCACCTATTATGGGCCACTGGTCAGTACCATAACCTACCAGTGCAGCATTCATTATTAGAATATTCTCTCAATATGCTAGATTCTCATGTCTCAAGTGTTTGAAAAGGGGGTGAGCCAACCGATGCCAACTGAGAATACAATCATATATACATATAAACACAACAGGCATCACCCTGAGCCACTTCATGGAACAACCTCTTTCCTTTAAACTACTCAAGTACTCAGGAGCCTCTAAGCGCGGCCACCCAAACAATCAATTGAAACCAAGGAAAGAGAGTTGTCCTATGATGGTTTTTATCAAAACATTTTCATCGTTTTCCAATAAGTGCCAAACTAGCATTAAATACATTTCACAATCACTACTCTAAAAAGAACCAAAATGCTTGTTTATGCTTGAGAAGAAATAATTTATCATTAAAACCAAAACCACATTTGAAATTCCGTGAATTATGTTTAATATCCAAACGAGCATTCTTTCAATACTGGGTGTCTGCCCATCAAGAAAATGATTCAAGTGTCGTGTATAAAATAAACGGCACTTTTTTTACAACAAATAATCATTTAAAAATTAATTTTCTTATATTAAAAATTAATAATCTTATATTATCTCACATTTATTAAAATTAATAAAATATTTAATTTGAAAAATTAGTGTGCACAAACAACAAGAAATAGTGTAACTTAAATTTTCAAAAGCAGTTCAACGAGAACCTACCTCGACTTGCAGCTTGAACGCGACAACGCAACAACGCGACACACCTCGAATAGGCCCACAAGCACGCACAAACCGATGATCGCGGTAACGTAGGGTTATCCCACCAACACATTGCAATAAACGCATAAAACTAAAACTGCATAAACACAGATATAAAACAATTCAAATGAATAAACAGTGCAAAATAACCACCTCCACAATTTTTCAAAACACAAATCGCAACCTCAATATTATTTACTAAACCCATTTAAAATCCACAAAGTGTTTAAAAAAACCGCACAATGCTCAAAATAAATAATCAATCTGCCCAACTTAGAAAACAATATTAAATAACAAAATAAGGACTGACACAATGAAACACCACCAAGTGATGCAAAGAGGGTTTTATATTAAAAACATGCCCCATTTCATGTAAACATGGTTCTTGGAAATCAACCATCCATCATAACCTTTTCAATATATAATTCACATAACTAATAAAATCTAATAAATTTCTACACAATTTAAAACCAAAGTCGAAACATCCAAAAGATTTGTTGCTCATTGAAAAACAACTTTTTAACATATACACCTCTTAATACACTTGAGAACATAGTCCGCACCATCCAAATGCGCCCTAAAACCATTTTAAAAATGTAGCACCAAAACAACACCAAAAAAATGCCAACAATTTCCAAAACAAACACATTAATTAAAACACACCAACCAAAACAAAAACTCACCAACCATTTCAAACCATAAACACCCTTCTCTCTACAAAAACAAATCAAGGAACACATTAATAAATTCAATTAATCATATTAAATTCATCAAAAAATTCTAATTGGTGGAATTGCCTACCTCAAAAATTAATGGACCTCCCAAAAATGGAGTGAAACCCCATTCACACTGCAACCGCACCTGCGGGAAGCCAAAACCAACATACCAGATAACATCGCACACACAAAATTTATGGTTTAACTTCAAACAATAACCCAAACAATGGATAACCTCAAAACAACAAAATCTCACCACAAAAGGGGTTGCGGGTTGGCTGTATGAAGGGAACAACAACTGGAGGGTTGATGCCCGGAGGTGGGGCTCACTGAATCTTGGCCAGAGGTCACCGGAGGGGGCCGGGAGGCCGCTGGCCGGTGGCGGGGGCTCGCTGGATGTATTGGCCGGTGAGTCAGGCAGCGGCGAGGGAGGCCGGAGACCAGCGTCTTGGCGGAGGGGCTGGCTGGAGCACCAGGAGGAGGCCGGGATACTGGAAGAGGTGAGCGGATCCAGGTTGTAGTGGCAGGCAGAGGCTAGTAGGGGGTGCACGGGGCGGCGATGGGCTGCAGCGGGGATCGGAGGCGGCTCGGCGCGGGTCGCAGGCGGGCGGCTGGGTGCATAAGGAAGCGGCGGAGGGGGCGGCCGCACGGGGGTGGCGGCTGGGTGAGGCAGAGGGAGCTTCAAGGTGGAAGTTGGGCCACAAGGGGGTGCGCACAGGGTGAAATAGGGGAAGAAGGGGGGGCGTGGGTAGATTAGGATTTAGACATATGTTTTTTCATTTTAATTTAGTAATAAAAGTAATATTTATAATAATAATATAAATGATGATAATAATAATAATAATAATAATACCAAAAATAAAAATAATAAAAATAATAAAAGTAAAGATAATATTAATAAAATTTATTAACAAAAACAATAATGATAAAAATAATAACAATAAAAATAAACACCTCATTAATAATATTATTATTAATTACATAGTTACATTATTATTATCACAAATTAAACATTCAACTCAGCTTATCTATATAAATATTTATTTATTCTATACGACAATCATTTGTGCGGGCACCCGGGCTGACTACATTGCTACCACTCACCATGCGGTGACTTTGCACGGGTCTAAAACCCACAATATATTAAGCGACAAAAAATTTTAAGTCGGGACCTAGCCCGGACCTTGGTCCAAGAATTTGGAGCCCATAAATAATTAAATTAAATTAGGAAGTCGGGTTGTGACAATTCTCCCCACCACAGACACTTTCTTCCCCTAGAAAGTCACCCAGCCAAATGATAGACCAAACAAGAATCCATGCCCAAATAAAACTAGAATAAACCACAACATAAGAGAATGGGAGAACACGAGAGGGTTCTACCCACCACAAGAACTCCACTAGTGTGTAAATTTTAACACCCAAACATACCACCCTGGGATGGGGGTAACATGGGAACTCCCAACTAATCCAGACTAACCTCCATACCACGGGTGAAAAAACACCTCCGCCAAACTTAGAGATCTCAACTCAGACCAAAGAAAGCCCGAACACAACAGAAAAACTCCATGAAGAACTTAACCAAAGCGGTAAACCCGAGAATAAACACAAACCTGGACTCCTCCGCAGGCACTTATATCTCTAAACGATCACCACTGAACCAAGATTAACCCATGCAAGATCCAAACATAATTTTAAGAAAAATGCACGATCCAGAACATCATAATCCGACAAACAAAAATGTTGGATTACAACAGAACATGTCTATTATAACTCCACGAAGAAGCAATGGACTTACAACGACGTCAAAACTTTAACAGTAGAAAAAGAAAGGATGAAAATACTGTAAATGTTCCACCGCCAACACAGAACACAAAACCCGAACCGAGGCTTCACACCCTTGGAAACTCCTGACCATGAGAGATCTTCACCCCCAAGACCTATGGATGGGGCTCTGATGGCTGAAGCATCTCCTTCCTCACAGTCAGGCACTAGAATCCTTCAGTCATATCATCTTCTTCAGGTGATGCTTCCTGTAAAACTTCTCCAAGTGACCTAGACAGCCTCAAAGATGGAACATCTTCGTATGGGTGTGACATGACAACTTGTATGCCCTAAACGTCTATACTGACGGTACACCATTAGAAGTTCCAACAAACTATAATTTAGATCCATTGTAGAGAACTCTTTAGAAATAAATTCACCTAGAACACTCTTCTCGTCAGATGGGGGACCTTCATGAGAAACTGGATATGGTGGATTGCCAACCATTTGCACTCCAGAAACCAACTTATCTAAGAACACCTCATGCACCAACTTCTCAAATTGATACTCCCAAAAAGGGAGGAATCTCTCATTGATCTCTGGAAGAAGACCCCTGATGAAGGGATAAGTCTTCATCTATTCCTGAGACACTACCCCTAGAAAAAGAGACACAATATACTTGAAATGGTCAACATACGCTTCCACCGTCTGTTCACCATGTTTAACATTCATGTGGTCTTCCATTTTTTTCATCTCCACCTCCACAAGTATAAACCATAAAACGAAGATGACTTTAAAGACATACCACATCACCCCATCTTTCAGAAATGGAGGGGTGAACAACTCTTACTTTTCCAGAGCTAGACCTTCGAACAGACCTAAAACAGCATGCACTCTAACAGCTTCAGGAGTTATCCATACCCTGAAGATGTGTTTGACCTCTTCAAGCCACTCCACTATCTCTAACATACTCCAATCACCATGAAGGACAGACAATGTCCGAGAAACACCAAAAACTGGGCATGACTCATCAAAACTTTGGGCACCTTTCTGGGTGGCATTTCTGAACAACATATATAAAACCAAGCCGAAACTGATATCAATCGAAGCAACAACAATAAATCACCCTCATCCAAAAACAGCAAGCTCAAAAAAACACCAAACAACCACAATCACAACCCAAAATTCCCTGTCAAAAAATTATTGTTCCATTTTAGATTCCAAAACCACCCTTTTTTATTTTAAAACATCCTTCTTTCAAGACCACTTTACAAATACCAAATCCACTTTTCAAACCAAAATCACTTTCCAAAACCATCTTCCTCATTAAAATCCAATTTAGAAACCAAGGTCAAGCCTTTAATTTCAAACACACCCAGGTAATCCCTGGAACCGTTGCACATGTCTTCATCCACTTTCATTCATACGCACCAACACGCACTTTCCACGCATCCTCTCACATATGAAAATGTTCAAAAGGAATTCCTGAGGTTTCACCCCAAAACATTCTCAGCCAATTTCAGAGAAAACACCAGTTTTCAAAACCAAAGGCTTCCAGTTTTAAAACCCATTTCATAAATTTAATGTCATTCAAAAAAATCAGTCCCATTTTCAAAAACCCTATTTTCATTTCCAAAAACCCACTTACACCAACCAGAATGAAAATGAAACTCAACTTGCATCAAACCACCGGAGTGAGGGACTAGCGGTCACACTGAACCTGGTGACATGGTAGTGGGTTATGCCCTAAGTAAGCATCAACAACTAGGAGGAATTAAAACCATGTACCCGGACTGCACATGGGTCATTACTCCAATTGATATCACAATGTAACATCAATTTACCCCTGTTTTCATCCCTCAATCCAAAACAAACAAGAACGAAACAAAAACTCAATTTCTGGACTACCCCTAGAGACTCAAGGTTCAGAACGGGTGAGGGTTCATGACATCCATCCCATACCTGCCTCTCAATTCCCGACATTTATAATCTTCATCTACCGGACATCCCAAATAACAAGGGCCCCTCTGATACCATTTTGTCATGATCCAACCCGGGTCGACCCTGAACCGGTCACCCAAGCCGATCCGCAACATGGCTCCAGAGGTGTTCCCAATCCTCCCGGGATGGTGACAAGCGCCAGGGAATCAACTGATAACAAGAGGGAATGATTTCGCCCAAAATTAAATAAACTAAGCAGTGGAAAATAAATGGAACAAAAGTTAATAAACAAAGAACCAACAACTCTACTAACCTGAACACGACCAAAACTCTACATGACCCCGTGGGTCACTCTCCAATACCACAACCAACGTCTCTCAAGGCGAACAACTGAAACTGGAACCAGCAACATAACTAAAAACAAGAAAACACTATAGGCGTGAGTATTAAAATTCAGTAGTCTAGCCTAATATCTATTCTCAATGCACTATATTTAAAATAAAAGTAACACCATTTCAAGTTTGAACTACAATTTATAAAAGTAAGGTTTTCTACATGTTACTCAAAAACAAAGTACGAGCCATTGCCCCTATTAATTTATCAAAAACCCAAGTCCTTCTTTTAGTGAGACATTATCATTTTTCAAAGGGGAA
Organism: Viscum album; assembly: GCA_963277665.1. Taxonomy (NCBI): domain Eukaryota; kingdom Viridiplantae; phylum Streptophyta; class Magnoliopsida; order Santalales; family Viscaceae; genus Viscum; species Viscum album. Next base: position 1,938,300,514 of record OY728165.1, read on the forward strand.
GTGGGGTTTACATTTTCAATTTGCACAAAATGTATAAAATGCCTTTCTTTGAAAACTGTTTTCATAAACCACTTTAAAACCACACATCACTTTCTTGTAAAACCACTACACATGTGAATGCTATAGTAGTTACACAGTAAGGGTAATGAAAAGAAAATATATACAAGTACCATATTCATCACAGGAAGTAACTGAAAAGTCACAGACATAGGTGAACCTAGGAGATCTAGAATGAACCATAAAGCACCAATACATGTAAAATCATCCTTGTTGACATGTCACGATGAAATCAAAATGCACAATACGCTCAAAAATCCTCTCTCCGGAAGGTCAATAGAAAATCCCATAGTAATAAACCCAATATATCCACCTACTATGGGCCACTGGTCAGTACCATAACCTACCAGTGCAACAATAATTCTTAGAATATTCTCTCAATATTCCAGATTCCCATGTCTCAAGTGTTTGAAAAGGGTGTGAGCCAACTGATTCCAACTAATAATTCAATAATATATGTATATAAAGAACAATAGGCATCACCCCGAGCCACTATATGGAACAACCTCTTGCCATTAAACTACTCAAGTACTTGGGTGCCTCTAAGCACGACCTCCCAAACAATCAACTGAAAAAAAGGCAGGAGAATTGTCCTAGGAGGGTTTTTATCAAAACATTTTCATCACTTTCTATAAAGTTCCAAATGGGCATTAAATACATTTCACAATCACTGCTCTAAAAAGAACCAAAACGATTGTTCATTCATGAGAAGAAATCATTTGTCATTAAAACCAGAACTACATTTGAAATTCCATGAATTATGTTTAAAGGCCAAATGGGCATTCTTTCAATACTAGGCATCTTCCCGTCAAGAAAATGTTTCAAGTGTCGTGTATAAAATAAACGACTTTTTTTTACCCCAAATAATCATTTAAAAATTAATTGTCTTATATTAAAAATTAATTATATTATATTATCTCACATTTAATAAAATTAATAAAATATTTAATTTTAAAAATTAGTGTGCACAAACAGCAAGAAATAATGTAACTTAAATTTTAAAAAGAAGTGCAATGGGAACCTACATTGACTCGCAACTCCAACGCGACAACGCAACAACGTGACACGCCTCGCACAGGTGCATAAGCACGAACAAACTGATGATCGCGGTAATGTGGGGTTATCTCACCAACACGATGCAATAAATGCATAAAACTAAAACCACATAAACCCAGACTTAAAACAATTCAAATGAATAAACAGCGCAAAAGAACCACCTCGACAAGTTTTCAAAAAAAATTGCAACCTCAATATTATTTACTAAACCTCTTTAAAATCCACAAAGTGTTTACAAAAACAGAACAACACTCAAAATAAATAATCAATCTTCCCAACTTAGAAAACAATATTAAATAACAGAACAAGGAACGACACAATGAAACACCACCAACTGACGCAAAAAGGGTTTTATATTAAAAACATGCCCCATTTCATGTAAACATGGTTCTTGAAACCCAACTATCCATCATAACCTTTTCAAGATATAATTCACATAACTAATTCAATCTAATAAATTTCTACATAGTTGAAAACCAAAGTCGACACATCCAAAAGATTTGTTTCTCATTGAAAAACCACATTTTAACTCATACACCTCTTAATACCCTAGAAAACATAGTTCTCACCATCCAAATGTTCCCTAAAACCATTTTGAAAATGTTGCACCAAAACAACACCAAAAAAATGCCAACCATTTCCAAAACAAACACATTAATAAAAACACACCAACCGAAACAAAAACTCACCAACCATTTCAAACCAACAATACCCTTCACTCCACAAAAACAAATTGAGTAACACATTAATAAATTCAATTAATCATATAAAATTCATCAAACAATTCTAATTGGTGGAATTTCCTACCTCAAACATTGACAGACCTCCCAAAAATGGTGTGAAACCCCGTTTGCACTGCAACTGCACCTGCGGGAAGCCAAAACCAACATACCAGATAAGATCGCACACACAAAATTTATGGTTTACCTTCAAAAAATAACCCTAACAATGGATAACCTAAGAACAACAAAATCTCACCACAAAAGGGGTTGTGGGTTGGCTGTCTGAAGGGAATGACGGCCGGAGGGCAGCTGGCCAGAGGCAGGGCTCACTGGACCTTGGCCGGAGGTTGCTGAAGGGGGACGGGAGGCCACTGGCCGATGGCGGGGGCTCACCGGAAGTGCTAGCCGGTGAGGTGGGCAGTGGCGAGGGAGGTCGGAGACTAGATGCTTGGCGTAGGGGCTGGCCGGAGCATCGGGAGGAGGCCGGGATGTCGGAACGGGTGAGCGGATCCAGGCTGTAGTGGGAGGTGGAAGTCGGCAGGGGGGTGCGCGGGGCGGCGATGGGCTACAGCAGGAGTCGGAGGTGGCTCGGTGCGGGTTGCAGGCGGGCGGCTGGGCGCACAAGGAGGGGGGGAGACCGCACGGGGGCGGCGGCTGGGCGAGACGGAGGGAGCGCCGAGGCGGCAGCTGGGCCACAAGGGGTGGGGCACCGCACGGGGTGAAAGAGGGGAAGGAGGGGGGGAAACCCGCAGGTAGATTACGGTTAAGACATATTTTATTTTAATTTTAATATACTAATAAAAGTAATATTTATAATGATAATATAAATGATGATAATAATAATAATACCAAAAATAATAATAATAAAAATAACAAAATTAAAGAAAATATTAATACAATTTATTAACAAAAACAATAATGATAAAAATAAAAAAAATAAAAAATAACACCTCATTAATAATATTATTATTAATTACATAATAACATTATTATTATCACAAATTAAACATTCAACTCATCTTATCTATATAGATATTTATTTATTCTATACAACAAGAATTTGTGTGGGCACCTGGGCTGACTGCATAGCTACCACTCACCGTGTGGTGACCGTGCACGGGTCCGAAACCCACAAAATGTTAAGTGACGGAAAATTTTAAGTCGGGACCCTACTCGGACCTTGGCGTGAGAATGCAGAGAACAGAAATAATAAAATAATAAAATTAAATTAGGAAGTCAAGATGTGACACATTGGGTAATTATGGATAACTCATAAGTAAAAATTTTATGCGTGACTGTGATTAAAGGTTCAAAAATGTATACATGAACTTGATTACATGATTACAAATGTTATGCATGAAAATGATTACATGTTCAAAAAATTTATGCATAATCCTGATTAAATTTATAAAAATTATGTTTTAAGTTAATTACATTTCCAAAAATGTTAGGCATGAACCTAATTACATGTTCATAAATTTTATGCGTGAACCTGATTACCTGTTCACAAATTCCATTCATAAACTTGATTGCAGATTAACAATGTTATGCATGAATGTAATAATATGTTCATAAATGTTACGTGTGAACCTGATTACATTTTCAAAATATTATGTGTGAAACATATTACAGGTTCACAAGTTCTATGCTTAAAATTATGACATATTCCATCAGATAATTCCTTAAAATCAAACCTAGGGTTTTATTGTAGTTATTTTCTCTTTATCGATGAGTATCACACCACAAATATTATCAGATCAATTTAGGTAATAGTAATAGAGATCTATCAATAAATAACATGATTAACTCTCATATAAAATATTATCAAGATATATGAATTTTCACTAAGAATAGTGTAATGTATGACACTATTATTTCATAATAATAAAATTGTATGGGATAAAGAATGTGAATGATCTAGGAGAAAATATAGATAGATAAAGTAAATATTATTTGTTTTTTGTTTAATGAAATAATAATATTAGTGAAAAAATGATTCAAGATAATCATAAGTGAATAATATTACATATTTTTATCCAATGGTGAGAAGTATATGGTAAATATTTGGGGATATGGTCATTAGAATCTCCATGGGATTTTTTTGCAGGAGAAATTACATGAATGATATGATTTTTGTGTCTTGATATAATATCAAAAAAAATTCTTTAGGAGATAATATTCTAAAAGAACATGTTTCTTAAGAATATATCATTTTGTTTGAATTTTATAACCTGGTGAGTTTCAATGAATGAATGATACTAGTGATACCTCATTAATGGGATATCATTTTTTCTAACTAATAGGAATAGAATAAATTATGGTCATATATAATATTATATGACAATAACTAAAGAAGGAGCATGTATCTATATGGAAATTTTATGGTAGAAGAGGCAGATTTAATGGAATTGGAATATGTACACTTGTAGGAGACCCCCATAAGCATGTAAGTTGAACTAATTGGATGATAGCATGGTCATAAACCAATAAAATCACACACTATGTTGAGTGAGTGATCAAAGATAGAATACTGACCTCAAGTAATGTTGAAGTCTAAATGAACTCGAAGATTAGGAAATAAATTATTCCTAATTACTTTCGATTATGAAAATTCTAATGTTTTAATTGTAATAACTTATCTAAGTGTTGAAGAGGTTAAGGTAAAATATTTAATAATATAGAAGTATCTGATATTAAAGATTTAGTCTGAGATTATAGAGTCATGGATGGTCAGGAATTGATTTAATCAAATTTTATCATCATTAAAACATAAGAAAAATCAAAAATTTATGAGGTCTATATGGTGAGAAGATGAGATGATCCAAAAAGGAAGATGTAAGAAAAATAATGAATGAAATATTGGTGCAACTGATGGAGATCACTAGAGTGAAATGAGTCATGGTAGAATTTTTTTGATAGTGAAAAGGAAGTTAAATGTTTCCTTGATGATGAGACAAAATTAGATGTCTATTTTAAATAATAAAATATCATTTATGATATAATTTTAAATTCATTGTTAAGTAACTGAATTGAAAAATGTTTAGGGTCATTAAATTCTTATGATGTAAAAACTATTATGATGAATATGTAATGGGAATTCAAAGATATTATATTTTTGTATATTAACATCATGATTCTTGTTGATTATATGTGATCCTTAAATATGGCTGATGCTGAGTTTCACCTATTCTATTATGAAATGAGTTATTATATTATCATGGGCATTGAGGGAGGGTAACTAAATAACTGAATTAGAAATAATTATAAATTAAAAGCCCATGTTCCTCTAGATTTATTAGAATTGATTTGGTTATATAAAACTGTAACATCATTCATGGATTTTAGATCTCCTAAATAGATATAGAGAGGATATATAAAGGGAATTCTACAAATATATTTTTAAATATCATTCGATGCGGTGATGGGACGAAAATTTTAAATTTTATGCTTGTAAGACTAGAATAGAGGATTCTAGATAATATGATAGTAGGATGTGTGATCCAAAATGATTTATAGTCAAAAACACTTAAGATATATGTGGTGATTTTCTTATAGTAGTGATAATTTATAATTTTATGTTTTATTTAAAGATATGTGACCTGTATGGTTTGTAAAAAAAATTGAATCTGAATATTTTGTGGCAGTCGAAGACCAATGTTGATGATGAAGATCATAAAATTAATTAATATATAACATATATCTAAAGGGATATATTATTATATTAATTTTAAGATGTCCTTTTAATAAACCCAAGATAAATATAATAAAAAGTATACATTAGATTCATGATTTATAAAATATATCTCATCAACATTAAAATAACCCAGAGACCTAAAGCGCAAATTTATTTTATATTTTCTATTTAAATATCTTATTTCTAAACTGTTGAAACATTTATCAACTACAACAATCCTTTAAGACCCTTATATAAAAATACCACACCAAATAAACATCCAAGAAAAATTTAATGGAATCATAAGAAAGGTGTGAGATCAGATGCTCAGTTGGGGAAAACAAATAATAATGAATCAGATCAGAAACATGAATGATAACATGACGATATATAAATATAATGTTAAATGATTACTGTAACACCCCAAGATTTCATAGTGTGTTATTTCTTCAAAATAATTCAATAACTTGCACTACACGCAACACCGAGTTCAATCACACCATGACTTACAAAAAAAAAATCCATTCAAAAGAGGTTATGAATGGTATTATCTAAATTTTAAACTTTATATAATCCTTATAATTTTAGAATCCATATTATGAGTTTCTTAGATATAATGCAAGAACAAATTCATTTTCAGTATTGCACTTTTATCAAATTTTAATAGTGAACCCTTTTTAAATACAATATTTTAAACTTTTTGACTAAATGGGGACATTAAAAAATTTAAAATGAAACATCCCAAGCTTCCACGGTACGCTTTCTTTGAATAATACAGTAGCGTGTGTTGTACGCAACCTTGAGTTTTTAACACACACCACAACCAATCAAACTAGCCGTTATGAATAGTAATACCTACTTTTCGAAATTATATATATTTTATATTTTAAAATGGACTTCATTTCTGGATTCGGAATATCGAATTTAGCCTAAGGTTAAATTTTGGTACTTTTCGGATAACTTTCATATTTTGATGAATAGTGAAAATTACTAAATTTTAATTAAAAACAACTTTTTTAATAAAAATAATTAATAGTGATAAATTATGAATTTGAGTGGTTTTAAAGTATATTTAGAATATATTTTTACCATTTAATATAATTTTGGTCATTGGACATAATTTTACAATTAAACCGAACATAAACAAGTGTCAATCTTTTGATAGTTATTATCTCTTAAAAACATGCTTTTTGTTTTGACAGTGGGAATTAATTTTAAATTAATTTCTGCCACTTCTGTGTTTTGAATTTAGGAAAATTGATTCCATATTTGGAATTAGGATGTTCAAATTGTGTAAATAGGTAACGTTTATTTTTAGACATTTTGAATAATTACTGCGGTAAATATTTTATTTACCATGGTTAAGGGTAAATCCGGTAAATAAGGGTTAAAAAATAATATTATAATAATACTAAATTACCCTAAAACGTGTCTTAACCATATTGGTTGATACATGGTCGACCATGGGCATCTTTGGGTCGATTTTGGGACCCCATGGATCCACTTGTAAGTGATAATGACACTTTATTTTAATTAAGATGAATACAAAAATGACACAAGCATATATCTTTTAGAAAAACAATTGTTACATAGGGTTATATATGTTGGATTTTAGATTATAAATATTAATTTGAAAGATAAAAAGATTTCCTACATAATTATATTTTATTTATAATTTTTAGACATTAAATAATTTATTTTATTTATGACACAATGATGATGCAGTAATTACTATAATAGTGAAAAATTAAAATAATTGATATTATAAATACCCAAATAAATATAATATGAAACTTTTAATGAATTAAACAAATTTTATAGGATAATATGATATATTAGGATTGATTTAATTGACTTTTTTCTAAGTAATCAATCTGTTATGAGTTTCACAAAAATCAACTATTGAATAGTGTCAAAATTGACATAAAAGAGTTCTTAAAAGAAATATTATATTATTAATTGATATTAAATTCCTAAAAATCTAAGGTTCGGCCAAGATACTTATATCATGATAGGTTCATCATTAATGGACCACTTGGGGTCGTTTTGATGTATATAGTAAGTTTATTAACCATATTATATAAAAATACAAAGAGACATTGTAAAAGTGAAACTAATTAACTTAGAGTTAATACTTAAAGATAAGGTTAATATAAGTACCCAAACCTGTCTAAATTCTATTTGTTGAGTGTTTTTCGACCTATCCCCACATTAACCTTTGAATAATCAACTTTGGAACCATTAGAAACCGAATATGAATTTATTATAAATTAATATTTCTAGATTTTCCAAAGGTGCCCCTCACCCCTCTTATAAAAGGGCACTCCTCCTTCTCATTTCATCACACCTTCAAAGCCTTTTGGTTCGGCCAAACTCTGCCCAAATACTCTCCCAACATCCCTCACTACAACCTAGAGGCCTTAGTTTGATCATAAATCCAACCTAAGGATCCATTTTGATCAAATCAAAAGGAAGAAGCCGAAGAAGAGGTAATGTTTTCACCACCCCTTTTCAAGTTCCTTTCTTCTTCCACTTCTTATTTCTTTGTTCTTACCATTCTAAAATAATAACTCCAGTATCTCACATATAATGTGATGTTATTATAAATATGGTACAACCATATTCATTATTCTATCCACCCTTTGAATAACATGTCACCATACGTGCGTACGTACGGCTTACCGTCTCCACGTCGTGGTGTAATTGTTATTCAATATATTATTATTTGGATGGGTATAATAATGATGTGTAACTCATGTAAATAATAAATATAACATGTTAATGATTCTGTATATATGATATACCATCCATTTATATATTATTTTAATATCAAAAGAATGATATTGTCGCTTGTGCGTACGTACGGACTACCGTCTCCACGAACGCGATGATATTCATTCTCCATCGTATCCATTCATGTATAATTATCATTTGATGATTTAAAAATGATGTTTAAGGACTTGATATCATTCTGGATATGAATAAGATACAACAAACATGTCTTAAGTAACAAAACATATAAAATAAAACAAGTAAGTTAACACCCGAAACAACGATAATACTAAGATATTATTATCAAATCAATATTAAAAGATCATATATGATATCATATTAATGTATATGATTCTTGTATAATTTAATAACAATTATTTCACCATTATACAGGAGGTTAACCTACCCCAACCAAGGAAAAGTACAAGGTAAGGGTTATTTCACAATCTCTTCATTATCCGAGGTTGTTTATATGTAATAATCTACTGGGATCTCTTTATCATCCACATCCATGTTTCTTCAAAATGTATTTCAAAAAAAAATTATTATTTACAAGAATATGGGTTAAAGTCATTTATACCCTTGTTTGACTTTTTATAAGAGGAATCTTTTTGTTGTTTTCAAAACAAGGTCATTTTTAACCTTTTCGACAGAATTAAGGTAAGAATGTTTTTTTTAACTTATACGGCGAGTGCAGTTATTTTCCGCCGTTATAAAATATTCAAAGCTTCCCTTACAAGATTATAAGAATATTTTCAAAGAAAATGTTTTATTTTATATGGATCTTAAATGATTTCAAAATAAAAGGAGATATTTCTTTAAAAAGAATTTTGATTTCATCTATGTCAACATCCTTTGATGGATTTTAAGATTATTTGAAGTTGATTTATTATGATAAAAAACTTCTATATTGTATTGAATGTTTTGTGATATGTTTGACTGTGGATGTGATATTTTTATACCATTCATAGTTTATGGTGAAATTATTGACATTTCATATGCTAGTTTTAATACGAATGTTTTTGTTATGTTTAAACCTTTTCATATGGGAATGCATTGGACTTAATATGTGATGGGTGGAGCCCGCTATAGCTCCTCGATGCATCGGTAGGTCTCATGAGACAAACTAGTGTCTTGTCACAAGGCCTTGACCAAATCTTATTTGTAGTCTTGGCACGAGGCCTTGGCTATGTGGTTATGATAGTCTGGCATTATGCATTCCAACATTATGAAAGTGGTTATTGATTTTTTCATGTGATTATTCGATTAGTAGAATATCCATGTGAATAAGTAAATGGAATTATTTCATTTTATTTATGACATACCATGTTGAAAGTTCATGTTTGAAAGGATTTTGTTTTAGTTATACATTGCCTTAAATGTTTATTCTTATTTATGAAAGTTTCCGCTATATTGTTATCCTTACTGGGCATTTGAGCTCATCCCTTTTCTATGTTTTATTTTTCCCAGGAAGTGAAGAAGTAAATTTTGAATGACCTGCAGGGATATTATGTGGGGATATAAGTGTGGATTATGGAGACAATATGTTGTTATAGTAGTTTTTCATTTTATGATGTAATGTAAAACTAATGAACATATCTAGTGTTTCCAAGGCTACTAAACCAATCGGTCTTTCGAGATTTGATCATTCTTGTGATCATGCCAATGTTATGTAATAATGCACTGACTCTGGGTAACTAGGGTCAGCGCGTTACAGTTGGTATCAGAGGAAGTTTAGTACAAAACTTGGAAACTAGATTTAGATAAACTCTGATTAGAGCACGTAGACCTAAGATGAACTTTGAGGATTAGTGTAGAAGAACTTCCTAGAATTTTGGTATTGTAGAGATTTTGTGAGTTTTCCGAGCAATAAATCCCTGTTTGGATACGAGCAGGTAAAGGCGGCTCTGGAACAGATGTACCTAGGGGTAAAACCCGAAAACACCGCTTTGAGCTAGACTCGAACAGGAACTGGTGCACAACAATGGGCCTTGCTGCACTCTTGGTTACGACACTCCCGGGGGATATGCTTAGGATAATTCTCATTTTCATTACAAACCATTATGAAGGGTTTATGAGTATATACATCCTCAAAGGAGACATTTTTATGATTATGGATTATATCCATAAATAGTTCAATTTATGTTAAGTGTTTTATAAGTATGGGATTATGTATTTTGATTCATAAACTGATCTAGTGTATGCCATTGTTTAGAAATGGCGCCCAGTAGAAGGAATGAGAACTCCAGAAATGCACATGATCCAAAGAGAAGGAAGGATCATATCTTTCATGGTCTTAAGCTAGAATTTGTAAGAGAAATAGTCTCCCATGTATTATCATCATATGAAGAAATAATATCATGTGTTGATAAGATAAGTAAAGAGTTTACTGAGTCCTATGGATTTGAAGGGAAGCAAGAGAAGAAAAGGATGGAAGAGAGAAAGATGGATAAAGGGAAGAGGGAAAAGAAGAATTTTCCCATATGTGGTAACTATGGAAAGAAACACCCTGGAACTTGCCTGAAAGGAATGGGAGTTTGTTATAAGTGTGGAGGAAAAGGGCACAAAGTACGTGACTGCAAGGGTAAGAAAATGGTTTCAAATGTACAATGCTTCATTTGCAAGGAGTTTGGACACTACGCGAACCTATGCCCCAGTCATCAGACTATGCCGTAAATGATGTTATTGGATAATAATCAAGTTATGATACTACCATAGATGAAGAGGAATGATTAGAGTTCTTATGTTGATTATGTCAATTGAGTGTTGTATCAACAATGTACTTGTTATAATAATTATGGAGTATATAAGGATTGTACTGCAGTACTATTTCATTAAGGACTTGAGATTGTGTGGAACAAAGAAAAGTGACTCAATAGCAGGATAAATTTTTGGAAAATATATGGTTGAGAGAATGATAAATCATAATATAGTTCTGATACTGAGGTAGTGATTTTGGAATAATATGTGATTGATTTGGATAAATTATATTTGATATTCTTGACTACCTTGAAACTAATTAATGATTTGTATATTCCATCATTGTTTGGGTTTAAAACATTTTTGGATTGATGAAGTATATCCAGCATTCTATATGGAATAAGGGAGCATGAATGTAATCAATATGGATTATGGTAATTCAGGATGTTTCAGTGTTTTAAAAGAATACATGATGAAGGTATTCATATACTATTACGTGGTAAAAAGGATCTACATTATGTTTAACTTCCTTATAAATGTTGGACTGTGAGTTTGGTCAGAAGTATTTTGGATAAATTCTAGTTTGAGATTAATTTTGGATTGCCATAAAAGGACAACCCGGAGGTCGGGCGGCAACCCATCGCGTCCGGCAAGGCCGCGAGACTTGAACCCGCAACCGAAGGGCGACAAGGGTGTATCACCTACCACTGGCCCAAGAGATGTCCTGGATTAAATAATGTAGTTTTTTTAAAAGATCTGGTAGATGAATTATAAATTCGTTTATTTTGGAACCCTGTACGAATAATATAAATAGAATTTTTTTACGAGTGAAAGATGAGTTTGTGGTAGAAATTTATTAAAGGACAAAACTCTAATTATAAAGTAAGTATATCTCCTTATGATCTTATACAATCTCATAAATAAATTCCTCAACATTAAGAAAAGGAACTTAGAACAAAAATGTTGTCCTAGATGGTACCTTAAATCATCACTAATTTATGGCTTTGGGATTGTTGGCCTTTTCATAGACATGTTCTCTACCACTCTCCATCAGATAATTTATGGTTAGATTTCTCTTCCATATCCATATTTTCCTACATGGAACCCTAGTATGTGTTATTTTCGGTAATCTTCATACTTTCACTCTTTATTTTAAATAGAGGCCTCATTAATTCATTTTTCGATGTGGGATTTCAACTAAGATATTTTGAAACGTCAAAAATGTGTTATCCTAATACCCTATGTTTTTTTGAACCGATGGTATTTCAAATCATCATAGATTGATGAGTTTAAGGACCTCAATTTTATACTTGTTTGTGATTGATGACCTCAATCACTACCTATAAATATTTACGTTTTTTCTCCAATTATATGTCTCTAATTTCCACCAATGTTCTCCTAATCGAGATCATAATTCGGTGGTGACCCTTTCATTTCTCTTTTCCTCATATTAAGAATAAATTTTAGTAACCCAATTTCCGATGTGGGTTTTCCCACAAAGATATTTTTTATTTTCAACCTTTTATTTTCGAAAAACAATTTCAAATTGCGAGGACACAATTTATTGAAGGAGGGGAGAATGTAACACCCCAAGATTTCATAGTGTGTTATTTCTTCAAAATAATTCAATAACTTGCACTACACGCAACACCGAGTTCAATCACACCATGACTTACAAAAAAAAAGCCATTCAAAAGAGGTTATGAATAGTATTATCTAAATTTTAAACTTTATATAATCCTTATAATTTTAGAATCCATATTATGAGTTTCTTATATATAATGCAAGAACAAATTCATTTTCAGTATTGCACTTTTATCAACTATTAATAGTGAACCCTTTTTAAATACAATATTTTAAACTTTTTGACTAAATGGGGACATCAAAAATTTAAAATGAAACATCCCAAGCTTCCACGGTACGCTTTCTTTGAATAATACAGTAGCGTGTGTTGTACGCAACCTTGAGTTTTAACACACACCACAACCAATCAAACTAGCCGTTATGAATAGTAATACCAACTTTTCGAAATTATATATATTTTATATTTTAAAATGGACTTCATTTCTGGATTCGGAATATCGAATTTAGCCTAAGGTGGAATTTTGGTACTTTTCGGATAACTTGTATATTTTGATGAATAATGAAAATTACTAAATTTTAATTAAAAACAACTTTTTTAATCAAAATAATTAATAGTGATAAATTATGAATTTGAGTGGTTTTAAAGTATATTTAGAAAATATTTTTACCATTTAATATAATTTTGGTCATTGGACATAATTTTACAATTAAACCGAACATAAACAAGTATCAATCTTTTGATAGTTATTATCTCTTAAAAACACGCTTTTTGTTTTGACAGCGGGAATTAATTTTAAATTAATTTCTGCCACTTCTGTGTTTTTAATTTAGGAAAATGGATTCCATATTTGGAATCAGGATGTTCAGATTGTTTAAATAGGTAACTTTTATTTTTAGACATTTTGAATAATTACTGCGGTAAATATTTTATTTACCATGGTTAAGGGTAAATCCGGTAAATAAGGGTTAAAAAATAATATTATAATAATACTAAATTACCCTAAAACGTGTCTTAACCCTATTGGTTGATACATGGTCGACCATGGGCATCTTTGGTTCGATTTTGGGACCCCATGGATCCACTTGTAAGTGATAATGACACTTTATTTTAATTAAGATGAATACAAAAATGACACAAGCATATATCTTTTAGAAAAACAATTTTTACATAGGGTTATATATGTTGGAATTTAGATTATAAATATTCATTAGAAATATAAAAAGATTTCCTACATAATTATATTTTATTTATAATTTTTAGACATTAAATAATTTATTTTATTTGTGACACAATGATGATGCAGTAATTACTATAATAGTGAAAAATTAAAATAATTGATATTATAAATACACAAATAAATATAATATGAAACTTTTAATGAATTAAACTAATTTTCTAGGATAATATGATATATTAGTATTGATTTAATTGACTTTGTTCGAATTAATCAATCTGTTATGAGTTTCACAAAAATCAACTATTGAATAGTGTCAAAATTGACATAAAAGAGTTCTTAAAAAAAATATTATATTATTAATTGAAATTAAATTCCTAAAAGTCTAAGGTTCGGCCAAGAGACTTATATCATGATAGGTTCATCATTAATGGACCACTTGGGGGTCGTTCGGATGTATATAGTAAGTTTATTAACCATATTATATAAAAATACAAAGAGACATTGTAAAAGTGAAACTAATTAACTTAGAGTTAATACTTAAAGATAAGGTAAATATAAGTAACCAAACCTGTATAAATTCTATTGTTTGAGTGGTTTTCAACCTATCCCCACATTAACCTTTTAATAATCAACTTTGTAACCATTAGAAACCGAATATGAATTTATTATAAATTAATATGTCTAGCTTTTCCAAAGGTGCCCCTCACCCCTCTTATAAAAGGGCACTCCTCCTTCTCATTTCTTCACACCTTCAAAGCCTTGGGGTTCGGCCAAACTCTGCCCAAATACTCTCCCAAAATCCCTCAATACAACCTAGAGGCCTTATTTTGATCAGAAAGCCAACCTAAGGAGCCGTTTTGATCAAATCAAAAGGAAGAACCCGAAGAAGAGGTAATGTTTTCACCACCCCTTTTCAAGTTCCTTTCTTCTTCCACTTCTTCTTTCTTTGTTCTTACCATTCTAAAATAATAACTCCAGTATCTCACATATACTGTGATGTTATTATAAATATGGTACAACCATATTCAGTATTCTATCCACCCTTTGAATAACATGTCACCATACGTGCGTACGTACGACTTACCGTCTCCACGTCGTGGTGTAATTGTTATTCAATATATTATTATTTGGATGGGTATAATAATGATGTGTAACTCATGCAAATAATAAATATAACATGTTAATGATTATGTATATATGATATACCATCCATTTATATATTATTTTAATATCAAAAGAATGATATTGTTGCTCGTGCGTACGTACGGACTACCGTCTCCACGAACGCGATGATATTCATTCTCCATCGTATCCATTCAAGTATAATTATCATTTGATGATTTAAAAATGATTTTCAAGGACTTGATATCATTCTGGATATGAATAAGATACAACAAACATGTCTTATGTAACAAAACATATAAAAGAAAACAAGTAAGTTAACACCCGAAACAACGATAATACTAAGATATTATTATCAAATCAATATTAAAATATCATATATGATATCATATTAATGTATGTGATTATTTTATAATTTAATAACAATTATTTCACCATTATACAGGAGTTTAACCTACCCCAACCAAGGAAAATTACAAGTTAAGGGTTATTTCACAATCTCTTCATTATCCGAGGTTGTTTATATGTAATAATCTACTGGGATCTCTTTATCATCCACATCCATGTTTCTTCAAAATGTATTTCAAAACATTTTTATTATTTACAAGAATATGGGTTAAAGTAATTTATACCCTTGTTTGACTTTTTATAAGAGGAATCTTTCCGTCGTTTTCAAAACAAGGTCATTTTTAACCTTTTCGACAGAATTAAGGTAAGAATTTTTTTTTTAACTTATACGGCGAGTGCGGTTATTTTCCGCCGTTATAAAATCTTCAAAGCTTCCCTTACAAGCTTATAAGAATATTTTCAAAGAAAATGTTTTATTTTATATGGATCTTAAATGATTTCAAAATAAAAGGAGATATTTCTTTAAAAAGAATATTGATTTCATCTATGTCAACATCCTTTGATGGATTTTAAGATTTTTTGAAGTTGATTTATTATGATACAAAACTTCTAAATTGTATTGAAGGTTTTGTGATATGTTTGACTGTGCATGTGCTATTTTTATACAATTCATAGTTTATGGTGAAATTATTGACATTTCGTATGCTATTTTTAATACTAATGTTTATGTTATGTTTAAACCTTTTCATATGGGAATGTATTGGACTTAATATGTGACGGGTGGAGCCCGCTATAGCTCCTCGATGCATCGGTAGGTCTCATGAGACAAACTAGTGTCTTGGCACAAGGCCTTGACAAAATAATATTTGTAGTCTTGGCACGAGGCCTTGGCTATGTGGTTATGATAGTCTGGCATTATGCATTCCAACATTATGAAAGTGGTTATTGATTTTTGCATGTGATTATTCGATTAGTAGAATATCCATGTGAATAAGTAAATGGAATTATTTCATTTTATTTATGCCATACCATGTTGAAATTTCATGTTTGAAACGCTTTTTTTTTAGTTATACATTGCCTTAAATGTTTATTCTTATTTATGAAAGTTTCCGCTATATTGTTATCCTTACTGGGCATTTGATCTCATCCCTTTTCTATGTTTTATTTTTCCCAGGAAGTGAAGAAGTAAATTATGAATGACCTGCAGGGATATTATGTGGGGATATGAGTGTGGATTATGGAGACAATATGTTGTTATAGTAGTTTTTCATTTTATGATGTAATGTAAAACTAATGAACATATCTAGTGTTTCCAAAGCTACTAAACCAATCGGTCTTTTGAGATTTGATCTTTCTTGTGATCATGCCAATGTTATGTAATAATGCACCGACTCTGGGTAACTAGGGTCGGGGCGTTACAATTACCACCAAATATTATTATCAAAAAAATTATAGAGAAACATAATAACATAAAATTATTTTTGGGGAAGAATAAAAATTATGACATGGCTCAAAATTCATCTCAAAAATTATAAAACAAGTGAGCGTGAAATAAAATTTTGAAATAAATTATAAATATGGTTTGAAATGAATACATGGGTTATCAAGAAAATAAAAATCATCCTGGAAATCTTTAATAACATGATAAACTTATAAATATGGAATAAATTGGTCAACAACATAGAAATATATCACAACTATAATCATAGGATAACATTTATGAGAAAACTCCTTATGCCCATACCTATGTGAATGAGATCATTATGTACACACCTTAAAATGTGAGTTCAAAAATTATTCCCACACCTATATGAAAAATCTCATTATTTCCTCACCTGAATATCTAATGAGATAAAATATCAATCCAATGGATTGGGGGAGATATAGGACCCTACTCTTTATCATGTATATATTTGTGTTACATATAAAATCAATCATCATAAAAACTTAAAGATAGGGTTTCATAAAATTTTCATGAACATAACATAACCGGAACTTAATAAACCATTAGATATCAATAATATCATTTTTGAAAGGAATTATATCATAATAACATATAGATTTTGATCAGTACATCACTTTATGAGAGAAAAATATTAGATGATAATTAGATGTTAAAATACAAACCTTTTCACAAAACTATTTAACCATTATTATAAAATATAAAGTAAAAATGAAATAGAAACTATATTGAGAAGGTGAATATAATTATTTATTAAAAATTATTATAATTAGTTAAAATTGAATTTTTTAAAAAAAGAAAAAATATAGACCTAATAAATTTGTTGTGGTAAATAATGAAAATAAATGAATTTATTAAGATTTTTATATCATTTTAATTTAAAAAACATCAAAGATACATTGAAACAAATTTATATCATAAAAATAGTAAATTAATATATGAATAATATATAATAAAATACATATTTTTATTTCATTGAAGAAAAAAAATTCATTATGAATAACTTGGTACTGGAATAAAATGATTCATTGGAAAGAATAATATTTATTTTTACCAAATTAATAATTTTGTTTTAGAAATAATTTTATCAACTAAGTTGTTTATGAATAGGATAAGTAATTTACTTAGATAAAATGATAAAATATACTATAAAATAGTATAATTATAGGATCAAATAAATCAGGAATTTATATTCAATTAAAAAGGACAAAGACCCAATGAATTAGAAATTGAGTCATTGAAACGGTTACCTTAAATTCTCTCATAATTGAACATACTCTTAAATCCATTAAAAATATCATAATTAACTATTCATGTACCATATTTATATATATAACCTTTTATATACTTCACTTATTATAATTTAGTTAAATTATATTAGTTAATTGTTTCTTATAATTACACACACGTGTCATAAATGTTTTATTATTTTGTGAAAATTTTATAATACCGATAATAATAAACATTCATTATTATTAATATTATCCTTAATATTTATTTTTGGGACTAATATATAACTTTTATATTAATTTATACTATTCTTTTCTCATTCAATGAGGGTTACTTTATGTGTAAATGAAATGAGTGAAAATATTGTTTTTATATTTCTAAACGAACAAATGGTAGTGAATTAATAATGGGTTAAAAAATAATATAACCATTATAAAACCATAAAATAATTATTATTTATTCAGTAAAATATAATAATAATAGATTATTTTTCTATATTCATCCATGATAACAGTTTATAACATCATTCACTTTGGTGGTTAAACTAACCCAAACATGAGCATCCTATAATTTTATGGGTGATTATGGTTTCCAAATTTTTAATTTTGATATGTTATCATTATAAGTGAAGAATAATTTTATTATTTATATTTTCATATTTTTTTAATCACTTTATAATATTTTTGGATAAATATTAATATCCATATGAAAAATGAAAAAAACATTATTTAACTGTAGTTGTAGTGTGCATGTATGCACATTTGATGTTGTTTTGTTTTTTTAAGTGTATGGGGAGGAGTAAAAAATGATTATTCCACAAATATAGTAAAAGTTAAGAATATTATTACAAATAAAAATATTATATTAAAATTTATTTGGTTTTTATAATAGAAGAAAAATAAAAAATAAAAACAAAATAGAAGTGAGACTGTTATGTAGATGGATTTAGTGTTTACTTGGAAACCTCTTTGATTTTGAAGTGATTTGGGAAATAAAATGGATTAAGAAAATGGGATATGGTATACTTGGATAAAAATGTAATATTATTGTGAATAATTTTAATATATAGGTTTGATATGATGTTTTGGAAGTATGTCCCTTTTATATATAAAGAAAAGGGGAATAATGTGAACACCAATTATTTTTTAATAATGGAATGAAACTATTCAATGATTAATTATTAAAAAACAATAAAATAAGGTAATTTAGGGTGTGATAAGTTCTAAATATCCACAAACATAAAAATTACAAACATTTTTTCTATAAGATTCATTTCATTTACTAATAAGGTTTAACATTTAAATGTTTTTTTGTTTTTTACTATGGTAACTAGGTTTTAAATAAGTATTATAAACATTAATAACAATAGAAAATGACCCCACTTAACAAATTTAGGATTGTTGAATAAAAATTTAATCTCAATTTATTATAAACCAATTTAAATAACAAAAATATCTTTTAATTTAAATCATTTTTTTCATAAAAATAGTTTTTTGTAGAAAAATGTTGTTTAAAACATTATGTGTTATTAATATTATTGAGAATAGATTAAAAAATATGTGTGTGTAAATATAATTATATATGTATTTAAGAATCATATCATATACATTATTTTAGATATATTAATATAATTTATTAGATAAAAATTATACATAATTAATAAAACAAATCATTAGAAAAAACATTATCATCATTATCACTATAATTAACTTTAATCGTAGTAATCTTATTTTTAGGTTTCAATATAAAATGATCATTTTTATATAATTTATAATTAATTATTCCAAATATGGAATCAATTTTACGATATTAAATTTTAGTGTGTATATTATTTCACATAATGTGTGAAAATCATTTTTAGAAAAAATGGATCTCCATGCATAAAATTACCTTTATATTATTATACATTTTTGTATAGTTTTATAATGTGATTTATTTTCTTTATATATGATAATTCAATAGATATAATATAGTTTTAATATTTTATACTTTTATTATTTTAATTTGGATTTCCTTTTAGACCAGTTTACTGTGAAAGATAGGCTACTCATATGGTATTTATTTGTGGAAAAGTATTTACTAAAATTTTTGGGTTATTACAATCTACCCTCTTAAAAATTATTTCTTCCTAAAATTTTAAATACATAGTGTAAAAAATTATGTATTATTTTTTCATCACATTATTAGGTTCCTATATATCCTCCTAAAACTTATGATTCGTTCACAGAACATTCAAAATATGTTGGTTTTGTTCCTTAGAAACCTGTCTCTTCTATCCAAGATTTGCATATGTTTTTCTCTATATGAAAGGTAATGTAACAATATTATAGCTTTCTAGATCAGTAAATTTTACTGATCTGGTATAAAATTACTTAAAATAGATATGTGGATTACAACATTCATTAGTGAGTGGTTTGAAGGGAGTTTTATATAATGGAATAAGAACCTAATATGATCAAGGATATTTAAGGGTCCAACGTATCCATGGATATGCTTCTCTTTCATCCCAAATTTCATAACCCAAATACCTAGAAATATTTTAAGGGGCACTATATCCCCAACTTTAAATTCAATATATCATCGGCCATTATCTACATAGTTATTTTATTAACATTATGATTCTTTAATATAATGATTAATTGTTAAAACCTTCGATTTCATTTAAAATACATGGTTAAAACCTATCAAATTCCACTCTCCAACTTCAAAACATCATGTTGGATTCCTATATACCTTCTTATAAAGATCCTCTCATGATTCCATCTATATTCTAGAATGAAATATTTTGTTATTTGAGAACTCTACCAATGTGAAGATCTGATCCCAACAACCAAGGAAATATATCAAATAAGATCTCATAATATTCTCAAGATTTTGAATAGTCCCCTCAAGTAGGCCATCTCTCTATGGATTATAAACCATGTTGAAACATAGTTTTATCTCTGATAAATTTAAAATACTTCTCTAAAACCTGAAGGTAATCGTCATATTTTAATTATATAAAATGGAGAGTCATGATCTATGACTCCTTACCACATACCTTATGTAAATCATGGAGAGTTTATCAATAGATAAAACTAATTTTATGTAAATAAAATTAATTGAATTCATAAGGTGATAAACTATAAACCAAATTTCATTATATCATTTATATGTATTTGGGAATGGTTTGATGAAATCCATGGTTCTGTTTTCTCATTTCAAACATACTATGGAAAATGATTGTAACATACCCTTACACATTTATCATTCAACATTAACTTTTTGGAATATAAATCATTAAAATGAATATTATTTTATTTCTCACATCATGTTATCCCAATATATGTTTTTACATAGATAATTATACATTTTAACTCTTCCTATATCAATATTGAGTGATGAGATATGTTCAGAGTGTGGAAGTTACTTATAAAATTTTAATTTTAATGGGACACATATTCAGGTTACAAAACTAATAATACCAAATTTATTAATGTTATTCTCTATAATTTTAACTATATTTTTCTACAGCTCTATAGAATCTTTCATGTATTCCTTGATAATTATGTGAATGGATGGTTGTGAATTAATTTTGGAAGCATATATTTTTCAAACCATAACTTATGACATAAAGATACAATCCTTCAAAATTCGGGAGTAATGGTTCTTCTTCAATCCTTATCATTGATATGGTAGCATGATAATTTATACTCAGTTCATCATCCACCTTATTTTCCTTCCTTGGGTGGTAATATATTGATAATTAATTATATCTTATCAATTCCAACTATCTCCATTAATTAATATTTAATTCCATATATTTAAATATGTATTTCATTGCCTTGTGATCAGTTAATAAATAAATCTTTTCTCCATAATGATAATGTCTCCAAACCATTACAATAAAGATCCCTACTAGTTCCTCCAAATCAATATTTGGGAAAATTTTATCAAGATTCTTTAATTTTCATTGGGAATATACAATTACACTATCATTTTCAATGAGGATGCATCATGAGAATTTTTTTTAAGAATAATCCTATATTATGAAACATTCCCCACTACACGGTAATATAAGTGTAAGATTAGTGACCATCCTCTTTTTTAGTTCCTTTAAATATTCTTCACATTCCTATTTATGATGGTACTTTAATCCATTTTGTGCAATAATGGTTAGTATAATTGATATATTTGATAAATTGATCAAAAAAATTATATAGTATCAAAAAATCCTGGGTAATATATTAATCTCTTTTACTATGGTGTGTCTGGTCCATTTCTAGATAACTATTATCGTTGATGGATATACCGATATTCCCTTTCTAGAGATTATCTGACCTGTGATTGATAATTTTGGCCTCCATATTTGACACTTTCTAAATTTGTAATAAAATTTATACTTTCTAAATATATTTGACACAATCCAAAAATGATATTCATATTCATCATATCTATTTGAATATATAAAAATATCTTCTTTGAAAATAGCCACAAATTTATTAATTAAGTCTCTAAATACTTTATTCATTAGATCCCAGATGATAGAGGGAAGATTCAAAAGTCCAAAGGTAATCAATATAAATTAATATTTTCCATAGCTCATAAATAATTTTTTCTAGTAAATACCCTCTCTTATAAACCTTAACAAATAGTACCCTAATTGATGGTTAATCTATAACAAGTTTCAATATCCTCTGATAACATTGAAGGGAAAATTGATGGGCGAAAAGGATTCTTGTTCTTGACCATGATTTGAGTAAGATCACTATAATCAATGTAAAGATTCATTAATCCATCACTTATTTTTTGAAACAAGACTATTAAACCCCATGTTTAACTACTAGTATATATTAAACGGGTGTCCAAATTCTCTTACAGATACTTCTTAATTCCTAAAATTCAATATTATACATTATATATGAGTTATATGAGATAGGAATTGATCTATGTAGAAGAATAATTGAGAATTCAACCTCATTATCTAGTTGAAGAATATAAAGATAGTTTATAAATACATAAGTATATGTAACACCCCAATATTTTAATCTATGTCTCCTTTTTAAAACAAAATTAATCTCTTTGATAGCTTACTTTTCACAAAACACTGAACTTAAACGAACTCTAAAATATTACTATATTAACATAACCATTATAAACTGGATGTTAAATTGGTCAGAAAGAATGATATTAACTAAATTATGAAAATATATTTTAAATTTTTTTATAAAATTAATTCTTTTCTTACCAATTAATAAGAAAATAAATAATAATAATAATAATCAAATATAAAGGATGTGTTTTTATAAAAAAAATATTTTTATGACCATAAAGGAATTTTATCTTAATAAATTAAATTATTCACTATGAGTGAAATATATTAACGAAATTTAGAAGTTATATATTCAATAAAATGTTTTCCAACAATTTTTATAGGCTTAAGATAAGAATAAATCCAATTTTAAGCATAAAAAGTTATATTTTTCTATAAGGTAATTTTTCCACCTTTTAATGGCGCACAAATTTTAAAACTAAATTTTGAATATTTTATTGATTTTATTTGAAAAAATAAAATCATTTTTTAAATTATGATATTAAAATTATCTTACGGTGAATTGTTTTATTTTTCAAAGACGTTTCATTTTTTGATAAATAGTGAAAAATGCTAAATTCAATTGAAAATAGCTTTTTTCATCTAATTTATTTATATAGTTAAATTATATTTTAAATTTGTTTTAAATTATGATTATTTAAATTATATATAAATAATATAATTTAGGTCATTTTAATCAATTTTATTTTTAAATTGGATATAAAAAAATTAAAACTTTTTCACTTTTTCACTTTAAAACCCAGTTTTCCTATTGTGTCTACGGAATTAATTTTAAATTTATTTTGGCTAATTATTTAAATTTAATTTGGTAAAATGTATTAAATATTTTCAACAATAATTTTAAAATTCGTTTTTAAGGTCATTTTCATTTTTATTCATAAATATTTTACCATGGTAAAAATAAATATTTACCATGGTGTAGGTAAAATAATGAAACAACATAACGTTAAAAGGTAAAGGCTAAAAATACATAAAAAAATAAAACATTTAATGATTTTTTGAGATATTTATTGACCCTAAGAATAATTTAAATCATTAATCATCGTCCAAATTATTTTAAGTTAATTCCACCTTAATCTGGTTTTCTTTAGTTATAAATTAATCATTATTTAATTACTTAAAACCACCCCTCCTCAAGTATAAATACCACCCCTAACCACCCCATTTATACTCAAAAGATTTGAATATCCTAAAATATATAAAAAAATATACTCCTTACTATACCTATATAAACGTTATTTTTTCCTCACCAAAATACCATTTCCAAGGTCTTTATGGGATCCTGAAAGGAGTTGATATTCAAGAGGTAATTATCTCAAAACACCTCTCTTAATTTCTTTTCTTCTTCCACTTCCTTCTAACATCATTCATCCACAAAGTAATGATAACTATAGAATCATGTATATACTTTAATTTTAATTTTATAATTTAATATCTCATAACCATTTCATTTCTTATCTCTTCTTATTCAAAGAAACATAACTATTGTCCAAATTATGGCAGTTTATCATCTCTGTGAATAATGATTTTATCAGTTTTCCATTACCACCTCCATTAAGGGTCATATAAGTATCAATATATTTAAATAAAATTTTAATAGATATAATATAATCTATTTTATTTTCCTGAACTAATATATACTCATAATAATAAATAAAATAAAACTAGTTGGTGATGGTCGGAAAAACCACCAAAATAAATTAAACATTTTTTGTTAATTTTTTATCAAATGGATCATCCTCATACCAAAAATAAAAATGATATATGAGACCATTTCAACTTATTTAAGTTCATGAATACCATTTCATTTTAATTTTGTATTATTATTTTCATTTTACATGAAAATCCATAATTATACACAAATGAACCGAGCATGAAACCATGAAACAACAAACCTAAAACAATAAAAATAAAGAAATATTATTAATGAATGGGTGGTAAGATGTTATAAAAGGTTCATATAAGATATTATAAATATTAATATATTTATGTAAGAAATTAATTACATTCTTTAAACCATTATAGAGTACGTTGAATTATGAAAAACTAAAGGGGAGTGTGAGGTAAGGGTTTCTCATATCACTTTTTCTTTTGTGAGATATATGCCTTATTCACAAATTATTTCTTGTGTGTGGTGTATATATTTTCAATTGATATAAAATATAAAGAATCTAATTATATTAATTTTATTTATTGTTTCATTTTATAATTATTACTTTTATGGGGCATACTATTCGACTGATTACAAAGTCAAAAGTGAATTCTTAACTCAGTTTCCATTATTTGGGTTAACCTTCTAATTCATTAATTATGTCATCTTGTGATTTAGTATTGGATAAATTTTTATTATATTATGATGTATTTACACTTTTTTATATGTTTTTACATATAATACACATAATCTATTAATTTTTTTAAATTTCTTTTCAGTGATATGATATTTATAATGTATTTTCTTTTGAAAAAATATCTTTTTATAATTCCCCTAAAACAATTTTTTTCTTCCATGCCCATGTTTTTATAAAATTGTCTACAAAAATGTTTTTGATATTCTATTTGGTTTTTTAGATTCTTTTTTCCTCATGTTTTAATTTTTATAAATTTTTTTTAAAGGATTCCTTTTTTCATTTTCTATGTGAGGTTCATTTTGACTTTTCCAATAAAAATATGAAATGAATGTTTTTTTTAACTTACACGGAATGGGTGTATTCTCCTATTTTCATGAAACTTTAATTAATTGAATATTAATTTATAATCTTAGAAGTTTATTTTCAATTGAAATATTTTATTTTATAATTTCATGGTATTTTAAAAAAAAAATATTTAAAACAAAAAGAATATTTTCTTCAAGAATTAATTCAAGTGATCTTTCAAAATTAATTCCCATATAAGATAACATTATTTGATGTTAATTATACTTTACCGAGGATATTATTCAATTATAATATCCTCATTTTTTATATTTTAGTTTTATGTTTATTAGGGAATAATTTTTATGAATCCTGTTTCTTTTCCATCACTTATGTTATGATAAAATGTTTACAAATCTAATTTATTTACATGGGTTTTGATATAAAGAATGATATAAGTTATTGTGGAACATATATGTATGATTTTCATTGTGTGATTGGTAGTACCTATATCTCCCTCAAATTCATTGGGTAATTATGGATAACTCATAAGTAAAAATTTTATGCGTGAATGTGATTAAATGTTCAAAAATGTATGCATGAACCTGATTACATGATTACAAATGTTATGCATGAAAATGATTATATGTTCAAAAAAATTATGCATAAACCTAATTAAATTTTCATAAAAATATGTTTGAACTTAATTACATTTCTAAAAATGGTAGGAATGAACCTAATTACATGTTCAAAAAATTTATACGTGAACTTGATTACCTGTTCACAAAAGTCATTTCTAAACTTGATTTCAGGTTCACAATGTTATTCATGAACTTACTTATATGTTCACAAATTTTATGTGTTCACTTGATTACATTTTCACAATATTATGTGTGAAACATATTACATGTTCACAAATTCTATGCTTAAAATTATGACATATTCCATCATATAATTCCTTAAAATAAAAACTAGGGTTTTAGTGTAGTTGTTTTCTCTTTATCGATGAGTATCACACCACAAATATTATCAACTCAATTTAGGTAATAGTAATAGATATCTATCAATAAATAACCTGATGAACTCTCATATAAAATATAATCAAGCTATATGAATGTTCAATAGGAATAGTGTAATTTATGACACTATTATTTCATAATAATAACATTGTATGGGATAAATAATGTGAAAAATATAGGAGAAAATCAAGATAGATAAGTTAAAAATTATTTGTTTTTTGTTTAATGAAATAAAAATATTAGTGGAAAAATGATTCAAGATAATCATAAGTGAATAATATTACATATTTTTATCCAGTGGTGAGAAGTACATGGTGACTATTTGGGGATATGGTCATTAGAAGCTCCATAATATTTTTTTGTAGGTGAAATTACATGAATGGAGTTGTTTTGGTGTCTTGATATAATATCAGAAAGTTTGTGCTTTACATGATAACATTCTAAATGAACATGTTTCTTAATAATATATCATTGTGTTTGAATTTTATAACCTGTTGAGTTTCAATAAATGAATGATACTAGTGATACCACAGTAATGGGGTATCATTTTTTCTAACTAACAGGTATAGAATAAATTATGGTTATATATAATATTATATGACAATAACTAAAGTAGGAACATGTATCTATCAACCAATTTTATGGTAGAAGAGGAATATTTAATGGAATTAGAATATGTACAGTTGTAGGATACCCCCATAAGCATGTAAGTTGAACTAATTGGTTGATAGCATTCTCATAAGACAATAAAATCACACACTATATTGAGTGATTGATCAGAGATAGAATACAGACCTCAAGTAAGGTTGAAGTCTAAATAAACTTGAAGATGAGGAAATCAATTATTCCTAATTACTTTGGATTATGAAAATTCAAATGTTTTAACTGTAATAACTTATCTAAGTGTTGAAGAGGTTAAGTTAAAATATTAAATAATTGAGGAGTATCTAATATTAAATATTTAATCAGAGATTATAGAGTCATGGATGGTCAGGAATTTATTTAATCAAATGTTATCATCATTAAAACATAGGAAAAATCAAAAATTTCTAAGGACCTTATGGTTAGAATATCAGATGATCCAAAAAAGAAGATATAAGAAAAATAATTAATGAAATATTGGTGAAACTGACGGATATCACTAGAGTGAAATGTGTCATGGGAGAATTTTTTTGATTGTGAAAAGGAAGAGGAATGTTTCATTGATGATGAGACAAAATCAGATGACTATTTTAAATAAAAAATTATCATTTATGATATAATTTTAAAGTCAATGTTAATTAAATGAATTGAAAAAGGTTTAAGGTCATTGAATTTTTATGATGTAAAAATTATTGTGATG
Source organism: Viscum album (assembly GCA_963277665.1). NCBI lineage: Eukaryota > Viridiplantae > Streptophyta > Magnoliopsida > Santalales > Viscaceae > Viscum > Viscum album. The sequence goes on from OY728165.1 coordinate 1,938,328,501, forward strand.
AATATGTATTGGGAATTCAAAGGTATTATATTTTTGAATATTAACATCATGATTATTGTTGAAATTTATGTGATCCTTAAATATGGTTGATGATGAGTTTCACCCATTATATTATTAAATGATTTATGATATTATTAAGGGCATTGAGGGAGGGTAACTAAATAACTGAATTAGAAATACTTTTAAATTAACATCCCATGTTCCTCTGGATTTATTAGAATTGATTTGGTTATATAAAACTGTAACATCATTCATGGATTTTAGATCTTCTAAATAGATATAGAGAGTATATATAAAGGGAATTCTAGAAATATATTGTTAAAGATCATTCGATGGGGTGATGAGATGAAAAAATTAAATTTTATGTTTGTAAGATTAGAAGAGGGGATTCAGATAATCAGAAACTAGGATTTGTGAGCCAAAATGATTTATAGTCAAAAACACATAAGATCTATGTGGTGATTTTCTTATAGTACTTAGAATTTTATGTTTTATTTAATTATATGAGACATGTATGGTTTGTAAAAAAATTGAATCTGAATATTTTGTGGTAGTGGAAGACTAATGTTGATGAAGAAGATCATAAAATTAATTCAGATATAACATAGTTATAAAGGGATATATTATTATATTAATTTTAAGATGGACTTTTAATAAACCCAAGAAAAATATAATGAAAATAATACATTAGTTTCATGATTTGGAAAATATATTTCATCAACAGTCACATAACCCAGAGACCTAAAGAGAAAATTTGTTTTATATTAGCTATGAGAATATCTTATTTTTCAATTTTTGAAAACATTTCTCAACAATAACAATCCTTTAAGACCCTTATATAAAAATACCACACCAAATAAACATTAAAAAAAACATTTTTAATGCAAGTATAAGAAAGTTTTGAGATCAGATGATAGGTTGGGAAAAAACATATAATAATGAATCATATCAGAAACATGAATGATAACATGAGGATATATAAATATAATTTTAAATGATTACTACCATATATGATTATCATAAAAATTTATAGAGAAACATAATAACATAAAATTATTATTGGGGAAGAATAAAAATTATTACATTGCTCAAAATTCATCTCAAAAATTATAAAACACGTGAGCATGAAATAAAATTAAGAAATACATTATAAATATGGTATGAAATGAATACATGGGTTATCATGAAAATGAAAATCATCCTGGAAATATTTAAAAACATGATAAACTTATAAATATGGAATAAAATGGTCAACAACATAGAAATATACCACAGCTATAATCATAGGATAACATTTATGATAAAACTCATTATGCCCATACCTATGTGAATGAGCTCATTATGTACACACCTGAAAATGTGAGTTCAATAATTATTCCCAAACCTATATGAAAAATCTAATTATTTCCACACCTGAATATCTATTGAGATAAAATATAAATCCAATTGATTGGAGGAGATATAGGACCCTACCCTTTATCATGCATATATATGTGTTCCATATAAAATCAATCATCATAAAAACTTAAAGATAAGGTTTCACAAAATTTTCATGAACATAACATAGCATGAACTTAACAAACCATTGGATATCAAAAATATCATTTTTGAAATGAATCATGTCATAATAACATATAGGTCTTGATCAGTGCATCACTTTATGAGAGAAAAATATTATATGATAATTAGATGTTAAAATACAAAGATTTTCACAAAAATATTTAACCATTATTATAAAATATAAATTAAAAATTAAATAAAAACTATATTGAGAAGGTAAATATAATTATTTATAAAAACTTATTATAATTTGTTAAAATTGATTTTTTTAAATAAGAAATATAAACCTAATAAATTTGTTGTGGTAAATTATGAAAATTAATGATTTATTAAGATTTTTATATCGTTTCAATTTAAAAAAATCAAAGATACATTGAAACAAATTCATATCATAAAACTAGTAAATTAATATATGAATAATATATAATAAAAACATATTTTTATTTCATTAAAGAAAAAACTTTCATTAGGAATAACTTGGTCTTGGAAGAAAATGATTCATTGGAAAGAATAATATTTATTTTTACCAAAGTAATAATTTTATTTTAGAAATAAATTTATGATCTAAGTTGTTAATTAATAGGATAAGTAATTTACTAAAATAAAATGATAAAATATACTATAAAATAGTATAATTATAGGATCAAATAAATCCAGAATGTATATTCAAAAAAAGACAAAGACCCAAAGAATTAGAAATTGAGTCATAGAAAATGTTACCTTGAATTCTCTAATAATTGATCAGACTCTTAAATCCATTAAAAAATATCATAATTAACTATTCATGCACCATATTTATATATATCACCTTTTATATACTTCACTTATAAAAAATTAGTTAAATTATATTAGTTAATTTTTTCTTATAATTACCCACAAGTGTCAGAAATGTTTTATTATTTTGTGCACATTTTATAATACCGATAATAATAAGCATTCATTATTATTAATATTAACCTTAATATATTATTTTTGGCACTAAGATATAACTTTAAAATTGATTTATAATGATATTTTCTCATAAAATGAGGGTGACTTTATGTGTAAATGAAATGAGTGAAAATATTGTTCTTATATTTCTAAACAGAGGGTAGTGAATTAATAATGGGTTAAAAAATAATATTCACATTCCAAAACTATAAAATAATAATTATTAATTCAGTAAAATATAATAATAATAGATTTATTTTTCTATATTCATCCATGATAATGTTTTATAACATCATCCACTATGGTGGTTAAACCAACCCAAACATGAACATCCAATAATTTTTATGAGTGATTATGGTTTTGAAATTTTTTATTTTGATATATTATCATTATAATTGAAGAATAATTTTATTATTTAGATTTTCATATTTTTTAATCAATTTTTAATAGTTTTGGATAAATATTAACATCCATATGAAAAATAAAAAAAAACATTATTTAATTGTAGTTGTAGTGTGCACGTATGCATAATTGATGTTGTTTTGTTTTTCTAAGTGTATGGGGAGGAGTAATAAATTGTTATTCCACCAATATAGTAAAATTTATAAATATTATTGGAAATAATAAAATTATATTAAAATTTATTTGGTTGTTATAATTGAAGAAAAAAACAAATAAAAACAAAATAGAAGTGAGACTCTTATGTAGATTGATTTAGTGTTCACTTGGAAACCTCTTTGATTTTATAGGGATTTGGGAGATAAAATGGATTAATAAAATGGGATATGGTATACTTGGATAAAAATTAAATATTTTTGTGAATAATTTTAATAGATAGGTGTGATATGTAGCGTTGGAAGTCTTTCCCTTTTATATATAAATAAAAGGGGAATAATGTGAACACCAATTATTTTTTAATAATGGAATGACACTATTCATGATTAATTATTAAAATACAATAAAATAAAGTAATTTAGGGTGTGATAAGTTCTAAATATCCACACACATAAAAATTCCAAATAATTTCTCTATAAGATTCATTTCATTTACTAATAGGATTTTACATTTAAACGTTTTTTTTGTTTTTTACAATGGTAACTAGGTTTTAACTAAGTATTATATACTTTAATAACAATAGAAAATGACCCCACTTAAAAAATTTAGGACTTATGAATAAAAATTTAATCTCAATTTAATATAAACCAATTAATAAATAATAAAAATATATTTTAATTTTAATCATTTTTTCATAAAAAATAGTTTTTTGTATAGAAATGTTGTTTAAAACATTATGTGTTATTAATATTATTTAGGATCGATTACAAAATATATGTGTGTAAATATAATTATATATGTATTTAAGAATCATATCATATACATTATTTAAGATATATTAATATAATTTATTAGATAAAAATTATACACAATTAATAAAACAAATCATTAGAAAAAACATTATCATCATTATCACTATAATTAACATTAATCATAGTAATCTTATTTTTAGGTTTAAATATAAAATGATAATTTTTATATAATTTATAATTAATTATTCAAAATATGGAATCAATTTTACCAAATTAAATTTTAATGTGTATATTATTTCACATATTGTGTAAAAATCATTTTTAGAAAAAATGGATCTCCATGCATAAAATTACCTTTATATTATTATACTTTTTTGTATATTTTTATAATGTGATTTCTTCTCTTTGTATATGATAATTCAATAGATATAATATAGTTTTAATATTTTATAATTTTATTATTTTAATTTGGATTTCCTTTTAGACCAGTTTAATCTGAAAGATTGGCTACTCATATGGTATTTATTTGTGGAAAAGTATTTACTAAAATTATCAGGTTATTACAAACTACCCTCTTAAAAATTATTTCTTCATACAATTTTATGTACATGGTGTAAACAATTAAGTATTATTTTTTTCATCACATTATTCGGTTTCTATATATCCTCCTAAAACTTATGATTCCTTCACAGAACATTCAAAAGATGTTGGTTTAGTGCCTTAGAAACTTGTCTCTTCTATCCAAGATTTGCGTATGTTTTTCTCCATATGAAAGGTAATGTAACAATATTATAGCTTCCTAGATAAGTAAATTTGACTGATTTGGTATATACTTACTTAAAATAGATATGTGGATCACATCATTCACTAGTGAGTGGTTTCAAGGTAGTTTTATATGATGGGATATGAACCTAATATGATCAAGGATATTGAAGGGGACAACGTATCCATGGATATGCTTCCCTTTCATCCTAAATTTCATAACCCATATGCCTGGAAATATTTTAAGGGGCACTATATCCCCACCTTTAAATTCAATATATCATCGACCATTATCTGCATAGTTATTTTATCAACCTTATGATTCTTAAATATAATGATTAATTGTTAAAACTTTCTACTTCATTTAAAATACATGGTCGAAACCAATCAAATTACACTCTCCAACTTCAACGCATCATGTTGTATTACAATATACCTTCTTATAAAGATCCTTATATGGTTCCATCTATATTCTATAATGGACTATTTTATTATTTGAGAACTCTACCAGTGGGCGGTTTTGATCCCCACAACCAAGGATATCTATCAAATAATATCTCATAATATCATCAAGATTTTGAATAGGCCCCTCAAGTAGGAAATCTCTCTGCGGATTATAAACCGTATTGAAACATAATTTTATCTCTGATTAATTTAAAATACTTCTATAAAATCTCAATGTAATCATCTGATTTTAATTATATAAAATGGAGAATCATGATCTTTGATTCCTTACCACATCCCTTATGTAAATCATGGAGGGTTTATCAATAGAGAAAACTTATTTTATGTAAATAAAATTCATTTAATTCATAAGGTTATTAACTATAAACAAAATTTCATTATATAATCTAGATGTATTTGGGAATGTTTTGATGAAATCCATGGTTCTGTTTTTTCATTTCAATACTACTGTGGGAGATGATTGCAACATACCCTTACACATTTATCATTCAAAATTAACTTTCTAGAATATAAATCATTAAAATTAATATTCTTTAATTTCTCACATCATGTTATCCCAATATATGTTTTTATTTAGATCATTATACATTTTCACTCTTCATATATCAATATTGAGTGATGAGATATGTTCATAATACAAAAGTTCCTTCTAAAATTTGAATTTTAATGGGACACATATTCAGGTTCCAAAATTAATAATACCATATTTATCAATGTTATTCTCTAGAATCATTTCTATATTTTTCTACAACTCTCAAGAATATTTCATCGCCTCCTTGATCATTATGTGAATGGATGGTTGTGAATTAATTTTGGAAGCATAATATTTCTAACCTTAACTTTTTATTTTAAAGATACAATCCTTGAAAATTCATGAGTAATGGTTCTTTTTCAATCCTTATCACGGATATGGTAGCATGATAATTTATACCCAGTTCATCAGCCACCTTATATTCCTTCCTTGGGTGGTAATATATTGATAATTAATTATATCTTATCAATTCAGACTATCTCCATCAATTAATATTTAATTTCATATATTTGAATATGTATTTAATTCCCTTGTGATCAGTATATAAATAAATATTTTCCCCAAAGTGATAATGTCTCCAAACCATAAAAATAAATATCCCTATTGGTGCCTCCAAATCAAGATTTGGGTACATTTTATGAAGATTCTTTAATTGGCATGAGGCATATATAATTACGTAATCATTTTCAATGAGGATGCATCATGAGAATTTTTTTTAAGAATAATCATATATTATGAAACATTACCCACTACAGGGTAATATATGTATAAGAGTAGTGACCATCCTCTTTTTTAGTTCCTTTAAATATTCTTCACATTCCAATTTATGATTGTACTTTAATCCATTTTGTGCAATAATGGTTGGTAAATTTGATATATTTAATAAATTGCCTGAAAAAATTATATAGTATCCAACAATACTGGGTAATCTATTAATCTCCTTTACTATGTTGTGTCTTGTCCATTTTTCGATAACTACTATATTTAATGGATATACCGATATTCCCTTTCTAGAGATTATATGACCTGTGAATGATAATTTTTTGCAGCCATATTTGACACTTTCTAAATTTGTCATAATATTTATACTTTCTAAAGTTATTTGACACAATCCATAAATGATATTCATATTCATCATAACTATTTGAATATATAAAAATATCTTTTTTAAAAACAACCCCATATTGATCAATTTAGTCTCTAAATACTATATTCATTAGATCCCAAATGATAGAGGGAATTTTCAAAAGTCCAAAGGGAATCACAATAAATTAATAGTTTCCATAGCTCGTAAAGAATTTTGTCTAGGAAATACCCTCTCTTATAAACCTTAAAATATGGTACCCTAATTGATGGTTAATCTCTGATAAGTGTCAATATCCTCTGATAATATTTAAGGGAACATTGATAGGCGAATAGTATTCTTGTTCTTGATCATGAATTGAGTAAGTTAATTATGATCAATGTAAATATTCATCAATCCATCACTTATTTTTTCAAATATGTCTAGTAAAACCCATGTTTAACTTCTATTATATATTAAACGGGTGTCTAAATTCTCTTACAGTTACTTCTTAATTCCAAAAATTCAATATTATACATTATATATGAGTTGTATGAGATAGGAATTGATCTATGTAGAAGACTAATTGAGAATTCAACCTCGTTATCTAGTCAACGAATATAAAGATATTTTATAAATACATAAGTATATATAACTACCCAAGACTTTAATCTATGTCTCCTTTTTAAAACAAAATTAATCTCTTTGATTACTTACTTTTCAAAAAACCCTGAACTTAAACGAACTCTAAAATATTACTATTATAACATAACCATTATAAACTAGATTTTAAATTGGTCGGAATGAATGATATTAACTAAATTATGAAAATATATTATAAATTTTTTTAAAAAATTAATTATTTTCATACGAATTAATAATAAATGAAAATAAAAAATAATAATTAAATATAAAGGACGTGTTTTTATAAAAAAATTATTTTTATGACCATAATGGAATTTTATCTTAATAAATTAAATTATTCACTATGAGTGAAAGATATTAACGAAATTTATATGTTATGTATTCAATAAAATGTTTTTCTAATAAGTTTTATAGGCTTAATATAAGAATAAATCCAATTTTAAGCATAAAAGGTTATATTTTTCTATAAGGTAATTTTTTCACCTTTTAATGGCGCACCAATTTTAAAACTAAATTTTGAATATTTTATTGATTTTATATGAAAAAATAAAATCATTTTTAAAATCAAGATATTAAAATTATCTTAGGGTAAATTGTTTTATTTTACCATGAATTTTCATTTTTTGATGAATAGTGAAAAATGCTAAAATCAAATTAAAAAAAGATTTTTCTTATAATTTATTTATATAGTTAAATTATATTTGAAATTTGTCTTAAATTATAATTATTTCAATTATATATAAATAAATCTAATTTGGGTAATTTTAATCAATTTCATTTTGAAATTATATATAAAAAATTAAAACTTTTGAACTCTTTCACTTTAAAACCCAGTTTTCCCGTTGTGTTTGTAGAATTAATTTTAAATATATTTTTACTAATTACTTGAATTTAATTTAGTAAAATGTATTACATATTTTGAATCATAATTTTTAAATTCGGTTTTAAGGTCATTTTCATTTTTATTCATAAATATTTTACCATGGTAAAAAAAATATTTACCGTGGTGTAGGTAAAATAATGAAACAAGTTAATGTTAAAAGGTAAAGGCATAAAATACATAAAAAAATAAAACGTTTAATGTTTTTTTGAGATATTTATCGACCATAAGAGTAATATTAAGCATTAATCATCATCCAAATTATTGAAAGTTAATTGAAACTCAATCTAGTTGGCTTTAGATATAAAATAATCATTATTTAATTACTTAAAACCACCCCTCCTAAAGTATAAATACCACCCCTAACACCCCATTTATACTCAAAAGACTTAAAAATCCAGAAATATATAAAAAACATATAATCCTCAATATCTCCATATACACGTTCTTTTTTCCTCACCAAAACACCATTTCTAAGGTCTTTAAGGGATCCTTCAAGGAGTTGATATTCAAGAGGTAATTTTCTCAAAACACCTCTCTTAATTTAGTTTCTTCTTCTACTTCCTCCTAACCTCATTCATACATAAAGTAATTATAACTCTAGAATCATGTATATAATTTAATTTTGTTTTTCTCATTTAATATATCATAAACATTTGATTTCTTATCTCCTCTTATTCAAAGAAACGTAACTATTATCCAAATTATAGCAGTTTATCATCTCTATCAATAATGATTTTATCAGTTTTCCATTTCCACCTCCATGGATGGTCATAAAAGTATAAATATAGTTAGATAAAATTTTAAAAAATATAATATAATCTATTTTATGTTCTTTAACTAATATATACTTATAATAATATATAAAATGAAACAAGTTGGTGATTGTCGGAAAAACCGCCAAAATAAATTAAACATTTTTTTAACTTTTTATCAAATGGATCATCCTTATAAAAAAAATAAAAATTATATATTAGACTATTTCAACTTCTGTAAGTTCATGAATACAATTTCATTTTAATTTTGTATTTTTATTTTCATTTGACATGAAAATCCATAATTATACACAAATGAACCGAGCATGAAACAATGAAACGACACACCTAAAACAATGAAAATAAAGAAATATTATTAATGAATGGGTGGTAAGATGTTATAAAAGGTTCATATAAGATATTATCAATATTAATATATTTCGATAACAAATTAATAACATTCTTTAAAAAATTATAGAGTACGTTGAAGTATTTAAAACTAAAGGGGAGTGTGAGGTAAGGGTTTCTCATATCACTTTTTATTTTGTGAGATATATGCCTTATTCACCACTTATTTCTTGTGTGTGGGGTATATATTTCCCATTGATATAAAATATAATTAATCTAATTATATTTATTTTATTTAATGTTTCATTTGATAAATATTACTTTTACGGGGCATACTATTCGACTCATTACAAAGTCGAAAGGGAATTTTTAAATCAGTTTCCATTATTTGTGTTAACCTTATAATTCATTAATTATGTCATTTTATGATTAAATATTGGATAAATTTTTATTATATTATGATTAATTTACACTTTTTTATACGTTTTTACATATAATAAACATAATATATTAATTTTTTAAAATCTCTCTTCAGTGATATGATATTATAAGGTATTTTCTTTTAAAAAAATATCTTTTTATAATTTCCCTTAAAACAATTTTTTTCTTCCATGCCCATGTTTTTCGAAAATTGTTTACAAAAATACTTTTACTATTCTATTTGGTTTTTTAGATTCTTTTTTACTCATGTTTTAATTTTTATAAAATGGTTTTAAAGGACTCTTTTTTCATTTTCTATGTGAGGTTCTTTATAAATTTTCCAATAAAAATATGAAATGGATGTTTTTTTAACTTACACGGCATGGGTGTATTTTCCGATTTTCCTGAAAATTTAATGAATTGAAGATTAATTTAGAATCTTAGAAGTTTATTTTCAATTGAAATATTTTATTTTATAATTTCATGGTATTTTAAAAAAATATCTTTATAACAGAAAGAATATTTTCTTCAAGAATTAATTCAATTGATCTATCAAAATTAATTCCAATATAAGATAACATTATTTGATGTTACTTATACATTACTGAGGATATTATTCCAAGATAATATCCTCATTCTTTATATTTTAGTTTTATGTTTTTGAGGGAATAATGTTTATGAATCGTTTTTCTTTTCCATCACTTATGTTATGGTAAAATGTTTACAAAACTAATTTATTGACATGGGTTTCGATATAAAGAATGATATAAGTTATTGTGTAACATATATGTATGATTCTCATTTTGTGATGGGTATGACCGATGTCTCCCTCATATTAATTGGGTAATTATGGATAACTCATAAGTAAAAATTTTAGGCACGAATGTGATTAAATGTTAAAAAATTTATGCATGAAACTGATTACATGACTACAAATGTTATGCATGAAAATGATTACATGTTAAAAAAATTATGCATAAACCTAATTAAATTTTCATAAAATGATGTATGAACTTAATTACATGTTTTAAAATGTTAGTCATGAACCTAATTTCATGTTGACAAATCTTATGCATGAACCATATTACCTTTTCACAAATGTCATTCCAAAACCTGATTGCAAGTTCACAATGTTATGCATGAACGTACTTAAATGTTCAAAAATGTTATGTGTGAACCTGATTAAATTTTCAAAATATTATGTGTGAAACATATTACATGTTCAAAAATTATATGCTTAAAATTATGACATATTCCATCATATAATTCCTTAAAATAAAACCTAGGGTTTTAGTGTAGTTGTTTTCTCTTTATTGATGAGTATCACACCACAAATATTATCATCCCAATTTAGGTAATGGTAATAGAGATCTATCAAAAAATAACATGATGAACTCTCATATAAAATATTATCAATCTATATTAATTCTTACTAGGAATATTGTAATGTAAGACACTATTATTTCATAATAATAACATTGTATGGGATAAATAATGTGAATAATCTAGGAGAAAATCAAGATAGATAATGTAAATATTATTTGTTTTTTTGTTTACTTAAATAAAAATAATAGTGAAAAAATGATTCATGATAATCATAAGTGAATAATATTACATATTTTTATCCAATGTTGAGAATTACATGGTGACTATTTGGGGATATGATCATTAGAAGCTCCATGGGATTTTGTTGCAGGTGAAATTACATGAATGAAGTGATTTTGGTGTCTTGATATAATATTAGAAAGTTGTTGCTTTAGATGATAACATTCTAACTGAACATGTTTCTTAATAATATATCAATGTGTTTGAATTTTATAACCTGGTGAGTTTCAATCAATGAATGATACTTGTGATACCACAGTAATGGGATACCATTTTTTCTAACTAACGGGTATAGAATAAATTATGCTTATATATAATATTATATGATAATTACTAAAGGAGGAACATGTGTCTATATGCCAATTTTATGGTAGAAGAGTATGATTTAATGGAATTGGAATATGTATAGTTGTAGGAGACCCCCATAAGCATGTAAGTTGAACTAATTGGATGATATTATGGTCAAAATCCAATAAAATCTCACACTATGTTGAGTGAGTGATAAAAGATAGAATACTGACCTCATGTAAGGTTGAAGTCTAAATGAACTCGAAGATGAGGAATTAAATTACTCCTAATTACTTTGAATTGTGAAAACTCCAATTTTTTAATTGTAATAACTTATCTAAGTGTTGAATAGGCAAAGGTAAAATATCAAATAATGGAGGAGTATCTGATATTAAATATTTAATATGAGACTATAGAGTCATGGATGGTCAGGAATTGATTTAATCAAATGTAATCATCATTAAAACATAGGAAAAATCAAAATTTTATGAGGATCATATGTTTAGAATATGAGATGATCCAAAAAGGAAGATGTAAGAAAAATAATGAATGAAATATTGGTGCAACTGATGGAGATCACTAGAGTGAAATGAGTCGTGGTAGAATTTTTTTGATAGTGAAAAGGAAGTTGAATGTTTCATTGATGATGAGACAAAATCAGATGTCTATTTTAAATAATAAAATATCATTTATGATATAATTTTAAAGTCATTGTTAAGTAACTGAATTGAAAAAAGTTTAGGGTCATTAAATTCTTATGATGTAAAAATTATTATGATGAATATGTAATGGGAATTCAAAGATATTATATTTTTGTATATTAACATCTTGATTCTTGTTGATTATATGTGATCCTTAAATGTGGTTGATGTTGAGTTTCACCTATTCTATTATGAAATGAGTTATGATATTATCATGGGCATTGAGGGAGGGTAACTAAATAACTAAATTAGAAATAATTTTAAATTATCAGCCCATGTTCCTCTGGATTTATTAGAATTGATTTGGTTATATAAAACTATAACATCATTCATGGATTTTAGATCTCCTAAATAGATATAGAGAGGATATATAAAGGGAATTATACAAATATATTTTTAAATATCATTCGATGGGTTGATGAGATAAAAATTTTAAATTTTATGTTCGTAAGATTTGAAGAGAGGATTTTAGATAATAGGAAACTAGGATTTGTGAGCCAAAATGATTTATAGTCAAAAACACTTAAGATCTATGTGGTTATTTTCTTATAGTAGTGATAAGTTATAATTTTTATGTTTTATTTAAAGATATGTGACATGTATGGTTTGTAAAAAAATTGAATCTGAATATTTTGTGGTAGTCAAAGACCAATGTTGATGAAGAAGATCAAAAAATTAATTAAGATATAACATAGATCTAAAGGGATATATTATTATATTAATTTTAAGATGGAATTTTAATAAACCCAAGCTAAATATAATGAAAATTATACATTAGTTTCATGATTTAGAAAATATATCTCATCAACAGTCACATAACCTAGAGACCTAAAGCACATATTTATTTTATATTAGCTATGTAAATATCTTATTTTTAAACTATTGAAAACATTTATCAATAATAAAAATCCTTTAAGACCCTTGTAAAAAAATACCTCACCAAATAAACATTGAAAAAACATTTGTAATGGAAGCATAAGAAAGGTGTGAGATCAGATTCTCGGTTAGGAAAAAACATATAATAATGAATCAAGTCAAAAACATGAATGATAACATGAGGATAAATAAATATAACATAAAATGATTATTGGGGAAGAATAAAAATTATGACATGTCTCAAAATTCATCTCAAAAATTATAAAACAAGTGAGTGTGAAATAAAATTATGAAATACATTATAAATATGGTATAAAATGGATACATGGGTTATCATTAAAATGAAAATCATCCTGGAAATATTTAATAACGTGATAAACTTATAAATATAGAATAAAGTCATCAAAAACATTTAAATGTGTCACAACTATAATCATAGGATAACATTTATGAGAAAACTAATTATGCCCACACCTATGTGAATGAGCTCATTATGTACAAACCTAAAAATGTGAGTTCAATAATTATTCCCACACCTATATAAAAAAACTAATTATTTCCACACTTGAAAATCTAATGAGATAAAATATCAATCCAATGGATTGGGGGAGATATAGGACCCCACTCTTTATCATGCAAATATATGTGTTCTATATAAAATCAATCATCATAAAATCTTAAAGATAGGGTTTCATAAAATTTTCATGAACATAACATAACATGAACTTAATAAACCATTGGATAACAAAAATATCATATTTGAAAGGAATAATATCATAATAACATATAGAGTTTGATCAGTGCATCACTTTATTAGAGAAAAATATTATAGGATAATTAGATGTTAAAATACAAACATTTTCACAAAACTATTTAACCATTATTATAAAATATGAAGTGAAAATTAAATAGAAACTATATTGGGAAGATAAATAGAATTAATTATTAAAAATTATTATAATTAGTTAAAATGGAATTTTTTTAAAAAATAAAAAATATAAACCTAATAAATTTATTGTGGTCAATAATGAAAATAAATGAATTTATTTTGATTTTTATATCGTTTTAATTTAAAAAACATCAAATATATATTGAAAAAAATTCATATCATAAACTAGTAAATTAATATATGAATAATATTTAATAAAAAACATATTTTAATTTCATTAAATAAAAAACTCTCATTAGGAATAACTTTGTATTAGAAGAAAATGATTCAATGGAAAGAATAACATTTATTTTTACAAAAGTAATAATTTTGTTTTAGAAATAAATTTATCAACTAAGTTCTTAATGAATAGGATAAGTAATTTACTTTGACAAAATGATAAAATATACTATAAAATAGTATAATTATAGGATCAAATAAATCGGGAATGTATATTCAATTAAAAAGGACAAAGACCCAATGAATTAGAAATTGAGTCATTGAAAGTGTTACCTTGAATTCTCTCATAATTAATCAGACTCTAAAATACATTAAAAAATTATCATAATTAACTATTCATGTACCATATTTATATATATCACCTTTTATATACTTCACTTATAATAATTTAGTTAAATTATATTAGTTAATTTTTTCTTATAATCACCCACAAGTGTCAGAAATGTTTTATTATTTTGTGCACATTTTATAATACCGATAATAATAACCATTAATTATTATTAATATTATCCTTAATATATTATTTTCTGTACTAATATATAACTTTTAAATTAATTTATAACGATATTTTCTCATTAAATGAGGGTTGATTTACTTGTAAATGAAATGAGTGAAAATATTATTTTTATATTTCTAAACGAACAAAGTGTAGTGAATTAATAATGGGTTAAAAAATAATATACCCATTAAAAAATCATAAAATAATTATTATTTATTCAGTAAAATATAATAATAACAGATTTTTTTTCTATATTCATCCATGATAATATTTTATAACATCATTCACTTTGGTGGTAAAACCAAACCAAACATGAACATCCTATAATTTTATGGGTGATTATGGTTTTGAAATTTTTTATTTTGATATATTATCATTATAAGTGAAGAATAATTTTATTATTTAGATTTTTATATTTTTTTAATCTATTGATAATTGTTTTGGATAAATATTAACATCCATATGAGAAATGAAAAAAAAACATTATTTAACTGTAGTTGTAGTGTGCACGTATGCCCAATTGATGTGGTTTTGTTTTTCTAAGTGTATGGGGAGGAGTAAAAATGGTTATTCCACAAATATAGTAAAATTTAATAATATTATTACCAATAAAAAAATTATACTAAAATTTATTTGGTAGTTATAATCGAAGAAAAATAACAAATAAAAACAAAATAGAAGTGAGACTGTTATGTATATTGATTTAGTGTTCACTTGGAAACCTCTTTGATTTTAAAGGGATTTGGGAAATAAAATGGATTAAAAAAATAGTATATAGTATACTTGGATAAAAATGTAATATTTTTGTGAATAATTTTAATAGATAGGTGTGATATGTAGTGTTGGAATTCTGTCACTTTTATATATGAAGGAAAGGGGAATAATGTGAACACTAATTATTTTTTAATAATGGAATGAAAATATTAAATGATTAATTATTAAAAACAAAAAAAATAAAGTAATTTAGGGTGTGATATGTTCTAAATATCCACACAGATAAAAATTTCGAACATGTTTTCTATAAGATTCATTTCATATACTAATAGGATTTTACATTTAAAAGTTTTTTTTTGTTTTTTACAGTGGTAACTAGGTTTCAACTAAATATTATAGGATTTAATAACAATAGAAAATAAACCCACTTAACAAATTTAGGATTCTAAAATAAAAATTTAATCTCAATTTAATATAAACTAATTTATAAATAATAAAAATATCTTTTAATTTAAATCATTTTTTTCAAAAAAAAATAGTTTTTTGTAGAAAAATGTTGTTTAAAAAATTATGTGTTATTAATATTATTTATAATCAATTACAAAATATATGTGTGTAAATATAATTATATATGTATTTAATCATCATATAATAGACATTATTTAAGATATATTAATATAATTTATTATATAAAAATTATACCCAATTAATAAAACAAATCATTAGAAAAAATATTATCATCATTATCAATATAATTAAATTTAATCATAATAATCTTATTTTTAGGTTTAAATATAAAATTATCATTTTTATATAATTTAAAATTAATTATTATAAATATGGAATTAGTTTTACCAAATTAAATTTTAATGTGTATATTATTTCACATAATGTGTAAAAATCATTTTTAGAAAAAATGGATCTCCATTCATAAAATTACTTTTATATTATTATACATTTTTTTATAGTTTTCTAATGCGATTTCTTCTCCTTATATATGATAATGCAACAGATATAATATAGTTTTAATATTTAATACTTTTATTATTTTAATTTGGATTTCCTTATAGACCAGTTTAATGTGAAAGATAGGCTACTCATATGATATTTATTTTTGGAAAAGTATTTACTAAAATTTTTGGGTTATTACAATCTACCCTCTTAAAAATTATTTCTTCCTAAAATTTTTAGTACATGGTGTAAACAATTTAGGAATTATTTTTCTCATCACATTACTAGGTTACCATATATCCTCATAAAACTTATGATTCCTTCACAGAACATTCAAAATATGTTGGTTTTATTCCTTAAAAACTTGTCTATTCTATCCAAGATTTGCATGTGTTTTTCTCCATATGAAAGGTAATGAAACAATATTATAGATTCCAAGATCAGTACATTTGACTAATCTGGTATATACTTACTTAAAATAGATATGTGGATTACATCATCCACTAGTGAGTGGTTTGAATGGTGTTTTATATGATCGGATATGAACCTAATATAATCAAGGATATCGAAGGGGCCAACGTATCTATGGATATGCTTCCCTTTCATCCAAAATTTCATAACCCATGTACCTGGAAATATTTTAAGGGGCACTATATCCCCGTATTTAAATTCTATATATCATCGACCATTATCTACATAGTTATTTTATCAACATTATGCTTCTTTAATATAATGATTATTTGTTAAAAAATCAATTTCATTTAAAGTACAAGGTAAAAATCTATCAAATTCCACTCTCCAAATTCAACACATCATTTGGATTCCTATATACCTTCCTAAAATATCCTTATATGGTTCCATATATATTATATAATGGAATATTTTGTTATTTTAGAACTCTACGAGTGGGAGGTTTTGATCCCAACAACCAAGGAAATATATAGAATAATATCTCATAATATCCTCAAGATTTTGAATAGTCCCCTTAAGCAGTCCATCTCTCTGGGGATTATAAACCATGATGAAACATAGTTTTATCTCTGATTAATTTATAATACTTCTCTAAAACCTCAAGGTAATCATCACATTTTAATTATATAAAATGGAGATTTATTATCTATGATTATTTACCACATCCCTTATGTAAATCATGGAGATTTTATCAATAGAGAAAAATTATTTTTTGAAAATAAAATTAATTGAATTCATAAGGTGATAAACTATAAACCAAATTGCATTATATCATCTATATGTATTTGGTAATGTTTTGATTAAATCCATGGTTCTATTTTCTCATTTCAATACTACTATGGGAGATGATTATAACATACCCTTACACATTTATCATTCTACATTAACTTTATGGAATATAAATCGTTAAAATTAATATTCTTTAATTTCTCACATAATTTTATCCCAATATATGTTTTTACTTAGATCATTATACATTTTCACTCTTCCTATATCAATATTGAGTGATGAGATATGTTCATAATACAAAAGTTCCTTCTATAATTTTAATTTTAATGAGACACATATTCAGGTTCCAAAACTGATAATACCATCTTTATCAATGTTATTCTCTAGAATTTTTTCTATATTTTTCTACAGATCTATAGAATCATTCATGGATTTCTTGATCATTATGTGAATGGATGGTTGTGAATTAATTTTTGAAGTATAATATTTATAACCTTAACTTATGACATAATGATACAATCCTTGAAAATTCATGAGTAATGGTTCTTTTTCAATCCTTATCACTGATATGGAAGCATGATAATTTATACTCAGTTCATCAGCCACCTTATTTTCCTTCCTTGGGTAGTAATATATTCATAATTAATTATCTCTTATCAATTCCTATTATCTCCAACAATTAATATTTAATTCCTTATATTTGAATATGTATTTCATTCCATTGTGATCAGTATATAAATAATTTTTTTCTCCATAGTGATAATGTCTCCAAACCATTACAATAAAGATCACTATGGGTGCCTCCAAATCAAGATTTGGGTAAATTTTGTCAAGATTATTTAATTAGCATGAGGCATATGCAATTACATCATCATTTTCAATGAGGATGCATCATGAGCAATTTTTTAAAGAATAATTATATATTATGAAACATTCCCCCCTACAGGGTAATATAAGTATAAGATTAGTGACCATACTCTTTTTTAGTTCCTTGAAATATTCTTCACATTCTTATTTATGATGGTACTTTAATCCATTTTGTGCAATAATGGTTCGTAGAATTGATATATTTGATAAATTGCTTGAAAAATTATATAGTATCTAACAATCCTGGGTAATCTGTTAATCTCCTTTACTATGGTGTGTCTGGTCCATTTCTCGATAACTACTATCTTTGATGGATATACTGATATTCTCTTTTCAAGAAATTATCTTACCCGTGATTGATAATTTTTGCTTCCATATTTGACACTTTCTAAATTTTTCATAAAATTTATACTTTCTAAAGTTATCTCACGCAATCCATATATGATATTCATATTCATAATATCTATTTGAATATATAAAAATGTATTCTTTAAAAACAACCACAAATTGATCAATTTAGTCTCTAAATACTATATTCATTAGATCCCAAATGATAGAGGGAATATTCAAAAGTCCAAAGGGAATCACTGTAAATTAATACTTTCTATGGCTCATAAAGAATTTTGTCTAGAAAATACCCTCTCTTATAAACCTTAATATATGGTACCCTAATCAATGGTTAATCTCTGACAAGTGTTAATATCCTCTGATAATATTGAAGGGAACATTGATAGGTGAAAATTATTCTTGTTCTTGATCATGATTTGAGTAAGATCATTATAATCAACGTAATGATTCATCAATCCATCAATTATTTTTTCAAACAGGACTAGTAAACCCCATGTTTAACTACTGGTATATATTAAACAAGTGTCCAAATTCTCTTACAGTTACTTCTTAATTCATAAAATTCAATATTATACATTATATATGAGTTGTATGAGATTGGAATTGATATTTGAAGGAGAATAATTAAGAATTCAACATCATTATCTAGTAGAAGAATATAAAGGTAGTTTATAAATACATAAGTATATGTAACACCCCAAGATTTTAATCTATGTATCCTTTTTAAAACAAAATTAATCTCTTTGATAGCTTACTTTTCACAAAACACTGAACTTAAATGAACTCTAAAATATTACTATTTTAACATAACCATTATAAAATAGATGTTAAATTGGTCGGAATGAATAATATTAACTAAATTATCAAAATATATTTTAAAATTTTTTATAGAATTAATTCTTTTTTTACCAATTAATAAGAAATGAAAATAAAAAATATTAATTAAATATAAAGGACGTGTTTTTATAAAAAATTATTTTTATGACCAAAATGGAATTTTATCTTAATAAATTAAATTATTCACTATGAGTGAAAGATATTAACGAAATTTGGATTTTATATATTCAATAAAATGATTTTCCAATAAGTTTTATAAGCTTAATATAAGAATAAATCCAATTTTAACCATAAAAAGTTATATTTTTCCATAAGGTAATTTTTCCACATTTTAATGGCGCACCAATTTTAAAAATAAATTTTGAATATTTTATTGATTTTATTTGAAAAAATAAAATCATTTTTTAAATCATGATATTAAAATTATCTTAGGGTAAATAGTTTTATTTTTCAAAGAGGTTTCATTTTTTGATGAATAGTGAAAAATGCTAAATTCAAATTGAAAATAGCTTTTTCATCTAATTTATTTATATAGTTAAATTATATTTTAATTTTTTTTTAAATTAAAATTATTTAATTATATATAAATAAATCTAATTTAGGTCATTTTAGTTAATTTCATTTTAAAATTAGATATAAAAAAATTAAAACTTTTTCACTTTTTCACTGTAAACCCTTGTTTTCCTGTTGTGTCTGTGGAATTAATTTTAATTATATTTTTGCTAATTATTTTAATTTAATTTAGTAAATGTATTAAATATTTTGAATCATAATTTTAAAATTCAGTTTTCAGGTAATTTTCATTTTTATTCATAAATATTTTACAATGGTAAAAATAAATATTTACCATGGTATAGGTAAAATAATGAAACAACTTAACGTTAAAAGGTAAAGGCTTAAAATACATAAAAAAAATAAAACATTTAATGATTTTTTGAGATATTTATCGACCCTAAGAATAATTTAAATCATTAAACATCATCCAAATTATTTTAAGTTAATTCCACCTCAATCTGGTTGGATTTAGTTATAAAATAATCATTATTTAATTACTTAAAACCACCCCTCCTTAAGTATAAATACCACCCCATTTTTACTCAAAAGACTTGAAGATCCAAAAAAATATAAAAAACATATACTCCTCACTATCCTCATATAGACATTCTTTTTTCCCCACCAAAAGACCATTTCCAAGGTCTTTAAGGGATCCTTCAAGGAGTTGATATTCAAGAGGTAATTTTCTATAAACACCTCTCCTAATTTCTTTCCTTCTTCTACTTCCTCCTAACCTCATTCATCCACAAAGTAATGATAACTATATAATAATGTATATACTTTAATTTTATTTTTCTAATTTAATATCTCATAATTAGTTCATTTCTTATCTCCTCTTATTCAAAGAAACGTAACTATTGTCCAAATTATGGCAGTTTATCATCTCTGTGAATAATGGTTTTATCAGTTTTTCATTACCACCTCCATGGATGGTCATAAAAGTATCAATATAGTTAAATAAAATTTTAATAGATATAATATAATCTATTTTATGTTCTTTAACTAATATATACTCATAATAATTAATAAAATGAAACTAGTTGGTGATGGTCGGAAAAACCACCAAAATAAATTAAACATTTTTTTAACTTTTTGTCAAATGGATCATCCTCATACCAAAAATAAAAATGATATATGAGACCATTTCAACTTCTGGAAGTTCATGAATACCATTTAATTTTAATTTTGTATTTTTATTTTCATTTGACATGAAAATCCATAATTATACACAAATGAACCGATCATGAAACCATGAAATGACACACCTAAAACAATGAAAATAAAGAAATATTATTAATTAATGGGTGGTAAAATGTTATAAAAGGTTCATATAAAATATTATAAATATTAATATATTTTTGTGACAAATTAATAACATTCTTTAAACCATTATAGAGGATGTTGAAGTATGTAAAACTAAAGGGGAGTGTAAGGTAAGGGTTTCTCATATCACTTTTTCTTTTGTGAGATATATGCCTTATTCACCACTTATTTCTTGTGTGTGGTGTATATATTTCCCATTGATATAAAATATAATGATTCTAATTATATTAATTTTATTTAATGTTTCATTTGATAATTATTACTTTTATGGGGTATACTATTCGACTGATTACAAAGTCGAAAGGGAATTTTTAACTCAGTTTCCATTATTTGGGTTAACCTTCTAATTCATTAATTATGTCATGTTATGATTAAGTATTGGATAAATTTTTATTATATTATGATGAATTGACACTTTTTTATACTATTTTACATATAATACACATAATATTTTAATTTTTTAAATCTCTCTTCAGTGATATGATATTTATAAGGTGTTTCCTTTTAAAAAATACCTTTTTATAATTTCCCTTAAAACTATTTTTTTCTTCCATGCCCATGTTTTTCTAAAATTATTTACAAAAATGTTTTTAATATTGTATTTAGTTTTTTATATTCTTTTTTACTCATGTTTTAATTTTTACAAAATGGTTTTAAAGGATTCTTTTTTTCATTTTCTATGTGAGGTTCTTTATGATTTTTCCAATAAAAATTTGAAAGGAATGATTTTTAACTTAAACGACATGGGTGTATTTTCGTATTGTCATGAAACTTTAATGAATTGAAGATTAATTTATAATCTTATAAGTTTATTTTCAATTGAAATATTTTATTTTATAATTTCATGGTATTTTAAAAAAATATCTCTAAAACATAAAGAATATTTTCTTCAAGAATTAATTCAAGTGATCTTTCAAACTTAATTCCCATATAATATAACATTATTTTATGTTACTTATAATTTACTGAGGATATTATTCCAGGATAATATCCTCATTATTTATATGTTAGTTTTATTTTTATGAGGGAATAATGTTTATGAATCGTGTTTCTTTTCTATGACTTATGTTATGATAAAATGTTTACAAAACTAATTTCATTACATGGGTTTTGATATAAAGAATGATATAAGTTATTGTAGAAAATATATGTATGATTTTCATTATGTGATGGGTAGGACCTATATCTCCCTCAAATTAATTGGGTAATTATGGATAACTCATAAGTAAAAATTTTGTGCGTGAATGTGATTAAATGTTCAAAAATGTATGCATGAACCTGATTATATGATTACAAATATTATGCATAAAAATGATTACATGTTCAAAAAATTTATGAATAAACCTAATTAAATTTTCATAAAATTATGTTTGAACTTAATTACATGTTTAAAAAATTTAGGAATGAACCTAATTACATGTTCACAAATTTTAAGCGTGTGCCTGATTACCTGTTCACAATTGTCATTCCTAAACTTGATTGTCGGTTCATAGTGTTATTCATGAACATAATTATATGTTCACAAATGTTATGTGTGAAACTGATTACATTTTCACAATATTATGTGTGAAAAATATTACATGTTCACAAATTCTATGCTTGAAATCGATTACATGTTCACAAATATTATGGAAGAAATTGATTACATATTCAAAAATGTTATGTTTGAACCTGATTAAATGTTAACAATTTTATGTGTGAAACTGATTATAAGTTCACAAATTTTATGTTTGAACCTGATTACATGTTCAAAAATTTAAACCTTATTACATGTTAACAATTTTTTTGTGTGAACTTGATTACATTTTCACAATTTTATACGTGAACCTGATTACATGTCCACAAATGTTATACATGAACTTGATTACATGTCCACAAATGTTATGTGTGAACCAGATTACATATTCATAAATGTTATGTGTGAAACTTATTACATGTTCACAAATGTTATGTATGAACCTAATTACATGTTCATAATGTTATATATGAACCTAATTACATGTTCATAGTGTTATGCATGAACCTTTTTTTATGTTCATATATTTATGCATGGACCTATCTCTCAAGTATATATGTTTATGTGTGTATCTGGTTTCATGTTCATATGTTTACTCAAGGTATTGATTTCATGTCTTTAATCTAATGAGTTAACCTATTTCTATTTATACATGTTTATAATGTTACAATTTTATGTGTATTCCACATTCGATGTCTTATGACAATTTTATTATCTCATGGATTATGTTCACTTATGATACATGTCTTATGAACTTCTTTGATTTATTCTATGACTCCAAATTTTGATCTTTGATATGCAGGGTATAATTTTCAAATGTTATTTTCAAGTTCTTATGCCCTTATGATTATGTTATTATTGATATCTCTATTTTTTACCCTTACTAAGCATCTAATCTCACCCTTTTCTTATATTTATTTTCCTCATGATATGAAGGAAGATATTAAGTGTGTCATATAAAAAAGGATTCTAGTTTTAAAGAAATAAGAGGGAGATAATGTAGATGATTTATGAACTAGTTTTTTTTCTTATTCCCAATTTCATTAAAACCATATGATTTTGGTGTAGTTTTTTTTTGCATTTTTTAATTAATATTCATCTATTTAGATTTAATATCTATTTATGAAAAAGTATGGGTTATTATAAGTGTTATCGGAGTAAGGTTTAGTTAACCTTTGGAAACATGGATTATAAAACCTTAGTAAAACCCCTAAGGATAATTCTAGGTTACAATCCTATTATTTTGGTAAAAACCTTAGGTTAAACCAAAGATTTTATATATTGAAATTTTATAAATAATTTACCTTTATTATGTGTTTTTCCACTATTATTATTATTTATCTCATTATTATTTGGTTTTATTCAATGGATGGAACTAGAAAGAATCATATAAACATTGAATCTAATGGAAAATTCGATGACTATAAGTAGCCAAATAGGATGATGACTAGAGAGAAAGATATTGTGATTATTCTTAATCATATATTATGATATATTATTAACAATGTAAACCTAAATGATATTCTAAATACATAAAATAAAACGAATATGTAATTTTATGAAAGTTCATGTTGTTATGATCATGAAGGAAAGAAGATTTGTCTTTTCGTATGTTAAGAAGGTGAGAAGAAGAACCTAGAGGAATTTATCAAATGGAGGGGAAGATGTTATCTGTGTGGAAGATAAGTTCATAGAGTGAAAATTTGTCAAGGATTTCAATGTATTATGTGTGGGGAACATGAGCATTATCCAACTAAATGCATTGGACCAATAATTAACTTATAGATAAAGGAAATATTCCATGATAATCATTGAAGAGGAATGATTAAAGTATTTATTTAGATTCATGAATAATTTTATAGAATAATGAAACATCTAAGGATTTTTCCCCTATAGTTTTTCTTTAATAATTTTCAATTATATGTTAAATGGTACCGGTAACCATAAAAATTGATAGGTGTGGTAAGGTGATATTTTTTGAGAAAACGTTATCAAAGGAAAGATAACCCTGAATATGTGCATGATGTTGGGATAATAACTAGGTAAAGATATGTTTGATTGTGATTGGATAGTATTGATTACCTGGGAAGTTATTAGTAACATGATGATAAGGTGGTTTATTTTATCATGTATTGAGTTTATAGAATTATTTTACTTACGGTATGAGGAAATAGTTAATTTTTTAAATAATTTAGGTTTTCACTACGTTTTTATAGTAATTTATGTTATTAACATATTTAAAGAGAATTCATGATAATGATATTCACATTTTTTTTATGACAATTAGGAGCTACATCAAGTTGTTTATGCAATTAATGATAAGTTTGTTTTTGAAAATTTAGTAACCTTTGTAAGATACCAATCTTTTATGAAGGTACGCCTTTGTTAAAAAAATCATTAAATCTATTTTATGGTTAAAGAAGTTTTATTGGAGTTATTGAGGATTTTGAAAGTATTTTAGTGGTACAGGGTACAAAAATAGAAGGAAATTTTACAAGAAGTACATAGCGCACATTGGCGCATGGTTAGTGAAAACCGTGCACCTAAACCAGAAAATTGTGCAGCAAGGGAACCATTTCTAATAGAGAGATAGTGAAAATTTACCACAATATTTTTATAACTGTGTGGGTATCTCTAGGTAACTATGCAACTCAACTTCACTTAGACAGTGGCTTGCATATGGTTTACACATTGTTTGGAAAACCTTGAGAGTAAACCATGCAACCCATTAAAATTTAAAAATTTATAGTTTTTTCATCTCATAATTTTTAGATCCCAGCCTTTTTTTTCTTCCTATTAGACCCCCTCTACCCTAGGTGATGAACCAGCATCCACCTCTCTCTCCATGGATCATTCTCCTTCAATTCTTGGTCATTTGTGGCGTGTTTGGGCATGAATCAAATATTTGGGTTAGTCTAACACTTCTCCTTGCTCTATTTTCCATATTAGGTCTTGTGGAATTTTTACTATTCTTCTAAATCTATAAAATATTCACTTTTCTAGAATATTCTAGGATAGGGCTCTATCTGGTGTTCATGTTCGAATCAATAATTGATATTAACCAGGTGTTTATCTATGGCCATGAGGTAGGTGGTCTTAAAGAGTTTTCCTGTAGTATTTATGTGTTATATGTGTATGTGGTTGTTCTATTTCGCTATTATGTTGTATCTTGGTGACTTGGGATATGAAAAGGTATTTGTGCCATAGATTGAGGTGCAGAAATTTTCAGGGACCCCGTTTAGTTTATCAATGATGTGAGACTGAACCTAGGGCTACCTGTGGGGTAAGTCAGACCCTTGTAATTGGTTAACAGATTAGTAAACCTTTAGATATGGGTATTATGAGAGTGAATGGGTAGTGAAAATTTAATTGATATTTGGATAATGTTAATGTATTTATTGAAATAATTTATAAGTTGTATTTTTTAAATGATTTAATGTCTTTTAAATTATTTTGATGTTATGTTTTGGGTCTTGACCTGATTATAGATTTATTGATGGAAAATGAAGTTTTTAAAGTAATGTTTTAAAAAGAGGTGTTGACCTCCTGGTGATTTAAAAGGGGGTTTTTATAATGATATTTCAAATGGTTTTTGATTTGAGGTAAATTTCCCTATTTTTTGAAAATTTTATAATGGTTTTTCAAATGGTCGAAATGGAAACAAAATCCTTTGGGAATGTTTTGGTCTCAAAGGTAAAGAATTTTGTTTTAAAAGGTGGTTTAAATATTTTTTAAAATAGGTATTTGAAAATTGTTTTTATACCATGATTAGTTTTTAATAGTTCATTGGGACCATAGTCATTGAGTTGATTTATGGGTTATCAAAATAGGACCCATGGAGAATGTTTTTTCAAGATAACATAGTTATAAAATTAACTAAATGATGATAGTGCTTAGTTAATAACAAGGTGTAAGGGAGTGTTTGCTATAATGAAAATGGTTTAATGGGTTATAAAATATAATTGATAAATGTTTTGAATGGGAAAATGTAAAAGAATCATTGATCATGATAAATTTTTTTACATATGAAGAGGAAAAATGGGTTAAATTAATTATAAAAATGGGAAATTGGAATCATACTAGATGGGTTAAGGCATGAACATGATGTATGTTTTGACTGAATAATGAATTGTGAATTTTATGTATATTTTTATGTGTTTTTTATGTTGTGATATTATATATGTGGTAAAAGGATAAATAATCATGTGAACATGGCTTGGTGGTGGGATAAATGATTGAGGCTCCTCACATGGGTTGGGTTGGACTGATGCTCTAAGCCCACCCAGGAATACACGAGTTTGGGAGTGTTAAGAACCAAATCTAGAATCCATAGAAAAAAGTGCCAAACCAAGCTGTGACAAGGCCCAAATGGTGTTCCCAATCCCCACAGGATGGAACATGTTCTCGGGGATCACAAACTAAAAATTGGTAATGACTTGCTCGAGTTTATAAACATAAAACAACAAATAAACCCAATAAAACGAATCTGGGATTTTTCAATCCAAAAAATCTTTTACAAAAATTTAGAACTGAATTACATAGTTTAAAACAACTCACAGGGACTATAAAAAGGGTAAAAACATAAAATAAATAGCCCAAAAACCACCTCAAGTCAAGGTGCACCGCCCTCAAGCCATCTCCACAAGACATCACCACCAAGGACCTGCTAGAAACCCGAACCACTGGATTTAAAAACTGTACCCAATCTGTGACAAAAAAAATAACCAAGTCTACTTACACCCAAGGGTGTAAGTATGGTGTCATCCAATTCACATTAGGATACCACAACTAAAATATTCTATGTGATAAACATTCAAAGATGAAAATCTTAAAAGTTTTCATAAACAGGAAATGCTAATTACAATTTCTAAACGATGTAACTTAAAAATTAAAATAGTTTTCAAGTGGGAAAATTTATAGAATCATCACTTTTAAAATAAAGGCCAAAAATACTGAAATTTCTATCCAACAATATCGTATGTCGACGGTAAGCACAAATAATCCAATGAGCACAAGAAATAAGAAATAACCCCTAGGCACTAGCTTGTTGTGGGTCTGAGGTACCTCCTATCTTGGTGAGAGTAACCATCACAATATCCTTTATCATTCACATGATCCAATTGTAGGGAGAATACCCATAACCTAGTTTTCCCCAATCATATTAATCAAAGTTTATTTAGTGTTGTAAGCATCAATCTTACTACATAAAACTGAGCCCAAACCCCACAGATTCACTAGCATACTAGTACACGTCCACCCACCTAGATTCTCATGTTTCCCTCTTGTTCTCAAACAAGTTCAAAAAAGCCAAGAAATATAGTTTTCACATGAAAATATCACTTAAACATCACACATGAACCAAAAAGACCCATGTATATCACACAAGTCACAAAATCCACTTTTCATTCAAATGCATTTTCAAATCAAACTCACACCAAAATAGCCCACCACACATTTTGCATAAATTTCACAATACAACAGATCCTTTAAAACTTTTATTAATTATTTAAAAATATGATAAACATAACATAACATCCCAATCACATTTTTAATAAAACCCTTTTCATAAAAAAATCCATTTTTCACATAACACTCACACAAACAACCCACATCACATTCACACCACTTTCACATTTCAGTAAATCCGTTAAACATTTTTATGAAACATTTACAAGAGGATACAAATCACATAACAGCCCCATTAATATTTAAAATAGACCATTTCAAAATATACACATTCCAAAATATTATTCTAATATTTTTTCACCTCTTACATAAATCATTAAACCATTTAAAACTTTCATAAAACAATTCCAAGGAGTGTACCCAATCTTTTCAAATAAAACTGATTTCAAAACCATTTTTCAAGGACAAAATAACACCAAAACCAATTAAAAAAAGAATTTTAAGCTCCAAAAACATTTATTGAACAACTCCCAATTGTTATAGAAATACCTAAAACAATAACACAAAATATCCAAATGAAAAACACATGTTTTCAAAATCACTTTCAAGAAGTACAATAAGGTTTTACACCTTAAACTCATTAAAAAAAACTCTTTCAAACCCAATGGAACACCAAGACCCTACCAAAGAAGAATTTTCAACCCTAATAAGATTTAGTAAACCAATTTAATATGTTCTAAAATACACGCAAATAATACCCCAAGTGTTACACATGAAAAACACCCAATTTCAAGCTAAAATGCAACTATAAAATTAAACTCTTAACCAAATCAATCATGGCCATTTTTTACACCATGAACAACATATGAGTAATATGAATAATGAGTAAATATATAAATATAACTCATTAATAATTTTCTACACATGGAACCACCTACCGAAAGTGTTGAATTCCTCAAATCTTGGTGCGAAACATCAACCGCACCACCGTCGCACCACAAAGAAGTGAAGAGGAACCTAAAACCTCAATATTACATCAACATGAAACCAAATAAAACCCTAGGTTAGAACCATAACTTCTAGAAACTTTAGAACATCAATAAAGAGGGGGAAACCCCTAAGGAAATGGAAGAAATCAAAGACAGAAACACTTACTTGAAGAGAACTTGAAGAAATCACCCCAAATCAACCAAATTTTATATCTACAAGCAACAAAACCTGATAGTGAGGCTCTAATGAGGCTAAACAGGTCATGTGGATATTGAAATGGGGTAAAATAGTGAAAATTAGTGATTTATGAAGAAATCAAGTTACCTTCTCAAATCTGGACAGTTTGAGAAACCCTGAAACGTTTTTCCCTAATTTGCAGTTCCAATGAGCTCTAAAAATGTGAAGCAAATAATGGGGGATACCCTGAGGATATTTTATTTGAGAGGTATGTGGAATAACTGAAAAAAATATAACTTTAAAGAGATATTAAATAATTAAAAAAATAAAGCAGAAAATGGGCTTACGGGCAGGCCCAATTACTTAATAAAAAACCCAAATACACCATGATTATGGATTTATAAAGGCTTAAAATTCAAATGGTGATGTTAGTAGGTCATGGGATGCCAAGTATAAATTCT
The DNA here is from genome assembly GCA_963277665.1 of Viscum album. Taxonomy (NCBI): domain Eukaryota; kingdom Viridiplantae; phylum Streptophyta; class Magnoliopsida; order Santalales; family Viscaceae; genus Viscum; species Viscum album. Next base: position 1,938,358,650 of record OY728165.1, read on the forward strand.
AATGGAAGAAAAATGTTGAAAAATAAAGGAGTTACAAAAGAAAAAAATTGGTTTTTTTATCTGGAAATGGGCTCACGGTTTGGCCCAAATTTTGAAAACCCACCATTTCCACCAAAATTCATGAGAAACTCCCAAAACTAAAAAATAATTAAAATTATATTAAAAATTACATTAAAATAATTTATGTATGTGACAATTCTCCCCATCATAAAACTTTCCGTCCTTAGAAAGCCACAATAAGGCCAAAGAAAAAAACCAAAACCAACTGAAAGGCCAAAATGGACTCCTTCGCCAAGTTTCGCTCACCCCCAAAAGGCCAAAACAACTCCTAATAATTGATAAAGGAATGAATACTCTAATAAAATAAAACATACACCACTTAATAAAATTATCAAGTATATTTAGATTTTATCCAAAAATAAAACTCCTCAAACACTATCTGAATAGGATTCCAGCAATTTACCCAAACAAACAACAAGAACGAAAAGGTTACACATACCTTGATTTAACCAGACCGTTGGGAATTCTCTACTCCCAGAGTTTACCCAAGGAATATGAAGTTAGTTAGATAGCTACAAAAAAAGCTACCTACCACCAAGCCCAGACTAGACACCAATATGAGTTACTAATATTGGAAGACACTATCACAACCCAACCCAATGGGGCTTGAGCCATGACTCCCCAAGCCCACCTCCAATAGGCTAGGGGATGGCAATCAGCGCTGAGTAGGCTATCACACACACGGGAGGCATTATCCTAAGGTACCTGTACACACACACCCATATACACCTATAAGAAACAATGCAGAGATATATATATAAACTGGAAAGAAAATTCTTCCATACATATAACCCACAACCAGAGTACAACAAAAGTAAAAAAGGGAAAAACAGGGCCCAACAAAAGAAAACTACAAAAGCATCCCACCTACTCAAAAAGAGAAAAAAAACACTGCCAAAAACACCCTTCAGTAATCTCCTCGATACAACTCCAGTAAACCCCCTGGTCGGTCGTCCAAAAGCTCTGCCTGCTCGAGGTCATCCTGGAACTCTGTTGAAAGGTATGTGGTCTGCACAAGACACAAACATGTGTGGGAAAATCCCGTGTAGGGGTGAGTATATAAAATACCCAGTAGGCACCCCAAAACCCCAAAAATGAAAGGTAGAAATTGAAAGGCAATAATCAGCTCATCCCAGCCAAAGGAAACCCAAACGGGAGAGAAACTCCATATCAAGACCATCCTCAGCTAAACACGACTAGTCAGCACAGCTCAGGTGTATGCCCATACATATACCATGAGGAATCCAGATATACTCAACATGCACCAAGGCTCATGAGGTTCCGGCCTCGTAACATGCGATAGGTAGATAACTAGGAGAACACACTCCATGAGCTTTGTCATCCCAAATGACACCCTTCTGAGAGATGCACGCTCAATAAAAATCATCACTGAGAACCTCATGCTGAAACAATGAAAATAATAAACTCCTATAATATGGGGTCACTCCTAGGGTCCACTAGGGGATACCGCAACCCACACTGGTATACGAAGATCTCTCAGATAGGGGATCACTCCCAGGGTCTGCTGGGGGATATGACAACCCGATCTGGCATTCGTCAGAAACGTGTCACTCAGATAGAGGATCATCGCTCGTATAAAGGTGGTCAAAATGATACTGGAACCCTATCTTGTATAACTCGTGATGTATGGGATCGAACCAATGATGCACCAACCCTACCGAGACCACGCACTAAGTAGGGGATCGTATAACCAACAATACTGCAACCCTACTAAAATCCTCATGTTGAGTAGGGAATCGTATACCCAATGATTCCACAACCCTACTGAGCATGGACCACTATATAGGGGATCATATTACCAATGATTCCACAAACCCTACAAGGTTAACCTGCTAGATAGAGGATTTTTGTCCGTTGATAAGCGGTCACAGCGATACCAAGAAACCGATCTAGGGAAACGATGCTAGAGGATCCCGCTCCAGCCCACTAGAAGAATGCCACAACTCTAACCTATTAAACATCCCATCGAGAGGATCACAAACCTATACAAAGTTTTTGATGTCGCGCGAACCCTCGTAGGAACGAACCAAGGGAGTAACCTCAACCACTGCTGGTCCAAATGTCGCTAACCCAAGCGACCTTCCAAAACACCACACTGTTCACCTACAAGGTCTCTTCTGATTCCATCATCACGATCCACACGGAAAAACATGCAGGATAGGTTGTTTACTCACCCGAAATGGACAACCGGTGAAAAAGGGACTACTCACCATAGCTAGCCCAAGTGGGGTCCACACTACGATCCCAAAACTCTTAAATCTGATCATATCACCATGATCCCATTGGAAAAACACACAGGATAGACTTCTCAAACACTCTAAAGGGATTTGGGGTGAAAAATCAACATTCCATCGTAAAACTTGCGAACCGGGCCCTATGGGGCCCGCACCCTGTCTTTAGCCCAAACACTGAAAGCAGTATCTCAAAAATTCTGCACGAGGACTAGGTTCACATTCCGCTTATGGCACGTCAATCGGACGTCCGGTTCACGAGATACGTCCACTTCACGCTTTAATAATAATTTATTATTATTAAATTAAAGCGTTTCAGGTCACCTGCCTTCGAGTGCTGAACCTAAAAACCCCTAAACCCAACTCAAAAAGTCTGTCTCACTGACATGAACCCGGGGCTGCTGATGGCGCGTCAATCGGACGCACCGTTTAAAAGTTATGCCCCCTTGAACACAATGGGGCCAAATTGGGCTGGTCCACCCCGGCCGTCCTAGTCCAGACTGCTGGACTGTGACCCCGCCGCAGGTCCAGTCGAGCTCGCTATAGCCCGTTGGCCATGTCCCATCCTAAAACCACTAGACCCCTCGGTCCAGTTCTTCCAATCAGATCGTCCACTTGGCCGGTCTTGTCCGCGTGTCGCACCAGTAAGACCCTTGTTTTGTGGGTCCTTGTCTCCCCCCCCCCTAGAGGTCAGCACCGCGGGGCACCTCCCGAACGCGACAGGCTGAGGGAGACCCCTCTTCCGGGCTAGCGCACTGCCCAGCACTGGCCGCTTGTGTCGCGACCGCCTGGTCTCCCGCTCCCCGCTCCACTGTGGTCACCTGGACACCCCGACCTGCTCGGCTCCTCCCAGTCACCACGCCGAAGCCACCACCAGGACTCATTGGCGCTGCACCACCTGACGCTGCCAGCCCTCATGACTCTTCCTGGCCACACTCCGTCCATGTCGGACACACCCGACACCGTCGTCCGCCTCTGAAGCCCCATTTGTTCTTCATCTGAGCATCGTGCTCCGACCACTCCAACTAATGCCAGAATCCCTCTGGACTCCACCCATACTCTGGCCGCCGCACACCTGCTAAGTTTCGTCTCGCCGAGGCCTCACGCAGCTAGTGAAACTCCGGCCAGTTCCACCGCTACGTCACCCCGACCTCAGGTCGTCGCCCCTTACCGGATCCAGGACTTTTGTTGGCCTCCACGACCACTCCGGTGGCCTGATTCCAAATCTGTATGTGGATTTGGAATCCTCAAGACAAGGCCTTCACAACTCCTACCCCTGATAGACGATCCAATGTAGTTTTTGGCGCATCCGGAAAAAAATTTGGACGTAGAACGATGAAGAACGTGTTGAACACGGGATTTATAATGGGACACAGACGGTGGATGTGTTCATTCGTCCATCATCCCAATTCTGAAATTATAGAATTAAAACAACGGATTTTTGACAAAAACTCAAGAAATTTACGAAGGGGCGGAAAAACAACCGAAAGCTTACCTCGATCCGGTCGTTCGTCATTAGCGACACGCCCGCTGCGATCCCACTTCGATCTTCTAGAGTTTTCTCCTAAATCAGGTGAAGAATGGAGAAGAACTCCAAAGAACATTCAAGAGAGAGAGATATAGAGATAGATAATTGAAAATTAGGGCTTTCCCTTAATTCTAACACTCAAGAGAATTTATAAAAACTCATTGAAACACCACTGATGGTCGTGGATTCTGAAACCTCTATGCCTGCCTATTTTATATCACACCTAGGTAAAACACCCCATTTAGAACTCAACGGAATTCTCAGATATCCATTCTAAGACTTCATTTGAATGTTAGTCGAAAAGAACTCCAGTGATAAAAATCATTAAGTAATTATTTTAAAATGATGATTTTTCCCCTGGATGGCATCTCTCACAACAGGCCCGCACACGCAACTTTTACACCCCGCCTAGGGTAAACGACATGCTCCGGACAAAACTGTGCCCTCAGATTCCTATTCTAAGCTTCCTTTTAGGAGAAAACACACCCTCGCCACATGCATAGTATAAAAATACTTAATATTTTTATAAAATTAATTCTGGGCACACCAGGCCTCGGAATCGTATGTCGTCTTCATTCCTACCTATGAAATTATTCATAAGAATATTCCAAAGTCTGACAGGGCCAAAACCCAAGTTGTTACATACTACCCACTTTAGATGTTTTCATCCCTGAAAATCCATAATCATAAGTAAAGTAGATGGACTCTCAACTGGGTCTCCCACGACAGCAAATTTGCCAAGAAACACCCCTTCCCAAACACATAAGTCAGAGGGACTCATCCACCACACCTCAACAATATCCGCTTTGGGCGTCACTGACTCACCCAACACCCTAAACAAAACTCGTGCAAGCAACAAAAAGGGAAGGGTACTGCTGAACCGTGTTTATCAAAACTACTGAAAAAAATAGAAAGGACACAAAGTGTACCTCTATCCATCTGTGGAGCCTCTGTTCAACATCCTCTAGGGCGTGCAGCTATCCTTACCATTTCCCTCTATCTCTCTATGCTTGGTGTAGACCACCTGGTGGTGGTGGTGGTGGCATCTGATACCGCCTACAACCTACCACTACTACACCAACTCCATCGCCACGTTCGCCGCCCTGTGGACCTCCAAAATTGAGACGTTGCCGCTGCCACAGTAGCCTATCGAACAGCTCCCTCTCATTAGCATGATGTGTCGAACAATCTTTAGCAAGATGTCCCCAACCTTCGTAAGCGTAACACCGCCTCTCCTGTGGCTGACCAAAACTGGCATGCGAGCCCTGTGATCCCTGAGCCTCAGATCCTTCATCCTAGGGTCGCCTCCTGAAACATCAGCCACATCCAGACCCTTGCACCTATCACTGGCTACTAGTTTCCAATGTCTCAGCTACCATGCGCCCAACACTAATGGTTTGAATCTGCTCATCCAGAAAGATCTCCACCACCAAGGGTCGCTTTAATACTCCAGCATAGGTGGGAAGACACAGAGAAACGACACCTACCCGGATGTCCCTATGTATCCCCTGCTCGAAAGTTCGAGCCTTAAATAACAGGTCTCGAACCATATCCAGGGAGTAGTATGATAGGTCTGTAAACCTCGCAGAGTACACTGACACAGTCATGACCTCCTACCGAAGCTGCAGAAGATCCTAAATTTGCACTACCCTCAGCGTCACTTGATAGAAATCTTCCCTGAAGAGCCTCTCAAACTCTGCCCACATGCGAATCTCCTCATTGTGGGACTGCATCACCAAACTCCACCATCTCCCGGCCGATCCCTGCAGAAGGATCGCTGCTAGGACCACCATCTGATCTGGGGGTGTCCTCACCAGGAAGAAAACTTGGGTGACGGCTTTGAGCTAGTCATCAACTGCCTGAGGGTCTGGATCACCCTGGAACCTCAGAGGTCCAGCCTCAGAACCTGCACCCTGGTCCACAGCCTCTACATGGGGCGGATCATCTCCATAATACCACTACGGAACTCTCGCTGGCTGTCATTATGGAGGCATCCTAAAATACAATCAAGACGCACCATGGTCAAAGATAATATCTGGAGAGCTAACTCAAGAAGGAAAAGGAAAAACCCCAAACCCAGTCATATATGATAAATGTATCGTTATGTCCCTACGACTAGTGTCCAAACGTCCTGAGTCGAAAGGTATCTTATCAGAGTCTTAGTGAATGGATGCATCGGTCACCGCACCAACACTGGAGTCCTTGACCTGAAAGACAAACTCGAAGCATATTGACACTGCAGCTATGAAACCCAAACCAAACTCACAGCTAGACCAGCTACGATCTAAGATCCCAAAGGTGGAACCTCCTTTGATACCACTCTATCACGACCCGACCCAACGGGCCCCAATCCATGACTCCCCAAGCCCACCTCCAATAGGCCAGGGTCTGGCGACCAGCGTCAAGTAGGCTATCACACACACAAGAGGAATTATCCTAATTTACATGTACACACGCACCCACATACACCTCCAAGAACAGTTTAGAGAAATATATAAACACTGGAAAGAAAATGCATGTATACATCTAACCCAATACCAGAGTACAGAAAAAGTACAAATTGGAAAAATAGGGCCCACCAAAATGAAACTAAAAAAGTGTCCAACCTACTCATAAATAGGAAAAAACACTTCCAAAAACACCCTACGGTAAGCTCCTCGACACAGATTTAGTAAACCCCTGATCGGTCATTCAAACTAAGCTCCACCTGCTCAGGGTCCTCCTAGAACTCTGTCGAAAGGCCTATGGTCTGCACAAGACACAAACATGTGCAGACAAAGCCCGTGCAGGGGTGAGTATATAGAATAACCAGTAGGCACCCCAAAAACCCCAAAATGAAAGGGAGTAACTAAAATGCAATATTCATCTCATCCTAGACAGAGGGAACCCAAAAGAGAGAGAAATTCCATCTTGAGACCATCCTCGGCTAAACACGACTAGTCAACACAGCTCAGGTGTATCCCCATACATATACCAAGAGCAATCCAGATTTACTCAACATGCACCAAGACTCATGAGGTTCTAACCTCGTAACTTGTGAAAGGTAGATAACTAAGAGAACACACTCCATGAGCTCTGTCATCCCAGATGACACCCGTCCGAGAGATGCACGCTCAAAGAAAATCATCACTGAGAACCTCATGCTGAAACAACGAAAATACTAAACTTCTCGGACAGTGTACCACTCCTAGGGTCCTCTAGGGGATACCATAACCCACACCGGTATACGAAGATCTCTCAGATAAGGGATCACTCCTAGGGTCCGCTGGGAGATACCACAACCCGGTCTGGCATTCGTCAGAAGCACGTCACTCAGATAGAGGATCGTCGCCCATGTAAATGTGGTCACGGTGATTCTGGAACCCTATCTGGTATAACTCACGATGTATGGGATCTAATCAAAGATTCAACAACCCTACCAAGACCACGCGCTGAGTAGGGGATCGTATAACCAATGATACCACAACCCTGCTAAAATCCCCATGCTGAGTAGGGGATCATATAACCGACGATGATACAATCCTACTGATCACGGCCCACTACGTAGGGAATCATATTCTCAATGATGCCACAAACCCTACGGGGTTAACCCGCTAGATAGGGGATCACCACCCGTTGATAAGTGGTCACAACGATACCAAGAACCCGATCTAGGGAAACGATGCTAGAGGATCCCGCTCCAGGCCACCGAAGGAATGCCAAAATTCTAAATGATTAAACATCTCTTCGAGAGGATCACAAACCTATACTAAGGTTGTGATGTCGTTCAAACCCTCATAGGAACGAGCAAAGGGAGTACCCTCAACCACTGCTCATCCAAACGTCACTAACCCGAGCAACCTGCCACAACACCACACCGTGAACCTCCAAGGATGGTTTTGGGGCCACTATCATGATCCATGAAGAGAAACACATATTATAGGCTGTTTACTCACCTGAAACGGACAACCGGTGAAAAGGGAACAATTCAACTTAGCTAGACCGTGTTGGGACCACAGTACGATCCTGAAACTCCTCAAGCGGATCATACCACCATGATCCCATCAGAAAAACACACAAGATAGACTACTCAAACACTCCAAACAGATGCCGGGTGAAAAAGCGACATTCAATTGTAAAACATGAAAACCAGACCTTATGGGTCCTGCACCCTATCTTTAGCCCGAACACTAAAAAATCATCACAAAAAGTCTGCACGAGGACTAGGGTCATGCTGCCGCTGATGGCGCGTCAACCGGACGTCCAGTTCGTGAGGTACGTCTGCTGTATTCTTTAATAAAAATTTATTATTATTAAATTAAAGATTTTCAAGTCACCCTCCTTTGGGAACAGAACCCAAAAATCCCGAAACCCAACTCAAAAATTCCGTCTCGAAGACACGAACACGGGGCCACTGACAGCGCATCAATCTGATGCGTCGTTTAAATGTTATGCCCCCTTGAACACAAGGGGGCCCAAATTGGGTCGGTCCACCACGGACATCCCACGGCCCAGCCGTGGGTCCGGTCTAGCTCACTGCAGCCCGCTGGCCATGGCCCGTCTAAAAACCACCGGACCCCTCGGGTCCAGTTCTTCCAAGAAAACCAGCCACTTGGTCGGTCTTGTCTGTGCGCCGCACCAGCAGGACCCACATTTTCTGGGTCCTTGTCCCCCCCCCCTCGAGGTCGGCGCCTCGGGGCTCCTACAGAGCGCAACAGGCTGAGGGCGACCCCTCCGCCAGCCGAGCGCACCGCTCGGCCCCGGCTGTTTGTGTCGTGGCTTCCTAGTACCCCGCTCCCCGCTTTTCTACGGCTGCCTAGATGCCCAAACCTGCTCGAATCCTCCCGGTCACCACGCTGAAGTCACCACCTGGACTCACTGGCACTGTACCTCCCGATGACGCCATCCCTCGTGAATCCTCCTGGCCACACTCCATCCGCGCCGGCCACACCCGACACCATCATTCACCTCCGAAGCCCTAACCATTCCTCACCTGATCATTGTGCTCTGACCACTCTGCCTAACACCCGAATCCCTCTAGACTCCACCTGTCCATTGGCCACTACACACCGTCTGAGTTTCTCCTCACCAAGGCCTCGCGCTGCCGGTGCAACTTCGGCCGGTTCCACCGCTACACCACCCCGACCTCCAACCACCTTCCCTTGCCAAATCCGAGACTTTCTTCGGCCACCAGGACCACTCTAATGGCCCGATTTCAAATCCTTAGGTGGATTTGGAATCCTTGGGACGAGTCCTTCATAGAGCCTACCCCCGATCGACGATCCAAAGGAATTTTGGTGCATCCGAAAAAAAAAATCGGAAGAAGAACGATGAAGAACACGTCGAACATGGGATTTAGAACGGGACTCGGACGGTGGCTGTGTTCATTCGGCCATCGTCCCAATTTTAAAATTATATAATTAAAATGACATATTTTTGACAAAAACTCAATAAATTTACAAAGGAGTAGAAAAACAAATGAAATCCTACCTTGATCCAGCCATTCGTCATTGGCGATGCGCCCGCTGCGATCCCACATCGATCCGCCGGAGTTCGCTCCTAAATTAGGAAAATAATGGTGAAGAACGCCGAAGAACATTCAAGAGATAGAGAGAGAGAGAGATAGAGAGAGATAGAGATGGGAAAATTAGGGATTTACCTTAATTCCAACACTCAAGCGAATTCATAAAAACTCACTGAAATGCCACCGATGGTCATGGATTCAGAAACCTCTACGCCCGCCTATTTTATATCACACATAGGCAAAAAAACCCCACCTAGAACTCAATGAAAGTCTCAGATTTCCATTTTGAGACTTCGTTTGAAATTTTTTCGAAAATAACACCAGTGATAAAAATCACTAAGTAATTATTTTAAAATGATGATTATGCCCCTGGGTGACATCTCTCACAACAGGCCCGCGCCCGCAACATTTACACCCCGCCTGGGGTAAACGACAGGCTTCGGATGCAAACGTGGCCTCAGATTCCTATTATGAGCTACGTTTTAGGAGAAAACGCACCCTTTCCACCTACATAGTATAAAAATACTTAATATTTTTATAAAATTAGTTTTGGGCACACTGGGACTCGGAATCGTGCGCTATCTTCACACTTAGCTCTGGATTTATTCATAAGAATATTCCAATGTCTGGTAGGGCCAAAACCCGAGTAACTACAGACACAAATGGGATCTCCACCATAAGAGAAAACTCAAATTTATCCCACGATAGATTCAGGACCCTAATAGGGGAGGCTCGAACGGACTCCCCAGTACAAGGGTAGACACCCATTCAAAATTTACAAAAGAACATACATGAGAATCATAGTGGGTCTCCCCACCATAAGAACCAACCATCTTAACCGACCATCATAGGAAAACACAATAAGAACCCAAATTAAAATATTTGGGACGGCTGCATGGTTAGTCTACATGGTTCGGGAAACCATGCGCTAACTGTGTGGATCTATTTACTTGCTTGGTTTTCTAGGGCATGGTTACTACTAACCATGTTCAAACCGTGCTCTCAACTTGTCTAGTCAAATTTCAAACCGTTCTCTAAAAACCTAATGAAAACCAACGAGTAAAGGAATGACATTGGGTGATAACATGAGCACAACGCCCTCCAACTCTTTCCACCAAATGAGAGAAATAGAAGAAAGATGACGACACCAGAGATTTAAACTATTCCCATATTTCCTACTGAGGATAGGAATTTGAAAAATGGTTTGAATGACCTTGGAATTTCCCCTAACTATGCGACAGCTTCTCTCTGGGACCTATGGCTAGAGCTTAAATAGTTGAAGCATCTTCGGCCTCGTAGTTAGGCTTTGGAAACCCTTCAATTCAACTTTTTCTTTCTGTTCCATGAAAACTATACCCTGATCCCATATGGGTTCACCAAGACATAACATGATTCAATCTAACTTTACCCTAACCCAAAAATTTCACAGAAATAGGGGCTTATAGGATTCACTCACATCACACCTTGTTTATTCGGTTGAGAAACAACAGAAAGAAAGGACACATATAAACTGCTTCCCCTAAAACAGAGGATTGTGAGATCACCCAAAAGGAGACACACTTATGAAAAAAAACAAAGACTCACAAAATATTATACAAGTTCACCTTTACAATCAAATGAGCATGCGGCATAAAAACATGTCACCGAACATGACCAAAGTGACTGATAGAAACAATACATGGAGGGGGCCATATACAACATTCCCAAACATCACAACATTCCAGAAAGTGGCCATAAGAGCCTCTAATGATTAGATTTCCCAAATTGGTGGTTTAACATAAACCCCTTCTTTGAAGAGACTACGAAGGACTTAGAGGCCCTCTTATACACCATCCACACTGACAACCCCAGACAACTTCCACCTTCGACAAATCAGATAGCTTAAGAAACTATGTTATCTTTCAACCTTCCACGAGCACTCTCCCGCTACAAGAGGATCTGAAAAAAAACAATAAAAGAAATGGTGTAGACTCATTATAAAAATCATAAGAAAATATTCCTTACATTGATCAACTGGAGGATTTTCAAATAGTGAAACAATTTGGGTTGAACTTTAGTCATCAACTAACCATTAATAGGGGTGTACCTTATCCATAAGGAGAACCCAAGGTCCTAAACAAGATGGTACATTGGTCAAAACATGAAAAAAAACCAAAACTGAACACATGAAGGGAATCATCATAAAGGTGTCCCAAAACATTTCTCAGAAGAGACTACTAACTGGTCCTTCTACCCATATTACCGACCAAACACAAACCCAAAACACAGTTCAAACAGGAGGTGTTCTTGGACTTAAAACATCCGACAACATCAACACTTTCAAAAAAAACATAATACAAACCATCCCAAATCATCTATCAAGACATATTCTTTACTTTAAAAACATTTCTTTGAAAAAAAATGTTTTAACATTTAGCATATCCACCAGTGGTACCCCATGGGCCTCACAAATACATGTTTTCGTGCCACCGGGCACCCTCCTAATATCCATCCCAGCACTCATCCAGTCATTCCATCAACTATCCATCATCCCATGTAACCCCATTCATGTGGTCTCTCATGAAAATACCAAATGTTGAAACAAAAATTCATTCCACTTTTCAAAACCAAAACAGTAAACCAATACTTCCTTTTTCTCAAGACCACTAACCACAAGATCAAACCCAATTTATAGCTTACAAAACATTTCAGAAGGACACAACCATCCAAATAAGAACTTGATTTCAAGTTGTTAACATCAATTTCAAAACATCTCATCCCATTAATACTCCTTTCAATAGTTTAGAAAACTCTGTTGGAAGCACTTCTTCAAAACCAACATTAATATAGTTCTTGCTTTCAAAAGAGGTGTAAACACAACATTTTCTATTTCAAAATAATTATGAAAATTAAATTCTACCATTTAAAAAATCTAACCATTCCCTATTTATTGGAAAATAATTTCACAAAAACTTTATGCTTCTTAAAACCATGTCATTTTTTCTTTAAAACTGAACTTACAAAATTTGAAAACTAAAGGACACACGACAATGTGAGAGGAAACTAGTTTCGATAGGTGAATTGGACATATGGTTGGAGGCCATATGCCAATAACTTCACCATCACAGAGAGTGTTATATAAAAATATCCCCAGGTCCACATGGCTTTCCAGGCTGTTCCAGCTCATGGAAACCATTAACCCAACTCTCCTTTCATTTCCCCAAATCATCATCAAACCAAGAAAACCAAAGGACTCAGATAAGTATTGACTCCCCAGGTGACATGAATCCCATCATGAGGTGTGGTGATCAGGAACACTACCCATAACCATAATTCCAAGTCCCAACAATCCTAAATCTAGAATATCTCGACTGCTCCCCAAATAACATGACCCAAGGGGTTAACTGGAACCTCCTCTGATACCATTTTGTAACGAACCAAATCTGTTTGCCATCGAAACTGGCACCAAACCCGGCTCATTACAAGTCCTGAAGGGAATTCCCTATCCCCATGGGATTGAAAAAGTTCCTTGGTATCATAAACTAAAAATTGGGAACAATTTTCCAAAGTTTATAAACTTAAAACAACAAATTAACCCAATAAAACGAATCGGGATTTTTCAAACCAAACAATCTTTTACAAAAATTCAGAACTGAATTACATAGTTTAAATCAACTCAAAAAGACTATAAAAAAGTTACAAAAACTGAAAATAAAAAACTCAAAAAACACGTCAAGGCAAGGGGCACCGCCCTCAATCCATCTCCATAATACATCACCTACAAGGACCTGCTAGAAACCCAAACCATTGGAACTAAAAACTGTACCCAACCTGAACAAAAAAAATAACCAAGTATACTTACACCCAAGGGTGTAAGTAGGGTGTGCGTAGAGACCCAAAGCTTGACGTACATGGACATTACATTACTTTTCCGAAATACTTAATACATAACAAACACAGACACACAAGGACCGTAATAGTTTAGTATCTTTGGAAACTCATAATTTAATCTTCTATTCGTGGTGAAAGATCTTAAACTTCTTCCATAAATATCTTCCCCTTTTTTTTTCTTACCTAAAACCTTTATTTATATCATGGGGAAAAGAAAACATAAAAAAGGTGAGCTCAAATGCTTAGTAAGGGTAATCATAGAGAACATAAAACAATCCATAAACATTTGAATTCAAAAGCTTGAAAATAAAATCTAAATATCAAAATATTGAGCAAAGACGTAAATATTGGAAGTACGTAAAGAGTATATCATAAAGGAACATCAATATTGATAAAAGAATGGGAATAAATCATGTAATTGTGGAAAACATTCAGCACTTATTATGATTTCCATAGCAGCCAAGGCATTGCTACCAAGACCATCTTAGTGGACAAAGTCCCTTTCTGAATCGAGTTCACTCCTCATTTCAGTCCTATATCACTGAATCAGATTAACTTACCGTTCCAGCCATGTATATCTCATGAGATATAAATCTTTACCCAATGCATTGGAGATAGATATAGGTCCCACCTATCTTATAATTAAATCATTCTTACTTGTCCACAAAATAAACATAAATCATTCATCATAAGCCAAAGAATAAAATGGGTTTCATAAACATCATCCCATCATCACATAATCCATATAAACAAATGGATATAATTTCATAATAATAAAATTAAAACCATGTAAATCATAAATACATTATACTTGAAACATACACATATCAAATAATGTCATCTTAGAAGGAAATGGTTTTGATAAAACAAATGAAAAGAATTATTGATGAAAATATCATTTATTCTTCAAAATCAATTTCTTTTCACAAAACGTCATGAAATTTTTAAAAGAAAGAGATTTTGTTGAAAATAGTCATGAAATATTTTGTAGGAAGATTTATGAAAATAAGGCTTTATAAAACCATAAAAATCCATTCATACTGTATAAGTTAAATAAACATTCTTCTCATACTTTTTCCGGAAAAGTCCAAAAAAGTGCCTCGTAACGTAAACAAAAAAAGATTCCTTACATACCATGTAGTAAAATTCAAAATGGGTAAAAATTACCTTAAACATACATGAAAACATATTTATAAAATAGTAATATGGATTATAAATATAACCCCAGTGAATACTTACGAATAAACAATCTCAGATAAAAACGAGATTGGAAAAGTTATCCCTTACCTTATGTCTGATATGCTTCGTATGTATCTAAACCTCATGTATAATGATTTAAATAATGTCATTGACTTATTAAATGATTATATTCATTGTTATTATATCATATATGGTTCACTTAGGTATTTATATTACCCGTTCATTTGTCAATTCCATGTTAAAGTAGCGTTTTGGGTAAAATTGTTTCATTTATCGTACGTGTTTGGACTTGTTGTTCTTGATATTATTATTACTTATATCCTGATTTACTTACTTTTAGAATTTAAAACATGATTTATATATCATATATATTCATTATATATATATATATAATATATATATAAATGAAATGAAACACACCGTTCATGGAGACGGTAGGTCGTACGTACGCATGAACGTTGTTTTCCTTTCTTTATTGAATTGAATGGAAGTAAGTAGATGAAATATATATATATATATATGTATAAATAAATCCATTAGATTTATTATGTCATATATTTCATTATTATTCATTAAATACACTTTATAATCATTCTTGAATGGTTAATCATGGAAAATGAATCTCATCGCGTTCGTGGAGACGGTAGTCCGTACGTACGCACGAGCGATGATATCATTCTCATGATCATTGAATTGTATTTAATTGTATGTATAATATTAAATAATAAATATCACTTTAAAATAACCATATATAGTTATTTATTTACACCATTATACCCATCCATGTAAGGTGGTGGTGGAAAAACTGATTACACCACGGTGTGGAGACGGTATTTCGTACGTACACACGCGTGGTGATTTGATTTTCCGTAGGATGGATTGAAGGTGAAATAGGGTTGTTTAATATTCATAATAACATATCATTATATGATTTATACTTATGTTATTACTTTATAATGAAACAACTAAAAAAGAAGGAGTAGAAGAAGAATGAAACTTGAAAGAATCGAAAGAAGAGATTACCTCTTCTTCGACGCACCTCCTTTAAACTTCCTCTTATGGAAGTAGAGTTGGTCTTTTGAGAAAACCAGAACCTCCAGAATGTTGATAGGGAAGTGGATAATAGAAATTTTTAGGGGTTTGCTGAGCTTTAAGGCTCAAAAGGGTGTGAAGAGAAGAGGGAAGGGGTGCCCTTTTTATAAGGGAGGGGAGCGACACCTTTGGAAAAACAAAAAATATTATTTTATAATAAATTCATATTCAGTTTTTAATAGCTCTAAATTTATTTATTTCGAATCTAAGGTGGGGAAGTATCGAAATACTCTCAACCAATAGAATTTATACGTGTTTAGGTTTATATGTTAACCTTATAATTTAGATTTAACTTTAAGTTAAATAATTTTACTTTTACCGTGTCTTCTTGTTTTCTTACACTATAAGGTTAATAAACATACTATAACAAGACAAACGAACCCCAATATGTTTATTATTAATATATATAACCTTATATAAGTCATTTGGACGAACCATAGATTTTTAGGAATAAAATAACAATTAATAATATAATATTTGTTTTAAAAACTATTTTATGTCAATTTTGACACTATTTGGTAATTGATTTTTGTGAAAATCATAACAGAATGATTAGTTCTAAAAACGTTAATTAAATCAATACTAACATGTCATATTAACCTATAAAATTAGTTTAATTCATAAAAAGTCTCAAATTACATTTATTTTAGTATTTATAACATCAATTATGTTAATATTTCATTAATAAGATAATCACTGCATCATCATTGTGTCATAAATAAATTAAATTATTTAATGTCTAAAAATTATAAATAAAATAAGATTATGTAGTAAATAGTTTTATCTTTCTAATTAATATTTATAGTCTAAATTATCTTATGTATAACCCTATATTAAAAAAAAATTAGTTATTAAACTTTGATTTTTACTATTTTAACTATTCTTTAAATAAAATAATATTAAATGTTATAATCTAATCCAAGTGGGCATAAATGGTCATATTTTATTCCTAAGGTTGTTTTTGGTATAATTACACTTATCCAATAGAATTAGGACATGCGTTAGGGTAATAATAATATCATTTTTACCCTTAATTACCCTATTTACTTTTAACCGTGGTAATAAAAAGTAAAAAGTTACTATTCACCAAAAATTATTTTCATCTCATTGAACCACATTTTAGTCCTTGATATTAACCGTGTCTCTTGGATTTTCGAAATTCCACTCACAGAAGAGGTAAAATTAAGCTTTATTTGAATTTCCAAATTCTCCTAGGAGGTGGGTAAAAGGCGGTGAAAAGTTCAATAAAATTTTTATATATCTAAAATTATTATAAAATGACTCCAATTAATTACATTGAACTTATATAGGTATTATGTATCAATATTCACCTAAAATAAATTTAAATAATATAAATAATTATTTAAATAAAAAGTCGGTTTTTAAATAGTAGCCTAGTGTTTTCACTATTCATCGAAAATTGAAAGTTTTCAGAAAAATATCAAAAAATCACCCTAGGATAATTTCGATATTCTGAACCCAAAAATGAAGTCCATTTTGAAAGATAAAATTTATAAAATTTCAAAAATTGGGTATTACTATTCAAAATGGTCAGTTCATAATAATATTATAATAATATCTCGTTTAGTGAAACATGGTATTGCGTATAACACATGCTATCGTGGAAGGTCGCAGTTGCATTTAATGAAAGCCAAGTCAGGCTTGCGTGTAGTGCAAGATTCATTTGTTGTTGCGTATAATATAATCCAACCATATTTCATGTATACAATGAATATATATATATATACACTTAATGTTGCGTAAAATAACTTCTACTAAACAAACTTGAAATTGTGTGTAACACGATCCAAGATTAGTGTTGTGTATACTACAAGAAAATACGGTGTTGCGTATAGAACAAGCTAATTTTGGTGTCATGTACAACACAAGACATTAATGAATTTAAAAATAATAATTCTCATAAAATCTAGGGTTGTTACAATCTACCCCCCTTAAAATGAATTTCGCGCTCGAAATTCGTCGGGGTTATAAATCATTTACTACTTGAAATTTTCTTTAATAGAAACCAACATCGTAAAAATGAATATTAAAACATCATTTTTAAAAGTAAAGTTAGAAAACTAACGGTTACCTAGATTAACTCATCACTGGGTTTTTACATAGAAGAACATAGGTGGAAATATGGATATAGAAGAAAAATCTAACCATCAAGTTCTGATGGAGAGTGGTAGAGGAAATGGCTATGAAAAAGCCAACAATCACAAAGCCATAAATTTGTGATGATCTAAGGTACCATCTGATTCGTCATATATAAGGGCAGTAGGACATCATTTTTGGTTTTAAAGATCATTTCCCTAAAGTTGAAGAATTTTAATTAGAACAAATACTTACTTTATTTTGCTATAATATCATCGTTGTTCGTGACTTGAACAATTTCCACTTCATCTCTTAATGAAATGAAGTTGAATTTTTCATTCGTGAAGTGTTAGCAGATCATGTTATAGAATGACGGGTCATTCCATATGTCTCAAACAAAAGGTTAGCAAAAATTATCAAATATACATAAGTCCATCTATGGTGAGGTTAATAGTATATGATTCCAAAAATGGACTTATACTTCATATATCATACTACTTAATAAAACTATTTTCTACTAACCAGGGACTTCCTGTAGGCTAGTGGTAGGTGATAAAGTCCTGTCGCACTTCGGTTGTGGGTTCGATTCCTGCAACCTTGTTCGACGCGATGGGTTGTCGCCCCTCCTATGAGTTGTCCTTTTTCTAAAACTATACTATTATAACATAAAAAAAGTTCTATCCTTAAACAATACTATCGGATATCTAACTTAATCTATTCCAATCATTAGGTTTATCCAAAATACTTCTGTCCAATCTCATAGTATAAAGATAATGATTACTTGAAATGTCATCTACTGAGCATGTGAATACCATCATTAATCATACGATATATCTTGTTGGTCACATTCCAAACATGTGAATACCCTAATCATGTATTCTTGTGAAACATCAATTACCATAGAACCTTAGTGAAAACATGCATGCTGTCAAAAGTTAAATTTTCCACATACCAAAATCCCAAAAATTCTATATACTCAAACCATGATATAACTTAGTCCTTATATCAATCATGAGTTCATGAATACTATCAAACATATCATTATCTCCTTATCCCTTCATTATGAGCATATCATCTACTTTCTAAAAATATCTGATTAACCTTCATTGTTACTGATACCATTCAACATATACTTTCAAATAATCTAGGAAAACGATAGTGTAACAATCCTTAGATGTGTCTTTATTCCATAGTACCATTACCTATACAAAATAACTCTTGATAAACATAAATCATTACACTAAATTCTTAAACCATTGACTTATATTCAACAATTCTTTCATCTCACATATCATTTGTAGTCTCTTCATCATCATCAACCTAAATACTACCCATATGACCATGCTGATTCTCTTCATGATACTTTCCCTTAGGGCATTGGTTTGTATAAGGCCCATACATCCCACATTGAAAACATTTAATCATTGTTGATGTCGTAGCAATACCATTATCCTTGTCCATAGTGTTAACTGAACCTTTTCCTTTGCACTTACAGGCTTTGTATCCTTCTTTTCCACACCCAAAGCATCTTCCAGTTCCTTTGAAACAATCTCCCTGATGCCTCTTCCCACATGATTTACATGAGGGAAATTGAACTTTCTTTCCTCTATGATCATCATGAAACTCTGTCTTTCTATTATTAGCCAAGTCGGGAAACTTACCAAAGTTGAGATTATTGATCATATTATGAGATTTCGAATTAGGAATAATAACTATATGTGGAGCTATAGATCCAATTTCATTCGGTTGCTCATGAATAATATCATTCCATTTTCCATCATATCCTCCATTATCGTGAATCTTCTCATTCCCAGCCATTTTCTAAAACCCAAAAAAAATAGTGTGAGAGGCCAAAATCATAATCAAGGGGGATTACCTTCAATATCTTACATCTTAGGTTAAATTCTAATATCATTACCATAATTCTAGGAATATAACCTATACTTATACTTAACCTTAGGGACATACCTAGACATACCTTAGAAATATCTCTAGGGATCTCACTAAAGTTCACGCATCCTAGTTTCCAAATGTTGACTAAACCTTTCCTCTGATACCAACTGTAGAGACCTAAAGCTTGACGTACATGGACATTACATTCCTTTTGTGGAATACTTAATACATAACAAACACAGACACATAAGGACAGTAATATTTTATTGTCTTTGGAAACTCGGAATTTAGTCTTCTAATCGTGGTGAAAGATCTTCAACTTCTCCCATAAAGATCATCCCCTTTTGTTTTCTTACCTAAATTCTTTCTTTATATCCTGGGGAAAAGAAAACATAAAAAGAGTGAGCTCAAATTCTCAGTAAGGGTAAGCATAGAGAACATAAAACAATCAATAAACATTTGAATGCAAAAGCTTGAACATAAAATCTAAACATCGAAATCTTGAGCAAAGACATAAATCTTGGAAGTACGTAAGGCGTATATCATAAAGGAACATCAATATTGATAAAATAGCATGGGAATAAATCATGTAATTGTGGCAACCATTCAGTACTTGTTATGATTTCCATAGTATCCAAGGCATTGCTACCAAGACCATCTTAGTTGACAAAGTCCCTTTCTGAATCGAGTTCACTCCTCGTTCTAGTACTGTATCACAGAACCGGAGTAACTTACTATTCCAGCCATGTCTATCTCATGAAATATAAATCTTTACCCAATGCATTGGAGGGAGATATAGGTCCCACCCATCTCATAGTTAAATCATTCTTACTTGTGCCACAAAATAAACATAAATCATTCATCATAATCCAAAGAATAAAATGGGTTTCATAAACATCATCCCATAATCACATAATCTATATAAAACAAATGGATATCATTTCATAATAATAAAAGTAAAACAATATAAATCATAAAGACATTATACTTGAAACATACACATATGAAATAATGTCATCTTAGATGGAAAATGGTTTTGATAAAACACTTGAAATGAATTCTTAAATAAAATATCCTTTCTTCTTCAAAATCAATTTCTTTTCACAAAACGTCTTGCAATTTTTAAAAGAAAGAGATTCTGTTGAAAATATTCATGAAATATTTTGTAGCAAGCTTCATGAAAATAAGGCTTTATAAAACCGTAAAAATCCGTTCATACTGTATAAGTTAAAAAAACATTCTTCTCGTACTTTTTTCGGAAATGTCCAAAAAGTACCTCGTAACATAAACAAAAGAAAGATTCCTTACATACCATGTAGTAAAAGTCAAAAATGGGTAAAAATTACTTTAAACATACATGAAACCATTTTTATAAAACAGGAACATGGATGAAAAATTTAACCCCAGTGAATACTTACGAATAAACAATCTCAGATAAAAATGATATTGGAAAAGTTATCCCTTACCTTATGTCTGATATGCTTCGTATGTTTCCAAACCTCCTGCATAATGATTTAAATAATTTCATTGACTTATTAGAGAATCATATTCATTGTTATTATATCATATATGTTTCACTTAGGTATTTATATTACCCGTTCATTTGTCAATTCCATGTTAAAGTAGCGTTTTGGGTAAAATTGTTTCATTTATCATACTTGTTTGGACTTGTTGTTCTTGATATTATTATTACTTATATCATGATTTACTTACTTCCAGAATGTAAAACATGATTTATATATCATATATATTTAGTATATATATATATATAATATATAGATAAATGAAATGAAACACACCGTTCATGGAGACGGTAGGTCGTACGTACGCATGAACGATGTTTTCCTTTCTTTATTGACTTCAATGGAAGTAAGTAGATGAAATATATATATATATATGTATAAATAAATCTGGTATCTTCATTATATCATATATTTCATAATTATTCAATATATATACTTTATAATCATTCTTGAATAGTTAACCATGGAAAATGAATCTCATCGCGTTTGTGGAGACGGTAGTCCGTACGTACGCACGAGCGATGATATCATTCCCATGATCATGGAGTTATATTGAAGTGTATGTATAATATTATAGAATCTACATCACTTTACAATAACCATATATAGTTATTTATTTACACCATTATACCCATCCATGTAAGGTGGTGGTGGAAAAACTGATTACACCACGGCGTGGAGACGGTATTCCGTACGTACGCACGCGTGGTGATTTCATTTTCCGTGGGATGGATAGAAGGTTAAATAGGGTTGTTTAATATTAATAATAACATATCAGTATATGAGTGATACTGATGTTATTACTTTATAACGAAACAACTAAATAATAAGGAGTAGAAGAAGAAAGAAACTGGAAAGAATGGGAAGAATATATTACCTCTTCTTCGACGCACCTCCTTTAAACTTCCTCTTATGGAACTAGAGTTGGTATTTTGAGAAGACCAGAACCTCCAGAATATTTCTATGGAAGTTGATAAGATAAATGGGCAGGGTTTTTCTGAGCTTAAAGGATCAAAAGGGTGTGAAGAGAAGAGGTAAGGGGTGCCCTTTTTATAAGGGAGGAGAGAGGCACCTTTGGAAAAATATAAAATATTATTTTATAATAAATTAATATTAGGTATTTAATAGCTCCAAATTGATTTATTTAGAATATAAGGTGGGGAAGGTTCGAAATCCTTTCAACCAATATAATTTATACATGTTTAGTTTTCTATTTTAACATTATCATTTAGATTTAACTTTAAGTTAAATAATTTTACTTTCATCGTGTCTTCTTGTTTTCTTACACTATAAGGTTAATAAACTTACTATAACAAGAAAAACGAACCCCAAGTTGTTTAGTATTAATATATATAACATTATCTAAGCCATTTGGTTGAAACTTATATTTTTAGGAATAAAATAACAATTAATAATATAATATTTTTTTAAAAAACTATTTTATGTCAATTTTGACAATATTTGGTAATTTATTTTTGTAAAAATCATAACAGAATTATTAGTTCTAACAAAGTTAATTAAATCAATACTAACATATCATATTAACATATAAAATTTGTGGAACTCATAAAAAGTCTGAAATTACATTTATTTGAGTATTTATAAAATAAATTATGTTATTATTTCATTAGTAAGATAATTACTGCATCATCATTGTTTCATAAATAAATTAAATTATTTAATGTCTAAAAATTATAAATAAAATACAATTATGTAGGAAATATTTTTATATTTCTAATGAATATTTATAGTCTAATTTATCTTATTTATAACCCTATATTAAAAATATTTTAGTTATTAAACTCTGATTTTAACTATTTTAACTATTCTTTAAATAAAATAATATTAAATGTCCTAATCTAATCCAAGGAGGCCTAAATGGTCATATATTATTCCTAAGTTTGTTTTTGTTCTAATTACACTTATCCAATAGAATTAGGACATGTGTTAGGGTAATAATAATATCATTTTTACTATTAATTACCCTATTTACTTTTAACCATGGTAAAAAAAAGTAAAAAGTTATTATTCACCAAAAATTATTTTCATCTCATTGAACCAATTTTTAGTCCTTGATATTAACCGTGTCTCTTGGATTTTTGAAATTCCACTCACATAAGCGGTAAAATTACGTTTTATGTGAATTTCCAAATTCTCCTAGAAGGTGGGTAAAAGACGGTGAAAAGTTCACTAAAATTTTTATATATCTAAAATTTTTATAAAATGACTCCAATGAATTAAATTGAACTTATATAGGTATTATATATCAAAATTTACCTAAAATAAATTTAAATAAGATTAATAATTATTTAAATAAAAAGTCGGTTTTAAAATAGTAACCCAATGTTTTCACTATTCATCAAAAATTGAATGTTTTCAGAAAAATATCAAAACTTCACCCTAGGCTAATTTCAATATTCCAAATCCAAAATTGAATTCCATTTTGAAAGATAAAATTTATAAAATTTCAAAAATTGGGTATTACTATTCATAACGGCTAGTTCATAATAATATTATAATAATATCTCGTTTAGTGAAACTTGGTATTTCGTATAACACACGCTATCGTGGAAGGTTGCAGTTGTGTGTAATGAAAGCCAAGTCAGGGTTCAGTGTAGTGCAAGATTCATTCGTTGTTTCGTATAATAGAATCCAACCATATTTCATTTATACATTGAATATATATATATATACACTCAATGTTGCGTAAAATAACTTCTATCAAACGAACTTGAAATTATGTGTAACACGATCCAAGATTAGTGTTGGGTATACTGCAAGCTAATACGGTGTTGCGTATAGAACAAGCTAATTTTTGTGTCGCATACAACACAAGACATTAATTAAATTAAAAATAATAATTCTCATAAAATCTCGGGTTGTTACATTCTACCCCCCTTAAAATGAATTTCACCCTCGAAATTCGTCGGGGTTATAAATCGTTTACTACTTGAAATTTTCATTAATAGAAACCCACATCATAAAAAGGAATAATAAAACTTCATTTTAAAAAGTAAAGTTAGAAATGTAATGGTTACCCTGATTAACTCATCACTGGGTTTCCACATATGAGAACATAGGTGGAAATATGGATATGGAAGAAAAATCTAACCATCAAGTTCTGATGGAGAGTGGTAGAGGACATGGCTATGAAAAATCCAACAATCACAAAGCCATAAATTTGTGATGATCTAAGGTACCATATGATTCATCGGATATAAGGGCAGTAAGAAAACATTTTTGGTTTTAAAGATCATTTCCCTAAAGTTGAAGAATTTGAATTAGAATAAATACTTACTTTATTTCGGTATAATATCATTGTTGTTCGTGCCTTGAACAATTTTCACTTCATCTCTTAATTAAATGAAGTTGAATTTTTCATTCGTGAAGTGTTATCAGATCATGTGATAGAATTATGGGTCATTCCATATGTCTCAAACAAAAGGTTAGCAAAAATTATCAAATATACATAAGTCCATCTATGGTGAGGTTAATCTTATATGATTCCAAAAATGGACTTATACTTCATATATAATACCACTTAATAAAACTACTTTCTACTAACCAGGGACTTCCTATAGGCTAGTGGTAGGCGATAAAGGCATGTCGCACTTCGGTTGTGGGTTCGATTCCCGCAACCTTGTTCGACGCGATGGGTTGTCGCCCATCCTACAAGTTGTCCTTTTTCTAAAACTATACTATTATAATATAACAAAAGTTCTATCCTTAAACAATACTATCTGATATCTAACTTAATCTATTCCAATCTTTAGGTTTATCCAAAATACTTCTGTCCAATCTCATAGTATAAAGATAACGATTACTTGAAATGTCATCTATCAAGCATGTGAATACCATCATTTATCATATGATATATCTTGTTGGTCACATTACAAACATGTGAATACCCTAATCATGTATTTTTGTGAAACATGAATTACCATAGAACCTTAATGAAAACATGAATGCTGTCAAAAGTTAACTTTTCCACATACCAAAATCCCAAAAATTCTATATACTCAAACCATGATATCACTTAGTCCTTATATCAATCATGAGTTCATTAATACTATCAAACATCTCATTATCTCCTTATCCCATCATTATGCGCATATCATCTACTTTCCAAAAATATCTGAATAACCTTCATGGTTACCGGTACCATTCAACATATACTTTCAAATACTCTAGGAAAACAATAGTGTAACAATCCTTAGATGTGTCTTTATTCCATAGTACCATTACCTATACAACATAACTCTTGATAAACATAAATCATTCCTCTACCTTCTTAAACCATTGACTGAGATTCAACAATTCTTTCATCTCACATATTATTTGTAGTATTTTCATCATCATCAACATAAATACTACCCATACGACCATGCTGATTCTCTTCATGAGACTTTACCTTAGGGCATTGGTTTGCATAATTCCCATACATCCCACATTTAAAACATTTAATAATTTTTGATGTCGTACCAATACCATTATCCTTTTCCATGGTGTTAACTGAACCTTTTCCTTTGCACTTACTGGCTTTGTGTCCTTATTTTCCACACCCAAAGAATCTTCCAATTACTTTGAGACAATCTCCCTGATGCATCTTCCCACATGATTTACATGAGGGAAATTGAACTTTCTTTCCTCTATGATCATCATAAAACTCCATCTTTCTCTTATTAGCTGAGTCGGGAAACTTACCAAAGTTGAGATTATTTATCATATTATGAGATTGCTGATTTGGCATAATAAAGTAACGTGGACCTCCAGATACAATTTCATTCGGTTTCTCATGAAGAATATCATTCTATTGTCCATCATATCCTATATTATCGTGAATCTTCCTGTTCCCAGCCATTTTCTAAAACCCAAAAAAATCGTGTGAGAGGCCAAAATCATAATCAATGGGGATTACCTTCAATATCTAACATATTAGGTTAAATTATAAGATCTTTACCATAATTCTAGGACTATAACCTATACTTATACTTAACCTTAGGGACATCCCTAGACATACCTTAGAAATATCTCTAGGTGTATCACTAAAGTTCCCACATCTTAGTTTCCAAAGGTTGACTAAATCTTTCCTCTATTACCAAATGTAGAGACCCAATGCTTGATTTACATGGACATTACATTAATTTTGTGGAATACATAATACATAACAAACACAGACACACAAGGATTGTAATATATTAGTGTCTTTGGAAAATCAGAATTTAATCTTCTAATCGTGGTGAAAGATCTTCAACTTCTCCCATAAAGATCTTCCCCTTTTGTTTTCTTACCTAAAACCTTTCTTTATATACTAGGGAAAATAAAACATAAAAAGGGTGAGCTCAAATTCTCAGTAAGGGTAAGCATAGAGAACATAAAACAATCCATTAACATTTGAATGCAAATGCTTGAACATAAAATCTAAACATCAAAATCTTGAGCAAAGACATAAATCTTGGAAGTATGTAAGGAATATATCATAAAGGAACATCAATCTTGATAAAATAGAATGGGAATAAATCATATAATTGTGGAAACCATTCAGCACTTGTTATGATTTCCATAGTAGCCAAGGCATTGCTACCAAGACCATCTTAGTGGACAATGTCCCTTTCTAAATCGAGTTCACTCCTCGTTCCAGTCCTGTATCACTAAATCGGATTAACTTATTATTCCAGCCATGTCTATCTCATGAGATATAAATCTTTACCCAATATATTGGAGGGAGATATAGGTCCCACCCATCTCATAATGAAATCATTCTTACTTGTGCCACAAAATAAACATAAATCATTCATCATAACCTAAAGAATAAAATGGGTTTCATAAACATAATCCCCTCATCTCATAATCCATATAAAACAAATGGATATCATTTCATAATAATAAAAGTAAAACCATATAAATCATAAAGAAATTATACTTGAAACATACACATATTAAATAATGTCATCTTAGATGGAAAATGATTTTGATAAAACACTTGAAATAAATTCTTGAGGAAAATATCATTTCTTCTTCAAAATCAATTTCTTTTCACAAAACGTCATGAAATTTTTAAAAGAAAGAGATTTTGTTGAAAACAGTCATGAAATATTTTTTAGGAAGCTTCATGAAAATAAGGCTTTATAAAACTGTAAAAATCCATTCATACTGTATAAGTTAAAAAAAATTGTTCTCATACTTTTGCTGGAAAAGTCCAAAAAAGTTCCTCGTAATGTAAACAAAAGAAATATTCCTTACATACCATATAGTAAAATTAAAAAATTGGTAAAAAGGACTTTAAACAAACATTAAAACATTTTTATAAAATAAGAACATGGATGATAAATATAACCCTAGTGAATACTTACGAAAAAACAATCTCGGATAAAAACGAGATTGGAAAAGTTATCCCTAACCTTATGTCTGATATGCTTCGTATGTATCTGAACCTCCTGTATAATAATTTAAATAATGTCATTTACTTATTACAAAATTATATTCATTGTTATTATATCATATATGGTTCACTTAGGTATTTATATTACCCGTTCATTTGTCAATTCCACGTTAAAGTAGCGTTTTGGGTAAAATTGTTTCATTTATCATATGTGTTTCGACTTGTTGTTCTTGATATTATTATTACTTATATCATGATTTACTTACTTACATAATGTAAAAAATGATTTATATATCATATATATTCAGTATATATATATAATAGATAGATAAATGAAATTAAACACACCGTTCATGGAGATGGTAGGTCGTACGTACGCATGAACGTTGTTTTCCTTTATTGACTTGAATGGAAGTAAGTAGATGACATATATATATATATATATATATGTATACATAAATCCAGTAGCTTAATTATGTCATATATTTCATTATTATTCATTATATATACTTTATAATCATTCTTGAATGGTTAATCATGGAAAATGAATCTCATCGCGTTTGTGGAGACGGTAGTCTGTACGTACGCAAGAGTGATGATATCATTACCATGATCATGGAATTGTATTGAATTGTTTGTATAATATTACAGAATCAATATAACTTTACAATAACCATATATAGTTATTTATTTACACCATTATACCCATCCATGTAAGGTGGTGGTGGAAAAACCGATTACACCATGGCGTGGAGACGGTATTCCGTACGTACGCATGCGTGGTGATTTCGTTTTCCATAGGATGGATAGAAGGTGAAATAGGGTTGTTACATATTAATAATAACATATCAGTATATTATTTATACTGATTTTATAACTTTATAATCAAACAACTAAATAATAAGTAGTAGAAGAAGAAATAAACTTGAAAGAATCGGAAGAAGAGATTACCTATTCTTCGACGCACCTCCTTTAAACTTCCTCTTATGGAAGTAGAGTTGGTCTTTTGAGAAGACCAGAACCTCCAGAATGTTGATAGGGAACTGGATAATAGAAATGGTCAGGGTTTGGATGAGCTTTAAGGCTCAAAAGGGTGTGAAGAGAAGAGGGAAGGGGTGCCCTTTTTATAAGGGAGGAGAGCGACACCTTTGGAAAAACATAAAATATTTTTTTATAATAAATTCATATTCGGTTTTTAGTGGATAAAAATTGATTTATTTCAAAGATAAGGTGGGTAAGGGTTTAAATCCTCTCAACCAATAGAATTTAGACATGTTTAGGTTTCTATTTTAACCTTATCATTTATATTTAACTTTATGTTAAATGATTTTACTTTTAGCATGTCTTCTTGTTTTCTTACACTATAAGGTTAATAAACTTACTATAACAAGACAAACGAACCCAAGTTGTTTATTATTAATATATATAACCTTATCTAAGTCATTTTTCTAATCCTTAGATTTTTAGGAATAAAATAACAATTAATAATATAATATTTGTTTTACAAACTATTTTATGTCAATTTTGACACTATTTGGTAATTGATTTTTGTGAAAATCATAACAGAATGATTAGTTCTAACAAAGTTAATTAAATCAATATTAATATGTCTTATTAACCTATAAAATTATTGTAATTCATAAAAAGTCTCAAATTACATTTATTTGAGTATTTATAACATCAATTATGTTAATATTTTATTAATAAGATAATTATTTCATCATCATTGTGTCATAAATAAATTAAAATATTTAATGTATAAAAGTGTAAATAAAATACCATTATGTTGGAAATAATTTTATATTTTTAAGTAATATTTATAATAGAATTTATCTTATGTATAACCCTATTTTAAAAATGTTTAATTATTAAACTTTGATTTTAACTATTTAACTATTGTTTAAATAAAATAATATTAAATGTCCTAATCTAATACAAGTGGGCATGAATGGTCATATTTTATTCCTAAGGTTGTTTTTGGTCGAATTAAACTTATCCAATATAATTAGAACATGTGTTAGGGTAATAATAATATTATTTTTACCCTTAATTACCCTATTTACTTTTAACCATGGTAAAAAAAAGTAAAAAGTTATTATTCACAAAAAATTATTTTCATCTCATTAAACCACATTTTAGTCCTTGATATTAACCGTGTCTCTTGTATTTTCGAAATTCCACTCACAGAAGCGGTAATATTAAGTTTTATGTGAATTTCCAAATTCTCCTAGGAGGTGGGTAAAAGACGGTGAAAAGTTCAATAAAATTTTTATATATCTAAAATTATTATAAAATGACTCCAATGAATTAAATTGAACTTATATAGGTATTATGTTTCAATTTTTACCTAAAATAAATAATTATTTAAATTAAAAGTCAGTTTTTAAATAGTAACCCAGTGTTTTCACTATTCATCAAAAATTGATAGTTTTTAGAAAAATATCAAAAATTCACCCTAGGATAATTTCGATATTCTGAATCCAAAAATAAAGTCAATTTTGAAAGATAAAATTTATAAAATTTCAAAAATTGGGTATTACTATTCATAACAGCTAATTCATAATAATATTATAATAATATCTCATTTAGTGAAACTTTGTATTGCGTATAGAACACGCTATCATGGAAGGTCGCAATTGTGTGTAATGAAAGCCAAGTCAGGGTTGCGTGTAGTTCAAGATTCATTTATTGTTGTGTATAATAGAATCCAACCATATTTCATTTATACATTGAATATATATATATACACTCAATGTTGTGTAAAATAACTTCTATCAAACGAACTTGAAATTGTGTGTAACACGATCCAAGATTAGTGTTGTGTATACTGCAAGCTAATCCGGTGTTGTGTATAGAACAAGCTAATTTTGGTGTCGCGTACAACACAAGACATTAATGAAATTAAAAATAATAATTCTCATAAAAACTCGGGTTGTTACAGTGTGAGACAATTTCTAGTAGGATACAACCACTAAGATATTCCATGTGATAAACATTCAAAGACAAAAATCTTGCAAGTTTTCTTAAATAAGAAATGTCAGTTACAATATCTAAAAGATGCAACTTAAAAAAATAAAACAATTTTCAAGTGGTCTAATTTAAATAATCATAACTTTTAAAATAAATTACAAAACTAATTAAATATCCATTCAAAAATATTTTATTCCATCGTTAATAACAAATAATCCAATGAGCACAAGCAATTAGAAATAACCCCTAGGCTCTAGCTCATTGTGGGTCCGAGGTACCTCGTATCTCAGTGAGAGTAACCATCACAATATTCATTTTAATGCACACAAGACACTAGTAGGGAGAATACCAATAACCTAGTGGTCACTAATAATCATAATCATAGTTTAGTTAGTGTTTTAAGCGTCAATATTGCTACGTGAAACTAAGGCCAAACCCCAAGGATTCACTAGAATGGTAGTACACGTCCACCCACCTGGATACCTGGGTTTCCCTCTTGTGATAAAATAAGTTAAACAAGCCAAGAAATATAGTTTTCACATAAAAATATCACTTCCACATCACACATTAACCAAATAGTCCCATGTACATCACACAAGTTACAAAATCCACTTTTTGTTAAAATGAATTTCGAAATCAAACTCACACCAAAATACCCCACAACACATTTTTCATAACATTCACAATCCAACAGATCCTTTAATAATTTTATTAATTTTTTCCAAATATTCCAAACATCACATAACATCCTAATAAAATGTTTCATAAAACCCTTTTCATAAACAAAATCCATTTTTCACATCACACTCACACAAACATCCCACATCACGTTCACACCTCTTTCACATTTCAGTAAATCTGTTAAACATTTTTATAAAACATTTACAAGAGGATACACATCACATGAAATCTCTATTCACATTTAAAATGGACCATTTCAAAATATACACAATTAAAAATAGTTTTCTAATATTGTTTCGCCTCTTACATAAATCATTAAACCATTCAAAACTTTCATAAGACAATTCCAAGGAGTGTACCGAAGATTTTCATATAAAACCCATTTCAAAGCCATATTTCAATGACAAAATCTCACTAATACCAATTCAGAACATAATTTTCAGCCCCGAAAACATTTATTAAACCTCCCCCAAGTGTTATAGAAATACCTCAAACAATACCACAAAATATCCACATGAAAAACACACGTTTTCAAAATCACTTCCAAGAAGTACAACATGGTTTTACACCTTAAACCCATTAAAAACCCTCTTTCAAACCCAATGGCACACCAAGACCCTACCAAAGAAGAATTTTCTGCCCAAACATGATTTATTAAACCAATTTCATATGTTCTAAAATACACCCAAATAATACCCCAAGTGTTACACATGAAAACACCCAAGTTCAAGTTAAAATGCAACTATAAAATTAAACTCTTAACCAAATCAATAATGAATAGTTAATCACCACAAAAAACATATGTGTAATATAAATAATGATTAAATATAGCAATATAACTCATCAATAATTGTTTACACATGGAACTACCTACCAAAAGTGTTGAATCCCTCAAATCTTGGTGTGAAACATCAACCGCACCACTGTCGCACCACAAATAAGTGAAGAGGAACCTAAAACCTCAATATTATGTCAAAAAAGTAACCAAATAAAACCATAGGTTCAAACCCTAACTTCTGTACATTTTATAACATCAAGAAAGAGGAAGGAAACCCTAAGGGAATGGAAGAAATGAAAGAGAGAAATACTTACTTGAAGAGAACTTGAAGAAATCACCACAAATCAACCACATTTTGAATGTCCACGAAATGAAACCTGATAGTGATGCTCTAATGAGGCTAGGGAGGTCATTTGGTGACTGAAATGGGGTAAAAAGAGTGAAAATGAATGATTTATGAAGTAAGAAAGTTACCTTCTCAAATCTGGACGGTTTGAGAAACCCTGAAACCTTTTTCCCTAATTCACAGTTCCAATGAGCTCCAAAAATATGAAACTAATAATGGGGGTGATCCTATGGATATTTTCTTCTAAATAGAGGTGTAATAACCGAAAAAAAAATTGATAGATATATTAAGGAATTAAAAAACAAAATTAAAGTAGAATATGGGGTTATGGGCAGGCCCAATTACTTAATAAAAAATCTAAATACACCATGATTATAGATTTCTAAAGGATCCAAATTTACATGGTGGTGTTAGTAGGTGATGGGAGGACAAGTAAAAATTTTAATGGATGAAAAATGTTTAAAAATGAAGGAGTTATAAAAGAAAAAAATGGTTTTTTTATCTGGAAATGGGCTCACAGTTTGGCCTAAATTTTGATAACCCACTATTTCCACCAAAATGCATGAGAAACCCCCAAAACAAATAAATAAAGAAAATTAAATTAAAAATACCTTTAAAAGATTTTATGGATGTGATAGTGAGTCGAACTGATACTCTATTCCCATAATAGTTGAATTTGATGAAACTACATGGATTGAGGCTCTAAGGTAAGTGTTATTTAATGAAAGGTTGGGATGTCAGACTGATTCTCTATGATTCCAAACTTAAGGACATGTTATTATTTGAGATGTTAGAGAGAGGTTCTATGCTTCCCAAATAAATGGATATAACCTGATTACCAGACTAAGGCTCTGGGGTATGTTGGTAATTATGATTAGTAAATTCTTTGTTAGTAGCTGTGTATGTGACCCCTTACGCATGGTTATTGACCACCTAAGGCCATAGTATAAGTGATTTAATTCCTAATCCATAAAACATGAGATGAATATGAATAAATTAATGAATATTTAATAAGTGATGAAATGGAAATAATTGTGTAAATGGTTTAAATGAATATTATAGATAATGGGTATGTGATGAGTTGTGAATAGTTAAACCCCTTATGAATAAAAGTTTGTATAACACCTAGTTACTTGGTTAGACTCCGAATGTGACCTAGGTTAGTTGGTTGTATGGTTATTTTAGAAAACTTAATGGGTAAAATTAATATTATATAATCACTTAAATGTTATCTTTATTTCCTTGTTTTTTATTTTCACATGATACCTGCATACACATTTTTACAGATTGGTTATTAATTTAGAAATCATTGGTGGTGGGATATTGAGTTATATTCACATGTTGGTCGGGTCTCCATGGCACTTGGGCACCTGATAAGATGCTACTTTCTTTTAGGTATGGGTTCTGGATAGAGACCTGGTGTTTGGTTGTGCATGGGATAACGGGTTGGAGCATGGAGGTCATGACCGGTATGGGAATCAGGTCTGGGTTTAGAGTCTTTTAATATTTTTAAATTTTGTTTATATTGTATGAATGCATGGCATGTAGAATTTTTACTAGATTTAGTTATAGCATGTGTACATGGTTATGTGATTTCTTTTGTTTTATGCCTTTCATTTATTATTTTTGTTGTTTATTTTATCAATTGATGTTACTTAGGTTGTGTATTCACTCTGGTAAGTGGGTATAGTCTCCCCATATTCCTATTTAGACTTGAACTACTAGTCGGTAACCTCTGGCCTACGAGGAGGCACGCATGCGGTCATGTGATGACTCAGCTTGGGAAACTAGTTATAGTGCCTTTTGCGTCAAGTATGATACAAAGTGTTGTCATAGGTAGTCATCTTTTTCCTTAATTTTTGTTCATGGTAGATAGGAAACTGGGGTCTTGCCAAGACTAGGTAATTATCTTGTTCTTTGGTTTCTATATCCCCACGTATGAGGGAAACACCAAGTTTCCAAGGGTGGGAAATGATGTTTCATTTTGTGATTTTATAGTTGGTTTATATTTCCACCTTGATTGGAGTACTTGGATGTAAAGTTGTGGATTTATGTGGTTTTATCTCTTGGATCGGTGTGGCAAGAGAGGATGTGTGATTTTTTACATCATGCTAGGCACATAGGATAAATATGTCATTTTTATGTTTATTATGATTGACTTGTGAATGAAATGATGATAAACCAAATTGGTATAAAAAATAGAATTGAATGAGATAGTGGGTGTCAAAAAGTGTGTTAAATAGGGGGTTTGAGAAGTGTAAATCCTTGGTTTGAGAAAAGGGAAAATATTTTGATTTTTCATTTTTAAAAAAAATTGAGATTTTTTAAAATGGGGGCTCATAAAAATGTTTTTGAAAATTAAAATTCTTGGGTTTTGAAAATGAAGAGTTTTGAAAAGTGAAATGGTGGGTTTAAAATGGTAAAGTCCAATTAATAGGGGAATTTGGAGAATAATTAATCTTTTAGGGACATTATTGGTGGTTATCCATTTTGTTTGTTGTTGACCCCTTGTATGGGTGGTTTGGGCAGTGAGTGTTCCATAGTTGAGACCTCAGATTATAGAATGTTAGATCTTGTTAATTTGGGTGTGTTGGTTAAATGGAATGTTGATTGTTGTGTCTTTGGTTAGGTTTTGACCTATAATTTGAGAAATAAATTCTGATAATGTGAATTTGGTGACTCTTATTGGTTGAGATCTTAGAAGTTGTGTTTTTAACCTTAGATTGGGTGTTCAGTTCGGTTTGATAGTGAATGTATGTGAGTATCTTTGGTGTGGGCCTTGAGTAAATGGTGTTTGGTGTGTTAGATGCAGTGTGTTTGGAATGGAGGTAGGATAAGCGTCATGAGTAATTGATTGTTTGGGGCTTAGTGAGTATGGATTATAGATATATCCAATGAACTTTTCTTAGTGTGTCTCCAATTTTGGGAGCTAGTACCATTTATCTTTTGAGGATGACATGTGAGAGATGTTGATTAGGGTTTCAGAGTTTTATGGATTCATGAAGCACAGGTGGCTTCTTCATAGGTGAAATCGATGCATGATGGCACTACTATATATAAGGCCATTAGCGACCGCCATTGGCGGTCGCTAAAGGGCTTTAGCGGCCGCGCAGCGACCGCCAATGGCGGTCGCTGTTGCCTCGTCGCTAGAGGCCTTTAGCGACCGCCAATGGCGGTCGCTATAGGTGCCCCGTAGGTCGGCCTTCAGCGACCGCCAAGCGGTCGCTGAAGGCCCTCTGCCCGGTCCCATATAGCGACCTCCATTGGCGGTCGCTATTCTAAAAAAAAAAAAATTTTCAAAAAATTTTTATTGAATTGAATATAAATATATATATATATATATACTATATTTTAAATGTTTTAATATATATTTAATATATATATAATATCAAATCATTGTGCTATAATATATATATACTATTAAATACAATATTTTAAATACAAATCATTGTGCTATAATGTATATATACTATTAAATACAATATTTTAAATACAAATCATTGTGCTATAAATATATATATATATATACTATTAAATACAATATTTTAAATATATATATATATATATATAATATTTTAAATGTTTTAATATATATTTAATATATATATAATATCAAATCATTGTGCTATAATAATTTAAAAACTTCGATTCAAGAAATAATCTCATTTCAGGTCGTTCGGAGCACGTTTGCTCCGAATCGGAGCGCCGCACGCCGTTTTGGTGTTTAACGGCGCCGGAAACGCGTTTCCGGCCGCCGCGGTCGCACGGCACCTCCGAATGAGGTGCCGTCTGGCCGACCATTTCACAATTGATGCCCCGGATGTTGTCGTACGGTTTCGTGGCATTCGGAGGTCGTTCGGGTGGTTTTGACCCCCCAACGCGCCATTTCAGCGCGCGCCGCGCTGCTGAAAACGACACAATCGGGCGTGCCGCACGCACCGCACGTCCGATGGACGTGCGGCCTCCTCCTGCATCTCAGGAATAATATTCCTGTCGTCCCCGTGCGGTTTCAGGTCGTTCGGAGCACGTTTGCTCCGAATCGGACCGCCGCACGCCGTTTTGGAGTTTAACGGCGCCGGAAACGCGTTTCCGGCCGCCGCGGTCGCACGGCACCTCCGAATGAGGTGCCGTCTGGCCGACCATTTCACAATTGATGCCCCGGATGTTGTCGTACGGTTTCGTGGCATTCGGAGATCGTTCGGGTGGTTTTGACCCCCCAACGCGCCATTTCAGCGCGCGCCGCGCTGCTGAAAACGACACAATCGGGCGTGCCGCGCGCACCGCACGTCCGATGGACGTGCGGCCTCCTCCTGCATCTCAGGAATAATATTCCTCTCGTCCCCGTGCGGTTTCAGGTCGTTCGGAGCACGTTTGCTCCGAATCGGACCGCTGCACGCCGTTTTGGAGTTTAACGGCGCCGGAAACGCGTTTCCGGCCGCCGCGGTCGCACGGCACCTCCGAATGAGGTGTCGTCTGGCCGACCATTTCACAATTGACGCCCCGGATGTTGTCGTACGGTTTCGTGGCATTCGGAGATCGTTCGGGTGGTTTTGACCCCCCAACGCGCCATTTCAGCGCGCGCCGCGCTACTGAAAACGACACAATCGGGCGTGTCGCGCGCACCGCACGTCCGATGGACGTGCGGCCTCCTCCTGCATCTCAGGAATAATATTCCTCTCGTCCCCGTGCGGTTTCAGGTCGTTCGGAGCACGTTTGCTCCGAATCGGACCGCCGCACGCCGTTTTGGAGTTTAACGGCGCCGGAAACGCGTTTCCGGCCGCCGCGGTCGCACGGCACCTCCGAATGAGGTGCCGTCTGGCCGACCATTTCACAATTGACTCCCCGGATGTTGTCGTACGGTTTCGTGGCATTCGGAGGTCTTTCGGGTGGTTTTGACCCCCCAACGCGCCATTTCAGCGCGCGCCGCGCTGCTGAAAACGACACAATCGGTCGTGCCTCGCGCACCGCACGTCCGATGGACGTGCGGCCTCCTCCTGCATCTCAGGAATAATATTCCTCTCGTCCCCGTGCGGTTTCAGGTCGTTCGGAGCACGTTTGCTCCGAATCGGACCGCCGCACGCCGTTTTGGAGTTTAACGGCGCCGGAAACGCGTTTCCGGCCGCCGCGGTCGCACGGCACCTCCGAATGAGGTGCCGTCTGGCCGACCATTTCACAATTGACGCCCCGGATGTTGTCGTACGGTTTCGTGGCATTCGGAGGTCGTTCGGGTGGTTTTGACCCCCCAACGCGCCATTTCAGCGCGCGCCGCGCTGCTGAAAACGACACAATCGGGCGTGCCGCGCGCACCGCACGTCCGATGGACGTGCGGCCTCCTCCTGCATCTCAGGAATAATATTCCTCTCGTCCCCGTGCGGTTTCAGGTCGTTCGGAGCACGTTTGCTCCGAATCGGACCGCCGCACGCCGTTTTGGAGTTTAACGGCGCCGGAAACGCGTTTCCGGCCGCCGCGGTCGCACGGCACCTCCGAATGAGGTGCCGTCTAGCCGACCATTTCACAATTGACGCCCCGGATGTTGTCGTACGGTTTCGTGGCATTCGGAGGTCGTTCGGGTGGTTTTGACCCCCCAACGCGCCATTTCAGCGCGCGCCGCGCTGCTGAAAACGACACAATCGGGCGTGCCGCGCGCACCGCACGTCCGATGGACGTGCGGCCTCCTCCTGCATCTCAGGAATAATATTCCTCTCGTCCCCGTGCGGTTTCAGGTCGTTCGGAGCACGTTTGCTCCGAATCGGACCGCCGCACGCCGTTTTGGAGTTTAACGGCACCGGAAACGCGTTTCCGGCCGCCGCGGTCGCACGGCACCTCCGAATGAGGTTCCGTCTGGCCGACCATTTCACAATTGACGCCCCGGATGTTGTCGTACGGTTTCGTGGCATTCGGAGATCGTTCGGGTGGTTTTGACCCCCCAACGCGCCATTTCAGCGCGCGCCGCGCTGCTGAAAACGACACAATCGGGCGTGCCGCGCGCACCGCACGTCCGATGGACGTGCGGCCTCCTCCTGCATCTCAGGAATAATATTCCTCTCGTCCCCGTGCGGTTTCAGGTCGTTCGGAGCACGTTTGCTCCGAATCGGACCGCCGCACGCCGTTTTGGAGTTTAACGGCGCCGGAAACGCGTTTCCGGCCGCCGCGGTCGCACGGCACCTCCGAATGAGGTGCCGTCTGGCCGACCATTTCACAATTGACGCCCCGGATGTTGTCGTACGGTTTCGTGGCATTCGGAGGTCGTTCGGGTGGTTTTGACCCCCCAACGCGCCATTTCAGCGCGCGCCGCGCTGTTGAAAACGACACAATCGGGCGTGCCGCGCGCACCGCACGTCCGATAGACGTGCGGCCTCCTCCTGCATCTCAGGAATAATATTCCTCTCGTCCCCGTGCGGTTTCAGGTCGTTCGGAGCACGTTTGCTCCGAATCGGACCGCCGCACGCCGTTTTGGAGTTTAACGGCGCCGGAAACGCGTTTCCGGCCGCCGCGGTCGCACGACACCTCCGAATGAGGTGCCTTCTGGCCGACCATTTCACAATTGACGCCTCGGATGTTGTCGTACGGTTTCGTGGCATTCGGAGGTCGTTCGGGTGGTTTTGACCCCCCAACGCGTCATTTCAGCGCGCGCCGCGCTGCTGAAAACGACACAATCGGGCGTGCCGCGCGCACCGCACGTCCGATGGACGTGCGGCCTCCTCCTGCATCTCAGGAATAATATTCCTCTCGTCCCCGTGCGGTTTCAGGTCGTTTGGAGCACGTTTTCTCCGAATCGGACCGCCGCACGCCGTTTTGGAGTTTAACGGCGCCGGAAACGCGTTTCCGGCCGCCGCGGTCGCACGGCACCTCCGAATGAGGTGCCGTCTGGCCGACCATTTCACAATTGACGCCCCGGATGTTGTCGTACGGTTTCGTGGCATTCGGAGATCGTTCGGGTGGTTTTGACCCCCCAACGCGCCATTTCAGCGCGCGCCGCGCTGCTGAAAACGACACAATCGGGCGTGCCGCGCGCACCGCACGTCCGATGGACGTGCGGCCTCCTCCTGCATCTCAGGAATAATATTCCTCTCGTCCCCGTGCGGTTTCAGGTCGTTCGGAGGACGTTTGCTCCGAATCGGACCGCCGCACGCCGTTTTGGAGTTTAACGGCGCCGGAAACGCGTTTCCGGCCGCCGCGGTCGCACGGCACCTCCGAATGAGGTTCCGTCTGGCCGACCATTTCACAATTGACGCCCCGGATGTTGTCGTACGGTTTCGTGGCATTCGGAGATCGTTCGGATGGTTTTGACCCCCCAACGCGCCATTTCAGCGCGCGCCGCGCTGCTGAAAACGACACAATCGGGCGTGCCGCGCGCACCGCACGTCCGATGGACGTGCGGCCTCCTCCTGCATCTCAGGAATAATATTCCTCTCGTCCCCGTGCGGTTTCAGGTCGTTCGGAGCACGTTTGCTCCGAATCGGACCGCCGCACGCCGTTTTGGAGTTTAACGGCGCCGGAAACGCGTTTCCGGCCGCCGCGGTCGCACGGCACCTCCGAATGAGGTGCCGTCTGGCCGACCATTTCACAATTGACGCCCCGGATGTTGTCGTACGGTTTCGTGGAATTCGGAGATCGTTCGGGTGGTTTTGACCCCCCAACGCGCCATTTCAGCGCGCGCCGCGCTGCTGAAAACGACACAATCGGGCGTGCCGCGCGCACCGCACGTCCGATGGACGTGCGGACTCCTCCTGCATCTCAGGAATAATATTCCTCTCGTCCCCGTGCGGTTTCAGGTCGTTCGGAGCACGTTTGCTCCGAATCGGACCGCCGCACGCCGTTTTGGAGTTTAACGGCGCCGGAAACGCGTACGGGGGTGCGGGGGGGCTGTACGGGGGTGCGGGGGGGCTGTACGGGGGTGGCGGGGGTGCGGGGGGGCTGTACGGGGGTGCGGGGGGCTGTACGGGGGTGCGGGGGGGGCTGTACGGGGGTGCGGGGGGCTGTACGGGGGTGCGGGGGGGGCTGTACGGGGGTGGCGGGGGGCAGTACGGGGGTTCGGGGGGTTGTACGGGGGTGCGGGGGGCTGTACGGGGGTGCGGGGGGCTGTACGGGGGTGCGGGGGGGCTGTACGGGGGTGCGGGGGGCTGTACGGGGGTGCGCGGGTGGCTGTACGGGGGTGCGGGGGTGGCTGTACGGGGGTGCGGGGGGATGTACGGCGGTGCGGGGGGCTCTCCGGGGGTGCAAAGGTCATCCCATTGATTACAAAAGTGAAAAATAAAAGTGATAACATCTAATTAATACATATTTCTTTTATCGATACAATACAAAAATTTATAAAAAATATATTGGATAATACATAATCTATAATATCAGATTTATTGATCTGTTGGAATTAGTTCGACTTTTTCAAATGTAGAATCATTCAAGATTATCTGATCAAAAACTCAATATGTGTATAAAATATTTAAAAGACCACCATGGATGGTAATAATGCATTACTTAAATGAATAAATACAGTACATCAATGTCAACCCTACCAGTAAAAACAAAAAACATATCTCGTGAATATATGGTGCGTCACGCGTTGCCATCACTGTTACCTCCTTCTGGTGGACCAGGTGCCTACAACAAATAAACATTATAAATATTTTAATAACAAAAATAATTTAAATTAAATAAATAAATACAGTATATACCTGCGTCGTATGATCCCCTGTACCATCAGCTCGACGCACATATTCCCGCAGTGCTCTTACCTCAGCTGTCAATTGCGCATTTGTCTCCTCGGAAGCGCGCAGCCGTGCCTCAAAATCTGACATCTGCTGTGTCATATGAGCAACAGCAGGACCGACAACCGCAGCGCGTGACACTACAGAACGAGGAATCCCTGCTCCATAGGTCAAACTATAGCCATGCCCGTCCCGACCAATAATGCGATGAAAGATCTCTTCCCGTCGCATGGGAAGCTGTCGCTGGTCCTCTGGCAGATGTTCTAACTCAGCTTCAAATTGATCCTGTGAAATATTTAAATATATATAAATATATATATGTTAATATAAAGATTTATGTAATTATTGGTAAGTACAGACACTTACTATCAATGCTGCAACCTCTGGATCATTGCGATCACGAGTCCTTATCCACACCGACATTTTATCAGTTGCTGCACCTTGCCCTCGCAACTGTATATTAAAAGAATATAAACACAAAACCATATTAATTAATTAATTAAAAAGTGAATAATATATACCTCATGTCGGATTTGAGACACGTGACGAGTCCCGAGCCTGTGAGCTGGTCCCTGCAACGCTCGATTCTCCGAATGGCGTGTTGACACCTCCTACATTCAATTCATTCAAATTTCAAACAAATCACATATTCTTGAAAATATATATACAGCAAAATAATTAATATACAAACCGCAACACCCTCAGTAGACCAATATGCAACCAAGTCACGCCACTGAGCCGGGAGGACACCTCTCGGGACTTTTTCCAAAATGTCAGGGGCACCCACATTTGGTACCCAGTGGTCCCTCTTCACTTTGCCTTTATAATCTTTCCACAGCTTACGGCATTTGCTCATACACACGGGCCGAAACTCTTCAGGGCATACTTTCAAATTTTGCTATAATGAAAATAATCAAACATATTAGTATTATTTATAAATAGAAAATAAAGTAAAATTATTTTCTTACCTGAACCTCCCTCCATAGACGATCTAATGTGTCCTGAGGGATAGAAGCCCAATCACGCGTGGTCAATGGAAATCGATGTGGGTCACGTATGATATGACCCAGCTGACGAATAAATGCCGGGGCATTCGGTCCCACGGGATGAAATACCTCATCAAATGAAACATCTATCGTCGTGTCGGAATTCCATGCTAATATGCCACGACCAGGGCCTCTCCTGCGAGAGGAAGAAGCAGCCGAGTCTGATCCTGTTGAAAACAATTTTATATATAAATTGACAAATGTTATATATATATATATATATGTTAATTACATAAATAATATAGATAATGACTGTCAAACATACCTCGACCCTGAGACGTATATGCCTCAGATGGATGATGTGGATTTTCTGCCTCTTCCCCTGACATGTCTGCAATCATACAAAATATCAGTAATGAGTCCAAAGTGTTTAAAAGATAAATTGGATTGTTCTTAATAAATCAAACTTGTACAACTGTTAATCAAACAAAAAATGGATTGAATAATTAGTTGTGAATGAATTTTAAAAAATCAGAAAGTTAATCAACCTAAATATTTATGACTGAATTAACTTACAAAAGTGAGGATTAAAACTTATAAGGATTTATAAAATGATTAGATAATTTATGATATCCTAGGACATTCTACTGAATAGCGGGAAAACAATTATACCTTTCATTAATCATGCAAATCGACCGTTTCTCCTTCAACAGCCGCTCTGACCCAATAAATATCTTCTTCACGTTGAACTACGGTATGTTGATCAAGTTGTTGGTAAACAAACGGAACAGTCTCGGGTTCATCTTCTTCAAATAAAAACACTCCTCGCCGAGACATTTTGACAACAACTTGCCAACTTGGATCCGAAGGCAAAGTAACGAAGAATACTTGTTCCGCTTGTGATGTCAAGATGAAAGGTTCATTCTCAACTCGTTCATTATTTCTGTATAACATGTAGTTAAAATTCACCAATGAAAACTGATATTGATCGACTTTACATCCACGCACTGGATCAACCCAATTACACTTTAACAATATGTACTTCAAACCGTGTGTGTATACAACTTCAATGATGTCTATCAATTGACCATAGTAATAACCAGAATCGACAAAGGGACAACCGATTCCACTGTTTTGTGTTGCTCGTTTGTCATCAACATCTTTAATGCGAAATTGAAAACCATTAGCATCAATAGCTTTATAACGACGAGCGGTTATAGATGGACCCTCAGCCAGTTGGATAAATACTTCAGGTAACGTGGGGTCCCCTAACTCCCTCAGCTTACGAACCTACATAATTTATAAAAATCAATACTGATATACGCAGAAAGAATTAGTTTAATACTTCACTCATAATGAAAATCAATTTATACATACATAATCCTTGAACCAATCATGAAATGCCGCATAATGAGATTGTTGAATTTGCAACTCAGTCGCACGATGCATCTCTTCTTTTATCTCATTAATGTGTTTCCTGCAAATGATTACGCGATGTTTAAAAGATCAACTTATGCAAAGAAAACATGTAAAAGTTATACAAGCACATTGATAAGATACTTACTGCATTAATGGTGCAACTGATGGAGTATTGAACAAGATATATCGATGTGCTTGTATCCACTCGATGTTGTCCATATCAAATGTGGTTCTCCAACTGGACCATCATGAATCCGAGAGGGCTTATCTAATTTTGTTTCAACATCCGTAAGATATTCTGCACAAAAGGTAGTACACTCGTCCATCAAATAACCATTGGCTATTGATGCCTCTGGACGAGCTCTGTTGCGTACAAATCTTTTCAATGTACTCAAATACCGTTCAATAGGATACATCCACTTGAATTGCACTAGACCAGCAGCCATTACTTCATCAGTTAGGTGCACTGTTAAGTGGACCATAACATCGAAAAATGAGGGGGGGAAAAGTTTCTCAAAGTGACAAAGCGTAAGTACAATTCGGTCCTGCAAACTTTTTAAATCACTCATTCGTTGATTTATTAAACAAAGCTGTCTAAAAAAATTACTCATCTCAATCAAGGGCTGAACAACATTGGGGGATAAACAATCACAAATTGCGATTGGAATCAACTGCTGAAGTAATATGTGATTGTCATGACTTTTCAACCCTTGCAATGTCTTGCTCGTCAGATTCACACACTTTGAAATATTAGAAGAGTAACCATCAGGCACCTTGACCATCTTCAAAATGGAAAGAAATGTCTCTTTCTCCTCTGTAGTCATCGAATACTGTGCAGCAGGCATATATGCCTTGTTTCCCTCAGCTAACTGTAAATGCAATTGTTTCCTTAAACCCATTTCTTCCAAATCACGGCGTGCATTAACATGATCCTTTGACTTTCCACTGACACCTAAAATGGTCCACAATATGTTATCACAAACATTTTTTTCAATGTGCATGACATCCAAATTATGCCTCAACATGTTAGTTTTCCAATACGGAAGACTATAAAAAATACTTTTCTTTTTCCAATTGTGACTGCGCTGCCTACCCGCAGCACGAATATTACGTACTGGAGGAGCCACCAAATCCTGAATTTCATATACCGTGCGGATGTTTTCTTCCTCAATCTGCGATAACATTTCGACTCCTGTCATGATCTTTGGTGCTGGGCTGAACTCTCTAGAACCATCAAATGCCACTCTGTCCTTTCTGAACCTGTGCTGGGGAGGGAGAAAACGCCTGTGACCCATGTATGCCCATTTTTTGGAATGTTTAAGCCATACAGATTTTTTACTTTTATTGCAACAAGGGCAAGCAAATTCCCCTTTCGTACTCCAGCCTGATAAATTTGCATAAGCTGGGAAGTCATTGATTGTCCACAATAAAGCTGCATGCAGTTTGAACATTTCATTCGTTTCGCAGTCATAAGTCATCACACCATCGCCCCAAAATTCATTCAACTCATCAATCAATGGCTGAAGGTAAACATCAATCTTATCCCCCGGACTTTTAGG
The DNA here is from genome assembly GCA_963277665.1 of Viscum album. Taxonomy (NCBI): domain Eukaryota; kingdom Viridiplantae; phylum Streptophyta; class Magnoliopsida; order Santalales; family Viscaceae; genus Viscum; species Viscum album. The sequence goes on from OY728165.1 coordinate 1,938,403,497, forward strand.
TCCATCAATAAGAGTGGAAAGTAATATAAATTGTTGCTTCATACAAAGCCACGGAGGAAGATTATATGGAACCAACACCACGGGCCATGTGCTATGAGTTGCACCAACCATAGACTTGAATGGATTGAAACCATCTGCTGCCAATCCCAATCGGACATTACGAACATCTTTAGCAAAGTCGGGATGTCTCTTATCAAAATCCTTCCATGCATGAGAGTCTGCCGGGTGGGTTAACATGTCACTTTCATGAACTCTTTCTGCATGTCATCTCATTAAATTAGAAACTTTAGATGACATAAAAAATCTTTTCAACCTCGGTTTAAGGGGAAAGTAACGCATTTGCTTTACGGCAATCGGTTTCCCCTGTATCGCAATCTGACTTTGATGAGTCTTATTTCCCCTGTTCTCTTTCCACCTGGAAGCGCCACAAACCGTACAGATATCCAAATGAGCAGTTTCATTTCTAAACAACATACAGTTGTTTGCACATGCATCTATAGTCTCATATGTAAAACCTAAGTTCTCTGTCAACTTACGAGCATAGTAATACGACTCAGGAATCTTAGCGTCGACAGGAAGAACTTTTTTCAATAAAACCAAAAGCATGTCGAATGATGTGTCTGACCAATTGTTTAAAGTCTTCAAATGCAACAACTCCACGATGAACGACAGTTTATTGTAAGAAGTACATCCAGGATATAATTCTGTTTTCGCATCATCAAGTACTTCATAAAACCTCCTCGAATCACGATCTGCACCAGAGCGAAGATTTATCTCACCGGTCTCAAGATTCTGGATGTCAATGCCTTCAGGATCAAACCCACGTACCATTTCAGTAAGCATTTCATGCATTGGATCAGTCATCCTTGCATCAACATCCATCTGAGCTGCATCTGTATTTTGACAACGAACATATTCTTCTCCATGACGAGTCCAACTCTTATAATTTTTCAGAAATCCATTAAAGAAAAGGTGCTCCCTCACAGTATCTCGTGTGAATTGATATCTGTTAGCACATTTTCTACATGGACAACTAATATAGTCACTTTCAAATCCTCTCGTGAAGTCAATAAACTGCATAATGCCATTGAAATATTCTCTAGACGTTCGATTTGGAAGATCAATCCAACTCTTATCCATAATAATATCTGTATAACAAACATTTACACAATACTTATTACATTTACATTTTTCAAATCAACTATATTCAAAATAAATATTAATCATTTGTTTATGAACCATCGATAAAATAATAATGTAACTGAAAGCTCATGTTACCTGATTGAGCTACAAACCTGAAAGGGAGGGGAGCCGAAGGCGGTGCTGCGAGGGAGAGGAGCAGCGAAGGGGAGCCGGAGCCAAAGGCGGTGCGACAAGGGAGGGGACGGGCGGCGGCGGCGGCGGGGAGCTGGAGGAGAGGAGGCGGTGAGGGGACGGGGGACGGGCAGCGAGGGGGGGGTGTCCGGGGTCGGGGGGGGCTGTCCGAGGTGCGAGGAGGGGTGTCCGGGGTGTCGGGGGCCTGTCAGGGGTGCGGGCAGGGGTGTTCGGGGTGCGGGGGTGTCCGAGGTGCGGGGGAGGGGGGGCTGTCTGGGGTGCAGGGGGGCTGTCGGGGGTGCGGGGTGGGGTGTCCGGGGTGCGGGGGGCCTGTCCGGGGTGCGGGGGGGGGGGGGCTGTCCGGGTTCGGAGGGGGGTGTCCGAGTGCAGGGGGGGCTGTCCGGGGTGCGGGGAGGCGTCCGGGGTGCGGGGGGCGGTCCGGAGTGCGCGGGGGGGTGCTGTCCGGGGTCCGGGGAGGCGTCCGGGGTGCGGGGGGCGGTCCGGAGTGCGCGGGGGGGGTGCTGTCCGGGGTGCGGGGAGGCGTCCGGGGTGCGGGGGGCGGTCCGGAGTGCGCGGGGGGGTGCTGTCCGGGGTGCGGGGAGGCGTCCGGGGTGCGGGGGGCGGTCCGGAGTGCGCGTCGGGGGCTGTCCGGGGTGCGGGTGCCGTCCGGGGTGGGGGGGGGGGAGGGCCGAGAGGCCGGAGGGCGGCGGCCGGAGGCCGGAGGGCGGCGGCCGGAGGCCCGAAGGCGGAGGGCGGCAGCCGGAGGCCGGAAGGCAGGCGGCGGGGGAGGACGGGCGGCGGGGGAGGGCGGGCGGTGGGGGAGGGCGGGCGGCGGGGGAGGGCGGGCGGCGGGGGAGGGCGGGCGGAGGGGGAGGCCGGGAGGCGGGGGAGGCCGGGCGGCGGGGGAGGCCGGGCGGCGGGGGAGGCCGGGCGGCGGGGGAGGCCGGGCGGCGGAGGAGGGGAGGGCGGCGCGAGGGAGGGCGGCGAGGGGTTAGGGCAGAGATCGAGAGGGCGCGGGGGGGGGGGGGGGGCGCAGAAACCCCCCGAATATTTTTAGGGAGGTTAGCGACCGCCATTGGCGGTCGCTAAAGGTGGGCTATAGCGACCGCCAATGGCGGTCGCCCGAGTCAGGGGGCCTCCACTGCCCCCTTTTCTAGTAGTGTGGGTTTCAATGAGTTTGGTAAAATTTCATAGTTAAGACTTAGATTCACCTTAAGGAAGAACTAGGGTGATTATGTTTGATTGTAAGAGTGGTTGTGAAGGGAAAGATTATTCAGAGACCTAACCTTGTGGTTTTGTAGGAAATTGATGTGGAAGGTAATATTGGTTTCGGGTAGACAAGGAAAAAGGGTGATCAAGGTTTAGATGGGTATTTTATCAAAGTAGTTGTTGATTGGTGAGATATTTAGAAATACTTGGGTCTGATGAAGCTATAGGATCAGGTGGCATGAATATTTTTGTGAATGGACATTGGGCCTATCTTGGGTGATATACAGCTCATGTAGGATAAAGATGGGTTTTTTGTTTGGTCACAGAAGAGTGCAATAATTTGTTAGTTTTGGACCAGTGGAGAAAATTCTTGGGTATCTATTGTGGTCAGAGGGACAATGAAATAATAACTTGAGTAAGTTGATGATAATGGTTCCAAGGTAATGATGGGTCACAACTTCTTGGAAAAGGGTCTTGAGGTGGCAGTGAGTTGGTTGGAATTTCCATTCAAATTTTGATTTTCTAGCATAGATAATGCATTTATTTGCAGAGAATCCCAAAATATTTGGTAGATCAGGGTGTACTCCTAGTAAGTGGTGACATCGGTGATGGATAGTTTGTGGCGGTGTACATTGATGACTTCTTGGAGTAATTTTAACTAGCGACGATCATGCCCAATATCTTGAGATCATCTAGGTGCACCGAGAAGGCTCTGGATTTATTCCTAGCAACTTGAGTGTGTTTCGTTCGTATGTGGGACTCACAAGGATTGGTATGTGTGTGGGAGTCATATAGTGTGGAGTGCACCATCGTCCAGTTGCAGGAGAGTTCCTTTGAAGGTACCAAATGTTGATGGATTCCATGGGTATCATTCTTTGAAGTTGGAAAATAGTAGTGAGTGATGTTTGTTTTGTTGTTACACTAGATGATAGATAGGCATGACCAAGTTTTTGGGCTCATCCTATGTTTGATCATGATCCATGGAGGTTGAAATTTCTTGAGGAAAGTTGTGATAATGACACTCCTAAGGTGGTGAGTGCTATGTTAAATCATGGATTTCAAGAGCATGCTGTGAAGTGGATGTGGTGAAATCCAGAAATGAATGGAAATTCTATGAGTTTCATGTTTTGGTTACATGGGGAAAATATAGGTTGGACTTGGGTGTGATGATCAGTTGAGCCAAGAAATGGATTTAGAATCCGGCTAGCTTTGAAGGTAATTAGCATGGTCACATCAGATATGTGTCAAGGGGTTTAATGGATAATGAAAATGATTTTAAGAGTAGAAAATGTCAGGATAGAAAATTTTTACTAGATTTTAGGGATGGCTTCAGTAGGTGTGTGAGGATGAGGGTAGTATTCCTTGAGTGAAAAAGGAATCGTGAATAGTTAAAATGATGGCATACCAACAATGGATGTTGGGAATCAGTGGAGTGAGTTGACCAGGGATGACCAAAATTAGTTTGGAAAAAAGGATAGTATGTGGTGAGCTGTAATCCACCTCTAGTTAACATTGAAAGGGTGATATTGTTTTAGTAAATGGGATGGGTTCTTAGAAAGAACCAAGTTACCTATTTTAATGAGTATGGATGGTGGAGGTGTCTAATCTGGGTGGTTTTGATGGGAAGGACAAAATTCTAATGTTGGATGGTGTTTTCATGGATGTTGGGAATAGTGCATTATATAAGTTATGATAGTTGAGTTAAAGTTCATTTGGTCCATTTTTTTATTATGTAAGTGTTCAATACTGGGAAAAGGGGTTTTGTAGGTTAAATCATATGTTGGGTAGCACCATACTAGGAAATTAATCAGTTAATGGCATAACTGGCGGGTCAAGCAGATGGAATTAAATGGGAGCCATATTGGTGAAATGTTGTTGGTGATAGACATTGGCTTGTATTTTGTTCAGTTGAGTGTATTTATATGAATATTATGTTTGGTTTGTACTTTCTAAATGTTAAGAAATGAAATGATTCTATTGATATTTAATTTTTGGATCAGTTAAGTCATGATATGTGGTTAAAAATTAGGTTGTTTCCTCTAGTGAAGTTGGGCTTGTATCAGTATTAGTGCTTTGAAAGAATCTGGTTGAGATGGAACCAAGTGATTTGTGCCATGATTTGTAAAGTGGGTCGGACCAAGAGTGTTTTGGTTGGTTCTTATAGGTAAATATAGTGTATAGTCGGTATCCTTCCTTACAGTGGTTTAGTGGTGTTAATTGGACCTTTGTCTTATGCTTGGTGTTCGTAATGATGATTTGAGGTGGATGTGTTCTCAAGGAGAATCATATTGTTATTGTGTAACTGGGTGAGGGTAATATTCTTAGGGTAGGACTCTTTCCTTGGTCTGAGAGTTTTCACGACATGACTCATTTCGGGGAGAAACTCAGAAGGTGAAGTTTGATTAGTGGGTCTATGGTCTAACATTTGGTCTTGAGGGCTTGGAAATATGGATCGAGGACGATCCATTATAAGGTGGGGAGGTTGTAAGATCCCAATATTTTATAAAGGTTTTACCTTATTAAAAAAATTGTTTGAAATCTCTTTTATGGTTAAAGAATTTTTCTTATATTTCTTGAGGAGTTTGGAAGTGCTCTGGGGGTGCGGGGAACAAAAAGAGGAGGAAAGTGTCCAAGCATTTCATAGAAAATGGTTAGCGCAATATTAGTGAAGACCATGCATATGGCCCAGGAAATCATGTGGAATTGAAAACATTTTGAATAGAGAGCTAGTGTACTATCACCACATGGTTTTCAAGACTATGTCGGTATCTCTAGGTAACCATGTGACTCAGCTTCCTATAGATAGTGTCTTGTGAATGTTTTGGAAAACTGTGTGGGTAAACTGTGACCCCCATTAAAATTCTAATATTTATAGTTTTTTCATTTCAATTTTTTTGGATCCACACCCTATTTTTCTTCCCATTCAACCCCCTCTACCTAGGTTATGAAACAAAATCCTTGTCTACCTCCATGTATGATTCTCCTTCTATTCTTGGGTGTTTGGAGCATGTTGGGGTGAAAATCGAAGATCCAGGTGATTCTAACACTTGTCCTTGCTCTATTTTTTGAATTAGGGCTTGTGGAATATCTCATCTTCTTCCAAATCCCAAAAAACTTCACTTTTATAGTAGATTATATGTTGGGGTTCTAACGGGTGTTTTAGTTTGAATCAAAAGTGGATATTAAGCAAGCATTCATCAAATTTCATGAGATAGGTGGTCTTAAAGCTTTTTCTCATAGTCTTTATTTGTTATATGTGTATGTGGTTGTTCTATTTCACTGTTAAGTTGCGTCTTGGTGACTTAAGTTATGAAAATTGATTTGGACCTTAGATTGTAGTGTAAGAACTTTTACAAACCTATTTGGGTTCATCGATGATGTGATGCCAAACCTAGGGCTACTCATGGGGTAAGCCATACCCTTGTAATTGAGGGAAAAATTAGAAAACCTTGATATAGGGGTATTATAAGAGCAAATGGGTGGTGAAAATTTAGTTTATGTGTGGATAAGTTTTGTGGATTGATTAAAATAATTTATAATTTTGTTTTTGTAAATTATTTAAATGGTTTCAAATTAGTTTGATGGTATTTTTTCGGGTCTTGACCCAATTATAGATTTATTGAAGGAAAATGACGTTTTTAAAGTAAGTAATGTTTTAAAAGGAGGTGTTGACCTCAAGGTGATTTAAAAAGGGAGTTTTCTGGAGAGGTTTCAAATGATGTTGGATTTAAGGGTGAGGTCCCTCTTTATTGAAAATGTTTTAATGGTTTTTTGTATAGTTTAAATGGAAAAAAAATCTTTTGTGAATGTTTTGGCCTCAAAAGAAAATACCTATGTTTTAAAAGGTTTTTTAAAGATGTTTTCAAATAAGTACTTATAATTTGGTTTTATTCCATGATGTATTTTTAATGGTTCATTGGGACCATATCCATTAAGTTGATTTATGGGTTAGTGAAATTGGACCCATGTCGATTGTGTTGTAATGATAACATAGTTATGAAATTAACTAAATGTTGATAGTGCTTAGTTGAAAACAAGGTATAATGGGGAATTTGGTATAAGGAAAATTGTTTAATGGTTTATGAAATTTATTTGATAAATTTTTTGAATGCGATAATATAAGGGAATAATTGATCATGGTAAATGGTTTGATGTATGAAAAGAGAAAATGGGGTAAGTGAGCTATGAAATTGGGAAGTGGGAATCGTGATAGATGGGTTAAGTCGTGAACATGATGTATGGTTTGATTGAATGATGAATTGTAAATTTTATGTATATTTTTTATGCTTGGTTTATGTGGTGATATGATATATATGGTAAAAGGAGGAATAAGAATGTGCACATATCTTGGTAGTGGGATAAAGGACCGAGGCTCCTCCCACAGGTCGGGTTGGACTGATGCTCTAACACCACCCAGGAATGCATGGGTTAGGGAGTCAATCTAATACTCTATTCCCCTAATGGTTTCATTTGAACAAACTACCTAGACTAAGGCTCCAAGGTAAGCACTATGTAATGAAATGTTGGGATGTCGTACTGATTCTCTATGCTTCCCAACTTAAAGAAATGGTGTGGGTTGGGATGTTAAAATGAGGATCTATGCTTACAAAACACATGTACATGGCCTGATTACTGGACTAAGGCTTCGAGGTATGTTGATAATTATGATTAGTAAATGCTTTGTGAGTTTCTGTGTATTTGACTCCTTGTGCATGGTAATTGACCATCTTAGGCCTTAGTGTAAGTGATGTAATTCCTAACCCATGTAACATGAGATGAATATGAATCTAATAATGAAGATTAAATAAGTGATGAAATGGAAATAATTATGGAAATGGTGTAAATGAATATTGTGTCTAATGGATAAGCGATGAGTTGTGAATAGTTAAACCACTTGTGGATAAAAGTGTGTATAACCCCTGGTTCCTTGGTTTAGACTCCCAATGTGATTTGGTTTAGTGGGTTGTTTGGTTATTTTAGAAAAATTAATGGGTAAAGTGAATATTAGATAATCACTTAAATGTTCTCCTTGTTTCCTTATTTTTTATTTTCACGTGATACACGAAAAAACATTTGTACAGACTGGTTGTTACTTTAGAAACTATTGGTGGTGTCCTACAGAGTTGTAATCACACCCTACTCGGGCCTCCATGACACTTGGAAACCCAAGAAGATGCTACTTTCTTTTAGGTATAGGCTCCGGAGAGTTTCGCATCTCGGGTCTAGACTGAGATGGGACTCGGGTCTAGGTTTAGCGTCTTTTGATAGTTTTTATATTTTTTTATATTTTATGAATGCATGGAATGCATAATTTTCACTAGATTTTGTTAAATCATGTGTTCATGGTTACATGTTGGATTTTATAATATGTCGTCCATTTATTATTTATGTTGGTTATTTTATATATTGATGTTAGTTTTTTTTTGGATTCACTATGATATGCAGGTATAGTCTCCTCATGTTCCTCTTTAGACCCACACTGCTAGATGGTATCACCTGGCATAGGGGGAGGCACACCTGGGTTCATGTGACAACCCGGATCGGGGAACCAGTTATAGTGGCTTCCAGATCAGCGACTTTACAAACTTCATTCAAAAGTTTTGGATTTTAGTATTTTGTAAGTTTCATAAGGGTAACCATTTATGAAATTTAAGTTGAATTTTTGGATGATGTTTTAGAGATTAATGTATTACTTCACCATATGAAGATTTATTCTTATTTTGTAACTTGTGCTAACCATTTTTTATTATTATAACTAGAGACATAATAAATGACTTGTTATCCCACTATGAATCTTATGATCCACTAGTTCTACATATATTAAAATTTTAACATTATTCCTTAGAGTAATAAATGAATTGGAAATTGATCAAGGCATAATCAAAGAGTGATATTATACTCATGAGATGAAATCAAGTAAGTATATCTTCTCAAATGATTTTTAAATAAAATGTTATCCTATTATTATCATTTACAATGATATAAATGACATTTTTTAGACCTATTTGGTATATGGTTTTATGGTTATTAACCATATAATTACAATGTTCCCTATTATTATCCATCAGAACATGACTGTTATAATTCTCTTCCATGTCCATGTTTTCACTTTCCATTAAGGTTCTCCTAATCAAAATCAGGTTTATGTGGTAATCTTTTCCTTTTACTTTACCTCTTTTAAAGAGGAATTTTTATTAACCCTTTTTCTGATGTGGGTTTCCAATAAAAGAAATTTTTAGACACCCATATTTTATTTTCATGTTCAATTTTAAATTTTGGAGGATGCAATTTTTTTTTTGAAATTATTGATCATGTCAGGATGGTAGCTTATCAATTGTTACTTCCACCAAATCTATATCAAGTACACGATGTGCCCCATATATCTCTCCTATGGAAGTACATATCTAATCCATAACATGTACTAAAATAATAGTTCATACCTTTGGAGTATGGTATTTTTTATAATTAATAACTAGTAGATATTTTGGATCATAGATATAAATATCTAGAAAACAATACCACTCACCTGGTTAAAGTTTTGTGGTAAAACAAAAAATTTGAATAAGTTATTTGAAAATATGAGGATGTGATGAGGTAGAGGTATCCTAATATTTTTATATTTAAGTGTTGAATTAATAGGGTAAAATTAATTTTAAGGGGGTCATAAAAAAACACCCCAAGACTTTATGTTATGTCTCTTTTTTTAAATAAATTTAATCTCTTCAATATCTTACTTTACATTGAACACAAAACATAAACGAACTCCAAAATATTATTATTTTAAAAAAAAATTATAGAATAGACACTAAATTATAAGGAATTAATATAAAAATATATTTTACACATGTTTATAAAATTAATTATATGGTTACCAACTAATTAGAAATGAAAATAAAAAACAAATGAATATAAAAGATGTGTTTTTATAAAAAACTATTTTTATGCCCAAAATGGAAATTTATATTAATAAATTAAAGTATTCACTATTATTTAAAGTTATTAACGAAATTTATATGTTATATATTCAATAAATAAAATTAAATTAAGTTTTATAGGCTTTAGATAATATTAAATTCTATTTTAAGCATAAAAAGCTTTATTTTTCTAAAAGGTAATTTGGACACCTTTTTTGAGGAGCCTTTTTAAAAAAAATTGATTTATTTTATATATTTTATTGGAAAAGTAAAACTTAATTTTTGAAATAATTATATAAAAATTAGCGTATGGTGAATTTTTGTTATTTTTTAGAGAAGTTTCATTTTTTATGAATAGTAAAAAATGGTGAATTTTAATAGAAAACTGTTTTTTCATTTAACTTATTTATATAGTTAACTTATATTTTAAATTAGTTTTAAGGTATAATTAGTTAAATTATACATAAATAAATTCAATTTCTTTCATTTTGATAAATTTCACATTAAAATTGGATATAAAAACATTTAAAACTTTTGAACTTTAAAATCCACTTTCCCGTTGCGTCTGCAGGATAAATTTTAAATATTTTTTTCTAATTATGTGAATTGAATTTTGTAAAATATATTCCATATTTGGAATAATAAGATAAAAAATTATGTATTTAGGTCATTTTAATTTTTATTTATAAAAAATTTACCATGTTAAAAAGAAAATATTTACTGCGTTGTAGTTAAAATAATAAAACGAGTTAATGTTAAAAGGTAAAGGTTTAAAATACCTAAAAACTACAACATTTAATGGGTGGTTGAGTTATTTAATGACCCAAACTAGAATTTAAAACATTAATCATCAGAAAATTTTGTAAATTAATACCACCTTAATGTGGTTGGATTTAATTATAAAATAATCATTATTTAATCACTTAAAACCACCCCTCCTTAAGTATAAATACCACCCCATTTCCCCTAAAAAAACTTGAAGATACTCAAATATACACACTAACCTATAATAATCACTCTACCCACATCCAATTGCTTATTTTCTCACCCAAATACCATATCCAAGGTCTTTAAAGGATTCTTCAAGGAGGTGATATTCAAGAGGTAATTTTCTCAAAACACATCGTTAATTTCTTTTATTCTTATACTTAACCCTCACCTACTTCATCCATAAATGAATGATAAATCCAGAATAATTTTTATTATTAATTTTTATGTTTCTAATGGAATATATCATATCCATTTCATTTATCATTTCTTCTTATTCAAAGAAACGAAACTCTTTTCCAAATTATGGCTGTTTATCGTCTCTGTGAATAATGATTTTGTTGGTTTTCCATTACCGACTTCATGGATGGTCATAAAAGTATAAATATAGTTAAATAAGATTTTAATTTATATATTATAACATATTTAATTTTCTATAACTAATATACACTCATAATAATAAATAAAACAATACTAGTTCGTGATGGTCGGAAAATTGCTAAAATAAACTAAATAATATTCATTAATATTTTATCAGATTAACCATCCTCATAATAAAAATAAAAATGATATATGATACCGTTTAAACATATAGAAGTAAATTAATACCATTTAATTTCACTTTTGGAGTTTTATTTCCATTTTATATGAAAATATATAATTATACATAAATGAACCGATCATGGAACCATGAAATGAACACACCTGAAACAATGAAAATAGTGAAATATTATTAATGAATGGGTGATAAGATGTTATGAAAGGTTAATATAAGATATTATAAATATTAATATAATTTTTAAAAAAATTAATAACATTATTTATACCATTATACATAATTTTGATGTATGAAAAACTATAGGGAAGCGTGAGGTATGGGTTTCTCATCACACTTTTTCTTCTTTGAGAATATATATCTTATTCACCACTTTTTTTGTGGTGTACATATTTAACTTTGATATAAAATATAAAAAACCTAATTATATTAATATTATTCAATGTTTAATTTGATAATTATTTCTTTTATGGGGCAAATGATTCAACTTATTACAAAGTGGTAAGAAAGTTCTTAACCTAATTTCCATTCTTTCGGTTAACCTTCTACTTCATTGATTATGTCATGCTATGATTATGTTTTGGATAAATTATGATCATATTATGTTTCATTTAAACTTGTTTTACATGTATTTATAGATAATACACATACTAAATTAATTTTATTTATTCTCACTTCAATGATATGATATTTATAAGGGATTTTATTTTAAAAAAAATATCATTTTAATCTTTCCCTTAAAACTATTTTCTTCTTCCATGGACATATTTTTCTAAAATTGTGTTCAAATTTTTTTTAATATTATATTTTATTGTTTAAAGTCATTTTTAATCATGTTTTAATTTTTAAAAAATGGTTTAAAGGATTATTTTTATCATTTTCTATGTGAATTTATTTAATACTTTACCGAAAAAATATGAAAGGAATGTTTTTTTAACTTACATGGAAAGAGAGGATTTTCTAGTTATCATGAATCTTTAATACCTTGATGGTTACTTTACAAGATTAAAAGCTTGTTTTAAAAGAAAATTTTTTCTTTAATAATTTTTTTCCATTTAAAAAAAATTCAAAACAGAAAGGATATTTCCCTCAAGAATTATTTAATGTGATCTTTCAAAATTACTTTCTATATGAGATAACATTACTTGATGTTACTTACGCTTTACTGGGGATATTATTCAAGGATTATATCCTCATTTTTTTATGTTTGGTTTATGTTTAGGATGGAATGAATTTTATGAATCCTTATTCTTTTCCATGAGTTATGTTATGGTAAAATGTTTATGAAACTTGTTTCTATACATGGGTTCTAATATGATGAATGATTTATGTTCTTATAGAACACATATATAATATTTTTATTATTTGAATGTTTGGACCTATATCTCCCTTAAATTAATTGGGTAATTATGTATAACTCATGAGTAAAAATGATATATGTGAACTTGATTACATGTTCACAAATTTTTTGTATGAACCTGATTACATGTTCACAAATGTTATGCATGAACCTCATTACATGTTCATAAATGTTATGTGTGAACCCAATTTCATGTGTGCAAGTGTTATGAATGAATCTAATTAAATGTTCAAAAACATTATACATTAACCTGATTACATGTTCACAAATGTTATGCATGAACCTAATTACATGTTCATAGTGTTATATGTGAATCTGATTACATGTTCACAAATGTTATTTGTGAACCTAAATACATGTTCACAATTTTATATATGAACCTGATTAGATGTTCACAAATTCTATGCATGAACTTGATTAGATGTTCACAAATGTTATTTTGGAACCTGATTACATTTTTATAAATGTTATGCATGAACCTGAATACAAGTTCACAATGTTATGCATGAACCTAACTACATGTTCACAAATGTTATGTGTGAACCTAATTACATGTTCACAAATGTTATGTGTAAACATTATTAATTGTTTTCAAATTTTGTGAATGAACCTGATTATTTTTTCATAATGTTATGTGTGAACCAAATTACATGTTCACAAATGTTATGCGTGAACCTGATTACAAGTTCACAAATGTTATGCATGACCCTGATTAGATGTTCAGAAATGATATGTGTGCAATTGATTACATGATTACAATGTTATGCGTGAACTTGATTACATGTTCATAGTGTTATTCATGGACATATTTTTCATTTCCATATGTTTATTCATGGACCTATATTTCATGTACATATGTTTATGTTTGGACAGGGTTTCATGTTAATAAGTTTATGAAAGGGCCTAATTTCATGTCCTTAACCTAAAGAGTGAACCTATTTATATTTATACATGTTCACAAAGTTATAATTTTATGTGTATGACACATTCCATGTCTTGTTCCACTGTTATTATCTCATGGATCATGTTCTCTTATAATACATGTACTATGAACTTCTATGATTTCTTCAATGACTTAATATTTTGGTCTTTGATATGAAGGGTATAATTTTCAAATGTTATGTTCAAGTTATTATGCCCTTACTAAGCATATGAGCTCACCATTTTCTTATATTTGTTTTCCCTGGAATATGAAGGAATATATTACGTATGACATTTCAAAAAGGTTTCTAGTTATGAAGTAATAAGTGGGAGGTGATTTAGATGATTTATAAACTAGTTGTTTTTGTTTCCAAGTTTCCAAAGACACTAAACCCATAAAATTATGGTGTGGTTTCGTTATATAATAAATATTCATCTATTCATTTGTAATATTTATTTATTAAAAAGATTGGGTTGTTATAGTATACTCATGTACAATATGAATTTCATTGATGATGACTTCATCCCAAATCATTTGAGTCAATAGTCCCTTATTGTTTGGTATCATAATCCTTATTATATAATTTTATTCCAAGTGGATTTCATGTAACACCCCAAGCTTCCACTGTACGTTTCCCTTCGAATAATGCAATAGCGTGTGTTGTACGCAACCTCGAGCTCTAACACACACGACAACTAATTAAACTAGCCGTTGTGAATAGTAATACCTACTTTTTGAAATTTTATAAATTTTATTTATCAAAATGGTCTTCATTTTTGGATTCGGAATATTGAAATTAGCCTATGGTGAATTTTTGGTATTTTTCTGAGAACTTCTAAATTTTTATGAATAGTGAAAAATACTTAAAAACAACTTTTTTAATCAAAATAATTTATAGTGATAAATTGTAATATTTAGTGGTTTTAAAGTATAATTATAATATATTTTTACCATTTTATCCAATGGTGGTCATTATAATTAATTTAACATTGAAATTGGACATAAACAATTCCCAAACTTTTGATATAAATTGTTTCTTAAAAACAAGCTATTTGTTGTAACAGTGGGAATTAATTATAAAATTAATTAATACAACTTATATGTTTGGAATTTTGTAAAATAGACATCATTTTTGAATTCGGAATATCAATTATATCTTAGGGTGAAATTTTGGCCTTATTCTGAAAAACTTCAATTTTTGATGAATAGTGAAACCACTAAGTGGTTGTTAAAAACTGATTTTTCGTTAAAATGAAATATTACCACTTCTGTGTTTTGATTTTCAAAAATCCAACATACATGGTTGTCATTAAGAAGTAAAATGTGGTTCAATGAGATTAAAATAATTTTTTGGTGAATAGTAACTTTTAAGTTCTTAATCGCTATTAGAGGTAATTAGTGAAGTTTAAGGTACAAATAATGTTTTAATAATATGAGATGAGCATGACACTTGTCCTACTCCTATTGGATGAGTCATGGCCGACCAAGACAACCCAAGGGTCAACTTGGGGACCCCATGGAGCCACTTTAGATGGAAAATGACATTAATATATACTTATTTAATGTTAAAATTAAATTGACACAAACATGAGTTCCTTTACTAAAACAGTTTTTAAGTGGGGTTACACAAGTCCAAATTTTGACTATAAATATTCATTAGAAATCTAAAAATATTTCCTACATCATACTATTTTTTTTATAATTTTTAGACATTAAATAAATTAAATTATTTATGACATCATGATGATGCAGTGATGACCTCATTATTTAACGATTTAAATAAAATGGGAAGATAATGCAAAATCCAAGGCTTACACTTGTCCAAATCCAATTGGATGAGGAGATTTCGAACCCTTATCACCTTAGCCTCGAATTAAATAATTGTGGGACCTTTAGAATCCGAAAAGCATTGTGTAATAATGTAACATTTCAATCTTTCCAAAAGAGCCCCTCCTCTCCACTTATAAAAGGCCCCCACCTCTTCCACCTCATTTACACTTTAAAGCCATTTGGATCGGCCAACCTCTGCCCAAATACTCTCACAACTTTCCCCTCTTACTCCTAGAAGCCTCACTTTGGGCATAACTCTTCCCAAGGAAGCCTTTGGCTCAAATCAAAAAGAGTTACCCGATTTTGAGGTAATGTCTTCTCTAATGTTGTTTTGTTTTATTTATCTTCTCCAACCCCCTAAAATCTTTTTATTCATTTTTTTTGTAAAAACACCAGTATCCTAAATATACTAGGATGTTTTTATAAGAAGGATTCGAGCTACACTTACACACACCTACATCTAATGGTTAAAGAACATACGGTTTCTGTGGATGGCGAATTTCTGCCTCACGAAATGATGATTGTTCAACACTCATATAACACATTCAAAGGTGGCCATTAAGATGTCACTATTTTTATATATGATAAATAATATGTTTATGTTTTACTTATTCTTCTGTATTTCTCATTTATGGCATACTTTATGATTTCCATTATGGGTAAAACGCGATAATTTCATTTTAGGAAGTGCGGACTACCGCCCCCTCAAAGTGATTTGAATCGTTAATTCCATATGTGGGATGTATAAAGGATGGAGTAAATGGTATTATACACTATATTATACTGTAATTATATTATAAATTTATATCATTATGATTTCATTCCATTAAATATGAAATAGAAATGAAAGTAGCGTTCATGCGTACGTACGGCTTACCGTCTCCATGAACGGTGCATTTCATTTCTTACCTCTAAATGTTACGTGACATTATGAATGAATGTATATACTGTATATATATGATATATATGATATCTACATCATGAATATAATTCTGTATATAATGGATATTTCACCACATGAACAACTTGTAATTATAAGAAGTTTATTTTTGACTCAAGTACCAAAGATCGACAAAACGACCGTTATTAACATAAATAATTAAATAATGTTCATAACATAGTAATAAGAGATATAAATGGAATAATGAACATGAAAAAGGATCTTAAGTAAATATAAATTAACTCTAGTTTATTATTCAGGAGGTTAAAGAACGGTCGAGTCAGGACAAGACGCAAGGTAAGGGAACTTCTTAACCCAACTTCCATTCTTTGGGTTAATCTCCTAATTTCCAATTATGTCATGATATTATTATGTATTATTTTTTATTTTTACTTTCTTTATGTGTACCTATAGTGAATACACATAATAGATCTACTTTATTTTAAAAATGATCTTTTTAAGGACTTCGTCTCAATCTCCTTTCATTGAGGCATATTTGGTTTTATACAAAACTTTCTTTTATACGGTGTATAAACCCCTTTGACTTTTACATTTATTCAAAAGGAATCTTTTTTATACGAAGCGTTTTGCTAAACGACAAAAACGGGAATGTTTTTCTTTCCGTACATATGCGGCGACAACGACTTCTCCGCCGTCGTGACCATTATTTGAGTTTCGGCTTCCTCTACAAGCCATCACTTTTTTTAATGGAAAATAAATACAATGTTTTAACTTTCTTTTATTTTGGTATTGAAAATGGTTTTGAAAGTGTTTTTATTATATCAATGTGTTGTATTGTTATCTTGTGATTGAAATTTGGAAATATTATGTTTCCTTTATGCATGTTTTATGTGATAAGATTATGTTATGGTTTATGATATGTTTAAACCTATTCATATGAGGAATGCATTAGACTTAATAAGTGACGGGTGGAGCCCGCTATAGCTCCTCGATGCATCGGCAGGTCTCATGAGACAAACTAGTGTCTTGGCACGAGGCCTTGACAAAATCTTATTTGTGGTCTTGGCACGAGGCCTTGACTACGTGGTTATGATAGTCTGGCATTATGCATTCCATCATTATGAAAGTGTTTATTGATATTGCATGTGATTATTCGACCAGTAGAATATCCATGTGAAGAAGTAAATGGCATTATCTCATTTTACTTTTTCCATATTATGTTGAAGTTCAAGTTTAAAAGGCTTTTGTTTTAGTTATACATTGCCTTAAATGTTAATGTTTATTTATGAAAGCTTCCGCTATATTGTTAACCTTACTGAGCATCTGAGCTCACCCCTTTCAATGTTTTAATATTTTTCCAGGATGTGAAGAAGTATTTTATGAATGACCTACAGGGGTAGTCAGAAGAGGATATGAGTGTGGACTATGAAGACCATGTTATTGTAGTTTGTTTACTTTTTGATGTAATGAAAGATTTATGAATGTATCTAGTGTTTCCAAGTCTACTAAACTAATCGGCCTTTCGAGACTTGATCTTTTGTGATCATGCCAATGTTACGAAGTAATGCACCGACTCTGGGTAGCTGGGGTCGGGGCGTTACAGTTGGTATCAGAGGAAGTTTAGTACAAACCTTGGAAGCTAGATTTAGATAAACTCTGATTAGAGCACATAGACCTAAGATGAACTTTGAGGATTAGTATAGAAGAACTTCCTAGAATTTTGGTATTGTAGAGATTTTGTGAGTTTTCCGAGCAATACATCCCTGTCTGGATACGAGCAGGTAGAGGCGGCTCTGGCACAGATGTTCCTAGGGGTAAAACCCGAAAACACCGCTTTGATCTAGACTCGAACAGGAACTGGTGCATGACAACGGGCCTTGTTGCACTCTTGGTTACGACACTCCCGGGGGATATGCTTAGGATAAATCTCATTTTCTTTACAAATCATTATGAAGGGTTTACGAGTATATACTTCCTCAAAGAAAACATTTTTATGATTATGGATTATATCCATAAATAGTTCAATTTATGTTAAGTGTTTTATAAGTATGGGATTATGTATTTTGATTCATAAACTAATCTAGTTTATTCCATTTTTTAGAAATGGCGCCTAGTGGAAGAAATGGAAACCATATCAATGCACGCACTCCATGTAGGGATTGCCCTCCTGCTCAAGATAATTATAGTGGGGCTGGTGATGCAACTGGTGCCGATCAGCTAATCACCATACTGGGACAACTTACTCAGGTTATGACTAATAACCTTACCCATATGGAGCACCCTGATCCACAGCGTGGAGGATCAATGTTAGATCGATTCATGAGGCAACAACCACCAACGTTCAATGGGAGTACAAATCCCTTAGTAGCCGAGAAATGGATAAATTCCCTAGAAAAAATATTTCAGGCTTTGGGGAGCAGTGAAAGGGAAAAAGTTATCATGGCAGTTTACCGCCTCACTGGAGATGTCGATCAATGGTGGTCACTAATTCAAAACACAAAGGAAGATGATGAATTAACAAACATGGAATGGCAGGAGTTCAAAGAGCTGTTCTTAGAAAAATACTTTCCTCGAGACCATCGAGCGGATATGGAAAGGCAATTTCTGAGTCTGAGGCAGAAGGAGGATGAGAATGTCGCAAAGTATGAGGCTAACTTTACAAGGTTAGCAAGGTATGCTGCAGATTACATGCGTAACCCAAGAAGTAATACTGATCGTTTCTTTGATGGGTTGAAACCATTTCTCCGTCGAGCTTTAGTATCACAAACCTTCTCTTCATACGAAGTTATTGTCTCGTGCGCTATTAAGATGGAAAAGGAATTCTCTAAGTCTTATGACTTTAAAGCAAAGCAAGAGAAGAAGATACCTGCTAATCAATCTGGGAATGGAAATAAATGGAAGAAGGGAAAGGTTGAATATCCATCTTGTGGAAAATGCGGGAAGAAACATCCTGGTACTTTCTTGAAGGGAATGGGAGTCTGTTACAAGTGTGGTGAAAAAGTCCACCAAGCTCATGATTTCAAGGGGAATAAGGAAGCTACCAACGTTCGGTGCTACAATTGCAGGGAGATGGGGCATTATGCAAATGAATGTCCTAAGCGTCAGGAGAACTTACCTCAGAAAAGGCCAAGGGATCAAGGCCAGGCTTATGCTATCACTACTGCTGAGGTAGAAGCTCTGAAAGACGTGGTGGCAGGTAATTTAATGGTTTCCTCAAGTTTAGCAAATGAATTATTTGATTCTGGATCATCGCATTGCTTCATATCTTCCCAGTTTTCTAAGAAAATTAGATATTTCCAATTTGAATTAACAAGGGAGTTGTCGGTCAAAACCCCTAAGGGAAGTATTGTTGCAACAAAGTTTTGTCGATTAGTTCCCATTAGAGCACCTAAATGTTCTTTACCTTCTGATCTCATCATCATACCCATGATTGAATTTGATATAATCCTCAGTATGGATTGGCTTTCGGACCATGATGCAAAAATTTATTGTAAGAGGAAAGAGGTAACTATTCGTGATGATGATGATAAGGAACACCTTATCTTTAGAGCCGAATCGTCGCCACATAGTTCTTATCTAGATCCACCCCCAGTAGCTCAACTAAATTCAATTATTGGGGAGGAAGAGAAGGAAATTACTGAGGATGAGGAAAGGAATATTCAAATAGAGGATGTACCTATTGTGAGAGAATATGTTGATGTGTTTCCGGAAGATTTACCTGGACATCCTCCAGAACGAGAAGTTGAGTTTTCCATTGATTTAATTCCTGGATCAAGGCCCATATCGAAGAACCCTTATAGAATGGCCACTGTGGAATTAGTTGAACTAAAGAAACAACTAGAGGAATTGAGTAATAAGGGATTTATTCGCCCTAGTGTTTCTCCTTGGGGAGCCCCTGTTCTTTTTGTTAAGAAGAAAGATGGATCTATGAGGTTGTGCATTGATTATAGGGAGATCAATGCTATAACAATAAAGAATAAGTATCCCCTACCTCGCATTGATGATTTGTTTGACCAACTGCATGGAGCTCAATACTTTTCAAAGATTGACCTTCGGTCTGGATACCATCAGTTGTGTGTGAAGAAGGAAGACGTTCCAAAGATAGCATTTCGAACAAGGTACGGGCATTACGAGTTTACAGTAATGCCTTTTGGATTGACTAATGCACCCTCTATTTTCATGGATCTAATGAATAGAGTTTTCAAGGAATATCTTGATGACTTTGTAGTGGTATTTATTGATGATATATTGGTATACTCCAAAAGACACGAAGATCATGAAAATCACTTACGCATTATCCTGAAGACTCTTAGAAGACATGAATTATATGGGAAATTTAGCAAGTGTGAATTCTGGCTTCATGAGATTTCTTTTCTTGGCCATATTGTCTATAAGGATGGAATTTCTGTTGATCCTTCTAAAACCAAGACAATCCAAGAATGGCCAGCACCGACAAGTATAACTGAGGTACGCAGTTTTATTGGTTTAGCAGGTTATTATCGACGTTTCGTCCAGAATTTTGCCAGATTGGCTAACCCATTGACAAAGCTCACACGTAAAGGGATTAAATTTGTCTGGACAAAAGAGTGTGAAGAATGTTTTGAAGAACTAAATAGAAGATTAGTCAATGCCCCTGTATTGACTCTACCATCGGGGAATGATGGGTTTGTTATTTATAATGATGCATCGAAGAAAGGACTCGGTTGTGTCCTTATGCAGAATGATAAGGTCATTTCCTATGCATCACTACAGCTAAAAATTCATGAGAAAAACTATCCTACTCATGATCTTGAGTTAGCAGCTGTGATCTTTGCTTTAAAGATATGGAGACATTACCTCTATGGTGAAAAATGTGAGTTTTATACTGATCACAAGAGTTTGAAGTATATTTTCACACAAAAAGAACTCAACATGAGGAAAAGGTGATGGCTTGAACTACTCAAGGATTATAATTGCACGATACATTACCACCCGGGGAAGGCAAACAAGGTAGAAGATGCTTTGAGTAGAAAATACCATGGAGTTTTGAATGTGATGAGAATTGAAAGAGATCCAATTTTCTTGGATCTAGTGAAGATGGACATGGGAATAACTAGGGAAGGTGAAACATCAATGCTTTTTCAGATGGTTGCCAAACCATCATTACTAGAAAGGATTAAGAGTTCTCAGACCAATGATGAAGAATTTCAGAAGAAGATTAAAGGTGTGAATGATGGAAGATTGAGGGACTTTGTGTATAAGGATGGAATTTTGAAATTCGGGAAGAGACTTTGTGTTCCCGATATACCTGATCTAAAAAGGGAATTTCTGGATGATTCTCATAGTTCCAACTTCTCTATACACCCTGGGAGCACCAAAATGTATAGAGATTTGAAGGAACATTTTTTGTGGGACAATATGAAGAGGGAGATTGCTGATTTTGTGTCGAGGTGTATGGTTTGTCAACAAGTGAAAGCTGGAAGGCAACATCCTGGTGGAGTATTGCAACCTCTTCCCATACCTGAGTGGAAATGGGATAATATTACGATGGACTTTGTCATGGGACTACCAAAGACTCCTAGAAGGAATGATGCAATATGGGTCATTGTTGATCGACTTACTAAGTCAGCACATTTTCTGGCTATACGGGAGGATCTACCACTTGAACGTCTAGCAAGACTATATATTAATGAAGTTGTAAGACTTCATGGAGTACCCCTATCGATTGTTTCTGATCGTGATCCTCGTTTTACTTCAAGATTCTGGAAAAGTATTCAAAAGGCCTTGGATACCGAACTTCGTTTGAGCACTGCCTATCACCCTCAAACAGATGGACAATCAGAACGGACTATTCAAACCTTAGAAGGCATGTTGAGATCATGCTCTCTTGACTTTCAGGGTATATGGGATCAATATTTTCCACTGGTAGAATTTTCCTATAACAATAGCTTCCATTCAAGCATTCAGATGGTACCTTATGAAGCGTTATACGGAAAGAGATGTCGTACACCAACCTGTTAGGATGACGTTGGTGAAAGAAAACTTGTGGGACCAGAACTGGTGGAAGAAACAATGGAAAAGGTGAAGGTAATCCAAAACCACATCAAATCAGCTCAAAGTAGGCAGAAGAGCTATGCCGATAACAAAAGAAAGGTTTTGGAATTTCAGGTGGGAGATCATGTTTTCCTAAAGGTATCTCCATGGAAGGGAGTTATACGTTTTGGTAAGAAGGGTAAGTTGAGTCCCAGATACATCGGACCTTTTGAAATTCTAGATCGTATTGGGGCTGTAGCTTATCGTTTGGCGATGCCGCCAAATCTCTCCAAAGTTCACGATGTTTTCCACGTATCTCTATTGAGGAAATACATGCCTGACCCAACTCATATACTCACCTATGAGGAATTAGAACTGGAACCCGATCTTTCCTATTGTGAAGAGCCCGTCAGGATTCTTGATGTGAGGGAGCAGGTGCTGAGAAACTGGACGACTCGTATGGTGAAGGTTTTGTGGAGAAATCATAAAATGGAAGAGGCAACGTGGGAACCTGAGGAATTTATGATGAAAAACCACCCGAGTCTTTTTATGCAGTAATACCCTAGAAATTGCGAGGACGCAATTATTTGAAGGAGGGGAGAATGTAACACCCCAAGCTTCCACTGTACGTTTCCCTTCGAATAATGCAATAGCGTGTGTTGTACGCAACCTCGAGCTCTAACACACACCACAACTAATTAAACTAGCCGTTGTGAATAGTAATACCTACTTTTTGAAATTTTATAAATTTTATTTATTAAAATGGACTTCATTTTTGGATTCGGAATATTGAAATTAGCCTATGGTGAATTTTTGGTATTTTTCTGAGAACTTCTAAATTTTTATGAATAGTGAAAAATACTTAAAAACAACTTTTTTAATCAAAATAATTTATAGTGATAAATTGTAATATTTAGTGGTTTTAAAGTATAATTAGAATATATTTTTACCATTTTATCCAATGGTGGTCATTAGAATTAATTTAACATTGAAATTGGACATAAACAATTCCCAAACTTTTGATATAAATTGTTTCTTAAAAACACGCTATTTGTTGTAACAGCGGGAATTAATTATAAAATTAATTAATACAACTTATATGTTTGGAATTTTGTAAAATAGACATCATTTTTGAATTCGGAATATCAATTATAGCTTAGGGAGAAATTTTGGCCTTATTCTGAAAAACTTCAATTTTTGATGAATAGTGAAACCACTAAGTGGTTGTTAAAAACTGATTTTTCGTTAAAATGAAATATTACCACTTCTGTGTTTTGATTTTCAAAAATCCAACATACATGGTTGTCATTAAGAATTAAAATGTGGTTCAATGAGATTAAAATAATTTTTTGGTGAATAGTAACTTTTAAGTTCTTAATCGCGATTAGAGGTAATTAGTGAAGTTTAAGGTACAAATAATGTTTTAATAATATGAGATGAGCATGACACTTGTCCTACTCCTATTGGATGAGTCATGGCAGACCAAGACAACCCAAGTGTCAACTTGGGGACCCCATGGATGTAACGCCCCGACCCTAGCTACCCAGAGTCGGTGCATTATTACATAACATTGGCATGATCACAAGAAGATCAAATCTCGAAAGACCGATTGGTTTAGTAGCCTTGGAAACACTAGATATATTCATAAGTTTTACATTACATCATAAAATGAAAAACTACTACAACAACATAATGCCTCCATAATTCACACTCATATCCCCACATAATATCCCTCCAGGTCATTCATAATTTACTTCTTCACTTCCTGGGAAAAATAAAACATAGAAAAGGGGTGAGCTCAAACGCCCAGTAAGGATAACAATATAGCGGAAACTTTCATAAATAAGAATAAAAATTTAAGGCAATGTATAACTAAGACAAAATCCTTTCAAACCTGAACTTTCAACATGGTATGGCATAAATAAAATGAAATAATGCCATTTACTTATTCACATGGATATTCTACTAATCGAATAATCACATGTAAAAATCAATAACCACTTTCATAATGTTGGAATGCATAATGCCACACTATCATAACCACATAGCCAAGGCCTCGTGCCAAGACTACAAATAGGATTTTGTCAAGGCCTTGTGCCAAGACACTAGTTTGTCTCATGAGACCTACCGATGCATCGAGGAGCTATAGCGGGCTCCACCCGTCACTTATTAAGTCCAATGCATTCCCATATGAAAAGGTTTAAACATAACTTAAACATTCGTATTAAAACTAGCATACGAAATGTCAATAATTTCACCATAAACTATGAATGGTATAAAAATAGCACATCCATAGTCAAACATATCACAAAACCTTCAATACAATATAGAACTTTTGTATCATAATAAATCAACTTCAAATAATCTTAAAATCCATCAAAGGATGTTGACATAGATGAAATAAAAATTCTTTTTAAAGAAATATCTCCTTTTATTTTGAAATAATTTAATATCCATATAAAATAAAACATTTTCTTTGAAAATATTCTTATAAGCTTGTAAGGAAAGCTTTGAAGATTTTATAACGGCATAAAATAACCGCACCCGCCGTATAAGTTAAAAAAACATTCTTACCTCAATTCTGTCGAAAAGGTTAAAAAGGAACTTGTTTTGAAAACGACGGAAAGATTCCTTTATAAACCTCTTATAAAAAGTAAAACAAGGGTATAAATGACTTTAACCCATATTCTTGTAAATAGTAAAAATGTTTTGAAATACATTTTTAAGAAACATGGATGTGGATGATAAAGATATCCCAGTAGATTATTACGTATAAACAACCTCGGATAATGAAGAGATTGTGAAATAACCCTTACCTTGTACTTTTCCTTGGTTGGGGTAGGTTAACCTCCTGTATAATGGTGAAATAATTGTTATTAAATTATACAATAATCATATACATTAATATGATATCATATATGATCTTTTAATATTGATTTGATAATAATATCTTAGTATTATCGCCGTTTCGGGTGTTAACTTACTCATTTTCTTTTATATGTTTTGTTACATAAGTCATGTTTGTTGTATCTTATTCATATCCAGAATGATATCAAGTCCTTAAACATCATTTTTAAATCATTAAATGATAATTATACTTGAATGGATACGATGGAGAATGAATCTCATTGCGTTCGTGGAGGCGGTAGTCCGTACGTACGCACGAACGCTACTTCCATTTAATTTTTATTTTAAAAGAATCGAATCCAAATGATACATAGGTATATTACTATTACAGTATAATATAATATTTTATATATGTTACTTAAGTTCATTAACACCATCCTTTATACGTTCCATGTGTGGTATGAACGAGTCATATCATTTTAAGGGGGCGGTAGTCCGCACTTCCTCAAATGAAATTATCGTATGTATATACAACATGAAACGAATAATGGTATGAAATAAAATGGAATTACAGAAGCTTATATATAAAATATATATCATTAATATCATATTTAATTACAGTGCCATCATAATGGCCACCATGAGAGGCGGTAAGATGTATTTGAACAATCATCGTTTCGTGAGGCGTTAGTTTGCCATCCACAGAAACATTATGTTCATAATCCATTAGATGGAGTTGTGTGCATGTGTAGTTTGAATCCTTCTTATAACAACATCCTAGTATATTGTGGATACTGGTGTTGTTACAAAAGAAAGGAAATAAAAAGAGTTTGGGGGTTGAAGA
The DNA here is from genome assembly GCA_963277665.1 of Viscum album. NCBI lineage: Eukaryota > Viridiplantae > Streptophyta > Magnoliopsida > Santalales > Viscaceae > Viscum > Viscum album. The sequence goes on from OY728165.1 coordinate 1,938,429,193, forward strand.
AGCAAAATAAATGAAAATAATTTAAGAGAAATCGTTACCTTTAATTTAGGTAACTCACTTTGGTTGGAACCAAAGGACTTCTTGAAATGCTTTCTGCCTAAGGGGAAGCTTCAAGGAGGAGGAGAGGGATGTGGGGAGTTTAGGTGGGCAGAGTTTGGAAAAGCCAAGTGGCTTGAGAGGTGTGAGGAATGAGTAGAAGTGGTCTCCTTTTATAAGGGAGAAGAGGGGCTCTTTAGGAAAGTTTGAAAGTATTACTTTATAATATATTTGTATTCGGTTTATAATGGTCCAAAAATCATTGAGGTCGAAGATAAGATGACTCATATTATAAATAACATCAACCAATAAGAATTGGACAGGTTTTAGATAATATTTTAATCATTATAATCTTATTTATTTAAATGATTTATTAATGAGGTAAACATTGCATCATTATTTTGTCATTAATAATTTCAATTATTTGATGTCTAAAAATTATAAATAAAATATCATTATGTAGGAAATCTTTTTATATTTCTAATGAATATTTATAATCGAAAATCCAACATGTATAACCCTATGAAAAAATTGTTCTTCTAAAAGATGTAAGCTTATGCCATTTTTATTTTTATTTTAACTTTATTAATATAAAGTGTCCCTACCACATACAAGTGGCTCCAAGGGGTCCCCAAATTGACCCAAGGATGATCATGGTAGGGTATGTGTCCACCAATAAGGTTAGGACACGTTTTAGGGTAATTTTGCATTATTATAATATTATTTTTTAACCCTTATTTACCGGATTTACCCTTAACCATGGTAAATAAAATATTTACCACAGTAATTATTCAAAATGTCTAAAAATAAAAGTTACCTATTTACACAATTTGGACATCCTGATTCCAAATATGGAATCCATTTTTATAAATTCAAAACACAGAAGTGGCAGAAATTAATTTAAAATTAATTCCCGCTGTCAAAACAAAAAGCGTGTTTTTAAGAGGTAATAACTATCAAAAGATTGACACTTGTTTATGTTCTGTTTAATTGTAAAATTATGTCCAATGACCAACATTATATTAAACTGTAAAAATATATTCTAAATATACTTTAAAACCACTCAAATTCATAATTTATCACTATTAATTATTTTGATTAAAAAAGTTGTTTTTAATTAAAATTTAGTAATTTTCACTATTCATCAAAATATGAAAGTTATCCGAAATGTGCCAAAATTTCACCTTAGGCTAAATTCGATATTCCGAATCCAAAAATTAAGTCCATTATCAAATATAAAATATATATAATTTCAAAAAGTAGGTATTACTATTCATAACGGCTAGTTTGATCGGTTGTGGTGTGTGTTAAAACTCGACGTTGCGTACAACACACGCTACTGTTTTATTCAAAGGAAAGCGTACCGTGGAAGCTTGGGATGTTTCATTTTAAATTTTTTGATGTCTCCATTTAGTCAAAAAGTTTAAAATATTGTATTTAAAAAGGTTTCACTATCAAAAGTTGATAAAAGTGCAATACTGAAAATGAATCTGTTCTTGCATTATGACTAAGAAACTCATAATATGGATTCTAAAATTATAAGGATTATATAAAGTTAAAAATGTAGTTAATGATATTCATGACCTCTTTTAATGGATTTTTTTTTTGGTAAGTCATGGTGCAATTGAACTCGGTGTTGCTTGTAGTGCAAGTTATTGAATTATTTTGAAGAAATAACACACTATGAAATCTTGGGGTGTTACATTCTCCCCTCCTTCAATAAATTGCGTCCTCGCAATTTGAAATTGTTCTTCGAAAATAAAAGGTTGAAAATAGATAATATATTTGTGGGAAAATCCACATCAGAAATTGGGTTACTAAAATTTAGTCTTAATATGAGGAAAAGAGAAATGAAAGGGTCACCACCAAATTATGATCTCGATTAGGAGAACATTGGTGGCAATTAGAGATATATAATTGGAGGAAAAACGTAAATATTTATAGGTAGTGATTGAGGTCATCAATCACAAACAAGTGTATAATTTAGGTCCTTAAACTCATCAATCTATGATGATTTGAAGTACCATCAGTTCAACAAAATATAGGGTATTGGGATAACACATTTTTGACGTTTCAAAATATCTTAGTTGAAATCCCACATCGAAAAATGAATTAACGAGGCCTCTATTTAAAATAAAGAGTCGAAAGTATGAAGATTACCGAAAATAACACATACTAGGGTTCCATGTAGGAAAATATGGATATTGAAGAAAAATCTAACCATCAATTATCTGATGGAGAGTGGTAGAGAACATGGCTATGAAAAGGCCAACAATCCCAAAGCCATAAATTAGTGATGATTTAAGGTACCATCTAGGAAAACATTTTTGTTCTAAGTTGCTTTTCTTAATATTGAGAAATTTATTTATGACATTGGCTAAGATCATAAGGAGATATACTTACTTTATAATTAGAGTTTTATCCATTAATAAATTTCTACCACAAACTCATCTTTCACTCTAAAAGATAATAGAATGTAAAAAAATTCTATTTACACTATTCGTATAGGGTTCCAAAATAAACGAAATTATAATTCATCTACATGATCTTTTAATAAATACTACATTATTTAATCCAGGACATCTCATGGGCTAGTGGTAGGTGATACACCCCTGTCGCCCTTCGGTTGCGGGTTCAAGTCTCGCAGCCTTGCCGGACGTGACGGGTTGCCGCCCGACCTCCGGGTTGTCTTTTTATGGAAATCCAAAATAATCCAAGCTTAAACTATCCAAAATACTTCTATCCAAACTCACAGTCCATCATTTATAAGGAAGGTAAACATAATATAGATCTTTTTTACCCCGTAATAGCATATGAATACCTTCATCATGTATTACCATATTCCTTATTGATTACATTCATGTTCCCTTATTCCATATAGAATGCTGGATATACTTTATTAATCCAAAAATGTTTTAAACCCCAACAATGATGGAATATACAAATCATTAATCAGCTTCAAGGTAGTCAATAATATCTAATATAATTTATCCAAATCAATCATGTATTATTCTAAAATCACAACCTCGGTATCAGAACTATATTATGGTTTATCATTCTCTCAACCATATATTTTCCAAAAATTTATCCTGCTATTGAGTCACTTTTCGTTGTTCCACACAATCTCAAGTCCTTAATGAAATAGTACTGCAGTACAATCCTTATATACTCCATAATTATTATAAAAAGTACATTGTTGATACAACACTCAATTGATATAATCAACATAATAACTCTAATCATTCCTCTTCATCTGTGGTAGTATCATAACTTGATTATTATCCAATAGCATCATTTGCGGCATAGTCTGATGACTGGGACATAGGTTCGTGTAGTGTCCAAACTCCTTGCAAATGAAGCATTGTACATTTGAAACCATTTTCTTACCCTTGCAGTCACGTACTTTGTGCCCTTTTCCTCCACACTTATAACAAACTCCCATTCCTTTCAGGCAAGTTCCAGGGTGTTTCTTTCCACAGTTGCCACATATGGGAAAATTCTTCTTTTCCCTCATCCCTTTATCCATCTTTCTCTCTTCCATCCTTTTCTTCTCTTGCTTCCCTTCAAATCCATATGACTCAGTAAACTCTTTACTTATCTTATCAACACATGATATTATTTCTTCACATGATGATAATACATGGGAGACTATTCCTCTTATAAATTCTAGCTTAAGACCATGAAAGATATGATCCTTCCTTCTCTTTGGATCATGTGCATTTCTGGAGTTCTCATTTCTTCTACTGGGCGCCATTTCTAAACAATGGCATACACTAGATCAGTTTATGAATCAAAATACATAATCCCATACTTATAAAACACTTAACATAAATTGAACTATTTATGGATATAATCCATAATCATAAGAATGTTTTCTTTAAGGAAGTATATACTCATAAACCCTTCAAAATGATTTGTAAGGAAAATGAGAGTTATCCTAAGCATATCCCCCGGGAGTGTCGTAACCAAGAGTGCAGCAAGGCCCGTTATCGTGCACCAGTTCCCGTTCGAGTCTAGCTCAAAGCGGTGTTTTCGGGTTTTACCCCTAGGTACATCTGTGCCAGATCCGCCTCTACCTGCTCGTATCCAGACAGGGATGTATTGCTCGGAAAACTCACAAAATCTCTACAATACCAAAATTCTAGGAAGTTCTTCTATACTAATCCTCAAAGTTCATCTTAGGTCTACGTGCTCTAATCAGAGTTTATCTAAATCTAGCTTCCAAGGTTTGTACTAAACTTCCTCTGATACCAACTGTAACGCCCCGACCCCAGCTACCTAGAGTCGGTGCATTACTTCGTAACATTGGCATGATCACAAGAAGATCAAATCTCGAAAGACCGATTGGTTTAGTAGCCTTGGAAACACTAGATATATTCATAAGTTTTACATTACATCATAAAATGAAAAACTACTACAACAACATAATGCCTCCATAATTCACACTCATATCCCCACATAATATCCCTGCAGGTCATTCATAATTTACTTCTTCACTTCCTGGGAAAAATAAAACATAGAAAAGGGGTGAGCTCAAACGCCCAGTAAGGATAACAATATAGCGGAAACTTTCATAAATAAGAATAAACATTTAAGGCAATGTATAACTAAGACAAAAGCCTTTCAAACATGAACTTTCAACATGGTATGGCATAAATAAAATGAAATAATGCCATTTACTTATTCACATGGATATTCTACTAATCGAATAATCACATGTAAAAATCAATAACCACTTTCATAATGTTGGAATGCATAATGCCAGACTATCATAACCACATAGCCAAGGCCTCGTGCCAAGACTACAAATAGGATTTTTTCAAGGCCTTGTGCCAAGACACTAGTTTGTCTCATGAGACCTACCGATGCATCGAGCAGCTATAGAGGGCTCCACCCGTCACTTATTAAGTCCAATGCATTCCCATATGAAAAGGTTTAAACATAACTTAAACATTCGTATTAAAACTAGCATACGAAATGTCAATAATTTCACCATAAACTATGAATGGTATAAAAATAGAACATCCATAGTCAAACATATCACAAAACCTTCAATACAATATAGAACTTTTGTATCATAATAAATCAACTTCAAATAATCTTAAAATCCATCAAAGGATGTTGACATAGATGAAATAAAAATTCTTTTTAAAGAAATATCTCCTTTTATTTTGAAATCATTTAAGATCCATATAAAATAAAACATTTTCTTTGAAAATATTCTTATAAGCTTGTAAGGAAAGCTTTGAAGATTTTATAATGGCGTAAAATAACCGCACCCGCCGTATAAGTTAAAAAAACATTCTTACCTCAATTCTGTCGAAAAGGTTAAAAAGGAACTTGTTTTGAAAACGACGGAAAGATTCCTTTATAAACCTCTTATAAAAAGTAAAACAAGGGTATAAATGACTTTAACCCATATTCTTGTAAATAGTAAAAATGTTTTGAAATACATTTTTAAGAAACATGGATGTGGATGATAAAGATATCCCAGTAGATTATTACGTATAAACAACCTCGGATAATGAAGAGATTGTGAAATAACCCTTACCTTGTACTTTTCCTTGGTTGGGGTAGGTTAACCTCCTGTATAATGGTGAAATAATTGTTATTAAATTATACAAGAATCATATACGTTAATATGATATCATATATGATCTTTTAATATTGATTTGATAATAATATCTTAGTATTATCGCCGTTTCGGGTGTTAACTTACTCATTTTCTTTTATATGTTTTGTTACATAAGTCATGTTTGTTGTATCTTATTCATATCCAGAATGATATCAAGTCCTTAAAAATAATTTTTAAATCATTAAATGATAATTATACTTGAATGGATACGATGGAGAATGAATCTCATTGCGTTCGTGGAGACGGTAGTCCGTACGTACGCACGAACGCTACTTCCATTTAATTTTTATTTTAAAAGAATCGAATCCAAATGATACATAGGTATATTACTATTACAGTATAATATAATATTTTATATATGTTACTTAAGTTCATTAACACCATCCTTTATACGTTCCATGTGTGGTATGAACGAGTCATATCATTTTAAGGGGGCGGTAGTCCGCACTTCCTCAAATGAAATTATCGTATGTATATACAACATGAAACGAATAATGGTATGAAATAAAATGGAATTACAGAAGCTTATATATAAAATATATATCATTAATATCATATTTAATTACAGTGCCATCATAATGGCCACCATGAGAGGCGGTAAGATGTATTTGAACAATCATCGTTTCGTGAGGCGTTAGTTTGCCATCCACAGAAACATTATGTTCATCATCCATTAGATGGAGTTGTGTGCATGTGTAGTTTGAATCCTTCTTATAACAACTTTCTAGTATATTGTGGATACTGGTGTTGTTACAAAAGAAAGGAAATAAAAAGAGTTTGGGGGTTGAAGAAGCAAAATAAATGAAAATAATTTAAGAGAAATCGTTACCTTTAATTTAGGTAACTCACTTTGGTTGGAACCAAAGGACTTCTTGAAATGCTTTCTGCATAAGGGGAAGCTTCAAGGAGGAGGAGAGGGATGTGGGGAGTTTAGTTGGGCAGAGTTTGGACGAGCCAAGTGGCTTGAGAGGTGTGAGGAATGAGTAGAAGTGGTCTCCTTTTATAAGGGAGAAGAGGGGCTCTTTAGGAAAGTGTGAAAGTATTACTTTATAATATATTTGTATTCGGTTTATAATGGTCCAAAAATCATTGAGGTCGAAGATAAGATGACTCATATTCTAAATAACATCAACCAATAAGAATTGGACAGGTTTTAGATAATATTTTAATCATTATAATCTTATTTATTTAAATGATTTATTAATGAGGTAAACATTGCTTTATTATTTTGTCATTAATAATTTCAATTATTTGATGTCTAAAAATTATAAATAAAATATCATTATGTAGGAAATCTTTTTATCTTTCTAATGAATATTTATAATCGAAAATCCAACATGTATAACCCTATGTAAAAATTGTTATTCTAAAAGATGTAAGCTTATGCCATTTTATTTTTATTTTAACTTTATTAATATAAAGTGTCCCTACCACATACAAGTGGCTCCAAGGGGTCCCCAAATTGACCCAAGGATGATCATGGTAGGGTATGTGTCCACCAATAAGGTTAGGACACGTTTTAGGGTAATTTTGTATTATTATAATATTATTTTTTAACCCTTATTTACCGGATTTACCCTTAACCATGGTAAATAAAATATTTACCACAGTAATTATTCAAAATGTCTAAAAATAAAAGTTACCTATTTACACAATTTGGACATCCTGATTCCAAATATGGAATCCATTTTTCTAAATTCAAAACACAGAAGTGGCAGAAATTAATTTAAAATTAATTCCCGCTGTCAAAACAAAAAGCGTGTTTTTAAGAGGTAATAACTATCAAAAGATTGACACTTGTTTATGTTCTGTTTAATTGTAAAATTATGTCCAATGACCAACATTATATTAAACTGTAAAAATATATTCTAAATATACTTTAAAACCACTCAAATTCATAATTTATCACTATTAATTATTTTGATTAAAAAAGTTGTTTTTAATTAAAATTTAGTAATTTTCACTATTCATCAAAATATGAAAGTTATCCGAAATGTGCCAAAATTTCACCTTAGGCTAAATTCGATATTCCGAATCCAAAAATTAAGTCCATTATCAAATATAAAATATATATAATTTCAAAAAGTAGGTATTACTATTCATAACGGCTAGTTTGATCGGTTGTGGTGTGTGTTAAAACTCGACGTTGCGTACAACACACGCTACTGTTTTATTCAAAGGAAAGCGTACCGTGGAAGCTTGGGATGTTTCATTTTAAATTTTTTGATGTCTCCATTTAGTCAAAAAGTTTAAAATATTGTATTTAAAAAGGTTTCACTATCAAAAGTTGATAAAAGTGCAATACTGAAAATGAATCTGTTCTTGCATTATGACTAAGAAACTCATAATATGGATTCTAAAATTATAAGGATTATATAAAGTTAAAAATGTAGTTAATGATATTCATGACCTCTTTTAATGGCTTTTTTTTTGGTAAGTCATGGTGCAATTGAACTCGGTGTTGCTTGTAGTGCAAGTTATTGAATTATTTTGAAGAAATAACACACTATGAAATCTTGGGGTGTTACAATGGAGCCACTTTAGTTGGAAAATGACATTAATATATACTTATTTAATGTTAAAATTAAATTGACACAAACATGAGTTCTTTTACTAAAACAGTTTTTAAGTGGGGTTACACAAGTCCAAATTTTGACTATAAATATTCATTAGAAATATAAAAATATTTCCTACATCATAGTATTTTTTTTATAATTTTTAGACATTAAATAAATTAAATTATTTATGACATCATGATGATGTAGTGATGACCTCATTATTTAACGATTTAAATAAAATGGGAAGATAATGCAAAATCCAAGGCTTACACTTTTCCAAAGCCAATTCGATGAGGAGATTTCTAACCCTTATCACCTTAGCCTCGAATTATATAAGTGTGGGACCTTTAGAATCCGAAAAGCATTGTGTAATAATGTAACATTTCAATCTTTCCAAAAGAGCCCCTCCTCTCCACTTATAAAAGGCCCCCACCTCTTCCACCTCATTTACACTTTCAAGCCATTTGGCTCGGCCAAACTCTGCCCAAATACTCTCCCAACTTTCCCCTCTTACTCCTAGAAGCCTCACTTTGGGCAGAACTCTTCCCAAGGAAGCCTTTGGCTCAAATCAAAAAGAGTTACCCGATTTTGAGGTAATGTCTTCTCTAATGTTGTTTTGTTTTATTTATCTTCTCCGACCCCCTAAAATATTTTTATTCATTTATTTTGTAACAAAACCAGTATTCTCAATATACTAGGATGTTGTTGTAAGAAGGATTCGGTCTAAACTTACACACACCTACATCTAATGGTTAAAGAACATACGGTTTCTGTGGATGGCGAATTTCTGCCTCACGAAACGATGATTGTTCAACACTCATATAACACCTTAAAAGGTGGCCATTAAGATGTCACTATTTTTATATATGATATATAATATGTTTATGTTTTACTTATTCTTATTTGTTTCTCATTTATGGCATACTTTATGATTTCCATTATGGGTAAAACGCGATAATTTCATTTTAGGAAGTGCGGACTACCGCCCCCTCAAAGTGATTTGAATCGTTAATTACATATGTGGGATGTATAAAGGATGGAGTAAATGGTATTATACACTATATTATACTGTAATTATATTATAAATTTATATCATTATGATTTCATTCCATTAAATACGAAATAGAAATGAAAGTAGCGTTCATGCGTACGTACGGCTTACCGTCTCCATGAACGGTGCATTTCATTTCTTACCTCTAAATGTTACGTGACATTATGAATGAATGTATATACTTTATATATATGATATATATGATATCTAAATCATGAATATAATTCTGGATATAATTGATATTTCACCACATGAACAACTTGTAATTATAAGAAGTTTATTTTTGACTCAAGTACCAAAGATCGACAAAACGACCGTTATTAACATAAATAATTAAATAATGTTCATAACATAGTAATAAGAGATATAAATGGAATAATTAACATGAAAAAGGTTCTTAAGTAAATATAAATTAACTCTAGTTTATTATTCAGGAGGTTAAAGAACGGTCGAGTCAGGACAAGACGCAAGGTAAGGGAACTTCTTAACCCAACTTCCATTCTTTGGGTTAATCTCCTAATTTCCAATTATGTCATGATATTATTATGTATTATTTTGTATTTTTACTTTCTTTATGTGTACCTATAGTGAATACACATAATAGATCTACTTTATTTTAAAAATGATCTTTTTAAGGACTTCGTCTCAATCTCCTTTCATTGAGGCATATTTGGTTTTATACACAACTTTCTTTTATACGGTGTATAAACCCCTTTGACTTTTACATTTATTCAAAAGGAATCTTTTTTATACGAAGCGTTTTGCTAAACGACAAACAGGGGAATGTTTTTCTTTCCGTACATATGCGGCGACAACGACTTCTCTGCCGTCGTGACCATTATTTGAGTTTCGGCTTCCTCTACAAGCCATCACTTTTTTTAATGGAAAATAAATACAATGTTTTAACTTTATTTTATTTTGGTATTGAAAATGGTTTTGAAAGCGTTTTTATTATATCAATGTGTTGTATTTTTATCTTGTGATTGAAATTTGGAAATGTTATGTTTCCTTTATGCATGTTTTATGTGATACGATTATGTTATGGTTTATGATATGTTTAAACCTATTCATATGAGGAATGCATTGGACTTAATAAGTGATGGGTGGAGCCCGCTATAGCTCCTCGATGCATCGGCAGGTCTCATGAGACAAACTAGTGTCTTGGCACGAGGCCTTGACAAAATCTTATTTGTGGTCTTGGCACGAGGCCTTGACTACATGGTTATGATAGTCTGGCATTATGCATTCCATCATTATGAAAGTGGTTATTGATATTTCATGTGATTATTCGACCAGTAGAATATCCATGTGAAGAAGTAAATGGCATTATCTCATTTTACTTTTGCCATATTATGTTGAAGTTCAAGTTTAAAAGGCTTTTGTTTTAGTTATACATTTTCTTTAAATGTTAATGTTTATTTATGAAAGCTTCCGCTATATTGTTAAACTTACTGATCATCTGAGCTCACCCCTTTCAATGTTTTAATATTTTTCCAGGATGTGAAGAAGTATTTTATGAATGACCTACAGGGGTAGTCAGAAGAGGATATGAGTGTGGACTATGAAGACCATGTTATTGTAGTTTGTTTACTTTTTGATGTAATGAAAGATTTATGAATGTATCTAGTGTTTCCAAGGCTACTAAACTAATCAGTCTTTCGAGACTTGATCTTTTGTGATCATGCCAATGTTACGAAGTAATGCACCGACTCTGGGTAGCTGGGGTCGGGGCGTTACATTTCATGATTATCTAAATGTTAATACATTATTAGGGGATGATTCATTATATTAATTGATATCTCCTTTACCTGATAATCAACATGTCATTTATTCAAATAAAGATAATCTATACTTAATTTTAAGTTAAATTCAACCAAAGTATGAATAATTAGATATGTAGGATATGTACTCCTAAAAAATCAGTCAGAGTGGATTTATTTATCTTAGATGTGATCATTATTCCACATGGTGTCTTCATAAATATTTCAATATCCATTTATTTTAGTTGTGATTCCACATTCTTATAAAAATGTACGATATATATAAATGAATTGAACAATAATCAAATAAGGAATTATAATATGTTTAAATGAGATCATGTGTACCACTAATCACTTTATTATAATGATTTAAATCACGGGTAGTGGTTGAAAATTACATTCCATACTCCCTTGGTTTGGGAGGTTTTTGGGAATATTTTATTCATTTTACCAAGGTTTTAGAAATTGATTCAAATAATGTTAATACTTCTATCCCATAGAGAAATATAGTTGGGGTTGATCATTTGATGGGAAATTATTATCCACTTTTGTGATAATTAGATTTTAATACTTACATCAATAGTTGTGGGATTAGTTTCCTTCTTTACTACACAAAAAATACATCTCGGATCTCTTAAGGTAATTACATGAGTGTTTCCTCCCACATTTACATCATATTGGAAATTGAAAATTCTTACCACCAGGTCTTTAATCATTAGTGATTCCATGAAACTCCAATTTTCTTTTATGTTCCTAGGAATTATGATAGGTTCTAGTTACTATATTTATATCAAGATAACGTTAAATGATCTATAAATTTCAACTTGGATATAATATTTCTAACACACTTCGAAGAGTATTCTTGATGTTATTAAATAAGAGATAAAATTTTCATTCAGCATCAAATATGATATCAGAGGCATACCTAGTGAGTATTGTGAAAATTGATTCGTGGAATCAAATAGATACTATTTTTTATCCAATTTTATGAATTTTTTATCTATCATCTTATAAATATACCAAGTAAAAAAGTTAAAAATATATTTTTGAACTCTTATCATTCTATAGAGTCTAATTCATATTTTTCTATGGAATTATTAATGAGAATACACCACTATTCATAATCACGTTCTAAAGTATATATAAAAAATGAACTTATCATGGTATGATAATTGTAGAAAAAAAATATCTTTTACATTAAATTAACCCAATGTTCAGTAACTGGTGGTTTAGAAGACCCTTTGGAAGTGGGTGGATATTTCCTTATGAAGGACTCAATAGTTAGTTGTACTTTCCTTAGTGCATTTTTAAGCTCAAAAGGATATTTTTTGGTTCTTAAAACTTGATATATATTAGTGATCATTTCTTTGAGTTTTTTATTTCTAACCCCGATCACCTTTGGTTTATCCGTGGTACAATCTCCAAATTTTACATCCCACATTTTATATCTCAGTTCATTTTGATTCCTACTATTACATTGACTAATAGAAAATCATGAATGTGTAAAAAAAGAATAATGAATTTACATGTAATCCAACAATAAACATAGAAGGGGGATTTCATAAGTTGTGTTTATATAATGACCTATTAATTTCAACCGTCTAATATAGGTTACCTAATATTAGTTTTTTAATATAATATATCTTTATTATAATCCATTATAATGGTTTATAAAGAGAATTTAAATTAACCAAATCATATCCATTGATAGATACTAGAAGTATTTGAAGTCTTAGGATGACTCACCGTGCACCAGAGTGGATATTGAGTCAATGCTCAACCAATCTCATTCCAAGTGAGTAAATTTAGGTTCATTAGTCCCATAGTCACATCCACATTCTAGTATCTATATAGGGATTTAGTTTTTAGAAAAAAAAAATACATTATCTAATTTACCAAAACATTATTTTGTTATTTTATAATTATACTTATCCCTTTAACTTATTCATAGGGTTATTACTAATTTTATCTCATCGTATATCTATAATATAACTAAACTAATTACCAAAATAACTAAAATACACTCTAATTCAAAATAAGGTTAAATAACCTAATCATAAATTATATCATATATAAATTTCATGATTTGAATAATAAAAATATCAAATAGTCACAAAACCCAAGGATATAATGTTTTAGTGCCTTGTAAAATATATAGGTAAACATGTTATTTTTAAATACATTAAAACATTTCATTATAACCATGATTCAATTGAATATTTTTATATACATCTAAGATGATATATTCATATAATAACATAGGTAATGGAAATATATAAATTATTTTATTTAAGATTCCTAGTAATAAAAAACATATCACAACATATCATTCCATAAAAGTGTAGGAGAACATGAGGTGGGATAAAATCTTATTAAAAGGTCACTACACTATAGATGAAAATGATAAAAATGGTATAGAAGTATAATATCATAAATATCATTAGGGAAAAATAAAATTTATCAATGGATTAAAATACATCACAAAAATAATAAAAAATGAGAGAAAGACAAAATAGTATAGAATATTTCATAAATATGGAATACCATAAAAACAGGGCATGTCATGAAAATGAAAGAATATTAGAAATATGTAATAACATGATAAAAACATATAAATATAGAATAACATGATAAAAAACATGGATATGTGATTCAACCATAATCATAGGAATACCTTAGTGAAAAACCTCATTAGTAACATGATTAGGTAAACAAAATCATTATATCCCCACCAAAAAATGTGAGAAATTTTTTTCCCCCATGTTTATGTAAAAAAAACTCATTATATTCAAGATTGTTTATCTCATGATAAATAAACATAAACCTTTAATTATAGGGTGATATAGTACCATAATTGTCATCATATATACATATGAGTGTAATATAAAATCAAACATCATCATATCATAATGAACCCATTGAAAAAGAATGGGTTTCTTAAACTTTTAAAAGAACACATGACATAATCTTATAAAAACACAGGATATCAAAAATATAATTTACCAAAATGAATCATACTATACTAATATATAATGGGTGATCAAGGAATCACTTTATAATAGATAAACCTTGTAGGAAAAATGTAACTAAAAATACAAATTTTTTCACAAAACTCTTTAAATTTTTTTACAATTGATAAAGTAAAAAAATTAACATTCAAAAACATATTCATAATTGAAATAGAATAATTTTAAAAAATAATTCTAATAAATATGGAGTGGTTATAAAGAAAAAAATTCCTTTACAATGATTTTTGAACCATTTTAATATTGTAACACCTCAAAATAAATCATTATTTTGAGATGGAGAGTCTCATTACCTCATGAATGCCTCCCCACATTCAAGAGGCTAGAAACTATTAGAGAGGGTCCAAACTCCATTAGTAAGGAGATTATACCCTTATTATCATGTCCTTGTACAAATAGTAATAAATTAAAATATAATTACTCGAAGTAAATAATATGGAATAAAAATATTTTTAAAATTTTCACATTTCATAAAAATACATATCGATATCTTAATGTGGTAATCCATGTAACACCTAGAGATTTTGTTAAATTATTTTTTTCAAATAGATTTTATATTTTCTATATTTTGTGTGACATGAAACACTAATTTAATATTTTTCTACAAGAAACAATGAGTTTATCATTAATTAAACACAACACTATGTTTTTCTTGTTTTATACACAATATAAATTTTGGAATGTGTTACACACAACACTAAGTTTAAACAAAACATGCCATATAATAAATATATTATTATTTGATATGATAGTTATCACATAGCTATTGGAATAGTGGGTATGTATAGGATAAAAGGAATTATAAAAATATGGTTTACATAAGTATATATAATGAATTATTTGGTTACCAAATAATTATAAATGAAAATAAAAACTATTTTAAAATAAATGAAATCTCTTTCAAAAAAACTATTTTTTAAGCAAACAAATGTGTTCTACCTAAATAAAATAAAAAAAACTAATTTTGGTGAATGATTTTAATTAAATTTATATATTATATAAATTAATTAGAATATGTAACATTCAACTTATGTGTTTTCTAAACAATAGATAATAATATATACAATTTTATGCTAAAAACTAAATTTTTCTAAAAAGTCGTTTTACCTTTTTATGGAGCACATATTTTAAAACTAAATTTTAAATATTTTATAAAATTAATTTGATAAAATAAATATAATTTTATAAATTAGAATATAAAAACTATCTTAGGGTGAATTTTTGTGACTTTTTCGAAGAATATCCATTTTTTAACGAATAGTGAAATGATAGTGAATATTAATTCAAAACTGCCTATTTATTTGATTTATTAATAAAATTAAATTATATTTTTAATTTTTTTTAAAGTTAAATTGGTTCAATTATACATAAATTAATCCAATTTATTTTATTTGAATCAATTTTATATTTAATTTTTATATAAAAACATTGTAACCTTTTAAACATTTTATCTTTAAAAACCCTACTTTCTCATCGCATATGTGGGGTCAATTTTAAATTGAAATTTTCCACTTATATAAATGGAATTTAGAGAAATGGATTCAATATTTGTAATCATATTAATTTATATTATTAAATTATTTTAACTTATTTTTCAATTTGGAGAAATGAATAGTAAATGTAGTAAAATTGATTACCATGGTTAAGGTAAAAATGGGTTTACCAAGGGGTTAAACTGAAAATATAAGGAAAATGACCTATAAAATTGTATAAAAACGATTTTATGGACAAATATATAACATTTAACCTCTAAGTTTTTATAATTATTTATTTTTACTTTTATTACTTATGAAAAATGTGGGAACACTCAATTATTTCCAAAAATTCCAAGTGTGTCATATCCCCCACTTATAAGAGGCCACCCCCTCTCCCCCCTTATTCACGCATTCAAACCTATTTGGATCAGACAATAACTTCCAAAATCACTTATCAACTTTAATCCCCTAATCCTAGAATCATTATTTTAGTCATAAATCCAATATAAGAAGGCGTTAGTGGAAACTTAATGAGAATACTTGAAGATGAGTTAATAATGTTCCATAATATTATCTATTTTAATTATTTATCCACCTTCTTAAATTATTATTATTCCACTATTATATAATAACCATAGTATATTAAATATATTTTTATGTTTTTATGTTAATTTCATGACCTTAAACTATCTCCACTTCTATCAAATGGGTTACGAAATCATCATTTATGTGTACGGTAGACTACTGCCTTACGATCCAATATCATTTTTTTCTCCTTTACCACCTCTCAAGGCTGAATATAATGATTTATTTATCATTTATATATTATATATACTATATTTATGATTTTATTATGATTCTTTATTATTATATCACACATACCTTCATACTCTCCTTTTTGTGGGTATACGATAAAGTCACTTTTGTATAGGGTGGTCTAATGCCTCACGAAATGATTTGATTCATTCACACTTTACATGGAAGTTATTAAGTTTTTTTTAATGAAAATATGTGATATATATGACATAAAAATTATTCTACAATTATAATATATATCATTTACTTTTCTTTTATTCAATATGATAAGTAAATGGAAATAGTGTTGAATGCATACATATGACATACCATCTCCATGAATGATGTATTCCATTTACTATTAATAAATTTTATGAATTAATATAAATACATATATAATGAATATATATGATATTTATATCTTCGTATATATTATGAATATGTTGAGACCATGAATAAATTAAGAGGACCAAAAAAATAAAAAATTAAAACATATATGAAAAACAAAGCTGTTATTTCCCAAGATGTGACTTTAATAAAGAATTGTTAATAAACGAGTAATAAAGTTACATAAGAAAATCACATGTGGTATGATATATATTAATATGTTTCTTTAATATATTTATAATAATTATATATTTTTTATACATGAAATTTTAAAGTGTACGACAGAATTAAAGACTTAAGGTAAGGTATTTTTTTCTCACTTTTTTTTCTATGAGACACATCCCATGTTCACTAAATGTTTATTTTATTTGGAATATATAATGCCCATGAATATATTTTAGTATTATTACCCTAAAATTTATTTTTATTTACATATACATTAGATTAAATATCTTTTATGGGGTTTACGGTTCAAAAGTTAACAAATTGGTAAGGGGTTATTGTCTCAATTTTCCTTCTATGAGACGTATGTTATGTTATACACCTATTTTCATTCACAAAGTGTATATAAATACCCTTTGACATGTAATATCAGTGATTTATTAATCCTAATGATATTTTGAGATTCTTGTTATTTTATTCCTTTATGTTTATTATGATTCAATGTTACCAAAGTGGTAAATATTTTATGTTTCAATCTCACCATTTATCAAGATTGTTTATAATTAAATATCCAATATTGAAATATCATGATCAGAATCTCATTAATCCTAATTAATTTTATTTTCCTATGTTAATTAATGATATATTTAAGAAATGGTTCCATTTTTCCACTCTTGGTACTTAAATCTATTAAGTTATTTTTTTTAAATCCAACTTTATTTCTCTCTTCAATCAAAAATATATTTTCTTCCAAAAAAATGTTTAATAAAATATTTTCAAAATTTTTTTTTTGTTCTCTATAATTTTTAAAAAATATATTTTTATGAATTTTTTATTTTTTTACAATATGTTTTTAAAAAGAATTTTCATTTTATTTTCCAAAAAATTCATGTTTGGATTTTTCTAAAAATGTGAAAGTATTCTTCATTTTAATGTGTAAAGTACGAACAAAAATTTTCAACATCATGAACAATCATTGTTTTTAAGATTAATTTATAATATTTCAAGGATATTTTTAAATAAAATGTTTTTCAAAAAGTTTTAAGGTTTAAAAATAATTTTTCAAATTAGAAAGGGTATTTTCCTCAAAAAATATTTTAAATGATATTTTAAAATTATTTTCTATATAAGAATACATCCATTGGATTTACGAATACCTTACTGGGGATATGATCTAAGGATACCATTCATATTCTTTCTATGAATAGTTTATTTTTTATGGTATAGCTTTTATAAAACTTATTTATTTTCCATGGTTTATAAAATGAAGAAATTATCATTTAACCTGCTTCTTTTCATGAGTTATTTTATGATTAAATGAAACCTATCTCTTTTACATAGGTTAAGATTTTATGAAATATTTATTATACTTATTTCCTTTCATGGGTTATGATATAATAATTTTTTATGATCTTTTGGAACACATATGTATGATTTTCATTATGTGATAGTGGTTACGTTATAATAAGGGTGATGGACACTTTATAACCAAATACAGGTGGGACCTATATCTCCCTCCAGTGCATTTTTTAATGAATTATATCTCATAATATCAATATGAATGGAATAGAGAGTGAACCCAGTTCAATAATGGACTTTTTATTTTTTGATTTTCTTGGGAGTGAACCTTGACTAGTATGATGTTATGTGTGGACCTGTTTTTCATGTCCATAATGTTATGAATGAATGTTATTACATGTTCACAATGTTATTCGTAAACCAGATTTTATGTTCATGATGTTATGCATGGACCTATATGTCAAGTATATAATGTTATGTGTAGTCCTATTTTCATGTCCATAAGTTTTTTTGAGGTCCTTATTTCATGTCCTTAACTTAATGAGTGAACTTGTTTTTATTTATACATGTACACAGTGTTATAAGATGATGTGTATGCCAAAAATCCATTTCTTATTCTAATGTTATTCTTTCATGGACGATGTTCTTTTATGATATTATGAATCATGTATTATGAACTTCCAATCATTATTCCATGACTTAATATTAGGATCTTTGATATGTAGGTGGTTTTAAAATGTTATGATCATGCCCTCATAACCATATGCTCATGTTATGCTTATGTACCTCCCTTGTTTACCCTTATTAGGTATTTGAGCTCACCTATTCTTATATTTCCGTTCCCCTGTTTATAAATAAAGTATTTTAAGTAAGATAACTAAATGGGAATATCTTTATAGGATATAATGAAGATATTTCAAGAATTAAGAATATTGTGTTCCAAGTTTCCAAAGGTATTAAATTATTATTGTTCTCTGGTGTGTATTTTTCTAATGTAATGAATATTCATCTAAAAATATGTAATATCCATGTATTAGAATAAAATATCTCTATATTTGGTATTATAGGAAAGATTTAGTCAACCATTGGAAAATAGGATGAGAAATATTTAGTGAGATTCCCTGGTTATTTCTATGGATTTGTATAGGGATGTATTTAAGCATAGGTCTAAGGGTGGGTCAAAGTATAGGAAAAAATCCTAAAATTTTGGTAAAGGATGGAACAATTAGTTTCCTATCCACACATCCATTTCCTGATACTACAAGTGGATGTGGGTCTAGAATATATGTACCTAGGCGTAACAACCCTAAAAACACCATATTAATATAGACCCAATTGGGAACTGGTTCATGACAATGGGTCTTGTTTCACACCTTGTTTGAAACTCCTGAGGGATATGCTTTAAAAATTAACAAACTAACCATCATTATGGGTTTTAATAGATGATGACTATGAATGAACTAGGATAAAACTAAGGTATCATAGATAAAAAAAGTGTCATCATTTATACATCCTATAATCTATTATGTTTCATGATTATGTGATTTTACACTTTGATTAGTGTTTCCCAAACTATGATTTTTGTTTTTAGTCAATGGTGGAAATAAGAATAAACTAGGTTAAAATTTAATGTGATATATAATTTTATGATGATCATCTAAATGGGATTATGATTAGATTGAACATCATTGTAATTATGACTAATCATTTTTCATGGAACATGATTAACAACATATACCCTAACCAACTCTCAAACTCACCAAATAAGATAATGAAATAATTAAATGAGATTTAATGTATTGGAGACCATGTGGGAAATAAGATTAAGTTTTCTATGTGTTGAGAATGTGATAAGTGACACCAAAGTGAATTTATCAGATAAATGGAATACTTTTTGTTTATGGAAAATATTGACACAAATCATGAAACTATAAAGGGAAAATGAAAGTCTTTGTTAACACAATGGATCAAAATATTGGTCTTCCTAATATATAATTTATTTTTTAATTCATTAAATGTGTAAAGTATTGGAATTATACAAATAAATGTATTAAGGGGAAATCTTTTGAAGATAATCAGAAAATATGTACATGTAATGGTTATATTGTTGATAATAAAGAGAATAGAAATGACATCTGAAAGGAATTTAGTATTAAGGAATAAGATGATTAATCCTAGATAATATTTTGAGAATGAATTGGGATGAATTAAGTATTTTTGTATTTGAATTCAGAGATTATTTCATATGAATCATGCAATATATATGTATTGTTTAGTATAATTTTTTCATTAAAGATTTCAAAGAAAATAGTGAATGATAATAATGGACTGGAAGAGTGATGAAATGGTAAAGTGATATTTTTATTATGGGAATGTAACCCTTAATATGTTCCTAATGTTGATAAAATAGTGTTTCATTTGGATAAAGAGATGATTGATATGGATGAGGTAAATTGGATAGTGTTGAGGACCTCAAAACTGATAAAGGATTTGTTGAAAATGTGGTTTATGTTATCATTGATGTATTTTACAATATTATTAGATCTATATAATATATTCAATAATCTATGGTTTTATTCAATGAATGATAAAGTATACATGTTTTCATTGAGTTTATATAGTAATTAATGTTTCTATATAATACATGAGGAAAGTATTCACATGTTTGGTATGTGATAATTAAGAACCATTTCATGTTTTTTGGAGGATTAATGATAAGTTAATTTTGAAAATTTAGTGACCATATTTATAATGTTTTGGAATTTATTATTTTAAAAGGGCCATAAGGTTAACTATTTATGAAATGGTTTCTGTTTAATTTTGAATGAAATTTTATAGATTAATATATTATTTCTCTATATGAATATTTATCCATATTATATAACTTATTATAACCATTTTTATGATAACTAAAGATATAAAAAATGTGCTATGATTTTCTCTATGGATCTTATGATCCATTAGTACTTCAAGAATAAAAAAGTCATCTTCATTTCTAGAAGTATAAGATGAAGTAGAAATAAATCAAGGAACAACAAAATGGTTATATTAGGCTTATTAAATTCAATGAAATCAAGTAAATGTATCTTCTCATTAAAATTATTCAAAATTGGAAAAAATATTTTAAAATAAAATGGTGTCTTGTTATCACCATTTTTCATGATATCAATAACCCTTTTCATAAATATTTATTCTATGTTTCTATGGTCATTAACCTTATCTGGATCACCCACTTTCTTTTTATTAGTGATATTTATCACTCTCTATAATTATTTACGCTTTTCTTCCATGTCTAAATATTCACTTCCCACCTATGTTCTCCTATGTGGAAGCCTAGTTATGAGTTAATTTAGGTAACCTTTATGTTTCCAACATTCACTTTTTAAAGGAAGTTTTATTATTCATTTTTATGATATGGTTTTCTAGGAATTAATTTTCAAATGTTAAGCCTTTGATGACTGATATGGATTTTGAGGATGAAATTCATTTTAATGGGGGGAGAATGTAACACCCTGAGATTTTTTGAAATTATTTTTTTCAAATATATTTGATCTTTTCTATATTTTTGTGACACGAAACACTTATTATATATTATGTTACAAGTAACAATAATCGTAGATTTCTTGAAATTCAATATTAAGTTTTTCTTGTGTTACACACAATACCAAGTTAGCTTACGTTATAGGCAACACTAAGTTTAAACAAAACGTGTCATAAAATTTAAATATTATTATTTAATATGATAGTTATCACCTAGCCATTGGAATGGTAGTTATGAATAGGATTAACTACATTATAAAAATATGGTTTAAAAATGTATATATAATTAATTATTTGATGAATAATTAATTATAAATGAAAATAAGGAAAAATATTTCTGAAAAAAAATATTTTTTATGAAAATAAATATATTATACCTCAATAAAATAAAATAATTTTGGTGAATGATTTTAATTAATTTTATATATTATAAATATTAAATAAACTAGTTAACATTCATATTTTTTATTTTATAGGCAATAGATAAGAATATATCTAATTTTAAACTTAAAAACTATATTTTTCTAAAAAGTACTTTTGTCACCATTTCATGGCTCACATATTTTAAAACTAAATTTTGATAATTTTAGAAAATTAAATTGATAAAATAAAAATAATTTTTTAAATCATAATATTACATTTATCTTAGGGTGAATTTTTGGGATTTTTTATGATAAGTTTCATTTTTTTATGAATAGTGAAAAGATACTGAATTTTAATTAAAAATTACCTTTAGATTTAATTTATTTATAAAGTTAAAGTATATTTTATTGTATTTAAAGTAAAATTTGGTCAATTATACATCCATTAATAAAATTTAGTTCATTTGAATCAATTTTATATTGAATTTTTATATAAAAATATTATAAACTTTTGAATATTTGCTATTTAAAAAATAGGCTTTCTGGTCATGTTTGTGGGATTAATTTTAAATTTAATTTTTCCACTTTTGTGAATGTAATTTTTAAAAATGTATTTCATATTTTAATAAATTATAATTTATATCATCAAATTAATTCAACTTAATTTTTAACCAAAATGAATAGTGAATATATAAAAAAATAATTATCATGGTTAAGGTAAACATGGGTTTAACTGGGGGTTAAACATAAAAGAGAAGTGTAAATATTACCTACAAACTTTTATAAAAACTATGGACATATTTTGACCATTAAACCTCTAAATGTGGTAGAACTAAATTATTTTCAAAAGTACCAAGTTTGTCCTCTCCCCCACTTATAAAAGGGAATCCTCTATAATCCATTATTCACACATTAAAACATATTTTGTTTGTAAAATACCTAACCAAATAACTTCTAAACTTACCTCCTATCATCCTATAAGATTTATTTTTTTCATAAAACCAACCTATGAAGGTTTTAGTGAAAAACTAAGAAGAATACACAAAGAATATAATGTTTATTAATGAGCATCTTTATTTTATTTATTTCTCTGCATTCTTTAATTATTATTATACCATGATTATATAATAACCTAAGTATATTCCATATAGTTATATGTTTTTAAGTTAAGGAAATTACCTACAATCATCTCCACTTCTATCAAATGGGTTGCAAAATCATCATTCATGTGCACAACGGACTACCGCCTCAAGAACCGATGTCATTTGTTTCTCCATTAGGTTGCACATAATGATATATTTGTTTATTATATATGATATATATGATATTAAATATGTTATTATTATTTTTTAATTATTATATGACTCATACCTTCATACTCTCCATTTTTTGGAATACAATAACATCGCTCGGGTGTACAGGGCGGACTACCTTGATGTGATACATTAACACTTTACATGAAAGGTATTAAGTATGGTTTTTAATGAAAATATGTTATATATATGACATAGAAATGATTATATAATGATAATATATTTCATTTACTTTTATTTATTTCAGTCTGATAAGAAAATGGTAATAATGTCCATGTGTACGTATGGCTTACTGTCTCTATCAATGGTGTATTCCATTTCCTATCACTAAATTTTATGGATTGATATAAATACATATATAATAAATATATATATATATATGATATTTATATCATGTTTTACATTATATATATTATGAAACCATTATCAAGGTAAGATAGCCAAAAAAATAACAAATCAAAACATATAAGAAAAACAAAGCAGTTATTTCCCGAAACATGAATTTAACAGAGAATTGTTGATAAATGGGTAATAAAAGGTTATAAAAACCATATATAGTATGTTATATATGAATATTATTCTTTAAAATATGTATAATAAACTTATATTTATTATATAGTAATTTTTAACATGTATGAAGTAAATCAAGACTTATGGTAAGGGATTTTCGTCTCACTTTTATTTTTCTATGAGACACCTGTCATGTTCCCCAAATGTTTATGTTATGTGGTGTAAAAACTGCACATGATTTTTTTATTATTATTATATTTAATTATATGGGTATTTATATATCTATTTTGTAGTCTCTCTTCTATGTGGTTTAAGGTTCAAAAATTAACAAGTCAGTAATGGTTTTTTGTCTCAATTTTCCTTCTTTGAGACATATGTTATGTTATGAACCTATACAAGGTGTATATACAGCCTCATTAACATGTAATATCATAAATTTATCCAAACTCATGTTATTTTAAGATTCATGTTATGTTATTTCTTCATGGGGATTATGAATCAATCTTACCAAAGTGGTAAATATTTTATGTTACAATCTTACCATTTATGAGGATTGTTTGTGTTTAAGTCTCCATTATTAAAAACTCATGATTTACCTCTCAATTAAACTCATGAATTATTTTACTATGGTTATTCATGGTATCTTAAATCAATCGTAACAATTTTACACTCTTGGTAATTAAAAATATTAAGATAATGTTTTTAATAAAATTTTACATTATATTATTCTTCAATCGAAAATCTATTTTCTTCCAAAACTAGGATTTCTAAAAGGAATGTTTTATTAATCTATATGATTTTTAAAGAATAAATTTTTACCCATGTTTTACTTTTCTAAATAATTATTTTAAAGGAATATTTATTTCATTTTCCAAACAATGCTCGTTGGATTTTACTAAAAATGTGAAAGGAATCTTCATTTTAACATGTACGACATGAACAAAATTTTCCAACATCATTACCAATCATTTATTTTAAGGTTAATTTATAATTTTTCAATTTTATTTTAAAATAAAAATGTTTTAAATGTTTTATATTTTTTAAAATTATTTTTTCTGTGGAAATCATATTTTTCTTAATAAATGTTTTAAATAATATTTAAAAATTATTTTCTAAATAATATGACAACCATTGGTGTTACCTAGGCCTTATTGGGGATATTATCCAAGGATACCATTCATATTATTTCACATAATGGTTTATTTTTTATGTAATGATGTTAATGAAACCCAGTTCTCTTCCACTGGTTATACCATGAATAAATGCTTATGAAACCCACTTATTTTCACTAGTTATTATATAATTAAATGGAACCTTTCTATTTTCCGTAGATTATTATTTAATTAAATTTTTATTATAAAAATTTAATTTCATTGATTATTCTATAATTAATGTTTTATGATCTTGTGGAACACATATGTATTATTTTAATTATGTTATGGTGGTTAAATTTTAACCAAGGATAGTGGTTACATTATATCCAAAGATGGGTGGGACCTATATCTCCCTCAAATTCATTGTGTGAAGAATTATATCTCTTGAGATAGAAAGTATTGGAATGGAGAGTGAACCGAGATTGGTAAGGGACATTGTACACTATGATGTTCTTAGGTGTGAACCTTGACTACTATGATGTTATGCATGGAACTGTCTTTCATCTCCATATTTTTATGTGTAAACATGATTATATGTTCACAATATTATGTGTGAACTTGATTATATGTTCATGATGTTATGCATGGACCTTCCTTTCATGTCCATAATGTTATGCATGGACCTGTTTTCAAGTCCACAAGTTTATGCGAGGGCCTGATTTCATATCCTTAACTTAATGAGTAATCCATTTTCTATTTATTAATGTTCAAAATGTTATAAGCTAATATTTTTTCCACAAATCCATGTATGATGAAAATTTTATTCTTTTATGGATCATGTTCTTTTATTATATTATGATTCATATCTTATGAAATACCAATCTTTATTCCATTATTCTATATTATGAACTTTAATATATAGGGTATTGTTTTAAAATGTTATGGTCATGTACACATACCCTTATTCCCATGTTATGATTATTTATATCCCTTTTATACCCTTACTAAGAATATGATCTCACCCTTTCTTATATTTCCTTTCCCAGGGTTATGAAGAATGGTTTTTAATTAGGAGTACTAAAGGGGAAGGTCTTTATGGGATACATTGAATATATTTCAAGAATTAATAGTATTATGTTCCAAGTTTCCAAAGGTACTAAACTATTATGTTCCTTGGACCTTTGTTTGTTTCATGTAATGAATATTCATATAAAAAGATATAATAACCATGTATGATAATCCTAATACACTATAAGTCAAATAAGAATGTATGTGTAGGATGAATAATAATAATAACTTTTCATAAATCCCTAGATTCTATCTCGGTTCCACCACCAGTTGTATGCTCCACGGCTCTACCATATTCTATGGGAAACTTGGGCATGCCTTGATTCATATAGATGATTTATACATATGAATTAAAATTAAAATATAGGGTGTGAGTAATAAAACCTAATAGTACACTGTCAATGCATCATTAATGAAATGTTATATAGTATAATATGTGTATTCCATGATAAAATAAATTTATAGGAAACATAAACAGCCTTCTACTAAGTACCCATATGCTAAAAAATCCACCACATTCACCTATCGTACCTACATAATCTCCATGTTGGAATTATGGTCAAGAAGTCAATAATGATCAAGAAATAGACACAGTGATATAAATATTTCACTAGAAATATTCAAGTAATTGAGTGTACATTCATATTAGAATCCAAAAGGCATCGACATCAATCATGTTACCCAATATTGTAAATACATTGAGTTCTATCTGGGCCACAATTATTTTAAGATCACACCCTATGTAGGGGTCCATTTCATTATATTTAAACATCATTTGTTTTACCCCTATTTGGGGTAATCATACCATGATGTCCATCTCTCATGTTGTACCAACAACAAAGTCTAATGGTAATGTAATGAACATAACAATGTAAATCATAATAAGGTAATATTATCCTAGAATAATTGGAATATTATGGAATCATCTAAAAAAATGTAATCATCATCAACCAAGGTAATAACTACAATAAAAAACTCAATGAGAAAATTATTATATATGTGTATAACAACAACAGTCATGACCAAAAAAAATCACCATATACCAAAAACAACTTTTCATTACAACACAAGAGTAATCATGGAAACAAGATAATAAAAGGGCCTCAAGTGATAAGTAACTTCCTACCACATGGTTGTTTATAAAGAACTCAAAATTTAATCAAATAATCGATGACCAAATATGTCTCATTACTACAGAGAACATTCTCACATATCGAGGATGTTTATTTTAGTTTTTGTTTAAGAATAATGTAGTTAAAAATAGATTATCATGAGAATTTAATTTTGATAATTTCATTTTAGAATCACATTCTTTAAGGATTTTTTCAACAAAATAAATTCTAAGGTATGTTAGAGGAAAAAAAATCAATTCTCTATATCCATTTTCAATTCAATAATTAATCATGAAATCCTCACTAAATCTATAAGAGATCCTCTATTTTATCCAATTACTATTGATTAATCATAAATTTATAAAAAAAATTAATCTATATGAGAATAAATAAGAATAAGATATTTTAATCATCATGCTAAATAAGCTTAGTGGGAAATTTACACTATTCATGAAAATTATAAATCCAATCAAAGGGGTTTTAGTTGACACATCAAATACTATACCAATATACAATGGAATAATAAATATATTAAGGATATATTATCAATCCACTATTAATAATAGTTATAAGAATATTATCAACTAATTATAACTCTTGGAATTGTTTTTTTCAAAGGTAGATCATGATTTGTTCTAAAATGGCAACAAATCAATAGATCAACCACCAATCTATGAAGATAGGTATGATTTACTATCAGATCAGTATAAAAAAACATATCCAATATAGATCATTTTTTATATCACAAGAAAAACTAATAATTTTACATTTATCTCAAGAAAATATTTCCAAATGAACATTTCTATATTGTTTAATGGTTTGAGATAAATGGGACAAAAATGGGAATGCTTTGAGAACTAGGGGAGGTTTAAATTTTGAAATAAAACAAGGGGTTATATTTTTGTATTAAATAAGGTTTCATACTATGTGAAATTAAAACCCATATGATGAATTTAATACAACCCCATACTGGGAACACTAGTCACCTAGTGTGCCTCACCAGCGAGCCGATGGAACCATCATTTTTCCAATGACTTCCCACCAATTTTCTAGTAGGCCTCATACATTGCATAGAATTATTCCTTGGAAATTTGATATATGATGGTGTATTTTGTATCTATAAAACTCACTGTAACCCCCACCAACTGGATGGGGGGTTCTAACAGAGATTCAGTGGCTAATTTCTATCCAACCAAAGGTTAATACCCTACTCAATTCTCTAAACCCCAATTCCTTAACATGTAGCCTCAAAATTACATCCTCTTACCGATAAATAATAAAAAAGAATAAAAAGTGGAATGAAAATTTAGAAACATGAAATATCTCATGTATCTTAATAAAACAAGGATATTATAATTCACCCCTATAATGACATCAAAACCTAAAGAAGTATGTTCAAGGTTTTTGATCAAATAGATTGGGCCACATAGTCCAAACATCATTTTCCCACTCATAGGTACCCTCATAGATTCATCCAAGATATAATACAATCCATAATGGTTGTGTTATCATCCCTTAAAAAACCTTATCACCCTGTTTCAGGATCCTAACTGGGTGTTATATGTATTATGTAGTAGAATTTAGAGCTCTAACACATCAATCATAGTGTGAATACCTTGGTAGTGATAATGAAGATATAAATAGTAAACCATTGTCATAAACTTTTCAATAATCTCAAAGGGTCTAATATATCATGACACAAGATTATATTTATTTATAATATGTTTATGTCCTAAATAAGGAGTCACTATTATAAAAACATGATGTCCTATAACAAACTCCAAATGTATCCTCCTATAGTTGGTATATGACTTACACTTGCTATAAACTAAGATCAAAATATTATAAATCGGTTCCACTCTCTCAAATTTCTATTAAACCAAACTAGTCCCCATAACTACTACCACACCTTCCTCATGCCAATAGATAAGTGAACGACATATCCTCCCATAAATAGCCTCAAAATGTCCAACTGTATCAAATCCTGGTAACATTTTTATGAGACAACTAAATCAAGTCTAGGTTATTATATTAAACACCAATGAAATTTATATTATAATATAGAATAATATCATCTAGTATAAAAAAATCTCTTAATTTCCATTTATCTGGGGTTCTTATGTTATGCTCAATTTTAGTTGACTCATAGGTTCCAACTACAAACCCTACCAAAACTATGATGTAAAACATGTTTCTCTATCAAATACAATGCTTAAGGAAAATCCATGTAACTATACTATCTGATGGACATATTGTTTTCCCTATTCGCCTATTGAGTGGGTATAAAGGATTTGTACAAAATGATAAACAATGTTTATCTAACCGAAAATCACCAAAGCATCATCATGGTTCCTTGAGGTCATATATTACCATGTCACAATGTTCATCATTATGTCCTCCAACTTCCACATAGACAATATAATTGTCAAGAGTTATCCACCATGGTGTTTGTTCCCTTCCTTTTTCCTTTGGTTTATAATTTATTAGAAAATAAATCCAACAATGTCCCTCTCCATCCCTACCCAATAGAATTATTTCCTAAATTCATGGTACACACATGTCAAACTAGGATGTACCACCCACTTAGATTTATTAAAATACATCATCATATCTTCCCCAAGGGAAGAAGGGAATATTACTCTCTCATTCATAAAGATCACATCATCACCATCCCATGACCACCCAAGTATCTAGTGACCTCATAATAGTTGTTCCTAAATCATAACATAGTATATGTAAAACAATCTTTAATTATTCACTCAGTACACTAAAGAAGATGTGTACACCATTGGTGAACATTTTATCATTTAGTGATCCTCATAATCATCTAGCCTTCAGTCATCCAACAATATCATTAGGCATTATTGTTCCTATGAAGGCCATTAAATAATCTCTTGAGCTACTTGTTTCTTATATATAAAAAAATCTACAATGATGTTAATATTCTATAGTGTATAATCTTTCTCAATGTTGAACATTTTTTGATACTCTACACATCACCTTTACATCAAGTTCAAGTCCCACCGTTTGAAGATATAACATAGGCTCTTATGGTTAGTATAGAAAAAAAAACCTCTCACTAAATAGATATTGTCTCATTCACATGAGATACTAGACCAAAAAATCTAGATCCAATTAGTTAGTAGGATATTTCCACTCATGGGGACACAAATTACATGACCCATAAGACACTACCCATGCTATCTTTATAAATTATACTCATAACCCAATTCCTATTTCATAATAGTAAATATAATAGCCAATCCCTGGCTTAGGAATATTCAATCCAGCAGCTATATTCAACCTCCTCTTCAACTCAATAAATGCCTCTTTAAATTAGTTTGACCACTAAAACGTCACCCCCTTCATTTTCAGCTTAGCCGTGGGTATTGATAAATGAGAAAAGTGTTGAATAGGTCTCTAGTAGCATCATGATAAACCTAAAAAGATATATATCTCATACAAATTAAGAGGATATTTCTAGGACATCACTTCTTAAAATTTCCCCAGGTCCACAAATATACCTATCTCATACCCCACATGCCCTATGAATTTCTTCTCATGAATCTATCTATTACACATCGATAGCTTAGAAAAAAGACTGTGTTCTTGAAGTGTGATTTGGAATATCTCATGGTATCTTGTATGAAGTTTCTAGATTAGTGTGTAGATGAGGATGTCATCAATGAACAACACAATAAAAGATTAATCATATGAGTGGAAGATCTTTCTCATGATATCCATGGAAACTGGAAGTGATTTTTTATCCCAAACAACATCCTCATGTACTTGTATAGCTAAAACCTTCTCAAAAACACCATATTTGATATTTCCTCCTATCTAACTATTAAACGTTGATAACTTGATCTAAGATCAAACTTATAGAACCGATGGGATCCATGTAGCTGATTGAAGAGATCATCGGTCATAGGAAAAGGTTGTATATTATTTTTTATCGCCTAATTAATACTCAAGTAATATATGCAGATCTAAATACTACCATCCACATTCCTAGAAAACAAGATAGGTTCTCTTCATAATGAATTACTTATCCTAATAAAGCCCTTCTACTCTAAGTCTTTGAGTTATATCTTCAACTTCTTCAACTTAGTCGGTACTATATGATAATGGGGTATCAAAATGGGATGCACACCTAAAATGATCTATATCCCAATTTCAACTCATATATAAGGGGGAATTCCTATGAAGTCTTCCAAAAATATGTCTTAATAGATATCCATGAATGTAAGGAAATATTATGGGACTAAAATTGATCTTACTGAAAGATCTAAGCCATGCATCTAACCATAATCTTATAAAGATGAAATTTTGGACTAACTCTTCCTATTCCTAGTTCCCAATCTTTGGTCAACATGGATGTATCTCCCTTTATATAAGTAAACAATATTTTTCTCTAATAGAGATTATTCTGATATTGAAAACTGGACAACCATTCCTTACCAAGAATCAAATCAAAGTTATTCATCTCTAGTAACATCAAGTCTCATAGATTTCCATAACCATTAATTACTATAGTATAATCTTAGATTACCTATAGACAGTCCACCTTTGGGTCCAATGGTTTAACAAGGTAAAATTACTAAAAAGATCACTTGAATGGTATTTCAAGTCCAATAATAACTTGTGTAGATATGAGGTAATGGGAAACTCTAAAATATTTAAGGTCGTTATCTTAAACTATCGATCCTTCCAAGTCTTTACTAGTTAAATGATTCTCATAGTGATTTCAACCCCTTACTCATCATGCCAAGGGCCTTTAGTTCCCTATAAGGATGTATAATTATAGAGTATAAATTCACATCTTATTCAAAAATAGTTCAAAACTCCTACTTCTAGGACAGTCACTAGGAGGAATACCTCTCTTTGAAGTGACCATATTTCCTAAACCACAGAGAAGATATAGGGGAATTATATATTACATTATCCACCATATTTGGTGGTAAAGAAAGAATATCCTACCTTGTAGGAATATTGTGGCTTTCTTCCATTGTAATCTTGTAAGGCTATATCAAGTTTCCATCTTCTGTAACATTATGGAAATCATTTTCAACATTTAATTCAGATGCAAATCAATATAAGGGATCATGCAAAGGATTCCTAAGGAGTCTTAACAAAACCCAAGGTATAACACTCCTAGACCTAACTGAGGTCTCTATCCCAACACATTATTTACAGTAATATAGATATATATATAACAACATTCTCAAATTCTAAAAAATAATACCTATGTATAATATCACATCCATAAGGTAAAATGGAAATATCAAACAAAAGAGTAAAAATCTATCTCAAAAATATATAAAAATATAATACATTATATCTAAAACTAATATGAAACAGAAAAATAGGTATATATATTTAATGTGATCCCATATTCCTATCCATGAGGAAATAACGCCGCAAAAATTCTCAAAAACCTATAACAGTGATCCCATCAATGGTCACTTGGATGTCTGTTGCACATATACTATCCAATAACATAAAAAATACCCTAAATAATTCCTATAAAAACTATCTACATTCTACCATTTCCATGTTTGGTAAAAAATAAAAGAGAATAAAGTTTCTCTAATACTAATTAGTAATGTTATAGGGTGAACCAACAGTTCTAATCTGAAGAGTCACATTACCTTATGTTCTCCTCATCATACCCAAGTTATTGCCGACTAGAAGAGTGTGTATTAATTTCATCAGGGAATAGAATATAAAATCAATATCATGTCATAGAAAAAATAATAGTATATAAATATATAATATAATTGAGTAAATAATGATGATGAAAAATAAAGTCAAAAGGCACACATTTCATTCTAATACATAACAAGATCCCAATGAGGTAATCCAAAATAAAATGTAAGTTTAGACTAAATTATAATTAAAAAATCATATAAAAAACTAGATTTTGTACCAGTTCTTCCACAATATCTATTATCCTTAGCTCAACCATCTTCCACATACCTTTTTCCCTTACCTAGATCTATATTCATGATGTCTGCATGCACATCAAAATGATCGTATAGGGTGTGAGTAATAAAACCAAGTAGGAAACCACCAATTCTTATTTAAACAAATGTTGATATTTATAAAAAATGTACTCTATGATAATAATAAATGCACTAGTAATAGAAACAATCATCTACTGAGACGCTTTTTGGTGACCAAGCCACCACGATCTCCATTCGTACCTGCTTCATCTCCATGCTGAAAGTATGGTGAAGATATCATGAATGGTAATGAACTAGCCCAAATTTTAGTGACATTTCACTCTACATACTTAAGGAATATAGTGGGAATTCTACTTGGAATACATAAGGAATTGAGTTGTAGCATGTTACTCAGTATCCTCAAAGAATCGAGTTTTTTTTGGGCCACATGGATATCATGCTCCTACCTAGTGTAGTGTTCCACCATTGTCATTGTCTCATATCATGAACACATCCCATCTAGGGGGTAATAATACCATTATAGTCACTTATAACATTATTCCATGAACAACAACCAAAATAATATTAATACAAAAATCATGATAGAGTATATTAAATGAGTATAACGTGGAATCATGACAATATAATAGCATCATATAATTACATGTGATTATCATCTGGAGTGGTATCTGCTACTCTAAAAATACTTGAGAAAATAAGGATTATATATGGGTATCAAGGAAATGCACACTGTAACAAAAAAATCCCCATCAACTATGAAATTAAAGTCATGTAAACATAACATGAATCATGGAAACAAGAGAATACATGGGCATCAAATGATTAGGAACTTCTTAACAAAAGGTTTTTTGATAAAGATATCCAAATATCATCAATATATTTAAGACTGAGCACATCACACACCCTTGTAGAATGATATCACATGTAAAGAATGTCTATATTAGTTCTAGTTCATTAATAATGTTGTATAGAAAAGAGTATCAAGAAAATTATAGTACATGAAATTCATTCTAGAACATATGCCTTAAGGATTCTATCAACAAAATCAATTATGATGTGTGTCATTGGATGAAATTCTAAATCACTAGATTCATTGTATATTCATAAAGTAATTTGTAATTTCTCTTCAATTATAGAAGAGAGCATGTGGTCTATGCAATGATAATTGAATCATCTTCAATATATCATTGAAAAAGAGATTCAATATAAAAATCAAGAAAAAGAAGGTTTTATGATGTTCATTATAAATTAGATTACACAAAAGAATCCATTTTCTTGATAATTATAACCTCATTCATTGAGGTTTTCATTGACACATAGAATCCTCCCGGAATATACTATAGAATTATCAATAGATTATGGTTTTATTATCAATTTACTATCATGATGAGGTATAAGAATATTATTCATTAACTCCTAATCATAGAATAATCATTGTTAAATTTATATCTCAATTTGATCAAGAAAAAATGTAAACTATATATATATACCATCAATATATAAAGATATGGATGATTCACCAATGGATATGTATATAAAAAATATATCCAATATAGTTATATTCCTATTTCACAAGGGAGAAGGATAATTTAAAATAAATATAAAGGAAATCATAGTGACTAAGTGCCATCATATTATTCAAATGTTAGAGATTAAGGGGAGAAAAATAGAACACTAAAAGATCCTAGGAGAGGTATCTAATTCAAAATAGGCCAAGGGGTATATATTGGTATTAAATGATGTGTAGTACTATGAGTAATTAAATTTTTTGGTGCATTTCATACACTATTGGATTGGGTTCATCAACTAATCAGGGGTGTCCTTAATGGTGAGCCAGTGACTGGCCACCAGTCTGTTGGTATTCCTAGAAGACTATATGGAATTGTACCTTGTCCATTGGCCAAATAGTGGGGCGTATTGTATCCAGTAGACTCACTGGAACCCCAATGTCTAGTTGGGGGTCACACCAAAAAGTTGGTGGATTCTTTCTAGCCACTCCATAGTTTTATTCCATCCTCATGTCTCTAAAAAAAATAGTGTACCCGAATCATCCAAATCCCATCCTCTTACTCACCCATAAAAGATAAGAACATAAGGGTAAAATAATTTTTATAAACCAAAAATATTTAAAATAATGAAATAAAATGATGTTACTAAAAATGAAAACCCACATCTAAGAGATGTTTAAAGGTAAAAATTTTATAAAAGTAGTAAAGGAAAATATAAAAAATATAAAATTTAAAAATATTTGGATTTCATCAAAATATAATTTTTATAGGAAAAAATGGAAATGGTAGAAAATAATCAACTCGAATGACTCTCTATTATTCTTAAAAACGTTATATAACAGTTTTTAAAAACATTTAATAAAAGAAGTGGTTATTGATGGTGAGAATTATTTTATATATAAAACAATATAAAATAACATTAAAATAATGGAATTATATGATCAAATAATTTCTGAATAGAATACTCAATTAAAAAATACTATGACCTGTAAATCAGAAATTAGGATGATGAAACCCTTACCTTGAATTCCTACTTAGTTGATCACATTATAACCTTGTCTAAAAAGGAATGATTGTCATAATTTACTTTTTATGAAACTTTTTATATATATTTCTATTTATATAACTCACTTATAACCATTTTGGGAAATTATTTTAGATAATTATTCCATATATTTACTATCATGTGTTAGTAATTTTTTATTGTTTTGTGTGAGTTTTTTAATTTAAAGATAGATACCACTTCTTTTATATTAATAATCATATTCATAGAACATTTTAGTTATTATAATAAATCTATTTCATTTATTTATAACATTCCTATCTCATTTCATGAGAGTTAAGTTATGTGATAATGATATTAGTGAAAATATAGTTGCAGTAATTATTATCAAATGAAGGGTGATGCTTTAATAATGGGTTAAATTGTAGTATAACCATTTTAGAACCATAAAAAAAATTAATTATTATTTAAAATATAATAACACTGATATTTTGGCTTCCATAGTCATTCATGATAATATTTTACATTATCATTCACTTTAGTGGTTAAACCAACCCAAACATCAATATGTTATAATTCAATGGGTGGGTATAATATTCTGATAAAAGAAGAATATTGAAATTAATTAGGTTATAATAAGAAGTCGAATCATATTTTAATATGTTTGGATAAAAATATGTTTCTATATGAAAAAAATAAAATTATTTTGTGGTGATGGTAGTCTCGATGTACAAAAGATACACGTTCAGTTGTTTCTCGAAGTGGATAGGGGTGAATTGTTTATTTATTTTTTGTTAATATAAGAAAATAAATTCATACAATTAATAATAAATTAATTATATAAAAAATAATTTTAGTTTTTAGAAGAATAAAAATGAGGAATAAAAACTAAAGAGAAGTGAGACACCTACTAAGAATAAATTAATCTTATCTTAGAAACTTCCTTCATTTTTATGCTGCTAAAGAAATATTATGGACCCAATGGCTCAAAAAATTGATATTATTATATTATTACAAAATGGAAGAGTGTAAATAAAAATTTCTAAGGTATAAGTTTTTTATGAACTGGTGGAAGTGTGCCCCTTTTATAAGTGAAGAAAAACTTACTTCTGTGAGCACTCAATATTTTTTATAATTTAATGACATAATCCAAAGGTTAATAGTTCCAAAAGTGAGAAATAATGGATTTTTGGGTGATATATGGGTGATAAACCATCATATTTCAATTTAAACACATTTTTTGGTCAGGTTTCATTTCAAATACCAATAGGTTATTATATTTTATCATTTTCTATTTTTACATAGGTAATTAGTTTCAAACTAAGTAATATATGTTTTGATAAAAATATAAAATAACCCCTATTAAAAAATTTGTGTGTGATTAACCTAAATTTGACCTTAATTTTTAAAATTTTAATTTCTAAACATTATAAAATTAACTTTTAATTTATAACATTTTATATATAGAAATAAATATTCTTATGAAGAAAGGATTTTTTTACAATTATGTACTCTTAATCATATTTGGAATTAATTATGAATTAAATATGTGTTAATATAATTATATTTATGTTTAAAATACATATTAGAGACACTGTTTGAAATATTTTTATTTAATTCATTACATAAAAATTACACAAAATTAATAAATCAAGTCTTTAAAAATTATAGTTTCACCATTATCACTATAATTAAATTTAATCATAGTATTCTTATATTATGGAAAACAATAAAATTATAATTTTTAAATAATTTGGAACTAATAATTATATATATGGAATCTATTTTATAT
Source organism: Viscum album (assembly GCA_963277665.1). Lineage (NCBI taxonomy): Eukaryota > Viridiplantae > Streptophyta > Magnoliopsida > Santalales > Viscaceae > Viscum > Viscum album. The sequence goes on from OY728165.1 coordinate 1,938,466,645, forward strand.
AATAAAATTTATAAATGTGAGACAAATTTAATTTTCATATTAGTGTACTTAATGGGTAAAAATGTTATTAGAAAAATTGTATCTCCTTGATGAAAATGACCTTTATTTTATTGTATATTTTTATATATAATTTATAATTTGGTTACTTCTACTGATATCCACTAATTAAATGTTTTTTATATAATATAAATATTTAATAATTTTTTTAAGAAACATAGTTTTAATTTAAGATAAGTGTTGTGTGCTAGACAGGCTACTCACATGTTATTTAAATAAAGAAAAGTACTTACTAAAATAATGGGACATTCAGAATTTGAAGGATATGGGATTCAATATAATGATATCATCAGTTGTGTATTATAGTAAATATTTTGGATACACAAAAAAATTAACAAGGTATTTTAGGAGTTAACCCTATTTATTCACTTGAGTTATATAGTGAATATCTTTATCTTGGGATAATAACTAAACATAGGAAGGAGTAGATATAAACATTCATAATGAACCTGGTAAATACCATGTTCTACACTCTATTTACATTCAATAATTTCACTCTCTATGGATGTGTGTTAGGAATAATAATACAAATCCATATATCTTAACTAAGATAGTGGTTTAAGAAACATAAAACAATGATAAAAGTTTATTGTGAAATAAATCTCTAAAATTGAAATAAATAATTCACACCCCCCCCCCACCCACCTATTAGTTTCATGGAACAATTATATGGGAACATTAACAATAAAATTTTATACTAAAAAAACACATTACAATTATTTCATTCACATATGATTCATAAGGTTAATGGATCAAAAAAAGGACTCTAACCTTTAGGGTCAAATCAGTAATTTCTATCGGTTTTATCCACAAAATAACTTTATTATATACATAAGGATTTATTTAAAATTAATTATAAAATCAAAATCATACGAATAATAAAATTTTGAAGGGCCCTATAACTGAAAAAACATGGGATGAATCTATGGGTTTAAAGAAAACCCTTAATTTGGGTATCGATGACAAGTAGAGGGCTACACATACTTCTAAAATCAAAATCCATATAGGTTTTGGGTTTTTTTTGTTTACATGGGAAACCCCCAATCCCTACAAACCCTAGTCTTTAGAAAATGGAATGAGGAAATGGAGAAGTGTAAATACAAGAAAAATATAGTATGATAATGAAATATACCTCTATATGATAAAGAAAATCAATAGAGATACCCCTAAAAGTGAAGTGAGAAAATCAAGGGAGATCTTATTCTCTTTATAGAGTAAAAATAGAGAAGTGGTAAAGGGGAGTTCATCCTTTCAAGTAAAAATTAACTAAATAAAATAATATTATTATTATTCTAACATCAAAACATAGTTTCAAGAATTATCTAGTATATATATGGACTAATTTAAATCCAAAATTAATAACATTTAAATTTTAACTACGTAATAATGGAAACCAAATTTAAATTTTTATATACTAATAATAATAAGGAAAAAAATACTTAACACATAGTAAGACATATTTTATAGATAAATATAATTTAAATAATCTAAATTTCATCAATTAATTAATGTAATAGATTAAACACCTAATAATAATACCATAACAATCTAATGGTCTGTTATAACACATCTCAAGAAGTGTACTCCAAAAATTAGAGGTTTCAGTTAAAGTTAAGGACATGAACGGTCCCCCTACATGGTCCCTAAGACCATTCACACTAACCATGAAACACTTAAAATTCATTAATATTCTAAAAACACCACTATATAATCCCAAAATTTGTACAAAAATAAAAAATATATTAAAAATAGGAAATTGGTATGCGATAATTCTTCCCACAATCATGCATTTAATTCCTATAAAACCCCTTATAGGTGATTTTATTTAAAAAAATATATATTTAGATAAAAAACCCTCCATTTTATAAATATAAAAATATAATAAATTTTAAATTTTCTATACAAATACCATTTATTTCAAATAGAGTCATTCAACACAATCCATTTTATTATACACTATTCACATAATTTCCAAATAATTGGGTCCATTTATATTTTTTCAACATAGCTAGGTGGACACTCCCCATTAATATAAAATTATGTAAAACCATTAAATTATTATAGTTAACCCATTCTTTTTTTATATACCAACTCATTAGTTATCAAAGTATAAAAGTTTGAGAAATTTTACTTATGAATCACATATATAATATAATAGAAAATTCATGTTTTGGAAATCAAAAATATTGAAAAAAAATCTTTTTTTCTATGATTCAAAAAAATATATATATAAATCAATTTTTTAGGTAAAAACCACATATATAAATAATATATAGTATTATTCCTAAGTAACTGAAATTTTCCACTAATGAAAAATAAATTTAAACCTTAACATAAAAATTAGTTTTTACAGCATTCATAGAAACTATTGACCAAGAAAAAATAGTATTTATTAATTAACAAAAATTAATTATCATATATATCTTAATAGGATTAAATTGGATAGATTATAAAGCAAAAAAGGAAATTTTTTCTAAATTTGAATTCATTTGAATTTGGGATTCCATTTATAGCTTCTCGTGGAATATTTTATATTTTTAATGACAATAAATATATATTATAATATTTTTTTAATTAAAAGGTGGTCAAAAATATTATTTCTATTCATTATTCACATTGTGTGGTCACTATAAATGTTCTCTATACTGGTCACCTACCCTAAAGCATGATATAAAAATCTTCATGGTTTATAGATTCCCAATGTGTGACCGCTAAAGGGAGACATATATCATTATATCCCAAAAAATTTTGGTTTTATATTATCTAAGATCAAGAAATAATATTGAGTTTTTTACATAGCAATCAGTGCGACTATTGAATATACCCAATTTGAGCCTGTATTTTAAAATTTTGACCCATAACATTATAAAGACATTCTATAAGTCAAAATATTTCTATTAGAGTCTATCTATAACCATTAAAAAAATTAATGGTTTTTCGTCATTCCATAATTCATTTAATTTATAAAATATGATAAATTTCATCATTTAAATTCATATTAAATAACTCAAAGATCATCAAGTAAAATCAAAATTATGAATCAAAATTCATCAAACTAAAAAAACATTTCCTATTTATGTATATTGTATATGTTTCTAATATTAATTACATGATAAAAATATATATGTGTCCAAATAAATATATATCAATCAATTACCCTGAATCAAAAGTATAAAAACATTTTCCTATAATCTCATAGACAACAAATAGATTTCAAAATTTGTGACCATAACTCAATCCTATATAGAAAAATAAATAGTGTTCCAATTAAAATCACTTACATATAAACTGATTCTCATTTATCACAACAACATATTAAGTAATTAACTCATTACAAATAAGAACATTAGAGCCACACCATACCATTCAGGAACATCCTTAACATGAAATTTCAGTACTTATGAAAAAAATTAAACTAAAAATGAGATTTAAGTCTCTAAATATGAAAAAAAAAAATTAAACATCACACATTTTAATCATGAAAACCTTTTTTCAGAATACTTCACAATTCATATTTATGTTTTAATAAATAAATCAATATTATATTTCAATGTAATATAAATCAAAACTTTACTATCTTAAAAGAATTATTTTCTTAAATACAACAGAACCATAGTTCTCCTTATGCCTCAAAACCAATTTTGCTTCAAATGATCTATATATATAACCAATATTAGAGAAAACCTCGTTAATAATTTCATTCCAATAATATTATGCAACTTCATTTATGAAAAATATATTTATAATTTTTTATAAAATAATTAACCACTGAAACTCTAATAAATAAGGGGTTTTAAGCCATAAATTTCTAATTAAAACCCTCTATAGACCATTTTAATAATTAATTTAGAAAAAATACATAATAAATAAATAATAATTAATATACTGAATCCAAGAAAGTATTTAAATTAGAAAATATATTAAATTTATCATGAAATCCATTTTGATAAACTAACTCAATTAAAAAACAACTCAATGTCATTTTTTAATTATTTCCCAATACATTATAATGAATTTTACTCATAAATTTAATTATCCATTAAAATCATAATATATATTTATAACATTTTCTAAATAAAAAACATATCAAAAAACATACAAAAAATCGATCATTAACACCAACTGGGAAGTCATTAATTATTTTAAGAAGTCACATATATAATAACTAATCATATAATCATATCCATAACAGAACTTCATAAATATCATTGAAAACAAAACTCAATAGTATATATTAATTATATAACTATTCTTACAAAATAAATTTGCCATCAAAGTTAGTTATTCATCTTAAAAATACATCCATGAAAACATATACACACCCAAACTACATACCAAAAAATTATTAAATTCACCTAAATGGAAACCATTATTCATTTTAAAATACAAAAATTTAAACCAAATAGTACCTGAAAATTTTAGGAAACTATACTAAAAAATGTATTTTACCAAACCTAGAACAATTTAAAATGACCTATATGGTTTAATAGAAAAAAATATATATAACCATTCATTAAAAGGGGGTGTCCAATATCATTTATGAGTGTTAAGAAACATAACCCAAAAACAATTTAAATGAATAAAATTATAATTGTTAACCTCATAAAATTAATACACACATACTTTTATTAATTAAAGGGATAAATTATCAACCTAATAAATTATTACATATCATATATGCAAGATCTATCCAATAAAAAACACACTAATCTATAAAATTAAAAGTAAAATTGTTTCCAATTTGGCCTCAAATAAAATAAGTACTTTATCCTTAGATATGTAACTTATATAGTTAATTTAAAATGTATACATGGCTAGTATTCTTTTAAAACATACTAACATAATAAAAAACATTCTAGGTTTTTTTCACCGTATACACAACATATAAAAAAATAAAAAAAATAAGTAATGTAACACCTTTTGATAAATACATTACATAAATAGAAGTAATCAAATAAAACCCAATCATAAAACAAACTAAAAATAAAAATGAAAACATTATTAAATCATATTTGTATCAATTATACCAAAAAATGTTGTTTTAAAATATAATTATCAAATACCATCTCAATCCATTAAACATTTACATATATAAATGTGTGATAACATAAATATTTCTAAATTAAATTATATTTTCAAACAATAATCCAGTCATTATAGATTTATAACATTTGAAAAGAAAATCATTTATCGGTATAATTCTATATAACCTTATAAAAACCATATTTCATTAAGTGTTGCAAAATATTTCTTTTTAAATCATTGTTATACAAGTTCAAGTAAAAGGTTAATCATAAAATTTCATTTCTACTTAAAAAAAATTAATAGAGGTGTAAAAGTTATAATTACACATCAAAATAAATCATTTTAAATTTACCATTAAATATAATAGTTCAAATCCAACATCCAATTGGGAACAAACAAATGATTTTTAGGAATGTCTAATAAATTAAAATAAATTATTATCAATGGAAAAATTAAGAAATATAATAGAACACCTTGAAAATAATTATTAAATAATTTATAGAAATCAAATAAAGTTTATCCAATAATGGGCTGATAGAGTCCACTAAATCCTAGAATACCTAAAAAATTAGAGATTTCAACATAAATAGGGCGATCATGTAACTTTTTGGATTTCAAATAATTCCAAGAATATCTTACTTCCATATAAAACTGTCCAAGTAGACCAATCATGCTCTGATTCCATTTTTTTAATTACCATTATGGAATATAACCTCATGAAAATAATGAATGTATGACATATGGACAGAGGTGCATCCCTAATTTCACTATGCTTAAAAAATTTCTAGGTAAACAACTCCAAGATTGAGGAATGATTTTGGAAAAAATAAAACAAAAAAAATGAGTGAATATAAATAATAATCCATTATTATCTAACATAAAACAATTCCACATAACAAATACATCTCAAAATGTGCTCATAAATATGGTACTACAAATATAAGGGATATAACAACTAAGGCTTTTCATACAGGGATATTATATCATTTTTTTATAGAAATACATAAACACATGACCATATATCATATTAGTTTAGTGCCTTCAGAAACTTGGAACATAAACTTCTAGTATGATGAACGATCTTCAATGTTTCCCACAAATATATTCCCCTTTAGTACCCCTACCGAAAACCTTTCATTATAACCTAGAAAAAAACATAATAAAAGAGTGACCTAATATGATTATTAAGGTTAAAAAAGGGAGATATATAAGCATAATCATGAACATAATAATGTCAGAACCTTATAATAACATTGGAATATCATACCCTATATATCAAAGATCAAATACATGAGTCATGGCATAAATATTGGCATTTTAAAATAAATGAATCATAAGAAAATCAAGATCATAAGTCATGAAATTATAACATAAAGAATAATTAATAGTATTATAGTAGACACATAAACATTTAATGTCATTCCCTATAAGTCAAGTCACATTTCCAAAACTTATCAGGGCACTTCATGGAGAGTACACCTACTAGGAGGGAAACACCACTATCCCCAGTCACAGTCCTTTCCTTATAAGGGATTAGGTTTCCCCATCTTCCCAAAGTGGATCGAGTTTTCCCCTATTCTATAGTGGATCAAGATCATAGACTTTCTTCCATCATTATCTCCTGAGATATAAATCATTAACTAATTCATTTGAGGTAGGTATAGTTCCCACCCATCAAAAAAATAAAACTATACATATGTGTTTTTCAAGAACATAAATCATTCATCATAAACATAAATCAACCATAGAAATATTAAGTATATTATCCTAGAATCATAACCCCATTAAGAAAAATTAATATGAAAAAATTTATCTTAAATGTAAAATGGTTTTTTGAAAGATCATTTGAAATAATTCATGAGGAAAATTTTCTTTCCATTTTTGAAATTAAACACTTTTTAAATCATAACATATATATAAAGCCTTATACTTTGAAATTTTCCTTTAAAAATTATAAAGGAATATTTTAAAATAATTTTAAATATATTTTAAATAATTTTCCATTAAAATGTCTAAAATACCATTTAAAAATTATTTAAAACATTTTTAGAAAACATTATTTTGAAGGAATACAGATTTCTGACCGAAGAGAGAATAACATTACATGAAACTTATAATATCATGAAAATAAGGATATTTTTGATACAACATGTCAAAGAAAAGTATATACACCACATAAAATAATCTAAGTGCATAATATAACATGTGTCTCAAATAAGTAAAATTGAGACAAAATTACCTTACCGATTTGGTAAATTTTGAACCGTAAACCCCATGAAAGAGAGATCCTAAAATGGATATGGAAATACCCATAAATTTTCAGAATAATACTCATAAATTCAATTCATGGGTGATATATACACCATAAAAAATAAATAAGTTGTGTACGAGGCATGTATCACACATAAATAAAAGTGAGACAAAAATACCTTACCGCGTGTCTTGACTCTCATCATACTTGTGAAACCTCATATATAATAAATATAAGTTTATTATACACATATTATAGAAACATATTAAATTATATCATATCATATAAGATTTACTTATGGCCTTATAACATCTCATTGCCTTGATCAAGTAAGTTTTTCCCTTTCTCTAAGTTTCCCCTTTAGTTTAAAGTATTTAGAGGTGTTTTCTTGGGTTTACTGAAGACTCCAGAGTAGGTATATGTCATGTACCCAGTGTTCACATCATGTATTGGTGGATGGATTCAATTATTGAAATGGGAAATCATGTTGTGAGCTTGTACACATCGTGTACCTAAGGTACATTTCGTGTAGGGTTTAAATGAAGATTTTTAACCTGAGGCGATTGGTTTTTCGGCATAAGTTATCCAACATGGCCTACACACTATGACCAAGGGGTAAACGTCATGACCCAGTCCATGCCCAGATTAAAGTCATGTGTTTGGTAGTTTCACTTATCCCTTTCTTCCCAAAATTCATTTCTCTCAACCCCAGGATGCTCTTAGGTGATTTTTATAGGTTCCCCACCTTCCGGATCGATCTGATCGACCTTGGATCTTCATTGCATCTGTGGTGAGTCTCTCTGGGTAAGTGTTATTTATTTTTATTCCTTCTGTTTGATCATGATAGCATCCTAGACTTGTGTTATCATATCTTCTAATCTAATTTTTATTATTCTTTTTGTTTTCCGCTATATCTATAGTGATATCTTGTTCTAAAGGCCATTCCTTTTCTAGATATGGTGCAGTGGACATCCGTTCTTGAGTTATGTGGTTTTTCTTCTATCCATCAACCCATTTTCTTCTAAATTTAATCAATCCTTTGATGTGTGAGTTTTATTCTAGGCCCTTCATTGGTGTTGTTGGGTTCTGTTGATCTTTGATTCCGTTGTGGGTGTGTGCAACTTGAACTTTGAGGTAGGTGGTTATGTCTCTATACTATGATAATGATCCTGATTTCTATTGCCTTATATGTTTATTTTTGAAATTGACATGATTTTTTTGTGTGTTTAAAAAGGGTTTTGAAAGAAAAATGGTTTTTCCTTGGCTCTTGATAAATAGATTGTGAAATGGTTTTTAATGGTTTTCAAAGCATTAAAATGAATTTTGAAAAGGAGAACATGGGTTACCTTGGGTACTTAGGAAGAAGGTTTAACTTGAGGGCATCATACATTGTTTTATATTATCAATGAGGTTTTTCTTGGGGCTTTCCTCTGTCTTCTATTCCCATTTTCTAAGAGAATGATATTGACATTTTGGGGGGTTTACTCATGGGGTATGCCTCTACTTCCTAGGAATGTGCTCTAGGATCATTTTTTTGTGCACATGATTATTATGGTACGAGTAGTCTTCTTCATAGACCTATATTATTCCTTGGTGTTGCGATACCTATGCTTCTATTTTTTAATTCTTGGATTTTTGAGTTAGCCTTGATATACATTTTGATGCTTGAGAAAAATGATATGGAAAATGTTCTTTGAAACTATTATACATGATTTTGTATAGAACTATGGAAAAAGGGAAATGTTTACCATGTTTTATATAAAACTACTTCACTATTTATCATTCCATGTTTTATTTTAAAAATTCTCATGTAGGATTTTTTATACAAAGACTTTTTATGGAACACGATGGTGGGATCCTACTGAGCATGTTATCTCACACCCTTCACACCTCTTCGACGGTGCATAGACCTTTGTTTGTATTCCAGCGTAGGGAAAGGAGAGGCACCATAGTGAGGCAGTTAGGATCATGTTAGCCGGGATGGGTATCTGGTGGTCAGAAGTCGAGGGTTTTCTATTCCATCATTTTTATTAGTAGTTTGGTTTGGGTCCTTTGTAGTTGGACTTGTCTTTTGGTTTTTTCTACTATTACAATTTTTTTGTTTCTACTATTTTTCTTACAGATATAGATTATATATTTATTAGTATTCTAAGGTATCTTTCTCACTATATATATATATGCCATGTGGTTATTCAGGTTGGGATAAATTGTTCCCTCTTTTCTGTTGTTTGATGCCAGGGTTCTTGTCACCAGCTCAGGGGGATTGGGAATGCCCTTTAAGTATGTGACGGATCGGGTCGGGTGCTGAGTTTGAGGGCAACCTGGGCTGGTTCATTATAGTTTGGTATCAGAGGAGGTCTGTCCTCAAGAATATTTTTCTTGGGATGTCTGTTAGACTAGAGATAGGATTTTTAGGAATTGAGAGGTATATTGTGATAATTTCATGGCTGGCTCTTGTCGTAATGAGACACAAGTTACCATGGGATGTTAGGATATGTGTCCCTAGTGTTGGTTTTGTCTTTTAAAATCTCAGTTTTTGCTTATGGGTTTTCTAGTTTTAACTAAGATTTGTTCTATGTCAGATCATTCTTATGTTTCGGTGTGCAGCAATATACCTCTGAGATGTCTTCCACAGGTTCCTCATGAAGGTGCAGTTATAACACCCCAATATTTCATAGTACGTTATTTCTTCAAAGTAATTCAATAACTTGCACTACAAGCAACACCGAGTTTTAGCACACCATGACTTACCAAACTAGCCGTTCAAAAGAGGTTATGAATAGTATTAACTGAATTTTGAACATTATATAATCCTTATAATTTTATAATCCATGTTATGAGTTTCTTTGACATAATGTAAGAACAAATACATTTTTTCACATAAAAGAACTATTTTCAAAAAATTGTAATTTTACCGTCTTTTAATGGTGAAGCCTTTTTAAATCCAGTATTTGAAACTTTTATATATTCAATTTGACAAAATAAACTTCTTATTTAGAATTGGGACATAATAATTTAGTTTCAATAATGTTTTGGTGTTTTTCTGATAACTTTCATATTTGGGTGAATAGTGAAAAATTCTAGATTTTAACTAAAAAGAACATTTTTAATCAAAATAATTTATAGTTTTAATTTATAAATTTTAATGGTTTGGAAGTATAAATAGATTATATTTTTACCATTTAATCCAATGATGGTAAATGTAAGTAATTTCACTTTGAAATTTGACATAAACAAGTGTAAAACTTTTGATAGTTATAATTTCTTAAAAATATGCCTTTTGGTTTTGACAGCGGGAATTAATTTTAAATTAATAAATGAAACGTATATGTTTTTAATTTGGTAAAATATATTTTATTATTGAATTCGGAATAACAAAAATATCTTAGGGTAAATTTTTGGTATTTTTCTGAAAACTTTTACTTTTTGATAAATAGTGAAAACACTAAGTTATAGTTTAAAACCGAATTTTTATTTAAATAATTATTTATTTTATTTAAATTTATTTTAGGTAAAAATAGATAAATAATACCTATAAAATTTCAATTTAATTTATTAGAGTCAGTTTATAATAATTTTAGATATATATAAATTTTATTGATCTTTTCACCGTCTTTTACCCACCTCTTAGGAGAATTTGTAAATTCATATAAAACTTAATTTTACCACCTCTATGAGTTGAATTTTAAAAATCCGAGAGACATGGTTAATATCAAAGATTAAAATATGGTTCAATAAGATGAAAATAATTTTTGGTGAAAAGTAACTTTTGACTTTTATTTACCGTGGTTAAAGGTAAATAGGGTAATTAAAGGTAAAAAGAATATTATAATAATTTGAAATTACTTTAACACTTGTCCAAACCTTATTGGTAGATTCATTAACGACCCTGGGAATATTTGGGTCGATTTTGGGACCCCTTTGAGCCACTTGGAAGTGATAATGACAATTTAGATTAATTAAATTAAAGTAAAGGAAAAAATAACAAAAACAAATATCTTTTAGTAAGTTAATTTTTAAAAGGGTTATATGAATTATATTTTAGACTATAAATATTAATTGTAAAGTTAAAACTATTTCCTATATAATGTTATTTTATTTATAATTTTTAGAGGTTAAATAATTAAATTAATTAATGACACAATGATGATGAAGTAATTACCTTATTAATGAAAGAATCAAATAAATGGTATTATAAATATTAAAATAAATATAATTTCATAGTTTTTATGACATCCACGAATTTTCTAGGTGACTATGAAATTTTAGATATGATTAAATGTATCTTGTTCAAATTAATCAAGTTTTTATGACTTTCAAAAAAACAAAATACCGAATAATGTCAAAATTGACATAAATTAATATTTAAAACAAATACTATATTATTGGTTGATATAATATTCCTAAAAATGTAAGGTTAGGAAAATGAGCTTAAATAAAATTATATATGTCATTAATGAGATACTTAAGGTTATCTTAGAAGTTTAGATTAAGTTTATTAACCATATATAGTAAGAATACAAGAAGACACGGTAAAAGTTAAACTATTTAACTAAGAGTTAAATCTAAATGATAAGGTTAAAATGGTAACTTAAACTTATCTCAAACCTATTGGTTGAAATTATATCAACCCATAACAATATAATTATCTAAATAAATTCATTTGGAACCATTATAAATCGAATATGATTGTATAATAAATTAATACTTTAATCTTTTCCAAAAGTGACCCTCACCCCTCTTATAAAAGGGAACTCCCCCTTCTCTAAAAATAACACCTCAAAAGCCTTTTGTATCAGCCAAACTCTACCCAAATACTCTCTCAACTATCCTTACTTCATCCTAGAGGCCCTCCTTTGGTCAAAAATCAACCTAAGGATCCCTTTTGATCAAATCAAAATGAATAACCCAAAGAAGAGGTAATGATTTCACCTCCCTCTTTCAAGTTCTCTTATTCTTCAACTTACTATTTATTTGTTGATTCCATTATAAAATAATAACTCCAGTATCTTATATATACTGTGATTTTATTATAAATATGTAACAACTATATTCATTATTCTATCCATCTTATGAATGATAATGTCACCATGCGTGCGTGCGTATGGTTTACCCTCTCCACGTCGTGGTGTAATTTGTTATTCAACAAAATGTTATTTGGATAGATATAATGATGAGTAATATGTATATAAATAATGAAAATAACATGATAATTTCTCTATAAAATTAATATACCATCCAATTCCACACCTTTAAGGAAATTGTATTGTCTCTCGTGCGTACGTGTGGATTACCGTCTCCACGACGCGATGAGATTCCTTTCCACGTTCACCATTCATCGAATATTATAAAAATATATATTAATAATAAGTATGTAATATATAACATAATAATGCTATTGGATATATATATATATATGTACTTACATGTATCTTATTCACTTAGTTCTGTTTAATACGATATGAAAACGGAAACAGTGTTTATGCGTACATACGGACTACCGTCTCTATAAACTGTGTTTTTTATTTTATATATATGTCTATTATACATATTTATATTCTAATTATATATGATATATAAATCATGTCTTATATTCTGGAAGTGTTTAAATCTTGATCTAAGGGATACAATCAAGAGTAACAAGTTAAAACACGTACGATAAAGAAAGCGATTATTACCCGAAATGTTAATTTAACATGGAAATTATTATTAAATGGGTAGTATAAAGTCATAAATGAATCATGTATGATATCATAATTATTAATATGGTTCTGGTATAATTTAATAACATACTAAGATCTTCATACAGGAGTTTAAACGTACCCTCGACTAAAGGAATGTTCAAGGTAAGGGTTGATTTCTCAATCTCATTATTATCCGAGATTGTTTATGTGTAAGTATTTACTAAGACATTTTTATCATCAATGTCCATTTTTCAAAAAAATGATTTCAAAATGAATATTTTAAGGATTTTTGAAAGGTAATCCTTATCAAGATCAGAATTTTAAATGTTTTAAATATTTATCTTTCTAAATATTTTTAATTAATGTCTATATTTTCAAAATGATTTTATGGATTTATTTATATGGACTTGAATGTTTTGAAATGATAATTATTTTCAAAAGTTTCAAAGTGATATGGGAAACTTTGATTAAAAAATCTCTTTTAAATTACTTACTTTATAAATTTGTGACTTTTAAATGATTTTACAAAAAGGGTATTTCTCTCAAAATGTTTAACTCATAATTTTCAACTATGTCAGCATCCTTTACTGGATATTATTTTTGATTGAGTTTGATTTATTATACAATATTCCATATTTTATTGAATGAGTTATGGTATATTTGACTATGGATGTTATATTTTTATACCATTCATGGTTTATGGTTAATGTATTGACATTTCGTATTCTAGATTTTATAAAAATGTTTATGTTATGTTTTAACTTTTCATATGAGGAATGCAGTGGACTTAGTATGTGACGGGTGGATCCCGCTATAGCTCCTCGATGGATCGGTAGGTCTCATGAGACAAACTAGAGTCTTGGAACAAGTCCTTGACAAAAGTTTTATTTTTAGTCTTGGCACAAGGCCTTGACTATGTGGTAATGATGTCTGGTATTAGGCATTCCCTCATTGTGAAATTAGTTATTACATTAGATTATTCAACTAGTAGAATATCCATGTGCATTTTTATATGGTAATGTTTCATTATTTTTACCATATTATGTTCAAGTTTATTTTTAAAAGGCTATTTTTTTTATTACACATCTTTCCTTAAAATTTTATAGCTTCCGCTAAATTATTTACCCTTACTGAGCATCTGAGTTCACCCCTTTCTTATGTTTTATTTTCCCCGGATTCCAAGAAGTGTATTATGATTCATTTGTAGGGTTAAGATAAAGGGAAAAATGGAATTCTCAAATAACTATCTATGTTGTGTTTTATGCTTCAATTTGTAATGTAAAGTTAATGTGTGTAATCTATTTTCCAAGACTTCTAAACTGATTGGTCCTTCGGGGTTTTATTCCTTGTAATCATTCCAATGTATTAAAATAATGCACCGGCTCTAGGTAACTGTGGTCGGGGCGTTACAGTTGGTATCAGAGGAAGTTTAGCAGTAACCTTGGAAGTTAGATTTAGATAAACTCTGATTAGAGCACATAGACCTAAGATATACTTTGAGGATTAGTATAGAAGAACTTCCTAAAATTTTGGTAATGTAGAGTTTTTGTGAGTTTTCCAAGCAAACGCATCCCTGTATGGATACGAGCAGGTAGAGTTGGCTCTGGCACAGATGTACCTAGGGGTAAAACCCGAAAACACTACTTTGAGATAGGCTCGAATGGGAACTGGTGCACGAGAATGGGCCTTACTGCACTCTTGGTTACGACACTCCAGGGGGATATGCTTAGGATAATTCTCATTTTCTTTACAAATAATTATGAAGGGTTTAGGAGTATATACTTCCTCAATAAAAACATCTTTATTATTATGGATTATATCCATAAAATGTTCAATTTGCGTTAGGTATTTTAAAAGTTTGGAATTATTGCAATTCATAAACTGACCTAGTTTTTGCTATTGTATAGAAATGGCACCCAGTAGAAGGAATGTGAACTCCAACAATACGTATGATCCAAAGAGTAAGAAGGATCATATCTTTCATGGTATTAATCCAACATTTAGAAGGGAAATAATCTCCCATGTATTATCAACATATGAAGAAATAATATCATATGTTAGTAAGATAATTAAAGAATTCTCTGAGTCCTATGGATTTGAAGGGAAGAAAGAGAAGAAAAGGGTGGTAGAGAGAAAGATGGATAAAGGGAATAGGGGAAAAATAATTTTCCCATATGTGATAAATGTGGAAATAATCACCTTGGTAAATTCTTGAAGGAAATGGGTGTTTGTTATAAGTGTGGAGAAAAAGGACACCAAGTACATGATTTCAAGGGTAAGAAAAAGTTTTCAAATGTAAACTGCTTCATCTGCAAGGTGTTGAGACACTATGCGAATCAATATCTCATTCATAAGAGTATACCACAAATGATGTTATTGGATAATAATCAAGTTATGATACTACCTCAGATAAAGATGAATGACTAGTGTTCTTATGTTGTTATTATAGAGTTATTTCATTTGAGTGTTGTATCTACAGTATACTAGTTATATGAATTATGGAGATAAATAAGGATTATACTACAGTACTATTTTATTGAGGATTTGAGATTATAGTGAGCTACACTTTTTGTAAAATACATGCTTGAAGTAAAGGTAATCCTTAATATGGTCCCGATAATGAGGTAGTGATTTTGGAATAAGAGATGGTTGATTTGAATAAATTATATTGGATATTCTTGACTACCTTGAAACTGATTAATGATTTGTCATTGTTGGAGTTTAAAAAAAATTGGATAGAAGGAGTATATCCAGTATTCTATAAGGAATAAGGGATCATGAATGTAATCAATAAGGTTTTATGTTAATTCAGGATGTTGCAGTGTTTTAAAAGAATACATGATGAAGGTGTTCACATGTTATTACGTGGAAAAAAGGTTCTTCATTGTGTTTACCTTCCTTATAAATTTTGGACTGTGAGTTTGGAGAGAAGTATTTTTGATAATTCTAGTTTGATATTATTTTTGGATTTCCATAAAAGGACAACCCGGAGGTCGGGTGGCAACCCGTCGCATCCGGAAAGGTCACGAGACTTGAACCCGCAATCTAAGGGCGACAAGGTTGTATCACCTACCATTGGCCCACGTGATGTCCTAAATTGAAAAATGTAGTTTTTTAAGAAAAAAATCTGGTAGATGAATTATAAATTCATTTTTTAACCCTATACTAATAGGATAAATAGAATATTATTTTTATGTTCTGTTATCTTTTAGAGTGAAAGATGAGTTTGTGGTAGAAATTAGATAAAGTATGGGATTCTACTTGTCAAGTATATATTTTTCTTCTTCTATTATTCTATGAAGAAATTAATTCTTATACTTTATTGAAGGGATCTTAAAATCAAAAATGTGTTATCCTAATACCATATGTTTTGTTGAACCGATAGTATTTTAAATCATCATAGATTGATGAATTTAAGGCCCTCAATTTTATACTTGTTTGTGATTGATAACCTCAATCACTACCTATAAATATTTACTTTTTTCCTCCAATTATATGTCTCTAATTTTCACCAATGTTCTCTTAATCGAGATCATAATTTAGTGGTGACACTTTCATTTCCCTTTTCCTCTTATTAAGACGAAATTTTATTAACCTAATTTCCGGTGTGGGTTTTCCCAAAGGTATTTTCTATTTGCAACCTTTTATTTTCAAAAAATAATTTCAAATTGCGAGGACACAATTTATTGAAGGAGGTAAAAATGTAACACCCCAAGATTTCATAGTACGTTATTTCTTCAAAGTAATTCAATAACTTACACTACACGCAACCCCGAGTTTTAGCACACCATGACTTACCAAACTAGTCGTTCAAAAGCAGTTATGAATAGTATTAACTGAATTTTGAACTTTATATAATCCTTATAATTTTTGAATCCAGATTATGAGTTTCTTATACATAATGTAAGAACAAATACATTTTTTCAAATAAAAGAAGTATTTTTCAAAAATTGCAATTTTACCACCTTTTAATGGAGAATCCTTTTTAAATCCAATATTTGAAACTTGTATATATTCAATTTTACAAAATAAACTTCTTCTTTAGAATCGGGAAATAATAATTTAGTTTCAATAATGTTTTGGTGTTTTTCTGATAACTTTCATATTTGGGTGAATAGTGAAAAATACTAGATTTTAACTGAAAAGAAATTTTTTAATGAAAATAATTTCCAGTGTTAATTTATACATTTTAATGGTTTTTAAGTATAAATAGATTATATTTTTACCACTTAATCCAATGATGGTCATTTTAAGTAATTTCACATTGAAATTGGACACAAACAAGTGTAAAACTTTTGATAGTTATTATTTCTTAAAAATACGCCTTTTGATTTTGACAGTGGGAATTAATTTTAAATTAATAAATGCAACTTCTATGTTTTTAATTTGTTAAAATAAACTTCATTATTGAATTCGTAATATCAAAAATATCTTAGGGTAAATTTTTGGTATTTTTCTAAAAACATTTAATTTTTGATGAATAGTGAAAAACACTGAGTTATAGTTTAAAACCGAATTTTTATTTAAATAATTATTTATTTTATTTAAATTTATTTTAGGTCAAAATAGATAAATAATACCTATTAAATTTCAATTCAATTTATTAGAGTCAGTTTATAATAATTTTAGATATATAAAAATTTTATTGAACTTTTCACCGTCTTTTACCCACCTCCTAGGAGAATTCGTAAATTCACATAAAACGTAATTTTACCACTTCGGTGAGTTGAATTTTGAAAATACGGGAAACCCAGTTAATATAAAAGAGTAAAATGTGGTTCAATAAGATGAAAATAATTTTTGGTGAATAGTAACTTTTGACTTTTATTTACCGTGGTTAAAGGTATATAGGGTAATTCAAGGTAAAAAGAATATTATGATAATTCAAAATTACCGTAACACTTGTCCAAACCTTATTGGTGGAGTCATTAACGACCATGGGAATATTTGGGTCGATTTTGGGACCACTTTGAGCCACTTTGAAGTGATAATGACAATTTAGATTAATTAACTTAAAGTAAAGGCAAAAATGACAAAAACAAATATCTTTTAGTAAATTAATTTTTACAAAGGGTTATATGAATTATATTTTCAACTATAAATATTAATTAGAAATATAAAACGATTTCCTATATAATGGTATTTTATTTATAATTTTTAGTGTTTAAATAATTAAATTTATTAATGACACAATGATGATGCAGTAATTGCCTTATTAATGAAAGAATCAAATAAATGGTTTTATAAATTTTAAAATAAATAAAATTTCAAAGTTTTTATGACATACAAGAATTTTCTAGGTGACTATGACATTTTAGGGATGATTAAATGTATCTTTTTCGAAGTAATCAAGTTTTTATGACTTACAAAAAAACAAAATACCGAATAATGTCAAAATTGAAATAAATAATATTTAATAAAAATACTATATTATTGGTTGATATAATATTCCAAAAAATGTATGTTTCAGCCAATGATCTTAAATAAAATTATATATGTCATTAATGAGCCACTTGAGGTTATCTTGGAAGTTTAGAGTAATTTTATTAACCATATATAGTAAGAATACAAGAAGACACGGTAAAAGTTAAACTATTTAACTAAGAGTTAAATCTAAATGATAAGGATAAAATGGTAACCTAAACTTGTATAAAACCTATTGGTTGAAAGTATTTCGACCCATAACAACCTAAGGATATAAATAAATTCATTTTTAACCATTATAAACCGAATATTATTTTATAATTAATTAATACTTTAATCTTTTTCTAAAGTGACCCTCACCCCTCTTATAAAAGGGCACTCCCCATTATCTCAAAATCACACCTCCAAAGCCTTTTGGCTCGGCCAAAATCTGCCCAAATACTCTCTAAACTATCCTACCTTCATCCTAGAGTCCCTCCTTTGTTCATAAATCCAACCTAAGGAGCCCTTTTGATCAAATCAAAAGTAAGAACCTGAAGAAGAGGTAATGATTTCACCACCCTCTTTCAAGTTCTCTTATTCTTCCACTTACTCTTTATTTGTTGATTCCATTATAAAATAATAAATCCAGTATCTTATATATATTGTGATTTTATTATAAATATGGAACAACTATATTCATTATTCTATCCATCTTATGAATGATAATGTCACCATGCGTGCGTACGTACGGATTACCGTCTCCACGCTGTAGTGTAATTTGTTATTCAACACTATGTTATTTGGATGGATATAATGATGAGTAATATGTATATAAATAATGAAGATAACATGATAATGTCTCTGTATAATTAATATACCATCCAATTCCACACCTTTAAGGAAATGGTATTGTCGCTCGTGCGTACATACGGATTACCGTCTCCACGACGCGATGAGATTCCTTTCCACGTTCACCATTCATCGAATATTATAAAAATATATATTACTAATAAGTATGAAATATATCACATAATAATGATACTGTATATATATATATATATGTGTGTGTACTTACATATATCTTATTCACTTAGTTCCATTCAATACGATATGAAAATGGAAATAGTGTTTATGCGTACGTACGGACTACCGTCTCCATAAACGGTGTTTTCCATTTCATATATATGTCTATTATACATATTTATATTCAAAATATATATGATATATAAATCATGTATTATATTCTGGAATTATTTAAATCTTGATCTAAGTGATACAATCAAGAGTAACAAGTTAAAACACGTACGATAAAGAAAGCGATTATTACCCGAAATGTTAATTTAACATGGAAATTATTATTAAATGGGTAGTATAAAATCATAAATGAATCATGTATGATATCATAATTATTAATATGGTTCTGGTATAATTTAATAACATACTAAGATCTTCATACAGAAGGTTAAACGTACCCTCAACTAAAGGAATGTTCAAGGTAAGGGTTAATTTCTCAATCTCATTATTATCCAAGATTGTTTATGTGTAAGTATTTACTGGGAAATTTTTATCATCCATGACCATTTTTCAGAAAAATGATTTCAAAATGAATATTTTAAGTATTTTTGAAAGGTACTCTTTATTAAGATCATAATTTTAAATGTTTTAAAGATTTATCTTTCTAAATATTTTTAATTAATTTCCATGTTTTCGAAATGATTTTAAGGATTTATTTATATGGACATGAATGTTTTGAAATGATAATTATTTTAAAAAGTTTCAAAGTGGTATGGGACACTTTGATTCAAAAATATCTTTTAAATTACTTTATTTATAAATTTGTGACTTTTAAATGATTTTACAAAAAAGGATATTTCTCTCAAAATGTTTTATTCGTCATTTTCAAATATGTCAGCATCCTTTACTAGATATTATTTTTGATTGAGGTTGATTTATTATACAATATTACATATTTTATTGAATGAGTTATGGTATGTTTGATGGTGTATGTTCTATTTTTATACCATTCATGGTTTATGGTTAATGTATTGACATTTTGTATGTTGGTTTTAATACGAATGTTTATGTTATGTTTCAACTTTTTCATATGAGGAATGCAGTGGACTTAGTATGTGACGGGTGGAGCCCGCTATAGCTCCTCGATGCATCGGTATGTCTCATGAGACAAACTAGTGTCTTGGCACAAGGCCTTGACAAAAATTTTATTTGTAGTCTTGGCAGGAGGCCTTGACTATGTGGTAATGATGTCCGGTATTAGGCATTCCCGTATTGTGAAATTAGTTATTACATGTGATTATTTGACTAATAGAATATCCATGTGCATGTTTATATGGTAATGTTTCATTTATTTTTACCATATTATGTTCAAGTTTATTTTTAAAAGGATGTTGTTTTTATTACACATCTTTCCTTAAAATCTTATAGCTTATGCTAAATTATTTACCCTTACTGAGCATCTGATCTCACCCTTTTCTTATGTATTATTTTCCCATGATTACAAGAAGTGTATTATGATTGATTTGCAGGGTTAAGATAAATGGGAAAATGGAATTCTCAAAGAACTATATATGTTGTTTTTTATGATTCAAATTGTAATGTAAAGTTAATGTATGTAATCTATTTTCCAAGACTGCAAAACTGATCGGTCCTTCGGGACTTGATTCCTTGTAATCGTGCCAATGTATTAAAATAATGCACCGGCTCTGGGTAACTGGAGTCAGGGCGTTACAGAAGTTGATGCTTCTCAAAAAAATTGACCTATGGATCATAATCTCATCGAGACCATCATACGGGCAGTCCATATTATATATCAAGATGTTCCATGAGTTCAGAACAAGGTTGTTGAGGTACAACCAGGAGCTGGAGGAGAAAGAGATCGATCATGGGAATTCTTTCATGAGAATCCACCATCCATTAGGGGAATGACTAAACCTCAAGAGGTGGAGGATTCGCTCGATAGGATTGGTCATATATTTGACTTCCTGGAGACACCTGAGAATATATGGGTAAAGTGTGTAGCGCTCAGACTTGAGGGTTCTGGCAAGTGTTGGTGGGACTCTATGGTACAGGAAGAAAGACATGTGGTCTTGGATTGGAAGGGTTTCAAAACCCTGTTCTTTCAGTATTTTTTTCTTGAGTCTTTGTTTTTGTAAAAGTCTCTAGAGTTCCTTTCATTGTAGTAGTGAGAGAGTTTGGTGTTGACATACACCAACCGCTTTGTTGATCTTTCCCATTTTGCTTCAAGAGTGGTAAATAATGACTATCTAAAGGCTTAGAAATACATGTAGGGTTTGCGACTAGATATCAAATTGTAGGTGTTTATGCTGAAACTTTCTACCTATGTGGAGATAATGGATATAAATATGATGTAAGATAAGAATATAGAAGGAAATTTCGGCATTAATTCCTCTTCTCTTCCAACTAGTGACAGCTTCAGTGGCATGCATGGGAAGAAGAGGAAGTGCTAGGACTATCGTAGAAGTGGTGGAGGTGGGTCTCAATAGAGAGCCTCCACTTCACCATCTATTACTACTGGTTGTGTGCCTCTAACTTACTATCAATGTGGAAAAATAGGACACACTATATGTTCTTTCCCTATGCCTGAAAAGACATACAATAGTTGTGGACGTGTGGTCATCTACAGAATTTATTTCAGGCTATGAATATTCCCAGTTATGGTCAAGGTTCTTCGGCTCCAAAGGCTATTACGGTGCTATCAAAATCTTCAAAGACTACAGGGATCTAGCCATAGGCCTCAGGAATGAAGCATTTACTTGAAGTATATGAGTTTCCAATGGAAGTTGATACAGTTCTGGAAATAGTGATAGGTATGCTTCTTATTTCATATTCAGTACCAGTTGCTTTTGTTTGATACTGGTTCCTCCCACTCATTCATATCTACACACTTTTTTGATATGACTAAACTTAAAATGGAACTTATGTCCTTTATAATGGAGTTAATGACACCTCTTGGAAAGAGGAAGGAGAAGGGGTTTTGTGTCCTTGTTTATTAATGATAGTTGATACGGAGTTAGTTTGTGATTTTCTCATTCTTGATCTAGATCTGTTTAACATCATCATAGTTATAGATTGGCTTGTCACTCATCTAGATGAGGTTGATTGTTATCATCAGCGTGTTTTGTTTCTTGTTGCCTATAGGATATCTTGTGTGTTTTAGGGATAGTTGGACTTGAGGTCAGGTCGTGTAGGACCTTCCTGCCCAGAGCTCAAGGGTTTGTTTGTTATTATTGTGTTTGGTCTCAATGATGTTTCTTCTATTAGTGATCTTCTTTTTTTTATTCAATATTGTTTGACATTTTCCTAGACGATTTGTATGGTCTTCCTCCAGTGAGAGAGGTGGAGTTTATGATTTACCTGGTTCTGGGTACGCATAGGATATCAATTCCTTATTATTTCATTCCACCATTGTAGTTGAAAGAACTCAAGGTTTAGTTGTACGACCTATTATAGAAAGGTTTCGTTCACCATAGTGTTTTTCCTTGGGCATCCCTTATTCTTTTTGCCAATAAAGCGTATGGTTCACTTTGATTATGTGTGGAATATAGAAAGTTGAACCAGGTAACATTTAAGAAAAAATATCCTTTGCCCCATGTGGATGATTTGTTTGATCAGTTGAAGGGGAGAAAGTGGTTCTCAAAGATTGATCTTTGGTCAGGTTATCATCAGCTCAAATTTAGAGTGTCTGATATACTAAATATTTCCTTCAATAGTAGGTATGGCCATTATGAATATCTTTTGATGCCTTTCTATAACACCCGAGATTTTTATGAGTAATATTTTGTTTTTATGTTATATATATATCATAAAAGGAATCTTTCACTACACACTAGCTTGACTTACTTTACACGCAATCACGACCTTCCTTGATAGCTTGCGTTGTACGCAATACCGAGTTTCACTAAACGACGATATGCTATTAAAATATTATTTAAAATAGCCGTTATGAATAGTAATAACCACTTTTTTAAATTTTATCTTTCAAAATGGACCTCATTTTTGGATTCGGAATACCGAAATTATCCTAGGGTGAAATTTTGGTATTTTTCTGAAAACTTTCAATTTTTGATGAATAGTGAAACCACTAAGTGGTAGGTTAAAAACTGAATTTTACATAAAACTTAATTTTACTGCTTCTGTGAATGGAATTTCAAAAATCCGACAGACACGGTTGATATCAGTAAGTAAAATGTGGTTTAATGAGATAAAAATAATTTTTTGGTGAATAGTAACTTTTTACTTTTTTTACTGCGGTTAATAGTAAATAGGGTAACTAAGGGTAAATATGATATTACTATTACCCTAACACATGTCCTAATTCTATTGGATAAGTGTAATTCGACCAAAAACAACCTTATGAATATAATATGACCATTTAGGTCCACTTGGATTAGATTATGACATTTAATATTATTTTATTTAATGAATAGTTAAAATAGTTAAAATCGAAGTTTAATAACTAAAACATTTTTAATATGGGGTTATACATAAGATAAATTCGACTATAAATATTCATTAGAAAGATAAAAAGGTTTCCTACATAATGATATTTTATTTATAATTTTTAGACTTTAAATAAATTAATTTATTTATGACACAACGATGATGCAGTAATTACCCTTTTAAGGAAATGTTAACATAATTGATGTTATAAATGCTCAAATAAATGTAATTTGAGACTTTTTATGAATTAAACTAATTTTATAGGTTACTTTGATATATTAGTGTTGATTTAATCAACTTTTTTCGAACATATAATTCTGTTATGACTTTCACAAAAATCATATATCAAATATTGTCAAAATTGACACAAAATAGTTTTTAAATCAAATATTATATTATTAATTGTTATTTTATTCCTAATAATCTAAGGTTCGGACAAATGACTTAGATAAGGATATATATATTAATAATAAACAACTTGGGGTTCGTTTGGCATGTTATAGTAAGTGTATTAACCATATAGTGTAAGAAAACAAAAAGTCACGGTAAAAGTTAAATCTAATTGATAAGGTTAAAATAATAACTTAAACTTGTCTAAATCCTATTGGTTGATAGTATTTAGACCCATCCCCACTTTACCTTCTAAATAAGACCCTTTGGAACCATTATAAACTGATTTTGACTTTAATATAAAATAATATTTTGAGATATTCCTAAGGTGCCCCTCTCCTCCCTTATAAAAGGGCACATCCTCCCCCTCCTCCTCACACCAATTTGAGCACTCAATCTTGGCCAACCCCTGAAATATCACTTCCCCACTTCCCTAGAATAATCCTAGAGGTCCTGGTCTTCTTCAAAGACCAATCTTAGTTCCCTAAGTGGAGGATTCAAAGAGGCGTTTCAAAGAAGAGGTAATATCCATTACCGATCTTTTCAATTTCTTTCTTCTTCAACTTATTCTTCTTTAGTTTTTTCATGATAAAGTAATAACATAAGTATTACTTACATACTGATATGTTATTATAAATATGAAACAACCCTAATTCACCTTCTATCCATCCTACAGAAAAATGAAATCACCGCGCGTGCGTACGTACGGAATACCGTATCCACGCCGTGGTGTAATCTATTTTCCACCATCACCTTAAAAGGATGGGTATAATGGTGTAATGAGTAACTATATATGATTATTATAAATTTATATTGATAATTAAATAGTATAAATACACTTAAATACAATTCCACAATCATGGGAACAATATCATCGCTCGTGCGTACGTACGGAATACCGTCTCCACGATGTGATGTGACTCGTTCTACATGATCATCATTACATAGTAATTATATAAATGAATTGAATGAATAAATATGATATATGTTACACTAATACCATTCTTGATATAAGGTATCTATAACCTTAAAATAATAATAATAATTTATTCGGCAAAACACGCATAAGAACAAAAGGCAATAAAGACCCGAGTAACAAGTAACAATGAAATATTACTAATAAGAAGCTAAGAATATGACCATATATGATATCATATCAATATGTATGATTCTGTAATAATTCAGTAACATTATTTAAACCATTATACAGGAGCTTCGGACACGTACAAAGCAAATCGGACCTAAGGTAAGGGAAATATCACAATCTCATTTTTATCCGAGATTGCTTATACTTTGGCATTTACTGGGGTGTATTTTATCATCCACATCTATGTTTCCTCAATATATAATATTATTTCAATTCACCTACAATTGTTTAAATTCTATTTTACCCTTCGGTGAGTTTTTATTAAAAGATATGAAAGGAATATTTTGTCGTTTTTCGTATGAGGTACTTTTTGACTTTTCCGACAAAAGTACGAGAAGAATGTTTTCTTTAACTTATACGGCATGAATGGATTTTTAAAACATTATTTCCAAGAAGCTTCCTTTACAAGTTTTCAAGTTTATTTTTAATCAACTTCTTTTATTTTAACATTTTATGAAATGTTAAGAAATGAAAAATGTTTTTAAAGTAGAAAGGATATTTTCCTCAAGAATGGAGTTCAAGTGTTTTATCAAAATTATTTTCCATCTAAGATAATATAGGGTTATTTTTCTATCCCTATTATTACATTGATTTGATTATGTTGTGATGGAATTATTTTTATGAATTTATTTATCTTATATGAATTGTTTTATGATGTCACGATGTTTAAGAATCCCATTTTTATTACATGGGTTATGCAATGATGTATGATTTTTTTGATTTTGTGGCACACATAAGAATGGTATCATTATGAGAAGGGTGGGACCTTTATCTCCCTACAATGAATTGGGTAAAGATTTTATATCTCATGAGATAGACATGGCTGGAATGGTAGGTTATACCGGTTCAGTGAAACAGGACTGAAACGAGGGTGACTCGGTTCAGAAAGGGACTTTGTCCACTAAGATAGTCTTGGCAATGAGTCTTGACTAACAAGAAATGATTCTCTATGATTATGTGTGCATGCCACAAAGTTTCAAGTTTTATGTTATGATTATGGGGATCTCATTTTCACTTCTATGATTTATTCCATGTTAAGATATTATGATCTCTTTTGCAGGTTATGATTTTCAAAAAGATATGATATGATTTTTATTTCCTTTATTTGCCCTTGCTGAGCATTTGAGCTCACCCTTTTTTGTATGTTTTCTTTTCCCCAGGTCAGGAAGATGGATATTAAGTATAATATGCTAAAAGGGACCCTAGATATGATGAAATAAATGGGAGACACTGTAGAAGATTTATGAACCAGTTGTTTATGTTTCCCAGTTTGTAAAGACACTATACCTATACGGTCCTTTGTGGTTTTTTCATATGTTGTAATAAGTGTGCTTCAATTTTGAAGTATTAACAATGTATGTAAAGTATGGGTCGTTATAGTTGGTATCATAGGAAAGGTATAGTCAACCTTTGGAAACTAGGATGAGAAAGCCTTAGTAAGAACCCTAAGGATAAGTCTAAGCATAGAACACAATCTTAGTGTTTTAGAAATGGCCATGAATAACCTAGGATAAGACCTTAAGCGTGAAAATTATATTCTTGAATTATGTGGTTTTCCTATTATAATTAGTGTTGCTCACACTATTCTTCTGGGTTTTAGTCAATGGCTGGAACCCGAAGGAACCGTGTTAATGAGGAATGCGATGGGAAATGCAATGATTGTCCCCCTGAGCAACCAAACGATATGGGAGATGGAATGCAAAATCTTGAAGCCATGCTCACACAACTTTCTCAAGATATGAATCATTCAGGACTTCCAAACGAGCAAAGGAAGGAGCAACATTCTGTTGAATCCTTCATGAGGCAACGTCCACCTTCTTTCAGCGGGTCTACTGATCCATTAGTTGCTGAACAATGGATTAGTACTACTGAAAAGATATTTTCAGTTCTTCAATGTTCTAAACATGATAAATTCATCCTAGCAGTGTATCGTTTGGAAGGAGATGCTGATCAATGGTGGAATCTTATTAAGAATACGAGGTAAAGGGATGAAATTGATTCCATGGAATGGGACGAGTTCAAGAACTTATTTTTCAATAAGTACTTCCCTCGTATTCTCCGAACAAAGATGGATAAAGAGTTTATTGAACTGAAGCAAAGGGATGATGAATCTGTTGGTACCTATGAAGCAAATTTTACAAGACTTGCAAGGTACGCTTCTGGTATTATTATCCAACCTGAGAGTAAGATCGATCGATTCTTTAGTGGCTTAAACCAAGTCTTCGAAGGGCGTTATCCATAAGGTACTTCAATAGATACGAGGAAATCGTTCGATGTGCTCTCAAAGTCGAGATAGAGATTGGAGTAACACATCAGTCATATGGGTTTGATAAGAAGAGGAAAATGGAATTCAAAGGAAAATCTAAAGAGCACACTAAAAAGAAGATGAGCTTTCCCTTATGCTCAAAGTGTGGAAATAAACATGGAGGGAGTTGTCTTAAAGGGACAAGTAAATGTTTCAAATGTGGAGAGGAAGGTCATCGGGCATTTGAATGCCGCGATAATGGGAAGAAGATGTCAAATGATGCAAACAAAGGAAGGGATACACAGAATGAACCTACTACACTTCAATGTTTCAAGTTCAAGGAGATGGGGCATTATGCCAATCAATTCCGAAATCCAAGGGTTGATGATGATGGTCGACGTCAAGAAACTCTTAAGGCTAAAGACAAAGGAAAGTCACATGCAATTTCTATCAGCGATGTGGAGTACGATAACGAAGTGGTGAAAGGTACAATTACCATCCACTCTAAAGTAGAAAATGTTTTATTTGATTCTGGATCCACCCACTCTTTTATTTCTGAAGAATTTTCTAAGGGTATCACCGTATTACCTCAACAATTAGATGTTGAGTTAGCTGTGACAACACCTAATGGCACATCAATCGCATCAAAAGTTTATAATTCTTCTCTAATTGACGTTTGTGTGAAAGTGCTTCCTGCAAATCTTGTGATCCTTCCTTTAGTGGAATTCGATGTGATTCTTGGCATGGATTGGCTTTCTTTATACGGATCTCATATCAATTGCCAAAGAAGGGAAGTCACATTTCATATTCCAGATCAATCTATGATCGTCTATCAATGTAAGGATGAACATAACCTTCCAGTGGAAATTTCTTCCATTTTATGGGTATTGATTCCACTAAATGAAGGTTATTTATCTCAAATGGTTGGTGAGAAACTCGCTATTAAGAATATGCCCATCGTATGGGAGTTTGATGATGTCTTTCCGGAGGAATTACCGGGTCTTCCACCAAATCGTGAAGTTTATTTTTCAATATAACTCATACCGAGTGCTTTGCCTATTTCAAAGACACCTTATAGAATGGACCCAATTGAGTTGCAGGAATTGAAGAAGAAACTCCAAGAGAATCTTGATAAGGGATTCATACGCCCTAGTGCGTCACCTTGGGGAGAACCTATTCTATTTGTTAAGAAGAAAGATGGATCAATGAGACTCTGCATTGATTATCGAGAACTTAACAAGATCACTATTAAGAACAAATATCATCTCCCATGCATTGATGACTTATTTGACCAACTACGCGGAGCTCGATACTTTTCCAAGATTGATCTTCGTTCAGTGTCTCATCAATTAAGGGTCAAAAGGGAGGATATACCAAAGACGGCTTTCCGTACAAGGTATGGACACTATGAATTTATAGTGATTCCATTTGGTCTTACTAATTCCCCTGCTATCTTCATGGATCTAATGAATAGAGTCTTTAGAGACTATCTTGATCAATTTGTGGTAGTCTTTATAGACGATATTCTTGTCTATTCAAAGATCAAGGAAGAGCATGAAGATCACTTGAGAATTATGTTGAAGACCCTGAGAAAGGAGAAGCTTTATGCCAAATTTATCAAGTGTGAATTTTGGCTTCAAAAAGTTGCATTTTTGGGTCACATAATCTCAAAAGAGTGGATATCCGTGGATCCAGCAAAAAAAGAGGTTATCGAAAGATGGTCGAGACCAACAACAGTAACTGAGATCTGAAGTTTTCTTGGTTTGGCTGGATATTATCTACGTTTTGTAAAAGAATTTTCACGATTATCTAACCCACTCACCAAGTTTACTCGGAAAGGATTTAAGTTTTTTTGGACAGAGGAATGTGAAGATAATATCAAGGAGTTGAAAAGAAGGTTATCCAGTGCACCTGTGCTCACACTGCCTTGTAGTGGAGAAAGGTTTGTGATCTACAGTGATGCATCCAAGAAGGGATTGGGGTGTGTTCTTATGCAAAATGATTTTTTGATAGCTTATGCCTCACGACAGTTGAAAATCCATGAGAAAAATTACCCAACACATGATTTGGAGTTAGATGCGGTAATCTTTTCATTAAAGATTTGGAGGCATTACCTTTATGGTGAAAGGTGTGATATTTATACTGATCATAAAAGTTTAAAGTATATTTTCACACAAAAGGAGCTGAATATGCGTCAAAGAAGATGGTTGGAGCTGATTAAGGATTATGACTGATCAATCCATTACCACCCTGGGAAAGAAAACAAGGTGGCAGATGCATTAAGTCGACAAGACCATGCTAGTTTATCCATGATGAGGATCACAAAAGATCCAATATTTATGGATTTACAAAGGATGGATCTTGGAATTATAATGGAAGGGGAAAAATATTATCTTTCTCAAATGAATGTTCAACCATCTATACATGTGAAGATTAAAGAGGCACAGAAAGAAGATGTCGAGTTACAAAAGAAGGTGAGAAATGTTCCTGAATTCAACCTTGATTGTGATGGGATAATAAAGTTCAGGAATCGGGTTTGTGTCCCTTCCATCCCCGAATTAAAGAAGGAGCTGCTGGATGAGGCTCATAGTTCTTCATTATCTATTCATCCTGGAAGCACGAAGATGTATAGGGACCTGAAAGAGTACTTCTGGTGGGATGGCATGAAAAGAGATGTTGCTGAATATGTCTCTCGATGCTTGGTTTGTCAACAAGTTAAAGCTGAGAGACAGAAGTCTAAGGGGATGTTACAACCATTACCCATACCCGAATGGAAATGGGAAAACATCACTATGGACTTTGTCATAGGACTTCCTAAAACATCCAAAGGCAATAATGCTATCTGGGTCATAGTTGATCGTCTTACAAAGTCTGCACACTTCATTGCTATTAGAGAGGATTTCTCTCTAGATCATCTTGCCAAGATATATGTAAAGGAAGTGGTAATATTGCATGGAGTACCACTTTCTATTATATATGATCGGGATCCGAGATTTACCTCGAAGTTCTGGCGAAGTCTTTAGCATACTCTGGATACAGAGTTGAGTTTTAGCACTGCTTATCATCCTCAGACAGACGGTCAGTCTGAGAGAACAATTCAAACCCTAGAAGATATGTTGAGAGCTTGCTCTATGGATTTCAAAGGAGGTTGGGATCAACACCTACCTTTGGAGGAATTTTCTTATAATAATAGCTTTCACTCCAGTATTCAGATGGCTCCTTATGAAGCTCTCTATGGAAAGAAATGCAGGACTCCAACTTTCTGGGATGAAGTTGGGAAAAGAAAGCTATTAGGACCTGATCTTGTTGATGAAATGGCAGAAAATGTCAGATCTATTCAACAACACATAAGAGCAGCTCAGAGTCGACAGAAAATTTATGCCGACAACCGAAGAAAAGACCTAGAGTTTGAAGTGGGTGATAAAGTGTTCTTACGAATATCTCCCTGGAAGAGGGTTATGAGATTTGGAAAGAAGGAGAAGTTGAGCCCTAAATATATCGGTCCTTTCGAAATACGGGATCGTGTTAGAAAGGTAGCTTATCGATTGGCACTTCCACCGAATCTCTCTCAAGTTCACGATGTGTTCCATGTATCTCTCCTGAGAAAGTACATACCTGATCCTTCACATGTACTCAGCTCAGAAGTTGTACCGTTGGAGCAAGATCTTTCTTATGAAGAACAACCGATAGAGATTCTGGATCGTAGTGAAAAAGTCCTACGAAACAAGACCACTCGATTGGTGAAAGTTTTATGGAGGAACCACCAACTTGAAGAAGCTACATGGGAGCTTTAGGATATGATGAGGGAGAAGTATCCTCATCTGTTTGTTACAAAGTGACGAATTTCGAGGGCGAAATTCTTTTTAAGGGGGGTAGAATGTAACACCGGAGATTTTTATGAGTAATATTTTGTTTTTATGTTATATATATATCATCAAAGGAATCTTTCACTACACACTAGCTTTACTTACTTTACACGCAATCGCGACCTTCCTCGATAGCTTGCATTGTACGCAATACTGAGTTTCACTAAACGACGATATGCTATTAAAATATTATTTAAAATAGCCGTTATGAATAGTAATAACCACTTTTTGAAATTTTATCTTTCAAAATGGACCTCATTTTTGGATTCAGAATACCGAAATTATCCTAGGGTGAAATTTTGGTATTTTTCTGAAAACATTCAATTTTTGATGAATAGTGAAACCACTAAGTGGTAGGTTAAAAATTGAATTTTGCATGAAACTTAATTTTACCGCTTCTGTGAATGGAATTTCGAAAATCCGACAGACATGGTTGATATCAGTAAGTAAAATTTGTTTCAATGAGATAAAAATAATTTTTTGGTGAATAGTAACTTTTTACTTTTTTTACCGCGGTTAATAGTAAATAGGGTAACTAAGGGTAAATATGATATTACTATTACCCTAAAACATGTCCTAATTCTATTGTATAAGTGTAATTAGACCAAAAACAACCTTATTAATATAATATGACCATTTAGGTCCACTTGGATTAGATTATGACATTTAATATTATTTAATTTAATGAATAGTTAAAATAGTTAAAATCAAAGTTTAATAACTAAAACATTTTTAATATGGGGTTATACATAAGATACATTCGACTATAAATATTCATTAGAAAGATAAAAATATTTCCTACATAATGATATTTTATTTATAATTTTTATACTTTAAATAAATTAATTTATTTATGACACAACGATGATGCAGTAATTACCCTTTTAAGGAAATGTTAACATAATTGATGTTATAAATGATCAAATAAATGTAATTTGAGACTTTTTATGAATTCCACTAATTTTCTAGGTTACTATGATATATTATTGTTGATTTAATTAACTTTGTTTCAACATATAATTCTGTTATGACTTTCACAAAAATTATATATCAAATAGTGTCAAAATTGACACAAAATAGTTTTTAAATCAAATATTATATTATTAATTTTTATTTTATTCCTAAAAATCTAAGGTTCGGCCAAATGACTTAGCTAAGGATATATATATTAATAATAAACAACTTGGGGTTCGTTTGGCATGTTATAGTAAGTGTATTAACCATATAGTGTAAGAAAACAAAAAGTCATGGTAAAAGTTAAATTATTTAACTTAGAGTTAAATCTAATTGATAAGGTTAAAATAATAACCTAAACATGTCTAAATCCTATTGGTTGATAGGATTTCGACCCATCCCCGCTTTACCTTCAAAATAAGACCCTTTGGAACCATTATAAACTGATTTTGACTTTAATATAAAATAATATTTTGAGATATTCCTAAGGTGCCCCTCTCCTCCCTTATAAAAGGGCACCTCCTCCCCCTCCTCCTCACACCAATTTGAGCACTCAAGATCGGCCAAACCATGAAAAAATACCTTACCCACTTCCCTAAAATAATCCTAGAGGTCCTGGTATTCTTAAAAGACCAATCTTAGTTCCCTAAGTGAAGGATTCAAAGAGGCGTTTCAAAGAAGAGGTAATATCCATTACCGATCTTTTCAATTTCTTTATCCTTCAACTTCTTCTTCTTTAGTTGTTTCATGATAAAGTAATAACATCAGTATTACTTACATACTGATATGTTATTATAAATATGAAACAACCCTAATTCACCTTCTATCCATCCTACGGAAAAATGAAATCACCGTGCGTGCGTACGTACGGAATACCGTCTCCACGCCGTGGTGTAATCTATTTTCCACCATCACCTTACAAGGATGGGTATAATAGTGTAATGAGTAACTATATATAATTATTATAAAGTGATATTGATACTGAAATAGTATAAATACACTTAAATACAATTCCACGATCATGGGAACAATATCATCGCTCGTGCGTACGTACGGAATACCGTCTCCACGATGTGATGCGACTCGTTCTACATGATCATCATTACATAGTAATTATATAAATGAATTGAATGAATAAATATGATATATGTTACACTAATACCATTCTGGATATAAGTTATATATAACCTTAAAAGAAGAATAAGAATTTATTCGGAAAAACACGCATAAGAACAAAAGGCAATAAAGACCCGAGTAACAAGTAACAATGAAATATTACTAATAAGAAGATATGAATATGATCATATATGATATCATATCAATATGTATGATTCTGGAATAATTCAGTAACATTATTTAAACCATTATACAGGATCTTCGGACACGTACAAAGAAAATCGGACCTAAGGTAAGGGAAATATCACAATCTCATTTTTATCCGAGATTGTTTATACTTTGTCATTTACTGGGGTTTATTTTATCATCCACATCCATGTTTCCTCAATATGTAATATTATTTCCATTCACCTACAATTTTTTAAATCCTATTTTACCCTTCGGTGAGTTTTTAGTAAAAGATATGAAAGGAATCTTTTGTCGTTTTTCGTACGAGGTACTTTTTGACTTTTCTGAAAAAAGTACGAGAAGAATGTTTTTTTAACTTATACGGCATGAATGGATTTTTAAAACATTATTTCCAAGAAGCTTCCTTTACAAGTTTTCAATTTTATTTTTAATCAACTTCTTTTAGTTTAAAATTGTATGACATGTTAAGAAATGAAAAATGTTTTTAAAGTAGAAAGGATATTTTCCTCAAGAATGGAGTTCAAGTGTTTTATCAAAATTATTTTCCATCTAAGATAATATAGGGTTCTTTTTCTATCCCTATTATTACATTGATTTGATTATGTTGTGATGGAATTATTTTTATGAATTTCTTTATCTTATATGAATTGTTTTATGATGTCACGATGTTTAAGAATCCCATTTTTATTACATGGGTTATGCAATGATGTATGATTTTTTTGATTTTGTGGCACACATAAGAATGGTATCATTATGAGATGGGTGGGACCTTCATATCCCTCCAATGCATTGGGTAAAGATTTTATATCTCATGAGATAGACATGGCTGGAATGGTAGGTCATATCGGTTCAGTGAAACAGGACTGAAACGAGGGTGACTCGGTTCAGAAAGGGACTTTGTCCACTAAGATAGTCTTGGCAATGAGTCTTGACTAACAAGAAATGATTCTATATGATTATGTGTGCATGACACAAAGTTTCAAGTTTTATGTTATGATTATGGGGATCTCATTTTCACTTCTATGATTTATTCCATGTTAAGATATTATGATCTCTTTTGCAGTTTATGATTTTCAAAAAGATATGATATGATTTTTATTTCCTTTATTTGCCCTTGCTGAGCATTTGAGCTCACCCTTTTTTGTATGTTTTATTTTCCCCAGGTCAGGAAGATGGATATTAAGTAGAATATTCTAAAAGGGACCCTAGATATGATGAAATAAATGGAAGACACTGTAGAAGATTTATGAACCAGTTGTTTATGTTTCCCAGTTTCTAAAGACACTATACCTATACGGTCCTTTGTGGTTTTGTCATATGTTGTAATAAGTGTGCTTCAATTTTTAAGTATTAATAATTTATGTAAAGTATGGGTCGTTATACTTTCTTTCTGACTAACACTCCTAAAATTTTCATGGATTTGATGAATCAGATATTCCACCAACATCTTGACACTTTTTTGTTAGTGTTCATGGATGATATTCTAGTTTATTTTAAATCTGAGAATGAGCATGAGCACCATCTGATTTTGGTTTTATAAATTATGAGAAGTCACCATATGTATAGAAAGATTTCAAAATATAGTTCTAGATTTGATAAGTGAAGTTATTAAGTCACAGAATTTTTAAGCATGGATTCTCAGTTGATCTAGATAAGGTAAATGTTTTTGTATCTAGGATGGAAACATGGAATGTCTTTGAGATATGAATCTTTCTTGGTCTTACTGGATACTATTGACGATTTTTCAAGGATTTCTCTAAGACGGAATCACCTTTGACTTCTCTTACCTAGAAAGTGGTGAAATTCACAAGGGATGCAAAGTGTCAGCCTTATTTTGATGAACTGAAACAACTTCTAACATCAAATCCAATTTCGATCTTGCTTGAGCTCAGTAAGGGGTATGTGGTGTTTTATGATGCATCTGGTGCTAGTTTGGGATGTGTTCTTATGCAGGATGACCATGTCATATCTTACAAATCTCGTTAGCTCAAACATCCTGGGAAGAACTACCCCACGAATGATTTAGATCTTGTTGTGGTGATACATGTGCTTAAATGTTGGTGATACTGTCTATTGGGGGATAAATTCACAGTCTTATCTGATCATAAGAGTCAGAGATATATCTTTTGTTAGAAAAATTTGAATCTCAGGCATAGGTGATGGAAATAAAAACTTCATATTTTTGACTTCGACATCACCTAAACTTCAGGGAAAGTTAATATTGTTGTTAATGTTCTTAGATAGAAGGTTCCATCACATGATATTTTTAAATCAAAGGAGGAGTGTAATCATATGGGGCTTTCACTCAGTTTCACTTGGATGTTCAAGAGGATGTTTTACATATGGTTTTGTCCAGTGTTCAGTTGTCATCATCTCTCTTAGAGTTTATTTTGAAAATTCACCAGTATGATGATGATTTTTAGAAGACTAAGGAAATTATTTATGGTGGGGAGACCATTTCTGGTTGGTCTCTTTCTTTAGATAGAATACTTCACTTCAGGAAGTGAGTTGTCATCCCCACACCTGTGAGAAGTTCATTCTTCTTTAATTGTCATACCTCTTCATGGTTTGTTCATCCAGGAACTATGAATATGTATTATGAAATGAGAAGAATATTATGGTGGCCGAGTATGAAGCATGACACTATAGATTTTGTGTCCCACTGTTACACCTGCCAACAGATAAAAGTAGAGCACTTGAAACATTCTGGTTTTCTTTATCCTCCTCAAGTGTTGGTTTGGAAATGGGAAGAGGTATCCATAAAATTTTTTGTTGGGTTTTCATAGATACCCCGAGGGAAAATGCTATCTGGGTGGTTGTTTATCGGCTGACGAATTCTGTCCATTTAATTTCGATCAAAGACACCACTAAAGTTGAAGATCTAGGTAAGTTTTATGTGAAATAGATTGTGTGGATACATGGTATTCCTTCATAATATTTTTATATAGGGATCCCAAGTTTATATTTAGGTTATGGAGGAGTCTTCAAGAGTCAATGGGAACTCAGATCAAGTTGAGAAAAGCTAACCATCCATAGATAGACGGTCATACGGATCATGTAATTCATATCCTAGAAAATATGCTCAGTGCCTGCATCTTGGATTTTGGTAGATCATAGGATATCCATCTAGGAGTGGTTGATTTTGTTTATAATAAAAGTTATTAGACATCAATAATAATGGATCCTTTTTAGGTGTTGTATGGTCACCCCTGAAGATCACCTTTTATTGGGTAATGGTGGGAGAAGTAGCTTTCATTGGACCAAATTTCGTTTAGGAAATGTCAGAAAAGATACAGGATGTGTGATGACATCTGGTTACAGCCCATAGTCGACAAAAATAATATGTATATTGGTAGTGGTGTCGTTTGGATTTTTCCATAGGTGACTGGGTTTTCTTGAAATTTTCTCCTCGGTTGGGTCACCATAGGCTTGGAAAATAAGGATAGTTGGCTCCGAGATATGTTGGACCATTTGAGATCACTGAATGGATCATACATTTTTCTTATTAGTTAGCATTTTCAATTCATTTGATGGGAATTAATGACATTTTCTACATATCTCAGCTTAGTAAGTATCACCCTGATCCTGCTCATGTTCTTAGTTGGGAATAAATTGAGCTAGATCCATATGCTTCTGTTTTGGAGAAACCAGTTGAGATCATTGACTCTCAGATAAAACTCATTCATAGGAAGTCGATTCCATTAGTTATAGTTTTATGAAAACAAGAATCATATTCCCATGAGACTTGGGAATGAGATTCTTTAATGAGGGAGTAGTGGTCTCAACTTTTTCCAGGAGTTACATCTTCAAAATGACTTCCTAGGGATAGAAAGCCTTTATGGTGGGGAGTTTGTAACATCTTGTTACCCTGATCAGGTAATTTTTTCCATTTATCTAAGTTGCCCCTTTGGTTCAAAGTCTTTATAGGTGTTTTTATAGGTTTATTGTAGGATCCAGATCTAGTACACTCCATGTACCTGAGGTACATGTTGTGTACTGGTGGATGGATTTAAGTCATGAAAGGGAAAATCATGATGTGAGCATGTATATGTCATGTACCTGAGGTACACATCGTGTAAGGTTTAAATGTCATTTTTAAACCCAATTCGATGATTTTTTTGGCATAACTTATTCAACATGGCCTACAACCCATGACCAAGGGGTATATGTTATGACCTGGCCTACAGCCAGGTAAAATTCATGAATTTGGTTGTTTCGGTCAACCCTTTATTCCTAGACTTCATTGCTCTCAACCCTAGGCTACTCTTAGGTGATTTTCATTGGATCCCCTCCTTCTAAATTGATCTGATCAACCTTGGATATTCATTGTATCTATGGTGTATCTCTCTGAGTAAGTATTCTTTCTAGTTATTCCTGATGGTTAATCACGATAGCACCCTAGCCTTTCGTTATCAGATCCACTAATCTAAGTTGAATTATTATTGTTATATTCCTCTATAATTGTCATGATATCTTGTTCCAAAATATGTTCCTTGGATAGTTGTGGTGCATTGGATGTCCTTTATTAGGTTACATGGGATTTCTTCTATCCACCAACCCCATTTCTTATAAATTGAATCAATCATTTGATGTGCGGGTTTGATTCTAGGGAATTCATTGGAATTGTTGAGTTTCGTTGATCTTGGATTTAATTCCAGGCATGTGTGACCCAAAATTTGAGGTAGGTGGTTCCGTATCTAGCCTATGATAATGATCCTGATTGATATTGCTTTTTAAATTGATTTATGAAATTTTCATGATTGTTTGTGTGTGTTGAAAAGGGGTTTTGAAAAAAAAATTGTTTTCCCAATATTTTGCTAAGTGGATTGTGAAATGGTTTTGAATAGATTTCAAAGCATTGAAATGAATTGTGAAAAGGAGAACATGGGTAAACTTGGGTACTTAGGTGGAATTTTTATCTTGAGTCCATCTTCCATTGTTTGTTATTATCAAAGATGTTTGTCTTGGGGATTTCCTCTGTTTCCTATGCCTGCTGTTCTAGGGAAAAAATATTGACATTTTGGGGGGTTTACTCAAGGGTTATTACTCTGATTACTAAGCCTTTATTTTAAGATGAATTTTTATACACCTGATTATTATGGTATGAGTAGTATATTTCCTAGACCTGTAGTATTCCTTGGTGTTGTGATACATGTTCTTCTGTTTTGTACTGCTTATCTTTCTAATATATCCCTGATATGCATGTTGATGCTTGTGAATAATGACATAGAAAATGTGTTTTGAAACTGTAATACCTGATTTTGTTTATAACTATGGAAGAAGTGAAATGTTTACCATGAATTATATAAAACTTCCTTAATGTTTATCATGCTAGGATTTATTTTAAAAATGAGCATACAAGATTTGTTATACAGATAATTCTTATGGAACACCTAGGTGGGATCCTTCTGAGCTTATTATCTCACACACTACACACCTCTTCGGTGGTGCATAGTCCTTTGTTTTTCTTCTAGTGTAGGTAAAGGCAAGGTGCTATAGTGAGGTGATGAGGTTCATGTCAGCTATTATGGGTAGTTTGTGGTGAGATGGCAGGGGTTTGTCCACGCCATCATTTGGAGTATCATTTTGGTTTGGGTCCTTTTTAGTTGGACTTGTCTTTTGGGATTTTCTACTATTAAAGTGGTTCTATTTATTATATTTTTCATATGGTTTTGGAATATATATTTCCTAGTATTTCACTTTTTCTTTCTATCTATATATATGTATTCCATGTGGTTGTTCAGGTTGGAAAAATCATTCCCTCTGTTGTGTTTGTTTGATGCCCGGTTTCTTATCACTAGACTAAGGGGATCAAGAATTAAATTTGGGTATGTAATTAATCAGGTCAGGTTTTGGGTTTGAGTTAAACTTGGGTTGGTTTTTTACAGGCCTTCTATTACCCTTTTATTAACAATTCCATGTTAAAGTTTCATTTCGGGTAATAACTGCTTTGTTTTTCGCATACGTTTTGATTTATTATATTTTTGTTCTTATTAATTATATCATAATTTCATTATATATAGAATGATAAAAATCATATATATATTATATATATTCAGTATTTATAATAGTTAAAAAACGTATAAATAGAAAATGAAATACATAGTTCATGGAGATGGTAGGTCATACATACGTGTGAATGTTGTTTCCATTTTTTCATCGTATTGAAATAAAGAAAGTAAATGAAATATATTAATATATAATATCATTATAGTATAATTTTTATTTTATATATATCATATACATTTAATAAACTCATCCTTAATAATTTCCATTTAATGTGTGAATGAATCATATCGCTTTGAGGAGGCAGTAGTCCACACGTCCACAAACAAAGTTATCATATTTACATAAAATGGAAAGCATGAAGATATGTGTTACATAATAATTATAGAAGAATAATTACATCTTAAATATAATATATATCATAAAAAAAATATGAAAATCATAATTCCCACTATAATAAGTGGTAAAGGAAAAAAAACAATCATCGTTTCACGAGGCGGTAGTCCACTATACACACAAATGTTATGTTCCTTACCCATTAGATGGAAGTGTGTGTAAGTATAGGTAAAACATAAATATAAAAACATATTAGTATATTTATTATACTAATGTTATTATATAAACATGAAATAAAAATAATTAAAGGGGCTTAATGAAGAAATAAAATAAAAACATTCATTGATTAGTGCTACATCTTCTTTGGGTATCTCCATTTGATTGTCACAAAAGGACTTCTTTGATTGGATTTATGCCCTTGTTAAGTATTATAGGATTAATTTAAGTGATTTGGTATGATATTTGGATAGATTTTAGACAAAAAATAGGTTCTTAATTGTATATAAAAGAGAATAAGAGGCTCCCTTTTATAAGAGTGTGGAGGGGCACTTTTGTAATTTATCAAAAGAATAATTTATAATAAAATCATTCTAAAACAAAATAACTAAAAAGTCTATTTATTATATTATAACATTATATATGTTTCTAATATCGTCAAAAAATATATTTTATACAAGTTTTGGTATTATTTTAAACCATATAATTTTGATTAACCCTTAGTTAAGTCATTTTAATTTTAACAATGGTAATAGATATTTCAATATTAAGAGGATGTAATTTTTACATATAAAGTGTAAATTATATAGTAAATGAATTATTTAATATATTTTAGAACATATCTCATCCCCTGTTCATTGTTTATCTTTTTTTATGTTTTTAAATAATTTAATAAAATATTATTTTCTTGAAATATTATAAGTGGCAATTTTGACATTATACATAACATTAACTTTAATAACATCTATAGAAAGATAACTTCAAACAAAATAATTTAATACACCCCCAATATGTCATATTCACATATAAATTTTTTTCATAACCTTAATTAATTTAAATAATATTTATTTTAATATTTTAAATATCTTTTAATTGATTGTTTCGTTAATTGAATAATTACTGCATCATCATTGTGTAATTATTTATAAAAATTATTTATTCAATAAAATTTAAAAATAAATTTTCATAATTTAGATAAAACTTTTATATTTCATAATAATATATATAGTAGAGCATATCCTCTATTTAATACCACATTAAAAATATTATACTTACTAAAATTTAGAGTGTGACATTTTGTCACTCACTTTGATTTTAATAATATCCAAGTAATTTTCATGGAAAAGTGTCTATTAAATTATTAAATTTATATTTTAAGTGTTAATAGATGAATTAAATTCATCAAATAAAGTTCTAGAAAGGGTTGTGGTAATTTTATAGTCCTTATCACTTTATTTTTAACTTAAATTACCCGATTTTCCCTTTACCATGGAAATAAAAATTACCAAACTTATTATTCATATTATCCAAAAAATAAAATAAAACTCTTTAATAAATTTGGAACTTTTGATTATAAATTTGGAATACATTTTTCATAATCCAAAATATAGAATTTGATAAAAATAATTTAAAATTAATCCCGTTGACGGAACGAGACAACAGGTTTTCAAAGTCGGTCAGTCAGAATGGCCCGAAGGCCTTCATTTTTTATTATTTTTGATAATCCATCTTTCAAGGGGTGAGTTGGAACCCTTAAAAGGCCCAAAGTCTTAGAGAAAATTACATTACCCATAGGTCTTAGAGGTTATCACCTAAA
Source organism: Viscum album (assembly GCA_963277665.1). NCBI lineage: Eukaryota > Viridiplantae > Streptophyta > Magnoliopsida > Santalales > Viscaceae > Viscum > Viscum album. Next base: position 1,938,508,608 of record OY728165.1, read on the forward strand.
AAATACAACTTTGTAACTGCTACTCCCCAGCATATGTCATGAAATCAGAACTCTGCCTTCACAGGGATGATCAGCTAGTTATCCTACGCAAAGCTACACATGCCCAGTACTGATGGAAATGACATGCCCTCTCATTATTATTATTATGGTTAGATCTACTCAAGTTAATTTTTTTACCATAAATCCTCATCTAAAGCTTTTTCCCTTGTATTCTAACTTGTACATCTGCATAATCATGTGGCCTGAAGGCCTTTGGGTGGTCCTAAGGCCATAATGTGTTCCAAAGGCCTTGAGTGACAAATATCCCAAAGGCCTTGGGTGACCCAAAGGCCTTTTAGGACCAGAGGACCAAACTGGTGGCCTAGAGATCTGGATGGATGAATAGTTTAGGCTGCTATAGTACCGAACATTGCCTGCTACAGTGTCTGTTACAGCACTTTTATTGTAAGCAGGAAATATGTCTCCACCCAGATTTGATCTCGGGTCTATTGGATGCACTTTCTGAGTGATGATAATTTAAAATCAATTTAATATATAATTTAATGATATAAATTATTTTTATTAAAAAGTTATTTTCATTCAAAATTCAGTATTTTTCATTATTCATCAAAACATGAAACTTATCAGAAAGATATCAAAATTCAACCAAAGTAAATTTTGATATTCCAATTTTAAAAAATAAGTTTATCATATAAAATATAATTTATAAAAGTATCAAAAACTATATTTAAAACAAGTTTCCCATCAAAAGGTGGCAAAACTATCTTTTTAGAAAAGTACTTCTTTTATGCGTAAAATTGGATTTATTCTTATAACATGTCTAGAAAACATCTAAGATGAATTTTAATCATTATATTTAATATTATATATTTATATATTCCAATAATATAATCCAAAATAGTTATTCTTTTATTTATTGGTATAAAACACACTTGTGCACATTTAAATGGTTTTTTTTTTCAGAAAAACATTTCCTTTTATTTTAGAAAGGGATTTACATTTTAAAATTAATTGGTCAAAGAACTGTGTATACATGTTTAAACTATAATTTAATAATACATCTAATCCTTTTTATACCCGTCATTCTAATGTCTATATAATAAATTTCTTATTTAAATAATTATAATAATAAAATGATATTTTTCAGAAACTCAGTATTTCTTGTAAAATAAGCTAAGTCGATGTTTCGTGTAGAACAAGATTAACTTGATGTAGTTTATAGCACAATACATCAAATAAATTTAATTTATTCTGAAAAAAAAGTTCATAAAAACTCGTGGTATTACATTCTACCCCCCTTAAAATGAATTTCTCCCTCAAAATTTGTCTGGGTTATCAATGGTTTAATTCTTGAAAGTTTCTTTCATATAAACTCATATGGTAAAAATGAATACTAAAACATCCTTTTAAAAAGGGAAAGTTTTAAAATTAATTATTTCCCAAAGTAACTCATAACTAGGTTTCCACATAGGATAACATATATGGAAATGGAAAACATGTACATAGAAGAGAAACCTAACTATCAAGTTCTGATGGAGAGTGATAGAGGACATAATCAGGGGAAAGTTAATGATCACAAAGACATATCCCAAAGAGGCTTGAAAAGGGTCATTGATATCATCAAAAATGATTATAATAGGATAATATTTTATTTCAAGATCCTTTTTCTAATGTTGAATAATTTTCATTAGATGATATACTTACTTGATTTCAAAGCAATTTTACCCTTTATTGTTCCCTGATCAATTTCAACTTCATCTCTTATTCCAAGAAATGAAGGTGAATTTTTCATTATAGAAGAATTAGTAGATCATGAGATCCATAAATATAATTATAAGTCATTTCATATATATATATATATATATATCACAAAAAAATTGTTATCATAAGTTATCTAATATACATAAATACTCATATGGAAAGATAATATTTTAATCTCTAAAACCTCATTCTAATTTTAACATAAACCATTTCATAAATGGTTAACCTTGTAACCCTTAAAAAAGATAAAATTCCAAAACTTTCGAAATAAGATAACCAAATTTATCAAAATTAGCTTAACATTGATCCCCCATATATCATAAAGTAGCTTATGTGTTTTACATACCAAAAATGTTAATACCTTCATCATGTATGCTCTTAAAACATGGAAATATCTTGAATTTCCATAAATCATTATAAAAAATGCATGCTTACTTATTCCAAATATTATTGGATATATTAATTCAATTCATAAAATTTTTTAAACTCTGTCTATGATAGCATAAACCACTTTGTCAAAAAATCCTTAATCAGTTCCAAGGTAATCAGTACCGTCCAATTTACTTATTCATATCCAACATATATTTATCCAAACATCATTATCTCAACATTAGGAATATATTAAGGGTTATATTTCCCTTAATCTTGTGTTTCTAATGAATATCACCTAGACATTAAATCACTTTTCTATGTGTTTAACACCATTCACCATGTCCTTTTCAATCCTTAATGAAAAACTTATACTAAAAATACTTATATATTTCATGATTAATATATGATAATTTTTTAATTCCAAAACATATATACTTCAATCATAAAACTTTATTCTTAAACCATTACTCAGGATTCATCATCTTATTCTTTCTTATAATATGAAATATGAATCATTTCTTAAGGTTCCTAAACCTAAATCTAATCATGATTTTTATGTTTAATGTAAACAATACAGTTAGAACAACCCATACCTTTAACATGTCTTTTTTAGTCTCTTTATCCTCAGTATTTTAGCCAATACCCATACCCCCTTCCTAATTCTCTTTAATATATTTCCACTTAATCCATTTATTTCAATAATTCTCATACTTTGAATATCTGAAACATTCAATTTTAACCTAATTCCTTCTAGTTCCTTCTATTGACTAAGACTATAAATCATAGTGTGGGAAATACTTATCATAGAATAAAACCACAAAATCATTAAAAATTACTTATAGGATGCCTAAATCATGACACCTACTTTCAAATCTAAGAAACCTTAGGCTTATCATTAGAGACATTCCTAGATATATCCTTATAAATATCCTAAGGGATCTCACTAAATTTTTCTCATCCAAGTTTCCAAAGGTTGAATAATACTTTGATCTGATACCAACTATAATGACCCAAGATTTTAATACATGGATATTGCATCATTTTTTTAGAAATAAATAAAAAAATTCCCAAAGATCAAATTATTTTAGTTCCTTTAGAAACATGGATAAAAAATTTCTATTCTTGTGAAATATATTCAAAGTTTCTCACAAAGATTTTCCCCTTTAATACCCCTACCTAAAACCTTTCTTTATAACCTAGGGAAAAGAAAACATAAGAAAAGGGTGAGATCATATGCTCAGTAAATGTAATCAAGGGATATACATAAGAAAAATCATGAATATAAGGTTATGAGAATATGGGCATAATATTATAAGATTATACCCTACAAATCAAAGATCATATAGGTGATTCATGGCATAAATATTAGCATTTTATAAGAAAATCAAGATCATAATTCATGAAATCATAACAAAATAAATAAGACAGTAAATTATGGTAGAAACATAAACATGTAATATAATTCCCTATAAGTAAATTCATTTTTCCAAAACTTATTAGGGAACTTCATGGTGACTACACCTACTAAGAGGGGCACACCACCATCCCCAGCCACTATAATTTCCTTATAAGAGATCAATTTTCCCCATATTCCCATACTGGATTGGGTCTCCCCATATTACCATAGTGGATATGTAACACCCCAAGCTTCCATGGTATGCTTCATTTTTAAATAACTTAATAGTGTGCGATGTATGCAACACTAAGTTCAAGCGCATTGTGACCTACAAAACTACTCATTTAAAAAACTTATATAAATAGTGTTAACCAAATTTTTAATTTTATATATCCCATATAATTTTAAAATTCATATATTGTGTTTATTCGACATAATATAAGGACACATTCAATTTTTTAAATAAAAAAAGTATTTTTTAAAAATACAATTTTTCCACCTTTTAATGGTGAACCCTATTTAAATCCAATATTTGAAATGTTTATATATTTAATTTTATGAAATTAAATTCTTATTTATAATAAGGACATAAAAATTTATTTTGGATGAATTTTTAGTACTTTTCTGATAACTTTCATATTTTGATGAATATGGAAAAATACTAAATTTTAATTGAAAAAAACTTATTTAATCAAAATAATTTATAGTGTTAAATTATACATTTTACTGGTTTTAAAGTATAATTATACTTTATTTTTATAATTTAATATATATTAGTTCATTGTATGTAATTTCACACATAAATTATACATAAACACATGTCAATCTTTTGATAGTTTTTACTTCTTAAAAACCCCCTTTTTGGTTTTGACAACGGGAATTAATTTTAAATTAACTTCTGAAACTTCTTTGTTTTGAATTTGGAAAAATGGATTCCATATTTGGAATCATGATATCCAAATTTTTTAAATAGGTAACTTTTATTTTTAGACATTATGAATAGTAACTTCACTAAATATTTTATTTACCAGGGTTAAAAGATAAATCTAGTAAATATGGGTAAAAATAATATTATAATAATATTAAATTATCCTAACACATGTCCTAACCATATTTTATGATACATTTACAACCATGGGAATCCTTGGGTCTATTTTGGTACCCCTTGGAGCCACTTGTAAGTGAAAATGACACTATAGAAATTAATTTAAAGTTGAGGAAAATGTTACATAAACATATATCTTTTAGTAAAATAATTTTTATAGCGGGTAATATAAGTGATATTTTAGACTATAAATAGTAATTATAAATATAAAAAAATTTCCTACATTATGATATTTTATTTATAATTTTTAGACGTAAAATAAATATATTTATTTATGACACAATAATGATGTAGTATTTTTCTTATTAATGAAAGAATCAAATAAATGATATTATAATATTAGAATAAATATAATTTGAATGTTTGGATGTCATCCACTAATTTTACATGTTAATATTAAATGTTAGGGTTTATTAAATGTTTTTTTTTATATGTAATAAAGTTTTTATGGATTTTAAAAAAACTAAATACTAAATAGTGTCAAAATTGATATAAATGAGTTTTTAAAACAAATATTATATTATTAATTTATATAATATTCATAAAATATAATATTTGGACAAAGGACTTAAATAATGTTATATATATCATTAATTAACCACTTTAGGTAAGTTTTTTATTTTATATTAAGTTTATTAACCATATAGTGTAAGAATACCAGAAGATACGGTAAAAGTTAAACTATTTAACTAAGAGTTTAATCTAAAAGATAAGGTTAATATGGTGACTTAAACTTGTATCAAATCTATTGGTTGAGATTATTTCTACCCATAACCACCTTATCCCTGAAATTAATCCATTTGGAGCTATTAGAAACCGAAAATATGTTTATAAGAAATTAATATTTCAAGCTCTTCCTAAAGTTCCCCTCATCTCTCTTATAAAAGGGTACTTCCCGTTATCTCAAATTCACACCTCCAAATCCATTTGGATCGACCAAACCATTATCCAATATCCTAAAAACTACCCTTTATTAAACATAGAGGCCTTAATTTGATCATAAAACCAACCTAAGGATCCCTTTTGTTCAAATCAAAAGGAAGAACACGAAGAAGAAGTAATTATTTCATTGCCTCTTTCAATGTTTGTTTCTTCTTCCACTTCCTATTTCTTTGTCATTTACATAACAAAACAATAAATACAGTATCTTATACATACTTATATGTTATTATAAATATGGTACAAACATATTCATTATTTTATCCATCCTATGAATGAAAAAGTCACCATACATGCGTACGTACGGCTTACCGTCTCCACCTCGTGGTGTAGTTTGTTATTAAACACTTCATTATTTAGATTGGTATAATAATGAGTATAATTGATATAAATAATAAATTTAACATGTTAATAATTCTTTATATATAATATATCATCCAATTACATACAATTTCACCATCAATATAATGATATTGTCGCTCGTGTGTACGTACGGCTTATCGTCTCCACGACGCGATGAGATTCATTTCCACGTTCACCATTCAATGATGATTATAAAAATATATATTATTAATAAGTATGTAATATATGACATAATAATTCTACTTTAATATATATATTTATTTACATATATCTTATTCACTAACTTTTGTTCAATACGATATGAAAACGGAAACAACGTTTATGCGTACGTACGGCCTACCGTCTCCATAAACGGTGTTTTCCATTTCATATATCTATATATAATAAACATTTATATTATGAATATATATGATACATAAATAATTTTTTATATTCTGTAAGCAATTAAATCATGATATAAGTGATATGATCAAGAATAACAAGTTAAAACATGTACGATAAAGAAATTTATTATTACCCAAAACGTTATTTTAACATGGAAATTATTATTAAATGGGTAGTATAAAGTCAAAAATGAATCAAGTATGATATCATAAATATAAATATGGTTCTGTTATAATTTAATAACATACAATGTTCATTATATAGAAGTTTAAACGTACCCTCAACCAAAGTAAAGTACATGGTAATGGTTAATTCCTCAATCTCGTTATTATCCGAGATTGTTTATGTGTAAGTTTTTACTGTGACATATTTGTTATCCATGTCCATGTTTCATAAAATATTTTTAAAAAGGATTATTTTTAAGGGAATATTTAACTAAAATATCATTTTAAATGGTTTAAATATTTATTCGTCTAGATAATTATCATTAATGTCCATGTTTCAAAATGGTTTTAAGTATTTATTTATATGTACATGAATGTTTTAAAATGTTAATTCCTTTGAAAAGTTTCAAAATGGTATAGGACACTTTGATTCAAAAAAATATAATAAATTCATTCCTTTCTAAATTTTGTTACTTTTAAGTGATTTCATGAAAAAGGTATATTTCTCTCAAAGAGTTTTACTGATCATTTTTAACTATATCAACATCCTTTACTGGATATTATTCATGATTGAGGTTTATTTATTATAATAAAATTTAATATATTGTATTGAATGAGTTATGATATGTTTGACTATGGATGTGCTATTTTTAATACGAATGTTTATGTTATGTTTCACCCTTTTCATATGATGAATTCATTAGACTTAGTAAGTTATGGGAGAGGCCCTCTATAGCCCCTCGATGCATCGGTAGGTCTGATGAGACAAATTATTTTCTTGGCACAAGGCCTTGACAAAATTTTTATTTTTAGTCTTGGCACGAGGCCTTGACTATGTGATTATTATGTCCCATATTATGCATTACCTCATTTTGAAATTAGTTATTACATGTGATTATTCAACTAGTATAATATCCATGTGCCTATTTATATGGTAATGTTTGATTTATTTTTTCCATATTATATTCAAGTTTATGTTTAAAAGGCTATTTTTTTTATTACACATATTTCCTTAAAATTTTATAGCTTTTGATAAATTATTTACTCTTACTTATCATCTGAGCTCACCCCTTTCTTGTGTTTTTTTTTCCAGGATTCCAAGAAGTGTATTGTGATTGATAAACAGGGTTAAGCTAGGGGAATAATGGCATTATCAATGGATTATTTATGTTTTGTTTTATGATTAAATGTGTAATTTAACACTCATGTATGTAATATATTTTCCAAGACTTATAAATTGATCGGTCCTTCAGGACTTGATTCATTGTAATCATGCCAATGTATTAAAATAATACACCAAATCCAGGATTCTGGGGTTGGGGCATTATAGTTGGTATCATAGGAAGTTTAGTATCAACCTTGGAAATATATTTAGAACACTTAGATTAGTTATCATAACCCTACTATAGACTGTGTAGATAAGTATAGAAGAACCCTGTAGAATTTTGGTAAAGTAGGGATTATGTGGGTTTTCTAAGAAATACATATCTGTCTGGATACTAAAAGTGGATGTAGTTTTGGTACAAATGTACCTAGGAGTGAAAACAATGATAAGGAGTTTCATGCTTGAACCGGGGTATCCTAGTACACGAAAATGGGACTTACTGCACACCTGGTTTGACAGTCCTAGGAGATTTTTTTAGGATAATTCACATTTTCTTTACAAACAATTATGAATGATTTATGAGTGAATACTTCCCAAAAAAACATTTTTATGATTTTGTATTATATGAATAAACTATTCAATTTATGTTACGTATTTTACAAGTTTGTAATTATGAATTTTGATTCATAAACTAACCAAGCGTGTGTTATTATTTATAAATGGAGCCTAGTAGAAGGAATGGAAACTGTATCAATGAACATAATCCATATAGGTATTTCCCTCTTACTCAAGATAATTATAGTGGAGCTGGTGATGTTACTGGTGTTGATCAACTTATAACCATACTTGGACAACTCACTATGGTTATGAAAAATAAGATTACCTGTATAGAGAACCCTAATCCACAATGAGGAGGATCAATGTTAGATCACTTCATGAGGAAACAACCACCGAATTTCAATGGGACTACAAATTATTTTGTAGCTGAGTAGTAGATAAGTTCTGTAGAGAAAATATTTCTTACTTTGGGATGTAACGAATGGGAAAAGATTTTCACGGCAGTTTATCACCTCTCAATAGATTTAGATCAATGGTGGTCATTAATTCAAAACACAAAGTAGGGGGAAGAAGTGGGAAATATGGAATAGAGAGAGTTGGAATAACTTTTTCTAGAGAAATAATTTCCTCGTGAATAGTGAGATGATATAGAAAGACAATTTCTAAGCCTAAGGAAAAAGGAGGATGATAATTTTTCAAAGTATGAGGAAAACTTCATAAGATTTATAAGGAAAGATACATACTATATACATAACCCAATAAGTAATATTGATAAATTATTTGTTGGGTTAAAACCTTTCCTCCGACAGGAATTAATCTCACAATATTTCTCATCATTTGAAAATATTATATCATGTGCTATCAAGACAGAAAAAGAATTCTCTAAGTCTTATGAAATTAATTTAAAGTAAGATAATAAGAGAACTGTGGAGCAAGATACAGATAAAGGGAAAAAATGGAAATAATGATTTTCCCTTATGTGATAATTGTGGGAAGAATCACCCTGGTACTTGCCTAAAAGGAATGGGAGTTTGTTACAAATGTGGAGAAAAAGGTCACCAGGATAGTGATTGTAAGGAAATAAAAAAAATTGCAATGTTATAATTGTAAAGATATGGGACATTATGAAAATGATTAACCAAAACTTCAAGGAAGTATAGATTAGAAAAATAAAATAGATCAAGGTCAAGATTATGTTGTTACTATAGTTTAAGTGGAATAAATAATGTATTTGTATTTTTTTATTGAAGAATTATATCCTGATTATAATAAGAATATTATATATATAAGGATTTTACTGTAGTAATTTTTGTTTTCATCATGGTTTTAATATGATGAAGATAATCATATATTCATTATGTGACAATAAGAGCAACATTGCATTGTTTGAGGAATCTGAAGTTATAATTGATTTTTGGAAATTTAGAGACCCTTTAGACAAAGATTGGACATAAGTATTTTAGATAACTCTAAAGGCTAGAATGGAATAAGTTGAAATTTGGATAATATCTTTTTAAGGTTAAAATATTTATTAAATATTATTTTTGGAATATTATATTATTATAACTTTTATAAAAAAGACAAACTGTCAGTCGGGTGATAACCCATCGCGTCAGGAAAAGCTGTGGGAATTGAACCCACAACCAAAGTGAGACAAGGCATTATAACCCACCACTATCCTATAGGAAGTACTGGGTTATTATAAAATAGTTTTCTTCATTTAAATGGTATATGCTTATATTTGGAACCTTATAATATTGAGATAAACAGAATATTTTTGAGTTTTATCTTTTAAAGAGAAAGATGAGTTTGTGGTAGTGGATGAAACACTACATGTAAATTAAGTATGCTTCTTGGTGTTCTTATTATATGAATTAAATTAATTCTACAACACTAGTACAAGGATCATAAAACCAAAAATGTTTTTCTGGAACCTTCTTTTTTGATGGATCAAATGGTCCCTTAGATCATTGCAGATTTATAGCTTTCTGATTGTTAACTTTCTCTTAATAATATTGTATATCACTCTCTATCAGAACTTTATGGTTTGTTTTCTCTTCTATATCCATGTTTTCCTACATGGAACCCCAGTATGTGTTATTTTCAGTAACCTTCACACTTACCATCCTTTATTTTAAAATAGATATCTCGTTAATCCATTTTTCGATGTTGGATTTCAACTAAGATATTTTGAAATTTCAAACCCCTAGTTTTCAATATTGAGTTTAAATTTAGAGGACACAATTTATTAAATTAGTGGATAATGTAACACCCCAAGCTTCCATGGTACACTTCCTTTTTAATAATTCAATAGCGTGTGATGTACGCAACACCCAGTTCAAGCGCACCATGACCTACCAAACCAGCTGTTTAAAAAGCAGTTATGAATATTATTAACCACATTTTTAATTTTATATATCGCATATAATTTTAAAATTCATCTATTGTGTGTATTAGACATAATATAAGGACAAATTCAATTTTTTTAGATAAAATAAGTATTTTTCAAAAAAATACAGTTTTTCACCTTTTAATGGAGAACCCTTTTTAAATCCAATATTCAACACTTTTATATATTTAATTTGATTAAATTAAATTCATATTTATAATAGGGACATAAAAATTTAGTTTGGATAAATTTTTGGTACTTTTCTAATAACTTTCATATTTCGATGAATAGTGAAAAATACTAAATTTTAATTGAAATCAACTTGTTTAGTCGAAATAATTTATAGTGTTAAATTATAAATTTACGTTTTTTTAAATTAACACTAGATTATATTTTTATAATTTAATATAATTTAGGTCATTGGATGTAATTTCACATTTAAATTATACATAAACACATGTCAATCTTCTGATAGTCTTGGTTGTATGTATTGTTTGAAGCCTACAGGCAATGAATTCCTCTAAGTCCTATAGGACATGTAATACTTATGCCTACGGGCCTTTTAAGGGTTCCACATCACCCCTTGAAAGGCGTATTATCAAAACTCAATAAAAAATAAAGGTCGTCGGGCCATTAGAGGAAAAACCCGCTTTTTGGTTTTGACAACGAGAATTAATTTTAAATTAATTTCTACAACTTATGTGTTTGGATTTTGGAAAAATATATTCCATATTTGGAATAAGGATGTATAAATTCTGTAAATAGGTAAATTTTATTTTTAGACATTATGAATAGTAACTTCAGTAAATATTTTATTTACCATGATTAAAGGATAAATATAGTAAATAAGGGTACAAAATAATATTATAATAATATTAAATTACCCTAAAACATGTCCTAAACCTATTTTCTGATTCATTTCAGACTATAGGAATCCTTGTATCGATTTTGGGACCCCATTGAGCCACTTGTAAGTGAAAATGACACTATAAAATTTAATTTAAAGTTGAGGAAAATGTAACATAAACATATATCTTTTAGTAAAACAATTTTTATATGGGGTTATATAAGTTATATTTTAGACTATAAATAGTAATTATAAATATAAAAATATTTCCTACATCATGATATTTTAATTATAATTTTTAGATATAAAATAATTATATTTATTTATGACACAATAATGATGCAGTATTTTCCATATTAATGAAAGAATAAAATAAATGATATTATAAATATTAAAATAAATATAATTTGAAAGTTTTGATTCCATAAAAAAAGTTTCAAGGTTAATATTACATTTAAAGTTTTATTAAATGTATTTTTTTAAGTAATAAAGTTGTTATGTCTTTAACAAAAACCAAATACAAAATAGTTTCAAAATTGACATAAATGAGTTTTTAAAATAAATATTATATTATTAAATGATATAATATTCCTAAAAATATAATATTCATCCAAAAGACATAAAAAATGTTATATATATTATTAATGAACTACTTGATGTTTTTTTGGCATTTTATAGTAAGTTAATTAACCATATAGTGTAAGAATACAAGAAGACAAGGTAAAAGTTAAACTATTTAACTAAGAGTTAAATCTAAAAGATATGGTTAATATGGTGACCTAAACTTATCTAAAAGATATTGGTTGATATTATTTCTACCTATACCCACATTATCATTTAAATAAATTAATTTTTAGATATTAGAAACCTAAAATAAGTTTATAATAAATTAATATTTCAAGATCTTCCTAAAGTGCCCCCCAACTCTCTTATTAAAGGGTGCTTCTCCTTCTCTCAACTTCACACCTCCAAAGCCATTTTCACGGCCAAAACCTGATCCAATATCTTCAAAACTACCCTCAATTCAACATATAGGACTTACTTTGATCATAAATCCAACCTAAGGGGCCCTTTTTTCAAATCAAAAGGAAGAACCTAAAGAAGAGGTAATTATTTCATCACCTCTTTCAATGTTCTTTTCTTCTTCCACTTCCTCTTTCTTTGTTGTTTTCATACCAAAATATTAAATTCAGTACCTTATAAATACTTATATTTTATTATAAATATGTTACAACCATAGTGATTATTCTATCCATCCTATGAATGACGAAGTCACCATACGTGCGTACGTACGGCTTATCGTCTCCACGTCGCGGTGTAGTTTGTTATTCAACACTTCATTATTTGGATGGGTATAATAATGAGTATAATTGATGTAAATAAAAAATATAAAATTTTAATTATTACTTATATATAATTTATCATCCAATTATATTCAATTTTACCATCAATATATTGATATTTTCACTTGTGCGTATGTACGGCTTACTGTCTCCATGACGCGATGAGATTCATTTCCACGTTCACCGTACAACGATGATTATAAAAATATATTATTAATAAGTATGTAATATATGACATAATAATTATAATTTAATATATATAAATATATACATATATCTCATTCACTTACTTCCGTTCAATATGATATGAAAATGGAAATAGTGTTTATGTGTGTGTACGGCCTACCGTCTCCATAAACAGAATTTTCTATTTCATATATCTATCTATTATAAATATTTATATTCTGAATATATATGATACATAAATATTTTTTTATATTCTAGAAGAAATTAAATCATGATATAAGTGATATGGTCAATAATAACATGTTAAAACATGTACGATAAAGAAAGCGATTATTACCCAAAATGATATTTTAACATGGAAATTATTATTATATGGGAAGTATAAAGTCACAAATGATTCAATTATGATATCATAAATATGAATATGGTTATGGTATAATTTAATAACATACTATGGTCATTATATAATAGGTTAAACTTACCCTTGACCAAAGTAAAGTACAAGGTAAGGGTTAATTCCTCAATCTCATTATAATCCGAGATTGTTTATGTGTAAGTTTTTTCTGTGACATATTTATTATCCATTTCCATGTTTCATAAAAGATTTTTCAAAATGATTCTTTTTAAGGGACTCTTTAACTAAAACATCATTTTAAATGGTTTAAATATTTATTCTTCTAGATCATTCTCATTAATGTCCATGTTTCAAAATGGTTTTAAGGTTTATTTAGATGGACATGAATGTTTTAAAATGTAAATTAAATTCAAAAGTTTTAAAGTGTTATGGGACACTTTAATTCAACAATATATTTTAAATGTCTTTCTTTCTAAATTTTGTGACTTTTAAATGATTTCATGAAAAAGGTATATTTCTATCAAATAGTTTTACTAATCATTTTCAACTATGACAACATCCTTTAATAGATATTATTCATGATTGAGGTTTATTTATTATAATACAATTTAATATATTTTATTGAATGAGTTATGATATGTTTGACTATGGATGTCCTATTTTATACCATTCATGGTTTATGGTTCAATTATTGACATTTTTATGCTAGTTTTAATACGAATGTTTATGGTATGTTTCACCATTTTCATATGAGGAATGCATTGGACTTAGTAATTGATGGGAAGGGCCCGCTATAGCCTCTCGATGCATCAGTAGGTCTCATGAGACAAATTATTTTCTTGGAACAAGGCCTTGACAAAAGTTTTATTTGTAGTCTTGGAATGAGGCCTTGACTATGTGATTATGATGTCCAGCATTATTTATTCCCTCATTAGAAAATTAGTTATTACATGTGATTATTCAACTAGTAGAATATCCATGTGCATGTTTATATGGTAATGTCTGATTTATTTTTTTCCATATTATGTTCAAGTTTATGTTTAAAAGTCTGTTCTTTTTATTACACATATTTCCTTAAAAATTTATAGCTTACGCTAAATTATTTACCCTTACTGAGCATCTGAGCTCACTCTTTTCTTATGTTTTGTTTTCACAGGATTCTAAGGAGTGTATTGTGATTGATAAGAAGGGTTAAGCTAGGGGGAAAATGGAGTTCTCAAAATATTATTTATGTTGTGATTTATGATTAAATGTGTAATGTAACGTTCATGTATGTAATCTATTTTCCAAGACTGCTAAATTGATCGGTCCTTCACGACATAATTCCTTATAATCATGACAATGTATTAAAATAATGCACCAACTCCAGGATTCTGTGGTTGGGGAATTACAGTTGGTATCATAGGATGTTTAGTAGCAACCTTGGAAATATATTTAGAACACTTAGATTAGGGATCATAACCCTACTATATACTTTGCAGATAAGTATAGAAGAACCCTATAGAATTTTGGTAAATTAGAGATTATGTGGGTTTTCTAAGCAATACAACCCTGTCTGAATACTACAGGTGGATTTAGTTCTGGCACAGATGTACCTAGGATTGAAAACACAGACAAGGAGTTTCGAGCTTGACCCGGGGTATCCTAGTACACAGCAACGGGACTTACTATGCACTTGGTTTGACACTCCTGGGAGATATTTTTAGGATAATTCACATTTTCTTTACAAACAATTATGATGGATTTATGAGTGAATACTTTCCCAAACAAAACATTTTTATGATTATGGATTATATGAATAAACTTTTCAATTTATTTTAAGTATTTTACAGGTTTGGAATTATGCATTTTGATTCATAAACTAACCAAGTGTATGTTATTATTTATAAATGGAGCCTAGAGGAAGGAATGTAAACTATATCAATGCATGTAATCCATATAGGTATTGCCCTCTTACTCAAGATAATTATAGAGGAGCTGGTGATGTAACTAGTGTTGATCAACTTATAACCATACTAGGACAACACACTCAGGTTATGAATAATAACCTTACCTATATAGAGCACCCTGGTCCACAATATAGAGGGTCAATGTTAGATCGCTTCATGAGGAAACAACCACCAACGTTCAATGGGACTAAAAATCCTTTTGTAGATAAGAAGTGGATAAGTTATATAGAGAAAATATTTCTTGGTTTTGGATGTAACGAAAGGGAAAAGGTTTTCATGGCATTTTATCGCCTCTTAAGAGATTCAGATTAATGGTGGTCATTAATTAAAAACACAAAAGAGGGGGAAGAAGTGGTAAATATGGAATAGAGAGAGTTTTAGGAACTTTTTCTATAGAAATAATTTCCTCGTGAAGAGTGAGATAATATGGAAAGACAATTTATAAGACTAATGAAAAAGGAGGATGATAATGTTGCAAAGTATGTGGTTAACTTCATAAGATTTTAAGGAATTATACAGAATACATACACAACCCAAGAATTAAGATTGATATATTCTTTTATGGGTTAAAACCTTTCCTCTGAAGGCAATTAGTCTCATAATATTTCTCATCATACGAAAATATAGTCTTGTGTGCTATCAAGATAGAAAAGGAATTCTATAAGTCTTATGACATTAATTTAAAGCAAGATAATAATAGAACTGTGGAGCAAGAGACAGATAAAAGGGAAAAGGGAAATAATGATTTTCCCTTATGTGATAATTGTGGGAAGAATCACCCCATTACTTGCCTAAAAGGAATGGGAGTTTGTTACAAATGTGGAGAAAAATGTCACCAGGATCGTGATTTTAAGGAAATAAAAAAGTTGTGCAATGTTATAATTGTAAAGATATGGGAAATTATGCAAATTATTATCCAAAAGTTCAAGTAATTATAGCTTATAAAAAGAAAATAGTCAAGGTCAAGCTTATGTTGTTACTTCAGTTAAAGTAGAATAATTAATGTATTTGAGTTTTTTGATTCAAGAATTATATCCTGATTATAAGAATAATGTGATATATATTAGGATTGTAATATAGTACATTTTATTTTCATCATGGTTTTAATATGATAAAGATAATCATATATTCATTATGTCATAATAAGAGCAATATTACGTTGTTTGAGGAATCTGATGTTGTAATTGGTTTTTGGAAATTTAGAGACCTTTTAGACAACGATTGGACAAAAGTATTTTGGATAACTTAAAGGCTAGAATGGACTAAGTTGAACTTTGGATAGTATATTTTTAAGTTTAAAACATTTATTAAAGATTAGTTTTGGAATATTATATTACTATAACTTTTATAAAAAGGAAAAACTTCAGGTCGGGTGATAACTCATCGTGTCAGGAAAAGTTGTGGGAATTGAACCCACAACCAAAGTGAGACAAGGCATTATAACCTACCACTATCCTACAGGAAGTCCTTGGTTATTATAAAATAGTTTTCTTCATTTAAATGGTATATGTTTATATTTTTAACCTTATAATATTGAGATAAATAGAATATTTTTGAGTTTTATCTTTTGAAGAGAAAGATGAGTTAGTGGTAGAGGATGAAACGCTACATGTAAATTAAGTTTTCTTCCAGGTGTTCTTAGTCTACGAATTAAATTAATTCTACAACACTAGGAATATGTAACTTTTATACTATCTCAATATCCTTTACGGGATATTATTCATGATTGAGGTATATTTATTATAATACAATTTAATATATTGTATTTAATGAGTTATGATATGTTTGACTATGGATGTGCTATTTTATACTATTCATGGTTTATGGTTAAAGTATTGACATTTTGTATGCTAGTTTTAACACGAATATTTATGTTATGTTTCACCCTTTTCATATGAGGAATGAATTGGACTTAGTAAGTGATGGGTGGGGCCCATTATAGCCCCTCGATGCATCAGTAGGTATCATTAGACAAATTAGTGTCTTGGAACAAGGCCTTGACAAAAAAAAAATTTAGTCTTGGCATGAGGCCTTGACTATGTGGTTATCATGTTTGGAATTATGAATTCCCTCATTATAAAATTAGTTAATACATGTGATTATTCGACTAGTATAATATCCATGTGCATGTTTATATGGTAATGATTGATTTATTTTTTCCATATTATGTTCAAGTTATCTTTAAAATCCTGTTGTTTTTATAACACATCTTCCCTTAAAAGTTTATAGCTTTCTTTAAATTATTTACCCTTACTGAGCAATTGAGCTCACCCCTTTCTTATGTTTTGTTTTCCTAGAATTATAAGAAGTGTATTTTGATTGATATGAAAGGTTAATAAATGGTAATAATGGTGTTATCAAAGGATTATTTATGTTGTGATTTATGATTGAATGTGTAATGTAACATTAATGTATGTAATCTATTTTCCAAGACTGCTAAACTGATCGGTCCTTTGGGACTTAATTCATTGGAATCATGCCAATGTATTAAAATAATTCACAAGATATAGGATTATAAGGTCGAGAAATTATAGTATCAAGCCTTATGACTTGTTTCTATCATTTTCTCATGAGATATAAATCATTACCCAATGCATTGGAGGGAGATATATGTCTCACCCATAAAATAATAAAAATTATACATATGTGTACCAAAAAAACATAAATAATTCATCATAAACATAAATAAATTATAAAAATAATAAGTATATTAGCCTTTAATCATAACTCCATTAAAGAATAAGTAAAATTAAATATTATTATCTTAAATGGAAAATGGTTTTTTGAAAGATCATTTGTAATAATTCGTGAGGAAAATATCCTTAACATTTTTGAAATAAAACACTTATTAAATCATAACATATTTAGAAAACCTTAT
Source organism: Viscum album (assembly GCA_963277665.1). Taxonomy (NCBI): domain Eukaryota; kingdom Viridiplantae; phylum Streptophyta; class Magnoliopsida; order Santalales; family Viscaceae; genus Viscum; species Viscum album. The sequence continues at coordinate 1,938,526,702 of OY728165.1, forward strand.
TATTTGAAAATAACCTTTAAAAAATATAAATTAATCTATTAAAATCATTTTAGAAATCCTTGAAATCCTTTTTCCTTGAAAAATCATAAAAGACCATTTAAAACTCCTTTAAAAGTTTTTAGAAAACATTGTTTTAAAGGAACAAATATTTCTGAATGAAGATATGATAACATTACATGAAACTTAAAATATCATTACAAGAATTATATTAATGATACAACATGTTAAAAGATAAGATATACTCTTTATAAAATAATATAGGTGCATAATATAACATGTGTCTCAAAGAAGAAAAATTGAGACAAAATTACCTTACTGATTTTGAAGATTTTAAACCGTAAAACCCATGAAATAGATATCATAAAATGGATATGAAAATAACCATAAATTTTCAGAATAATACACATAAATGAAATTAATTGGTGGTATATAGACCACACAAAATAAACAAGTAGTGTATAAGGCATGTGTCCCATATAATAAAAGTGAGACAAAAATCTCTTACCTTATGTCTTGACTCTCATCATACTCATGAAAACCTATAGTATAATAAATATAAGTTTATTATAAATCTATTACATAACCTTATTTAATTATATCATATAATATTTGATTTACTTATGTAATTATGTAACCCATTTATTAACAATTCCATGTTAAAGTTACATTTTTGGTAATAACCACTTTGTTTTTCGTATGTGTTTATATTTGTTATATTTATTATCTTCTTAATTATATCATGATTTCATCATATCTATAATTATAACCATGATATATATATATATATCATATATATTAAATATTTATAATAATTATAAAATATAGATATAGAAAATGAAATACACCATTCATGCAGATAGAAGGTCGTACGTACGTATGAACGTTGTTTATATTTTCTCATCATATTGAAAGAAATAAAGTAAATGGAATATATAAATATATAATATAATTAAAGTTAATTATTATTTTATATAAATCATATAAATTCAATAAAATCATCCTTAATATATTCCATGAAAAGTGTGAATGAATCACATCATTTTGAAGAGGTGGTAGTCCACACGTCCACAAACAAAGTTTTCTTATTTACACAAAATGGAAAGTATGAAGGTATATGTTATATAATAATTCCATAAGAGTAATTACATAAAAAATATAATATATATAATAAAAAAGGTATTTAAAACATAATTAACAATATAATATGTGGTAAATAAAAAAATGACCAATCATTGTTTCGTGAGGTAGTAGTTCGCCGTACACACGAATGGTAAATTCATTACCCATTAGATGAAAGTGTGTTTAAGTGTAGATTTAAAACATAATATAAAAACATATAAGTATATTTAGTATAATTTTTTTATTATATAAACATTAAATAAAAATAATTAAAGGGGTTTAAGGAAGAAATAAAATAAAAACGTTTGTTGATGAACATTACCTCTTCTTTGGATATCTCCTTTTTATTCGCACAAAAGGACTTCTTTGGTTGGATTTGTCCCAAAAAAGGATTATAGGATGAAGGTAGGAAATTTTTAGGATATTTTGATATATTTTTTTTAACTAAATAGGTTCTGAACTGTGTATAAAAGATAAGAAGAGGTTCCCTTTTATAAGAGAGGGCAGGGGAACTTTTGGAATTTCTCAAAAGATTAATTTATAATAAAATCAATCGCAATAAAATACCTAAAAAAGAAAATTTATAAGAATTTAAGATTATATAATTCTGTAATATCATTAACCAATATATTTTATACAAGTTTTTGTATCATTTAAAACCTTATCATTTTTATTAACCCTCAGTTAAACCATTTTAATTTTAGCTGTGACAACAAATTTTTCAATTTTAAGAGGATTTAATTATTACATATAAAGTGTAAATTATAAAATAAATGGAAAATTTTAGATATTTTAGACCATATATAATCCCACTTTCCTTATTTAATATTTTTATTATTTTTAAATAATTTAATAAAATATCATAAATATCAATTTTGACACTATTCATAACATTGACTTTAAGAAAATACATAAAGAAATATAACTTCAAAAAAATTAATTTAATACACCATTAATATTTTATACTCACCTATAAGAAAAATTTATCAACTTAATTAATTCAAATTATATTTATTTTAATATTTTTAATATCATTTAATTGATTGTTTCATTAATTGAATAATTACTACATCATCCTTGCGTAATTATTTATGAAAATTATTTCTTCACTAAAATTTAAAAATAAATTTCAATGATGTTGATAAAAAAATTTTATTTCATAATAATATATATAGTCAAGAATATCTTCTATTTAACCCCACATTAAAAATATTATACTTATTAAATGTAAGAGTGTGACATGTTGTCACTCTCTTTGATTTTAATAATATCCAAGTCATTTTCATGAAAAAGTGTCCATTAAATTATTAAATTTATATCCTTATATATTAAGGATCTAAATAAATTCATCAAATAATTTTTGGGAGATTTTTATGTTCATTTTATAGTCCTTATCACTTTATTTTTAAATTAAATTGCCTAATTTTCCCTTTACCATGGTAATAAAAATTACCAAATTATAATTTATATTAGAAAAAAAATAAAAGGATCATATTTAATAAAATTGGAAATTTTGAATAAAAATATATAATCCATTTTTCATAATTCAAAACACATAATTTTCTAAAATTAATTTAAAATTAATCTCATTGACGAAATGAAAAAACAGGTTTTTAAAGTTAAAACGTCCAAAATATTGAAATGTTTTTATATCCAAATTCAATGTTAAATTTATTAAAATTACCTAAATTTGATTAAGTTATAAAAGTTTGATATAATTATACTTTAAAAACAATCAAATATATAATTTAGAACTATAAATTATTTCGATGAAAAAAAAAATTCAATTAAAATTTAGTATTTTATGTTATTCATCAAAACCTGAAACTTATCAAAAAAATAACAAAAAATCAACCAAATTAAATTTTGATATTAATATTACAAAAAAAGTTTTTTTATCAAAATATAAGTTATAAAATTCTCAAAAATATATTTAAAATAAGTGCGCCACCAAAATGTGGCAAAACTGCCTTTTTTGAAAAATACTTCATTTATGCATAAAATTTTATTTGTTCTTATAGCATGTCTAGAAAAAATGTAGAATAAATTTCAAAACTTATTTTGAATATATTATATATATATTTAGTTAATTTATTCCAATAATATTTATTATTTTATTTTTTGGTATTAAACACACTTTTGCACATTTAAATATTTTTTTTATAAAACATTTCCTTTTATTTTAAAAAGGGTTTTACATTTTATAATTAATTGGTAAAAGAATTATATATACATGTAAAATACATAATTTCATAATTTCATTAATCTTGTTCATACCCACCATTATAATGTCTAGTTTATAATTTCTAATTAAAATAATTATAATAATAAAATGATATTTGGTAGAAACTCAATATTGTCTGTAAAGAAAGATAAGCCTATGTTGTGTGTAGAGAAAGATTAATTTTGTGTATCATATAACACAATACATAAAATAAATTTAATTTTTTCAAAAAAAAGGTTCATAAAAACTCGGGGTGTGACATTGTACTCCCCTTAAAATGAATTTCACCCTCAAAATTTGTCTCGGTTATCAATGGTTTAATTCTTAAAAGTCCATTTCATAGAAACCCACATGGTAAAAATGAATAATAAAACATCATTTTAAAAAGGGAAAGTTCTAAAATTAATGTTTACCCAAATTAAATCATAACTGGGTTTTCTCATAGGATAAAATAGGTGGAAAGTGAAAACATGGATATGGAAGAAAAATTGAACTATCAAGTTCTAATGGAGGGTGATAGGGGGCATGGTCAAGGGAAAGTTAATGATAAAAAAGTTATAACCCAAAGAGGATCTAAAATGTTATTGATGTTATAAAAAATTATGATAACTAGACAAATTTTTATTTCAAGATCTTTTTACTAAAGTTGAATAATTTTAATGAGAATATATACTTACTTGATTTAAGAACAATCTTACCCTTTGTTTTGCCTTAATCAATTTCAAATTAATCTCTTATTCTAATAAATAAATATAAATTTTTCATTCCTAAAGAATTATAAAGTCATGATATCCATAAATATAATGATAGGTCATTCCATCTATATTTATCACAACAAAATGGTTATCAAAAGTTATCCCATATCTATAAATTCTCATATGGTGAGATAATAATATAATCTATAAAACCTCATTAAAAGTTTAACATAAACCATTTTATAAATGGTTAACTTTGTATCTCTTACAAAAGATAAAATTAAAATACTTTATAAACAAGATAACTAAATTTCTAAAAATAAATTTAACACTGATCTCCCATATATTATAAAGTAGCTCTTGTTTGTCACATACCAAACATGTGAACACCTTCATCATGTACTCTCTTGAAACATGGAAATAACTTAAATTACCGTAAATACTTATTTAAAACATTCCTTATTACTTACTACAAATATTATTGGATATATTCCTTATATACAAAAATGTCGTAAACTTCATCTATGATAGCATAAATCAATTTTTCAACAAATCCTTAATCAGTTCCAAGGTAATCAGTACCGTCCAATTTACTTATTCATATCCAAAATATCTTTATCCAAACATCATTATCTCAACATTAAGAACATATTAAGGGTTATCTTTCCCTTAATCTTGTTCTTCTCATGAATATCACCTTAACATTAAATCACTTTTCTTTGTCTTCATCCCCTTTCAACATGTCATTTTCAATCCTTAATGAAAAACTTATACTGAAAATACTTATATATTTCATGATTTGTATAACATAAAAATTTAATTCCAAAACATATATATAATTAAATAATCCAAATTTATTCTTAAACCATTACTCAAGATTAATCATCTTATTCTTTCCTAGAATAAGAAATATGAATCATGTCGTAAGGTTCCTCAACCTCAATCAAATCATGCTTCTTATGTTTAGTGTAAAAAATAATGATTGAATATTCCATACCTTACACATTTCATTTGAGGTATATTTATCCTAAATAGTATAACCAATACTCTTTCCACCTTCCTAATTCTATTTAAGATATTTTCACTTAGGAAATCTATTTGTATAATTCCCATACTTTCCAAATTTGAATCATTTAATGTTAACCTGGTTCTTTCTAGTTCCTGTTATTAACTAAGACTATAAATCATACTATTAGAAACACTTATCATATCATAAAACCAAATAATCATTAAAAATCATACTATTAGAAACACTTGAGGTTTCCCCATCTTCCCATAGTAGATCAGTTTTCCCTATCCTCCCATAATGTATGAGGTTTCCCCATCTTCCATAGTGGATCAATCTCATTGACTTTTTTCCATCATTATCTCATGATATATAAATATTTACCCAATTTATTGGTGGGATATATAGGTCCCAACCATAAAATAATGAAAAATATACATATGTGTTCCAAAAGAACATAAATTTTTCATAATAAACATAAATCAACCATAGAAATAATAAGGATAGTATCCTTGAATCATAACCCCATTAAGGCATAAGTAATATCAAATAGTGTTATCATAAATAGAAAATGGTTTTTTAAAATATCATTTGAAATAATTTATGAGGAAAATATCCTTTCAATTTTTAAAATCAAACACTTTTTATTTTTTCATGTAATGTTATTCTTTATTCGTTCAGAAATCTATGTTCCTTCAAAACAATGTTTTCTATTTAGAAAGCGTTGTTTTTAAGGACCACAGATTTCTAAAGGAATTAATAATAGAATTAAATTAAAATTATAATATCATTAAAATAAGTATATTCATGACAGAAATTTTAAAATTTCAGTATATACACCTCATAAAATAATATAGGTGTGTAATATGACATGTGTCTCAAATAAGACAAATTAAGACAAAATTACCTTACTGATTCAGTAAATTTTGAACTGTAAACCCCATGAAAGAGATTTAATAAAATTGATATTAAAATACCCATAAATTTTTATAATAAGACTCATAAATTAAATTCAATTTTGGTATATACACCACACAAAATAAATGAGTAGTGTATAAGGTATGTGTCCCACAGAAATAAAAGTAAGATAAAAATATCTTACCTTATGTATTGACTCTTGTCGTACTCATGAAAACCTCTTGTATAATAAAAATAATTTTATTATAAATAAATTATAGAACTATATTCAGTTATATCATATCATATAAAATTTACTTATGGCCTTCTATTACCCATTTATTAACAATTTCATGACAAATTTATCTTTCAGGTAATTACCGCTTCACATGTGTTTTGATTTGTTATATTTTTTCCCTCTTACTTATATCATGATTAAATCATATATATAATTAAAAACATGATATAAATATCATATATATTAATTATTTATAATAATATATAAAATAGAAAAATAGAAAATGAAATACACTATTCATGGAGATGGTGGGTCGTACGTACGCATGAATATTGTTTCTATTCTATCATTGTAGTTAAAGAAATAAAGTGAAAGATGTATATATATATATATATATTATCATTAAATTAGAATTAGTATGTTATATATATAATATAAATTCAATTTACCCATCCTTAATACATTCCATGTAAAATGTGAACGAATCACATCGTTTTGATGAATGTTACCTCTTCTTTGGATATCTCCTTTTGATTTGCAAAAAAGGAATTATTTGGTTGGATTTATGAAAAAATTAATTCTTAAAGGAATAATCTAGGGAATCTTGGAGGATATTTAGACAATGTTTGGTCAAACCAAATAGGATCTGAAGTGTGTATAAAAGTGAAGAATATGTGTCATTTTATAAGAGAGGGGAGGGGCACTTTTTGAATTTCTCAAAATATTAATTTATAATAAAATCAGTCTTAATAAAAGTACCTCAAAAAGTCCATATATTTGAATATAATATTAAATAATGTTATAATATAATCAACCAATATATATTAGAAAATTTTTCATATTATTTTTAAACCTTTTCATTTTTATTAACCCTTAGTTAAGCTATTTTAATTTTAATTTTAGTAACAAATTTTTCAATATAAGAGGATTTAATTTTTACATATAATTTGTAAATTAGACAATAAATGTAATGTTTAAGATATTTTATACCAAATATAATCCCCTTTTCCTTATTTAATATTTTTATTATTTTTAAATAATTCAATAAAATATTATTTTCATAAAATATCATAAGTGTCAATTTTGACACTATTCATAATGTTGACTTTAAGAAAATCCATATAGAAATATAACTTCGAACCAATTAATTTAATGCACCCCTAATATGTCATATTAACCTATAAAATTCATGTATCATATTAATTATGTCAAATTATATTTATTTTAATATTTCTAATATCATTTGATTGATTGTTTCATTAATTAAATAATTACTACATCATCATTATGTAATTATTTATGAAAATTATTTATGCACTAAAATTTAAAAATAATTTTCCATGATGTATATAAAACATTAATATTTCATAATAATATATATAGTCGAGTATATATTCTATTTAACCCCATATTAAAAATATTATACTTATTAAAAGTAAGAGTGTAACATTTTTTCACTCTCTTTGATTTTAATAATATTCAAGTAATTTTCCTAGAAAAGTGTATATTAAATTATTAAATTTCTATTATTATGATTAAAGGGTCTAATTAACTTAATAAAATAACTTTTTTCCAAGTTTTAGGTTCATTTTATATTCCTTATCACTTTATTTTTAACTTAAATTACCCAATATTCCCTTTACCATGTTAATAAAAATTACCAAAATTACTATTCATATTAACCCAAAAAAAGGTACATATTTACTAAATTTAGAACATATTATTGAAAATATGAAATTAATTTTTAATAATTAAAATCACATAATTTTCTAAAATTAATTTAAAATTAATCTCGTTGATGGAACAAAAAAAATAGGTTTTTAAAGTGAAAATGTCCAAAAGATTGAAATGTTTTTATATCCAAATTCAATGGGAAATTTATTCTAGTGACCTAAATTAGATTAAATGAATAAAATTTCACCTAATTATACTTTAAAACTAATAAAATATATAATTTAACACTATAAATTATTTTGAAAAAAAATCTATTTTCAATTAAAATTCAGTATTTTTCACTATTCATCAAAACATGAAACTTATCAGAAAAATACCAAAAAATAAACCAAAGTAAATTTGGATATTAAGATTTCAAAAAATAATTTTATTTTGTCAAATATTATTTATAAAAGTATCAAAATATAGATATAAAACAAGTGTGTCATCAAAATGTGGCAAAACTGCCTTTTTATAAAAATACTTCTTTTATGCGTAAAATTGGATTTGTTCTTATAGTAGGTATAGAAAGAACATAATATGAATTTTAATCATTAGATTAAATATATTATATATATATTTCATTAATATAATCCAAAAATATTTATTCTTTTATTTATTTATATAAAACACACTTGTTCACATTTAAATAGTTTTTTTAGAAAAACCATTCCTTTTATTTTAAAAAGGGTTTTACATTTGATAATTAATTGCTCAAAAAAATATATATACATGTTTAAACCATAATTTTATACTTTAGTTAATATTTTTTATACCTTTCATTCTAATATATAGGTTATAATTTTTTTTATTTAAATAATTATAATAATAAAATGATATTTTGGTGAAACTTAGTGTTGCATATAAAACAAGCTAAGTCGGTGTTGCGTGTAGTAAAATATTAACTTGTTGTAAGAATGTAACACAATACACAAAATAAATTTAATTTTTTTGGAAAAAAATCATAAAAAGTTAGGGTGTTACAAGGTACATTATACTTAAGATAAAAATATGTATTCCACTAACTGTATGTGTCAAATGAACTCATCTGATTTCCATAACCTCCATTGTAATTCCCCAGGTTATTAGGTAGTATATTCTCTCTATAAATTCTATGATAATATTTAAAAATATATTTTTAAAATTTATATAGATTTTGTGATAAGTAATAAAATATAATAATTAAGCATGAAACACTTTATTCATTCATAGTAAAACGATTACAATAAAAGTACATTAAACTAACTATTACTCAAAATTGATTATTTTATCCTTTCAAATTTCATAAATTTAATCTGTAAAATAAATAGATGAGAATGGAATCATTAGCTCTAGGAGATCTCATATATCATCTTCACCCTTAAGGATCGCTCATTGGTAATGAAACCCTATAATGGGGAAGAACATCATGAATAGAGAAATAATATTGTAAGATATAAAATAAAAACTATTGAAATTGTTGTTTTGATTTAAGAAGTGAGAATATAATAAAAGTTTTTAGCATGTCTAAATATAGGAACAAAATATGGTTTTTATAGATATGGTAATTAGAAATATGGTTGTTGATAATAAAGTCATTCAATATACATGTATCAAATAGTTATATTTATGGTGTGTATTTTTAGGAGTACATTTAGAATAAGATAAATCGTAATGAAATAAATATATTATTTTATAATATTATAAATTTATATATTTATGTGTTATGTATTAATATTAAAATTAAAATATTTAAAATATTATATTATGAATATATAAAATTCGAATATATATTTTAATATCAATTTATTAATAAAATTAGTTTTATAATATATATAATTAATTATAAATTATTAAAGCATATTTAGATTTAAAGTAATATAGTATTCAAAGAACAGTTTTCTTAAGATTCTTATATTTTATCCCAATAAATTAAATTTAATTTTAAAATATCATTATATATGATATAATATATTAATATTATATATTTATTTAGATTAATATTAGGAAAACGTAATATTTAAAAGCATCATTTCTCAATAAAAGTAGTTTTTCATTATATTTTGTACTTTCATTTAGAAGATAAATTTATCTATTTTATATATTCAATTTAACAAAATGAAAATAAATTTTTGTCTTATAATAATAATAATAATATCTTAGGATAAAATTATGATGTTTTTTGGAATAGTGTATTTTTAGGAGAATTGTGACAATGCCATATTTATCATTCTTCCACTTTATAACTATATAACAAAGAGTATGAAGTTTATAATCCTTTTAATTGATCATTTATTAATTTATTATGTAAAATTATACATTTCAAACAAATTATAATGAACATTTAAAACCTATTAATAAAAGTTTAAATATATAAGTAATACTTTCCAATAATAGATATTTTGGTATTTTGTTTTAATTAAATATTATTTTGGACAAATTTAATTTTGGATATATTTTAAAACTAGATAAATTTTATTTGTTTTATTGTGAACCAATTTATATCATGACTTCTAATGGCATTGATAATTTTTTCATACATATAAATTTTAATATTTAAAATTTACCTTTTCATAAAATGTTTTTCTATGTGTTACATGTGATGAAATTGAATTTGAATTTTCTTAAAAATATAAATTTTATATGAAAATTTTGATTTTATATTTTTAATTATATGGTTCTAATTCTATAATAATGGAAATTTATTTTTAGGTATTGAAAATAAATTATTTAGGTTAAAATTGGTTACCACTATAAAACCAAAAATGATAATATTGAAGATTATAAGATTAAAGGGATTAAAAACATGATTATAAAATGTGTGGAAATTAATGGTAGATGAATTATCAACCTTATCTCATATCCTACTCTATTATTATCAATTTTTTGAAAAACTTTATTTAATTCCCCAATTCTTAAAACCCATTCTTTTTTATTTTCCATAGGCTAAAAGGTGACAAGGTGGTGTTTAGGGTCTCCTTTTCCCCAAAATTACCATGTTTTTATTTGGTTTGGTGGTAGTAAATTACTATCATAGTAGTATGATATTATTATGGGAGAATATTGGTATGATTTTAGAAGATTAGTCTAAAGGTATTAGGAAGTTTTGGTGGTAAAAGTTGGTATGATGCTAGTAAGTTGGTCTAGTGATAGCAACATGGTCGTATGGTAGCATGTTATTCTATAAATTATATGTTTTCCTATTGGTATCAAGTTGATATAGATATTTCTAGTTTTTATGCTAGTAGAAAGTTTTTATTGCGTTATAAAGTTGGTTAAATGTTAACATAAGCAGATTTCCATTTTTTCAAAAATTTAGAGTTTTTCCCCAAAAATTCATAAATATGATGTTTTACTATAAAAATGGTTTTAAAGCCTTAAATATTTTGAATTAAGAGATATTTTAAAGAGTATATTTATATCCTTTGTTTATTAGAATTTTGAATCTTTAACATAGGCCTTATGCATGAAATAAATGAGATCTGAATTGATATTTCATTAATGTTTCACCTAAATGAAATCTAAATAGTCTCATATACTTATATATATAATGAATATCATAATTTTTTTTTAAAATAATATTTATTTATTTTATTTTTGATGAAAATTATTTTGTTCTAAACCCATGAATGGTTGTCTATGTCAATGGGGAACCACCCTGTTTGTGTTTTCAAGGTGTGTTAACAGCTAAGTTCTTAATCAATTTTATACAGTAGTGAGTCATGTTTGAGGTATGATCTTTTACCTCCTTTATTTTCCACCATCTATAAAAAATATGAATATTGGATAAATACCTTAACATCGGGATATCTAGGTGTTGTCACCATCTTCTTGTTCCACTATTTTTAGTATATCATGTCTGAGAGATTTCTTTCCAACAAGGGGATTCATTTCTTCTCATGTTTTATGTGAAATTGTAATATCATAATTTTTTATAACTTTATATAATGGTGTAATTAACATTATTGGTGATTAAAATATATTAAATATTGGGATGGGCTTATGGCTATAGCGATCACATGTTTTTCTACCTTGAAAATGGTTTAACTCTCGTTTTTCTAGATAGTGTTTTATCTATGTTTATGCGGTGTATTAGCATGTTTTTTTGTTATTACACATTAAATAAATAACATAAATTTATAAATTCTTATTGGATGAATAAATAAATATTCATTTTTAAATGAAATTTTTCTTCCTTAATGTTTTATTAAACCAAAAATTTTGCCTAAAAATATGCTTAATTAATTAATATCCTTTAATATCTAATGATATTGGTTTCTTGTGGTTATAACCCTTGAATAAAAAATTAGTTAATTAAATTTGTAAATTAAATAATTTTCAATAAATATAAATGGTTTGGGTTAAGTGATACCATTTGTTTTTGAATAATGGATGCCTTTTTTGAGCTTATATGCAATGCTGACTCTATTTGATGTTATAGGCTATCATGTGTGATTGCAATGTTATTTGATCCTAGGGGGAGGATGGTTAATGATATATGGACATGAATTCTTATGTTTCTAGTAGAAGTTTACACTTAATATTGTAGGATACATGGTGATATGTATGGTGGTGTCATGGATGGAATAGGGACTAATGGAATTGGTTGAATCTAATATTTCTTATTATTATGCTAGAAAATTAGATAAATTTTTATTAATTAATCTATTTTAAAGGATAGATGGCCATATTTCTTTTAAAATCTTGTTACTTGTTTTTAGGTAATCATGGATCCTTATTTGGATCAAATTTTGGTTGGGTCCTTTTTCATGGAGTTTTTGGTGAAATTTTGAAAATTTTGGAGGCTTTTTGGGTTGTTTGTGGTAGGCATATTGTTTTCCCAAACCATGCTCCCACCTAGTAAAAACCATGAACCCTTGGAAGATCAGTCCAGAGGGGATTCATGGTTAGGTTGAATGGTTTTTATAACTGTAGGGACCTCCCTAGAAAACCATGCACACAAATTAATACGAAAATTGTTTTAAAAATTATCGATCCCCTATTTAAGAAGCCTGATCTCCCTTATATACATTAATGTTACTTCTAGAGTTTTGAAGACTCCATAGAAGCTATTTTGGCTCCTCTAAACTTCTACTTTGGTGAATATAAGTTCCAGTGGAAGCTTTGATGTCTCTCTAATAAGTGGATCTCTTCTCTAATAGTTTCTTACGATCTCTTATTCCTTAATCCTTAGAGTTTTATAGATCATCACATGTTAAATGGATCTAAACTTTATTTGACTAGATCTTGATTATATTTTTGATTTATAGTTCTCCTTCATCTTTAATCTATATCGGTGTTCCAATTTCGGGTGTTTATTTGTTATATTTGATTAAAGTTATGCGGTTTCATAATTATTTTCCATGTGATTGAAACCTTTAATTTCATGATTAAATTTAAATGAATGTTTAATTGATATAAAAATATAGAATTGTGATAATTTGATCCTTGATTTGAGATGGGTATGGAAATTGAGAGAAACCAAAATTTCAATGGAATTGGAATTTTGGGCTGAATTTATGGAAAATGATGGCCTGGTTTTGGAAATAATTTTTATGAAAATGATTTGATGTTTATCTTAATAAAAATTCTTCAATTGAAATGTGTTTTGAAATGGAATTAAATGATGAAAACCTACATGTCGCCTTTGAAATGAGAATGCATGTTGAAAGCTAGAATTGGTTAATTGTATTTTAAAATGTTTTAAAATGATTGATTTCAAATTTGATTGATGTAATATTCCATTAAGTGTGAGTGGATGTTATTTTCCATTAAGTGGATGTGGATATAATTTTTCCTTAAGTGGGAGTGAATGTAATTTTACCTTAAGTTGGAGTAGATAATAGTAATTTTCCCTTAAGTGTGGGTGTCGTTGTTTGAATTTATATACATGTAGTTCAATTATGGAACTATTTTATTAATTCCAGTTAATTTACATAAACTATTTTATATTAAATGTTCGTTTAATCCTATTTGAAATTTTTTGATATATCTATCATCTATTTGAAGGAAATCATGTTTTTTTAAATATGTAGTTGAAATTTCATACCTAGTTTTATTTAAATTGATATCATTATTAGTTTATTATTTTCAAAAAATGATTATGGAACACTTGGTCATACCCTGCTGAGATTTATATCTCACAACCTAACTTTCTCTTCATGCATTTTTAGATCTTCTTATTCCAGGTATGAGCAAAGGTAAAAGCGCCTCTTGGAGGAGTTATATGTTTTTAATTATTTTGACATGAAGTAACAAAGGTGACAAGTGGATATGGTATCCAATTATTATGTGGGATGTTTTATTTCCCCTTTTGTTAGATATTGAGCACCTTGATGATGTATTGCTTTGGGTTTTTTCATAATTCTTTGGTTTTTGGTACATTATCTCTTGGGAGTGTTGATCATAATAACTTGTATCTTTTATATTCCAATGTTTTGTGTAAAATATGTTTCCTTTATTATCTTTAATGATGTCAGGTTCTAGTCTCCAACCCATGGGGATCAAGAATGGCCTTTGGGCTATGTCAGTTCTAGCTTAAGTTTCAAGGTACCAGGGCATCTGAGATGGTTTGTGGAAAATTGGTATCAAAGTTTTTAGTTATGCATATTTCCTTTATGTCATTATGTAGTTTGGGATGTCTTTTTTGGAATTAAGAGGTAGTTACAAGTGAGTTCCTGGATAGATGTCATCATAATGAACCTTCAGTCACCATGGGTGGCTTGGGAAAGGTTTCTTGAGGAATAATTTTATATAATTATATTTTTTTCCCATGATTTTTATTAGGATAGGTTGAATCTAAATCATGGTATATTATTTTATGGGATTTACTTTCCCATTTCTATTTTTTTAGTTTTTGATCAGAGTAATCTTCTGTTGTATTCAATGTTGTTTTTTGATGTTGTAGTATCATGACTTTGAGAAGAAGTTTGAATAGGATCCAAAAGGAAGCTTCTAGTGAGAAATTGTGAGAAAATACTCATGTGGACCAAAATATTATTGAGATTATTGTGTGTTTTGTCCAAGATCTAGGATAGGAACCCACACCTATTCTTGTTAAGGCTCCAGATATGGACCCTAAGAGGGATGAATATTGGAATCATGAGTAGGAGTTCCTTCACCAAAAAACCATTAGGGTTCCAAGTATCTAATGATCCTAAAGATTATAAGTATTGGTTGATAATGATATAGATTCTATTTTATTTCTTGAAAATTCTTGATTCGATTAAGGTGAAATGTGCACCCTTCATTTTAGAAGTACCTAGAAGCATATGGTGGGATTTGATTGTAATAGATAATAAGAATGAGGTTTTAGAGTGGTAGGAATTTAGAGTTATTTTCACTAATCATTTCTATGAAGAAACTATGGTTCTAGATAATGTTGTAGAATTTTTGAATATCTAATAGGTTGATAGAACTGTGAAGGAGTATGTGAACTACTTTTCTATTCTTATTTAGTTTTCACATGAGATTTTATCGAAAGAGAAGATGAATACATGATGGTTCAAAATAGATCTATGACTCTACATACATTCATAGGTCTTATTTCTAAATATATCTTCTTATATTGACATGATGGATAGGGTATTAATGATTGATCTTGACCTGGCAAGTAATTCAGGGTTGACTAAAGTTCCTTTTTCTCCCAGTGGTGGCTCTATGAGTTCCTATAAATGGATTAGGAAGTGTGATGAGTCTCTTGGCGGTTCATGACTTCAGGCATCCTCTAAACCTCCTAGTGTTTCTGGAAGAGTCCCTTTGACTTTATTTCTTTTTTTAAAGGTTGGGCATTTGAGATGTGTTTTTACTGACGTGAAAAAGATATACAGCTCTTATGGCCACTCAGGACACCTTCAAAAATTATTCTATTTCTTTTCTAGCCCGCATAGTGGAATGGGCACATCAGAACCTAAAAATATTGTGGTTCAATTAGATGCTTCTAGATCTAAGTGGTTCCATCCATAGGCATATTTAATAAATCTTTTTCACATAGTGGAAGTGTCTCCAAAGAAATTTTATACAGGTCCAGTGACTGTGAAAGGTAACATCACTATAGCTTCATCTTTAGTGACTTTTTTATTGGATACTAGTGAATCTAATTCATTTTTATCATCTCATATTGTAAACCTGATAAAACTTCTTATAAATATTTTTTATTCTGGGATAGATATTAATACACACATTGAAATTAAGAGATATTTGGGTATCCATTTTCCTTCTTGTGTTTTCTATTTATTAGATATTGAACTTACTGGGAATTTTTAGGTTCTCAACATGAATTCTCTTGATGTCATTTTCAAGATGGATTGGATTTTTTCCAATGCAGTATGGATTTACAATTTTATTTAATGGGTATCATTTATTTTATATGATGGGGTTTGTTGTATATTTCAGGGAGAATGTGACCTGAGGTCGAGAAGATCCAAAACTTCTTATCTGGAGGTGGGGAATGTAATATCAGTGTTTTATTTTGATCTGAAGTAGGGATCATTGAGTAATGATCACCATCCAGTTATCATTGAGTTTCTCAATATGTTACTTTATGGTTTATATGATCTTGAACAAATAATATATGTAGAGATTTATATTGATTTATTCCATGTAATTAGCCTATATCTATTACTTTATATTGTTTCTAACCAGCTAAAATGAAAGAGTTGAATACTTAGATGGAAAACTTGCTTAAGAAAGGATTTATACACTTTATTATGTCACATTTGGTGGTGCCTATTATATTTTTTATGAAATCCAATGGAGCACTTCACCTTTGGGTTGATTATCAGAAGATCAAGTGGGTTATGGTAAAGAACATGTATTTATTGCCTCGGATAGATTATTTATTTCACTAGTTGAAAGGGGAGAAGTGTTTCTTGAAGATTAATCTTTGATCTAGTTACCACCAATTGAGAATAAATGAATATGACATTCAAAAAACCACCTTCCAGAGTAGGTATGTCCATTAGGAGTATATTTTTATTCCATTTTGACTATCAAATTCTCTATTTATGGATTCAATGAACATTATCTTCCAAAAGTATATTAATATGATCATGGTGTATTTTTAGATGACATACTGGTTTATTCTCATTCTGAGGAAGATAATTTTTTCATCTAAGAGAAGTTCTAGAAATGTTGAGAAATCAATTACTTTATTCCAAGCTATCAAAATGTGATTTCTGGATTCAGGAGGTGAATTTATTGGGACATGTGGTCTCAGAACATGTCATCTCAGTTGACCCTGATAATGTAAAATTTGTTATGACATGGGAAAGATCATGAAATTCTTTTTGATTTAAATATTATTGGGTTTATCTGGGTATTATTTTTGGTTTTTAAAATATTTCTCGAAATTAGATTCTCTAATGAACACAATCACTCAAAAGGGACTGAAATTCATTTGGGATGAAAAATATTAGAGTTATTTTGTAGAGATGAAATATATTTTTACTTATTCATTGGTGTTGACTCTTTCAGAGGTTGGGTAGGGCTATGTGGTCCTCTATGATGCATCGGGTTTTGGTTTCTCGTGTGTTATTATACAGGGTGATCACATGGTAGCCTATGGTTCTTCAAATCTTAGGATGCATGAGAATAATTACTCGAACCATGACCTTGAACTCATATATATGATGAAAGATATTAATAGTTGGAGGAATTAGATTTTAGGATAATGGTTCACCATTTATTACAACCCCAAAATCTTGAGTTATATCTTATCTCAAAAATATTTGATCCTTCGACAGAGGCATTGGGTGGAGTACTTGCTCTCTTTTAATTTCAACATTTACTATACCTTGGAA
The DNA here is from genome assembly GCA_963277665.1 of Viscum album. Classification (NCBI taxonomy): domain Eukaryota; kingdom Viridiplantae; phylum Streptophyta; class Magnoliopsida; order Santalales; family Viscaceae; genus Viscum; species Viscum album. The sequence goes on from OY728165.1 coordinate 1,938,544,373, forward strand.
AGGGAAATGTCAATACTAAATCTTAGAGTATAAAACTTATGACCCAGACCATGAAATAATCATTAGAAGAGTCTAATTTGATGGATCACTTTTCACAGTTACATTTAGGCGTCTGAGAGGAATAGGAAATGGTTGTCTTGGAAAGTGTTCAGTTGACCTCCACTCTTCTCAAGATGATTCTTCAGAATCAATAGTTTGATGATGAATTCCATAGTGTTATGGACTCCATATATAATGGGGATACTATTTTTGAGTGTTAATTCTCCACAGAGTGTATTATATGTTTTCATAATCATTTTTTTATGATTTTATCCATGAGGAAAACCACAATGGGGGACTGCTAAAATTCCCAAGGGTGTGTGCAATTGGGGACTAGTTTATTTTTCTTATAATAATAGTTATCATCCCATGATCATAATGGCTTCATTTGAGGCCTTTAATTTTAGGTTGTGTAAATAAATGTTGTGTTTCTTGGATATTGGTGAATGTCCATTTGTTGTAGTAATCTTGGTACAAAAGACAACAACAAAGATTTATTTGATTCATCAGTGAATATTGATGGTATGGAGATGATATAAATCTTATACTGGTCATCATCGATGACTATTAGAGTTTTTAGTTGGTGACCAGGTTTTCTTGAGGGTTTCACCCTATTTGGGTCATCGATAGCTTGGGAGGAAAGGAAAGCTTACTCCTCATTTTGTGGGACATTTTGAGGTTTTTGAGAAGATAGGGAAAGTTGTGTACCATTTAGAACTTCCACTGTAGTTGACATCGACACATAATCTTTTACATGTATCACAGCTTAAAAAGTGTCTTTCTGAATCTTCACATGTCTTTAGTTGGGAGGATCTTGATGTTGAACCTAAGTTATCCATGTTTGATCATCCATTCAAGATAGTTAATTCTTATAAAAAGGTACTTCATGGGATGAATATAACTTTTTTCCATGTTTTGTGGAAACATGGTTCTGATTATCATGATACTTGGGATCATGAGGCACTAATGAGAGAGTAGTGGCCTCATCACTCTGATATTGAAATCTCATTATAGGCTTTCTTGGGGAAGAATTTTTTTATGGTGGGGAGGTTGTAACATCCTGTTACATTTTTCAGGTAATCACCAACCCTTTTTATCTCCTTTTTATTGGGTCTTTCTTCAGGGATTTTTAGGTGAATTTTGGAAAATTTTGGAATCTTTTTGGGTTGTTCACATTTGGAAAATGGTTTTCCCAAATCATGCACCACCAGTGAAAACTACGCATCCCTAGATAGTGAGTACATAAGGGATACATGGTTAGGGTGAATGATTTTTCTAATCATGTTCCCCTCCCTAGGAAACCATGCACATGGATTTAAATTAATCTGAAAATTATTTTAAAAAATATTTATCCACTATTTAAGATTCATAATCACCCCGGTTAACCCTAATATGGTTTTTAGGGTTGTGAAGGCTCCCTAGAAGTGATTTTGGCTCCTACAACCTCCTACTTTTTCAAATATAAGTGCGTATAGAAGATCTAATCCCTCTTTGATAAGTATATCTCCTCTTTAATAGATTCTTGTAATCTCTCCTTACTTCCTTGTATTTTGATAGATCATCACATGTAGGATGGATCTGAACTCCATTTTATTGCATATTAATTCTAGGTTTGATTTCTAAATCTCCTTACACTTTGATCTACATTGGAATTCCCTTTAAAGGTTTTGATTTGTGATCATTGATTGATGGTTGGTGCTTCCAAAATTATTTTCCCTACAATTGAAACTTTGAATTTATTTATTAAATTGAAATGAGTTTTTAATTGATTTAAAAACATATAATTATGATTATTTGATCCTTGATTTGATATTGGTATGTAAATTGATAAAACCCCTAGTTTCAGTGGAATTTGAATCGTGGTATAGATTTATAGAAAATGGTTTCATGATTTTGGAAATCATTTTTATGAAAATGCTTTTATTTTTTTCATGATAAGAATGATTAAATTAAAAGGGGTTCTGAAATAGAATGAAATGATGAAAACTTATCTGTTGGTTTTGATGTGATAAGGCATGATGAAAACTAAAATTGGGAAATTTTAGATTAAAATGTTATAAAATGATTGATTTCAAATTTGATTGATGTAATTTTCCCTCAAGTGTGATTGGATGTAATTTTCCCTTAAGTGGGTGTGGATAACAGTAATTTTCCCTTAAATGGGGATGAATTTGTTTGATTTTATATACATGATTTTGATTTATGGAACTATTTTATTCATTACAGCTAATTTATATAAACTATTTTATGTAAAATGTTCATTTAATCTTTTTTGAACATTGTTTGATTAACTTCTATCTATTTGAATGAAATTATTTTTTTTTTTAAATATTTAATTGAAATTCCATGAGTAGTTTTATTTAAATTGATATCATGATTGTTTTATTGTTTCTTTTTTTTGGAAACAATTCTGGAACACTTGTTTAGACCCTACTAGTTTTTATAGATCACATAATTTAATTGCATCATGCATTTTTAGATCTTCTTAAGTCAGATAAGGGAAAAGAGAAAGAGCCTATTGGTGGAGGTGTATTTTCTTGATATATTGGGATCAAAGGGAGGGAGGTAACTAGTAGATATGTTATCAAATTATTATGTGGTATTTTTAAATTTATCTTTCATTAGATACCAATCACTTTCATTATATACTACTTTGGGTTTTTCTATAACTTTTTGGTTTCTGGTATTTTTTCCCTTTGGAGTGTTGAGCTGTAAAGACCTGTAAATTTCAAGGAATTTTTTTTTAAATACTTTGGAATTTTACAAGTCTGTGGCTTCTAACATCACTTGATTCTGAGGCCTGGTGTGCCCGGAATCAATTTCCAAAGCTTATCTTGGGTACGTTCATTGAATGAACGAGTGAGTTTTTTCTAACTTTTGAACCAGTGCTCGAAATTAAAATTTAAGGGCACCGATGAACTCGCAACGCCGGTAATTGCTTAAGGGGACACTTAACATAGTTGCGTTCGCAAATTAGGAGAAGATGATGTTGGGGGTTTATTTAAGAAGTAAATAAAAATTGTCGGAACAATTTTTATTTTATAATGAGGTCATTCCCTCCCATGGGTAGTTAAGGGTGGGGCCCACAGCTACTTAAATACCCAAGTGTGGATGTTAGAGAGGTGGGGGCCCACATGAGCCCCACCATTTAATTTCCTCTAATCTCATTAAGAACCCCTCATTAATTTTCCAACCCCCCCCCCATTTATTTTCCAACGCGTAAATTGAATTGGGACCTTCCCTCTCCTTTCTTAATTAAATTTTCAATATGTTTTATTAAATGTGGTGATTTAATTATGGGAGATTCTTTTCATGTGTAATTAAATAATAGGAGGAACCTATTATTTAATTTGGGTAAAAGCCTTCGTTGTGCAGGAGAGATCGGGAGAGATTTGGATATTTTTGAAGAACGCCGATCTCCGACGAAGAATGACGAAGAATGTCGGCCTCCGATGAAGAACTTCGGTTCCTTATAGATCGATGACGTGCCACCCTTACTCTTCTCCGTGGAAAGAGAGGAGACGCCGCTTCCTCCTTGGCGTGCTCCAATGTCGCCTATGATCCCTTTCCCCGTGACGTCATCTACCGTGACGTCATCTACCACGACGTCGTCTACCACGACGTCGACGTTCGTCTTCTTTGTTGAGGTAGGGGAATTTGTATATATGTCGTTATGTGATTTTATACCCTCATCATGGAGTGCAAATTGTTTGGTGATGTTTAGAACCACTAACGTGGTGGGTGCAGACTAACGGACAAGTCCGAACCCACTGCTACTTTGTTATTGATGTGAAGAATAATCGGTGATGACAAAGTGGGACTGAAATGGCGATTGGAGGCCTTTGCAATAATGTACGGGTCCCGAGGCGACCGCAGGCACAGACGGAAGCAAAATCGGACCACCAGAATGACTCTGGTGGCCCGGGGAAGTCCCCAGTAGTGGGAGTCTCCAGTGAGGCGGCACCGGTGGCTGGCACTAGAAGACCACCTAAAGGAGGCGGCACCCCGGCGTGCCACCGGTAGAATCTCGCCGCGACGGCAAAGGGGGTGGATCCCGCGGCCACGCGGGATCCGGGACGACCCGCGGCGCCACCCTGGTGCCGCGTTCGCGGAAAACGGGGGTTGCTCCACCCGCTCGGCCAACTGGCCGAGTCGGCGCACCCGCCCCCCGGCCGGCCTAGGGTGGGTCGCGCGGATCGGACCGCACCCTACCAGGCCGGACCCGGACCCGGGTCGGACCGGGCCCAGACCCTCACTTCGGGCTGTTTTCGGTCTTTTACCCATAAACAGAGCCACGGACCTCCGATTGATGCAACGTCAGTTGTGTAGGAATACTTGGTCCGAGACAGTCGTTTTGGTATATTAAAATCGAGGTTCCGGAAAAGTTTGTTTATGGCCAGGTTGGTTCGAACCCGAAACCAACCAGGCCCTTGGAGCGGAAATGCTTATAACTTAAGGACCAGACGTCTGTTTGACGTGCCATCAATTGCGTTGAATTCCTCTTGATGAGATAGTCCTTTTGGATTACTCCAATTGAGGTTTGGACGTAGCTGGAGTATGGTCAGGTTGGTTTTATCTTAAAGACAAATCGGGCCCCTAGGACGGAAAAGCCAATAAATCTCAGACCAGGCATCTGATTGACGCACCGTCTGTCTCGTTGGGTTTCTTTTGATGAGACGGAACTTCAGGATACATAAACTCTAGACTTCTTGACATTTGATGTATCAACCCCTTGGATCAAGGAGTAGACCCTCCTGAAATTGAGCGTGTTTTGTGCGGCAACCCTAGAGCTGGTTGCGACTGCATCGACTACTGTACTGGAATCCTCTGTGGGTTCGACAGCAACGACTACCGTTCTGGGATCCCCTATGGGTTCAACGGCGATGACTACTGTTCTTGTATCCTGTGTGGGTCAGACAGTATTGACCTATGTACTTGTATCCTGTGTGGGTCTGGTAGAGTAGTTGGACTTGTATCCTATGTGGGTCCGACAGCTTAACTGGAATTGTATCCTATGTGGGTCCAACAGCTTAGATGAATCATTGGCTACATCTGATTATCCCTATCTCCTTACTAAATATGTATACCTGTGTGAGCTGAGTATTGACTTCAATCATTATCATTGATGTGATTGAATTTTTTTCTGTGTGGATTAGGTTGTGTTTTCCTGTGTGGACTGGGTTGTACTTGGGCTCGTGAGTTGGAGCTGAACTGGAATTGATGACTTAGGTATATGTATGGTCATATACCTAAGTAGAGTTGGTTGATACTTTGTTTTGTATCTTTCCTTTGTGGTTTATCCTTTGTGGATTTTGGGAGACTTTCGAGGGTCTCGGGGTCCCTACTGAGTATCGTATACTCACCCCTGCACGTGTTATGCCCGCACTACGTTGTGTTGGATAAAGACGATAGATAGCACTGATCGAGGTGGAGGCTTGTGGAGCTGGATGGTACCCGGAGGTGGAACACTTGGCGGGACGTACACGGAGCGTACGGTCGAACCCAAGGAGCTGAGGAGACTATCTATACCCACCCTTCAAGTGGGATTTCCGGAGGAAGACTTGGTGGTTGCTGCTTTAGTTTTCAGTTGTTGTACTTTATTCCTCGGTTGTACTGTACTTTCAGTTGGGTTTGTATACTGGCCCATTTACTTTCCAGCACTTACTTTTGTACTCAGTTTACTTAGTGTTTACTTTAGCTTGCATACTCTGTGGTGTTTGTTTACTTCTATAAAGACAATGCCTTCCCTTTGTTTGGGATTTACGCCTTTGGTAATAGTCGCCAACCCCTGGCCTAGGGAAGGCGGGCTTGGGGTAGTCACGGCACAGGCCCCGAGGACAAGTCGTGACAAATTGGTATTAAAGGAGTCGAAACTACCGCAGAACTCAAGACTCTGATAATTTATTCTCTGTGAAGCAATAGTGTTAAGAATATTGAGTGTGGTTTTTAGTCCAGGGAGTCCAGTGTTGGTGTGGCGGCTGACGTAATCATACACCAGGACCCTGACCTCTAATTTTAAACTCAGTGCACGAAAACACTGATTACGTGTGTGTTTCCTTTCAAAAGTTTTCTTTGTGATTACTTGTGTCAGCTCACCAGGTATATTTTACTAATCGTGGCACACCTGTTTCTTTTCAGGATGGCCCCATGAAGGCAGCCAGCTAGGGTTCCTAGTTACGTGCGGGATGGTAGCCCACCGAGCGACGAGGCCTCGATGCAGGTCCCCATTATAGCGGAGGCACCAGTGGTACCTCTACCCACTGATCCATCGATGCTACCTGCCCCAATGGTAGAGAGTGCACGCCGCCTGAGCGTGTTGCACGAATTTCAGAGACAGAGGCTGCCCAGGTTCCACGGAGAGATAGATCCTCAGGCAGCCAAGGATTGGATGGAGGCCATCGTTAGAGTCTTCAGACTGGTAGGGACACCAGCAGATCTTATGGTGATTCTTGTCGCAAGTCTCCTGCACGCAGAAGCAGGTAGATGGTGGAGCCTAATACTCCAGGTTCATGATGAGGCATCTCTACTATGGATGGACTTCGAGAGCCTCTTCTGCTCGGAGTTTGTTCTAGCCACCCTCCATGTGGTGCGCATCCAGGAGTTACTACAGCTGTAGCATGGCAGCATGTCAGTCACCTATTACTTGACGAGATTTACCAACCTCTCGCACTACTCCACGGAAATGGTACGGGACCCATTCTTCGGGGACCAGACCTTTGAGCAGGGAATAAGACAATAGATCATAGCTTCAACAATTCCCCTCAGCATCCCAACGCTGGCGGGGGTGCTAGAGCGGGCCCTGTTAGTGGAGATCTTTCACACCGAGCAGTCATCAGCAGCGAGACCCACCGCAGGACGGCATGGAGCAGAGTCTTCTGCAGCCGACAGTAAACAGACAACGCGGGGGTCCAAGCAGACCAGGCCGACATGTGGGAGACCTCAGGATTCATGTTCATATTTGTGGGGCACACGGTGCAGATCTAGCCTTATGAGGAGCAGACAGTGCTATGCATGCAGTGGGAAGGGCCACATGGCTCGTGACTTCCCAAACCTCCATGCAGATGAGCATCAAACAATGGAGGGACCTCCTAGGAAAAGGCAGAGGTTCGACTGTGGTGGTCCGCAGGGAGTAGGTGGATGATGCAGGGGAGCTGGTCAAGCAGCAAGCGGTGGACGATGCTTCGAGGCACTACCACCACCACCCCCAGGAGGTCCACCCCGACCACATGGAGCTGGAGAGCAGAGGCAGTCTCATCTTCAGGCAGCAGAGGCTTACGACCACGGTATACCTAAGATGATTCAAGGTGCTATCTGTGTCTACTCCACCCTTTTAGCAGTTCTTATAGACATAGGTGCAAATCATTCTTTTATTGTCGTTGCCCTTTCTCGGAGATCGGAGATTCCGATAGAGCCGTTGGCTTGATCCTTATGGCTAGAGAATACTACAGGAGAAGACTCGATGATTACACACGGTTTCCGGCAGTGTGAGCTTACTCTAGGAGGCAAGATCTTCAGCTGGGATCTTCTTATAGCGGCGTTGAGGCCTTACGACGTCATCTTGGGTATGGACTGGTTATCTACAGTCCATGATCAGATCGACTGTATTAGGCAAAAGGTGCGGTGTGTCCACACGGATGGGACCAGGTTCACCTTCACCGGCGAGAAGGAAACCTTCGCAAGACAGGATGGACTCAAGTAGAGGAGAGGGCAGCCGATCACACATCAGTTGTCTATTATCATCCTCGGAGCAGTTGAAGTGCGGAGTCCGAGTTTTCCTATAGTGGTGGATCAGTATGCGGATGTTTTTCCTAACGATGTTCCAGGACTACCTCCTCGCAGGGAGGTAGATTTCTATATAGACATGTACCCCGGGACATCACCGATATCCACTCCAGCATATTGGATGGCTCCCGCCAAGCTTCGTGAGATGCGGGTACAGCTGGAGGACTTACAGGGGAAAGGTTTCATCTGACCCAGTGTTTCACCCTGGGCTTCTCTGATTCTGTTTGCCAAGAAGGCGGATGGGAGCTTGCGATTGTGTTTCGACTTCCATCGCCTGAACCAGGTGACCATGAGGAACAAGTACCCGCTTCTGAGGATTGATTACCTCTTCGATCTGCTCAAGGGAGCACGTTGGTTCTCGAAGATAGATCTCAGGTCAGGCTATCATCAGCTCCGAGTTTGGGATGAGGATGTGCAGAATATGTCCTTCAGGTGTCTGTATGGCCACTATGAGTTCTTTTTCATGACCTTCTATGTGACCAATTCTCCATCAGTGTTCATGAGTCTCATGATCCTCCATCCCTACCTCGATCGGTTTGTCGTAGTCTTCATTGACGACATTCTGATTTACTCGACCAATGAGGAGGAGCACGCCTACCACTTACGGGTTGTACTAGATACAATCCGAGAGCACCATCTTTATGGTAATATCTCTAAGTGCCAGTTCTGGCTCCGACAGGTTCACTTCTTGGGTCACGTCATCTCTGAGGTGGGAGTTGCAGTGGATCCTGCGAAGGTCGAGGCGGTACTTTCTTGGGAGCCACCCAGGAGTGTGACGGAGGTGCGGAGTTTCCAAGGTCTGGATGGGTACTATCGGAGATTTGTGTCAGGATTATCCAGAGTTGTATCACTACTTAAAACTTTGATGAAGAAGGGGAAACCCTTTGTGTGGTCAAACAGATGTCAGTAGAGCTTCCAGAAGCTGAGGCGGAGTTTGACCAGTGTGCCCATCTTGAGGCTACCAGAGGAGGGTGTAGGATATGTAGTTTACTGTGACGCATCAGGGACTGGACTCGAGTGTGTCCTAATTAAAGTGTGAGCAGTGATCTCTTATGGTTCATGTCAGTTGAGGCAGCATGAGCAGAACTACTCTACCCATGACCTAGAGTTAGCAGCAGTGGTCTTCGCCCTGAAGATGTGGCGGCACTATCTCATGGGTGAGCGCTTTAGAGTCTACTCTGACCACCAGAGTCTCAGGTAAATTTTCTCATAGAAGGACCTAAACCGGAGACAGTGGAAATGGCTTGAATTCCTCCAGGATTATGACTTTGAGATTGTCTATACTCCTAGGAAGGGGAAAGTTGTGGCTGATGCTCTCAATAGGAGATTGGGAATTCAGCTACTTGGAGAGGCGACAGAGTAGTTAGCAACTTTGCAGATATCCTTCGTGGATAGAGATGGGGCAGCCAATCTACAGTACCTCATAGTCAATCCTCCACTTCTTCAGTGGGTCAGAGAGGCACAGTGTGGGGATGTTGACTGTGAGGCACGAAGTGCTTATATATCCTCAGGGTTAGCACCCGATGGATTTTCTGAAGGCGGGGAGCACGTCATCCTCTTCAGGGGATGTACCATGGTACCAGTTTCACTACGGGAGGAGGTGCTAAAAGAGTTACACACTTCCCCTCTAGCAGTACATCCTGGGGTAGCGAAGATGTACCAGGACCTCAGATGACAGTACTAGTGGCCGGGTATGAAGAAGGTTGTGGTAGAGTTAGTCTCTTGATGCCTCACTTGTCAGCAAGTGAAGGCAGAGCACTAGGTACCTGCAGGCATGGTATAGCCCTTAGAGGTCACAAAGTGGAAGTGGGATGGGATATCCATGGATTTCATGATGGGACTCCCACGTACTTCCAGATGACATGACGCCATCTGGGTGATCGTAGACCGACTCACTAAGTCATCCCACTTCCTATCGATCAGAGAGTAGGGCTCAGTAGAGATCTTGGGATTCCTCTACGTTCAGGAGATCGTACGGCTTCATGGTGTGCCATCGTCTATATCTCTGATTGGGACTCTCTCTTTACTTCCTGGATTTAGAAGGGGTTGCAGGAGTCCTTTGGGATGTAGATACGCTTGAGCACTGCCTTTCACCCTCAGACGGATGGCCAGACGGAGAGGTCCATTCAGATACTCAAGGACATGCTCCGTGCATGTGTCCTTGACTTTGGTCACAGTTGGGAGGATCACCTACCCTTGGTGGAGTTTGCGTACAACAAAAGCTACCACTCCACCATCGGGACGGAACCTTATGAAGCACTGTACGGCTGACCTTGCAGATCACCTCTATGCTGGACTAACCCTGGAGAGTCACCACTCGTAGGACCAAAGATGGTTCAGGCTACGACGGAGAAGGTGCAGATCATCCAGGAGCGGATGAGGACTGCACAGAGCAGACAGAAGTCCTATGCTGATAGGAGGCGGAGGCCACTGGAGTTTGAGGATAGTGACCACATTTTCTTATAGGTATCACCTCGGCGTGGGTTGCGGAGATTTGGCCGGGGTGGCAAGTTATCTTCGCGCTTCATCGGGCCTTTTCAGGTCCTCAGAAGAGTAGGCGAGGTGGCTTAACACCTGGCCCTTCCACCTCAACTGCACCAGGTGCACGACGTCTTCCACGTATCTCAGCTGAGGAGATATGTGCATGACCCAACGCATATCATCGACCACGGGGAGCTGGACATCGATGACGGGGCGACTTTTGCGGAGGTCCCGGTGGAGATTGAGGATCGACATGAGCAGGTCCAACGTGGGCAGTTGATTCCTCTTGCGCGCGCTTGTTGGTAGCATGGGAACCACCAAGAGAGCACATGGGAGCGGGAGGCTCAGATGCGTGCTCAGTACCCTCATTTGCTTCCCTAGTTTATGTTGTAGCTTTATGGGGACGTAAATCCCTAAGGTGGGAGTGATGTAAAAACCCGTAAATTTCAAGGAATTTTTTTTTAAAATACTTTGTAATTTTATGAGTCTGTGGATTCTGACGGCACTTGATTCCAAGGCCCGGTATGCCCAGAATCAATTTCTGAAGTTTAGCTCGAGTACGTTCAGTGAACGAACAAGCGGGTTTTTTTTAACTTTTGAACCGGTGATCGGAATTAAAATCTGAGGGCACTGATGAACTCGCAACGCCAGTAATTGCTTCAGGGGACACTTACCGTAGTTGTGTTCACAAATTAGGAGAAGATGATTTGGGGGGTTTATTTAAGAAGTAAGTAAAAATTGTTGGAAAAAATTTTATTTTATAAGGAGGTTATTCCCTCCCATGGGTAGTTAATGGTGGGGCCCACAGCCACTTAACTACCCAAGTGTGGATGTTAGAGAGTTGGGGTCCCACACGAGCCCCACCATTTAATATCCTCTAATCTCATTAAGAACCCTTCATTAATTTGGAAACCCCCCCCCCCATTTATTTTCCAATGCGTAAATTGAATAGGGACCTTCCCTCTCATTTCTTAATTAAATTTTCAACACATTTTTTAAAATATGGTGATTTGATTCTAGGAGTTTCTTTGTGTGTGTAATTAAATAATAGGTGGAACCTATTATTTAATTTGGGGAAAATCCTTTGTTGTGCGGGAGAGATCAGGAGAGGTTTGGAGATTTTGGAAGAACACCGGTCTCTGATGAAGAACGACGAAGAATTCTAGCCTCTGATGAAGAATGACGAAGAACTCCAGTTCCTCTGAGATCGATGACGCGCCACCCTTACTCTTCTCTGTGGCAAGAGAGAATACGTTGCTTCCTCCTCGGCGTGCTCCGACGTCGCCTACGATCCCATTCCCTATGACGTCGGCATTCGTATTCTTTGTTGAGGTAGGGGAATTTTTATATATTTCATTATGTGATTTTATACCCTCACCATGGCGTGCAAATTGTTTGGTGATGTTTAGAACCACTAACGTGGTGGGTGCGGACTAACGAACAAGTCTGAACCCACCGCTACTTTGTTCTTGATGTGCGGAATAATTGGCGATGATGAAGAGGGACCAAAATGGAGATTGGAGGACTTATCAGTAATGTACGGGTCCAGAGGCGACCGCAGGTGTAGACAGGAGCCAAATCGGACCACCGGAATGACTCTGGTGGCCCGCAGAAGTCCCCGGCAGCGCGGGTCACCGGCGCGGCGGCGGTAAAGGGGGTGGATCCCGCGGTCGCGCAGGATCCGGGATGACCCGAGGCGCCACCCCTGCATCGTGTCTGTAGAAAACGGGGGTCGCGCCCTCCCGGGCCGGACCCGGGTCGGGTCGACCCAGGGGGGGTTGGGCCTGGTCGGACCGAGTCCAGACCCCCACTTCAGACCGTTTTAGGTATTTTACCCATAACTTGAGTCACGGACCTCCGATCGATGTACCGTCAGTTGCGTAGGAATCCTTGGACTGATATGGTCATTTAGGTATATTAAACTCGAGTTTTCGGTAAATTTTGGGTATGGACGGGTTGGTTCGAACCCGAAACCAACCGGTCCCTTAGAGCGGAAACACTTATAACTTATGGACCAGATGTCTGTTTGATGTTCTGTCAACTACGTTGAATTCCTCTTGATGAGACAGTCCTATTGGATTACTCAGATTGAGGTTTGGACACAGCTAGAGTATGGTCAGGTTAGTTTTAGCTTAAAGACCAACGAGGCCCCTGGGACGGAAAAGTCAATAACTCTCAGACAGGGCGTCTGATTGATGCGCCGTCTGTCGCGTTGGGTTTATTTTGATGAGACGGAACTTCAGGATACATAAACTCTGGACTTCATGATAGTTGATGTATCTACCCCTTGGATCGAGGAGCGGACCCTCCCAGAATCGAGCGTGCTGTGTGCGGGAACCCTAGAGCTGGTTGCGACTGCATTGACTACTGTACTGGAATCCTTCATGGGTTCAACAGTGACTACTATCGTACTGGGATCCTCCGTGGGTTCGACGATGATGACTACGGTTCTTGTATCCTATGTGGTTCCTGCAGTATTGACATCTGTACTTGTATCCTATGTGGGTCTGACAGAGTAGCTGGTCTTGTATCTTTTGTGGGTCCGACGGCTTAACTAGACTTGTATCCTTTGTGGGTCCAACATCTTAGATGAATCAGTGGCTACATCTGATCATCTGTATCACCTTAAAAAAGATGTATACCTGTGTGAGCTGAGTCTTGACTTCAATCATTATCATCGATGTGATTGACTTGTTTTCCTGTGTGGATTGGGTTGTGCTTTCCTATGTGGACTGGGTTGTACTTGGGCTCGTGAGTTAGATCTGAACTGGAATTGATGACTTGGGTATATGTATGGGCATATACCTAAGTAGAGTTGGTTGATACTTCGTGTTGTATCTTTCCTTTGTGGTTTATCCTTTGTGGATTCTGGGAGACCTTCAGGGGTCTCGGGGTCCCTACTGAGTATCGTATACTCACCCCTGCACGGGCTATGCCCGCACTACATTGTGTTGGATGCAGACAACAGACAGTACTGATCGAGGTGGAAGCTTGTAGATCTGGACGGTACTCGGAGGTGGAAAACTTGGCGGGATATACACAGAGCAGACGGTAGGACCTGAGGAGCCGAGGAGACTATCTGTACCCACCCTTCAGGTGGGATTTCTAGAGGATGACTTGGTGGTTGCTTCTTTACTTTTCAATTGTTGTACTTTCTTCCTCATTTGTACTGTACTTTCAGTTGGGTTTGTATACTGGCTCATTTACTTTCCATTACTTACTTTTCTACTCAGTTTACTTAGTGTTTACTTCATCTTGTGTACTCTGTGGTGTTTGTTTACTTATATAAAGGCAATGCCTTCCCTTTTTTTGGGATTTACGTCTTTGGTGATAATCGCCATCCCCTGGCCTATGGAAGGCGGGCTTGGGGTAGTCACTGCATGGGCCCCAAGGATGGGTCATTACATGAGCATACTGACTTGTATATTTTATATTATACTATTTTTTAGAAAATTAATTCCCTATTTTATCTTATATGATTCTAGGTACTAGTCACCAACCCATTGGGATCAAGAATGCCCTTCTGGCTATGTTAGTTTCGGCTCAGGTATCAGAGTACCATGGTATTTGGGCTGGTTCCTGACATTGCTTGTTTCTTCATCCCATTCCACAGTACTTGATGTATCTATTTTTTATTGTTTTATAAAACATTTTTTGTTACTTAGGGATATTCCTAGATCACCAATAATAATTAAATGTTAATTACTAATAAATGTTTTATCTAGTGGGGTTGGTTCTTGATGGAATGAAAATGATGAAAAGATTGTAAAACTACAGAAATAGTTGTCTTATGCCCGGAAATCCTAGAGGTGGCTAGTAATTAATGTAATAATAAATTTATAAAGGAAAAATTAATCAAATATATGTCTTATTAAATTTTTTTTGTGTTTATATGAGACTTATTCTATAGTTGTGGTACTCAGGTGTCTAAGATATGATAAATATAGTTGATCCTATGACTATTTCATTGACCATGGTGTGGCTGTGATCTATATTTTATCATGTATATTATGTGATTTCATATTCTATCCCACTCATGCTGGTATGGGGACTAAAACCTAGTGGACCTTGGGAGGGTGTTTTCCCTAATATTCTGGTCTGTGAGGAATAAATGGATGACTACACCCTATTTCCTTACTCTCTTCTTCTGGTAATGTTATGTGATCGTGTATACAGTAGATACCTTTTTCCAAACATGTGTGTAGAGTTTGGTAATGGATTATGGTTACTTCACACACATGTTACTCCAAATATAGTATCTTATGGATTATTTAGGTATGTTATCCATGTTCCTGAAAATCATTTTTCTGATTTTCTAATGGCCGGTTTGAGGGTATCTAGTTCCCATGAAACCGGTTTAAGGGTTTCCGGTACCCGAAACACTTCAAATCCACATCACCACAGCAGGAAATTAAAAATTCAAATGAAATACTTCAAAAAATTTAAAAATACCGCCTTCAACGCCTCGAGCCACGCACCGCCTAAGGCTTTGTCAAATCACGTGATCACCTCGGTCTTCACACCTCGAAAATCATGGTGAAACCAACCACTCATCCACTCTCCGGATCACCACGTGCCACCATGTTGTGTGGAACCATCATCGGAGACGCTCTTCACTTCACCTCGACGTCGCTGGAATCGAACGGGAATGCTATTCACTTCACCTCAACGTCGACTCTTCACATTCCACGGAAAGGCACAAAATCAAACCAAACCACATTAAACTAGAACTCTGGTGAGCTTCACCAGTGACGAACAATACCATCACCGTCGAAGAAACAAAACCTCCACCCAGCAACCACCATGAACAGCAAAAATCAATGAGATCAAAAGGTAAAAAACCAAAAACCGAAACAAACCGCGTGAGAAGCGGCACCATAGCATCAACTTGTCTCAGAAGATCCCACCGTCACCAGAGCCAACGACCATATCAGACACAACAAACCCCAACAAACTCACTAGAGAAGACGGGGAACCCCGCAAAATGCTGATAAAAGGGCTCAACCCCTAATACTGAAAAAATATCACCATAGAACAACAACGAGAAGATGAGAGCAGAACCCGGAGCGATCCGAAGAGTATGTCGTTGACACAGACCGGCCTTACACCCTTAGATCTGAACCAGAAACCACTGAAGCCCATAGAAAAACTCCACAGCAAGAGAGAAGACAACCCACATGACGCCGACCAAAGAGAACCACCAAAAACCCACCGAGCATGAGGAGAAACGCTGTATCTTCCACTGAGAAGGATCGGCGATGGAGAGAGGAGAAACCTAGAATAGGAGCCCTTTATATGAGCATCAATAAAAACCAGGTATGTTATCTATGTTATGTGATAGATTAAGGAATAATACTCGACATACGGGTTGTGGTTTCTCTTGGAAAATACTCAGTTGTTATATGGAGATGTGGCCTAGAATAATGAGATGATTTGATCCATGTGATTAATGATACATGATAATTATATTATGTGATGTAAATGTTCATAATGTGATAAATTTTCCTATATTTCTTTGGTATTCCTTGCTTTTGAAGAGAGATGGCTCAAGACATGCGATATTGGGGCAGAGAAGAAAACTAGTGTGGAAGCGGTAGTAGAGGACCTTATTTTGATATATTATGGATATTATACCATTCCATATATTTATTACTTGGTGAGGGAGCCATGGTGGATATAGGAACATACAATACCTGATTATGTGAAGATCTTGCTTCATTTGTTGTTCATTGGGATATAGTTTTATTTCTTTATATTTTCCCTAGAGGCTTCAGTGTAGATCCTACTGAGTATACGTGTTATGTCACAATATGTATATATAAATACTTTTTTATATATGATTGATCTATTCAATGATCAGGATGGACATTACTAGATCTTGGAGTTGTTCAATACTTGTGTGGTCTTCTAGGTCACTATAAAGGATTACTTTTTGTTCCTTTAGTTTCATTTGAAGTTTCTATTTTGTATGAAATTACATACATGTATTGGGATCACTCTTTAATTTTTTTAGGAGGAGTAGTTGGGAATATAAAGCATCCCTATTATTTCTCAAATCTTAAAGGGTGATTCCTCCAATTTCTGGGTATGATATACCCTCAGTGAATGTCACATACTTGTGGCCTATTGGATGAGGGATTCAGGCATCATTATCTCTATTATCTCACTACCATTCTAGAAGGGGTACCTTTGGGCAAGGTGGAATTAAAGAGTGGTATCAATGGTCAGGTTGATGAATAAGATGGAGTTCATAGGTAGTAACTTGTGAGGAATTATTGGTTGAATAATTTATTTCCAAATTTTTATATGTTATTAGGTTAATACTTATGAGAGAACAAAAATTAAATTACCCTATATTGAAAAAGAGTTATATAGAATGAACCAATTATGATATAGCTGAAATGAAAGTATCATAGGTTGAAATGAAGGTATCATTAGAGAAGACACTATAGGATTGAGTATTAATATTCATATAATCATTTACTTTGAATATATCAGATATTATTATAGCCATTTTGGTTTTAATATTTTTTTGTAACAAGATCTAAAAAATGAATTTGAAGAAGTTATGACCCTAGAAGCTCTTAAGTCTTAGCTATAGAGGAATATTTGGAATAAAATGTTAAGAATATTAATATATTTATATTATGAAGGAGAATATATTTTACCTATTCTTCCATTAGATAAAAAGGTTTGTATCTCCTTAGATGAATTATCTTTAGTCATTATTATCTTCTAGATACCATTTAGTATTGTTAATGGTATGTGATAATTAAAATTATGAGAATTTAATTTATTTAACATGGGAGAATGTAATGCCTTGGTTTTTAGGAAGCATATTATTTCCCCAAACTATATGTTAATAATTCTTAAAAATTTCTTCTGAGTTGAAAGAGGTTAGGAAATAATTCATACAAGATAAGAATTAAACTAACAAAAAATTATTCATTCATATTATAACAATTAAAACATAAGCACATGAAACTAAGTATTACATACCATACATTATTACATCCTTTAAAAGTACATAAGTTTAAAGCAAACAATAAATAGATAATAAAAAAATCATTAATACTAGGAGATATCCTAGATCATCTTCACCATTGAGGATCACCAACAGAAAAAAAAATATAATAAGGGAGAAAAATGTAACAAACCGACTCTTTGGAAAAGGTACGGATCATTAGTTTTGCTTTCAAATCTTTTCTTTAAGCTTGTATAACGTGGGTAAAATCCTAAGGAAGGTCCAGGGAGTGTTCGGTGTTGGTTCTGAGCTCGGGAGTTCGAGAAATGGGCTTGCAGACAATAGAGCACGGCTTGTGCACGGCATGTTAATGGTTTCAGACAAACCGTGTGTCCTTTGGTCTGGAGGCAGGAAGATGCGCAGGGGTTGCACACAGTTTGGGTAAATCGTGCGCCAAAACCATGTGGCCCTTGGTTGGGAGGTAGTGAGGTGCGCATGGTTTGTGCATGGTTTGGTAAACTGTGCACCTAAACCGTGCGACCCAGTTCTGGGTAAAAAATTACCTTTTTTCCCTTAATTAATTTATAGGGCCTTAAGCCATCTTCTTCCTCCTTCTAGTGGATAAAACACAGGAGGATCCCCCCTTGAGCTCCCAAACCTCTCTCTTACTCTTTTCTTGGTGGAGCCTTCATCCGGAACCTGATTCATGATCCGTCAGAAGCGTTGGATCACCCTCGTTAAGTCTAACCTCACACACCCCTCTTTACTAGGTAAATCTTGCCTTTCATATTGTTATTTTGATGCAGGAAAAATTGCCCTATTTTTAGGGCTTTGGACTGGAACTCAGATCTCTACCAATCTACTATGAATCTGAGGTCGATATCAAGCGAGCCTACGCCTACAGCTCTAAGGTAGGTGGTCACATGGTTTCTATTTTGGGTTTTTTCCTTATTGAGTTATTGCTGTCGTGTCATGGTTTGTATTTTGATGGACCCCGTATTTATAATGACTGTTTCATATCTAAATGACCCGTGTGGTATAAGATTGATGAATCTAACCTTGTTAGGGTGTTTATATTTGGTATAGACCGGGAGTGGTCAACCATAGGTGTTATGCCTTGAGAGTTGGCCCTTTTTCACCTTTGAAACTTAACGATATGTCTTGAAATGGAATTTTCCATGTTAGGCAAATGAGATTACTTGGTTAGAGGTTGGCTAGTATGAGAGAGCCTGAACCCCTTTAATTAATTGAAATGTATGTATTCCTTGGTTTTCTTATGCGATATTATAAGATGGATATGCCTTTCATTGCTAATGTGATATGATATAAGATGGTTTTCCTTATATAATGTGATGTGAATGGTTATCCTTTGTTGTGTTGACATGCTTGTGATAACTCGTGTGTGGGCGGGAGGCATTCTTACCCTGTGCCAGATAAATATCAGTGCTTGAGGATGAGAGGCATTTATACCTCATGCCCATATAACCTTTATGGGTGGGAGGCATTTCTACCCCCACACCAGCTACAGTGATTGAGGACAAGAGGAATTTATACCTTGTGACCATATAACATTTACGGGTGGGAGTCATTTCTACCCCATGCTAGTTACAGTGCTTGTGGACGAGAGGCATTCATACCTCGGGCTAGTGATAATTGCATGTATGTGAGTATCATGGACGAGAGGCATGTTTTCATAATGCCAGTGATAACATATATCTATGTAATTATACCTATGGTGATCGTTTAGTTTACCAGCCATGATCTGAAGCAGGTAACCCGCCAAGTATCCTTTCAGAACCTGAGCGGGAGGGTTGTTTATTTACTTTCTTTACTTACTTGCAGTATATTACACACTTTTCCTGCAAACACCTATTTGGATTACACCTAGAAATAGTTAGTGGTGGCCTACTGAGACTTGTCTCACACCCTACCCGAGCGGCCTCTTGGGCACCCGTGTAGACATCACTACTGCAGGTACTTGTAAGGGAAAAGGCCCAGCTTCAAGTTGTTGATACATGTATGTTCTAGATGGAGATCCAAAGTAGAGGATCGAGCTTGGCTAGAGATGCTCGTGGACTACTTCTGTTCTTTTTGTATTATTTTTTAGCATTCTTGTCTTTTATTTCCATTTTACTAGCATTCCATGCATCCATTTTGTATCAAACACTGCCTGTGTGGATTTTTTATATCTATCAGGGTTTTCCTTACTTTTGTTGTTTGGTTGTATGTTTTCCCTTTTCTCCTATTTGACCATTGGTTTTTCTTCCTCTATTTTTATTACTTTGTTGATATACTATTGTGTACTCTAACATGGGGGCACAGTCTTCCCACTGACATACCATTACACCCCCACTGCAAGTCGGCAGCCCCTGTCCAATGGGGAGATAAGCCAGGGGTCATGTGGCCAACCGGGCTCGGGGCTTGGGTTGAGGGGTAGTCGGGTCTGGGACATCATAAAGTGGTATTAGAGGATTTTCTTTCTTTCTTGATTTACTATTTAGCGATGACATAATTGGAGACCAGTAATGTGTAGGGACTTAGTTATAAGTCGTGCTTGGGTGTCGCGAACCCATGTATGGGGGAAAGACTAAGTTTCCTATTTTATGTTGTTAATGATTCTTATATTTACTATTGATATCGTTTCACCATTAGGTGGTTCACATGTCTTGTGATGTTATTGAGATTTGCAAAGTTGGAATCTAGATTTCATGGTTCGACCTGATGAAATGAGGGTTATGCAATAGAACATGCATCACGATAGCCAAAATATGATTAGGTGATGCATCATTCCATGCCATGTTTAAAATTTTCAGCGAGCATTGTATGTTGTTTATTTCCATGCCTTGATAATATGTGTGAAACTGTGCTAATCTTTCATGCATGTTTTGAATTGGGGAATGATGTGATTTTAGTGGGTGTCACTCTTTGGTTCATAAGGTGTATGGGCCCTTATGGATCGGGAAATTTCATTCCAACTAAACCAATAATTTTCTTTAAAGGAAATTCAAATACTTGATTAGCAAAAGTAACTGGGGAATGACATCCAAGTGTGTGTCATCTTTCAGTTCATGAGGAGTATGGGCCCTTATGGGCTGGGAAATGCCATATCACTAGATTAAGTTAATTTTGAGCAGTTGTGGGTTTTACTAAGTTTTTTCTATGGGTGTGGATAGGTGATCTTAGGGGTAGGAAGTCTCAGTACCTGTCCTAGCTTCTAGAGTTCAACCATTGATTTGTTGGTTTCCTCTTTTGAGACATTCATTTGGCTTTGTAGCACTATGCCTCTGAGACGTCCTCAAGTCATGCACACTGAAGGCGATGACGATCATGTTCCTAAGGTGGTGGGCCCTGAGCTGCTAGTTGATCTTCCTGTCGAGCAACCTGTGGCTCCTCTTTCTATTCTTGAGATGGGTACCAATTCCCAGTTCCGTGAGAGCTTCTTGCGTATGATGTAGTGTGTGAAAGGTGGACTGAGACCTGCCCCGATTATGGCAGAGTTGACCCACGAGTTTCAGTCACAGCATCCTCCTACTTTTATGGGAGATGTTGGACCACTTGCTATGGAGTCCTGGTTGGAAGCTATTCTGACCATCTTCAAGAACCTTGAGATGCCTCCAGAGTGGAGGGTCAAGCTCGCAGCTTATATGCTACGTGGTTCATCCAGAAGGTGGTGGGATGTCATCACCAAGTCGGGACAGCAGAGAGATATGATCTGAACTGATTTCCAGACCATCTTCTACGATTACTTCTTTCCCTAGACTTTGAGGGCTGAAAGAGCTAGGGAGTTTATGAATATGCAGCAAGGGACCATGACAGTCATGGAATATTCTTCTAGTTTCACTGAGTTACATCATTTTTCTCCTACACTAGTTGTTGATAATCTCACAACTTCTAGGCGTTTTGAGGATAGGCTTTTTTATGCCATCCAGTCACAGGTTAACGTGTTCAAGTTGACGACCATTTCAGATATTGTCAATCAGGCATTGATCACAGAGAGGAACTTGATAGAAGCGGATAGTGTGAACCAGGGCAGTTCGACACCGAAGGGTTCTAGTAGATCTGCTTCTGGGAAGAAGCGGTGTTTTGAGGACTCTCACGGTGTTAGTGGTGGTCAGACCCTTTTCATAGGTGGTACTCCTATCTGTCCCCAATGTGGGGTGCTAGGAAATATGAAGAGGTAGTGTACACGAAACCCAGTGGAGTGCAGAGGTTGTGGTAGGTTGGGTCATCTCCACCGCTTCTGCAGGACTTTTCCCCCAGGGTCCAGTGAGTAGGGACCTGTACCTACTCCACGATCTGATGCTGGATCGGCAGGATCACGTCAGTCAAGCGGCTGGAATACCACCTGCCGATCAGGTCATGGAAGAAGTCGAGGCAGAGGTAATCAGGCGTATGACTCTCAACACCAGAAGGGCGGGTCTACTCAGGGTAGCCAGGCTGTGATGCTGGGTCGTGGTACCAGCCAGTTGTATGCAGTCGAGCCTATACCATAGGAGCAATACGTCAGACCATCTACTGTACGAGGTATGATTCTAGTTTCCTCTACGTTAGTATCTTCTTTGTTTAACATAGGCGCTTCTCACTCTTTTATATCAGAGGCGATTATTGGAAGTTTGGGCCTCGACGTTGAGTCATATCATGGTATGATCATGTTAGATACCCCATTAGGTATCTGTTCAGAGGGAATTCGTCATTTTCAAAATTGTCCCCTCGAGGTGGGTGGTTACCTTTTCGTGTGGAACCTGTATGTTCTGGATATGACGGGTTTTGATGTAATAATTGAGATGGACTGGTTGGTTCCCTATAGATCCCGGATTGACTGCTATCGTCGGAGGGTGGTGTTTATGTCACCAGAGGGTGACACGCATATGCACAAAGGATAATGGGATCTTAGTGTGACACGATCAGGACCGGAACACCAGATTTTAGGTGCTGTCACGGAACAGGTTGCTAGTCTTTATCTCGATGACCAAGGGTTACAAACCTCTATTTATCCTCCCGAGGTGGAGCTTTTATGTGATGTCTTTCCTGATTATTTCTCTGGTCTACCTCCAGTGCGAGAGGTAGAGTTTACTATTGAGCTTATACCAGGAGTAGCACCAGTGACCATTACTCCTTATAGGATGGCACTTAAGGATCTTCTAGATCTTAAGAGTCTGCTGGATGACCTGGAAGCAAATAGCTTTATACGCCCCAGTACTTCTCCATGGGGATCACCGGTTCTTTTTTCCAAGAAGGCAGATGGTACCCTTCATCTTTGCATGGATTATCATAAGTTAAATCAACTGACTATTAAGAATCGGTATCCTTTACCTAGAATTGACGACCTCTTTGATCATCTCTAAGGAGAGAATGTGTTTTCAAAGATAGAATTGAGTTCGGGATATCACTAGGTGCATGTTAGGACTTCGGACATACCTCGCACGGCATTCAAGAGCAGGTATGGGCTCTATGAGTACCTAGTCATGCCATTTGGGCTTACGAATGAACCTGTAGTGTTTATGGATCTTATGAATCATATTTTTCACCCATACCTTGATTCTTTTGTGGTTGTATTTGTGGATTATATCTTAGTCTATTCATGCTCGAGACATGACCATGAAACCCATATTGAGATCGTTCTGAATACACTAAGAGAGAATCATCTTTATGATAAGATCATTAAATGCCACTTTTGTATAAATAAGGTTCACTTCCTGGGTCACATTATTTCTGAGTCTGGAGTTTCAGTTGACCCTGAGATGGTGAGTGCTGTAATTTCTTGGTAGCATCCCAAGAACATCTTTGATATTAGGATTTTCTTGAGAATTTATGGATATTATAGGAGGTTCATTCAAGACTTTTAATGCCGAGAAGCACTGCTTACAGCTTTCACCAAAAAGGGGGTGAGAGTCGATTGGTCAGAACCTTGTGAAGTATCTTTTCAGGAACTGAAGGGAAGACTAACTTCAGCACCGATACTGATCTTGCCAGATCTAGGAAAACCTTATATGGTTTTTTTTATGCGTCAGGTATCAGGATTGGAGCTATCTTGATGCAGGATGAGTGAGTCGTTTCGTATGGTTCTCGTTAGTTAAGGCCTCATGAACGGAATTATCTGATGCACGACAACGAGCTCATAGTGGTTTTACATGCCTTACGTTGTTAGAGACACTACTTGTTGGGAGAGAATTTTGTGGTATTCACTGACCACAAAATCCTCAAATATATCTTCACTCAGTGGGATCTAAATCTCAGGAAACGCAAGTAGGTCAAGTAACTACAATCCTTTGACTTCGACCTGGCCTACACTCTTGGGAAAGGAAATTCAGTAGTCGATGCACTATGTCGGAAAACTCAGTCACAAGTGGTTCAGGAATCTAATGAGGAGTGGAAAATGATGGCCCTTTTTTCAGAGATGCACATTGAGGTTCAGGAGGGTCAGGGCCAGACTATTATCTCAGCCTTAGCGGTGACGTATAATATTTTGGAATGGTTCAGGGCTAGACAGTTATCAGATCCAGAAGGCCTTGTTCTACGAGAAAGTGTTGCTGATGATGCCTCTATAGATTGGACTATAGATGAAGCTGATACTTTATTGTTCTGTGGGAATGTATGGGTCCCAGAAGACATCAGAGAGGAGATGATGAGGGATTTCCATGCCTCAGAATGGGCAGTTCACCCAGGCATCACCAAAATGTATTGTGATTTGCGACGACAGTACTGGTGGCCTGGCATGAAGCAGGAGATAGCCAGTTTTATCACGCGTTGTTCCACCTGTCAGCAGGTGAAGGCAAAACATTAGTATCCAGAAGGGTTTTTGCAGCCGTTGTCCATTCTAGAGTGGAAATGGGACGATGTGTCTATAGACTTTCTAACCAGTTTACCCAGGTCACCTTTTGGCAATGATGTAGTATGGATTATCATCGATCGTCTGACAAAGTTCGCGCATTTCTTACTAGTGCGGGAGACCATCATAGTTGATAACTTGGGAAGAATGTATGTCATGGAAATAGTGTGCCTTCATGGAGAACCTAGATCTATTGTCTCGGATAGAGATCCTCATTTTACATCTCAGTTCTGGTAGGGTTTACAAAAGGCCTTGGGAATTCAGGTACTTTTGAGCATAGCCTATCACCCACAGACTGATGGATAGACCGAGCGGACTATATAGGTACTAGAGGATATGTTACGTGCCTGTGTTCTCGATTTTGGAGGTTCGTGGGAGAAACACATTCCTCTTGTCGATTTCAGTTATAATAATATCTTCCAGGCTACCATTGAGATGGATCCCTATAAATCCTTATATGGTAGGCCTTGTCGCTCACCTTTGTGTTGACTTGAAGTAGGGGAGGCAGCTGTTCTAGGACCATGTCTTGTGCAGGAGACTACGGAGCAGATACAGATTATTAGGAAGCGTATGTAGATAGCTCAGTATAGATAGCAGTCCTATGCTAACAAGCACCGGTGACCTCTTTAGTTCGAGGTTAGTGACCGGGTTTTCTTGAAGGTCTCACCCAGGTTGGGGCAGAGACGTATATGGAAGCAGGGTAAGCTCTCATCGAGGTTTGTATGACCCTTTGAGCTGATGAAGTGGATATGGACAGTATCTTACCAGCTTGCACTTCTATAGAGATATCAAGAAATGCATGATGTTTTTCATGTATCTCAGCTACACTGGTACTTTTAAGATCCAACTCATGTTTTTCATCATGATGAGTTTTAACTGGACATGGATGCTTCCTTCGAGAAGTATCCGATGCGAATTGTTGACCGGAGCGTGAAGACACTTCGTGGAAGGTCTGTTCCTCTGGTACGGGTGCTATGGAAGCACGGCCGGGTACAGGACGAGACCTTGGAGCGGGAGTCTAATATATTTTCTCAATGGATGGAGCTTTTTGTTGAGGACATCTCTTTACCCTCGGAAGGCCAACTCGGGGACGAGTTTCTTTAAGGATGGGAGGTTGTAACAACCCGACTCTATGGAAAATGTACAGATCATTAGTTTTTCTTTCAAATCATTCCTTTAAGATTGTATAATGTGGGTAACATCCTAAGGAAGGTCTGGGGAGTGTATGGGGTTGGTTTGGAGCCTGGGAGTTCGAGAAATGGTCTTGCAGACAATGGTGCACGGCCTACGCATGGCCTGCGCATGGTTTTAGAGAATTTGTGCGGCCTTTGGTCTGGAGGCAGGAAGATGTGCATGGGTTGCGCACGGTTTGGGTAAACCGTGCACCAAAACTGTGTGGCCCTTGGTTGGGAGGCAGTGAGCTGCGCACGGTTTGCGCACGTTTTGGTAAAATGTGTGCCTAAACTGTGCGACCCAGTTCTGGGTAAAAACTTACCTTTTTTCCCTTAATTAATTTATAAGGCCTTAATCCTTCTTCTTTCTCCTTCCAGTGGACAGAACACAGGAGGAGCCCTCCTTGAGCTCCCAAACCTCTCTCTCACTCTTCTCTTGGTGGAGCCTTCATCCGGAACCCGATTCTTGATCCGTCGGAAGCATTGGATCACCCTCGGTAAGGCTAACCTCACGCACCCCTCTTTCCATGGTAAATCATGCCTTCCATATTGTTATTTTGATGCAGGCTCATATGCCCTATTTTCAGGGCTTTGGACTGGAACTCATATCTCTTCCAATATACTACGAATTTGAGGTCGATATCAAGCGAGCCTATGCCTACATCTCTAAGGTAGGTGGTCACGTGGTTTCCATTTTGGGTTTTCGCCTTATTGAGTTGTTATTGTCATGTTGTGGATTTTCTTTTGCTAGACCCCGTATTTATAATGACTACTTCATATCTAAATGACTTGTGTGGTATGAGACTGATGAATCTAACCTTGTTAGGGTGTTTAGATTTGGTATAGACCGGGAGTGGTAAAGCATAGGTGTTATGCCTTGAGAGTTGGCCCTTTTTCACCTTTGAACCTTAATGATATGTCTTGAAAGGGAATTTTCCATGTTAGGAAAATGAGATGACTTGGTTAATGGTTGGATAGGATGAGAGAGCCTGAACCCCTTTAATGAATTGAAATGTATGTATTCCATGCTTTGCTTATGTGATATTATAAGATGGATATGCCTTGCATTGCTAATGTGATATGATATAAGATGGTTTTCCTTATATAATGTGATGTGAATGGTTATCCTTTGTTGTGTTGACATGCTTGTGATAACCCGTGTGTGGGAGGGAGGAATTATTACCCCATTCCAGATAAATCTCAGTGCTTGAGGACGAGAGGAATTTATACATCATTCCCATATAACCTTTATGGGTGGGAGGCATTTCTACCCCACGCCAGTTACAGTGCTTGTGGATGAGAGGCATTCATACCTCGGGCCAATGATAATTGCACGTATGTGAGAAGCATGAATGAGAGGCATGTTTACCTCATGCCAGTGATAACCTATATCTATGTACTTATACCTATGGTGATCGTTCAGTTTACCATCCATGAGCTGAAGTAGGGAGACCTTCCATGTGTCCTTCCGAAACCTAAGCGATAGGGTTGTTTATTTACTTTTCTTTACTTACTTGTAGTATATTACTCACTTTGCTTGTGAACACCTATTTGGATTACACGTAGACATAGTTGGTGGTGGAATACTGAGACTTGTCTCACACCCTACCTGGGCGGCCTCTTGGGCACCCATGTACACTTCACTGCTGTAGGTACTAGTAAGAGAAAAGGCCCAGCTTCAGGTTGTTGATACATGTATGTTCTAACTGGAGATCCAGAGTAGAGGATCGAGCTTGTCTAGAGATGCTCGTGGACTACTTCTGTTCTTTTTGTATTATTGTATAGCATGCTTATGTTCTATTTCCATTGTACTAGCATGCCCTGTATCCATTTTGTATCAGACACTGCCTGTGTGGCTTTTGTATATCTATCAGGGTTTTCCTTACTTCTGTTGTTTGGTTGTATGTTTTCCCTTTTCTCCTGTTTGACCATTGGTTGTGCTTCCACTATTTTTATTACTTTACTGTTATACTGTTGTGTACTCTGGCATGGGGGTATAGTCTCCCCACTGACTTACCATTAGACCCCCGCTGCTAGTCGGCAGCCCCTGGCCTATGGGGAGACGAACCTGGGGTCATGTGGCCAACCGGGCTCGGAGCTCGGGTTGAGGGGTAGCCGGGTCCAGGACGTCACAAAAATCATAATAGGAGAAATTATATTGTGATATCTAAGATGATTATAATGGAAATGGTAAGTGTGAATTTAAAAAGTGAGAATGGAATGCATGATTCAAGCACACTAATATATAGGAATGAAATATAATGGTAATAAATAAGGTAGTTGGAAATATAGCCTTTAAAATTATGGTCATTAATAATATGAGTGATGGATATACATCTATCCAATAGGAAAATATAAATTTTTTAGTTTTATTAGTAAATTTATATTAATATTAGTCATAATTAAATAGAAATATAATATTAAAAAACTATATATATTTATGTGTGTGTGTGTGTGAATTATGTATTATTATTAATATTAATATTATTAAAATACAATATGATGTATTAATAAAATTCCAATAAATATTTTAATATCAATGGATTAGAAAAAATAAACTTTCTAATGTTAATAATTATTTTTTTTTGTTAAAGTATATTAAGTATAAAAGAAATTTTTCTAAAAGAACTATTTTATTAAGTGTTGTATAATTTATCCCAATAAATTAAATTTACCACATTAAAATTATTATTATATATGAAATAATATATTAATATTAATTAAATAATAAATTATTATGAAATAATGTTAAGAAAACCTAATGTTTAAAAATGACATTTCCCAACAAAAAAAATTCTTGTTTATAATTTGTATTTTCATTTAAAATATAATTTTATAAATTTTTTATAATTTAAATATAACCAAATGAAAATAATTTTTAGACATGTAATATCCATATTATCTAATGGTAAATTTTTTTCATTTTTTATAAATAGTCGATTTTTAGGCGAATAGTTAAAACATCATTTTTAACAAAACTATAACTTTATAATTGTATAGGTAAGACCTAAAAGATTATAAACATTTTCATTTCAAAAACCTTATATAATAATTAAATCTAGAAAATTTAAAAAATAATAGGATGAATTTTAAAAACCTATGATTAACATTTAAAGATTTAACTGATATTTTCTAATAAAAATTATTTTTTCCTTTATATTAATTAAATATTGTTTTTTTTAATTTGGTTTTGAATTTCATTAAAATCCAAATAAAATTTATTTTTTTATTATAAAATTATTTATATAATTAAAATTATATATATTTACAATTTTAACCTACACAGAATTTTTAACATTAAAAAAACACTTTCTAAAAAAGGTTTTTATGCATTATATTCACTAATATTAAAATTGGGTTTTATTAAAAATATAAATATTATTTGATAAAATGGATTTAATATTTTAAATCCATAGTTAAATATTATTTAATAATAAAAAATTTATTTTTAGTCATTAAAATTAAATTACTTTGGTAAAAAATTGTTACCATGGTAAAACAAAAAATGGTAAAAGTGAACATTCTATGAATAATAGACTTTAAAACATGTTTAAAACAAGTTTTTAAATGAATTTTTAAGGTATTAAAGACCAAATACCATTATAATATTCAATATTTTACATTTTGGGGTCAATTGACATGTTTAACATGTGATCTGTTTCTATACATTCATTATAATTACAAAAATGTCATTCACATCACTCACAAAAGGGTCCCCTCACCACTCATTTCATGATTACCCTAAAAATTAGGTTTCCTCATGAAAATATTCCCAATTTTCATCCCTTATAATACCCTTCCTTTCCCATGGGACTTTGGTCACATGATATTGTCCTATGACCTTAATTTTTAAGGAGAATTACAAGGGAAATCCCATTCACCAATGTGAAAACTTTTTCCCCCTAATATCTTTTTTTAGTCATATTTTACCAAATTTAATTTTCAAAATTACTATAAAATTGAAAAAAAATTATACTGATTTCTATTTTTCTAATGGAAATGTTATTAACTGCATTTCCCCTTTTCTAATTAAGAAAAATGAAACTGTAATTCATGTGTTCTGCAGACGACAATCTCCATGATGTGACAACATATATTTTTCATCACAACCACTATTATATAATTATAACAATGATATTTATGAATTAAAGTTACATATAAAATATAATTATTCCCATTAATATAAAATTTATAATACACATTCTTTCCCTTAAATTTTTTTATAAATGAAAATGTTAATTGTGTGTTTTGCATGCTATTTCTTCCACAAATTAACAGATCATATTTTTTATTTAGTTTCATTCTTATTTATTAATCCATATTAAAATTTTATTCAAAAAATTAATAGTATCCAAATAATATCAGGATTCTTATTTAAAATTTATTCATTCCAAAACAAACCACTTTCATAATCATAAGCATCTATTAATAATGGTATGTTCTTGTTTGGGTCAAATCTTAACACATATATGAAAAATGATATAAAATAATATTAGGGATGGCTATTAGAAAATAATTTAAAATATTATATGATATATATAATAAAATAAAATTTTCATATTTTTTTATTTAAGGGTATAATAAACATTAAAGTCATTAATAATACCAAATTCATTTCAGTAAAAAACACTGAAACATTCTCATCATAGATTTAATCTTTAAGTATCATAAAAAAATTCATATACAATTAAATTATAAAATTATGAATAATTAATAATAATATATTAAATTTTTTTATATGAACTATTAATGATAAACATTTGGTGAATAATCAAAAACAACACCACTATTATGAAACTAGTTCCAAATAATCAAGATTAATCACACTTAATATGGAAAATTGATATTAAATAACAAATAATAATATAGCTAATATATATAATTGAATTTTATAAAAATGATTGGATATTAATAAATTTATAAAATAATTTATTAATATAGTTAGGTTTTTTATACAATAGGTTTTAATGTTCTCAAATAATAAATAATTGAAGGTAATGTTTTCTTTGAATCAATTTCTAAATCATTGGGTCATATTTTCTCTTAAATTAATATACTATAAAGCATATATACTATGCGGTGAAAGGGTTTTTATAGAGGCTTTTAAGAAGTTCATGGAGGAGAATAAACAATTTGTGAAAGGTTCCTTCACAAGGAAAATTCCATGCAGTGAAGTGTACTTCATCTATCGGGTGAAAAAAATCTTCATGGAACACTTATATGTGAAAATTTTCTGATGTGTTTCAAAACAACAGAAGATTCATATGAAGGAGCAGTGAGCACACTTCAGTTGAGATAGTAGTTAGCATTAAAAAATTTATTGGTTATAAACCATAAGGGATAGTGAGTCTACTATGAACCTTGTATTATTAGTGATATTTAGTGGATTTGGTACATAGGCACATTGTCTTTGTATACTCCTTGGATGTAGCCTAGTGAGGGTGAACCAAGTAAAATTGTTTTGTCATGTTCATGTTTTAATTCTCATATCATTCTTTATTACAGGTTGGAGAGAAAATAGTGTTTTGTTTAAAGAAGAAAAAATATCCAAAGAGACAGTTCTTTTAATCTGTCAACTGCGAACCCCGTGATATAATTTAAATAAACCCAAAATCATCCCACAATGTATGTGTAGACAAAATATATTCATATAAAATTCTCTTAAAACAAGTACCAAAATAAAATCTAAGGCAGCGACATATAAAATAATCAAATATCCAAGCTAGTAATGTCCTGCATGATCGATGTAGTCCTCCTGGAAACCTAAGAACAATTTATATATACATGAGGTGAGCATATAGGTATAATCCATAGGAAAACCAAGTCTCTCATGAAAAATTGAAAAGAGAATAATAATTCACCCATGAGAAAATAGAATAATCAATAACACCTAAACAGGTCATCTATCCCAACGCAACCTCACCAAGTAATGCATCAAGTATAATAACATAATATGAAGCATATAGATGAAAGGTATCCCGCACCACTTTTCCACTAATTATACGCTCTCATAACTCAATAGAAAACTTATTGGTTCTCCTACCTCTTCTGTATCAAAATATATCACATCACATCCCACTCGCAGACACTTGTACCATAACACCACATCTCATCATATAACCAGGGTAGTGGTATATTGTGAACATAAAGGACATCAACATTTTTCCCTCCTCCAACCATGTATAACCCCCACCATAAGCCATCTCATCCCA
The DNA here is from genome assembly GCA_963277665.1 of Viscum album. Classification (NCBI taxonomy): domain Eukaryota; kingdom Viridiplantae; phylum Streptophyta; class Magnoliopsida; order Santalales; family Viscaceae; genus Viscum; species Viscum album. Next base: position 1,938,575,852 of record OY728165.1, read on the forward strand.
TCTCACCATATCCAACCCGAAGACGCCTGGGTCATCACAACACATCTCGACAATAATACTTTTGAATTCTGACCATTACAACCCATGCATGAAATCATCACCTAGAAGAAGTAATGGGGAAGAACGGGTGGCCATCCATCCATCCTTATCACCAGGATATTGGTAGAAACATGCCCATATAAATATATGGGTTTCAGTATGAGGTTCTCTACATGGGTGGGGCACATTTCTAAAATCACAATGAAATAAAATGTATATATAATATCAGCCACACACACCAGCCTAAATTATGGGTTCACAACAAGCATTAACTAGCTCACAATTTCAACACTTTTTATTCCAATTCTACATGCACAACAAAACACCACTAGCCACAAGGTACAAACTACTTTTTATCTACTCATTACAAGAAAATACAAATTCCAAATTTCTGTTACCAAACCATTTCAATTAAAACATCAAATTTATTACACATTTTATAGCTCCTTAATTTATATTCAACATCCCACCATTTAAACCAGATAACCGTTTTCAATTCATTCTTTTTTTAGCCCAACCAACATAAACCATTTCATTTATTTTTAGTAAGGTTCATTCCAACACTACATGGGCATCAAGCATAAGAAGTAATCACACAATGACAAACATAACACAACAACCTATAAATAATGCCATCATCAAACTCATTCCAACAATCCCATATAGACACCATCATATCCAGATCCAACTCCTCATCACAACCACCACATCACCACCACATTCCATCCCAACTATCCCATAACACAGCCTCACAATCCATCATGCATCCACATGTCACAAAAACTTCCACAACATGTCACATATTATTTTTTTTAGATTTATCAAGGGTATTTTTATCAATTACACTTCACTTTTAAGGGTATTATCACACAAGTATAATTTTCCAAACCATTTAATTAACCAAATATAAGTGATTATCCAATTTCTATTTAGGGTGATATCAAAAAATTTGAAAAACAGGGGATCCATAACACCACAAATACAGCGCAAGAAAAGACCCCCAATGGCCATGATTTTCAATGGTACAATAATCACAGATAAATTCAATATAAAAATATCAAAAAATCCATAAAAACATGTGATATCATCCCCCTTCCCCTTCAATTCAATTAAACTAATTAATTTATCTTTCTTAAGTCAGATGAAAACTATCTTCCCAAGGATAAAAAAACATATCCATCCTATATGATACAACATAGAGAGAGACGAAGGATACCCTACCTTGAAGAAAGAAACTTCTCATGATCCATTGTACCAATAATAGGGTGTGTGCACATAGTGGGGCCACTACAGGAAGATCTCAAACCAAAATCAATAGTGGAAATAGGGTTCCATAGCTCCAAGGGAAATACTTTGACACTAACTATCTTAATATAAAGAAATCACGAAAGAACGAAGGAATTATATTTTGTTTAGAATTTACAAATCTAAAACGATTAGGATTTTAGATCATGGATAAGATTTTAATTGACCATAAATGTGAACCTCATTAAATTCTATGTATAAGGAATCATTAATATCCTCCTTTGTCAATGGAATTTAAGGATGTAATTATCCTCCTCAAATTGACCTTTAAATGCAATAAATTTAGTCTTTAAAACAGAATATATGTTAGAAGGTTGTATTAACGTATTTTAGGGGAATTTCGGGAAAATGGTAAATCTCATAAAGTTGGATATGTCATGAACTGACTATACCAACCTTTCTACCATATGAAAAAATATGTCTCCATTCCAACAGACCACACATCCAAGAAACCTCCCTCATGAACAAATAAGTGATCATGGAAACTGACTACATAACTAACCATCCTACCACATTGATATACAAGTCACATTATTAACTGATGACATGACTAATCACCCTACCACAAGAATAGACAAGTGACTGTGTCAACTAACTTCATGACCAACCACCCTACCACATGAATAGAAAAGTGATTTTGCCAACTAACTATATGACCAACCACCCTACCGCATGAATAAAAAATTGATCGTGCTAAATGGCTGCATGACCAACCATCCTATAACATGAATAAACAAGTGACCATGCTAAATAACTACATGAATAACCATCCTATCACATGAAAAAACAAGTGAATATTCAAAATGACTATATGAAAAAACTAGGAAAAATGTAAAAAGACTCCAAACACCCTTTTAATCCCACCAGACCTCAGTTAATGCAAAGAAAATAGTCTTATAAGTCAGGAACATTACACTAATTTTTTAGGATTTATAACTGGATCCTATTTTAGATGTGTAACAGCACTAGAATTTCTAGATAAAAACCTTATCCTGAAGGTGTAATATGGATGAAAATATGAAAATAGAAAAAAAATATCTCATCAATAACCCAGCATCCTCACAAGAAATTGAAATATATTATCGCACAATTCCAAATGTTAAAAACAAGGGTGTCCTCCAACACCTCTATGTACTTCCCCTAGAACCAAAATTTTTTCTCAATTTATAAAGTAAAACAATATAAGGTTCAAAATATCTTATTGTAAAAATGATACACCTCTCCCTTCATAGTCATCTACTAAAATGAATTCTTCTTATATAAAAAAATTTCCAGTATAATTATAGGTTGTTTTCTCTCATTATGTTTTTCAAATCATAGTGTCTAATGGAATATTATAAACTAATAATAGAATTCCATTATGTCAACAATATCAATGAACCAACATGGAATTAATGTCTGAAAAACCTGACATCCAAGACACATGTTCCCAATTCGATCAAAAAAGGTACCATAATCCCTGAATTTTTCATAACAATCAAGCTCTCTCTGGGCATACCGAGTGAAAAAAGAACACCTTATTTCCACCCATGATTCCTTGGCCCCCTTCACCCTAGAATCCTCGGTGTCACTACCATGAACATGGAACCAAGGCATTTTTGACATGTGTTATACATAAAACCTATAGTTAATCTGATATTCCTAGATATTTAACTTGTGAAACTACCCATAAAACTACTGTTCTCCCATGTCACACAATCCATAAGAAACTCTTTCATCATTTTCATAGTCATTTTTACTCACTCTTTCAAATATTGATAAAACTTTTTCCACAATTCCACCTTAAAAGTATACAATTCAAACACAATAACACTATGAATTTTATCTTTCAAACCTCCATTACTTTATCTACGAGATTTTCTCCCTACACTCATCATGATTTGTTCTACTAGAATCAAGCTAGCATAGGTGAAGAAAACTTCCTTATATTTGATAGAAAAAGTGTTTTACTATGTTCCTTTCTATAATTTTTCTTTTGTAATTGAATAATTTGAATGCAAGGTTGGTTCTATATGCCTTTCCTTATTATGCACCAAAAACTAAGTGATTTGTTGCTTACCCTTGGTGTTCTTGTCCACACTAATTAGGGTAAGATTCTACTACATTGTTCGAACAGGATTTGGTAGCCTTTTGGCCTCACCTAACTCTATTTATCATATATTAGTGCTATAAGATTGACCTTTTACATACACATCTTTTTGTTTTTCCAAAAAATGAGTATCATGGACTTGAAAAACATGTGCAGTTGGAAATACACTGAATATAGCCTCTTCCTTTCCCAATGGATTCGTACATAATTCTAGTAAAAACTTCTCCTTGAGCAACCCCACTTTTTCTAGAAATTAGTTTAATTTCCTTCTCAATTCATACTAAACCATACCCAAGTAGTTTCTCCTCAATTTTGGATTATTGAAGTGCCTTTAAAACACCGTAGTGGAACCTCCTTTTTGGTAGACTTTATAACACCTGAGACTTCTATGAGAAATATTTTGTTTTTATAAATCATCAAAGGAATATTTTACTACACACAACACTTTCTCGGCTTTCTTTACATGCAATCGCGACCTTCCTCGATAGCTTGCATCGTACGCAATACCGAGTTTCACTAAACAATGATATGCTATTAAAATATTATTAAAACTAGCCGTTATGAATAGTAATAACCACTTTTTGAAATTTTGTAAATTTTATTTTTCAAAATTGACTTCATTTTTGGATTCAGAATATCGAAATTATCCTAGGGTAAAATTTTGGTATTTTTCTGAAAACTTTCAATTTTTGATGAATAGTGAAACCACTAAGTGGTAGTTAAAAAACTGAATTTTTCATAAAACTTAATTTTACCGCTTCTGTGAGTGGAATTTCAAAAATCCGAGAGACACGGTTTATTTCAGTAAGTAAAATGTGGTTCAATGAGATGAAAATAATTTTTGGTGAATAGTAACTTTTTACTTTTTTACCACGGTTAAAAGTAAATAGGGTAATTAAGGGTAAAAATGATATTATTATTACCCTAACACATTTCCTAATTCTATTAGATAAGTGCAATTCGACCAAAAACAACCTTAGGAATAAAATATGACCATTTAGGCCCACTTGGATTAGATTAGGACATTTATTATTAATTTATTTAAAGAAGGGTTAAAATAGTTAAAATCAAAGTTTAATAAGAAAATCATTTTTAATATAGGGTTATACATAATATAAATTATACTATAAATATTCATTATAAATCTAAAAATATTTCATACATAATGGTATTTTATTTGTAATTTTTAGACTTTAAATAAGTTAATTTATTTATGACACAAAGATGATGCAGTAATTATCTTATTAATGAAATATTGACATAATTGATGTTGTAAATACCCAAATAAATTTAATTTGAGACTTTTTATGAATTAAACTAATTTTCTAGGTTAATATGACATTTTATTATTGATTTAATTAACTTTTTTCTAACTAATCATTCTGTTATGATTTTCACAAAAATCAATTACTAAATAGTGTCAAAATTGACATAAAATAGTTTTAAAAAAAATATTATATTATTAATTGTTATTTTATTCCTAAAAATATATGGTTAATCCAAATGACATATATAAGTTTATATATATTAATAATAAACAACTTGGTGTTCGTTTGGCAGCTTATAGTAAGTTAATTAACCTTATAGTATAAGAACACAAGAAGACACGGTAAAAGTAAAATTATTTAACTTAATGTTAAATCTAAATGATAAGGTTAAAATAGGAACCTAAACTTTTCTAAATTCTATTGGATGAGACGATTTCAACCCATCCCCACCTTATCTTAGAAATAAATCAATTTGGAGCTATTTAAAACCGAATTTGGCTTTATAATAAAATAATATTTTTAGTTTTTCCAAAGGAGCCCCTCTCCTCCCTTATAAAAGGGAACCTCCTCCCCCTCTTCCTCCCACCACTTTGAGCCTTCAATCTCGGCCAACCCCTGCAAATTTCTCCTCTACACTTCCCTAGAAACATCCTAGAGGTCCTGGTCTTCTTCAAAGACCAATTTTAGTGCCCTAAAAGGAGGTCTCAAAGAGGCCCTTCAAAGAAGTGGTAAGGTCCGTTACCAATTCTTTCAACTTTATTTCTTCTTCCACTTCTTCTTATTTAGTTTTTTCATTATGAAGTAATAACATCAGTATCACTCATATATTTATATGTTATTATATGTATGAAACAACTCTATTTCACCACCTATCCATCCAATGGAAAATGAAATCACTGCGCGTGCGTACGTACGGAATACCATCTCCACGCCGTAGTGTAATCTATTTTCCACCACCACCTTACTTGGATGGCTATAATGGTGTAAATAATGACTATATATGACTATTTTAAAGTGATATTTATTCTGAAATAGTATACATACACTCCAATAAAATTCCACGATCATGGGAATGATATCATCGCTCGTGCGTACGTACAGAATACCGTCTCCACGATGTGATGTGACTCGTTCTACATGATCTTCATTGCATAATGATTAAATAAATTAATTGAGTGAATAAATATGATATATATTACACTAATAACATTATGTAAATGAGGTATCTATAACTTAAAAATAAGGATAAGAATTTATTCGACAAAACACGCATAAGAACAAAAAGTAATAAACACCCGAATAAACAAGTAGTAATGAAATATTACTAATAAGAAGCTAAGAATATGACCATATATGATATCATAAAAATAAGTATGATTCTATAATAAGTCAATAACATTATTTAAATAATTATACAGGAGGTTCTGACCCTTACGAAGAAAATTGGACCTAAGGTAAGGGAAATATCACAATCTCATTTTTATCTGAGATTTTTTATACTTTGAAATTTACTGGGGTGTATTTTATCATCCACATCCATGCTTCCTCAATATGTAATATTTATATCCTTATACAATATTTTATATCCCATTTTACCCTTCTATGAGTTTTTAGTAAAAGATATGAAAGGAATCTTTTGTCGTTTTTCATACGAGGTACTTTTTGACTTTTTCAACAAAAGTACGAGAAGAATGTTTTTTTTAACTTATACGGTATGAATGGATATTTAAAACATTATTTCCAAGAATCTTTCCTTACAAATTTTCAAGTTTATTTTTAATAAACTTCTTTTAGTTTATAATTGTATGACATGTTAAGAAATGAAAAGTGTTTTTGAAGTAGAAAGGATATTTTCCTCAAAAATGAAGTTCAAGTGTTTTATCAAAATTATTTTCTATCTAAGATAATAAAGGGTTCTGTTTCTATCCCTATTATTACATTGATTTGATTATGTTGTGATGGAATTATTTTTATGAATTCCTTTATCTTGTATGAATTGTTTTATGATGTCACGATGTTTAAGATTCCCATTTTTATTACATGGGTTATGCTATGATGTATGGTTTATGATTTTGTGACACACATAAGAATGGTATAATTATGAGATGGGTGGGACCTATATCTCCCTCCAATGCATTGGGTAAAGATTTTATATCTCATGATATAGACATGTCTGGAACGGAAAGTTAAACCGGTTCAGTGAAACAGGACTGAAATGAGGAGTGAACTCGGTTCAGAAATGGACTTTGTCCACTAAGATAGTCTTGGAAATGAGTCTTGACTAATAAGAAATGATTCTCTATGATTATGTGTGTATGCCACAAGGTTTCATGTTTTAAGTTATGATTATTGGGATTACATTTCACTACTATGATTTATCCCATGTTATGAAATTATGATTTCTTTTTCAGGTTAAGATTTCCAAAAGTTATGTTCTTATGTATATGATGTGATTGATATTTCTTTTGTTTACCCTTACTGAGCATTTGAGATCACCCTTTTCTATGTTTTATTTCCCCAGGTCAGGAAGAAGGTTATTAAGTAGGATATTCCAAAAAGGGACTCTAGATATGATGAAATAAATGGGAGGAAAAGTAGATGCTTTATGAACCATCTGTTTATGTTTCCTAGTTTCTAAAGACTCTATACCTATACATTCCTTTACTAGTTTTTGTTATATGTTGTAATAAGTGTGCTTCAATTCTGAAGTAATAACAATGTATGTAAAGTATGGGTCGTTATAGTTGGTATCAGAGGAAAGGTATAGTCAACCTTTGGAAACTAGGATGTGAAAGCCTTAGTAAGAACCCTAAGGATAAGTCTAAGAATAGAACACAATCTTAGTGTTTTAGAAATGGCCATGAATAACCTAGGATAAGACCTTAAGTGTGAAATTTTATTCTTTATTATGTGGTTTTCCTATTATAATTAGTGTTGCTCACACTATTCTTCTTGGTTTTAGTCAATGGGTGGAACCCGAAGGAACCGTGTTAATGCGGAATGCGACGGGAAATGCAATGATTGTCCCCCTGAGCAACCAAACGTTATGGGAGCTGGAATGAAAAATATTGTAGCCATGCTCACACAACTTTCTCAAGCTATGAATCATGCAGGACTTCCAAATGAGTAAAGGAAGGAGAAAAATTTTGTTGAATCCTTCATGAGGCAGCGTCCACCTTCATTCAGCGGGTCTACTGATCCATTAGTTGTTGAATAATGGATTAGTACTACTGAAAAGATATTTTCAGTTCTTCAATGTTCTGAACATGATAAACTCATCTTAGAAGTGTATCGTTTGGAAGGTGATGCTGATCAATGGTGGAATCTTATTAAGAATACGTGGAAAAGGGATGAAATTGAGTCCATGGAATGGGACGAGTTCAAGAACTTATTTTTCAATAAGTACTTCCATCGTATTCTCCGAACAAAGATGGAGGAAGAGTTTCTTGAACTGAAGCAAAAGGATGATGAATCTGTTGGTACCTATGAAGCAAATTTTACAAGACTTTCAAGGTACGCTTCTGGTATTATTATCCAACCTGAGAGTAAGATTGATCGATTATTTAGTGTCTTAAAACCAAGTCTTCAAAGGAAGTTATCCATAAGGGACTTCAATAACTACGAGGAAATCGTTCGATGTGCTCTCAAAGTTGAGATGGAGATTGGAGTAACCCATCAGTCATATGGGTTTGATAAGAAGAGGAAAATGGAATTCAAAGGAAAATCTAAAGAGCACACTGAAAAGAAGATGAGCTTTCCCTTATGCTCAAAGTGTGGAAAGAAACATGGAGGGAGTTGTCTTAAAGGGACAAGTAAATGTTTCAAATGTGGAAAGGAAGGTCATAGGGCATTTGAATGCTGAAATGATGGGAAGAAGATGTCTAATGATGAAAACAAAGGAAGGGATACACAGAATGAACCTACTACACTTCAATGTTTCAAGTGCAAGGAGATGGGGCATTATGCCAATCAATGCCCAAATCCAAGGGTTAATGATGATGGTCGACGTCAACGAACTCTTAAGGCTAAAGACAAAGGAAAGTCACATGCAATTTCTATCAGTGATGTGGAGTACGATAACGATGTGGTGAAAGGTACACTTACCATCCACTCTAAAGTAGAAAACGTTTTATTTGATTCTGGATCCACCCACTCCTTTATTTCTGAAGAATTTTCTAAGGGTATCACCATATTACCTTAACAATTAGATGTTGAGTTAGTTGTGACAACCCCTAATGGCACAACAGTCGCATAAAAAGTTTATAATTCTTCTCCGATTGAAGTTTGTGGGAAAGTGCTTCCTGCAAATCTTGTGATCCTTCCTAGAGTGGAATTTGATGTGATTCTTGGCATGGATTGGATTTCTCTACATCGAGATCATATCAATTGACAAATAAGGGAATTCACATTTCATATTACGGATCAATCTATGATCGTCTATCGATGCAAGGATGAACATAACCTTCCAATGGAAATTTATTCCATCTTATGGGTCTTGATTCCACTAAATGAAGGTTATTTATCTCAAATGGTTGGTGAGAAACTCATGATTAAGAATATGCCCATTTTACGGGAGTTTGATGAAGTCTTTCCGGAGGAATTGTCGGGTCTTCCACCAAATCGTGAAGTTGAGTTTTCAATAGAACTCGTATCGGGTTCTTTACCTATTTCAAAGACACCTTATAGAATGGCCCCAATTGAGTTGTAGGAATTGAAGAAGCAACTCCAAGAGAATCCTGATAAGGGGTTCATACGCCCTAGTGCATCACCTTAAGGAGCACATGTTCTGTTTTTTAAGAAGAAAGATTGATCAATGAGACTCTACATTGATTATAGAGAACTTAAAAAGATCACTATCAAGAACAAATATCCTCTCCTACACATTGATGACTTATTTGACCAACTACGTGGAGCTCAATACTTTTCCAAGATTGATCTTCGTTCAGGGTATCATCAATTAAGGGTCAAAAGGGAGGATATACCAAAGACGGATTTCCATACAAGGTATGGACACTATGAATTTATAGTGATGCCATTTGGTCTTACTAATGCCCCTTCTATCTTCATGGATCTGATGAATAGAGTCTTTAGAGACTATCTTGATCAGTTTGTGGTAGTCTTTATAGACGATATTCTTGTCTATTCAAAGATCAAGGAAGAACATGAATATCACTTGAGAATTAAATGGAAGACCCTGAGAAAAGAGAAGCTTTATGCCAAATTTACTAAGTGTGAATTTTGGCTTCAAAAAGTTTCATTTTTGGGTTACATAATCTCAAAAGAGGGGATATCTATGGATCCAGCAAAAACAGAGGTTATCAAAAGATGGTTGAGACCAACAACAGTAACTAAGATCCGAAGTTTTCTTGGTTTGGCTGGATATTATTGATGTTTTGTGAAAGATTTTTCACAATGATCTAATCCACTCACCAAGTTGACTCGGAAAGGAGTTAAGTTTGTCTGGATGGAGGAATGTGAGGAGAATTTCAAGGAGTTGAAAAGAAGGTTATCCAGTGCACCTGTGCTCACACTGCCTTGTAGTGGAGAAAGGTTTGTGATCTACAGTGATGAATCCAAGAAGGGATTTGGGTGTGTTCTTATGAAAAATGATATGGTGATAGCTTATGCCCCACGACATTTGAAAATCCATGAGCAAAATTACCCAACTCATGATTTGTAGTTAGCTGTAGTAATATTTTCATTAAAGATTTCGTGGCATTATCTTTATGGAGAAAGGTGTGACATTTATACTGATCATAAAAGTTTAAAGTATATTTTCACACAAAAGGAGCTGAATATGCACCAAAGAAGATGGTTGGAGCTGATTAAGGATTACGACTGCTCAATCCATTACCACCCTAGGAAAGAAAACAAGGTGGAAGATGCATTAAGTTGACAAGACCATGCCAGTTTATCCATGATGAGGATCACAAAAGATCCAATATTTATGTATTTACAAAGGATGGATCTTGGAATTATAATGAAAGGGGGAAAATCGTATCTTTATCAAATGAATTTTCAACCATCTATACATGTGAAGATTAAAGAGGCATAGAAAGAAGATGTAGATTTACAAAAGAAGGTGAGAAATGTTCCTGAATTCAACCTTGATTGTGATGGGATAATAAAGTTCAGGAATCGGGTTTGTGTTCCTCCCATACCTGAATTAAATAAGGAGCTGCTGGATGAGGCTCATATTTCTTCATTCTCTATTCATCCTGGAAGCACAAAGATGTATAGGGACCTAAAAGAGTACTTCTGGTGGGATGGAATGAAAAGAGATGTTGCTGAATATGTCTCTCGATGCTTGGTTTGTCAGCAAGTTAAAGCTGAGAGACAGAAGTCTAAGGGGATGTTACAACCATTACCCATACCCGAATGGAAATGGGAAAACATCACTATGGACTTTGTCACCGGACTTCCTAAAAAATCCAAAGGCAATAATGCTATCTGGGTCATAATTGATCGTCTTAAAAAGTCTGCACACTTCATCTCTATTAGAGAGGATTTCTATCTGGATCAGCTTTCCAAGATATATGTGAAGGAAGTGGTAAGATTGCATGGAGTACCACTTTCTATTATATCTGATCGGGATCCGAGGTTTACCTCAAAGTTATGGCGAAGTCTTCCGCATACTCTGGATACAGAGTTGAGTTTCAGCACTGCTTATCATCCTCAGATAGACTGTCAGTCCGAGAGAACAATTCAAACTCTAGAAGATATGTTGAGATCTTGCTCTATGGATTTCAAAGGTAGCTGGGATCAACACCTACATTTGGTGGAATTTTCTTATAATAATAACTTTCACTCCAGTATTCATATGGATCCTTATGAAGCTCTCTATGGAAAGAAATGTAGGACTCCAACTTGCTGGGATGAAGTTGGGGAAAGAAATCTATTAGGACCTGATCTCGTTGATGAAATGGAAGAAAATGTCAGATCTATTCAACAACACATAAGAGTAGCTCAGAGTCGACAGAAAATTTATGCCAACAACCGAAGAAATGACCTAGAGTTTGAAGTGGGAGATAAAGTGTTCTTACGAATATCTCCCTGGAAGAGGGTCATGAGATTTGGAAAGAAGGGGAGGTTGAGCCCTAGATATATCGGTCCTTTTAAAATACTAGATCGTGTTGGGAAGGTAGCTTACCGATTGGCGCTTCCACCGAATCTCTCTCAAGTTCACGATGTGTTCCATGTATCTCTCCTGAGAAAGTACATACCTAATCCTTCACATGTACCCAGCTCAGAAGTTGTACCGTTGGAGCAAGATCTTTCTTATGAAGAACAGCTGATAGAGATTCTGGATCGTAGCAAAAAAGTCCTACAAAACAAGACCACTCGATTGGTGAAAGTTTTATGGAGAAACCACCAATTAGAAGAAGCAACATGGGATCTTGAGGATATTATGAGGTAGAGGTATCCTCATCTGTTTGTTATAAAGTGAAAAATTTCGAGGGAGAAATTCATTTTTAGGGGGGTAGAATGTAACACCCGAGACTTCTATGAGAAATATTTTGTTTTTATAAATCATCAAAGGAATCTTTTACTATACACAACACTTGATCGGATTGCTTTACACGCAATCGCGACCTTCCTCGATAGCTTGCGTCGTACGCAATATCGAGTTTCACTAAACAATGATATGCTATTAAAATATTATTAAAACTAGCCGTTATGAATAGTAATACCCACTTTTTGAAATTTTGTAAATTTTATTTTTCAAAATTGACTTCATTTTTGGATTCGGAATATTAAAATTATCCTAGGGTGGAATTTTGGTATTTTTCTGAAAACTTTCAATTTTTGATGAATAGTGAAACCACTAAGTGGTAGTTAAAAAAATTAATTTTTCATAAAAATTAATTTTACCGCTTCTGTGAGTGGAATTTCATAAATCCGAGAGACACGGTTGATGTCAGTAAGTAAAATGTGGTTCAATGATATGAAAATAATTTTTGGTGAATAGTAACTTTTTACTTTTTTTTACCACGGTTAAAAGTATATAGGGTAATTAAGGGTAAAAATGATATTATTATTACCCTAACACATGTCCTAATTTTATTTTATAAATGTAATTCGACCAAAAACAACCTTAGGAATAAAATATGACCATTTATGCCCACTTGGATTAGATTAGGACATTTATTATTAATTTATTTAAAGAAGGGTTAAAATAGTTAAAATCAAAGTTTAATAAGAAAATAATTTTTAATATAGGGTAATACATAAGATAAATTAGACTATAAATATTCATTAGAAAGATAAAAATATTTACTACATAATGGTATTTTATTTGTAATTTTTAGACTTTAAATAAGTTAATTTATTTATGACGCAAAGATGATACAGTAATTATCTTATTAATGAAATATTGACATAATTGATGTTATAAATACCCAAATAAATGTAATTTGAAACTTTTTATGAATTACACTAATTTTATAGGTTAATATGACATGTTAGTATTGATTTAATTAACTTTTTTTGAATTAATCATTCTGTTATGATTTTCACAAAAATCAATTACTAAATAGTGTCAAAATTGACATAAAATAGTTTTTAAAACAAATATTATATTATTAATTGTTATTTTATTCCTAAAAATCTAAGGTTCGGCCAAATTACTTAGATAATGTTATATATATTAATAATAAACAACTTGGGGTTCTTTTGTCTTCTTATAGTAAGTTCATTAACCTTATAGTATAAGAACACAAGAAGACACGGTAAAAGTAAAATTATTAAACTTAATGTTAAATCTAAATGATAAGGTTAAAATAGGAACCTGAAATTGTCTAAATTATATTGTATGAGATTATTTCGACCCATCCCCATCTTATCTTAGAAATAAATCAATTTGGATCTATTTAAAACCGAATTTGGCTTTATAATAAAATAATATTTTTAGTTTTTCCAAAGGAGCTCCTCTCCTCCCTTATAAAAGGGAACCTCCCCCCCCCTCTTCCTCACACCACTTTGAGCCTTCATGCTCAGACAACCCCTACCAATTTCTCCTCTCCAATTCCCTATAAACATCCTAGAGGTCCTGGTCTTCTTCAAAGACCAATTTTAGTGCCCTAAAAGGAGGTTTCAAAGAGGCCCTTCAAAGAAGAGGTAATGTTCGTTACCAATTCTTTCAACTTTATTTCTTCTTCCACTTATTCTTCTTTAGTTGTTTCATTATGAAGTAATAACATCAGTATCACTCATATAATGATATGTTATTATAAGTATGAAACAACTCTATTTCACCATCTATCCATCCTACGGAAAATGAAATCACCGCGCGTGCGTACGTACGGAATACCGTCTCTATGCCGTGGTGTAATCTATTTTCTACCACCACCTTACTTGGATGGGTATAATGGTGTAAATAATGACTATATATGACTATTTTAAAGTGATATTGATTCTGAAATAGTATACATATACTCCAATACAATTCCGCGATCATGGGAACGATATCATCGCTCGTGCGTACGTACGGAATACCGTCTCCACGATGTGATGCGACTCGTTCTACATGATCTTAATTGCATAATGATTATATAAATGAATTTAGTGAATAAATATGATATATATTACACTAATACCATTCTGTAAATGAGGTATCTATAACCTAAAAAGAAGGATAAGAATTTATTCGACAAAACACGCATAAGAACAAAAAGTAATAAACACCCGAATAAACAAGTAGTAATGAAATATTACTAATAAGAAGCTAATAATATGACCATATATGATATCATAAAAATAAGTATGATTCTGTAATAAGTCAATAACATTATTTAAATCATTATACAGGAGGTTCGGACACTTACGAAGCAAATCAGACCTAAGGTAAGGGAAATATCACAATCTCATTTTTATCCGAGATTGTTTATACTTTGAAATTTACTAGGGTGTATTTTATCCTCCACATACATGTTTCCTCAATATGTAATATTTATATCCTTCTACAATAGTTTATATCCAATTTTACCCTTCGGTGAGTTTTTAGTAAAAGATATGAAAGGAATATTTTGTCGTTTTTCGTACGAGAAACTTTTTGACTTTTCCGACAAAAGTACGAGAAGAATGTTTTTTTAACTTATACGGTATGAATGGATATTTAAAAAATTATTTCCAAGAAGCTTCCCTTACAAGTTTTCAAGTTTATTTTTAATCAACTTCTTTTAGTTTATAATTGTATGACATGTTAAGAAATGAAAAGTGTTTTTGAAGTAGAAAGGATATTTTCCTCAAGAATGAAGTTCAAGTGTTTTATCAAAATTATTTTCCATCTAAGATAATAAAGGGTTATGTTTCTATCCCTATTATTTCATTGATTTGATTATGTTGTGATGGAATTATTTTTATGAATTCCTTTATCTTGTATGAATTGTTTTATGATGTCACGATGTTTAAGATTCCCATTTTTATTACATGGGTTATGCTATGATGTATGGTTTATGATTTTGTGGCACACATAAGAATGGTATCATTACGAGATGGGTGGGACCTATATCTCCCTCCAATGCATTGGGTAAAGATTTTATATCTCATGAGATAGTCATGGCTGGAATGGCAGGTTAAACCGGTTCAGTGAAACAGGACTGAAATGAGCAGTGAACTCGGTTCAGAAATGGACTTTGTCCACTAAGATATTCTTGGCAATGAGTCTGGAATAATAAGAAATGATTCTCTATGATTATGTGTGTATGCCACAAAGTTTCATGTTTTAAGTTATGATTATTGGGATTACATTTCACTACTATGATTTATCCCATGTTATGAAGTTATGATTTCTTTTGCAGGTTAAGATTTCCAAAAGTTATGTTCTTATGTATATGATGTGATTGATATTTCTTTTGTTTACCCTTAATGAGCATTTGATCTCACCCTTTTGTATGTTTTATTTTCCCAGGTCAGGAAGAAGGTTATTAAGTAGTATATGCCAAAAATGGACTCTATATATGATGAAATAAATGGGAGGAAAAGTAGATGCTTTATGAACCATTTGTTTATGTTTCCCAGTTTCTAAAGACTCTATACCTATACGTTCCTTTCCTGGTTTTTGTTATATATTGTAATTAGTGTGATTCAATTCTGAAGTAATAACAATGTATATAAAGTATGGGTCGTTATAGACATCTCATACTTATCCATTAGAGTGGGCTTAAATTTATCCCAAGTCAAACATGGAAATGAACTCTGTCATATCAATGGATAATATAGAGTTGTACTCTCCATACAAAGTTGTTCCATCTTGGAATTTAGATTAACCAAGAAATATTTATCAGTCTTAGTAATCCATCTAAACATATCCTCTCTGATAAACAAAGAAATCTTCACTCTATTCTTAAAACTCTATGTCTTTTATGTGAAGATAGCTTCTTCCAAGACCAAATTTCTCCTCGATCCATGACCAACCTTGGTACCAACATGATTACTAAATCCAATAACATCTAGTATAGTCAGACTATGTTTACCTATTTCAAATCCTAGATTCTTTTGAAACTCAATCCTATTGATTCTATCCAGGGTCTACTCTTTCATATCACACTTCTTGTGTAGTGCCTCTACCTCAGTTTGGAACAACCCTACATGCATCCAAAATAGGTGATGAGTTTTTTCATATTCCAACTTAAACCACCAAATACATATCCAATAGATTTCATTATTTTTAGGTTTCGGTAAACCCAGTGGGAAACTGGTTACTTGAACCCAAAATGGAGGTTCTTTGAAGTATATATTTTCTATTTGTCTATATACTGAATATTCATTAATCATATTGTTGTGTTGATATTGATATAGAAGTTTCTCACAATGATATGTATGGAAAGTATCATTCTTAAATAACCATATATATGAAATTTTACTAAACTATGGGGGAGTGCTCTCTATTTTTTATTTTTTATTTTCTATTAACATACCAAATTTTAGCATTGAATGGTTCATGCTGAATATGATAATACCTTTTTTTAGGTTTCTTTTAGATATTGGCATCACTTGTTTATATACACATATGTGTTATGATAAAGGAAGAAATAGAGTTTGGATGAAATTGAACTATGAGATTTAGTGATATTCATTATTCATTAATATTTTAATTTATTTTGAGTGAGAAAAAATATTTTTACATTTCATTTTCATATTTATGAAGAAGAGTAATATAATAAGAAGTTATAATTGGGATTTTACACCCTTTAGGTGAGAAATATGTTTGAAGGCCAATGATCCTTTAGAGTCTAATGAAAATTCAAAGTTTATTCCCTTATAAATTCTTATCAATCTAACTAGTTTTTTATTTTATTGATTACAAGGTTCTTGTTTTTAAAGATTTAAATTTTATATCCCTCATGCTCTATTTGTTTTTTTATCTTTTTATTTCATTTTTTTTTACATTGATTTTTTTCCCATGTTACTTAAGTTTATCATTTCCTTGAAAGTATCATAATATATTACCCATATGATTTATTTTGTGTGATGAATTTTATATTAACATATATAATCCCTTAATGTCTCACTTTCAAACACTAAACTTTGCTATTTTATCTTAATAATTATAGAATGTGATCTCAAATTGAATTATTTATGAAAAAACTTATTCTACTTTAGGTAACCTCAAAAGTTTGTAAATGTTATTAAATTAAGTTGTTACATGTAAATAAAACATGCTCCAAAACCATTGAAGCATCTAAAAATATTTCCCCTTCATATATTTTTAAGTTTATTAGTTATAAGAGAACAAAATTTCGGTTCATTGATAATTGGATTAGTTATAAGATAAAACATTTATTTTCATTAATAAATTTAGGTTTCTTAGTTAAAATTAATTTAAATATCTTATATTTTGTGGCCAATTTTAAAAATCAATATCCTTAGTAAGATTTCATTTAGTTTTATTTTACTTTAATCATAGTTAGGATAATGTGAGTCATCTCAATTTTTGTAATATTCAAGAATATCATGATAATATTATTGTAGCTTATGTACATGTAAGATGTTATATAGTTATTAATTTATCAAAGGAGTTGTAATTTGGACTTTCATCTATGGTCTAGCTTTTTTACAACTGGGTAGTTTCTAGATAACCTTGAAAGCATATAGAACTTCATTTTTAAGGCTTACATGCCTTGAAAAAGTTTTCATTAGTGTAATTCCCTGGCTTGAATACCTGAATCTAGAGACCCCAAGAATGGTTCTCAATTGACATAGGTTTAAAACTAATGTCCTGAGATAAAAACACAACCATTGGGGAGTGATTTAACTTTAAAATAAAACTCAACAAGATCTATACAATGAAACTTTTATTAAAAATTAAAACAAAATTTAAACTAACTTTAGTGATCCAAAATGAAACAAACAACAAAAAAAATCTCTATTGATCAATAAGGTATATCATAAAATTCTTTAAAATGTGATAATAACTATTGTTATATTACTACTTCGATTTAACATTTCTTATACTGATAAATTGACTCTTGTTTTCTAGTATATTCCTTGGTGTACTTAATCACTTGAAAGTTTTAATTGAGTATCATTTGAAGTTTAAAAAATATAAATTGGTGCTCATTTCTTGAAGATGAACCCAATGTAACCACTTTTGTGGGAAAAAGGTCTCAAGATGGAGAGAATAGGTGACAATGTAGGTGAAATTGTGTGAGTGGATGAGTGAGACCTCAGTTCAAAACTTAGTGCTGTAGAAAATTGGACTATAGTGTAGAGTGGGTTATACTAGAGGTAAATTGGATGTTTGATATCATAAGTAACATGTAATTCATGCATGATGAAAGGTAGAATTGTGCCCATACACCCATGCATTGTTTCTTTCACGTGATCCCTTATCATTATTCACTATATGGTGTAACCTTAGGTCACTACATGGTCTCTATTTTCCATGAAATTGTTAAAAATGTATAATTTTCACCCATTATTTTTTTTAATTTATTTATATTTTATTTTACTTTTTTCCCATATAGATCAAAATTATGAGAAATAAAATAAAATCATTGTGTTCATTTTCTTGATTTAGAACTAAATAATGTATTCCTAATAAAGAATTTTTTGTTAAAATAAGATTTCAATTGTTGATATGTGTGAGTATAATTCAATTCAAGTTAAGTATAAGGAGATCATTATGGTTACCATGGTCTGGAATATGCCTAAAATTACCCTTTACTAACATTTATTCGTCACAACATAAGATTGATGGGATATGGAATGATCATTGTAAAATTTTTGGAATAACAACATTGTTCGACATGTTAGTTTGATGATATTATTCTCATGTTTCTTATATTCTCTATTATAGGTGTGGGGTAGTGTGTTTGAAGTGAGTATTTATACTGGATGAGAGTTTTCCAATGTTTATTCTCATAAATGTGATGGGATAATTGATCTTGAAAACAATGCTCGGTTGAAGTTTCATTTTATTAACTATCCTGATTGAATATGAATGTTGACATAATGGGTTTATATCTTCAAGTTGATGTTACTAATTATGAACAACTCTATTGGTTATTCTGATGCCCTGGTGTGGCGATTCTTGTGGATTGGATTCCTATAAATGATGACATTGATTATGGATTGATATGTGATCATCTTAATGGTTAAAATAAAAGTGCCTTAGGTATTCACACTTTGGATATGGTGATACTAATGAGTTGTTCTATTGCCTAAATTTAAGATTTTGGATGGTGATGATGATTCATACTTCTCCCCTTAAAGATAACTATCAAAATGAGTTTGTAATTATATAAGAAATTTTCATGTTATTTTAGTGATAACATTATAATGAAGAACTACGTGAATTTATTCCCATTGATACCCAAAAAATGGGATGCTATCTCCATTAGTTATCAATGGATATTATATTGTCATGAGTCTTGGGTATTTCTTTGTTATCATTACTCTCAACACTTTGTGATCCTCTATTGACACTACTTCAAATATTCCCTTTAACAGCACAAAAAAAGGGGCTTTATCAGTGCTAAATAAGAACTTATAATGTGGTCAATGTTAAAGGGATGGATTTATCAGGGCTCTAAAAAAGTGCTGATAAAGTGGCCTTTAAAAAGTTCTAAAAAAATCACTGATAAAGGGGCCTTTATCAGTGCTTGTTTTTAAGCACTGATAAAGGGTTATTTTTTTTAGATATCGGCCACCCTTTTCAGTGCTTCCCCCCACCCCTTTATCGACACTTTAACCTCCCTTTTCTAGAAATTTTCACCCACTCACCAACCACCCCTTTATCAGTTCTTGGAAGGATCCTTTATTATTACTTTATGAAATTCCAACCTACTGTTGACCCGAAGCACATTGTAACGACCCAAATCCAGAGCCCCTCCACTGGTGCCCCATACTCGATTCGCCACATAACCTCAACTGCATTTCCCCGAACTCCAGAGGCTGCCGACTAGCAGTGAGGGCCTTGTTGAGTCGTTAGGGAAACTATGCCCTCATTCGCTAAGGTATACAACGGAAAAACAACAATAATCAGCGGAAGAAGTAAACAACATGCATACAATGGAAACCAAACAGCGGAAGCATTGTAGATATATAACTACGAAGACAATGATGCATCAGGTACAGGTATCTAAGGAAAACAGTAAACACAACAATGTGATGAAGTACAACTAAAACCAAGTGCAAAAGAAAAACAAAGTAATCTCCTCAGTATCATGAGCCACGGCTCAGTCCCATGCTCCCCAGCTCCTGGTGAACTCAAGATCCTAAAGTAGAAGGGTGATTTCCCTTGTCTATACCTACAGAAAAATAGTCTGCTTGGGCCCAAAAGCATGGCCCAAACAGGGTGTGAGATACAATCCCAATAGGAAATCACCCAAATATTTGTGCCTAATAGTCAATTAATACAAAGCAAGTAATAAAACCAGAAGAAGTAAACAGGAAAGCACAAGCAGCTACAATCCACAGTTCTAACAAAAGAAGAGCACAAGTAAACAACTAGTAACAAAGGAAAAAGTTAACCCTCTGGGTAGCTCTCACAACCTAACCCCTATGGTTTAACCTATAAGTACTAACAACCCTCTAGGTGGCACACATAGTCTCACCCCTCTGGTTCAGTCAAGAAATTAAGCACACTCTCTGGGGAAGCACTCACTATCAATCCCCCTATATTCTCGTAATGTGCTAAAGGCTCTCTGGGGAAGCACTCAACATCTATTTTCCCTGTGGCCTGCGTCTAGGAACTACAGACTCTCTGAGGAAGCACTTAACGTCAATTCCCCATGTGGTCTCATATCATATTTAAAGACACTCTGGAGAATCCCTTCCGTTCATTCACCCTTTGGTCTACTACTCTAGGTTCTCACAGTCCTAAGTAAAACTAAACATGCTCAGCACGCGTGAAACGTCCAAGTAAACCTCAAGAAGTACTTGGCTATCAACTAAGGCTCAGCAGAAAAACAAGGCAACCATCCACAATCCTACAACTAGGCATGGCAACTGGCAAAACGCCAAACAGGCAGAACAAACATGGCAAAGCAACCTGAGCACAAAATAAATTACTCTAATTACAATCATAAACCTCTACCACAGTAATCAAGCAAAGCAAGAAAATAACAAGGGTAAAATAGGAACATGCAATACCCCGTTCATGGGTATTGGTAGAATTTGCACATAATATTCATCAACTTTCTATAGAAAGGAACAAACCACCTACCTCGATCTGAGGAGTTCGATATACGTGAACCACGACGACAGATTCCTCTTAGAACAATATAGATCTGAGAAAATGAACAAAACGTTCATCCCAAGATAACTTGGAAATGAGGAGGAATCAAGAAACAGGGCTAAAGCAGAAGGAAGAACTCACTGCTGCGATTCCAACGCAATCGACTGTGCTCAAATCAGAAAACGGATGGCGGGGAAAGAGCTCGAAGAAGATTTGGTCATACGGTCGCTTCCGGGCGGACGAAATCTGGAGAAGAAGATGATTTTGGGGGTTAGTTGCGACCCTAGTCTCTTTAATGAAAAAAAAAGTACACGGCGTGTACTTCTCGAGTACACGGTGTGTACTTCAATTTTCCGTACTCTGAATTAACCGGCCTCCACCTCAGCCTTACACACCGTGTGTGTGGCCCGGACATGGCCAGCACACGGCTTCGAGCCGGGAAGAGTACACGACATGTACTCAGAAAGTAAATGGAGTGTACTTCTGAAATTTCCAGAAAATTTATTTTATTTAAAAACTCCAGAAAAAGGGAAAACATGCCTGAAAAGAGATCCGGGTTCTTAAAAACTTTCCCCC
The DNA here is from genome assembly GCA_963277665.1 of Viscum album. Taxonomy (NCBI): domain Eukaryota; kingdom Viridiplantae; phylum Streptophyta; class Magnoliopsida; order Santalales; family Viscaceae; genus Viscum; species Viscum album. The sequence goes on from OY728165.1 coordinate 1,938,597,810, forward strand.
TGAAAGAAATTCATCCACGAATTTCCCTAACAAGGTGGAGAAGGAGAAACACCGAACAGCTCTGGCCACTGCGATCGTACATTGGTCTCCCTCTCCCAGGTCTCGTCCTGTACTTTCCTGTGCTGCCATAGCACTCGTACGAGAGGAATAGACCGCCTGCGGATAACCTTCGTACTGTGATTTAAAATCCGGATAGGATGCTCCTCGAACGATGCATCCTCTTCAAGCTTGACTTCCTCGGGCTGAAGGACGTGATATGGGTATGAAAAGTAACATCAGAGTTGAGAGATGTGGAAGACGTCGTGCATGGCCTGATACCTCTGAGGTAGCTGCAACCGATAGGCGACCGGCCCAACTCTCTCCAAGACCTCAAATGGACCGACGTACCACGGTGAAGGCTTACCCTGTCTCCGAATCCTCTTGTGTCCCAACGTCGGTGAGACACACAGGAAAACCTGATCACCGACCTCGAACTCCAGAGGTCATCTTCGCTGATCAGCATAAGACTTCTGTCGAGATTGTGCCGTAGTCATACTCTTCCGAATAAGCTCTATCTGTTCTGAGGTCTCCTGAACAAGATGAGGTCCTAGCAAAGCTGCCTCTCCTGCCTCCAGCCAGCATAAGGGTGATCATCATGGCCTACCGTACAAAGCCTCATATGGAACCATCTGAATGGTCTCCTGGAAACTGTTGTTGTAGGCGAACTCCACCAAAGTAATATTCTTCTCCCAAGAACCTCCAAAGTCTAGAATGAAATCCCGGAGCATATCCTCAAGCACCTGGATCGTGCGCTCGGACTGGCCATCAGTCTGGGGATGGTATGCTGTACTCAAAAGTACCTGTGTACCCAAGACCTTCTAAAGTACCTGCCAGAACTGAGAGGTAAAATGCGTATCTCTATATGAAACAATAGAGTGTGTAACTCCATGCAAATGAACGATCTCTCTGATGTAAAGTCGTCCCAGATCATCGACACCTAAGGTACCCTTGATTGGCAAGAAGTGAGAAACCTTCGTAAGCCTGTCGACGACAACCCAAACAGCATCGTTTCCCCGAGGTGACCTCGGAAACCCGGTCACGAATTCCATCGCAACATCGTTCCACTTCCATTCTGGAATGGTTAACTATTGTAAAATCCCCGCTGGTTGCTGATGCTCTGTTTTCACCTGCTGACAAGTATAACATATCATGACAAAACCAGCAACATCCTTCTTTATACCTGGCCACCAATATTGGTAATGAAGGTCCCGATACATCTTGGTGACGCCAGGATGAACTGCCCAAATAGAGTAATGGAAATCCCGCATCATCTCCTCACGTATGTTTGATGGAACCCATACGCATCCTTGGAAATGCAAGATCTCATCCTCGCCCACTATCCATATAGGAAGAGGGTCCTCTCCTGACACACTCTCCCACAGGACTAAGCCTTTTGAGTCTGATAGTTGCCTCATTCGTATCTGATCAAGTATCATAGAGGTAATAGCTATAGAAGATATAAAATTTTTTCCCCGTCTGTCGTGCACCTCCAGATGCATCTCAGAGAACAGAGCCATCAGTTTTTACTCACTACTGGCCTCCTGAACTGCCTGAATTTGAGTTCTCCTGCTCAACGCATCTGCCACTATGTTGCCTTTCCCTATAATATAGGCAAGCTCGAAATCAAAGGGCTGAAGGTACTCAACCCACCTACGTTGTCTCAGATTCATATCATGCGAAGTGAAGATGTATTTGAGACTCTTGTGGTCATGAAGACCACAAAGTGCTCCCCCAGCAGATAGTGTCTCCAACAGCATAAGGCATGAACAACAGCTGCCAACACCAGATCGTGCGTAGGGTAGTTCCTCTCATGTGGACACAACTGTCGAGACCTGTACGCAACAACTCCATCTCCCTGCATAAGTATAGCTCCCAGCCCAATACCTAAAGCATCACAGTAAACAGTGTAACCCTTGCTTGGATCCGGCAAGACTAGTATCGGTGCTGACGTCAACCTCCCTTTCAGCTCCAGAAAGGTTGAACCACAAGAATCTGACCATGAGAACTTCACCCCCTTCTTGGTCAGTCCTGTTAAAGGTGCTGCTAGGCGTGAAAAGTCCTGAATGAAGTGTCTGTAGTATCCATCCAACCCTAGGAAGCTCTATACCTCAAAAACGTTCTTCGGCTGCTCCCAAGAAACTACAGCTCCCACTTTCTCTGGGTACACAAATACTCCTGCCTCTAAGATGACGTGACCCAAGAAGTGAACCTGATCCATCCAGAAGTGGCACTTCGAGAGTTTATCATAAAGCCGATTCTCTCTCAGTGTACTCAGAACGATATCAAGATGTGTGGAATGGTCGTGTAGAGTGTGATAGTACACCATGATATTGTCCACGAAGACCACAGCAAAGGAGTCCAAGTAAGGATGGAACACTCGGTTCATTAGTGCGATGAAAACTGTAGGCGTGTTTGTGAGACCGAACGGCATTACTTTATACTCGTATAGACCATACCTGCTCTTGAAGGCTGTCAGAGGTATATCTGATGGTCTAATACGCAAATGATGATAACCGGACCACAAGTCGATCTTCGAGAACACCCAGGCTCCTCGAAGCTGATCGAAAAGGTCGTCAATTCTCGACAAAGGATATCGATTCTTGACCGTAAACTGGTTCAGCTTCTGATAATCTACACAAAGCCGAAGGGTACTGTCTGCCTTCTTTGCAAACAGGACAGGCGAACCACAAGGAGAAGTACTGGGTCGGATGAAACCCTTAGCATGTAGCTCCTCCAACTGCTTCTTGATCTCCTGCAATTCAGGTGTGGCCATCCTATAGGGAGGAATGGAAACCAGCGCCGCTCCTGGCATGAGCTCAATAGGGAAGTATACCTCACGCTCCGGAGGCAAACCTGAAAAGTCTTCTGGAAAGACATCCCTAAAGCGATCCACCAATAGAGAAAAGTACAACTGTGGAGTACCCTGATCATCCAGATAAATACTATCAATCTAGGCCATCACCCCTCCTATCCCAAGATGCTCTAGTCCTGCATGACTCGCCCGAACGTCCCACTCACCTTTATAAAGAAAAGACTCGTCCTCTGGTGAAATGAAGCTCACTCTGCGGCGATAACAGTCGACGACTGCCTGAAAGGGAATCAACCAATCCATGCCAAGTATGACATCATATCATGTCATCTCTAGGACATAGATATCTCATAAGAAGTGATAACCTGCAACCTCAAGAGGGCACTCTCTACACTGGCGTACACTAGATGTCCTCATCCCCAAAGGTGTGTCTAGTGTCAATGAGTCGGCAGAAGAAAAGATGAAGAGTCCAAGGCTCTCCACAACAGCAATGGAGATAAAGCTATGCATAGAACCAGTATCGAAAAGTGCTAAAGATAATACTAAGGATACTAAAATCGTACCTCGAACAGTAGAAGGCCCGGAATCCTACTCTTGATAAGTCTGCTCCACGATGAAAGATTGGCCTGTGCCACGGCCCTGCACCCCTGGCTGACCACTTTGAGCTGAACCGCCCTACTGGTACTGAGGAACTGGTGGCTAACCGCCACAGCCTCGACCTCCACCTCGACCCGAATAGCCGGAAGAACTCCAATTTCCCGACTGGTGAGAAACTGGTGGTGATGCTCCTGAATGAGGAGTCATGGAAGAACCCCGGTCACCAGCTACTGGTGAGAAGACCTGGAAGAAATGATGAAGGTGAACCATCTTGCCGCAAGATCGGCACTCCACGGGGTCCCTATGGCACTACGGCCTCGTGTTCCATGTCTGGATACACTGATAGAAAGTCACATGGCTGTGTGATGAAGCATCTCGCTTCCTCGAATCACCACGCGTAGGCTCCCTACGGTGCTTCTTGATGTCATCTGGAGGATGGCTAACTCTAGAAGCATAACCGCCCTGGCTTGCAGCTCCAGAGTCTCTTAGATTGCACTCTGCAATCAATGCCTGATTGACGATGGATGTAATGGAAGTCAGCTGGAAGATGTTCACCTGTGAGCGGATCTCCCGCCTGAGTACATCCTCAAACTTCCTCACCAAGAACACCCCACTCCCATCCCAAAGGGGTGTAAAATGTTGAATCTTAGTGAAACAAGAGGAATACTCCATGACAGATAGAGTACCCTGCTCTAAGCTCATGAACTCCCAGGCTCGATCAGCCCTCAGGGTCTCTGGGTAGAAGTAGTCATAGAACACGTGCTGGAACTCCTCCCAAGTCATAGCCTGTTGTTGAACCGCTTGTGAGATCATTCCTCACAACCTCTTGGCGGAGTCTCAGAGCATATAGGTGGTGAGCTTGACCCTCCTATCTAGAGGAATCTCGAGATGCTCGAAGATAGTCAGCATAGCTTCCATCCATGACTTTGCAGCCTGAGGTCCTCCCTCCCCCGAGAAGGTGGGAGGATGCTGCTGCTAAAAGACCCGCGTCAAGTCTTCCAAAAATGAGGCAGGAGGCAGTGCTCCCTGGAAGACCTGCATCATCCTCATGAAACCTTCCCTGAACTGCGCATTAGCACCTGCAACTGGTAAAACAACCAGTGCCAATGCTGGCTCGGATGGGGGATCGATAGGAAGTCCCTGATCAGCAATGTCTGGCATTTGATCACTACCTGATGATAGACATACAACTGGAGGAAGTCTCGGAGGCATATCTCTGAAAGATCAAAAGCACACCTTAGATCAGGAAAACAAGGACAGAGAACACAAGGGTATAAAATGGAAACAGGGGAAGAAAAACACACAAGTTTGCAAAACACGACTACATGGCGTTTATAAAACAACACGGTGTGTCTTCTTAACCCACTGACATGGGCGTGTACTCCTTCCCTACAAGTCATGTACACTTCAATCTACACGGCGTGTTGCACCCACACATGGCGTGTGCTTGAAAAATGTTCCCCTGCCCAAGTCTCCTTACATGGATAACCCACACAGTCCGACTTAACCTGAGACTACACGTAGCGTTCTAAACAAACACGGCATGTACTAGACAAGGCTTCGGCGGCCCGTGTTGTTGGGCACACGGACTTTTACACGGCTGGACCTTACACAGCATGTTCCGAACAAACACAGTGTGTATAGATGAAGGCGACATCATCCCGTATTGTTTGTGACATTTCCGGGTACCTGGGAAAGACTACACGGCGTGTTCCACACAAACACGGAATGTGGAAAGGAAGGTAACGCCATCCCGTGTTGTTCGTGACACGGATGGAACCTGAACAAGACAACACGGCGTGTTCCCTATGGACATGGCGTGTTCTACCCGAGCCTCCCCGACCCGTGTTGTTAGTGACACGGCCGGGTACACGACTCCAAACCTACATGGCAAGCACATACCATACACGGCATGTTCCTAAAGTTACTTCACAACACCATATTTCTGCTCACACGGTCAGTGACACAGCCTGAAAACTACACGGTGTGTATCCAAAAATTACACATCGTGTAGTCTGGGGTTTTCTGGGTAGTAGCTCAGAAACTGCACAGAATTCCAGAGACGCTAAAAACAAGGCGAAAAAGTGCCAAATTCCGATCCGTGAGGTCCCATAACACCTCAAGAACCAAAATTTGGCATTCACTTTAAACAAAGAACAAAACAAACAGTTTTCTAACATAACAGTAGAGAATCTATCAAGCAACTATCACAACAGCATGCATAATCTACACAAGGTCTATCAAAATAGCATGCAATCTCTAATGCACCCTAGATGGCATGGAAAGAATTCATGGCTTGTGATTCCTACAAGTGTCTATATGATGCATGAGACGGCATACCCTCATCTCATCGGGTTATGATAGAATTAGAACCGCAATATCAAAACAGTAATAGCACAAGCCATGTGAACCACTCTAGGTGAAATCAGATCAACTATAAAATCTCAAAACCATCAAACTATAATTAATGAGGTAGTATGACCTTTCCCTGTACACAGGTTAGCTACTCCCGAGCATAGATTAATGCCAAGTACCAAATCCGTCCTATCCCTGGCTAAAGTCTCCAAACAGTAAAGAAAGAGAGAAGAACCCCTCTGATACCACTTTATAACGACCTGAATCCAGAGTCCCTCCACTGGTGCCCCGTACCCAGTTCTCCACATAACCTCAAGTATATTTCCATGAATTCCAGAGGCTACCAACTAGCAGCAAGGGCCTTGGTGAGTCGGTGGGGAAACTATTCCCTAATTCGGTAAGGTATACAGTGGAAAAACAACAATAACCAGCAGGAGCGGTAAACAACATGCATACAACAGAAACCAAACAGCGGAAGCATTGTAGTTATATAACTATGATGACAATGATTCAGTAGGTACAAGTATCTAAGGAAAACAAAAAACACAACAACGTGATGAAGTAAAACTGAAACCAAGTGTAAAAGAAAAACAAAGTAAGCTCCTCAGCATCGCCAGCCACGGCTCAGTCCCATGCTCCCCAACTCCTGGTGAACTCAAGATTCTGAAGTAGAAAGGTGCTTGACCTTGTCTATACCTATAGCAACATAGTCTACTTGGGACCAAAAGCATGGCCCAAAAAAGGGTGTGAGATACAGTCCCAGTAGACAATCACCCAATGATTTGTGCCTAACAGTCAATGAATACAAAGCAAGTAATAAAACCAGAATAAGTAAACAGGAAAGCACAAGCAGCTACAATCCACAGTTATAAAAAAAGAAGAGCATAAGTAAACAACTAATAACAAAGAAAAAAGGTAACCCTCTAGGTATCTCTCGCAGCCTAACCCCTATGGTTCAACCTATAAGTACTAAAAATCCTCTAGGTGTCACACACGGTCTCACCCCTCTGGTTCAATTAAGAAATTAAGCAGACTCTCTCGGGAAGCACTCATTTTCAATCCCCCTATAGTCTCGTAATGTGCTAAAGGCTCTCTGGGGAAGTACTCAACATCTATTCTCCCTGTGGCCCACTTCAAGGAACTAAAGACTCTCTGAGGAAGCACTCAACATCAATTCCCCCTGTGGTCTCATATCATAATTAAAGACACTCTGGAGAATCCCTTCCGTCCATTCTCCCTTTGTTCTACTACTCTAGGTTCTCACAATCCTGAGTAAAACTAAACATGCTCAGTGTTTATGCATAATCCAAGTAAACCTCAAGAACTACTTGGCTATCAACTAAGGCTCAGCAGCAAAACAAGGCAATCGTCAACAATCCTACAACTAGGCATGGAAACTGGCAGAATTCCAAACAGGCAGAACAAACATGGAAAAGCAACCTCAGCACAAAATAAATTACCCTAATTACAATCATAAACCTCTACCATAGAAATCAAGCAAAGCATGAAAATAACAAGGGTAAAACAGGAACACGCAATACCCTATTCACGGGTATTGGTAGAATTTTCACATAATATTCATCAACTTTCTATAGAAAGGAACAAACCACCTACCTCGATCCGAGGAGTTTGATATACGTGAACCACGACGATATATTCCTCTTAGAACAACATATATCAGAGAAAAAGCACAAAACGTTCATCCCACGATAACTTGTAAATGAGGAGGAATCAAGAAACAAGGTTAAAGCAGAAGGAAGAACTCACTGCTGCGATTCCAACGCAATCGACCGTGCTCAAATCGTAGAACAGACGACAGAGCGGGAGCTTGGAGAAGATTCGGACGTACGGTCACTTCCAGGCGGATGAAATCTGGAGAAGAAGATGATTTTAAGGGTTAGGCGCGACCCCGGTCCATTTAATGAAAAAAATAAAGTACACGACATGTACTTCTCGAGTTCACGGTGTGTACTTCAATTTTCCGTACTCCGAATTAATCGGCCTCCACCTCAGCCTTACACACCGTGTGTGTGGCCCAGACACAACCAGCACACGGCTTCGAGCTGGGAATAGTACAGGGCGTGTACTCAGAAATTACACGTTTTGTACTTCTGAAATATTCCGAAAATTTATTTTCCTTAAAAACTCCAAAAAAAGGGAAAACATACCAGAAAAGAGATCTGGGTTCTTACACACATGCCTATATTTGATCCTTAAACCTCTCCTTTGGAACTTGAATTCCTTTACTACTACACCAAGATATTTTGTTGTCTATTTTATGATATTTCTATTTATTTATATATATTTATAAGCATATTTTTTATTCATATATTTATATAATTATTTTTAAATAAATCTATAAAATATATGTTTGCGTGTGATATATATATACTTGTATTTATTTAAATATATTATATATTAATATTCATTTACATATATGAGAATATAATATAAATATATATCTATTTATTAATACACAAACATATATATAAACATTATATATATATATATATATATTTTAAGTATATATATTCAAATATTTCTTTAATATAAAAAATAGTTAGATATTTTTTAAAAATACATTTTTAGAATATGTCTATATATTTTATATTTATATATAAATTTTATACATTACTTATATATTTATATGTTTATATATATAAATATTCACATGTAATTGTATATTTATATATAAATTTTTTATAATTTATTCATAAATATTTACTATAAAATACGTTTATATGCCATATTTAATGATGATGATAATGATTTATTTATAAAAATACATTTATTTATGATATATATATACATAATATATACACACACAAGTATTCATTTATATTTCTCATATACATGTACAAATATTTACATAATATGTATTTATTTACATGTATTAGAATATACATATAAATATAATTTTTTTATTAACACACACATATTTATATATAAAAATTACTTGTATAGGTATATACAAACATGTTAGTTCATTTTTATAAGGTAAATAAAATGGATAATATTTATTTTAAATAAAATTATTAATGAATATTTATTTACATTTCATATATATATTAAAAAATAAATTTTTATATAAATATATTTATATATGTGTTTATACAATTGATTTATTATAAGTAAATGTAAAAAAATATTCATATATTTAATTATAAAAAAACTAAATTATGAAAAAAAACTTAAAAACCATTATATCAATATGAATGTAATCCCTATGAATAAATCTAATCTCCACCATAAAAGGATAATAAAACCCCTTAAATGAGGATGAATTTATTTGAATGTTAAAAAATTGGGATACCCTGACTAAAAAATCAGTTTTGTAGGCCTTATGAGACTCTTTTGGCCTTTAAAAAATAGTGATATGGGTTCCCATAAGTCACCATGACATAGATATATTCACATGATTTGATTTAATATGTGGTAGAGCCTAAATGGACACTCAGATCAAAAGTTATGGTCGTTTGAAGTTCGACTCAAGTTTTCAACTTATCTTAGACCGTTCATTAATTAATTTAATTTTTATGTCATCCAATTTTTATTAAATGAGGATTAATCAATAATAATTATCAAATTATTAATCAATAATATTTTTTAAATTATTTTATAATCCATTTTCAATAAATATCTTATATATTAAGGGTAAATGCATATTTAGCATTATCTAAATCATATTTTAAAAAATATATTATATTTATATCAATATAAATATATTTATATATTAATATATATTTTTATTGAAATATAATATTTCTTATGGAATAAATCATTTATCAGCGCTGAAAAAAAAAGTGTCAATAAAGGGGGGCCTTTATCATTGTGTTTTTACTAGCATTGATAAAGGGCCCCCTTTATCAGCACTTTTTTAGTAGAACTGATAAAGGTACCCATTTATCAGTGATTTTTTAAAAGTAATAATAAAGGGTAACCCTTTATTAGTTCTTTTTTATTAGCACTGATAAAGCCTAATGTTGTATAAACCCATATTTTTAGTAGTATGATTGACACAAGGAGTTAAGGAATTCATTTTTAGAACACTAGGCTTTGCATTATGGGATCATACATTATGGGATTGTGAAATTCTATTATTTAATACCCACTTGGATTTATGAGATACCCTTATTATTCAACAACATTCCTTGATGGATAAGGTTGTGGTCGGTTTGGGCCTCGTTTTGGCATGTGTACGTTTTTTAACTTTATTATTTTATGGAGTGTTGTTTGTGGTAATCTTGGTCATGGTTTACCTTGATCAGATGAAATTTTATATGATGGTATATGAACTCCTAGGATGTTATCGTACCTAGTTGTATGATCAACCTTGATAACCCTTGTGATGTTATTAAGATGTGAGGATATGACTATATATATTATGATTTCATATAACTTGATTATTATGAATGTATAAGAGTGACATTGACATTACTCAACCCTTTGGATGTCTTAATGGGTTTTTATAATCACCCTTTCATGAGAATTTGTATGGTAACATACTTATGGTTATTTGGACATCTAACATTTTATAGGATATCATGGTAGTTGTGGAGAAGGTGGTGTAAATTAGTATATGTTCTTTAATGGTGATTATCAAAGATGTATTTGTGATAATGTTTATATTGTTATCCAATGAGTTTTCTTCGGGTTGTGTTGCAGGGTATTATATTGTATCCATTTTTTTAATTTAATGTGAAATTTTTTTAATTTTTACATGATATATGTTATGATGTCATAAAATAATTCATTTCTTGTTATACATATCTTGGGTATGTAGTTATACACATTGTTTTATAGTGGCATTGGCAATTATATGTTTGAAGGTTTCAAGGGAGAATGCCTCCAATTATGTGGATACACCCTCTTAGTATTAGTTTCCGACCATTAACCTATCATAGGTGGTATTGGAGAGGTAAATTTGTCCTTTTCATTGACTCAAGTGGGGTATTGATGGATTTAAGTTAGTTCATGATATAAGAGAATTATACCGAAGGAATATGATCTTCCCATGATCTTATGAAATCTATCACATGATATCAAAGAATATCTTACCAATTCTATATGGTTTTCTAAAATTTTCCATTTTTTTAAGGATTATAATTTATACTTATCTTCATTTGAGTACCCGTAAAATTATAAATTAATTTATATAATTTAAGTAAAACATGGATAATGATCTAATGTAATAAATAAAATAATTAAATGAACCCTCACCACTTACTTCACATAAAACTTACCAAAATCCTCCACTAGATATGTTTCACAAATAATTAATAAATACAATAACTTGATAATTTTTCCTATAATTACTTAGATAAAATCATTTTTTCATGGTGATCTTGAAAAAACAATAACGAAATTAATCAATATGTTTTCTCATTTCCATGTTGTGATGGGTAAGTTTTTCAATAACCCCACATGTAATTTATGTTTGACTTGTATTTATTTACAATTAAAATAATGATAAAGGAGTTAAAATATTTATATTCATTCAAGGTTACAAAAATTATTTTTTAATGTAATTATACAAGTTCATATCTTAAGGATGAAAAAACCATGTTGATTTATGAAACTCCTTCACAACTTATTCCTTAAAAATTAAGAGAACCACTACTCTATTCCTAAAATACAAATTTAACTTCTAGAGTCCACTAATAAATGGTATTACATCCATTTAGGATGACACACATCATATTATATTTATAATTAGATGGTTGTCCTTCTAATTTTTCTACAAGCATTGAAGTGATATTAACTCAAGAAAAAACCATGTTTCTTCATCCCTTTCCACCTATAAATGAAAATTAATCAATATTATCATCAATCTCAATTTTATTTTCACTTCCTTCAACATTTTAGTTTGACACTCTTGGTATTGGGTGCACAACAGAAGCCCAAAATATCAGGAATTTAAAAAAAATCACTTTGATCAACATCGTGATGTCTTCTCTAGTGTAATCGCTTCTCGATTACAACCCGACGATCCCACATAATATAATTTAAGAAAAAAAATTAAATCAAAACGGTACCTATTGATTTTTATTGGAATCATGTTTCACTTTTCGTTGGAAATAATTTATCAAAAGAACTGAATCTAGAACCCTGTAGATCATCCACATTGGTTCCAAAATCATGGCGACTGTTGATATTTGTGCTTCGGGTGCTAGCATAGAGTAGCAGAGAGATCTTCTTTGTCACAACGATCACAGGATCATTGTATCTTCAATTCATGGAGGAGATCTTGGATCGAGGTATTCTGAACCCCCTCTCTCCCTTTAGAACTTGAGAGAGAAGGAATAAAGTCTCTCAAATTTGAGAGAATTAACATCCCCTCAAATTTGGGATTAGTTTTGGATTTCTTGTTAGGTTTAAACTTATTAAAATTTCACTTAATCTCTTTAATAAGTTAATTATTCATTTAATTCCAAAAATAACACTTATAACCTATAAAAAATTAATTATCATAATTAATTTATTACTTGTAATAATAAAACTATGTTATGTGATAAATTTTCAGTTATTATCTCAACTCAACTCCCAATGAATATTTAACGAACTCTTAATATTAAATATTTAATATTCATTTGAAAAATATTTTTTATTACGTTATTTGAATAAATTTTAAATATAATAAGTAAATAAATTTAGTGGTTATTATTATAAACTTCAATAATATTGAATTTATTTATTTCCTTTGTGATCATATAAACTTGAACATTACCTAGACATTGTCAAAGGGCCCACCTTGTACTAAGCTTCAATTCACAAGAATTAATCAAGATTATAAATACATTTTATGCGTGACTCTCTAGGAACATATCTCAATAGTAGTGAGTGATACTCACAGACTAGGAATGGATTTTATCCACCCATAAAGACACCTAAAGAGATAAGTTTTATTCATATCAATGAAAACCTCCTATGAACACATGTAATGTAATATAATCTCTTTGTCATGCGATATCTCATAAAGCAGAATGTACACTTCATGTCATCATCTTTTATTTATTTATTTATTTCTGACCTTAATATATAGACTCACCTTTAATCACCATGTCCAAGAATTTAATAATGGAACTACCATCCTGATCAACTATTCCTAAGACGTTTCATCCTTTCATAAGAAACAAAACATTTATTAAACATTCAACCAATGTCATACCATCGATGATGCACCCATCACAAGCTACATCACCATAACATAAATGTCAAGGTTTTTGTCTTAAATCAAATTATGTGATCAAATTATACACATTGATAATGATCTCAAGTCTAGAGACTAATACGCATGATCATAAATAAGAATAACCAGTGACACCTAAAATATTTGGAATTCCTATCGATGGGTTAGTCCTCATGATCTCCTCTACTTGAGATCACCAAGTGAGAACTTTATAAGAAGAAGTCTCAATGCTTATGAGTCCTTAACACCTGATAGACAAACATCATCTTTTTCAAGTTAGTATGATGTATCTAGATCATAGGACACATGTTCATAATTAATTTCATAGTATCTGGAGTTTCTCATTATAGGTATAAACTATTATTACTTGTTGATATGAAAAATAATATTGGGACATTACCATTTAAATAGTGGACACAAAAGTGTTTAAACTATTATGATCTGTTTACATCATACACAACTCATTTGTATACATGATATGGTAATAAAAAAGTATTGTTCAAGTTGGGTCTAGAGAAACCCACTTTCATAACACTTTCACTTTCACTTGATCCAACTTGCTAATTATCCTTGTTAGCTCCCACATGATAAGATCATTCTTATTCCAAGTTATTACTTTAGTCGTTGGGCCTCCCACATTTTATTACATGGAAAATTTTCTATCTATGACTTCACCTCCCAAAATAAGACTCATCAAGAGAGGATATCCCTAAGTATATTCATTTTTTGTCTACTTTCATAATCTTGATATCTTAGATAGTACCTTTTATATAATTCCAAGAACTGGAATAAATCATTACATATTTTTATATTTCTTATTTATCTACATCAGGATTAGAACCGTACTTGGTATTTGTAGATATTATAACTAAATAAATTTAATGAATTTAATTGTGATTTTAGATCATATTGATCCATATTAAGACTAGTTTGTGTCCCCTGGTTACTAGTGTCCCTTCCTCTCCAAGTGCTAGTTACATATCCCTTGTACATTATCAAGTAAAATTGAATAGTTATGACTGCTTCTTGTGCATTTCTCTTAGATTTAACCAATATTTTCCTACCATAAAGTATATTTTGGGAATATCATATCTAATACATAGCATGAAATATGTGATATATCTATTGCTAAAACTTATGGAATTATACTCACCACTATAATCACATCCTATGTCTCTCATAAATTTCTTCTTGGAGAGTTTTATGCCATGTAACATTAGTAACAAGTCTCTCCCAATTTCTTATAACTTTTATTTTTCAAATACCTTTCCAGTGTATGAAATTTGACTTGGTCTAAAAAACCCTTATATCTACCTCAATAGATCACATTCCCTAAAACTTTTGTTTCTAATTTAATTCAGCCTTTAGAGAGTTTCTTTTAACTCATTCTTAACTAATGGTAAGACTAATAACTATTTTTCATATGCTTTACAATATATTATACTTGGAAGACAATGAATCTCCCACTAACCTCTTTCAAAAACATGGTATATCCTCATTCTAAATTAATTTTCTATGATCACAATTCTTTTATTAATCCGTAAATTTATCTCTGTAAATTTCACTTCATATTGGCATTAGACAGTGTCACCAACCCTTTCTGGTTGTGTCGTATATACACCTTTCAAGAAAGGAAATCCCGATATCCAATTCCTAATATAATTATTATAGAAATTTTCTATGACAAGTGTAATTAAAATGTATTTAATCTTAAATAATTAGTATGAAAAAAATTCTTATTGGTATAACACTTATACCTTCCACATATATTTTCTATTGAGTACCCACCAACTGATTTATTTCAATTAGAGAAATCACCAAAATACTAAACTGATTTTGGTACATGAAATACATTTTTAAATTCATATAAACTTGTAAAACATGGTTTATTGTTATTTTCCACTTCCTTATAGGATAAAATCCATTATTTTATTTGAATAATATATCACCTTAACTTTTTGAAAATAAAACCCTCTCACTTTGGTTTTATCTTTCCTATGAATTTATGTGTCTATGGAATATCTAATTTCCATGAACTCTTGTGAAACTTGTTCCTATACCAACTACTTGTGCATATACATTCATGAATTAACCAAGTAAATTTATCTCCCACTAAATCAAATAAATATGTTCACCCTTTTTATAGAAACATAGTAAACTTCTTGACTATTACTTTTCTATCTTATGGATTTATGTAATATCACAAAAAAATATTAGATAATTACATGAGATGCAATTTGTGTATTTCTTGATGAAATTTTGTTTATTAAATTAGCCTTAACAAACTATTTACATCAAGAACACATTATTTATTACATAATGGATCTATTCTTTACTATTACTTATATAATATCCATTTTTCATTATATATGGCATACGATTATAGGTTAACAGTTCTATTTTCGAAGTATGTCTCGAAAAGATAATGGAATATTTTGTATGAAATATAAAAATAATCATTGATCATTCCTATACTTACATCACAGCTCTGATGTTCATAAGAAAATGCAAGTTTAATAATTAATCCACTATATATTTTGATAATTAGTAAATACTTTTATAAGATAAACTCCAATAAGTCCACTAGGAGGATCCATTATCATTTAAAAGTATATTCCTTTCATTACTTTTATATCCCTTAAAAAAATTTAAGGAATATCATGATGTATATGTATTTACCTCTAACTTATCCTTGTAACAGTTCACACTCTCCAACTAAACTAATTCTGAAAACTTTATGGCCTTCCATTATTTACAAAGGATTCTTTATCCAAAACAAGATAAGTAAATGTGTCAATAATACCCATGTTTTTTATCTCTAAAGAGTCTAAATACCATAATGGGTGTATTTTTGACAAATAATTTTAGTTTTATCAAACAAAGAATCATCTTTATATGACTAGGTATTGAAGTATTATATTTTATATTCATTAGATATTATCAATTATTCAAGCTTACTAAACTATTAGATGATCATGAGACACCACAAACAACATTCATTCCAAAAAAGAAATGACATATCCCTATGTCCAATGAATACATGAGATAAATATTTTGGTAATACTTAATAAAAGTTTGATTATATTCAATAAACTTGGAAAATATAAGTTGTGTACTTCTCACCACTAACTTAGGAATAACCATCTTTTATTCGCTTAGATAATTCACCTTACTTCTTTTAACGTTTATATACTTAATTGGTTACTGTATTTGGATAAAGATGTGTGAGTCACATTCAGTATCTAATACTAAAAAAATAAAATAAAAACATCACATAAAATTATGAATATACACTAAGATGAAATATATGTTTTATTTTACTTCAATTCATTTCATTTTATCTTCTATAGACTTAAATTAGGACATGCGAAACAAATAGGCTCTTATGTGATGCTTTTCCTATTTTCTTTTTAGTATGTTGTGAAGTTACCTTTGGAATCACACTTTCTATTGACCTTTTCTCCTTTTCTTTAAACTTGTTCACCATAATAGCTAAATATTAATCATTCATTAAGTTCTTATCTACGTGGAGAACCTTACCCAAAAGTTAATGAGTTGTTTTCTCTATATTGGTCATTTACTATAATTCTAAAATAAATTGGAGTAATTTTATGATAAGGATATTATAAAGTGATGTATTGAAAGGTTGTTATACATATTTATATTTACACGTGTTTAGTGTAATCATCATCTCATTTGTATCTTGCTTCACTTTCTCCTCACATACTTCTCAGAGTTGTGACAACATTATATAACCATTCATGTACTCATATTAAAACTGTAAATTTTTTGACATTGATGATTTCATTATTATATAGACATCAAATGTTTCATTCATGAGTCTCCTATAAGAATCCTTTTCACTATCACTTCCTGAGGTGGCTCAAAAGGTAGTGGGGAATAAAACACATAGAATTTCCTTTCATATCGTAGTACTTTGCTCAAGCACCTATTCTACACTTAGAAATTCATTCTGGTTAGGATATTCCCTTTGTCCATAATGTATCATAGTGAACTTACGGTATTACTAACCATTAATCTACAAAATAAAACTTAATTAGATTAGTACTTTTATCTTGATGACCAATTATTAGACATTATATATTTTATTATATTAAATATATCCCACTATTTTATCAAATTCTAGTAGCCCTCAACTTACTATATTTAGAATACTCAGTCACTTGAGTATTCTAGTGTCAAATATCCTTAATACCTATCCTTATAGTCCAAGTTATGGATATTCTACAACTCAAAGATTCTCAAGGTAGTATTTTGACTATCCATTCACATTAACACATCACACCTTGATCCATTGAGTGGATTCCCATCTGTTATAAAGGAAAAAATTTCATTGCTCAACTATTTGACCTTAAAGTTTTATCAAGTTAGAAATAACCACTTATATATTGTCATATTTAGTTAAGTCAACCCACTGCTCTCATAATAACTCCCTGGTAGTAGGAGACACCCACAACTAGGGCTGACAAGCACTACATACACCTGATTTTGTTCAAATTATGGCGATGGAAGGTGTTTCAACTTAATATTTCTTTGAGTGGTTTTATTATTTATCAAAAAATGAAAAAAAATCTATTTAACATGCTCGTACTGTGTTATCATGCTCACAATTTAACAATGCATTAAATTGAAAAACATTCATCACATATTTATTTATTTTATCCATGCATTCTTGTTTATTATTCCATGTGATCGAGTACATATACTACAATAATAAAACATGTATAAATAAATAAATAACATGACGGATCTTTAGAATTTACTATTGTTTGATCCATTGAGTGTAAATGGATCAACCATGACCCTAGGTGTGAATACTATAGTCATGTATGACTCATTTAACACCTCACATCTCGTACAATGTATGTACATCTTTTCTAGTACTTTTATAAATAATTACATGCTCCACATATTTCTTCATCATATGTATACTCATACACAGGTTAAGGGGACTTGGGAATGAAAAATACAAATTAATAACTTTCATTATAGACATGAATACCTTTATACCTATAATGAGAGAGGAATACAATACACAAATAATTATTTTTAATTAATCATTACAAAAATCCCACAAATTATAATAATTAAATTAAATAAATTAAATTTGAAACATACAATATTCAATCAATGCTCAAGATTAGTCAACACGCAAAATAAATGTGTGATTAAATTAAATTTTCAATAAATTTTACTCAAGTGAAATTTAAATGAATTAAAAATAACATTATCTAGTTTTAATTCAAAATAATTAAGTCACATGGCCCTGAAATAAATGTAAACATATTCCAAAAAGTTTTAGTTATTTTTTTTTTAAATATTTAGTCCCGTGGGTGGCCTGAAACCCCCTAAAATGGGTTTCGATCCATTTCTAGGCCTGGATGGATTAGGGTAGTTTGGGATGACCTAATTGGGTAGAAAATGGTTCCCCACACAATTCACATGCAAGGAAACAGTGGAGGTGGGTAGGGGTGGCACAGTCACCCCATGATTTTAAAAATATATTTTTTTTAAAAAAATATTTCCCACGCCATTTGGAATAATATTCCAAATGAGTTTTCCCATGATATTAAAAAAAATAAAAATATTTTTTAAAAGAATCTTTCATGTTTCAACTGGTGCGAGATTCCAAATGAGACATCCCAAAAGTGGTTTGGCTAAATATGTCCCCTTTATAGACTTTTTTTATTTTAAAATTTATAATCCTAGTTTTAGCCTTTTGAATTATTATTTTTTTGAATTCCACAAATTTTTGGATTATTCCCCCATCTAAAAATACTATTCTAGTAGCCAGAGCACTAGGAATTGTTGGAATATGACATCACCCACCGACCCAGGTAAAATAAATTTTTGTTCTTCAAAAGACATCCCTAAAAATCCATATATCGATCTTCAGATGGTCATATATCGACCATCTAATGTAGGACTGAATCACTATCTATGATGATGAGACTATAAAGACGCCATCTTCACTGATTTAATGAAAAATTAATTTTACTAGGATTAAAAAAACACATGGTTCTTATGATACTAATTTTTTGTATCGGTTGAGGACCGAAATCCTGAAATATTAGGGATTTAAAAAAATTATGATGTGATTGGTGTCGTGATATCGTTGCCAGAATAATCACAACCCGATTACAACATGAGGATCCCACATAATTTAATTTAATCACAAAACTTAAATAGAAACCGTACATGTTACAATTTCAATTAGAATCACATTTTTATCATCATCAATGATCCTCACTCAAAGGAACCAAACTTGGAACCCTTTAGATCATCCACACATATTTTGGAAGTTTGGCGATCATCGATCTTTGAGATCCAGGTGCTAACACATAGTAATAGAGATCTCGTTGGCCTCACAATGATCATGGGATCATCGTATCAGTGAATAGATATTATATCTAGGTGTTATAAACCTCCCTTTATCCCTCTAGAAATTGAGAGATAAGGGAGAGAGTATTTCATCATTATGAATATTCAAAAATTTATAATATTCATATAAAAATGTGTCATTTAATTTTAAAAAATATATATACCATACATTACCTTGTTTTCAATTAATCCAATTAATGTAAATATATTTAAGTATTTATTTTCTATTTTAACATAAGTAATTCATTATAATTTATAAAATAATTTTAGAATTAATATAATAATTTTGATACAACATAAATACTAATAAAGTTAGAAAAAATTATTTTTTCCATAAACTTAAATGTACATTTTTTTTATTTCTTGAGAGACAAAAAATAATATTTAAAATTAAAAAGTTTAATATTTAAAAAAAAATTTCTTTAAAAATGTAAATTTTAAAAATTTAAACTATTATATTTTTTGAGAAATAAACTAGAATTTCATTTTATATGAATGAAACTCTATTGTACTTAAAAAAATATACAACTTTCAATAAAAACTTTTATAAATATCAATATAGATCTTTAGGTTCATCTTAAATATCTATTAATATTACAAATCATATTAATATACATATATGTATTTAAAAGAATCATTTTTTATGTTAATTAGTCATGAAATAAACATATATATATATATATATATTCATAGGGTTTATTATTTATCATTATAAATAATAATGTATATTTAGGATGAAAATTAGAATCATATATATGCTTTTATATATTTATTTATTCAAAAAGGAATAATGGTTATTTTTAGTATTATTTTCTATCATTTTATTTAAAAAGGATAACAACGTCTATTTTATAATGGATATATTTTGTATCCTATAAATACCTCACTTTAACCAACATTTTTTATAACTGAGCTTATCAAATTTTAAATTATCTACCTATAAATATGCTACCTATTTTTATGTTCTTCTATATTCTTAATCTTTTCCTCTTAGTTAGATTTATACTTAAGGCATATCCCAAAGACATGAGCTATGATTTTTCAATTATCATGTTTGTTATAAGTTGTCCTGGTTTATTTATGATTATTATTATATGTTTATCATTTCTTCCACCTTATTCTGAGGAGATATTTTTATACTAATTTTATAATGTATTTATTTAATAAAAGTGCATATTTTTGTTTATAAATTTATAAGACCTATTTATTTCATCTACTAATAGGTAGATTATATAAAAATTCAGAGGATATTACATTCTAAGTCCTTTAAAAAATTGTGTTCTTGCAATTTGATTGCATCTTACATAGATTTTGGGAAAATAAGAACATGAAAACAAAGAAATTTTATATTGACTTTATTTTTATTTTCATCCTTTCATTAAGAGTTCCCAAATTCTCATTGTCATGTTGTTCATTAAGAGAAAATATCCACTTAGTATAATAATGCCACAGTGCATTTTCAAAATCCTTCACTTCTTTAGTCCAAAGACAGTTTTTATAACTTTAATCATATTGATGGAGAAAATGATGCAATATTTAAAAATAATTATTCCTAAAATATAATTTTAAAACATTAGTATGGACCATATTTTTATAAAATATCATGACAGAGTCAATTTTTAAATTTTTGAAATGTGGTTTCTCTAATATATTGTCTATGTTTCCAAAAATTCTGTAATTAAAGAATAGATATATATATATATATATATATAGGATTCTTGGAGTTCTTCCTCTTCCGTAGCTATTCTAAAATCAAACAATGCATCATACTCTCAGTACAAGGTGAAATACTTGAAAATGATCTGGTGTTACCTCCCTTAGCGAGAAAAGTGGAAGGGTTGGGAGCTTAAGATTTGATCATGGGTTAGCTCTAATCTCCGATGATTCTGAAATATGGAGGAGGTGTTTCATATGTCGTAAATCAATTTTTAGTAAAGTTAGATATTGGAAAAGGTTTCAAAACTATGAGATATTGACTTCTCAACAATTATTTCAATCCTTGGGAAGGAACAAGAGTGTTGTGTGAGGTTTTTATCCTTCTATATCAAAACTATCCTTTACCCTATGGATGAAACATAACATATTTTAAATCACCCCTTAGACATGATAAAATTTTATTATAAATGACTCTAAGTTTAATTACACTTTCATAATAATTTTATTAAAACTATATTACTTATTAATGTAAAACCCAAAAAAACTACAAAAAACCTCTAAAGGTTCAAAGGGTTTCTCTGTATCCTGGCCTCTAAAGTTTTCTAAACCTTATCTTTGATACCAACTATGATAACCCAAAACTTATTCTATTTTTTTAATTTATTACTTAGCATTTATTTTTATAAAACAACCTAATATCGCAATGTTTTAGAGTTTTATAGATTCAAGAAACATCATAGAATTATAATTATAACACCTATAAAAGAAAAGACCTGAAAAATATTATTATGATTTGAAAGAGGTAAAACCATAGAAATACCTGAACCACTCACTTAATTATAAACTTTCTTATTCGTTGTGAAAATAAGTTTTTAAAATATAGGGTGAGTGATAGAAATCTCAGTAAGGGGTTTTAAAAACATGAGGAAACCATATTGGGTTTTGAAAATTTTAAAAAAGTACATCATGTGATATTAGTTGAAATTATAAACCATTTATAAATATCATGAGTTAATATATAAAAAGGAATTTTTTTATTTTATATGAAATATAAAAGAATAAAATGATATAAACTTCAAAAATGTAGACCTTATGTAGATACCATGAGTAATCCTATAAATAAATACTGTTGATCAAGATATTTCAATACATAAATATTTTGAAATGAAAGCATTTAATTCTTTAATAAAATCATAATATTTCTTTTAAAATGTCATAAGAATTCATAAATAATTCTCAAGGCACTTTGGATCATAACATACAGTCTTTGATTACTATCAAGACATGATAACAGGGAGAACATAGTCCCATAATGGATTAGGTTTACTCCTTATTATCATAGTGTAATTAGGATAACCTCTCACACACCATACATGACATATCATGAGATTAAAATATTACTCAATGCATTGAAGCACTATTTGGGTGCGCCCATCATGAAAGCTATAACGCTCTCACCTGGAGATATCTGGGTATAATGTCCTAGCTTTTCAATGAGGTATGTGATCTTTTATTTTCGATCAACCCTTTTGAAGTTCCCATCTTGACTTAAGACCAGGTAACCATTCCCTTAGGGAGAGTTAGTTTTATTTTGTAATGAAAAGTTTCAGGTGAGCTGTAGGCTAGTTGAATGCCAAATACATGGTGTGTAATGGGTTGGACAAACCCCTTTGCATGTCGTGAACTAGTTTTTCCTAGGAGGGTAAAAACCCAAGATTTACACAGTAATTTACACACCCTTTAAATTCCATTGGTAGTTTTTTTAAAAGGGGGTAGGGTCTAATTTTAATATAAACCCTTATCCTTATCCCACATAGATATTCATCCGACTGAAGGATATTCTTCACATATTACCTAGGTTCCACAAAATCTCCTCCATACAAGATCTATTTGATTCACTATTGGGTGTGTTGGATCTATGATGGTAAGCTCTAGGTTTTTATTCCTTCCTTTCATTGATTATCTTTTCATATTTTTTTTATTTTGGTGTAAGATGATATTCCCTATTTTTATATTTTTTCCCACTATTTCATTTTCTTCTATTCTATCTTGATTTTAAGGCCGACAATAGAGTGGTCATATACAAACCTAATGTAGGTGGTTTAGATATTTTCCCTAAATTCATGTTGCATTTATATTGTTCACCATTATGCCTCATGCCTGAATTTTATAGAGACACCACTAAAATGTTTAATAAATTAAATTAAATTGTTTTCTATTCTTATTACGATCCTAGCTATTGGCGGATCAACGTTGTTGGTCGATCTCTTTAAAGTGAGCCACCCCATGGGTGTTCCCTTCCATAAAGGACTAAATTCTATTTTCTATAAATTTTTAACCACCAATTAAGGTGTGTTTTTTACACTTATAATAAATTTATATAAATGTGAAATGATCTAATTAAGGATTTTTAGTCATGAGTTAGACCCTTATGATTTATGCTATAGTTTTTTTATTGAATTAAATAAATTGGTCAATTTGATTAAAGTATTATGACTATAATGACTTGATCAAATGGTATGAGATCCTGATATATGAACCATACATTTCTATCATGTTTATAGTGATACATGGGATTCCATTTTTGGATTTTCATGGATGGTCTCATCATAATTTGTAATTAGATTTTGTTGATAATTTGTAAATACACCGAGAGCGATACTTGGTATGCCTTGGATGGGATCATTGTGATAATTTTATACCTCCTTATAAGTGACACTTGTTACCTAGGAAAGACCACATGGATGATCTTGGTGGAAAGATGGTTATAACATGCCATGAGAGATACTTGGTCCCCTATGTGAGATATCAAGGATGGGCTTAGAGGTTATCATCTTCACACCATGTTGGGAGTGATACTTATGATTCTATTTATGGATCTTCATGGAAGGACTCTTATGGTGTTGAGTATTTGTTTCTCTCTTGGTGTGATACTCAGGTTCCTTGATATGGTTCGCCTTGGACAGGACCAAGATTCCACTTATTTAAATTCCATATATACCTTCTATAAAATTCCAAGTATACTAATCAAATAAAACAAAGGACATATCCACTAATCCAAATTGCATGATTAGGTTTGGTCCAATCTTGATAATTAATTTATAATGACCCATTTATAAATTATACCATACTTTTATAGGTCACTTTGGTTCAAAGACATCTGTATTGGGAAGAAACAGGTAGTTTTAGATTGATATACCATGAGGAAACCAATTCGATGTAATTATTTATTTATTGCCTTGTATTTATTACTATTGGCACACTAATCATTATATATTCATAGACTGGATTGTTCTAAACACCATTGGTGGTGGACTAATGAGTATATCTCACACCCTACTCGGGCTGCCTATGGTACCCGAGTAGACTTTATGGCTGTAAGTATAGATAAGGGGAAGTGGAAAACTTCCTATATTTTATTTTCAGTACTAGGATCGAGTACGGGAGCAGAGGATTGAGCCTATGATCGTTATACTAGTATAGGTAGTCATTGGTCTTTTTCTATTTTTGTATAACATGTGGTGTATGAATGTTTACCTTGTATCCCACATACCTCATTCTGTATAGATACATGAAATCACCATCATCTTTTGTATCTATTTATGAATTATATTCCAGTTGTTTATTTATCTGGATGATTTATTATTCTATCTTTGATTATTCATTACTGCCTTTGCTGATTCCATTTATTATATACTATTATGTATTAATCTACTCATGAGGGTATATTATCCCCATTGTACCATCAAAAACCCTCACTGTTATTCGGTAGCCTCTGGCATTTGGGGAGGTGTGCTTGAGGTCATGTGGCCAACCATCTCGAGGCACCGCTTAATGGCCTTCGGGGCAGGATGCAACAGAGTGGTATCAAAAGCTCTTTTTTCATTTTGTCTTATTGTTTGGGTATTATAAAAGAGACTAGTAATGTTTCAGAATTTGTTAATGAGCCTATTCTTAGGATTATCTAACTCAAATATAGGGGGAACCCAAATTACCTAGGATGGGTTTTTATTGTTATTGGTTTTTTCCTCTTATAATTGTATCGACTTCACCATTGGGTGAAACACATGTTTTGTGACATTATTAATTTTTGATATTATTATTATGGACTTATTTTACTTGGCCTAGTACGGAATGGATGTATCATCTCATGCGGTATTATAGGCACTTTATGAATTATGTTTGATGCATTTTGTCATGAAATGTTTACTTTATGCATTCAATGCCTACTACATATAATTAGTGTCTGGATAATTATATATGGAAATGTACTAACATTTCTTATAAGGATAACATAATTTGATTGATTAAACTGTATGAATCTATCTAAATGGTTTTTTCCCAAATATATTGATGATGAAACCTTATTTAACCGATTATTCCATGTTTGAGCCATGAACCATTGGTTATAAAGACTAAATCAGTAGTTGATTTGATTACATGAATTCCAATTATAATTTATGAATCATGTACTTATATAAATTTTAAATGGTATTTTATTTAATCAAATCAGTATATATGACCTTTTACATCTAGATACCGGATTTAAAGGCCATATCATAGTTATATGATGTATCAATTGTAATTTATAAACAGTATGGGCCTTTATAAATTGGTAATTGTGACACACCTAACTGGACTATGATATCTACATGCATATAAATGAGTATGAACTTAAATAATTTTAAATTTTAAATGAAAACCATTACAGTTAAATAGGGATTCCAATTGTAAAGTAAAGGGTGTTTTCCTCTATACCTTGTAATTGACACTCTATATACCAGAACCTTTATTGTGTTATATGAGACCTTGACCTTGACCCCACCTTAGTATTGGGTAGTATCTAGTGTCTTTTGTGGCATATTATGATCCTTCTTATCACCTAGACCTGGCTTTAGGAGTAGGTTGAGAGGTGTGACTCATTTATAGGAAGGATTTGTACATATACTTTCCTACTTTAATTGTTTAATATCTGTTATTAAATCTAATATGAGGTGTTTTTTTTTGAAATTCTAGAGTTATTCCACCAATAATTCCTCAAGTCATGATCCTGGAGGGTGGTGATGACAATGATCTAGAGGTACTGGGACCTAATCCATCAATATTGACTCTTGTAGTGCCACCTAAGGCGCCTATTTTTTATCTTCCAATGGGTATAAATTCTCATTTTTGTGATAGATTATTTCACTTTATGTAGTTTGTATAGTGAGATTTGTGACCTTCCCCTACTATGGCAGTGTTGACGTGGAAATTATAGTAGCATCATCCTCCCATATTCTCAAGGGATGGTGGTCTTTAGGATAATGAGTCATGTCTATAGGCCATGTTATCTATATTAGATCATTTAGATACACCTCCTAGGATGAGATTAAATCTCTTTATCAATATTTTTCGTGATTCTTCTAAACATTAGTGGGATGTCATCACCTAGGATGGACATCATTAGGGTATGGTATGGGCTGGCTTTCAAAAAACCTTTTATGATTACTTATTTCCCCATACACTGTGAGAAGACCACACTCAAGAGTTTATGAACCTACAGTGGGGTTTTATGTTAGTGATGGATTATTTAATTCATTTTACTGAGCTTTAGCATTTTACACCAACACAGACTGGGGATGGGTTGACAATTATGATACATTTTAAGGATGGGGTTATATACACCATCTGATTTAATGTGAATGTTTTTAGTTTGAAAACCATTTCTAAGATAGTGAACCAATAACTCATCATAGAGTGGAACTTTATTGAATCTAGAAATGTGATTCAGGCCGGTTTATCTTTGATATAGGGAGATGGTTTATCTAGTGGTAGGAAGTGTCATTTTGAGGGTGAAAATGGGGGAAGTTCCAAAAGGATAATGTGCTCTACCAACTACGTGGTGTGACACCAATGTGTTACGGTAGGCCATAAGAATACCTAGTGTATGAGTAACCCAATTGAGTTCTGAGATTATGGAAGGATGGGTCACCTTCAATGCTTCTTCCAAGTCTTTCCTCGAGTGCCTAGTGAGAAGGTATTTGTACTGATACTGCATTTGGGTACATGATTAGTAGATCTACGTCATGCTAGAATCCAATCTACTACCGACAGATCAAGATGAGAAGGTGGTGGTGGATGAGATACTTAGACTTCATAGTTTCAGGTCTAGAAAATCAAACCTTCTTAGGTTATTTAAGTTGAATTTCTGGGCTAAATATTTGTCCATGTTTATCTAGTACATCCTACACCTGAGGTGAAATGTCTAGGGACATCTATAGTATGAGGTAATATTCTAGTAGCCTCTACTTTATTTTTTACTTTGTTTGATATAGGTGATTCACACACTTTTATATCTATGGAAATTATAGAAATTTTGGGCCTAGAGATCGAGTACTTCTATGGTGTGATGACTCTCGACACACCATTAGGGGTTCGATCGGAGAGTGTGTGCCAGTGAAAGGAGTGACCCCTTGAGATAGGTGAGTATAATTTCATATGGAACTTATTTTTCCTTGATATTACTAACTTTGACATCATCATTGGGATAGATTGGTTGGTTTCTTACCATGCCCATATTGATTATATCACTAGAGGGTGTCATTTATATAACCTGAGGGAAGTGATTATGTTCATAAGTGAAAATGGGATGTCCATGCAAGTCAAGATGGACTTGATCATCATGGATTGGGTAGAGTGATATCCCAGATGTCTAGCCTCTTTATGAGTGATCAGGGAGTGTGGAGTATGGAATTCCCTCCTGTGGTGGATAATTATAGGGACGACTTCCCTGAAAATTTCTCTAGATTACCTCCTGTGAGAGAGGTGGAGTTCATGATCGAGATAGTGCCAGGAGTGGAACTAGTGTCCATTCCTTCCTATAGGATGGAACCTATAGAGCTCTAGGAACTCAAGAAATGGTTATAAGACTTAGAGGAAAAGGTTTTTAGATGACCCAATAATTCATCATGGAGTTCGATTATCCTTTTCACCAAGAAGGAAAATGGTACCCTTGGGTTGTGTGTGGATTACCGAATGTTGAACTTGATTTCAGTTAAGAACTGGTATCCACTTTCTCATATAGAAGGCCTCTTCGACCAGCTTCTAGGAGTGATAGTTTTCTCTAAGATCGATTTAAGGTCATTCTACCATCAGGTGTGTATCTCGTACAACATTTCAAAGTAAATACGGCATGTATGAGTACATGGTTATGTTCTTCATCCTTATCAACACACCCACCATCTTCATGTCCATGATGAATTGGGTTTCCACCCATATCTGGGTTTATTTGTGGTAGTATTTATGGATTACATCTTGGTGTATTCTCTCACTCAACAGGACCATGTCAAACATCTTGAGATCATGTTGAATATATCGAGAGAGCATGAACTATATGATAAGATCAGAAAATGCCACTTTTGAATCGATAAGCACTACTAGAAAAATGGATTATTGCAACGGTTTATTTGCTACATGATCCTGTCACAAATAGTCCTTTGCGATGGGACACCATCGAAAATGACATGTTGCAGAAAACAACATCACAAATATTACTTTTTGTGATGGAGCGTCGTAAAAACTTATTAGTTGAAATGGGAAATAGCACAGTCATAAAAAACATTCAAATAATTTTTTAAGAAACTATTTACAACGGTCAGGTGACCCATCGCAAATAGTTTCCCTTTTTTTACTTATTTGCGATGGACCGTCGTAATTAATTTTGGAAATATAAAAAAATAACCCCTTTTGTGACGGACCGTCTCAATTAGTATTTATGACGATCCCGTCGCAAATAGTTAAAAAAATTAAAAAATAAATAAATAATATAATATAATATTAATAGTAATATAATATTAATATAAATAAAATCATAATATTAATATTAATAGAATAAAATTATTTATAAAATAATAAATATAATATAATATAATATTAATATAAATAAAATATTAATGTTAATATTCATAAAATAAAATTAATTATAAAATAATTAATTAATATAATAATATTATTATTAATATTAATTAAATAATAATATTAGTAATATAATAAAAACCTTTTATTCAAAAAAATATAAAAATATTTTAATTAATAAAATGATAAATATATTAAAAAATTAAATAAGTAATAAAAAACTGTAATTTTTGAGACAATATAAAACACACACTATTTAAAACATTAAATAGTTAATATTACAAAAAAATACATTCAAATGTTTCATCATAAAATAAAAATATATCACTGAGGGGGAGGGTCGTCTGGAGGAGCTGGAGGAGATGGTGGAGGGAACTTCGTCCCTAAATTGTGAGTCAAACATTGCAAGTACTCCATCTCCGACTCCTACTCCTACCTCCATCGACGCATCTCATCCTGCATTTTCTTTTGTTGCTGCTAATGTTGTAGGAACTCCTCAAGCTTCTACCGCTACCACTAATGCATCTTCTCCTGATCCCTACTCATAGTCTCTATAAGCTCACTCTGATCTCACAGTTGCTTCTGATATTGTGCATGATATGATGATGACCCTCCATGATCTCCTCTCGAGCTGGACGCTGACATTGCAAAGGTTCCACAAAAACCCCCAGGGGTCACTCGAGAGCTGATACCAATAACTCAGTCTTTCTCGAAGCCATACAAGGTCACCTGCATCCATGTTGCCTCATCAAATCGGGGGGCACTGGTCTAACCATGAGTCTCGACCTGAATCTAAACATCTGTTCGAGATGTCATGGCCTCTTATGACTCCTTCAATTCCAATTTAAAATTAAATAGTTAAAATATTATTTTTAATTAAATTTAAAACTCAAAAAAAACTTATAATGACCACAATCTGATGCTAGCAAGCACCTCTAATATCCCCAGTGGTTGAATCACTGTACATCCTCCTATAAACATCGTACTCCATAATATCGGGTTGTGTGACTATCTATATGAATATAAAATAAATCATTTACATTTAAAATTATATAAAATATTTACAAAAATGTATTTATCATATGCTCCCTATGTATACTGAATGTATGACTACCATCTCAATGTGTCACCTCCCGTCTCCCTCGATTTTTCCGACCTACTAATGATCTACTCTGAAACCACATACTCAACCAGTGTGTACATAATCCATCCCAAACCTGAGACGAAATATAATTAGGTCGGTGGCTGTGACATGTCACATCAAACTCTTTCAATCTTTCTTTCTCCATTTCTTTCCTTTTTAAATTTTGAAAAAACTAAGTGCAATGAGGACACATAGCTCCCTACCCTGCCTTCCAAATAGCCTCATGCATGCTCTCCTAAATGGGATACCATAAACCCTGCAAATAATTTATTATATAAATTTATTGATTAAACTAATTTCAAAATAAATATTATTTATTAACACACCATCCAATGCTCGAACATGCGTTGTTGAACGTCAACAGGAATTTGATCCCATGATACCCATGCATCAGAAAAATAATTGAGCAATATAGCGCTCCCCTGTCCAACATCTATATGTGTAAAGCTATGAAAAATAATAATTAATCAAACATTTAATGCCCCAAGCTTCCACGGTACATTTCTCTTTGAATAATATAATAGCTTGCATTGTACGCAACTTCGAGTTCTAAAACACCACGACCAATCAAACTAGCCGTTATGAATAGTAATACCCACTTTTTGAAATTTTATAAATTTTATTTTTTAAAATGGATTTTATTTTTGGATTTGAAATTTCAAAATTAGCTTAGGGTGAATTTTTGGTATTTTTCTGAAAACTTTTAATTTTTGATGAATAGTGAAAAACATTGCGTTATTGTTTAAAACCAACTTTTTATTTAAATAATTAGTTATTTTATTTAAATTCATATTATGTAAAAATAGATACATAATACCTATATATGTTCAATGAAATTTATTGGAGTCATTTTATAAAAATATTTGATATATAAAATTGTATTGAACTTTTTACCGTCTTTTACTCACCTTCTAGGCGCATTTGCAAATTTTCATAAAACGTAATTTTACTACTTCTGTGAGTTGAATTATAAAAATCTGAGAGACATGATTGATATCAGTAAGTAAAATGTGGTTCAATAAGATGAAAATAATTTTTGGTGAATAGTAACTTTTGACTTTTATTTACAATAGTTAAAAGTAAAAATCAATTTATCACGTTGATTATTTATAAACGACATCATAAAAACTGAGATTAGCTTTATCACATCGTTTATTTTATAACCAACGTGAAATATCAAATCTCAGAACTTTATCACGTTGATTATAAAATAACCGACATGATAAATCTAATCTCGACAATTTATCACATCGGTTATCAAAAGAACTGACGTGATAAAGCACCATTTGTCACATCGGTTATAAAATAACTGACGTGATAAATTTTTTTCTACATCGGTTATTAAATAACTGACGTTATAAACATACAAAAATAATTTACCATGTCGGTTATTAAATAACCGATGTGCTAAATCTTTTAAATGATTTATTGCACCCCGTATTCAGTCATTATTTTTTATTTGATCGGGCGACCTGTGACTCGTCTCTCTCGCACGGAAAACCTATAAAGGATTCTTTGAAGTCATGCCCTTCAGCCTCATTTTTCCAACATCATTCTTCATATTTATTATCATCAGATCTATCAGATTGACTCTCAACACTCAAGTAAGCCTCACACATCTCAGTTTCAGTTTTTATTTTTCATGATTCTCTAAACTAATTTTTTTAGATGTTATTTTTCTTTATTCTTGCAATCATGTTAAGTTTCATAGTGTTCATTAATACCATGATAAATTATTTTCTGTTAAAATAAATCTATGGAAGTGATATCATGCAAGTTTATGATTTTTGTGTGTTCTATCATGTGTGTGTGTGCGTACAGGGGGTTTCCAAGGGGGTGGGTGGTTGTTCAAGTGGGTGGGGGTGTCCAAGGGTTGGGGGTGTCCAGGGAGTGTCAAAGGGGTGGGGGTGGTGTCTAGGGGGTGTCGGGGCTGTCCAAGGGGGTTGGGGTGTCCAAGGGAGTGGGGTTGGTGTCTAGGGGGTGAGGGGGTTGTCCAAGGGGGTAGGGGTGTCCAGGGGTGTAGGGGGTGGTGTCCAGGGGGGTTATGGGTTGTCCAAGGGGGTGGGGTGTCCAGGGGGTGGGGGTGTTCATGGGGGGTGGGGGTTGTCCAGAGGGATGGGGGGATGTTCAGGGGTGGGGGCTGTCCAGAGGGTTGGGGGCCATCCAGGGGGTGGGTGGCTGTCCAGAGGGGTGGGCTGTAAAGACCCGTAAAATTCAAGGGAAATTTATTCTTAATTTTCATTGTAATTTTACAAGAATTCAGTTTCTGACGGCACCTGATTCTGAGGCCCGGTGTGCCCGAAATCAATTTCCGAAGTTTATCTCGGGTACATTCAGTGAACGAACGAGCAGGTTTTTCAATCTATTGAACCGGTACTCGGAATTGAAATCCGAGGACAACGATGAACTCGCAGCGCCGGTATTTTCTTAAGAGTACTTTTACCGTAGGTGCGTTTGCTTGGGAGGAGAAGTTAAATTTTGGGGTTTAAGGAAGAAATAAATAAAATTGTGAACAATTTTATTTTTTTTAACCAAGGGAGTTAAATTCTACCATGGGAAGTTGTTGGTGGGACCCACAACCATCCAACTTCCCATGTGTGGATATGTGGGAGGTGGGGCCCACACGAGACCCTAACCCCCCTTGATCTTCCCATAACCCCTTGACCTCCCATAACTCACTTCCTTCTTAATTTTGTAACTCCACTTTAACTTGTGTAACTCTCCCCTCTCTCCTCTTTAATTTTTCCAAATCACATCTTAAATTAATTGATTAAACCTCTTCAATTATTTTAACTAAGTGTTTGAATTTTTAAAAAAAATTGAATGCATGGAAAAATAATAAAATAAGGAGAGGCCTTATTTTATTTTTGTGATTTTTGTTGTGTGAGAGAATTTGGGAGAGAGACCTTCCCTCTTTTGAAGAACATCATCTCCAAACGAAGAACGACCTTCCGACTCGGCGAAGAACGCTCTACATTTTCTCTAATCCTTTTTCTTCCTCTTCCGCGACAAGGAAGGAGATGCCGACCGTGGAGACCGACGCCAACAACAACGTTCTCCTTCTTCTTCTAACGTTGACAGAAGCGATACCTTTCTTCCGCGACACCCGACTACCCCGATGTTCGACTACCGCGATGTTCGACTTCCGCAACTCGATGACGTGCGACGTCAATTTCGAGGTAGGGAAATTTATTTGGTGTTCTCTTATCTTTTGAGAAAAGAACGACGAGTGCGGACCAACCATTTCCAGGTTGATCCGCGGATCGTTCATTCATGCAGCTTGACGTTGAGGTTTATTGATTTTTCCATGAAATATTTCTTTTCCGTACATCGACTTCTATTTGATGGCTTCTTGCTATCATTATAATGGGCGGAGGTCGGACCGCACAAACACGGCCGAACCTCCTCCCCCTTTTTGTTGATTATGTTGCGGTTCGGAAGATGGAAGCACGGTGCGACGACACCGCGCAGGAACCTGGAGTGATGCGGAAAGGATGTGGGGCGCCGTCGCGCCACGCCATCAAGGCCGAACAAAAGTTTGGTCGTACTCGGGGTCGTGAAGGCGAACGGAAGATTCTGAAGTTGTTTCTTTTGACATGTGGATCGTCGGGCATTGACGGAACGGGCCGCAGAGACGATTTGTTGTTTCCGCAGTGAAGTACAGGACCCGGGATGAGCATCCGTGCAGGAGGTATTTAAAACGGACCACCGGAGCAACTCCGGTGGCCCGCGGACACCACTAGCGCGCCGCCTGGAGAAATCACCGCGGCTTCAGCCGCGGCGGAGAGCTGGCGGATCCCGCGGCCGCGCGGGATCCAGGGGGGATGCGGGCGCGCCGCGTCCACGGAGCACCGGCTCGCTGGCCGAGCCAGTGAGCTGCCCGGCCGAGCCGGGCCGGCTTGGGTAGACCGGGCCGCGCCGCGCCCAGCCGGTTCGGACCCGGACCCGGGTCGGGTCGACCCGGTTCGGGCCCAGACCCCCCGTTTTCGGACCTCTTCGATCTTTTGCCCATAACTTGGGGTAAGGACCTCCGATCGATTCACCGTCAGCTGCATAGTGATCCTTGGATCGAGACGGTCGTTTCAGTATATTACACTCAAGGTTTCGGAGAACTTTGGGTTCGGCCGGGTTGGTTCGGATACGAAACCAACCGGGCCCTCGGAGCGGAAACGCTCGTAACTTGAGCTCTGGACGTCCAATTGATGTGTAGTCGACTTTGTTGGATTCCACTTGATGAGACGGAACTTTTGGCTTACTTTGATCGAGGTTTGGATGTCGTCGGAGTGTGGTCGGGTTGGTTTGCTCACGAAACCAACCGGGCCCCTGGAACGAAAAGGCCAATAACTCACAGACCGGGCGTCTGATTGATGCGTCGTCTGTCTCGTTGATCTCCTCTTGATGAGACAGAACTATTGGCATACTTCTCTTGAGTTTTGGATGTAGTTGCATAGTGACCGGGTTGGATTGCACCCGAAATCCAACCGGGCCCCTCTAACGGAAAAGCTGATATCTTTCAGACCGGACGTCCGTTTGACGAACCGTCAGCGGCGTTGGTGATCACGTGGAGAAACGGTCCCTTTGAGTATACCCTATGAGAGTTCGGGGTACAGTTGAGATACGGCTGTGTTGGTTCTCTCACGAAACCAACCGGGCCCCAGGGACGAAAAGGCAAGTAACTCACAGAACGGGCGTCCGATTGACACGTCGTCTATCACGTTGAGACCCCTATGATGAGGCAGTTCTTTGAGATAATTCTTCGTGGGACTTTGAGATACTTGGAGTATCTACTAGTAGATCATGGAGCGGACCCTCCCCGAGACGAGCGTACGGAGTACGGAGACCGTGTAGCTGGCTGTGACCTGATGGCTGCTTGTCCGATTCGATTCAGAGTGACTAGAATAGCCCAGTGGGGAGCACTAATTTGTGAGGTGGCAGACCCATGGCGGAGGAGCACTACTGTGTGAGGTGGCAGACCCGCGGTACTCGACAGGAGGAGTACCTCTATAGGCTATGAGGGGGAGCACTACTGTGCGAGGTGGAAGACCCACGGTACTCGATAGGAGGAGTACCTCAGCAATCATAGGTTGGTGAAAAGTACCTCAGAGACGTGACAGGATCATTGTACTCCCAGAGACGGAGCTCTTCAGCAGTTACGGTTTCGATAATGAAAATCCTGGTTTGAGCTGAGTCTATGACCTTTGTGTTTTCCTCAAGATTGAGATGGGTTACTTGATAACTTGGGTATATGTATGGGCATATACTTAAGTAGAGGTTATCTGTTGAGATCTTCTTTGTGGTTATCCTTGTTGGTTTTAGTGAGACCTTGAGGGTCTCGGGGTCCCTACTGAGTATCGTTATACTCACCCTTGCACGGGCTATGCCCGCACCTCGTTTTGTTGGTTGCAGACGACGGGCCTCGCAGATAGAGGCCGAGTGTTCAAGGACTAGACGGTACCCAGAGGTGGACCTCACGACGAGACAGTATCTGGTGGTGAACTTCACGATGAGACGACACTCAGAGGAGGTTGACGGGCGAGAGCGTTGTGGAGGCTATATGTACCTACCCTTCTGGA
Organism: Viscum album; assembly: GCA_963277665.1. NCBI lineage: Eukaryota > Viridiplantae > Streptophyta > Magnoliopsida > Santalales > Viscaceae > Viscum > Viscum album. Next base: position 1,938,633,467 of record OY728165.1, read on the forward strand.
AGGATCCGTGGTGGACGATCCAGGAGCTGCGCTATCTGTACCTACCCTTCAGGTAGGATCCTTGGTGGACGATCCAGGAGCTTCTTGTCACCTTCCGGCTGTTTTGTCTTTTACCTTGTACTTTACAGTTGGGCTTGTATTTCTGGCCCCTTTACTTTCAGCACTAATTTTGTTTTCAGTTTTACTTAGTGTTTTCTTCCACTTGTACTATGATTGGTGTTTGTTTACTTTTATAAAGGAAATTCCTTCCCAGTTATCGGGATATACGCCTTTGGTTCTAGTCGCCAGCCCCTGGCCTTTGGAAGGCGGGCTTGGGGTAGTTACGACACGGGCCCCGGGGGACGGGTCGTGACAAATTGGTATCAAAGGAGTCGAAACTACCGTAGAACTTATAACTCTGATATTTTCTTTCTGTGAAGAAATAGTGTTAAGGGTACCGATTGTGGTCTTCAGTTCAGGGAGTCGAGTGTTGGTGCGGGCGGCTGACGTATCCATACACCAGGACCCAGACAACTGATTTCCGACTTTGTGCACGAAAACACTGATTGCGTGTGTGTTTCCAGAAGTTTTTAAAATTCAGCTCAAACCAGGTCATCTCACCAGGTATAAATCATTTGACCGTGTCATGTTTGTTTCTTTCAGGATGCCTCCCTGTGGACGACTAGCTAGAGCCCCAAGAGTTGTTCGTACTGACATCCCGCTGAGCGACGTGGCCTTAGTACAGGGCCCTATCCCTGTTGAGGCACTGGCGGTACTACTACCCATTAGGCCACCGATGCCACTAGCCCCAGCAACAGAGGGTGCACATCGCTTGAGCACACTACACAAGTTCCAGCGCCAGAGGCCACCCAGGTTCATGGGAGAGACAGACCCGCAGGCGGTTGAGGATTGGATGGAGGCTGTGGTGAGAGTCTTCAGGCTAGTGGGGATGCCAGCAGATTTCATGGTGATCCTTGCTGCCATCCTACTTCAGGTAGTAGCAGGCAGATGGTGGATCCTGATTCTCCAGATGCATTACGAGGCGACACTTCTATGGGCAGACTTCGAGAGCCTGTTCTGGGAAGAGTTTTTACCAGCCACCCTTCGAGCGGTGCATATACAGGAGCTACTTCAGCTGCGGCAGGGCAGAATGACAGTGGCATAGTATTCAGCGAGGTTCACAGACCTCTCGCGCAACTCCACAGATATGGTACGGGACCCGTTCTTCAGGGCCCGAACCTTCGAGCAGGGGCTCAGGAGAGAGATTAGAGCTTCTGTTGTTTCTCACAGCATTCCAACGTAGACATGGGTGTTGGAGCGAGCCCTCTTAGTGGAGAGTTTTCTTGCTGAGCAGTCTCTAGCAGTAGGACCCACCACTAGCTGGCATGCGGCAGAGTCCTCTGTAGCAGGCAGTAGACAGATGACGTAGAGGTCCAAGAGGACCAGACCTATAGGTGTTCGACCACGTGACTCAGGGTCGGTAGTGCGAGGCACCAAGGGGAATGACAGAGCCAGACCTTCCATGCAGTGTTACTCCTGCGGAGGGATTGGTAACATGGCACGTGACTGTCCGACTCGCCATGCAGATGACCGGCAGTTAAATGAAGAACCTCTCAGGCAGAGGCAGAGGTTCGATCAAGGCAGACTGCTAGGATCTGAAGGCCGAGGGAGGGGAGCTGTCCGTGTAGCTAGAGGTGGACGACACTTTGAGGTGTTGCCACCACCACCACCAGGAGGTCCACCCCGACCGCAGGGAACAGGTGGACATGGGAGAGCTCGGCTTCAAGCAGCAGAAGCTTATGACTATGGAGCTCCGGAAGCGAGTGGACAGGAGCGGAACTACTGGTGTATATCTAGTTCCATGTTGTTGTTGTTACATTTGTGTCTTTGTACCATGAGCTGCAATAATATAAAGACACTTACCTTTTTAAATTTTGCTTTCCTGTCCTTTTGTTTGGTTGGTACTGAGTGGTCCCGGTTAAGACTGTTGAATTGACCCTCACTTTCGAGATTTTTACTGGAAGAGACCCAGTGACCTCACACTGATGCTGACAGTGTGACTTGACCCTTGGAGGTGAGAGTGACTGTTGGATCTCTTGGTAGTAACGTCGAGGCCTTACGACGTCGTCCATGGCATGAATACATCATTCATGTCCGGATTGAATGTATTAGGAAACGAATGTGGTTCATCCAGGGGATGAGACCATATTTCTCTTATCGGCAAAAAAGAAATCATATCAGCTCTTGTGAGACTAGAGAAGGTCCAGGTCATCCAAGAGCGGATGAGGACAGCACATGGCCGACAGAAGCCTTATGCTGATAGGAATTGGAGACCTCTAGAGTTCGAGGATGACGATCATATCCTTATATGGGTTTCACCTCGATGAGGTTTATGGAGATGTGGCCAAGGAGGAAAGTTATCTCCGAGGTTCAGTGGACCTTCTTAGGTCCTCAGCTTGGTAGGCGAAGTGGTTTACCGCTTGACGCATCCACCTCAGTTGCACCTGGTGCACGACGACTTTCACGTATCTCAACTGAGGAGATACGTGCGTGATCCTTCACATATCATCGACCTCAGGGAGTTGGATGTCGATGACAGGGCGACATACGCGGAGGTTCCAGTGGGGATCGAGGATCGATAGGAGCGGATCCTACGAGGACGGACAATTCCTCGGGTGCGCTTTCTCTGGCATTACGGGAACCTCCAGGAGAGCACATGAGAGCGGGAGGCTTAGATGCGTGCTCAGTACCACTTTTGTATCCCTAGTTTGTGTTAAATCTTTACGAGAATGTAAAGCCCTGAGGTGGGAATAATGTAAAGACCCGTAAAATTCAAGGGAATTTTATTCTTAATTTTCCTGGTAATTTTACAAGAACGCAGTTTCTGACGGCGCCTGATTCTGAGGCCCGGTGTGCCAGGAATCAATTTCTGAAGTTTAGCTCGGGTACGTTCAGTGAACGAATGAGTGGGTTTTTCTATCTTTTGAACTGGTACTCGGAATTGAAATCTGAGGACACCGATGAACTCGCAGCGCTGGTATTTGCTTAAGAGGACATTTACCATAGGTGTGTTTTCTTGGGAGGAGAAGTTAAATTTTGGGGTTTAAGGAATAAATAAATAAAATTGTGAACAATTTTATTTTTGTTAACCAAGGGAGTTAAATTCCACCATGGGAAGTTGTTGGTGGGACCCACAACCATCCAAATTCCCATGTGTGGATATGTGGGATGTGGGTCCCACACAAGACCCTAACCCACCTTGATTTTCTCATAACCCCTTGACCTCCCATAACTCACTTCCTTCTTAATTTTGTAACTCCACCTTAACTTGTGTAACTCTCCCCTCTCTCCTCTTTAATTTTGCCAAATCACATCTTAAATTAATTGATTAAACCTCTTAAATTAATTTAACTAAGTGTTTGAATTTTTAAAAAAATTTGAATGCATGGAAAAATAATAAAATAAGGAGAGGCCTTATTTTATTTTTGTGAGTTTTGTTGTGTGAGAGAATTTGGGAGAGAGCTCTTCCCTCTTTTGAATAACATCATCTCCAAACGAAGAATGACCTTCCGACTCGGCGAATAATTCTCTACGTTTTCTCCAATCCTTTTTCTTCCTCTTCCGCGACAAGGAAGGAGATGTCGACCGTGGAGACCGACGCCAACAACAATGTTCTCCTTCTTCTTCCGACGTTGACGGAAGCGATACCTTTCTTCCACGACACCCGACTACCCCGACGTTTGACTACCGTGACGTTCGACTTCCGCGACTCGACGACGTGCGACGTCAATTTCGAGGTAGGGAAATTTATTTGGTGTTCTCTTATCTTTTGAAAAATTAACGATGAGCGCGGACCAACCATTTCCAGGATGATCCACGGATCGTCCATTCATGCAGGTTGATGTTGAGGTTTATTGATTTTGTCGTGAAATATTTCTTTGTCGTACATCGACTTCAATTTGATGGTCGCTTTCTATCATTAAATGGGATGAGGTTGGACCGCACAAACATGGCCGACCCTCCTCCCCCTTGTTGTTGATTATGTTGCGGTTCGGAAGATGGCGGCACGGTGCGACGGCACCGCGCGGGAACCTGGAGTGATGCGGCAAGGATGTGTGGCGCCGTCGCGTTGCGCCGTCAAGGCCGAACAAAAGTGTGGTCGTAGTCGGGGCCGTGAAGGCGAACAGAAGACTCTGTAGTTGTTTCTTTTGACATGCGGATCATCGGGCATTGACGGAACGGGCCGCAGAGACGATTTGATGTTTCCGCAGTGAAGTACGGGACCCGGGATGAGCATCGGCGCAGGCGGTATTGAAAATGGACCACCGGAGCAACTCTGGTGGCCCACGGACACCACCGACGGTGCGGGTCGCCGGCGCGGAGGCGCCCCGGTGTGCCTCTTGGAGAAACTGTCGTGGCTGAAGCCGCGGCAGCGAGCTGGCAGATCCCGCGGCCGCACGGGATCCAAGGGGAACGCGGGTGCGCCACGTCTGCGGAGCACCGGCTCGCTGGCCGAGCCAGCCAGCCCCCCGGCCGAGCCAGGACAGCTGGGGCGTACCGGGCCAGGCCGCGCCCAGCCAGGTCGGACCCAGTTCGGGCCGACCCAGGGGGGTTGGGCCAGGTCGGTCCGGGCCCAGACCCCCCGTTTTCAGACCTCTTCGGTCTTTTTCCCATAACTTTGGTTATGGACCTCTGATCGACTCACCGTCGGTTGGGTAGCGATCCTTGGATCGAGACGGTAGTTTTGGTATATTACACTCAAGGTTTCATAGAACTTTTGGTTCGGCCGGGTTGGTTCGGATACGAAACCAACCGGGCCCTCGGAGCGGAAACGCTCGTAACTTGAGCTTTGGATGTCGGATTGATGTGTCGTTGACTTTGTTGGATTCCTCTTGATGATACATAACTTTTGCCTTACTCCGCTCAAGGTTTGGATGTCATCGGAGTGCAGTCGGTTTGGTTCGCTCACGAAACCAACCGGGCCCCTGGAACGAAAAAGCCAATAACTCACAGACCGGGCGTCCGATTGACGCGTCGTCTGTCTCGTTGATCTCCTCTTGATGATACGTAACTATTGGAATACTTCTCTTGAGTTTTGGATTCAGTTGGATAGTGTCCGGGTTGGATTGCACCCGAAATCCAACCGGGCCCCTGGAACGGAAAAGCTGATATCTTTCAGACCGGACGTCCGTTTGACGAACCGTCAGCGGCGTTGGTAATCACGTGGAGAAACGGTCCCTTTGAGTATACCCTATGAGAGTTCGGGGTACAGTTGAGATATGGCCATGTTGGTTCGTTCATGAAACCAACCGGGCCCCGGGGACAAAAAGGCTAGTAACTCACAGATCGGGCGTCCGATTGACATGTCGTCTGTCGCGTTGAGACCCCTATGAAGAGGTGGTTCTTTGAGATACTTATTCATGGGAATTTGAGATACTTGGAGTATCTACTAGTATCTTGTGGAGCGGAACCTCCCGGAGACAAGCGTACGGAGTACGGAGACCGTGTAGCTGGCTGTGACCTGATGACTGCTTGTCTGATTCGATTCGGAGTGACTAGCATAGCCCAGTGTGGAGCACTACTTTGTGAGGTGGAAGACCCATGGCGGAGGAGCACTACTGTGTGAGGTGGCAGACCCGCGGTACTCTACAGGAGGAGTACCTCTGTAGGCTATGAGGGGGAGCACTACTGTGTGAGGTGGTAGACCCATGGCAGAGGAGCACTACTGTGTGAGGTGGCAGACCCGCAGTACTCGACAGGAGGAGTACCTCAGCAGTCATAGGTTGGTGAGCAGTACCTCGGAGATGTGACAGGATCACTGTACTCCCAGAGACGGAGCTCTTCAGCAGTTACGGTTTCGATAATGAAAATCCTGGTTTGATCTGAGTCTATGACCTTTGTGTTTTCATCAAGATTAAGATAGGTTACTTGATAACTTGGGTATATGTATGGGAATATACTTAAGTAGAGGTTATCTGTTGAGATCTTCTTTGTGGTTATCCTTTTTGGTTTTAGTGAGACCTTGAGGGTCTCGGGGTCCCTACTGAGTATCGTTATACTCACCCCTGCACGGGCTATTCCCGCACCTCATTGTGTTGGTTGCTGACGACGGGCATCGCAGACAGAGGCCGAGTGTTCAAGTACTGTACGGTACCTAGAGGTGGACCTCACGACGATACAGTATCTGGTGGTGAACTTCACGATGATACGACACTCGGAGGAGGTTGATGGGCTAGAGCGTTGTGGAGGCTATCTGTACCTACCGTTCAGGTAGGATCCGTGGTGGACGATCCAGGAGATGTGTTATCTATACCTACCCTTCAGGTAGGATCCTTGGTGGATGATCCAGGAGCTTCTTGTCACCTTCCGGCTGTTTTTTCTTTTACCTTGTACTTTATAGTTGTGCTTGTATTTCCGGCCCCTTTACTTTCAGCACTACTTTTGTTTCCAGTTTTACTTAGTATTTTCTTCCGCTTGTACTCTGATTGGTGTTTGTTTACTTTTATAAAGGCAATGCCTTCCCAATTATCGGTATATACGCCTTTGGTTCTAGTCGCCAGCCCCTGGCCTTTGGAAGGCGAGTTTGGGGTAGTTACGACACGGGCCTCGGGGGACGGGTTGTGACATGGGGGATGTCCAAGGGGGTGGTGGTGTCCAAGGGGGTGGGGGTGGTGTCAAGGGGTGGGGGGATTTCCAATGGGGTAGGGCTGTCTAGGGGGTGGGGTGGTGTTGAGGGGGTGAGGGGGTTTTCCAGGGGGGTGGGGGTGTCCAGGGGGTGTCCAAGTGGGTGGGGGTGGGGGTGGTGTCCAGGGGGATGGGGGTGTTCAGGGGGGTGGGGGTGGTCTCCAGGGGGTGAGTGGGCTATCCAAGGGGGTATGGGGTGTCCAGGGGTGGGGGTGTCCAGGGGGTGGGGGTTGTCCAGAGGGTTTGGGGGGTTGTCTGGGGGGTGTGGGTTGTCCAAGGGGGTGGTGGTGTCTAGGGGTTGTCCAAGGGGGTGGGGTGGGGGTGGTGTCTTGGGGGGTGAGGGTGTTTTAAAAGGGGGTGGGGTGTCTAGGGGGTGGGGGTGGTTTCTAGGGGGTGATGGGGATACCCAAGGGGTGGGGGTGTCTAGGGGGTGTGGGTGTCCAGGGGGTGGGGGTGGTGTCTAGGGGTGAGGGGGTTGTCTAGGGGGTGGGGATTTCTAGGCGGTGTCCAAGTGGGTAGGCGGTGGGGGTGGTGTCTAGGGGGTGGTGGTGTCCAGGGGGTGGGGGTGGTGTCTAGGGGGTGAGTGGGTTGTCCAAGGGGGTAGGGGGTATCTAGGGGGTGGGGTGTTCAGGGGGTGGGGGTGTCCAGAGAGGGTGGGGGTGCTGTTTAGGGGGTGGGGGTGTCCAGGGGGTGCAACCTAATCGTGCGCAGTGCCCGAGTTCTTTAAAATGTATTTTTTACCATTTCCCCTATCTAATTTTAACACCAAAATGCCTCTTTCTCCCCCATTTGGAACATGAAATCCTAGAAGTGTCCTCCTCCTCTTCTCCATGTCTCTCACCTCCTTCCAATGATGATTTCAAGTGGTTTCTACAAGTTTGGGGTGATTTTTCCATATAATATCCTCATTCTCCCTCTTCTTCCTTCTTTATTTTTCTTCTTAGTTGTTCTTCTTAATTGGTTCCTTTGGTCTAGGGTTCTTGTTTCATTATTTCTAAATTTAGGGTTTTTTCTTGTTACGGTTCTTCTTGGTATTCCTTTCTCATTTGGACCTTCTTGAATCCATTTTGAGTGGTCATCATTGAAGTCGTCTTCGATTGAGGTATGTTTCCCTATATATTGTCCTTTAAATTTAAGAATTATTAATTTCTTTATGTTTATACCTTGATTTGATGCTTGTTAAAAATATATAATTTTTTGAAATATTACTTGAATTAAATCAAGTTGCATTCCTATTAAATTAAATTTTGTGGGATTATTTTACATAGCCCTGCACAACAAGTGTTTGATTAAAATCATTATTGGCCCTTACAAGTGGTTTATGATTTCCAAATGATGTTGTTCCTTTTCAAATGTGTTTCTAATATTTCATGTATTCCTAAATGGTGTGTTTTGATTGTTTTAAAAACGTTTTTCTTTTAAAATAATGGGTGTGGACCAGTTGGCACTTTTAGAAAGTGGGTTTTCTTTGGAAAACTCTCCTTAGAATGTGTCTCTTGCATTATCATTATTAAAAGGAATAGTAATTTCCTTGGTATGGGACTTCCATTGTGCGTTGATGGCCCTAATGCAAGGGGGATTCCTTAGAGTGGTGTTCTGGGGTGATTCTTATGGGTGTGTGGATTATGTGTGTCATGTTTTTATTCTTTATATATGGTTGATTGTTTGATACTCCTTGGATCACCCCCATTTTAGACATAACATGGTAACCTAGAATTGGTAGTGGATTATTCAAGAATGCTTGCTGCACTAGTTTAAGATTATGCTCTGGCTAATTGAACCTTAGTATAAACACGCTCTGCTTTGGGGATGGTTCCCCTCATGCGTTAGGGCTATTTGATTTCATCAGGCATGCCAAAAGGATAGATTAGGTTCCAATATATTCTAGATTTTCCCCTAAACTCCTAGGTATTACCATGTTCTCTGACACTTTTTTATTCATGGAGGATAATCTAGGTGCCTCATATAGTATGGTTACTTGAATATTGCTTACCCATTTCCCTCATTATGTCGTCATTGATTATGCTCCCTAATTATGGTGTGTCTCTTTGGTAAAATTTAATTCATGGTTTTAAATGTTTTCATGAGTATTATTTTTAGAAAAACTATGTTTGTTTTCTTTTATTTTAAACTAGAAGAAAATGAATCTTTTATTTAAATGAAATGCATAGGGACATCCCCTACACCCCTGGACACCCCCTACCCCCTTGGACACCCTGGACAGCCCCTACCCTCATGGATAGTCCTCACCCCCTTGGATAGCCCCCACCACCCCCCTAGATAGACCCTACCCCCTTGGACACCCCCTTGGTATATATATATATATCCCAACGGTTTCATTGAAACTGTTGGAATATTTTAACTTATGGTAGTCTATACCAACAGTTTCTATATAATCGTTGGTATAGGGTTATTGCAATGACCATCATGCCAATGGTGTGTAAAACCATGGGAGTATTCTATCCCAACAGTTTTAGTGGCTATCCCAATGGTTTCAAATCTTCAGGATATGTGTAATTTTCAGTAGTGAATGTATACATATTTTTATATTTACACTTCATATTTCTTTTTTAAATAAGGGTAAATTTGGTGTCCAGTTGCATCAGGATGTATTCTTTGTGTAACTTAAGAAGAAAGGATCCAAGATTAATTTTAAACTATTATATCTAACTATATTTTCTTTTTAAAATCATTTTCATGCATATTTTTTTCAAATACGCATAGATTTGCTTTATATTTCAAAAAAAAATTACATTCAAATTATGATATTTTTCATATAAATATATATTTGTATTATCTTAACAAGGTGTATAATTTTGATATTTTTTATAGGTAATAATGATTCGAAGTTTGATTATAGCACATCTAATGAGTAATTAATATGAGGAAGGATTTGATGCCTTTTTAGAATTTTCTAAACGAAATGTTCCAAGTAGTGACATTTTTTTTGTCTATGCCTGAAATGTTTGAATATGAAGAAGATGAAAAGTAGATATATCAAAGATCATCTAATTTTTCATGGTTATAATCCATGTTATAGCCCTTGGATTTGGTATGGTGAAAGTGGACAGAATTTCAGATCTACTGATGATGATTATTTACAAGATGGTAACTCTGATGGAATTGAAGAAATGATCCATGATATTGTAGCAAAACAAATTGATATAGAACCAACAGTTTCACGTCTATATGGTGATGATGAAAAACCATTGTATCCTGGTTATATAGATTTTATGGTTTTTCAGCGGTGTTATGATTGATTAACATAAAGGCAAAACATGGATGGAGTGACAGAAGTTTTACAGAGTTTCTATAACTACTGAAAGAAATTCTTCCAAAAGACAACGATCTTCCATATTCACATTATAAGGCCAAGAAAATATTATGTCGATGGGATTGGGATACAAGAAAATATATGCATGTCCGAATGATTGTATGATATATAGGAAGAAATATGAATTTTTTTCAGATTTTCCTAAATGTGGGACATCACAGTATAAGTTGAAATGAAAATCACAGGCTGATGTAGAGATTACAAAGATCCCTTCCAAGGTATTTTGGTATCTTCCTATAATTCATCATTTGAAACGTTTATTTACTAATTCAAATGATGCAAAAAAGGTTAATATGGCATGATGATGCGTGGATATGTGATGGAAAAATACTTCATCCAGCTGATTATCCACAATAGAAGAAAATTGATGAGCAGTTTCCTACATTTGGAAATGAAATTAGAAATATCATACTAGGGTTATGCACAAATGGAATGAATCCATACCAAAACCTAAGTAGCACATATATTTCATGGTCTGTTTTATTGGTAATTTACAACCTCTCTCGTGAAGTTTGTATGAATCACAAATATGTCATGTTGAGTATAACGATCTTAGGTCCAAAGAAACCCAAAAATGATATTGATGTTTTCTTGTCACCATTGATTGATGATTTGAAACTTTTATGGTAGGATGGTATTAGGGTGTATGATTATTATAAAATTAAATATTTTTAATTGCATGTAGTTCTTATGTTCACTATAAATGACTTCCCATGTCACGACCCATCCCCCGAGGCCCATGCCATGACTACCCCAAGCCTGCCTTCCATAGGCTAGGGGCTGGCGACAAGCACCGAAAGTCGTATTCCCTAAAATGGGAAGGCATTTCCTTTATAAACTGTAAACTCACAAAAACCAAGCACACAGCCAGATACAAGCACAAAGTAAACTATATAGTAAATAGGGTGTGTACAAAAATTAAAGGGGCTAGAATACAAGCCCAACTGGAAAGTTCAAGAAAAAATGTAAAGTACGAGTAAAAATGAGTATAGCTCCTGTGAAGACCCACCAAGGATCCTAACTGAAGGGTAGGTACAGCTCTCGAATGATCATCTATGCGGATCACCTAGTCAAAGGTCCACCTCTAAGCAGTCTCCAGTCCAAGTACCCTTATCCTAAGTTAGCGTTGTCCATCGTCTGCACCAGACACAACAAGGTGCGGGCATAGCCTGTGTAGGGGTGAGTATAATAATACTCAGTAGGGACCCCGAGACCCCTGAAGGTCTCTAAAATCCACAAAGGTTAAACCAAAAAACATATAAACAACAATCAACCAACTTAGGTATATACTCATATATATACCTAATTTATTATAATATACCCACCTCACACAGGAGGGAAGAATACCACACAGTTAATACCAAAAAGGTAGGAGTACCAAATAGGTATCACCATGAAGATAAAGTACCACACAGGTATACCATGAAGATATAAGACTCAGCTCAAATTAGGTATACAACTATGAGAAACGATATTATGATGATAACCCACACAGGATCACTATGAAAGCTGATATCTAGCCACAGGATTCTCTGGGGATAATATCAAGTAACATCCCTAGTCACAACATCGAACACCTCGGCTACTGGAGAACTCCTCCTCTATGGAGTACAGTGAGACTGTCGTGTCACATAGAGGTGATTCCCACTAACTTTGGACTACTAAGGTACTCCTCCTGTCGATTATCATGGGCCTTCTGTGTCACATAGAGGTGATCCCCATAGTGGGTCTGCTGCGTCACACAGCGGCGCTCCCTACTGGGCCTGTCGAGTCACTCCGAGTTGAAATGGTCAGCAGTCGTCAAGTCTCAGCCAGTCGCAGGCTTCCTTACATAGCGCGCTTGGGAGAACCACTTCCCAAGACATCATTCATACCTCAACCGCCTGAAGTACCACAAAGAAGTATCCCAAAGCTCTGTCACGTCATAAGGGATCCAACGTGATAGACGTCGTGTCAATCGAACACCCGGTCTGTAAGTTATTAGTGTTTCCACTCCAAGGGCCCGATTAGATTCGGGGTTCGATCCAACCCAGCCATACTCTAACCTTATCCAAAACTCAAGTGGAGTATACCAAAAGGAATGTATCGATAAAAGGATTCTGATTCCATATATGGTTCATCGAATGGATGATCGGTTCTCTAGTTATGTCCAAAAAGACGAAACTGGGTCTGGTAGGGCCCGGGACTGGTTCGACCCCGTCAGACTAACTTGGCCCAACCCAACCTGACCTAGCACCGACTTGGATGGCCTGGGCCTTGGCGGTCCTGGACTGCTAGACTTTGGTTTAACCTGGCCCACGTAGGGGGAATCTTGTCCCGGTCTGGTGGTCATGGCCTGACCTACGCTGGGCGCGGCCTGCTGGCATAGGGCTCGGTGGCGCGGTCCGCCTGAGTTGGCACAAAAGGGGCGCAGACCCCCTTCCATTAAGATTACCAAAGGGAAGCACCATAGGGAAATGCCACATCGCCCGCGGGTCTTGCCGATCCACCATGGCCGGCAGGGTACTCCGGTCGGTCCTCCTCTCAGTGGTGCGATTGCGCGCCGCTGCTCCACTACGGCCGACCGAGTGAAAGTTGCTCTTTGGCTTTCACCGTGGCTAAGCAGTTGCGGTCTCCTGCTCTTCTATCGGTGCAGACGCACGCCGCCCTACCTTCATGTGGTCGGCCAGTGTGCTGGGCCTCCTCCTCTTCTGTGGGTCACCGTATCTCTGTTCTTAGCCCGAAAAATAAAACAATAACATATTCATGATCCTTGGGTCGAGGGCTCCACATCCATATGTCATGCTCAAAAAAATATTGTGTTTCTAGCATCATTAAATATTTGGTGTTGAATAATGCATGAAAAATGCATGGATAATCAAAAGATAAGAGGCAAGGTATATGCGCGAGACGATGGCCATGTTAATTTGGTCATCGTCATTGTGAAACCATAATATGAAGAATAGATAAGTAAATTCAATCATATATAAATCCCCTACCTTGATTTTCCGATGGAGGTGGCGCATGGAAGTTGACGAAGTCATTGAAGATTGACGTCAGTGTTCGTTACTCCCGCAAGACGCTCTAAGTTTGGTTCCTCATTCTTTAATTTCAAAAGTCGTTCTTCATTGGAGGATATCCTTTGTTAGAGAAAGATCTTTCCAACTTTCCAAAGCTCTCCCCTCCCTTTCCAATCCCTTTTCCTACAAGAGGTGAGGTGCCAAAAATATATAAGCTTAAGCAATAATTTAATTAAAGTTTATACATTAATTAAATTAAGTTGGCACATTTAATTTGGAAAAATCCAAGAGTTTAAAGTTTATTCATTAATTCTGAATTAATGAATCCTATTAATTATTGTGGAATGTGGATACACATTTTTTGTAACAGGGAATTTAATGCCCAACATTAAATTCCCAACCACCCTCATGTGGTTCCCACCTTCATGTTTCAAATGGGAGGTTTAAATTTCAAAAATAAAATAAAGCATGTTTATTTTATTTTCTCCCATGAAAAGTAAAAAAACTAAGTTTCACACTCGACCTACTGTGTTCGAGGTGAAGGTATCCTTAAGCGAATATTGGCATTGCGAGTTCAACGGTGTCCTCGGATTTTAATTCTGAGAACCTGTTCAAAAGTTACAAAGTGTCGCTCGCGCATTTACTGAAGGTACCCAAAAAAAAGTTCAGAAATTCATTCCGAGAACACCAGGCCACGGAATCATGCGACGTCAATTTTCGCAGTCTTGTAAAAATTCTATATAATTTTAAAAAAAATACATAGAAAATCCAGGTCTTTAAATTCTCCCCACCTCAGGGATTTACATCCCTGAAATCCACAACACAAACTAGAGAAACAAGTGGGGGTACTGAGCACGAATCTGAGCCTCCCGCTCCCATTACTCTCCTAGAGGTTCCAGTTCTGCCAACGAACATGCACAAGAGGTATTGATTGCGTACGAAGGACCAGTTCCTATCGATCCTCAATATCCATTGGAACCTCCAAAAACATCGCCCCATCGTTGATGCCTAGCTCGCCGTGTTTGATGATGTGAGATGGTTCATGAACGTATCTCCTAAACTGGGATACTTTGAAGACATCGTCCACATTCTCCAACTATAGTGGAAGGTCTAGGAGATATTCCACATCACCAACTCTGCTAAAGACCTGAAAGGGTCTGATGAAACTCAGAGATAACTTATTACACCGACCAAATCTTTGCAAACCTCATTGAGGTGAGACCCGTAGAAAGACATGGTTACCATCCTCAGACTCTAGAGGTCTCTGTCCCCTGTTAGCGTAAGATTTATGCCTGCTCTGTGCAGTCTTCATCTGCTCCTGGATGATCTGCACTTTCTCTGTGGTAGCTCATACCATCTGTGGTCCCATGAGTGTTGACTCCCCTGGGTCAGTCCAGCACAAAGGTGATCTACAAGGTCGACTGTACAATGACTCAAATAGTTCCATACCAATGTTTGAGTGATATTTGTTGTTGTATTTGAACTCCACCATGGGAAAGTGATCCTCCCAGCTGCAGCTGAAATCTAGGACGCATGCACGTAGCATTTCCTCAAGGGTCAGTATGGTCTGCTATGTCTGACCATTCGTCTGAGAATGGAAGGTGGTGCTCAGCCGAAGTTTTGTCCTAAACGCTTCCTGCAACTTCCATATCCAGGAAGTAAAATGTGCATCACGGTCGGAGAAAATATTATATGGAAATCCATGAAGCCATATAATCTCCTACACATAGAGGTGTCCTAATCCCTCTACTGAACCTTATTATCTGATAGGTAAGAAGTGGGCTAACTTAGTGAGTCATTCAATGATCACCCAGATAGAATCATGCCCCATAGATGTGTGTGGAAGTTTCATCACAATTTCCAAGGAAATTCTATCCCACTTCCACTCTGGAACCTCTACTGGATGAACTAAGCCTGCTAGAACCGGGTGTTCGGCCTTCACTTGCTAACAAGTGAGGAACCATGAGACAAACTCTGCTACTACTTTCTTTATTCCTGGCCACCAGTGCTGACACCGAAGTTCCTAGTACACTTTTCCACTCCCGGATGTACCGCTAGAGGGGACGTATGGAACTCCCTCAACACTTACTCATTTAGTACCACTGGTACCATAGTATGTCCTCTGAAGAATATTACGTGCTCCCCACCTTTAGAAAATACATCAGGTGTCTGTCCTATGGATATCTGAGAATGTCGAGTCTCGCAGTCAGTGACCCCTAGTTGTGCCTCCCTGACTTGCTAAAGGAGTGGGGGAGTGACTGTCAGAGATTGAAGATAAACTGCTCTATCTCGATCCATATAGGATTTCTGCAAAGCGGCTAGCTGCTCTGTCACCTCACTCAGCAACTGTATACCAGATCTTCTAATGAGTGAATCTACTAATATGTTCCCCCTCCCAAAAGTATAGACTATCTCAAAGTCATAGTCTTTTAGGAACTCAATCCAACATTGTTTTCTCATCTATCGAGAACCATAAGCGATTACTTCTTGCTCCTATATCAAGAAACATCCAAGTCTGGTCCCTGATGTGTCACAGTAGACGATGTACCCAACACCCTCCTCCAGTAGCCTCAAGATAGGGGCACTCGTCAGTATCTTCCTCAGCTCATGGAAACTCTGCTGGCATCTCCCCGACCATACAAAGGGTTTCCCCTTATTCGTCAATGCTGCTAAGAGTGCTGAAACTCTGAAAAATTTAGGCAAAAACCTTCGGTAGTAACCGGCCAAACTCAAGAAACTCTGCACCACTGTCACGCTCCTGGGTGGATCCCAAGAAAGAACAGCCTCGATATTTGCTGGATCCACTGCAACTCCATCTTTTGAGATGGCGTGTCCCAGGAATTGGACCTCTCATATAAAGAACTGGCACTTCAAGAGCTTACCATAAAGCTGGTGCTCTCGGAGTGTGTCCAGAACTATCTACAGATTATAGGCATGATCCTCCTTCATTGTTGAGTATATCAGGATGTCGTCGATGAAGACTACCACAAAGAGATGGAGGTATGGCTGGAAGATCTTGTTCATGAGTCCCATGAACACTACTGGGGAATTGGTCACACCTAATGGAATAACCAAGAACTCATAGTGGTCATACCGACATTTGAAGGTTGTCTTCTGCACATCCTCATCTCATACCCTGAGGTGGTGATAGCCTGATCTGAGGTCTATCTTCAAAAACCATTGTGCTCCGTTCAGCTGATCAAAGAGATTGTCAATCCTTGGTAGTGGGTACTTGTTCTTCATAGTCACCTGGTTCAAGCGCCGATAGTCCACACAGAGTCTCAAACTCCCATCTACCTTCTTGGAAAACAAAATAGGGACTGCCGAAGGGGAAACACTGGGCCTAATGAACTCTTTGCTCTACAAGTCCTCTAATTGTACCCACATCTCTCGAAGATCAATGGGAGCCATCCGATATGCTGGTGTATATATCAGTGTTGTCCCAGGGTACAAGTTGATGTAAAATTCCACCTCACTATGAATAGGTAGACCCGGAACATCATTAGGAAAAACATCATCATACTGGTACACCACTATAGGATAGATAGGACTCTCAACATCAACCACTTTGAGGGTAAGGCTAGAAAACTGATGTGTGATTGGCTGCACCCTCCTCCAGGTAAGTCTATCATGCGCTGTAAAGGTTCCCTTATCACTAGTGAAGGAAAACCTAGTCCCATACGTGTAGACACACCACACTTTGTGCCTAATATAGTCAATTTGAGAATGGACTGTGGATAACCATTCCATACCCAATATTACGTCATAAGGCCTCGACACCACTACTAGAAGATCTTAGCTGAATCTCTCTTCTCCTAGAGTAAGCTCACACTGCCGGAACCAGTGTGTAATCGTCGAATTTTCTCCCATAGGAGTCTCTAGCCATAAGGATCGAGCCAACAGACCCACCAGAATCTTTGAGCTCCGAACAAGGGTCATGGTAATAAAAGAGTGACTGACACCTGTGCCTATAAGTATTACAGTTAGGGTGGAGTAGACATAGATCGTACCCTGTATCATCTATGTAGTGCCATGTTTGTAGGCCTCGGCTAACTGGATCTGAGCTTGTCCCTTTCCACCTACTCCTTATGGTCGGGGTGGACCTCCTGGTGGTGGTGGTGATAGAACCTCAAATCACCACATGCCACCTATTGCACGGCCTGCTCCTCTGCCACATCAACCTCCTACCTACATCCCTCCTCGATCGAATCTTTGCCTCTGCCCAAGAGGTCCTTCGACCACCTGTTGGTCATTTGTACGGTAGGCTGGGAAGTCACGAGCCATGCGACCCAGCCCGCTGCATGAGTAACACTGCAAGATCCTTTCCTTTCCTGCTCTACCTTGAGAACCCCGCACCTCTAACCCTATATCCTGTAGTCGTCCACCTATTGGTCTGGTCCTTTTAGACCTCTACATCAGCTGTCTGTTTCCATCTATCGATGAATCTTCTACGTGTCGTCCGGTGGTGGGTCTCACTGTTGGTGACTGCTCAATAAGGAAACTCTCCACTAATAGCGCTCGCTCTAACACCCTTGCCTGTTTCGGGATGCTGAGAGAAACCATTGAAGCTCTAATCTCCCGTCTGAGCCCTTGATCAAAGGTTCGGGCCCTGAAGAAAGGGTCCCTCACCATATCAGTGGAGTAGCATGAGAGGTCGCTGAATTTCGCTGAATATTGAGCCACAGTCATGCTACTCTGCTATAAGTGGAGAAGATCTTGTATACACACTGATCGTAAGGTCACTAGGATGAACTCTACCCTAAAAAGGATCTTGAAGTCCATTCAGATGAGTGTTACATCATTGTGAACCTGGAGCATCAAGATCCACCATCTGCTTGCTGCTTCCTGAAGAAGGCTAGCGGTAAGGATTACCATGAGATCAGTTGGTGTCCCTACCAGTTGGAAAACTCTAACCACGGCCTCCATCCAGTTCTCAGACACCTATGGATCTATTTTTCCCCAAAACCTTGGTGGCCTCTGGCGCTGGAACTCATGAAACATGCTCAAGCGGCATGCACCCTCTACTATTGGGGCTGGTGGCATTAGCTTCTCAACAGGTAGTGGTGTTGCCGGTACACCACCCGATGGTACAATTGTTGTAAGGGGGTCCAACATTGAATCCTTGTCACTCTGTGGTCTCTCATCACGTACTCTAACTAAAATCCTAGATGGCTATCTACATAGAGTAATCCTGAAAAGAAACAGGTGTGCCACGGTCATTAAGTTTATACCTGGTGAGCTGACACAAAGAGATCACAAAGAAAACTTTTCAAAAACACATACTCAATCAGTGTTTTCATGCACTGAGTTGGAAATAAGAGGTTAGGGTTCTGGTGTATGGATACGTCGATTTCCGCACCAACACTAGATTCCCAAAACTAAAAATGAAACTCTTTACACTTAACACTATTTCCAAACAGAAAATATCAGAGTCGAAGTTCTTCAGTAGAACTAAACTCCTCTGATACCAATTTTTCACAACCCATCCCCTGAGGCCCGTGTTGTGACTACCCCAAGCCCACCTTCCATAGGCCAGGGGAAGCCAACATGAACTGAAAGGCATATTCCCTAAAATGGGAAGGTGTTTTCTTTATAAACTGTAAACTCACACAAACCAAGAACACAACCAGATATAAGCACAAAGTAAACAATATAGTAAACAGGGTGTGTACAAAAAGTAAAGGATCCAAAATACAAGCCCAATTAGAAAGTACAAGAAAAATTGGAAAGTACAAGTAAAACTGAGTACAGCTCCTATGAACACCCACCAAGGATCCTAACTGAAGGGTAGGTACAGCTCTCAAACGATATTCTATGTGGATCACCTCATTAAAGGTCTACCTCTGAGCAGTCTTCAGTCTAGGTACCCTTGTCCTCAGTCAGCGTTGTCTATCGTATGCACTAAACACAACAATGTGTGGGTGTAGCCTGTGAAGGGGTGAGTATAAAAATACTCGGTAGGGACCCCGAGAACCCCGAAGGTCTCTCAAATACACAAAGGTTAAACCAAAAAACATAAAAACAATAGTCAACCCTACTTAGGTATATACCCATACATATACCTAAGTTATCAAAATATACCCACCTCACACAGGAGGGAAGAATATCACACAGGTAATACCATAAAGGTAGGAGTACCACACAGGTATCACCACAAAGATAAAGTACCACATAGTTACACCATGAAGATAAAATACTTAGCTAGAACCAGGTATACAACTCTGAGAAATAGGATTATTATGCTGACCCACACAGGATCTCTATGAAAGTTGATAGTCAGCCACAAGATTATCTAGGGATAATAACAAGTAACATCCCTAGTCACAATGTCGAACACCTCAGCTGCTGGAGAACTCTTCCTCTATAGAGTATAGTGGGTCTGTTGTGTCACATAGAGTCACTTCCCACTAACCTTGGACTGCTAAGGTACTCCTCCTGTTGAGTACCATGGGTCTGCCGCATCACACAGAGGTGCTCTCCACCGTGGGTCTATCGCATCGCATAGAGGCACTCCCCCTCATGGCCTACTAAGGTAATCTTCCTATCGAGTAACATAGTTCTGCCACATCGCACAGAGATTCTCTCCACCATGGGTCTACCACATCACAAAGAGGCACTCCCCACTGATCCTATCGAGTCACTCCGAGTCGGAACGGTCAGCAGTCATCAAGTCTCAGCCAGTCATAGGGTTCCGTACGTAGCGCGCTTGGGATTACCACTCCTCAATCCATAGTTCATACCTCAACCACCCCAAAGTACCATAAAGAAGTATCCCAAAGGTCCATAACATCATAAGGGACCCAACACAATAAACAGTGTGTCAATCGGACACCTGGTCTGTAAGTTATTATTGTTTCCACTTCGAGGGCCCGGTTGGATTTGGGGTCCAATCCAACCCAACCATACTCCAACCTTATCCAAAACTCAAGTGGAGTATACCAAAAATTCCGTATCAATCCAAGGATTATATTTCCATAGATGGTTCGTCGAACAGACGCACGATTCTCAATTTATGGCCAAAAATGAAAAATTGGGTCTGGATGGGCCTGGGTCAGGTCCGACCCAGTCGGACCACCCCGGGCCGACGCGGGTCCGGCCCAGATGTCCTGGGCCTTGGAGAGCCTAGCATACTGGGCCATGGTCTAGCCCGGACCATGTAGGGGGCGGCCCGGGTTGGCCCGGTGGCTCGGTCTGCCTGAGTTGGAACCGAAGGGGGAGTAGACCGCCTTCCATTCGGATTACCAAAGGGCAGTGCCTGAGGGCGCTTCCATGTCACATGTGGGACCCAAGCGGTCCCGCTGATCTTCTATGGCCATTCGGGTGCTCTGTCTGGTCCTCCTCTCAGTGTCGGGGTCATGCATCGCTGCTCCACCATGGCCGATCGGGTGTCGGCCGCTCTTCGGCCTCCGTCGTGACCAAGCGGCTGTGGTCTCCTGATCGTCCGATGATGCGGACGTGCGCCACCCTACCTTCATGCAGTCGGCTGGTGTGTCAGACCTCCTCTTATTCTGCGGGTCACCGCATCTTGATTCTTATCCAGAAAAATAAAACGATCGCATATTCATGATCCTTGGGTCGAGGGCTCCATGTCCATATGTCGCGATCAACAAAATATTGCATTTCCAGCATCATTAAATATTTGGCGTTAAAGAGGGCATGAAGAATGCGTGGAGAATAAAAAGATAAGAGTAAAGTTATATGCAAGGTATGATGTCCATGTTAGTTTGGCCATCGTTATTGTGAAACCAGAATATGAAGAATTGATAAATAAATTCAATCATATATAAATCCCCAACCTCAATTTTCCGATGGAGGTGGCGCGAGGAAGAAGATGAAGTCGTTGAAGATTGACGTCAGCCTTCATCACTCCCGCAATATGCTCCAAGGTTGGTTCCTTGTTCTTAGATTCTGGAAGTCGTTCTTCATTGGAGGATCTTCTTTGTTGGAGAAATAAATTTCCAACTCTCCAAATCTCTCCCCTCCTTTGTCAATCCCTTTTCCCGCGAGAGGTGTGGTGCTAAATTATATAAGCTTAAGCAATAATTTAATTAAATTTTTTACATTAATTAAATTAAGTTGGCACATTTAATTTGGAGAAATCCAAGAGTTTAAAGTTTATTCATTAATTCTAAATTAATGAATCTTATTAATTAATGTGGAATGTGGTTACACATTTTGTGTAACTGAGCATTTAATGCCCAGAATTAAATTCCCGACCACCATCATGTGGTCCCCAACTTCATGTTTCAAATGGGAGGTTTAAATTTGGAAAATAAAATAAAGCATGTTTATTTTATTTTCTCCCACGAAAATTCCAAAAAATAACTTTCACCCTCGACCTACTATGGTCATGGTGAAGGTCTCCTTAAGAAAATATCGACACTGTGAGTTTTACGGTGTCCTTGGATTTCAATTCTGAGCACCGGTTCAAAAGTTACAAAACGCCGCTCACGCGTTTACTGAATGTACCCTAAAAAAAGTTTAGAAATTAATTTTAGGCACACCAGGCCTCGGAATCACACGTCATCAATTTTTGTGGACTCGTAAAAATTCCATATAATTTAGAAAAAAGTATATGAAAAATTTGGTTATTTACATCCCAGCATATGTAAATTTTTCTGGATACAGTGTTAAGGGGCATAAAGCATGTCCAATTTTTGAACAATAGAATTCATATTGTCAACTACATCATGGGAGTAAAATAGTTCACATGGGTCATTGAAAGTTTTTACCTATGGATCACTCTTATAAAATACTAAAAAAGGCATTCAATGGCTCACAAGAATTTGATATTACTCCAAAACCTTTATCCCCTGATGAGTATTTTGAGAGGGTGGAAAACCTTGATGTGACATTGGGAAAGACACAGAAATCTGGTAATGATAGACATATTTGGAAGAAAAGGTCAATATTTTTTGAGCTACCATATTGGAGATATCATGAAGTGAAACATAATATTGATGTCATTCATGTGGAGAAGAATATCTGCAACAGATTGATTGGAACATTGTTAGATATTAAAGGAAAAACAAAAGATGGTTTGAATGCAAGATTATACTTACTATCAATGGGAATACGTTTGAAGTTAGCTTCCACTCCTAATGGAAGATGAACATTTCTTCCCCGTCTTGACATACATTATCCAAGAGGGAGAAAATTAACTTTTGTCAGTGTCTTCAATATATCAAAGTGCCTCAAGGTTATTTTTCAAATGTAAAAAATTTTGTCTCTTTGAAGGATTTAAAGTATATAGGTATGAAATTTCATGATTGTTACGTCATGATGCAAAAACTTTTATCAGTTTCATTGCATGGAATATTGCCCATCCGTTTCAGAAAGACTATAATGAAGTTGTGTTATTTTTTCAATTCAATTTGTAATAAGGTGATTGATGTGAATGCTTTGAACATTTTGTAAAAGGATCAAATTTATATACTTTTTCAATTGGAAATGTATTTTCCTCAATATTTTTTTGATATAATGGTGCATTTAATGATTCATCCGGTTCGAGAAATAAAGCTTTATGGACCTATATATATTCATTGGATGTATCCTTTTGAAAGGTATATGAAAATATTAAAGGGGTATGTTAAGAATCCATATCGACATGAAGCCTCCATTATTGAAAAGTATATTTCTAAGGAGGTTGTAGAGTTTTGTATGAGCTACTTGGTTGCAGCAGAGCACATAGGTTTGCCTCCATCTCGCCATGAATTAGTTAATAATGAGGGAAAGGGGATTCATGGCTTGAATGTCAAATTGTTGTTAGCTGAACAGATGAAGAAGTTAGAATTATACATCTTGAATAACATATCTAATGCTCAACCGTATATCACATTGCATATTAATGAGTTAAAATAAAGTCATCCAAAGAAGAAAGAAATGTGGATTTTGAATGAGCACAACAAAACATTTTTGTCATGGTTTAAAAAGACCTTGCTTGGTAGATCAGATGTATTAGAGACATTAAGATGGTTAGTGGTTGGTCCATGTTTAAATTTGATAACATGGTCCAGTTATGACATTAATGGCTATAAATTTCATAAGAAAGATCAAGACAACAGAAGTGCAGTTTAGAATAGTGGTGTATTGGTGTTTGTAGAAGCAATTAATTTTTCGAGTTCTAAAGACAAAAAACCCCAATTTCTACATCAACTACATATTATGGAGTCATTGAAGAAATATGGGAGGTTGATTACTTTAAAATTAAAGTTCATGTTTTTAACTGCAAATAGTTTATTGGTAACAACAGTGTCAGACACGATAAATTTGGAATAACAGTTGGTAATCTAAATAGATTGGAAGACATAGCAGATTCTTTTATAATGGAAACACATGAAAAACAGGTTTTCTATGTAGTTAATCAATCATATATGCAGTGGTCTGTTGTTTTACAAGGGAAAAAACAATATGTTGGTGAGGATAAACTTGATGAAGATACTGATTTATGTGAGATCCCTAATTCCATGGAAAGATTTGTAGAACATAATGATGAGCATGTTGAAGACATGGTTTGTGCCATAAGGAACAATCATGATGAAGGAATTTGGGAAAAAATCTATTTTTACATTCCTAATATTATAGGTAACATATTTTTATTTCTTGTTTACATTTATTATTTTCATAAAATGTTATATATTGTAATTTTTTTCTTTATTAAAATGCGTATTAAAACAAATAAGTAAAAGTTTTTGTTCATTTTAATTTTATTTAGTTTAGTTTATCATTTTTAGCATTATATAAATTATATATCTATTATTTTTGTTGAATGAAAATTACTTTACCATGTTTACTATGTTTACCATGTTTACCATGTTTACCATGTTTACTATGTTTACCATGTTTACCATGCTTACCATGTTTACCATGTTTACCATGTCTACCATGTTTACCATTTTTACCATAGTTTACCATAGTTTACCATATTTTACCTTTACGTAACTTATATATTTATTGATTTTGTTGAATTAAAATTACACTTCCATGTTTACCATGTTTACCATGTTTACCATTGTTTAACATGATTACCATATTAACCATTTAAACTATTATATAACTTAGTTCAATTTTCCATTTTCTATTTACATTAGTATTGTACTATTTGAATTTGTATCTTTGTGAACTGATGTTTTTTTTGTTTTTTGATTTGAAGGATAATGAAAGATCAATTAGTTGATCAACCACATGATTTCAGAGAAGAGCATAATGATCATACCTTTGGGGAAGAACATTCACATGATTCTCTTGATGTTCCCCAATCTTCCTCATGTGCTCCCATAACGACAAAGAAGAGTTCAAGAGTTGGTAAATGTGGGTGCACACATTTACCAAAATTATCACTTGCCCATACGCAGGACTAGAGGATACTCGTTGAGTTTGATGATAATGATATTCCTAGAGGTCCAAATGAAAAATATTTTAAGAGTTTTTTATCAACTCAGGGTAAAAGCAAAGTAATCATTTTGTATGATGATTGGAGAAGTGTGGAAAAAGCGATAATATCTCAATTGTGGGAGACGATTTTGGTAAGATATTTTTCTATTGTTTTTCTATTCTTTAAATGTTTCTAGTATAATATGTTTTACCAATTCTTTATCAGATGACATTTGATATTCTTGAAACTTGAGGAGTCAGGAATAAATGCTTATCGATGGCTTCTAGAAGATGAAGGGATTTCAAATCAACCCTCAAATCTGATTTAATTTTTGGTCATAGGAGTCATGAAAATCCATTTCATATATATCCTTTCATAGATGAAGAGACATGGAAATAGTTTGTTGAAAGTAGAGGAAAAGATTCATTTTTGGTAAGGGAAATGTAAACTTTTATAATATTTCTTATATAAATGATCTTATTAATGTTTATTAATGATTTATTATTCTTAATTTATAGAAAACAAGTACATATCATCAGGAGATCCAATCCAAAAATGTATACCCTCATAGTTTATCTCGGGGAGGGTATACATTATTGGAAGAACAAATGATGGCAGAAAAATTACAAAAACCGAGAGCTGAGTCTTCAGGCTCTGGAGAGGTTTCCCCTCCATCCCCTCCATCTAGACATGAAAAATGGGAGAGAGCTCAGATGGGAAAAAAGGGGTAATATCTTTAGGAAGATTCGAGAATCGTAGCTGAGAGGATTAAAAGATATTTATTTTATTTATTTAAGTTAACTATATTCTTTATATAATTTGAATCATTAGAGAAATGTTCAATTAATTAATACAGGATTCTCTTGAGGAGTAGAGCTCACAGGGGAATTTACAGCTGTTGGGAGGCAAGATATTTTATCTGCAACATTGGGAAAGCCCGAACATCCTGATCATGTACGAGGATATCTGATGGGTGTATTGGTAAGAAAATTGTTGCCACATTCTTAAACTTATTTATTTTAGGGTGTTTATAAAAAATATATAATCCTTGGAGGTTGAAGTTCAAAATATTAATGAGACTATGGAGGAAAATATTAGAGTGTTGGTGTAGTTTATGTTTGCATACATGCAAAGACAATTTCATACTGTAGCTCCCACTCCTCCACCTCCCCCTACAGACCCCATTATTTATCCTCCACCTCTGCTAGTAGCTCCTACTCCCCCACCTCAGCCTGCGGACCCCATTTTTTATCCTAATCCTCCACCACATCTTCTTACTTATTTTGAGTTGTATGTTCATGATCCTCAACATCATACAGTTGCATATGGTCTGGTATATTGTATAGGAGATATAGTTAATCATCAACAGTTATAGGTAGAGCATCATAGGGTCATTGTACAAGATATTATAGATAGATCAGCTCGAGTACCATTACCTATAGATGAGGTAATGATAGTTGGACATAGTATCAGCCATTTTTTAATTTGGCCATCCATACTTATGTGAATCATTACCATAGAGGTATGTATGTTATATATTCTATTTTATTATTTTATTAAAGTTGTTTTAACATTTCAAAACTAATATATTTTTCTATTTTTTTATAGGAATACTTAAAAGGTAAAGAAATGTTGTATAGACAACAACAAAGACAAATGGATATGACATCAGATACTGATTCTAGTAGTCTTGATAGATTTTCATGATATTCAAATTTTTTGGCGGATCATTATGAGTTTCCAATGGAAGCTCATGTTTGTGGACGTGTAATAAATGTGTGGATTCTGAAAAATGATATCATGGAGCTTGTTACTAGAGATAAGTTAGGCATCAACATGGTGCAAATTTTTTCCATGTAAGACTTAACACCTTTTCCCTGCGTTATATTTATTAAAAATGTATACTTATGTATGTTTTGTATTATTTATCTTTATAACATGTGTGAGAAGAATGAGCGGATAGATGTATATGGATTCATGGACCCGCATTTGATTTCCCCTGAAGCACATGCATTGGATGAGAAACAAATAATGCTTTATATTGCTGAAAGATTTGAACAGAATATAATCACACAGTATTGGATGATGCCTTTTTGTGAGAGTTTTGAAACATATATCTGTAAAAGAGTTAATTATAATTTATCATAAAAAACCACTAACCTTATATTTTCTTTTATTAGTGATCATTGGATGTTATGTGTTTTTTTCCAAGGGAGAAAACACTTTATTGTATATGCTTTGTCCATGGCCATGTGCGGGAAATTTTTAAGAATATATTGGAAAAGTAAGTTTAAATTTATTAATAGTTTTATATATTATAATGAATTTTAAATTTATCCCATTCATATTATTTTCTAACAGGGGATGGGTCTACTTTCAAAAAAACACAAAGAAAAGGAGTGCCAAGATCAAATATGTAAAAGTAAAGGTAAATATCCATTTATAATTTGTACCTTTTGATTCTTTACATAAAAATAATATTTTTAATTTACACTCATTATACAAAATTATCATTAACAATAAGGCTTCATTGAATGCGGATATTATATGTTAAGATTTATGTATGAAATAATTTTAACTGGAACACTTGTGCACTTTGACCTGGTAAAATTTCCTTTTAAACTTTGCCATAATATTTCATTTGATTTATTAATTATACATGTTAACTATTATCCTTTTACTTTGTAGCTATTTGATGACCCTCAACCCTATAGTGCTCAAGATTTCAAACACTTACAAGTGGAATGGTCAAATTATTTTACAGGTTTTATTGTATTTTCGTTTTTCTGTAGTGTAAAATGTAATTTTGAATATTGTCATTATAATTGTGTATTTGGTATTATTTTAGGTTGGATTTAGGTTATTTTAGTTGACATTATAAGTTTTTAATGTTATATGTGTGAATGTTTAATTTTGGTCTACTTCTTGTTTTGGTCTAGTTTTGATGGTTTTTCTGGTATGGATTCTGGTCTTGGGGGTGGGGAGGGTGTCCAGGGGTGTGGGGGTGTCCAGGGTGTCCATGGGGGTGGGAGGGTGTTCAGGAGGGTGGGGGCTATCTAGGATGGTGGGGGCTATCCATGGGGTGTCCAGTGGTGTGGGGGGTGTCCAATGGGGTGGGGGGGTTTCCAGGGGTGTGGGAGGGCTATCCAGTGGGGTGGGGGTGTCCAGGGTGTCCATGGTGGTGGGATGATGTCCAGGAGGGTGGGAAGGCTATCCAGGGGAGTGGGGGCTGTCCAGAAGGGGTGGGGGGTATCTAGGGGTGTGGGGGTGTCTAGTGGGGTGGGGCTTTCTAGGGGTGTGGAAGGGTTGTCCAGTGGGGTGGGGGTGTCTGGGGTGTCCATGGGAGAGGGAGGGTGTCCAGGAGGGTGGGGGCTGTCCAGGAGGGTGGGGGGTGTCCAGGGGGTGTCCAAGGTGTTGTACATATCGTTCCCCTCGTTGTTTGATTTTCATGATCACAATCACTTTATTATGTCTTTAACCTTGTTTTAAGTGTTTTTGCTGATAGGCAAAAGGTTGCCAAGGACTTAGGACAAGAAGAAGCCAAAAGTGGACTGAAATTCAGTCCACCGGCCAACCGATGGAAGACCACCGGCCAGCCGATGGAGGACTGGACAAGAGGGATTCCTATGTCCAGACCACCGGCCAACCGGTGTCACACCAGCGGCCAGCCGGTGGCACCCAGAACAGAGGGCTGAGCCACTGCCTCAGCACCGGCCAACCGGTGGCCTCAGCACCGGCCAGCCGGTGGCACCCAGCAGAACAGTGGGAGCTACTGTCTCCACACCGGACAACCGGTGGCCTCAGCACCGGCCAGCCGGTGGAGGCTGAGCCCGAATCCTATTCCTTTTTGCACACACCGGCCAGCCGGTGGGACTGTACCGGCCAGCCGGTAGCCCAGTCAAAATAGCCGTTGGGTTTGACCAGTCAACCTTCTTTTGGCCTCCAACGGCTCCGAGGCCTTCTCCAACGGCTCTGAAGGCCCCCAATGGGTTCCATGCCTATAAATAAAGGCCAAGGAAGCCCCGGACACCACCCGGAACTATTGTGAAGCCAACGGACACTTTTTCCATCATCCGGCAATCCTCCGGCGAGCCACTTCAAAGGAACCCCAAGTGCTCCAACCAACTTCCAATCCAAGGAGCACCTCAAGAAGCTTGGGAGAGCACGCTACATCAACTCCATCATACCTTGGCGCCCAAGTCTTCCTCACATACGGGTTTTATTGTTTTATTTATTTTGAGCTTTAAATTTGGGTTTGTGCCTACAAACCCCAAACTCTTTCTTCATCCCCCTTTCTTTTGGGTTTCACATCACCATTAAGGTGTGAATAGGTTCACAAGCTTTTCCTCTAAAAATCTTGAGACATAGGTGAGCTATCCTTCACCTGTAAGAAGGCTAGTGGGTTCTTGCTAAACCATTAAAAGAAAGTGGGTTCTTGCTCAACCACAAAAAGCAAGCTGTAATAGGTCCTAGTTCTACCTCAAAGCCTAGTGGGTTTCTTGCTAAAACCATTGAAAAGAAAGCGGTAGGAATCTCTCAACGGTTGAGTTGGGAGCGGAGACGTAGGCCGGGTTTTGACCGAACTCCGTTAACAATTTCTTGTGTGATTGCCTCTTTATTTCCGCTGCACTTTCAACTTTGATTTTAATTTGTTAATCATTTTTTAAAAGGCAATTCACCCCCCCTCTTGCCATCCTTCCCGTTTGTTCCGACCCAACAATTGGTATCAGAGGGAAAATTAGAATAATTCCCTAACCCGGTTTCAAATTTAAGATCCATTTAGATGGCATCAACCTCTTTCGCCCCCGAAGGCTTTTCATTGGGTCGTGCTCCATTTTTTGATGGAACCGACTATAATTATTGGAAAACCCGCATGACAACTTTTCTTAGAAGTATAGGATATCCCATTTACAAAATAGTCATGCAAGGTTACACTTTGTCTACCCCCGACGAATCCAAATGGACCCAAGCCGACATTAGAAATTTTGAGCTTGATGGCAAAGCCATGAATGCTCTTCATTGCGGCCTTGACCGAAATGAGTTCAATCGAGTTTCCACATGCACCTCCGCACATGAAATCTGGAAACTTTTGGAGGTTACCCATGAGGGGACCAACAAAGTAAAGGATACTCGATTGGACATGTACCGTCAGGATTTTGAGTCTTTTTCCATGCACCCAAATGAATCAATTTCTGAAATGTTTACTCGATTTACTGATGTGTGCAATGGTATAAAATCTCTTGGAGATGACATTTCTGCAGAAACAATGGTCAAGAAGATCCTATGGGTCCTTCCGAGCTCATGGGCACCAAAGGTGACGGCGATCCAAGAAGCTAAGGACGTCAAAAATATGCCGGTAGAGGAGCTCATCGGATCTCTCATGACTTATGAGATCACGATGAGGAGGCAAGCACAAAAGGAGGGCACACCAGTCAAGAAACCAAAGAACATTGCCCTCAAGGTACAAAAGGAAGTAAGCTCCTCCTCATCTTCTTCCTCATCTCCTTCCTCATCGTCCTCATCATCAAGCGACGACTCGGAAATGGAGAATCTCGCCCGCCAAATGCACAAGTTTATGAAGAAGCACAAGAAGAAGAAATCCCGCAAGGCGCGAAAGCAAGAACCCACCGCAAGATCCGATCCCAAGGTAAAATGCTACGGGTGCGGCCAAAAAGGGCATTACAAGCCCGATTGCCCACTCAACAAAAAACGGGCCACGCAAAAGGAAAAAGGAAAGAAAAAGGTCCTCAAGGCGACATGGAGTGACACCTCCTCCTCATCCTCCTCCTCCTCCTCATCAAGAGACAACGGTAACAAATGCCTAATGGCATTCCATGAGGTAACTTCTTCCGATTCCTCTTCCTCATGTTCTTCAAATTCAAATTCTTTAAATCATCTTTCTTATGAGGATCTCCAATACGCTAGAGATCGATTGGAGGAAGGTTTTCACGAACTTTTTTCCAAATTTGTTGCTTTAAAAAAGAATTTCAAAAAACTCTCTTCCGAAAAAGAACAACTTCTCAAAGAGAAGGAAGAGTTGACCCTCAAAATTCAAAATTTTCCAAATGTTGATTCTATGGAATCAACCATCAAAGACCTAAGGGAGACCCTAGAAAAGTTCACCCAAGGGGAACAAAATTTGAACAATTTTCTTGGTTCCCAACGTATATCTAGAACCACCCAAGGACTAGGATATACCAATATAGCTTCCTCCTCCCATGCTCCAACTGTTTTTGTAAGGGGGAGCTCTAGTTTTAAATTTTGTAACTATTGCAAAAAACCCGGGCACATGATATATGAATGTAATTGCAAAAACGCCCGGTATGGTAGGCCCAAATCGATTTTTTTTCGGATGAATTCTATAGGAGAAGACCCGCTACAAGACAAGTTTGGATTGAAAAATCCCTTCTTGCGAGTCTCTCCGGGCCTAAAATTGTCTCTTTTCAAAATCCCTCTCCCCGGTGACTTTTTTGTTTTTATTTAGGGGTAGTTAGGATCGTTTAAGCCCTTTTGATTTCAATTTCAAAATTTTCAATTCCAACTTTCAATTTCAACACTTGGTATCAAAATTTTCATTTCAAAATATTCAATTCGAATTTTTCATTCAAAACTTTCAGTTCAAACTTTTGATTCAAAACTTTCAATTCAAAATTTTCATCTCAATTTTGATTCAAAACTTTCAATTCAAACTGTTATTCAATTTTCAATTCATTTTTCAAATCAATTTGTATTTACAATTTTCATTTCAAATTTTCATTTCAATTTCAAAAATCTCAATTGATTTTTCAATTCTCATATCTAGTTTTTCAAAACCTTTTCCCTCAATCAAGTTTTATGCCCCACGCTATTTTGATAATCACAAAGGGGGAGAAATTTCTTGATTGATTGGGGGAGAATCCTTTTCATCATGCTTAGCTTTTCCTTTCAATTTAAGTATTTTACATTAATTGTTTTGGTGATTGTGATCATCAAAATAGGGGGAGATTGTTGTACATCTCGTTCCCCTCGTTGTTTGATTTTCATGATCACAATCACTTTATTATGTGTTTAACCTTGTTTTAAGTGTTTGTGCTGATAGGCAAAAGGTTGCCAAGGACTTAGGCCAAGAAGAAGCCAAAAGTGGACTGAAATTCAGTCCACCGGCCAACCGATGGAAGACCACCGGCCAGCCGATGGAGGACTGGACAAGAGGGATTCCTCTGTCCAGACCACCGGCCAACTGGTGTCACACCAGCGGCCAGCCGGTGGCACCCAGAACAGAGGGCTGAGCCACTGCCTCAGCACCGGCCAACCGGTGGCCTCAGCACCGGCCAGCCGGTGGCACCCAGCAGAACAGTGGGAGCTACTGTCTCCACACCGGCCAACCGGTGGCCTCAGCACCGGCCAGCCGGTGGAGGCTGAGCCCGAATCCTATGCCTTTTTGCACACACCGGCCAGCCGGTGGGACTGTACCGGCCAGCCGGTAGCCCAGTCAAACTAGTCGTTGGGTTTGACCAGTCAACCTTCTTTTGGCCTCCAACGGCTCCGAGGCCTTCTCCAACGGCTCCGAAGGCCCCCAATGGGTTCCATGCCTATAAATAAAGGCCAAGGAAGCCCCGGACACCACCCGGAACTATTGTGAAGCCAACGGACACTTTTTCCATCATCCGGAAATCCTCCGGCGAGCCACTTCAAAGGAACCCCAAGTGCTCCAACCAACTTCCAATCCAAGGAGCACCTCAAGAATCTTGGGAGAGCACGCTACATCAACTCCATCATACCTTGGCGCCCAAGTCTTCCTCACATACGGGTTTTATTGTTTTATTTATTTTGAGATTTAAATTTGGGTTTGTGCCTACAAACCCCAAACTCTTTCTTCATCCCCCTTTCTTTTGGGTTTCACATCACCATTAAGGTGTGAAGAGGTTCACAAGCTTTTCCTCTAAAAAGCTTGAGACATAGGTGAGCTAGCCTTCACCTGTAAGAAGGCTAGTGGGTTCTTGCTAAACC
Organism: Viscum album; assembly: GCA_963277665.1. Lineage (NCBI taxonomy): Eukaryota > Viridiplantae > Streptophyta > Magnoliopsida > Santalales > Viscaceae > Viscum > Viscum album. The sequence goes on from OY728165.1 coordinate 1,938,665,826, forward strand.
ATTAAAAGCAAGTGGGTTCTTGCTCAACCACAAAAAGAAAGCTGTAATAGGTCCTAGTGCTACCTCAAAGCCTAGTGGGTTTCTTGCTAAAACCATTGAAAAGAAAGCGGTAGGAATCTCTCAACGGTTGAGTTGGGAGCGGAGACGTAGGCCGGGTTTTGGCCAAACTCCGTTAACAATTTCTTGTGTGATTGCCTCTTTATTTCCGCTGCACTTTCAACTTTGATTTTAATTTGTTAATCATTTTTTAAAAGGCAATTCACCCCCCCTCTTTCCATCCTTCCCGTTTGTTCCGACCCAACACAAGGGTGTGGGGGGTGTCCAGTGGGGTGGGGTTCCAGGGATGTGGGGGGGTTGTCCCATGGGTGGGGGTGTACAGGGTGTCTATGGGGTGGGAGGGTTTCCAGGAGGGTAGGAGGGTTTTCCAGGGGAGTGGGGGGATGTCTAGGATATGTTCAGGCATGTGGGGGTGTCAAGTGGGGTGGAGCTTTCCAGGGGTGGGGGAGTCCAGGGTATCTATGGGGGTGGGAGGGTTTCCAGGGGGTGGGAGGACTGTCCAGGGGAGTGGGGGCTATCCAGGAGGGTGGGGGCTGTCCAAGGGTGTGGGAGGGTTTTCCAGTGAGGTGGTGGTGTCCAGGGTGTCCATGGGGGTGGGGGTGTCCTGGAGGGTGGGTGGGCTATCCAGGAGGTGAGGGTTTTCCAAGAGGTTGGGGGGTTATCCAGGGGGTGTGGTGGGTGTTTAGTGGGGTGGGGGGTTTCAGGGGTGTGGGAGGGTTGTATAGTGGGGTGGGGGTGTCTAGGGTGTACATGGGGGTGGTAGGGTGTCCAGGAGGGTGGGATGGCTATCCAAGGGAGTGGGTGGTTGTCCATGAGTGGTAGGGGGGTTGTCCAGGGGGTATCTAGGGGTGTGGGGGTGTCCAGTGGGGGGGGGTTCCAGGGGTGTGGGAGAGTTGTCTAGTGGGGTGGCATGTCTGGGGTATCCATGGGGGTGGGAGAGTGTCTAGGAGGGTTGGGGATATCCAGGAGGGTGGGGGATATCTAGGGGTGTCTAGGGGTGTGGGGGTGTCTAGTGGGGTGGGGGTTTCCAGGGGTGTGGTGGGGATCTCTAGTGGGGCGGGGTGTCCAAGGTGTCAATGGGGGTGGGAGAGTTTCCAAGAGGGTGGGAGGGCTATCCAGGAAAGTGGGGGCTGTCCAGAAGGGGTGGGGGCTATCCAGGGGTATCCAGGGGTGTGGGGGTGTCCAGTGGGGTGGGGGGGTTCCAGGGGCATGGGAGGGTTTTCCAGTGGGGTGGGGGTATCTGGGTTTCCATGGGGGTGGGAGGTTGTGTAGGAGGGTGGGAGGGCTGTCTAGGGGGTGGGGTTATCTAGGAGGGTGGGGGCTATCCAGGGGGTGTCCAGGGGTGTGGCAGTGTCTAGTGGGGTGGGGTTTTTCAGGGGTGTGGGAGGGTTGTCTAGTAGGGTGGGGGTGTCCAGGATGGTGGGAGGGCTATCGAGGGGAGTAGGGGTTGTCCAGGTGGGGTGGGGGGCTGTCCATGGGGTATCCAGGGGTGTGGGGGTGTCTAGTGGGGTGGGGGTTTCAAGGGGTGTGGGATGGTTTTCTAGTGTTGTGGTGGGTGTTTGGGGTGTCCATGGGGGTGGTAGGGTGTCCAGGAGGGTGGGGGCTGTCCAGGAGGGTGGGGGATGTCCAGGGGGTGTCCAGGGGTGTGGGGGTGTCCAGTGGGGTGGGGGTTTCTAGGAGTGTGGGAGGGTTTTCCAGTGGAGTGGGGGGTATCTAGGGTGTCCATGGGGGTGGGAGGGTGTCTAGGAGGGTGGGAGGGTTGTCTGGTGAAGTGGGGGGCTGTTCATGAGGGGGATGTCTAGGGGTTATCTTGGGTGGGTGTCCAGTTGGGTGGGAGTTGTCTAGGAGGGTGGGAGTGTTGTCCAGGGGGTTTCCAGGGGTGTGGGGTGTATCCAGTGGGGTGGGAGTTTCCAGGGGTGTGGGAGGGATGTCCAATGGGGTGGGGGTGTCCAGGGTGTCCATGGGGGTGGGAGGGTTTCTAAGAGGGTGGGAGGGCTGTCCAAGGGAGTGGGGGCTGTCCAAGAGTGGTGGGGGATGTCCAGGGGGTATCCAGGGTTGTGGGGGGTGTCCAATGGGGTGGGGGTTTCCAGAGGTGTGGGAGGGTTTTCCAGTGGGTTGGGCGGTGTCTGGGGTGTCCATGGGGGTGGGAGGGTGTCTAGGAGGGTGGGAGGGTTGTCTAGGGGGTGGGGCTGTCCAGGAGGGTGGGGGCTATCCAGGGGGTGTCTAGGGGTGTGGGGGTGTCCAGTGGGGTGGGGGTTTCTAGGGATGTGGGAGGGTTGTCTAGTGGGTTGGGGGTGTCCAGGGTATCCATGGGGGTGAGACGGTGTCCAGGAGGGTGGGAGGGCTGTCCAGGGGAGTGGGAGCTGTCTAGGAGGGGTGGGGGTTGTCCAAGGGGTATACAGGGGTGGGGGTGTCTAGTGGGGTGGGGGGGTTACAGGGGTGTGGGAGGGTTTTCCAGTGGGGTTGGGGTGTCCATAGTGTCCATGGGTGTGGGAGGATATCCAGGAGGGCGGGATGGTTGTCCAGGGGTGTGGGGGTGTCCAGTGGGGTGGGGGTTTCTAGGGGTGTGGGAGGGTTGTCCGGTGGGTTGGGGGTATCCAGGGTGTCCACGGGGATGGGAGGGTGTCTAGGAGGGTGGGGGGTTGTCCAGGGGAGTGGGGGTGTCTGGGGTGTCCATTGGGGTGGGAGGGTGTCTAGGTGGGTGGGGGATATCCAAGAGGGTGGGGGGTTGTCCAGGGGTGGGGATGTCCAATGGGGTGGGGGGGGTTCCAGTGGTGTGGGAGGGTTATCCAGTGGGGTGGGCGGATTTTGGTCTGGTTTAGGTTTGGTTTTGTTCTATTTTTGGTATGTTTCAAGTTTTCTTTTATTTCGCATAGTTGTGGTTGAACATTTTTATTAAAAAAAATTGGTTTTTACGTCGGTTATTTTATAATAGACGTAAAAAATGCATGTTTATGGGTTTTAACACTGGTTATTTGAAAACCGACATAACAAATGCATGAGAATGGGTTTTTACGTTGGTTATTTCATAAATGACATAATAAATGGAATGAAAATAGTTTTTTAAGTTTATTATTTTATAACCGACGTAATAAATGGAATAAAATAGGTTTTTTCATCCGTTATTTAATAAACGATGTAGTATATATGTTTTCACGTTGGTTATTATTTAAACAACATGAAAAATGATTGGCAGACTAGTTTATAATGTCGGTTATGAACATAACTGATGTAATAAACTCTTTGGAGGTGCATTTTATTATATCTTTTATTCTATAACAGATGTGAAAAAGTATATACCGTGTTAGTTATTTAAAAACCGTTGTAATAAATCACGACTCTAAAGCCTTTTCCACATCAATTTTTGATGAACCAACGTGAAAAACACTTCTGATTATTGTTTTTTACATCAGTTTTAAAATAACCACTGTAAACAACTATATTTATAACATCTCTTGTAATAACATCGTCCAAAATTTGACATAAAAAATAAAAAAAACCATCGTAAAAAACATTATCTGATCTAGTTATAAATATCCAAATAAATGTAAATTGAGACTTTTGATGAATTACACTAATTTTATAAGTTAATATGACATGTTAGGGTTGATTAAATAATTTTTTTTTGAAGTGATAATGTTTTTATGACTTTCACAAAAACAAAATACCAAATAGTGTCAAAATTGACATAAATGTGTTTTTAAAACAAATACTGTATTATTAGTTGATATAATATTTCTAAAAATCTAAATTTTAGCCAAAGTACATAGATAAGGTTAGATATATCAATAATGAACCACTTTGGGTTATCTTTACTTTTTATAGTAAGTTTATTAACGATTTATTATAATAATACAAGAATACATGGTAAAAGTTAAATTATTTAACTAAGAGTTAAATCTAAAAAATAAGGTTAATAAGGTAACCTAAACCTATATAAAACCTATTGTTTGAGAGGTTTTAGACCCATGACCACCTTATCCTTTAAATAAATCATTTTGGATCCATTATAAACCAAATATTATTATATAATGAAATAATATTTCAAGCTTTTCCTAAAGCGACCCTCACCTCTCTTATAAAAGGGTACATCCCCTTCTCTCAAAATCACAACTCCAAAGCCATTTGGCTTAGCCAAACCTTGCTCAAATATTTTTCAAACTACCCTCAATTCTACCTAGAGGTTATACTTTTATCATAAATCCAACCTAAGGATCCCTTTTGATCAACTCAAAAGAAAACACCTGAAAAAGAGGTAATAATTTCACCACCTCTTTCAAAGTTCTTTTCTTCTTCCACTTCTTCTTTATTTGTTGTTTCAATACCAAAATAATAACTCCAGTACCTTATACATACTGTTATTTTATTATAAATATGGTACAACCATATTCATTATTCTATCCATCCTATTAATTACAAGTCACCATAAGTGTGTACGTACGGCTTACCGTCTCCATGTCGTGGTGTAGTTTGTTATTCAAACACTTTATTATTTGGATGGGTATAATAATGAGTATAAATTATTTAAATAATAATTATAATATGTTAATTATTATTTCTATATGATATACCATCCAATTACATATTATTTCACCATTAATATAATGATATTTTCGCTCGTGCGTATGTACGGATTACTGTATCACCGAACACGATGAAATTTGTTCCTCATCATAACCATTCAAGAAAAATTTAATTTTATAATTAAAAATAATATTTAATAACTTAATATAATTCTGGATATGAATAAAATACATCCTATCCAAAACAAACATGGCTTACCTAACCAATCATATAAAGGAAAAAGAATCATTTAACACCTGAAATGATGATACTACTGAAATATTATTAACAAAGCAATATTATAAGTTCATATATGATGTCATATTTATGTATGTGGTTATTTTATAATTTCATAACAATTATTTAACTATTATACATGATGTTAACATACCTTTGATCAAGGAAAACTACAAGGTAAGGGTTAATTCTACAATCTCTTCATTATCTGAGGTTGTTTATACATGAGTATCTACTGGGACCTCTTTATCATCAACATCCATGTTTCTTAAAAACATATTTCAAAACATTTTTAATATTTACTAGACTATGGTTTAAATTCATTGATACCCTTTTTTGACTTTTTATAAAATATTTATAAATTAATCTTTCCATCATTTTCCAAACAAGGTCCTTTATGACCTTTTCGACAAAATTAAGGAAAGAATGTTTTTTTAACTTATACGGTGAGTGTAGATATTTTCTGTTGTTATAACACCTTATAACATTCCCTTACAATATTATAAGAATATTTTCAAAATAAATATTTTATTTTATAATTATATTACTTTTAAATGACTTCAAAATTGAAAGATATATTTCTCTCAAATGGTTTTGATTTCATCTATGTCAATATCCTTTGATGGATTTTACACTTGTTTGAAGTTTATTTATTATGATTCAATCTTCCATATTTTATTGAAGGTTTTGTGATGTGTTTTACTATTTATGTGTTATTATTATACCATTCATGGTTTATGGTTAAAGTACTAAGATTTCGTATGCCAGTTTTAATATTAATGTTTATGTTATGTTTCAACCTTTTCATATGAGGAATGCATTGGACTTATTAAGTGAAGGGTGGATCCCACTATATCTCATCAATTCATCGGTAGGTCTCATGAGACAAACTAGTGTCTTGGAACAAGGCCTTGAAAAAATATTATTTGTATTCTTGGAACGAGGCCTTGACTATGTGGTAATGATGTCCGGTATTATGCATTCCATTATTATGAAATTGTCTATTGATATTACATGTGATTATTAGACTAGTAGAATATCCATGTGAATAAGTAAATGGCATTTTGTTATTTATCTTTGTCATATTTTTCTGAAGTTTATGATTAAAAGTCTTGTGTTTTATTCTTATACATTTCCTTAAATATTTATGCTTATTTATGAAAGTTTCTACTATATTGTTATCCTTACTGAACACTTGATATCACCTCTTTCTTATGTTTTATTTTTCCAGGATGCGACAAAATATATTATGATTAACCTGAAGGAATATGATAAGGGATATAAGAGTGTTCAAAATGGGACACAATGTTGTTGTTTTTTATTTCATGATGTAATGTAAAACTTATTTATGTATCTCGTACTTCTAAGGCTACTAAATGTATCAATCTTTCAGGATTTGGTCTCTTCTGATCATGCCAATGTTATGTAATAATTCACCTACTCTAGGTAACTAGGTTCAAGGAATTATAGTTGGTAACAGAGGATGTTTAGTACAAACCTTGGAAGCTAGATTTAGAAAAACTCTGATTATAGAGAGTTTCCCTAAGATAGACTTTGAGTATTAGTATAGAAGAACTTCCTAGAATTTTGGTAATGTAGAGATTTTGTGGGTTTTCCAAGAAATAAATCCTTTTCTTGGATATGAGTAGGTAGAGTCGGCTCTGGAACAGATGTACCTAGGAGTGAAAACTCCTACAAGGAGTTTCAGGCTTGACCCAGGGTATCCTGGTACACAACAACGGGCCTTGCGGTACTATTGGTTATGAAACTCCCCGGGGATATGATTAATATAATTCACATTTTCTTTACAAACCATTATGAAGGATTTATGAGTATATACCTCCTCAAAGAAAACATTTTTATGATTATGGATTATATCCATAAAGTGTTCAATTTATGTTAAGTGTTTTACAATTTTGGAATTATGTATTGTGGTTCATAAACTAATCTAGTGTTTTTCATTGTTTAGAAATGGCGCCTAGTAGAAGGAATGGAAACTGTATCAACACACATAATCCATGTAGGGATTTCCTTCCTACTCAAGATAATTATAGTGGAACTGGTGATGAAATTGGTGCTAATAATCTTGTCACAATACTGGGACAACTCACTCAGGTTATGAATAATAACCTTACCCGTATAGAGCACCCTGATCCACAACACGGAAGATCAATGTCAGACTGCTTCATGAGGAAACAACCACCAACATTAAATGGGACTAATAATCCATTTTTATCTAAAAAATGGATAAGTTCCTTAGAGAAAATATTTCATGCTTTGGGGAGTAGTGAGAGGGAAAAAGTTGTCATGGCAGTTTATCACCTCACGGGAGATGAAGATCAATGGTGGTCATTAATTAAAAATGAAAAAGAAGATAAAGAAGAATCAAATATGGAATGTAGGGAGTTTAAAGAGATTTTCCTAGAAAAATAATTTCCTCGTGACCATCAAGCAGATATGGAAATACAATTTCTAATTATGAGGCAAAAGGAGGATGGGAATGTCACAAATTATGAGGCTAACTTTAAAAGGATAAAAATGCATGCAGTCAATTATATATGTAACACAAGGAGTAATATTGATCGATTATTTTATGGGTTAAAACCATTTTTACATTGATAATTAGTCTCATAATCCTTCTCATAGTACAAAGATATTGTCTCTTGTGCTATTAAGACAGAAAATGAATTCTCTAAGTCTTACGACTTTAAAGCAAAGCAAGAGAAGAAGAGATCTTCTAAACACTCCGGAAATGTAAATAAGGGGAATAAGGGAAAAATTAATTTCCATCATGTGGTAAATGTGGGAAGAAACACCTAGGTACTTTCTTAAAGGGAATGGGAGTTTGTTACAAGTGTGGTGAAAAAGGCCACCAAACTCATTATTGCAAGGGAAAGAAAGAGGTTGTCAATGTTGAATGCTACAATTGTAGAGAAATAAGGCATTATGAAAATTAATTTCCTAAGAACCAAAGAAACTTACCTCAAAAAAATCCAAGAGATCAAGTCTAAGATTATGTGATCACTACTGGTGAGGTTGAAGCTCCGAAAGACATGGTGGAAGGTAATTTAATGGTTTCCTCAAGTTTATCCAATGCTTTATTTGATTCTGGATCATCACATTGTTTCATATCTTCCTGGTTTGCTAAGAAAATTAGATATTTACAATTTGATTTAACAAGGGAGTTGTCAGTCAAAACTCCTAAGGTAAGTATCATTGCAAAAAAAAAATTGTGAATCAATTCCCATTAGGGAATAAAAATGTTCTTTATCTATTGATCTCATCGTCATACCCATGATTAAATTTGATATAATCCTCAGTATGGATTGGCTTTCAGACCATGATGTGAACTTTTATTGTAAGAATATAGAGGTTACAATTTTCGATGATGATAAGGAATACCTTATATTTAGAGCAGAAACATCACCATATGATTCTTATCTATATCCACCCTCAGTAGCTCTACTAAATTAAATTATTGAAGAGGAAGAGAATGAAATAACTATGGGTGTGGAAAAGAATGTTCAAATAGAGGATGTACCTATTGTATAAGAATATGTTGATGTGTTTCTAGAGGATTTACTTGGACATCCTCCAGAACGAGAAATAAAGTTTTCTATTAATTTAATTTCTGGTTCAAGACCCATATCGAAGACCCCTTATAGAATGGCCACTGTTGAATTAGTGGAACTAAATAAACAACTAGAGAAATTAAGTAATAATGGATTTATTATCCCTTGTGTTTCTCCATGGGGAACCCTTGTTCTTTTTGTTAAGAAGAAAGATGGATCTATGAGGTTGTGCATTGACTATAGGCAGATCAATGCTATAATAATAAAGAATAGGTATCCCCTACCTCACATTGATGATTTATTCTATCAACTTCAGGGAGCTCAGTATTTCTCAGAGATCAACAGTTTTCAAAGATTGAACTTTGATCTGGACATCATCAGTTGTGTGTGAAGAAGGAAGACATTCCAAAGATAGCATTTTGTACTAGGTATGGGCATTACGAGTTTACAGTAATGCCTTTTGGACTGACTAATGCACACTCTATTTTCATGGATCTAATAAATAGAGTTTTCAAGAAATATATTGATGACTTTGTATTAGTATTTATTGATGATATCTTGGTATACTCAAAAATATACAAAGATCATGGAAATCACTTGCGCACTGTTCTGAAAACCCTCAGAATAAATGAATTATATGGGAAGTTTAGAAAATGTGAATTATGGCTTCAGGAAAGTTATTTTCTTGGCTATATTGTCTCTAAGGATAGAATTTATGTTGATACTTCTAAGACAAGAGCAATACAATAATGGTCATCGCTGATGAGTATAACTGAGGTATGCAGTTTTATTGGTTTAGTAGGTTATTATCGGTGTTTCGTCCAGAATTTTGCTAGATTGGAAAACCCATTAACCAATATCACATGTAAATGGGTTAATTTTTTTTGGAAAAAAGTGTGTGTAGAATGTTTTGAAGAATTGAAGAGAAGATTATTAAATGCTTCTATCTTGACTCTACCGTCATGGAATGATGGGTTTATTATTTATAGTGATGCTTCAAATAAAGGACTTGGTTGTGTCCTTATGTAAAATGATAGAGTTATTGTCTATGCATCACGACAGCTAAAAATTCATGAGAAAAACTATCATACTCATGATCTTGAGTTAGTAGCTGTAATATTTTCTTTAAAGATATAGATACACTATCTCTATGGTGAAAAATGTGAGATATTTACCGATCACAAGAGTTTGAATTATATTTTCTCACAGAAAGAACTCAACATGAGGAAAATATGATGTCTTGAACTACTCAAGGATTATGATTGCACTATACACTACCACCTGGGGAAAGCAAATAAAGTGGCAGATTCTTTGAGTAGAAAGGATCATGGAGTTTTGAACAAGATAAGAGTTGAAAGGGATACTATGTTCATGGATCTAGTAAATATGGATATGGGAATAATCATGGAAGGTGAAACATCAATACTTTTTCAAATGGTTTATAAACAATCTTTACTAAAAAGGATAAAAAGTTCTCATACTGATGTTGAGGAGTTTCAAAAGAAAATTAAAGTTGTGATTGATAGAAGGTTGATAAACTTCTTATATGAAGATGGGATTTTGAAATTTTGGAAGAGAATTTGTGTTCTTAAAATACCTTCTCTAAAAAGAGAATTATTGGATGATGCTCATTGCTCCAATTTCTCTATACACCCTGGTAGCACTAAGATGTATAGAGATTTGAAGGAACATTTTTTGTGGGACAACATGAAGAGGGATATTTCTGATTATGTGTCAAGATGTATAGTTTTTAAATAGGTTAAGGATTAAAGACAACATCCTAGAGGATTCATGCAACCTCTTCCCATACCTTAGTTGAAATGGGATGATATTACAATGGACATTGTCATGGGGAAACCAAAGACTCCAAGAAGGAATGATGAAATATGGGTCATTATTGATCATCTTACCAAGTCTACACATTTTTTTTCTATTAGAGAAGATTTACCACTTTAACGTATAGAAAGACTATATATTAATGAAGTTTTAAGACTTCATGGAGTACCCCTATCGATTGTTTCTGATCCTGATCCCCATTTTACATCAAGATTCTAGAAAATTATTTAGAAGGCCTTGGATACTGAACTTCGTTTGAGCACTACCTACCACCCTCAAACTGATGGACAATCAGAATGGACTATTCAAACCTTAGAATACATTTTGAGATCTTTCTCACTTGAATTTCAAGGTATTTGGGATCAATATTTACCTCTGGTAGAATTTTCCTATAACAATATCTTTCATTCAAGTATTCAGATGGCACCATATGAAGCATTTTATAGAAAGAGATCTCGCACACCAACTTGTTGGGATGATGTTGGTGAAAGAAAACTCATAGGCCCAGAACTTGTTGAGGAAACAATGGAAAAGGTTAAGGTTATCCAAACCCACATCAAAGCATCTCAAAGTAGGAAAAAGAGCTATATCGATAACTAAAGGAAGGATTTTAAATTTCAAGTAGGAGATCATGTTTTCTTAAAGGTATCTTCATAGAAGGGTGTTATATATTTCGATAAGAAGGGTAAATTAAGTCCCAAGTACATCAAACCTTTTGAAATTATTGAACGAATTGGATTTTTGGCTTATTTTTTGGCAATGCTGCCAAGTCTCTCCAAAGTTCATGATGTGTTCCACGTATCATTGTTAAGAAAATACATGTATGACCCAACGCATGTACTACCTTATGAAGAAATAGAACTGGAACCTGAACTATCTTATTGTGAAGAGCCTTTCAATATTCTCGATACAATAGAACAAGTTCTGAGAAACTGGATGACTCATCTGGTGAAAGTTCTATGGAGAAACCATAAGATGGAAGAGGCAACGTGGGAACCTGAGGAGCTTATGATGAAGAACCATCTGAATATTTTTATGTTGTAATATTCTAGAAATTATGAGGATGAAATTATTTGAAGGAGAGAAGAATGTACCACCCCAAGCTTCCATGGTATGCTTCTCTTTGAATAATACAATAGCTTTCAATGTACGCAACTTCGAGTTCTAACACACCGCGACCAATCAAACTAGCCGTTGTGAATACTAATACCCACTTTTTTAAATTTTATAAATTTTTTTTTTTCAAAATGGACTTCATTTTTGGATTCTAAATATCAAAATTAGCTTAGGGTGAATTTTTGGTATTTTTCTAAAAAAATTCAATTTTTGATGAATAGTAAAAAACACCGCGCTATTGTTTAAAACCGACTTTTTATTTAAATAATTAGTTATTTTATTTAAATTTATATTAGATAAAAATAGATACATAATACCTTTATATGTTAAATGAAATTCATTGGAGTCATTTTATAATAATATTATATATATATAATTTTATTCAACTTTTTACCATCTTTTACCCACCTTCTAAGCACATTTGAAAATTTGGATAAAACATAATTTTACCGCTTCTGTGAATTGAATTTCAAAAATCTGAGAGACACGGTTGATATCAGTTAGTAAAATGTGGTTCAATAAGATAAAAATATTTTTTTGTGAATAGTAACTTTTGACTTTTATTTACCATAGTTAAAAGTAATAAGATAATTAAAGGTAAAAAATGATATTGTTTAATTAACCTAACACATGTCCTAATTCTATGGTATAAGTGTATTTTGACCAAAATCAACCTTAGGAATAAAATTTGATCTTTTTGGTTCAATTGGATTAGATTAGGACATTTATTATTATTTTATTTAAAGAATATTAAAAAGTGTTAAATTCAAAGTTTAATAACTAAACCATTTTTAATATAGCTTTATACTTAAGATAAATTGTACTATAAATATTAATTATAAATCTAGAAATATTTCCTACATAATGGTATTTTATTTATAATTTTTAGACATTAATTAATTAAATTTATTTATGACACAATGATGATGCAGTAATTACCTTATTAATTAAATATTAAAATAATTGATATTATAAATATCCAAATAAATGTAAATTGAGACTTTTGGTGAATTCCACTAATTTTATAGGTTAATATGATATGTTAGGGTTTATTAAATAAATTTTTTTCTAAGTGATAAAGTTGTTATGACTTTCACAAAAACAAAATACAAAATAGTGTCAAAATTGACATATATGAGTTTTTAAAAAAAATACTATATTATTAATTGATATAATATTCCTAAAAATATAATGTTCATACAAAGGACTTATATAAGTTTAGATATATCAATAATGCACCACTTTGGGTTCTATTGGATTTTTAAGGTAAGTTTATTAACCGTTTATTATAATAATACAATAATACATTGTAAAAGTTAAACTATTTAACTAAGAGTTAAATCTAAAATATAAGGTTAATAAGGTGACCTAAACCTGTCTAAAACCTATTGGTTCAGATTTTTTTGACCCATCCCCACCTTAACCTCTAAATAAATTATTTTGGAGCCATTATAAATCGAATATGATTGTATAATAAAATAATATTTCAAAATTTTCCTAAAGTGATCCTCACCTCTCTTATAAAAGGGTACTTCCCCTTCCCTCAAAATCATACCTCTAAATCCATTTGTCTTGGAAAAAACCTGGTCAAATATCCTCTAAAATACCCTCACTTTGACCTAGAGTACTTACTTTTATTAGAAATCCAACCTAATGACTCCTTTTGATCAACTCAAAAGGAAACACCCGAAGAAGAGGTGATAATTTCACCACCTCTTTAAAAGTTCTTTTCTTATTCCACTTCCTATTTCTTTGTTATTTCCATACCAAAATAATAACTCTAGTACCTTATACATACTTTTATGTTATTAAAATATGGTACAACCATATTCATTATTCTATCCATCCTATGAATGACAAGTCACCATAGGTGCGTACGTACGGCTTACTGTCTCCAAGTTGTGGTGTAGTTTGTTATTCAAACACTTTATTATTTGGATGGGTATAATAATGAGTATAAACAATGTAAATAATAATTATAACATGTTAATTATTATGAATATATGATATACCATCCAATTACATATGATTTCACCATCAATATAATTATATTTTCACTCGTGCGTACGTACGGATTACCGTCTCCATGAACGCGATGAAATTCATTCCCCATCATAACCATTCAAGAATAATTTTCATTTTATGATTAAAAATAATGTTTAAGAACTTAATTTTATTCTGGATATGAAACAAATACATTCTATCCATAACAAAAATGGCTTATGTAACTACATATAAAGGAAAACGAATCAGTTAACTCACGAAATGATGATACTACTAAAATATTATTAACAAAGCAATATTAGAATATCATATATGATATCATATTTATGTATATGGTTCTTGTATAATTTAACAAAAATTATTTAACTATTATACATAATTTTAACATACCCTCGATCAATTAAAAGTATATGGTAAGGGTTAATTCTATAATATCTTCATTATCCGAGGTTGTTTATACGTGAGTATCTACTGGGACCTCTTTATCATCCACATTAGTGTTTCTTAAAAATGTATTTCAAAACATTTTTACTATTTTTTAGAATATGGGTTAAAGTCATTTACACCCTTGTTTGACTTTTTATAAAAATTTTATAAATAAATCTTTTCGTCATTTTCCAAACAAGGTCCTTTATGACCTTTTCGACAAAATTAAGGAAAGAATGCTTTTTTAACTTATACGGAGAGTGTGGCTATTTTCCTCTGTTATAACACCTTTGAAGCTTCCCTTACAAAATTATAATAATATTTAAAAAATAAATGTTTTATTTTATAATTATGTGACTTTTAAATGATTTTAAAATAGAAAGATATATTTCTCTTAAATGGTTTTTATTTCATCTATGTCCACATCCTTTGATGGATTTTACATTTGTTTGAAGTTGATTTAATATGATACAATATTTCATATTGAATTAAAGGTTTTATGATATTTTTGACAGTGGATGTGTTATTTTTATACCATTCACGGTTTATGGTTAAAGTATTAACATTTCATATGCTAGTTTTAATATAAATATTTATATTATGTTTCAACCTTTTCATATGAGGAATGCATTGGACTTAGTAAGTGACGGGTGGAGCCCGTTATAGCTCCTAGATGCATCGGTAAGTCTCATGAGACAAACTAGTGTCTTTGTGCAAGGCCTTTACAAAGTCTTATTTGTATTCTTGGCACATGTCCTTGACTATGTGTTTATGATGTCTGGAATTATGCATTCCATCATTATGAAATTGGCTATTGATATTACATGTGATTATTTGACTAGTAGAATATCCATGTGAATAAGTAAATGGAATTTTTTAATTTATCTTTTCCATATTATGCTGAATTTTATGTTTAAAAGTCTTTTGTTTTAGTCTTATACATTGCCTTAAATATTTATGCTTATTTATGAAAGTTTTTTCTATATTTTTATCCTTACTGAGCACCTGACCTCACCCCTTTATTATGTTTTATTTTTCTAGGATGTGAAGAATTATATTATGATTAACCTACAGGAATATGCTAAGGGATATAAGAGTGTTCAAAATAGGACACAATGTTATTGTTTTTTATTTCATGATGTAATTTAAAACTTATGTATGTATCTCGTACTTCCAAGGCTACTAAATTAATCAGTATTTTGGGATTTGATCCCTTGTGATCATGCCAATGTTATGTAATAATTCACCGACTCTGGGTAACTAGGGTCGGATCATTACAAAAAAATTATAATATAAATAAATTAATGAAAACTAACTAAAATTCATAGGTAAACATACCTCTTCATGCATGGATCGAACCCAAGATGTGGATGTCGCTCAAGGATAGGGTCAGGAATCATCAGTCAGGCCAGACCACGCCCCCTCCGAGTGCCCCCTGAACTACCAGCAGTCTGAGATTCGGCTGATCTGACCTCCTGCTCATCCAAAGGTAGATCATCCTCCTATAACATTTGATAAAAATCCTTGTCCATCTGAAACAAAAAATGATTATTGTTAGAAAATAGTTGAAAACAACTATTATATATAGATATATATTATATATGATTATAACCAGAATTTTACTGTGTCAATGTCTATCTTCATCCTCATCTTCAAATTTTTCGATGCCAATGTCTTCATCTTCCTCCTCAGCATCATCAATTTCCATATTAGTTTTAGTTTCCCCATCTCTTGTCATTTCAAATTCAGTTGTAAAATCATTAACATCATCGTCATCATCAACCCTTAATTGTGGGGTGTCATCAATGATATTTGTGTCTCTTCTTGAAAACAGTGGATTTAGAGTAGTCTCTTGAAAAATATCAATTTATTTCACTTTATTATAACCATATTCACTTTCAGTAAACTGGTTCTCTTGAGATTTAATTTTTATTATGCTCCACCAATCATTCAACTCCCTTGAAATAGCACAGTTATTTTCATAATAAATTTGATGGGTCTGATGAGCCAATAAAAATGGTTCATTTAATATAAGAATAATTTTATATTTAATATCAACAATTCCATGGATCATATGAAAATTCTAGCCTCTCTTAGTATCTAACCACTGACATTTAAACATTGTTATGTAATGTTGTCCTAGATAACACAGTTTAATGATTTATTCCAACATGTTGTAAAAGTCAACTTCAATTTCTCTATGATGAGATCCTATCGAGAAAACACCACTATTAATTATTATTTTTATTCCCCATATGCACGTGTATGAAATTTAAAACCATTCACCACATATTAATTATAATATTTAACTATTTTTTATGGTGGGTTACTTAATAGAGACAATCGATTATAAATTTTATCAGCATGTTGAGATACTTGAAAATTTTTAAAACAATTATCACTGTAACAAGTATTAAATTGATTTTTTATGTGAAATGAAAAATAATTTATGTTACCAGTTTTTGAAACCAATAGGAAAAATAATAATTGACGTCGCTCTTCAAGATAAGCTGTTGTAATTTTTGGAAACTGCATCTTGATATGATTATCATATAACCTACAAATAAAATATGATTAATGTGTTGTTATAATAATTATAGAATAAGTTATAGGAGCACTCACAGTAAAAATTGTGTAATTCCTTCACAGTTGAGAAGAATATATATATGAGCTCTGTGATGTTCATAATCTAAAATCCATCAATCATGAACTCCACCGAACCCAAGTTCGGGCTGATTGAAAACTGATAATTGATTCCTCATGTCATCATCAACATTTTCCTTATTATGGATCATGTGTTTTTCTTTTTAAGGATATTAATATTGAAAGTAAAGAGACCCAAAAAAATAAATTTTCTCTTGCAAATAAGCTTCTACAATTGAGCCTTCAATTGATACTTTGTTAGGTACTTTTTTTCAATTTCTGATGCATCCCTCAAATGGGTACATCCATCAAAACTGTATCGGACCTCCACATTTTGTTTCATGAGAAAAATTTAATATAAAATGTTCCATTGAGTCAAATAAACCTGGCAGAAAGATTTTTTACCGTTTACATAAAATTAAAACAACATCTTCTTTCAGTTTTCTTACATCATCATAGACTTTTATCGATGCACAAATGTCTTGAAAAAAATATGATATATCTCTAAGTGTATCCCAAATCATAATATTTAACAAACCTCTTAATTCAATTGGCATAATTCTTTCTAATAAAACATGACAGTCATGACTTTCCAATCCAGTAATATGACCATTTCTGAAACATCTTCCCAAATTAGAAGCATAACCATATGGAAGTCTCAAATCTATAATTCACTAAAAAAATAATAATTGAATATCTTTGGACAATGTATAATCTGATTTTGGCTTCATTAACTTTTGTGATCTGAAATTTTCAAACAGTTCAAGTTCAGGTCGATGGAAAATTTGGGCAAGATCTAATCATGCCTTTACATTATCTTTGGTCTTACCTGGTGTATCCAAAACTATATGAAATAAATTATCAAAATATTTCTTCTCAATATGCATCACATCTAACATGTGATGGACCACAAATCATACCAATATGGTAAATCCAAAAAAATGATTTGTTTTATCCAATTGTGCTCTTTTCCAAACTCATCAAATTTCTATTGGTTTATTGTTGGTCCAAATGTGATGGGAGATAGTGAAGAAATAATTTATTTTAACTCTGTACCTGAGATCAATGTTGTAGTCCCATCTTTTTCAAGTATTCCTTTTCTAAAATGATATTTGTTTCTTTGAAAAGGATGATCGGTAGTAAGAAATTTGTAATGATAGTTGAAAAAACAAGGGTTTTTTACATTGACGAACATAAATGCTTTGTTGTATCTCATATAATACAGACATGATTTTGGAGCATATGTAGTCCATCCAGATAACATTCCATATGCTGGGAAGTCACTAGTTTTCTACATCAATACATCTTTCAATAGGAAGTTTTGTTTCACAGCAACATCATATGTACTGATCCCATTACTCCGCAGTGAATTCAACTCATCAATCATTGGTTTCAAATAAACATTGATATTATTTTTCAGATGACCTGGAATTAATAAGGTCAAAAATATATATGGCTCCTTCATCAACATCCATGGAGGTAAATTATGCATAGCTATAAAGACATGCCAACATGAATATTAACTATCTTAAGAACTAAATGGATATAAATCATCAGTAGAAAGACTCAATATCATGTTTTGGGCTTCTAAGGAAAACGACGGATGCACTTGGTCAAAATGTTTCCATGAATCACCATAATAGGGATGATTTAATCTTTTACTAGTTAAAATTTTGGTTTTGTGCCATGAAATCAATGATTTTGTGTTTTGAGACATAAATAAATGTTGCAATCTGGGTGTGAGTAGGAAATACCTCAATTGTTTTACAGGAACAAATCTATACTCCCTTGGTTGAGCTTCTTTATACCTTGATTGTCCACGTGTAGGAAAACTATCCAACAACTCATTTTTTCCATAATATAAGATGCAGTCATTTGAACATGCATGAATCTTATGATAACCAAGACCCAGATTACGAACCAACCACTTTCTTTTATAGAAATTTTTAGGCAACACATTTCCTTTTGGTAGTACTATTTTTAACAAAGACAATATCTGATCAAAACAATTATTTGACATTCTATTATCTAATTTAATGGCCATAAATTTAGCAATTTCTTCAAACTTTCTAATCTTGCAACCAGGATATAAGGCATCCTCATTAGGCCTTAACAACTCATATAAATGAGATGGTTCTAACTCATGAGTTAAATCAATATCATCCTAAGTTTCAATTTGTTGAACATATGAACCTTCCACATCATATACTAAATTTTGAAACTGTGCTGGATTTGAAACCAAATTATTAATATCTTCTCTGGAACTACGTTCACCACATTGATACCAAAAAATATAATCTATTTGAAAACCAAAATGAAATAAATGACCTCAAATGTTTTCAAATGTGTCATACGTCCTCAAAGAACATTTTTTACAAGGACACTTAATTGTCCCTTCTGAAACAAATTTTGGTTTCGATGATGCAAATGATAAGAAGGCTTAAACACCCTCAATATATATAGTATTTAAACCAAAACTATTTGGAAACCTACACTGAGTTATCCAGGCACGATCATCTAATAATGACTATCGTCGACATCCTCATTCCATATTTTTCTAAAAAATATGAAATAATTAGTTATTTTGTATAATTAGATATAATATAAACACTATCCAAAAAAATAAGACAATTAAATTCTCATTTATAGAAATTTATAATAATTTCAATTATTTTATAGTTATTTATACTATTCTTAAGCTTTTATACTAATCTACACTCATTTATAAAAATTTATACTAATTACCAATAATTATTAATATTTTTATGTCGAAGCAAACTATTCATAGTGATTTCAGTCCCCGAAGGTTGCAAGAGGATGAGTCGTCGAGAAAAAGAGCCTCTTTTGTCTAACATCCCACCTCTTTAGAACTTTCTCCAACTTAAATCATTATGAAAAATCTACTCCGACGTATGTCCTAGTAGATTTTTTATATTGATTTCAGTGGAAGAAATTTGCAAAGATATGAGGCATCAATTAAAAGGAATGTTTCCAATCAGTTGGAAATTGTGCCAATTTATCAATATGCTCAAATTTATTATTATTTATTAATAATTATGATTAATTATTACTAATTATTATTAATTATTCTTAATTAATATTAATTATTACTAATTATTATTAATTATTCCTAATTATAATAATTATTCCAAATTATTAGTAATTATTACTAACTATTACTAATTATTACTAATTATTGCTAATTATTACTAATTATTAGTAATTATTAGTAATTATTACTAATTAATCCAAATATTTACTAATTAATCCTAATTATTACTATTTATTTCTAATTATTACTAATTGTTCCTAATTATTACTAATTGTTACTAATTATTACTAATTAATCCTAGTTATTAATAATTAATCCTTATTATTGATAATTAATCCTAATTATTGATAATTAATCCTAATTATTTCTAATTATTTCTATTTATTGCTATGTATTTCTATTTATTGCCATTTATTGCTATTTATTGCTATTTATTGCTAATTATTGCTATTTATTGCTACTTATTGCTAATTATTGCTACTTATTCTTAATTATTGCTAATTATTGCTACTTATTGCTAATTATTGCTACTTATTGCTAATTATTACTACTTATTACTAATTATTACTAATTATTTCTAATTATTTCTAATTATTATTAATTATTTATAATTATTGCAATTTATTTCTAATTGTTACAATTTATTTCTAATTATTACAATTTATTTCTAATTATTACAATTTATTGATAATTATTATTAATTATTACTAATTATTATTAATTATTACTAATTACTACTAATTATTACTAATTATTACTAATTAATCCTAATTATTACTAATTAATCCTAATTATTACTAATTAATCCAAATTATTGATAATTATTCCTAATTATTTATAATTATTCCTAATTATTTATAATTATTCCTAATTATTAATAATTATTCCTAATTATTGATAATTTTTCCTAATTAATTCTAATTATTGATAATTATTACTAATTATTGCTAATTATTACTAATTATTGATAATTATTACTAATTGTTGATAATTGTTACTAATTATTCATAATTATTTCTAATTATTACTAATTATCTCTAATTATTACTAATTATCACTAATTATTACTAATTATTGCTAATTATTTCTAATTATTTCTAATTATTGATAATTATTGCTAATTATTGGTAATTATTCATAATTATTACTAATTATTGATAATTATTACTAATTATTGAAAATTATTACTAATTATGGATAATTATTACTAATTATTGATAATTATTACTAATTATGACTAATTATTACTAATTACTGATAATTATTAGTAATTATTAATAATTATTACTAATTACTACTAATTATTACAATTTATTACTAATTATTTCTAATTATTACAATTTTTTTCCAATTGTTGATAATTATTCCTAATTATTAGTAAGTATTCTTAATTATTCCTAATTATTACTAATTATTACTAATTAATCCTAATTATTACTAATTAATTCTAATTATTACTAATTATTACAATTTATTAATAATTATTCATAATTATTGATAACTATACCGAATTATTTCTAATTATTACAATTTTTTTCAAATTATTTCTAATTATTACAAATTATTACCAATTATTTCTAATTATTACAAATTATTTCTAATTATTACAAATTATTTCTAATTATTACAAATTATTTCTAATTATTAAAAATTATTTTTAATTATTTCTATTTTTTTAATCATTATGAATTATTTCTAATTATTGGTAATTATTTCTAATTATTACTAATTAATACGATTTATTACTAATTAATACTAGTTATTACTAATTAATACTAGTTATTACTAATTAATACCAGTTATTACTAATTAGTACTAGTTATTGCTAATTATTACAAATTATTTAAAATTATTACTAATTAATAAAATTTATTACTAATTAACACTTAGATATGGATATTCATAAAAATAAATACTAGAAAAAATAACTAATTCTAATTTAATTAATTTGCATCTAATTAAAGAAAATTATAAATAATTTAAAATAAAATAAATTAACTAAACAATAAAAAATTAGATAAATACCTTGAAACTGAAGCTTTCGGAGTATTAAAGTCGCAGATAATGCTCTGATTTAAAAGTTTAAACTATGAAAAATTTTAGAAGAAAATTTTTGAGAAGAGATAGAGAGAGAAGTTGGGTAAAGAGTGAAATGAGAGAAAACGGATGGGGGTATATATAGGTTAGATTATTTGTGATAGGGGTATTTGCGATGGGCTAGCCATTGTAAATAGTGATAATTGCGATGGGGCCCATTACAAATAACTCTGCCCGCATTAATTATAGTGGGCCATTAAAAAGTTATTTGTGATGGGACCCATCGCAAATGTGTACCTGCCGACAAAGTATTTGCGACGGGGCAAGTATCTCATCGAAAATACCCTTACTCGCGGTTTGGTGTGTATTTTGTGCCAAACCTTTTCCGACGGGTCCTTATCTCCAATCACAAATAACCCATCAAAAGGGGTTATTTGCGACGGAACCCTGACCCGTTGCAAATACCCATTTTTCCATAGTGAAGGTTCACTTCTTGGGTCATATCTTTTTAGAGGAAGGCATATCTTTTGACCCAGAAAAGGTGATCACCATGGTTTCCTAGGAGAATCCCAAGAATGTATTTAAAATACACAATTTCTTGGGGATAGCTGGCTATTGCGAGCAATTCATTCATCATTTCCCATGCCTTGCAACACCTCTTATGAGCTTGACCAATAAGGGTGTGAAATTATTCTTGTAAAGACCCGGAAATTTCAAGGAAATTTTTTTCTTAATTTTCTTTGGAATTTTACAAGGACGCAGTTTCTGACGGCGCCTGATTCCGAGGCCCGGTGTGCCCGGAATCATTTTCCGAAGTTTGGCTCGGGTACGTTCAGTGAACGAACGAGCGGGAATTCCTATCTTTTGAACCGGTGCTCGTAATCGAATTCTGAGGGCACCGATGGAACTGTAGCACCGGTAATTGCTTAGGAACGCCACTTCTGAAGTTGCGTTTACACGCGGTAAGTTGCTGGAATTTGTGGAAGTTGAAATAAAAATTAAACTACAATTTTTATTTTAACTAAGTGGATTAGGCTTTGGGTGGAAGTTGGGTTACTACCCAACTTCCCAAGGGAGGTTATGAAGGTGGTGGGGCCCACACGAACCCTACCCCTTCACCTTCCCTAACCTTCCATAACTCTTCACATTCTTTAACCCCCCTCAACTCACATTTAATATTTGACAACTTAAGTTTAATAACATATGTTATTAATTAAGTGAGTTAAGTGTGGTTATTTGAATTTTCAACTCTTGAAATTCAAATATTTGTTATGTTAATAAAATAAGAGGTAAGCTTATTTAATTTTGGGGTTGGAACCTTTGTTGCTTGAAAGTTTTGGGGAGAAAACCTAAGGAAAGCTAGAGTTCTTCATCTTCTTCGTCGAAGAACACGAAGAACGCGAAGAACGCATCGAACTCTGTCGAAGAACGCCGAGTCCCCGGAGACTGACTACGCGACGCCTTTTACCGCGACAGTTCTTCCGCGATGTCTTCTTCCACGATGTCTTCTTCCGCGACGTCTTCTTCCGCGACGTCTCCTTCCATGACGTCTCATCCCGCGACGAATCCTCGTTCGACGAACCTCCGTTCAAGCTCGCACGAGGTAGGGGGTTTACGTGATTTTTCCTTACGTGATTCTCTTCCGTCTTTTATCCGCGTTTATTTGGACCGCATGATATCAGTTAACGGGAGGAGGCCGGACCACAAAAACACGGCCGCCCCCCTCCCTATTGTTTTTCTTATTATTGCGGATCGAATGAAAGTAACGCGGTGCTGTCGTACCACGTGGGATTGAGCAGCATGAAATGCGCGATGTCGTCACGCCGCGCATTCAAATTTTTGAACCAATTTTGTGGCGTCGTCGCGCCGTGCTGAAGAACCGAAAAAGAACAGTGGCCGGAGTTGGGTCGCGGCGAAGGGGCGCGGCGCCATCGCGTCGCGCCAGAAAACCACAAGGATGGTACGTTTTGTTAATTGACGTGCGGATTGACGGACGACGACAAACGGGGCCGCAATGTATTTTTGAAGCTTGCGCAGTAAAGTTCGAGACCCGAGATGAACACCGACTCAGACGGTTTTGAAAACGGACCACCGAAGCAACTCTGGTGGCTCGCGGAAACACCCAGAGGCGCGGGTCGCTGGCGCGGCGCCACCGGCGACTGGGGGTGGCGGCTGGAGTCGTCCGGCCGCCAGGAGGCGGCGGCGCCCGAGCGCGCCGCCGGAAGATTGGTGGTGGCGGATCCGCCGCCGGCCTCAATCAACGGCGAGGGCGGGCCGCCCCCCCCCCCCTGCTCCGCGACTTCAGCTCGGCCATGCTGGCCAAGCCGCGGCCGGCTGGGCCGGGCCCAGCCGGGTCGGGTCAGGTCGACCCGGTTCGGGCCGACCCAAGGGGCCTCGGGCCGGGGCGGTCCGGGCCCGAAACCCCCGTTTTCGGACCCTCTTCGTTCTTTTGACCATATCTTGGGCTACGGACCTCCGATTAATGCATCGTCAGCGGAGATACGATCCTTGGAACGAGACGGTCGTTTCGTTATATTACACTTAAGGTTTCGGAGAACTTTGGGTTCTGCCGGGTTG
Source organism: Viscum album (assembly GCA_963277665.1). Taxonomy (NCBI): domain Eukaryota; kingdom Viridiplantae; phylum Streptophyta; class Magnoliopsida; order Santalales; family Viscaceae; genus Viscum; species Viscum album. The sequence goes on from OY728165.1 coordinate 1,938,689,946, forward strand.
GTTCGTACACGAAACCAACCGGGCCCTCGGAGCGGAAATGGATATATCTTGAGCACCGGACGTCCGATTGACGTGCCATCGACTTTTTTGGAATCCTCTTGTTGAGAAGAAAATTTTGGAATATTTCACCCAAGTTTTGGACGCAGTTGGAGTATGGTCGGGTTGGTTCGCTCACGAAACCAACCGGGCCCCTGGAACGAAAAAGCCAATAACTCACAGACTGGGCGTCCGATTGATGCGCCGTCTATCTCGTTGAATTCCTCTTGATGAGACGGAACTTTTGGCATACTTTTCCCGAGTTTTGGTTGTTGTTGGATAGTGGCCGGATTGGATTGTACCCGAAATCCAACCGGGCCCTTGGAACGGAAAAGCTGTTATCTTTCAGACCAGACGTCTGTTTGACGAACCGTCAGTGGCGTTGGTGATCACGTTGAGAAATGGTCCCTATGAGTATAACCTATGAGAGTTCGGGGTACAGTTGAGATACGGACGGATTGGTTCGCACACAAAACCAACCGGGCCCCTGGGATGAAAAGGCTAATAACTCACAGACCGGACGTCTGATTGACGGGTCGTCTGTTGCGTTGAGACCCCTATGACGAGGCAGTCCTTTGAGATACTTCTTCGTGGGACTTTGAGATACTTGGAGTATCGACCTGTAGCACGTGGATCGGACCCTCCCAGAGACGAGCGTGCGGAGTACAGAGACCTTGTAGCCAACTGAGACCTGACAACTGCTTGACCGACTCGACTTCGAGTGAGTCGACTAGCCCAGTGGAAAGAGAACTAATTTGTGAGGTGTAGACCCATGGCGGACGGATCACTACCTGTGTGACAGTGCAGACCTGCAGTACTCGTCCGTAGAGTACCTCAGCAGGCTACTAGGGGGTGTGCACTACTGTGTTTGGGTGACATACTCTGGCGGGAAGCACTACTGTGTTTGGGTAGCTGACCCGCGGTACTCGACAGGAGGAGTACCTCAACAGTCTTAGGTTAGTGAGCAGTACCTCGGAGTCGTGACAGGACCACTGTACACTCCAGAGATGGGGCTCTTCAGCAGTTACGGTTTCGATAATGAAAATCTTGGTTTGAGATGAGACTTTTGACCTTTGTGTTTACCTCATAATTGAGATGGGTCACTTGATAACTTAGGTATATGTATGGGCATATACCTGGGTAGTGGTTATCCGTTGATTTCATGATCTTGGTGTTTTCCTCATGATTGAGATGAGTTGCTTGATAACTTAGGTATATGCATGGGCATATACCTAAGTAGAGGTTATCTATTGAGACCTTCTTTGTGGTTATCCTTGTTGGTTTTTAGTGAGACCTTGAGGGTCTCGGGGTCCCTACTGAGTATCGTAATACTCACCCCTACACGGTCTATGCCCGCACCACGTTGTGTTGGTTGCAGACGACGGGCAGTGCTGACGGAGGCCGAGTGTTCGAGGATTGGAAGGTACCCGGAGGTGGACTACACGACGAGTCAGTACCCGGAGGTGGACTACACAACGAGTCAGTATCCCGAGGTGGACTTCGCGACGAGACGACACACAGAGGAGGTTTATGGGTGAGAGCGTTGTGGAGGCTATTTGTACCTACCCTTCAGGTAGAATCCGTGGTGGACGATCCAGGAGCTGCGCCATCTGTACCTACCCTTCAGGTAGGATCCGAGGAGGATGACCCGGGAGCCTCTTCCGTTCTTCCAGCTGTTGTACTTGTTCAGTTGTATTTGTACTTTCATTTGGGTTTGTATTCTGGCCCATTTACTTTTCAGCACTTTCTTTTGTACTTAGTGTTTTGCTTCCGCTTGTACTCTGTGGTGTTTTGTTTACTTTTATAAAGGCAATACCTTCCCAGTTATCGAGATTTACGCCTTTGGTGTTAGTCGCCAGCCCCTGGACTATGGAAGGAGGGCTTGGGGTAGTCACGGCACGGGCCCCGAGGACGGGTCGTGACAAAATTGTATCAGAGGAGTTAGTTCTACCGCAGAACTTATAACTCTGATATTTTCTTTCTGTGAAGCAATAGTGTTAAGAGTATCGAGTGTGGTTTTCAGTTCAGGGAGTCCAGTGTTGGTGCGGGCGGCCGACGTATCCATACACCAGGACCCTGACAACTGATTTCCGACTTTGTGCACGAAAACACTGATTGCGTGTGTGTTTCCAGAAGTTGTATTTAAATATCAGCTCAAACCAGGTCATCTCACCAGGTATAATCATTTAACCGTGTCACATTATTTCTTTTAGGATGCCTTTTCTCGGACGACCAGCTACAGCCCAGAGGGATGTGCGTACTGATAGCCTGCCGAGCGACGAGGCTTCGGTACAGGTCCCTCTTGCAGTTGAGGCACCAACAGTACTATCATACGTTGGGCCACCGATGCCACTAGCCCCAGCAGAAGGCGATGCACGCCAGTTAAGCGCGCTGCATGAGTTCCAGCGCCAGAGGCCACCCAGGTTCCGGGGAGAGACGGACCCGCAGGCAGCTGAGGATTGGCAGGAGGCTGTGGTGAGAGTCTTCAGGCTAGTGGGGACGCCGGCAGACTTCATAGTGATCTTTGCTGCCATCCTTCTTCAGACAGAAGCAGGAAGGTGGTGGAGCCACTTGTTCCAGTTTTGTGCTGGGATGACCTTCGCATGGGACGAATTTGAGACCTTCTTCAGGGTGGAGTTTGTGCCAGTAGCTCTACACCCCGAGCGTGTTCAGGAGCTGCTACCTTTGACGCGGGTTTTTCGATCAATAGCCGAGTAATCTGTGGGCAGTAGACAGATTATGCAGAGGTCCAGGAGGACCAGACCAGCAGTTGGGTGATCTCGGGTTTTAGGATTGGTGGTGCGGGGCACCTGAGGTGGGGACAGATCTAGGCGTGCCAGAAACAGACAGTGTTACTCATGCGGCGGAAAGGGTCACCTGGGACGTCACTATCTGACTCCTCGTACAGTTGATCCGCAGGCTTTGGAGGAGCCACTGAGGTAGAAGCAGCGGCAGGTTCTTGAGCAATAGCCGAGCAGTGGACAAGGTAGTAGAGCTCCAGGAGCAAGTAGACAGGAGCGGAACTAGTGGATACGTCCCTTGTACTTCTAGTTCCATGTTACTGTTGTATTCGTGTCTTTGTACTATGAGCTACAATAATAAAAAGACAATTATCTTTGTTTTCTTTCCTGTCCTTTTTTTTGGTTGATACTGAGTGGTCCTGGTTAAAACTGTTGACTTGACCCTCACTTTCGATATTTCTACTGGAGGAGACCCAGTGACCTCACACTAATGCCGACAGTGTGACTCGACCCTTGGTGGCGAGAGTGAAAATTAGATCTCTTAGTAGTTACGTCGAGGCCTTACGATGTCATCCATGGCGTGAATGCGTCATTCATGTCAAGATTGACTGTATTAGGCAATGGGTGTGGTTCATCCAGGGGATGAGACTGAGTTTCTCTTTTCGGCAAAGGATAAATTTTAGCAGCTCCTTCAGATCATCCAGGAGCGGATGAAGACTGCACAGTATAGTAAGAAACAGGAAACCGGCTCCAGTCTTAGAGACTCAAGCGTGTTAAATGTTTAAAGAAGAGAAATATTTAAGGAGAGATGAGTCTGCAGAGCAGCAGACGTGGAGGCAGAGCTAGGAGAGCAGCATGAGGTGGTGTATATCTTAACTTGCTACAAACACCAGCCTTAGTTATCCCCGCCAGGCTCAGGGAGCTGGAGGGCGGAGGAAGAGTACGGCTGCATGCGGTCAAGGAGTGTGACCCAATGGCTCTAGAAATGATTCAAGGGACAGTCTGTGTCCACTACTAGCTGTTGTAGTAACGGACGTCGATATGAATCATTCCTTTCTTTCACAAATCTTGTTCCAGACCTAGAGTTTCCGGTAATCCGTGGACTTGACCCTCACGTCTGGAGATACCTTGGGAGGAGACTCGATAATCACACTTATGCCGACAGTGTGGTCAGACCCTCGAGGCGAGAGTTTCGGTTGGAATCTCTTGGTAGCAGTGTCGAGGCCTTACGACGTTGGTCTGAGTATGGATTGGATCTACAGTTCATACACTGATTGACTGTATTAGGAAAAAATGTTGTGGTTTAACTATGACGTCGGGATGGGTTTTCCTTTGTCGGCGAAAAGGAAACCCCAGGCAGCACAGGATAAACTCTTGCATAGGAGGGTGCGGCTGATCATTCTTGAGTCGGTCAACCATACCCTCGTGGCAGCAGTCGTTTGAGTTTCTGTTCTAAACAAGAGTTGGAGACCTCTGAGTTCGATAATGACGATCACGTCCTTGTACGGGTCTCACCTCGACAAGGTTTACGGAGATGTGGCCAAGGCGGAAAGTTATCTCCGAGGTTCAACGGACCTTTCTAGGTCCTCAGATGGGTAGGCGAGGTGGTTTACTGCTTGACCCATCCACCTCAGTTTCACCAGGTGCATGACATTTTCCAGGTATCTCAACTGAGGAGATACGTGCTCGACCCTTCGCATATCATCTACCATGAGGAGCAGGACGATGGCGATGGGGTTACTTCCATGGATGTTCCTGTAGGGATTGAGAATCGACAGGAGCGGATCCTATGAGGATGGTCGATTCCTCGGGTGTGCTTTCTTTGGAAGTACGGAACCTCCAGGTAACCACATGGGAGCGAAAGGCTCAGGTGCGTGCTCAATACCGCTTTTGTGACCCTAGTTTGTGTTGAAGCTTTACGAGGACGTAAAGCCCTGAGGTGGGAGTAATTTAAAGACCCGGAAATTTCAAGGAAATTTTTTTCTTAATTTTCTTTGAAATTTTACAAGGATGCAGTTTCTGACGGCGCCTGATTCCGAGGCCCGGTGTGCCTAGAATCATTTTTCAAAGTTTGGCTCGGGTACGTTCAGTGAACGAACGAGTGGGAATTCCTATCTTTTGAACCGGTGCTCGGAATCGAATTCCGACGGCACTGATGGAACTGTAGCACCGTTAATTGCCTAGGAACGCCACTTCCGAAGTTTCGTTTACACACGGTAAGTTGTTGGAATTTGTGAAAGTTGAAATAAAAATTAAACTACAATTTTTATTTTAACTAAGTGGATTAGGCTTTGGGTGGAAGTTGGGTTACTACCCAACTTCCCAAGGGAGGTTATGAAGGTGGTGGGGCCCACACGAACCCTACCCCTTCACCTTCCCTAACCTTCCATAACTCTTCACATTCTTTAACCCCCCTCTACTCACATTTAATATTTTACAACTTAAGTTTAATAACTTATGTTATTAATTAAGTGAGTTAAGTGTGGTTATTTGAATTTTAAACTCTTGAAATTCAAATATTTGTTATGTTAATAAAATAAGAGGTAAGCTTATTTTATTTTGGGGTTGAAACCTTTGTTGCTTGAAAGGTTTGGGGAGAAAAGATAAAGAAATCTAGAGTTCTTCATCTTCTTCGTCGAAGAACACGAAGAACGCGAAGAACGCATCGAACTCCGTCAAAGAACACCGAGTCCCCGGAGACTGACTACGCGACGCCTTTTACCGCGACGGTTCTTCGGCGACGTCTTCTTCCGCGACGTCTTCTTCCGCAACGTCTTCTTCCACGATGTATCCTTCCGCGACATCTCATCCTGCGACAAATCCTCGTTCGACGAACCTTCGTTCAAGCTCACACGAGGTAGGGGGTTTACATGATTTTTCCTTACGTGATTCTCTTCCGTCTTTTATCCGCGTTTATTTGGACCTCATGATATCAGTTAACGGGAGGAGGCCGGACAGCACAAACACGGCCGCCCCCCTCCCTATTGTTTTTCTTGTTATTTCGGATCGAATTAAAGTATCGTGGTGTCGTCGCACCGTGTGGGATTGAGCGGCATGAAATGCGCGACGTCGTCACGCCGGGCATTCAAATTTTTGAACCAATTCCGCAGCACCGTCGTGCCGTGCTGAAGAACCGCAAAAGAACCGCGGCCGGAGTCGGGCCACGGCGAAGGGGCGCGGCGCCATCGCGTCATGCCAGAAAACCACAAGGACGGTATGTTTTGTTAATTTACGTGCGGATTGACGGACGACGACAAACGGGGCCGCAATGTATTTTTGAATCTTGCGCAGTAAAGTTTGAGACCCGAGATGAACACCGGCTCAGACGGTTTTGAAAACGGACCACCGAAGCAACTCCGATGGCCCGCGGAAACACCCAGAGGCGCGGGTCACCGGCGCGGCACCACCGGCGACCGGGGGTGGCAGCCGGAGCTGTCCGGCCGCCAGGAGGTGGTGGCGACCGAGCACGCCTCCGGAAGATTGGCGGCGGCGGATCCGTCATTGGCCTCAATCAACGGAGAGGGAGGGCCGCGCACCCCCCCCCCCCCCACCCCCCGCTCTATGACTTCGGCTCGTCCATGCTGGTCGAGCCACGGCTGGCCGCCTCGAGCCGGGGCGGTCTGGGCCTGAAACCCCCGTTTTCGGACCCTCTTCGGTCTTTTTCCCATATCTTGGGCTACGGACCTCCAATTGATGCACCGTCAGTAGAGATGCAATCCTTGGAACGAGGCGGTAGTTTCGGTATATTACACTCATGGTTTCGGAGAACTTTGGGTTCGGCCGGGTCGGTTCGTACACAAAACCAACCGGGCCCTCGGAGCGGAGATGGATATATCTTGAGCACCAGACATTCGATTGACGTTCCGTCGACTTTTTTGGAATCCTTTTGTTGAGACGAAACTTTTGGAATACTTCTCCCGAGTTTTGGACGCAGTTGGAGAATGGTCGGGTTGGTTCGCTCACGAAACCAACCGGGCCCCTGGAACGAAAAGGCCAATAACTCATAGACCGGGCGTCCGATTGACGCGCCGTCTGTCTCGTTGAATTCCACTTGATGAGGCAGAACTTTTGGCATACTTTTCCCGAGTTTTGGTTGCTGTTGGATAGTGTCCGGGTTGGATTGTACCCGAATTCCAACCCGGCCCTTGGAACAGAAAAGTTGTTATCTTTCAGACCAGACGTCCGTTTGACGAACTGTCAGCGGCGTTAGTGATCGCGTTGAGAAACGGTCCCTATGAGTATACCCTATGAGAGTTCAGGGTACAATTGAGATACGGTCGGATTGGTTCGCACACGAAACCAACCGGGGCCCTGGGATGAAAAGGCTAATAACTCACAGACCGGACGTCCGATTGACGGGTCTTCTGTTGCGTTGAGACCCCTATGGCTAGGCGGTCCTTTGAGATACTTCTTTGTGGGAATTTGAGATACTTGGAGTATCGACCTGTAGCTCGTGGAGAGGACCCTCCCAGAGATGAGCGTGCGGAGTACGGAGACCGTGTAGCCGACTGAGACCTGATTACTGCTTGACCGACTCAACTTGAAGTGAGTCGACTAGCCCAGTGGATAGAGCACTACTTTGTGAGGTGCAGACCCATGGGGGACATAGCACTACCTGTGTGACAGTGCAGACCCACGGTACTCGTCCGGAGAGTGCCTCAGCAGGATACTAGGGGGTGTGAACTACTGTGTTTGGGTGACATACCCCGATGGGAAGCACTACTGTGTTTGGGTGGCTGACCCGCGGTACTCGACAGGAGGAGTACCTTAGCAGTCTTAGGTTAGTGAGAAGTTCCTCGGAGTCGTGACAGGACCACTGTACACTCCAGAGACGGGGCTCTTCAGCAGTTACGGTTTCGATAATGAAAATCCTGGTTTGAGCTGAGACTTTTGACCTTTGTGTTTACCTCATGATTGAGATGGGTCACTTGATAACTTAGGTATATGTATGGGCATATACCTAGGTAGTGGTTATCCGTTGATTTCATGATCTTGGTGTTTTCCTCATGATTGAGATGAGTTGGTTGATAACTTAGGTATATGCATGGGCATATACCTAAGTAGAGGTTATCTATTGAGATCTTTTTTGTGGTTATCCTTGTTGGTTTTTAGTGAGACCTTGAGGGTATCGGGGTCCCTACTGAGTATCGTTATACTCACCCCTGCACGGGCTATGCCCGCACCTCGTTGTGTTGGTTGCAGACGACGGGCAGTGCTGACGGAGGCCGAGTGTTCAAGGATTGGACAGTACCCGGAGGTGGACTACACGACGAGTCAGTACCCGGAGGTGGACTACACGACGAGTCAGTATCCGGAGGTGGACTTCGCAAATAGAAGACACACAGAGGAGGTTGACGGGCGAGAGCATTGTGGAGACTATCTGTACCTACCCTTCAGGTAGAATCTGTGGTGGACGATCCAGGAGCTGCGCCATCTGTACCTACCCTTCACGTAGGATCTGAGGAGGACGACCCAGGAGCCGCTTCCATTCTTCCAGTCGTTGTCTTTTTCTATTGTACTTGTTCGGTTGTAGTTGTACTTTCATTTGGGTTTGTATTCTGGCCCATTTACTTTTCAGAACTTTCTTTTGTACTTAGTGTTTTGCTTCTTCTTGTACTCTGTGGTGTTTGGTTTACTTTTATAAAGGAAATTCCTTCCCAGTTATCGGTATTTACGCCTTTGGTGCTAGTCGCCAGCCCCTGGCCTATGGAAGGCGGGCTTGGGGTAGTCACGGCATGGGCCCCGAGGATGGGTCGTGACAATTCTAGTCTGAATCATATGAGTCAACCTTTCCAAAGTTAAAAGGGAGACTGAATTCAGCGCTGATCTTGATTATGCTAAAGCTGGGTGGGATCTATACAGTCTATTGTGGTGCTTTAGAAATTATTCTTGGGGAATTTTTGATGAATGAAGATTAGGTTGTAGCATATGGGTCTCATTAGCTGAGACCTCATGAGCAGAATTATCCTATTCATGACCTTGAACTAGTAGTTGTGGTTCATGCTTTACACTGCTGGAGGCATTATCTTTTGGGTGAGTGGTTTATTGTCTTCACAGATCATAAAAGTCTCAAATACAGTTCTACATAGTGAGACTTGAATCTAAGGAAATGCAAGTGGGTAGAATACCTGCATTCATTCGACTTTGAGCTTGCTTATATGCCTGAAAAGGGTAATTCAATAGATGAAACATTGATCTGGAAGACTCAGACACAGGCCATCCAGGAGGCCAACAATTAGTGTCATTTGATGGATCTATTTTCTGAGATGCACCTAAAGGTTTAAGAATATCATGGGCAACCTATATTAGCATCTTTGGCAGCGGAATATTCCCTCCTAGAGTGGGTAAGGATAAGGCGACTCTCTGATCCCAAGGTCTTAGTTTTAAGGGATAGTGTATTGGGTGAAAAACCACCTCCTAGTTAGGTTATCGATGAGACTGATATTCTGCACTTCTGCAGGCATATCAGGGTAACTTCATACATATGGGGAGAGTTGATGTGATAATATCATGCCTATGTTTGGGAAATTCACCCTAGGCTTACCAAGATGTACCAAGACATACGTTTTTAGTATTTGTGGCTAGGTATGAAGAGGTAGATTACAAGTTTTATCACTCTATACTTTTATAGGAAATTGGGGTTATCCCCATGTATCTATACCCATAGTTTTACTAAACCGTGGGTAAAGAGTTTCTAGAAAATGTTATACCCACAGTTTTTAAAAAACCGCTAGTATAGGTTGATCTATACCAACATTTTTTTTTTAAAATGTGGGTATAGAGGTTTAACATAAGCCTTGGACTCCATCCTTCCCTCCTCATTCATGATCCCAAGTCTCCCCCTCACCTAATCGAGTAGTCAGATCCTCTTCTCCTCCAGTGTTTTACTCCCCAAATTCAATGATTTTTTTATTCTAATCTTCGTCAACATTAGATTAGTGATTTCTGAATTCTTATTCTTTTCTGTTGACTATTTTTTTCATTTTTATCTGTGTATGTGATTCTACTACAGCATGTTGGCATCACTTCTGGTCATCATGTTTTTAAATTTCTAGTCTAGTAGAGATCAAATATTGTTTATTAAATTCCTATACATACTGTTTTAATTATAATTTATTCATTATGAAAACTTTACTAGGGATTCTTATGAATTTAACTTAAATTTGAGATTCTTTTGGTAGAATATTTTACGGAATTATATATTTTTAGTGTTGGGAATCATATTTAAGTTAACGACATCAGTTAATGTTGGTTTTTATTATCCTTGAGTTATGGGATTTAATTATTTAATTTTAAATTTTTATAAAATTTAGTTTTTTATTTTTCAGAATTTTTTTAATGATCACTGGATAAGAAATACACATTTTTCTACTAGTATTCTTTAGTTGTTATTTATTCCAATACATGCACCTTGCTTTAATTTTTCTGAGTATGCCTTGGTTTTTTCTTATGATATGCCCCATTCTTTTTTTAGATGGATAGTTTTATTCTATAATGGTCACTTGCATCATGCATTGTATTCAATTTGGTTTCCTATTAGTGCTCTTTAATTTCCACTACACTATACTTTTAATTTGTACTTGAATTTGGATATCATTCTAGAATTATAGTCAGTGTGGTAGAAATTTTCAGGTTTATTTCCATATTATTAAGAAAATAAAGGGGGGTATATTTATTTTATATATCCCCTAATATGATATTTTATCTATTGATGAATATATTTTGAAAGATGGTATTGGTATTTAGATTCGCTAACTCTATAAGGGATAGGATCTTGGTGCTCTGACTCTGCCCAATTTTCCATTTCTCAATATTATGGGCTTAAAGGTGTCTTAAATCCATATACACTTTCCAATTACATATATCATACAACATTGGGCTTCCATCTCCTTTATTACATTTTGGATACATTTTTTTATTTTAAAAATCTTAGTTTCCATGATATTAGTATTGGATGATTATATATATTTATATCAATTATGGTATAATTTTCATGATATTATTATACCATGTTTTTTTGATTTCGATTTTGGGTGACACATTATTTTTATTATTGATTAAATTTTTTCCATCATAAATACAAGTGTATTTAATTGAAAAAAAAATAGCTTAATAGCTAATTGTCCAAATGGCCTAATGGCCTGCTAGCCTATTGTCCAAATGAAAAAATGTCCTAATTAACTATTTTTTAAATGGAAAAAAGTTCTAATGGACTAATGGACTAATGGATTAATGGACTAATGGCCTAATGGCTTAATGGCCTAATGGCCTAATGGCCTAATGGCCTAATGGACTAATGGCCTAATGGACTAATGGCCTAATGGCCTAATGGCCTAATGGCCTAATGGCCTAATGTTCTAATGGCCTAATGGACAAATGGCCAAATATACAAATGGAAAAATGGAAAAATTACAAATGGACTAATGTCCAAATGGATAAATAGTCAATTGGCCAATTGGCCATATGGCAATAGGACCATTTGGCCATTGGTCATCGGCCAAATTAGCCCAATGGCCTAATGTAAAAATGACCAAACGATCTAATGGACTAATAGCCAAATGACCAAGTGGCCTAATGGTAAAATGGCCAAATGGCCAAATGGACAAATGGTATAATGGCCTAATGGCCTAATGGCCTAATGGACTAATGGCCTAATGGCCTAATGGAAAAATGGCCTAATGGCCTAATGGCCTAATGTCCTAATTGCCTATTGGCATAATGGCCTAATGTACAATTGGACAATTGTCATAATGGCATAATGGCCTAATGGCCTAATGTTCTAATGGAATAATGGACTAATGGCCTAATGGAAAAATGGCCAAATGGCCAAATGGCCTAATGGGTTAATGGGATAATGGGTTAATGGCCTAATGTTCTAATGTCCTAATGGCCTAATGGACTAATGGACAAATGGACAAATAGACTAATGGCCTAATGGCCTAATGGAATAATGGAATAATGGTCTAATGGCCTAATGGACTAATATCCTAATGGCCTAATGGACTAATGGCATAATGTCCTAATGGAATAATGGCCTAATGTCCTAATGGACTAATGTTCTAATACCCTAATGACTTAATGGCCTAATTACCTAATGGACTAATGGCCTAATTTCCTAATGGACTAATGTCCTAATTTCCTAATGTATTAATTCCCTAATGACCTAATGTCCTAATATCCTAATGGTCTAATGGCCTAATGGACTAATGTCCTAATGGTCTAATGGTCTAATGTACTAATGACTTAATTGCCTAATGGAATAATGGAATAATGGCCAAATGGAAAAATTTTCTAAATGGCCAAATGTTCTAATGGACTAATGGCATAATGGACTAATTCCATAATTCCCTAATGTCCATCCAAATGGCCAAATGGAAAAATGAAAAAATGTACAAATGGATTAATTTCCTAATGGAATAATGGACTAATAAACAAATGGACTAATTTCCAAATGGACTAATGGCCAAATGGACTAATTTCTTAATGGCCCAATGAACCAATGGACCAATGGACTAGTGGTCCAATGTAAAAATGGACTAATTCCCTCATGGCCTAATAGAAATATGGCCAAATGGCCTAATGGAAAAATGGACTAATAGACTAATAGACTAATAGCCTAATGGTCTAATGGCCTAATGGCCTAATAGCCTAATGGACTACTGGCCTAATGGCCTATTATCCAAATGAAAAAATGGCCAAATGGACCAAATGGGCCAAATGGGACAAATTTTCCTAATGGCCTAATGGCCTAATGGCCTAATGGCCTAATGGGCTAATGGCCTAATGGCCTAATGGACTAATGTCCAAATGGCCAAATGGCCTAATGGCCCAATTTCCTAATGGATAAATGGCCTAATGGACTAATGGAATAATGGAAAAATGGCCAAATGGCCTAATGGCCTAATGGTTTAATGTCCTAACGTGAAAAATGGCCAAATGGGAAAATGGATAAATGTCCTAATAGAGTAATGTTCTAATGGGATAATGGTTGAATGGAGTAATGGAATAATTTATTAATGGACGATTGGCCTAATGGCCTAATGGTCAATTGTCCTAATAAACTAATGGCCTAATGTCCAGATGGCTAAATGGTCAAATGGACAAATTGAAAATTTTCCAATTTTCCAATTGTCCAAATGGACAAATGGATTAATGTCTAGATGGCCTAATGGCCTAATGGACTGATAAAAAAATGGCCAAATGGCCTAATGTCCAAATAGATAAATGGATTAATATCCTAATGGAAAAATGGCCAAATTTTTTGAATTAGACTAATGGAATAATGGCCTAATGGCCTAATGGAAAATTGGCCAAATTGGGAAAATTGGCCTAATGTCCTAATGGCCAAATGAACTAATGGCCTAATGGAATAATGGAATAATGGCCTCATGTCCAAATAGACTAATTTTCTACTAACCTAATTGGCCTAATTGGCCTATTATTCTAATGGCCTAATAGAAATTTGGAAATTTGACTAATTGGCCATTAGGACATTGGGCCATTAGGCCATTGGGCCATTATTCCATTAGTAAATTAGTCCATTAGGCCATTATTCCATTATTACATTATGTCATTTGGTCATTTGTCCATTATTCCATTAGTCCAATAGACCAATTAGTCCAATTAAGCCATTTTTCCAGTTGGCCATTTGGCCATTATGCCATTTGGCCATTTGGCCATTATGCCATTTGTCTATTTGGCTATTTGGCCATTATGCCATTATTTCATTAGGCCATTTGGACAATAATACATTATGTTATTAGGCCATTAAGCCATTAGTCCATTAGGACATTAAGCCATTAGGTCATAAGGTCATTAGGCCATTAAGCCATTAGAACATTAGGCCATTAGGCCATTGGGCCATTTAGCCATTTATCCATTTGACCAAAATGAACATAAAAAATGAATCTATATCATACCCATGTTTATCATGCTAATTAGTATGTATTGTTTATGTTATGCCTCTAGTATTAAATTTCTAATTAAATGTATATTTGATGCTTCTTTATTTTTTGGATTTCTTCAACAGCTACAATTTTAATTCATTCTAGGTTTATCACATTCATATTATTCAATAATGTAGTATTATATTGATCAATGTCATTTTAAAGTTCTGTGAGAGGTGATAGATGGTATTGTTGTTTTCCAATGGGGGTATGGATCTATACCTATGGTTCAAAAAACCGTGGGTATATATTATTTCTAAACAACCACATATACCCATGGTTTATGAAATCATGGATATTACAAAATCTTCATAGCCTATACCCATAGTTTATATAGCCTATTCCCATAGTTTTCTAGGTTATACCCATGGTTCTATGGGTATAGGTTATGTTTCTAGTAGTGACCTGTCAGTAGGTAAAGGCTAAGAACTAGCGAACTTATGGACTTCTATAGCCTCTATCCATTCCTAAGTGGAAATGGAATGATGTCTCCTTGGATTTTAGTATGATTTTTCCGAGATCCCCTCAGGGCAGTGATGTAGTATGGGTGATCATCGACAGATTGACCAAGGTCTCGAATTTCCTACCTATTTGAGATCCCTTTCCAGTTGATGAGATTGGGATGCTTTATATTTGGGATATTGTGTTCCTTCATGGTGTTACATGTTCCATCATATTGGATCAAGATGCCTGGTTTATATCACAGTTCTATCAAGGGTTATAAAAGGCACTGGGTTTGCAGGTGATCTTTAGTATAACATATCACCCTCACACTGAAAGGCATTCAGAGTAGATGATACATGTGTTATAGGACATGCTCTGGGCATGCATCCTTGATTTTGGAGGTTCATGGGAGAAACATATACCTATTGTTTATTTTTTCCTATAATAAAATGTTTCAAGAAATGATTCAGATGGTTATATATGAGGACCTATATGGTAGGTTGTGCTTATACCCTCTATGTTGGTTAGATGTGGGTGATGAATCACTATTAGGTCCTCATCTCATTGAGTAAACTTCATATTAGGTATAACTAATTCAGAAGAAATGCATGTCTACATCTCAGTCTAGGCAGAATTCTTATACCAATCATTACCACCGAACAATGGAGTTTGTGATGGGACATTGGTTATTTCTATGAGTTTAAACTATATTAGTTCATATACAGATTCAGAAATAGGTAAATTTATCACCTCATTATATTAGGCCTTATGAGATCATAGAGAGATTCAGGCTGGTAGTCTATCGGTTTTAGTTACCTTAAAGATATCATGTCATACATGATGTATTCCATGTATCACAGCTTCACCATTATCATTACGACTCATCTCATTAGTTTGATTATGAGGACATTGATCTATAGGCAGATTCATCCTTTAAAGAGCATCTGATATGTATCATTGGTCAGAGCATGAAGTCTCTTAGAGGCAGGTCAGTTCCTCTTGTTTGAGTACTATGGTAGCACAGTCGTGTGAAGGATGAGATTAGGGAGAGAGAGGCTTATGTACATGCTTAGTGTATAGAAATTTTATCAATAAATGCTTTACCAACCTCAAAATGGGAACTTGGGAATGATTTTTTTTAAAAAGGGGAGGTTGTAACATCTCATATTTTCAGTGAGGTATGTTATCTTTTATTTTTGGTCAACCCTTATGAAGTTCCCCTCTTAGCTTAAAAATGGGTAATTGTGCCCTTATAGAGGGTTGGTTTTCTTTTGTAAGGAAAGGTTTAATGTGGGATAAAGTCTGACTATAGTCCAAATACATGACAAGTA
The DNA here is from genome assembly GCA_963277665.1 of Viscum album. Taxonomy (NCBI): domain Eukaryota; kingdom Viridiplantae; phylum Streptophyta; class Magnoliopsida; order Santalales; family Viscaceae; genus Viscum; species Viscum album. The sequence goes on from OY728165.1 coordinate 1,938,705,444, forward strand.
ATGGGTTGGCTAGACCCCTTTGCACGCCGTGAACTGGTTTTTCCTAGGAGGGGAAAAGCATGAGCTTTACATGGCCTGTAAAATTTACACACCATGTAAATTACCTAGGTTGTTTTTTTAAAATGTTGAATGGAATATTTTTTATAGAACCCTTTATACTTCTCCCACACAGAGATCTATCTGGTCGAAGGTGCTCCTCCACACCACTCCTAGGTTCCACCGGATCTCCTCCTTCTGAGATCTATTTGATTGTCCATCAGGTGTGTTGGATCTGCAATGTTAAGCTCTATGTTCCTCTTCCTTCCTTCCATTTTTTATCTTTTCATATTTTGTGTTATTTTTGTGTGAGATTATATGACCTATTTTTAGGTTTTTTCCTCTTTTTCATTATCTTACATTCTAGCATGTTTTGAAGGCCAAAAATAGATGAGTGGTCATCTAAAAACCTATGTTATGTGGTATAACTATTTTACTTAAAGTATACTTTCATTTATATTGTGTGGCATTTTTTCTTGCTTCATAATTTTTCAGATATTACTTTAAGAATTTTAATAAATTAAATTAAATGGTTTTATATGCCTATTACAGTTCTATCTATTGGAGGGTCAATATTGTTGGTTGATCACCTTGACATGGGTCGTCCTAGGGGTGTGTTATTCCTTAAAGGCCTAAATTTACCTTATCGTAAACTATTAAACCACAAATTGAGGTGTTCATTTTACCCTTGTAATAAATTTATAGAAATTTGGAATGATCTAATAAAGGATTTTTATCCATGAGTTAGACCCTTATGTGTTATGCTATATTTGGCCAACTTGATTAAAATATTATAACTACAATGCCTTGATGAAATGATATGAGATCCTAATAGTTGAACCATGCCTTTCTGTTAGGCCAATAATTATACCTGGTATTATATTTATGGATCTCCTTGGACGGTCTCATCATGATTTATAATTAAATTGTTTTGATTAATGGTAAATATGCCAAGAGAGATACTTAGTATGCCTTGGATGGGCTCACCATGCATATTTTCTACCTCCTTATGAGTGACACTAGTTCCCTAGGGGATAGCCCATGGATAGTATTAGTGGAAATATGGTTATACCATTCCAAGAGAAATACTAGGTCTCCTTCATGAGATACCAGGGATGGGATCAGAGGTTATCATATTCACACCATGTCGGGAGTGATACTTGGGATTCCATTTATGGATTTCCTTGGATGGAAACTTATAGTGTTGATTATTTTTTGTTCTCATGATGCGATACTTGGGTTCCTTGATATGGTTCACCTTGGACGGGCCTAGGATTTCATTTATATAAATTCTATATATTCATTCTATATAATTCCAAGTATGCTAATTTATTAAAACAGTTGATGCATACACCAATCCAAATCACATGCTTGGGATCTATCCAATCTTGATAATTAATTTATGATGACCCATATATACATTATACCATACTTGTATAGGTCACCTTGGTTTAGATACATCCGTCTTGGGTTGAAACGGGTAGTGTCAGATGGTTATCCCATGAGGAACCCAGTCCTATGTGATTATTTATTTATTTCCTTTCATTTATTACTATTAGCACATTACTCATTATATATGCATAGATAGGAGATTGTTATAAACATCATTGGTGGTGGCCTATTGAGTATATCTCACGCCCTAATTAGGCTTCCTATGGTACCTAAATAGCCTTCATGACTATATGTGTAGACAAGGGGAAGTAGTCAGCTTTAGATGTTTGATTTTCAGTACTAGTATGGAGTATGGGAACAGAGGACCTAGCCTATGCTCATAATGTTAGTAGAGGTAGTTTTTGTTCTTTTTTTATTTTTCTATAACATGTGTTACATGCCTATTTCCCTTATATCCTGTGTACCTCATTTTTTTTTTCTACATGACATCATCGTCATATTTTTGTATCTATTTATGAATCAGATTTCTCATGTTTATTTATTTGGATGATTTATTATTCCATTGATGGTTATTTTTTATTGCCTATACTGGTTCCATTTATTATTTACCATTGTGACTTACTCTGGTCATGAGGGTATAGTCTCCCCACTCTACCATCACAAACCCTTGTTACTATTCAGTAGCCTCTAGCATTTAGGGAGGCGTGCTTGATGTTGTGTGGCCAACTGTCTTAGGGAACTACTTAATGGATTCAAGAGAGAGATGCTACACTAGGCGCACCCATCACATAGTTGGAAAAAGTCCCATAAGGGTTTGGATTTACTTCTCATACCCTTCCTTTATTTATATAGTATCCAATTGAAATTATTTGGAATTAAAAACATAGTAACTTGTATTTTACATCATAAAGACCATGAAGATTATTTAAAACCATCAGAATCGGTATCCATTACATGTAAAAAAATTATTTGGATATATATATATATATATATATATATATATTATGATAAAATTAGTTTCGCATGAAATGATATATATATACACACACAATTATATACATATATATATAAATATCATAATAGTAACAATTTTACATAAAAAGATACATATATATATATATATGCATTTACATACATATAGATAGATAACAGAATAAAAGTAGTTTTACAAAAAATGATGCATATATGTACATTTATATTGATAACAGAATAAAAAATATTTTCACATGGAATGATATATATATATATATATATACTCACTAGAAAAAAAAATCACTTTTACCTTAGACACAATTTTGAAAATTTCAATAACCTCCCTTATACTCATTGAAACTAAATTAAATTTTTTTAAACATCTAAAATAATTTTATAAAAATAAATCCATAGGTAGAAATGATTTTCACATGAAATGATACATATTTACATATATATGTGTATATACATATATACACACACACACAGATATATATATATATATATGTATGTATGTATGTATGTATATTTGTAAATGAAACATTTTTATTGAAATAATAATTTTGAAATTTAATAAATTCCCTTGCATTCATAGAATCATAATTAAGATTCTTTGGACATTCAAAATAATTTTATGAAAACAAATCCATAGGCAGAAACTATTTTATGTGAAATGATACACATATGTGTGTGTGGGTAATATTTATATATATATATATATTTGAAAATGGAACATTTTTTTTAATAATATTGAAAATTTAATAACTTGATTACTTTTATAAATGCATAATTACAATTATCAAAACATTTTAAATATCTTTCCAAAAATAAATCTGATAGGATAAAACAAATTTTCAGGAAATGATATATGTGTGTGTGTGTGTTTATATATATATAATTATTTAAAAATAATACATTTTCACCTTAATTTATAATTTGAAAATTTGATAAATTACCTTCCTTTCATATAGGCCAAATTAAAATTCCTTAAACATTAAAACTATTTTTATAAAATAAACCTCATGGGCAGGAATGATTTTTACATTTGGAAATTTTAATTCAAAAACCTATTGAAATGTTTAAACAGAGTCTTTAAAAGGAAATAATCCCCTAACATTTAAATCGTTATTGTGTATTATCACACTAAAGTGGGTCTCAAGAACATTACCTCTTAATGAGGAATAAATTACATAATAATAGATATTAAAAGTTGGGAAAAGTATACCAATCCCTAGTGGGGAAAATAAGAGTTACACCCTCTCAAGAAAACCCTTTTTCTAATAGGACATTAATGTAACACAACAATATTTTACAATATGTCAATTTTTAAATAAATTCAATTTCTTCGATATCTTACATTGTACGCAACACCATGATAAGCTTATATTACACACAATAATGAGTTGGCTTGCATTACACGGAAGATTGAGTTTTACCAAACAATAATATATTATTATTATTTAATATAATAGGATATAACCTAGCTCATAATTTGGTGATTATGAATAATATTAACTAAATTATGAAAATATGTGTTTAAATTCATTGGATACGAATTAATTAGAAATGAATATATGAACCAATTGAATATATAGAAAATGTTTTTATAAAGAACTATTTTTATGCTCGTAAAGTTATTTTATCCTAATAAATTAAATTAAAAACTATTATAGAATGATATTAATGAAATATATGTGTTATATAATCAATAAAATATTTTTTATATCCATATAATAGATTTTATAGGCATAAAATAAGAACAAAACCAATATTACACTTAAAAAAATACATTTTTATAAAAGCGTTTTACCACCTTTTGATGGAGAACATATTTTAAATCCAATTTTTGGCACTTTTATATACTTTATTTAAAAAAATAATTTCTTATTTTAAAGAGGAATATAAAAATTTAGTTTGGTTAAATTATCAATATTTTATGATAAGTTTCATGTTTTAATGAATAGTGAAAATAATAAATTTTAATTGAAAACTACTTTCTTCAAAAAATAATTTATAGTGTTAAATTATAGTATTGAATGGTTTTAAAGTATAAATAGATTATTATTTTTATTATTTAATTCAATGTAGTTCATTGGCATTATTACAACCCTGCTCTTTATTACACACTTAAATATGATTTATTACATAAAATTTCACTAAATACAAATTTGAGGATTGAGAGGTCTAGTTTCTTGTGAAATTAGGAACATTACATAACAACTTATAACATAAAACCCAACATCTTTATTTAAAACTTCATTTACATGACCACAACATTCCTTCGTACTTAGCATTGCATGGGATAACCTAAGGACATGCATAAAAAAGGGGTGAGCTACAAAGCCCGATAAGGGAGTAAAAAAATACATAACATGAATAATAAAATATATTTTAGGAAATAGAAATATCAATGGATCATAATAGAAACATGAACATAAAGGCATGATATAGTATGATTATCATAACATGGAAATGTGGCAACAACACTTAACATGGTATTATCATGAACCAAGGCTCATTGCACATGGAGAATTATTAAACCCTCATTTCACTTGAATTATCATGATTAAACCCTCATTTCACTTTATGTATCGTGATACTAATCTTTACCCAATGCATTGGAGCGCTATCAGGGTACACCCTTCTTAAACATTTCATTTCATGCATAAGTGTGTCACATGGATCATATAGCATGGATTCATTAAACATAATCATTTATTCCATGATAAAGGAATGTGGAATTAATAAATAAAAATATATAATAAATAGTTAAATGTTAATAAATTTGAATACCCTTGATAGAGAAATGGGCATGGTATTCACTACACAATGACTTTGGCTTAGAAAATTGCGGTGCAATTTCGGTAGCATAACGGCGTGACATAAGAATTTATAAAAATGGTTGATGATATAGAAAGGTATGTATCATCATATGTACATGAAATTTATGTTAATGGGTCATATATATACATGTCACAATATATGTATTTGAATTTATATTCATAATACAAAATAATTTCTTGAATGTAAATGAGAAGAGAGAAATCCCTTATGGAATTTCGGCATGGTAACGGGTGTACATGTGAGAAATTAATGAGATATAAATGGGTATATCATCATTAAAACATAATTATGGAATTATGTGGGAGGTTATAAATCATACCCCAACATTTTTAATTGAAATTAAAAGGGTATAACAACATTAAGAAACTTGGAAAAAATGAGAAAGGAAGAAATACCTTACTTAGAAGTGTGATCCCAAAGGCTTTGGAGAGGCTTTAGAGATTATTATTGTAATATTGGGAACCTTAGGAGGATTATATAGATATTAGAGAAGATTTTGGTCAATATAAAAAGTATTTGAGTGAAGAGGAAGTGGGAGCTTGGGTGGGTTTATGTAGGAAAAGAGAGAAAATTCTTTATTATTTAGGTTTTGGACACCACACATTAAACTAATAAAAACCAAAAACCAGACCATGGTTTTTTCCAAAGTGGAGTGTAAAACCTTATTTTATAAGGCCAATTTCCTAACTCCTTAAAATATTAGGCTTTCTTATGTGGAGGTGAGTCACACTCTCAAGGAAATCAATTTAAAAAGATAAAATGTTTTTTAAGTATTGGGGGGTCCACTAAGGCTTTGTAAAATAAATAAAATAAAACTAAAATCACATTATTTTAATGGTAAAACATATATTGTCCAAAAATCCCACTTATAGTATTTTATTACATCGCTATTGGGTCTTTATGATGTCATAAAACACATTGTATAATTAAACGGTATTTAATTTTTTACCCAAAAATTCAACTGTCTCAGAAAATTATGAAAAATTCACCATTAGATAATTTCATCATCCTGATTCCAAAAATAATATTCATTTTATCTAAATAATTTTCTAAATACATTAATTTTTACTTTTAAAATAAAAACTGACATTTATCGAAAATTCATGGGTTTTGAGAAAAACAGTTTTCAAACCTTAATAAAATTTACAATTGTATTTCTAAAAATTATACGATCATTTATATTTAACAATTAATTTATTAATAATATTTTATTAAAATATTATTTAATTCAAAAATCCATTAATTCCTCAAAATAGATTTCTTAATTGAATATTAACTAAAAATACTATTTGTGCTTTAAAACCCATTTACAAAGTAACAATAATAAAATGAATGTATATTCTTTATTCTATAAAAAATAATGTACATAATCATAGTGCTAGGGTCTTGAAACATAACCCCTTATAACACTCACATATGACCTAAGGGTAAGGTGTGTGATGGTGACAAACTCTTGGGGTGGCTCGGATAACATCGCTCGGGTGGTAATCTCTATCAACTTCCACTTCTCACGTAGGTGGTTCTGTTCAAGATTAACATGTTGAATCTTGTATTGGGCTTGGTCAATAGAAAATACCAATGATGTCAACTCCTTTCTGAGCTCTAACAAATTGGCTTTATACGGGGCAAGTCTATTAGATGAGGTTATCGTTTCCTTTGTCTGAGTAAATTGGATTTGTTAAAGCCCTATATTTATACTAATCATGTGATCACTGTTCAACATCTATATTAGTAATGGTAAAAATTCTTAATGGTATTTTGAAATCATAAAACTAAGTAAGTGCATATTTTATATAACCATTTTACATAATAATACATTTAATTAGATCAAGAGGAATTTTCATTAATGAAATTTTGGGTCGTTACAATCTTCCCCCCTTAAGAAATTTCACCCTTGAAATTTACTTTTACCAAACTAAAATAGATGAGGGTAACTCTGCTTCATCACTTTCTATGATTCCCACATTGTTTCTTCAAACTTGTGGTTTCTCTACAACACTTTCACGAGGGAAATTGTCTTATTTCGTAGAAATTTTTCCCTACAATCTAATATTTTCACTGGATTCTCTTCATGGGAGAGGTCATTCTCCAATGGTACCACCTCTGTACTGAGTACATGCGATGGTTCAGGTATGTACTTCCTCAAGAGTGATACATGGAATACATCATGTACTTTAGATAGGTTCGGTGGGAGTTCTAGTCAATAGGTCACTGCTCCAATGCGATCAAGGATCTCAAAAGGGACGATGTACCTTGGACTAAGCTTTCCCTTCTTCCCAAATCTCATAACCCTCTTCCATGGAGATATACAGAGGAATACCATGTCTCCGACATCAAACTCTAGGTCTCTTAGACGATTATCATTGTAGCTTTTTTGTCGACTCTGAGTAGCTTTAATGTGCTGCTGGATGGTCTTAACCTTCTCCACCATTTCTTCGACCATTTCCAGACCTAGGAGTTTTCTCTCATCAAATTCATCTCAACATGCCAATGTTCTGCACCTCCTCCCATACAGGGCTTCATAAGGAGTCATTTGGATGCTTGAGGGGAAACTGTTGTTGTAAGAGAACTCAACTAGAGAGAGATGTTGATCACATCCTCCTTAGAGGTCCATTGAGCATGATCTCAACATTTCCTCTAGTGTTTGTATAGTACACTTAGATTGGCCATCATTTTGAGGATGATAAGTTGTACTGAAGTTTATCTTAGTATTCAGAGCATGTTAAAGACTCTTCCAAAACATAGAGGTGAGTCTTGGATCTTGATCGGATACAATCGAAAGTGGCACTCCATGCAGCCTTACCACTTCTCTGATATATATTTGTTCCAGTTGATCCAATGAAGAATCATATCAAATTGAAATGAAGTGTACAGTCTTTGTAATACATTCTACAATAACCTAGATAGTATTGTTTCCTTTCTATGTCTTCAAAAGTCCGGTGAAAAAGTCCATGGTGATGTTCTCCCAATTCTATTCTGGTATGGGTAATGGTTTCTTCATCCCATTAGACTTCTTCCTCTCAACCTTCACCTGCTGACATATCAAGAACTTTGATGTATACTTAGTGCTCTCCTTCTTCATGTTATCCCACCAATAATTCTCTCAGAGATCTCGATACATCTTTGTGTTTCCTAGGTGAAGGGATAAAATAAAACTATGTGCATTATCCAAAAGTTCTTTCTTTAACTCCGGATTCTATGGAACACATATTCTTGACCCAAATATCACAATTTTTTATTCATTAACATTGAACATGAAGGATTTCCCTTTTATGATATTTTCCACTTTCTTCTGAATTCCCACATCATCCTTTTAAGCATCCTTTAACCTTTCCAAAAGAGACGATTGAGAAATAATTTGTGAAATGATTCATGGTCTTCCCTTATTTATGATTCCTATGTCCATATTCATTAAATATAAGAAGATTGGATCCTTTTCAATTCTCATAAATGATAGAATTATTGGATCCTTTCTACTTAGATCATCTGCCACCTTGTTTTCTTTCCCAGTGTGGTAATGGATTGAGCAGTCATAGTCTTTGATTAGCTCTAACCATCTTCATTGGATCATATTCAACTCTTTCTATGTGAATATATAATTGAGTCTTTTGTGGTTCATATATATTTAACACTTCTCCCCAAAGAGGTAATGTTTCCAAATTTTTAAAGCGAAGATCACTCCAGCCAACTCCAGGTCATGTGTTGGATAGTTTTTCTCATTAACTTCCAATTTACTTAAAGCATAGGCAATGACTTTTTTATTTTGCATCAACACACATCTCAGGCCCTTCTTTAAAGCATCACTGAATACCACAAAAGTTATCCACTTATAGGTAGTGTGAGAACGGGCATAGTGATAATCCTTATTTTCAACTCCTTGAAGCTATCTTCACATTCATCACTCCAATAAAACTTTACTCCCTTCTGAGTTAACATGGTAAAAGGGTTGTACAATCATGAGAAATTTCTCACAAATCGGCGATAATATCCAGCTAACCCTATGAATCTACAGATATCCATTACTGATGTTGGTCTCAGCCATCCCTCAATTGTAGCTGTCTTGGAGGGATCCACATATATCCCATTGCTTGTAATGATATGACCCAAGAATGAGACATCCTTCAACCATAAATCACACTTATTTTAATTTTCATAGAGCTTCTCCTTTCTCAAGGTCTCTAGTACAGTACTTATATACTCCTCATGCTCCTCCTTGGTTTTGGAGTACATTATAATATTGTCTATAAAGACTACCAAAAATTTCTCAAGGTAATCTATAAAGAATCTATTCATCAAGTCTATGAATATTTTTGTAGAATTAGTGAGTCTGAAAGGCATTACTATGAATTCATAGTGCTCGTACCTTGTAATAAAAGCATTCTTGGGGATATCCTCCTTCACCCTTACTTGGTAATATCCTGACCCCAAATCCACCTTGGATAAGTATTGTGCTCCACATAGCTGATCGAACAAGTCATCAATTCAGAGCATATGATACTTGTTCTTTATCATGATTTTATTGAGATTGTGGTAATCAATGCAAAGGTGCATTGACCCATCCTTCTTATTGATAAAGAGGGCGGGTGAACCCCATGGTGAAGCACTTGGGCGTATAAACCCTTTATCTAGATTCTTCTGTAGTTGTTTCTTCAGCTCCTCAAGCTCCAAAACAGCCATTTTATATGGATTCTTGGATATTGGAAACACCCTAGGTATAAGATTAATTGATAATTCAACATATATTCTATGAGGAAGACCAGAAAATTCCTCGGGAAAAACTTCAATGAATTTCCTCACAATAGGCATGTCTTCAAGGATGGTTGCTTCCTTGGACTCAATCGTTTGAGCCAGATACACATGATCATAGGGTAGTAATATCCATGCTTGAGATGATGGTACTAAATAAGATTAATCTTCCTCCTTAAACTTGTACAGAATTGGGGGTATATTCTCTATATGTAGAGTGATTTCCCTCTCATGATAATTTATGTTGGCTCTGTATAGGGAAAGTCAATCCATGACAAGAATTGCATCAAATTCTACTAGAGGAAGTATGAAGAGGTTCACTAGGAAGTTCAATACACAAATTATGATATGGGAGGAGTTATATTCATGGGATTCAATGATTTCCCAATTTTCCATTCTCACTAAGATCTTTACTTCCATGACTAGTGGTGGTCTTGGTATTATTCAACTAAACTTTTGGGATATAAAAGAATTCTTAGAACTATGGATGATAACCCTACCTTTCACTTTTTTATTTTGGTTCTACTTGTTTACTTTATCCAAAAATACTTAGGGAGTATAATTTTTAAAATATATTAGTTAAATAAAGGGTAATCCAATTTTATTTAAGGGATAACTTATAAATTACATTTATCTAATTAATTTATAAATTTATAGGCTTCAATTTATGTTATCCATGATCTACTTTCCAACATTTATTTTTAGGGGAATTTTGTATTCCCTTAACAATAGTTCATACTAAGCTTGTGAATTTACCAAAGAATATCCCCTAGGAGTATCGTAACCAAGAGTGTAACAAGGCCCGTTGTCCTGTACCAGGATACCCTCGGGTCAAGCCCAAAACTCCTTGTCAGAGTTTTCACTCCTATGTACATCTGTGCTAGAGCCTCCTCTACCTACTCATATCCAGACAGGTATGTATTTTCTTGATAAAAAAGTTACTCAATACTCACCAAAACTTAGGTATGTTTTTATTATACTTATTCTTATCCCTAAGGCTTTCACTAGGGTTTTCTAATCCTAATCCCAAAAATAACTAAACATATCCTCTAATACCAACTATAACAACTCTTCTCTTTATTACACACTTAAACATGATTTATTACATAAAAATTTACATAATAAAAATATGATTATTTATAGGTCTAGTGTTTTGGGAAATTAAGAACATTACATAACAACTTAGAACATAAAACCCAACAACTATATTGAAAAATTCTTTTACATGACCACAACATTCCTTAGTACTTAGCATTGCATGGGATAACCTGAGGACATGCATAAGAAAGGGGTGAGATATAAATCCCAATAAGGGAGTAAAAAATTCATAAAATGAAGAATAAAATACATGTTATGAAATAGGAATATCAATGGATCATAAGAGAAACATGAACATAAAGGCATGATATAACATGATTATCATAACATAGAAATGTTACAACAACACTTAACATGGTATTAGAATGAGCCAAGGATCATTGAACATAGAGCACTAGTAAACCCTCATTGAACTTGAATTATCATGAGTAAACCCTAATTTAACTTGACATATTATGATACTAATCTTTACCCAATGCATTGGAGCGCTATTAGGTGGCACCCTTCTTAAACATTTCATTTCATGCATAAGTGTGTCATATGGATCATATAACATGGATTCATCAAACATCATAATTTATTACACGATAAAGAAATTTGGAATTAATACATGAAACTATATAATCAACAGGTAAATGTTCATAAAGGTGAATACCCTTGATAGAGAAATGGGCATGGTATTCACTACACAATGACTTTGGCTTGGAAAATCGCGGTGCAATTTCGGCAGCATAACAGCATGACATAAGAATTCGTAAAAATTGTTGATGAGAGATAAAGGGATGTATCATAATATTTAAATGAAATGGAAAGTAATGGGGTCATATATATACATGTTCCAACATATGTAATGGAATTTATATTCATAATACAAAATAATTAATTGAATGTAAATGAGAAGAGAGAAATTCCATACGGAATTTCAGCATGGTAACAGGTGTACATAGGAGGAATTAATGAGAGGGAAAGGGGTATCTCATCATTAAAAAATATGGATGAAAATATGGTGGAAGTGATAAATCATACCCTAAAATTTTTAATTGAAATTAAAAGGGTATAAGAACATTAAGAAACTTGCACAAAAATGAAAAGGGAAGAAATATCTTACTTGGAAGTGTGATCCCAAAGGATTGGGAGAGGCTTGAGATAGGATTATCAGAAGATTGGGGCACCTTGGGAGCATTATAGAGATAGTATATAAGAGTTTGGTAAATATCTAAAGGATTTGAGTGAATAAGAAGTGGTAGCTTGGGAGGGTTTATATAGGAAAAGAGAGAGAATTCTTTATTATTTAGGTTTTGGACACCACACATTAAACTAATCAAAACCACAAAAAATCCCATGGTTTTTGCCCTTGATTTTTTCAAAATGGGATTGTAAAATATTATTTTATAAGTCCAATGTCCTAACTTATTAAAATATTAGGCTTGATTATGTGAAGGTGAGTCACACTCTCAAAGAAATCATTTTAAAAAGAGAAAATGTTTTATAAGTCTTGGAGGGTCCACTAAGGCTTCGTAAAATAAATCAAATAAACCTAAAATCGCATTATTTTAATGGTAAGACATATAATGGACGAAAACACCACTTATAGTATTTTATTACATCACTATTGTGTCATTATGATGTCATAAAACACATTATATAATTAAATGGTGTTTAATTGTTTACCCAAACATTCGACTGTCTCAGAAAATTATGAAAAATTCACCATTGGATAATTTAGAAATCTTGATTCCAAAAATAACATTAATTTTATCTAAATAATTTTCTAAATATGTGAATTTTTAATTTTAAAATAATGAACTACATTTATCGAAAATTCATGGGTTTTGACAAAAACAGCTTTCAAACCTTAATAAAAATTACAATTGTATTCCTAAAAATTATATGATCATTTATATTTAAAAAGTAATTTATTAATAATATTTTATTAAAATATTATTTAATTAAAAATAAATTAATTCATCAAAATATATTTCTTAATTGAATATTAACTAAAAAATACTATTTTTGATTTAAAACCAATTTACAAAGTAACAATAATAAAATGAATGTATATTCTTTATTCTATACAAAAAATAATGTACACAAGAATAGTGCTAGGGTCTTGTTACATAACCCCTTATAACACCCACATATGACCTAAGGGTAAGGTGTGTGATGGTGATATACTTTTGGGGTGGCTCGGATAACATCTCTTGGGTGGTAATCTATATCAACTTCCAATTCTCATGTAGGCAGTTCCGTTCAAGATTAATGTGTTAAATCTTGGCTTGGGCTTGGTCAAGAGCGAAGCCTAATGATGACACCTCCTTTCCGAGCTCTGAAAATTGGGATTCGTACATGGAAATTCTACTGGATGAGGTCATCGCTTCCTTTCTCTGAAAAAATTGGATTTGTTAAATCCCTATATTTATACTAATCATGCGATCACTGTTCAATGGCTATATTAGCAACGGTAACAATTCTTAATGGTATTTTGAAATCATAAAACCAAGAAAGTGCATATTTTATATAACTATTTTATATAATAATACATTTAATTATATCAATAATAATTTTTATTAATAAAAGTTTGGGTCGTTAGAGGCATAAATTTTACATTGAATTTAGAGATAAAAATGTTTCAATCTTTTGAATGTTTAAACTTTAATAACCTATTTTCTCACCCCATAAACTGGATTAATTTTAAATTAATTACTAAAACCTCTATATTTTGAATCTTAAAAAATGGATTCCATATTTGTAATAAATGGGTCCAAATTATTTAAATAGTTTTCATTTATTTTTGGACATATGAATAGTAAATTTAGTGGTATTTTAATTACTACGGTTAAAGGTAAATCTGGTAATTATGGGTGAAAGTAATATTATAAAGACTATAAAATTGTCCTAAAACTTTTATTAATTTCATTGGATGAGTTTTTATCAAAAAAATTATCCTTAGGATAAAATTATAACCACTTTTAAGTCACTTGTGTGGGAATATGACATTTATTATATTTTATTTAAATAATAGTTAAAGATGCCATACTAATATTTTAATAACTATTACTTTTTTAATATAGGGATATACAGAAGATAAATTCTATTATAAATATTCATTTTAAATTTAAAATATTTTCATTTATCATGTTAATTTATATATAATTTTTAGGAAATAAATAGTTACCTTAAAGGCGTATACAATGATGATGCAGTAACTATTTAATTAATGGAAATATCAAATAAACGATATTAAAAATATTAAAATAAATATAATTTGGCATAATTAATATCATCCAATAATTTTATATATAGATTTAAAATTTTATGGATGATTTAATAGAGTTTTTTAAAAGATATCATTTTGTTATGATATTTTCAAAAATACAAACAATGAATAGTGTCAAAAATGACACTAATGATGTTCTATCAAAATAATATTTTATTAAATTATTTAAAAATAAAAAACATCTTTAAAAAATATTATTATATGGTCTAAAATGTTATAAATTATTCATTTATGGTCTAATTAACATCAAATAGGAAAAAAATTACAACCTTTTAATATTAAAAATGTTGTTACCTTGGTTAAAATTAAAATAGGTTAACTAAGGGTTAATCAAAATGATAAGGTTTTAAAAAATACCAAAACATATATAAAATATATTATTTTATGATATTAAAACCTTATCTCATAATATCTAAGAATATATAATATTTTTGTGTTATTTAGATTTATATTGAATTTATTATAAATTAATATTTGTAGAAATTCCAAAAGAGCCTCTCACCTCAATTATAAAAGGTACCTTCTCCCTCATATAATTTCATCCCTTTGAGCCTTCTATCTCGACCAAACCCTACCCATTTCTCCTAATAACATCCTTATACAAGTTTTGGAGGTCCTGGTATTCTAAAAATACCAACCCTAGATCCCTTAAGAAGAGATCTAAAGGAAGTCCACCAAAGAAGAGCTAATGATTTTTAATAACTCATCCATGTTCATTTCATCTTATACTTACTCTTTATGTGCTTTTTTATTTATAAAGTAATAAATCCAGTATTTTATAAATTTTGATATGTTATTATTATTATGTTACAACCATTTTCCACATTTTATCCATCCTATGAAAAAAAATCACCACGCTTGCGTATATACAGCTTACCATCTCCTCATCATGGTGTAATTTGTTTTTCATCACCACTTTATTTGGATAGGTATAATGATGGATATAATGGATATAAATAATAAATATGATATGATATTAATTATTTATAATTAATATTCCATCTTATACCTTTCCCTTTCACCATTAAGGGAATGATATCATCGCTCGTGCATACGTACGGTCTACTGTCTCCACAACGCATTGTGATTCATTTTTCATATTAACCATTCAAGAATGATTATAAAAATGTATATAACGAGTAAAAATAATATATATAAACCTCATATAATTCTTTAAATGAAATAAATATACCCTATACATAATAAACAAGACTTACATGACAAAACATGCATATAAAAATAAAGCAGTTAACACCTAAAATAAAGGTAACAAAAAAATATTATCAAAAAACAGGTGATAATATAATATAATAAGATAATATATGATATAATAAATATGGACATGGTTATTTGATAAATTAATAAAAATATTTAAACCATTATATAGAAGGTTAAAGCACATTCAAAAAATGGAAAGTATAAGGTAAGGGATTTTTGTCTCACTTTTATTTACGTGGGACACATGCCTTATACACTACTCATTTCTTATAAATGGTGTATATTCTACCTACACATGTTTTTTTATGAGTATTATCCTGAATATTATGTTATTTTCATATCCATATAATTTTATTTATTTCATGGTCCATATGATTCTACTGATTATAATGTTGTAAGGGTTATTCCACAATCTCATTATTATTCAAGATTGTTTATATGTAAGTATATTTTGGGGAATATTTATCATCCATGTCTATGTTTCTAAAAATATTTTAAAAAATATTTTCACTATTATCCTAAGAATTTTTAAATTATTTATACCCATGTTTTACATTTTATAAAATGGTTTGAAAGGAATATTTTTTTCATTTTCCAAACAGAGTACTTTGTGACTTTTTCGATTGTATGAATGTTTTTTTAACTTATGTGGCATGAGAGGATTTTTACACCATCATGATTCCTTAAAGTTTTGAAGATTACTTTACAAGTTTACATGGTTCTTTTAAAATAAAATTGTTTCATTTATAATTGTGTATCTTTTTTAATAAATGATTTCAATATAAAAAGGGTATGTCTCAAAAAAAATCAATTATTTTATTAGAGTACCTTCATCTATGTCAACATCCTTTGTTGGAATATTATTATTGATCGAGGTTGATATCTTATGATATAATTTACCATATTTAATTGAATGTTTTATGATTTATTTTGAATGTGGATTTTCTATTTTTATACCATTCATGTTTTATGGTTAAAGTATTCATATTTTATATACTGGTTTTTCAATAAGAATGTGTATGTTATTTATGTTTCACCCATTTCATATGAGGAATGCATTGGACTTAGTAAGTGATGGGTGGGTCCCATTATACCCCCTTGATGCATTGGTAGGTCTTATGATACAAACTAGTTTGGGTATTGGCTGATGTCTTACCCGTTTATGTATGGTATCTTGTCCAAAGCCTTGAAGATATGTTTATGATGTCTGACACCATGCATTCCCTCATTATAAGATTAGTTATTGATATTACATGTGATTATTCAACTAGTAGAATATCCGTGGTTAATTTTCATTCTCATGTGATTATTTATATGAAATTATTTGATCATCTTCCATTCCTGCCATATTATTCTCAGGTTATTGATTAAATGTCATGTGTTTTGGTTAATCACCTTACCATAATCATTTATTCGTATTTATGATAGCTTCTACTGTATGTATACCCTTAATGAGAATCTGATCTCTCCAATTTCATATGTTTCATTTTTTCCTAGGATTATAAGAAGTATATTATGATTTATATGTAGGGTTAAGCTAGGAAAATGATGGTGTTCTCAAAGGATTGACTATATTGTATTTTATAGTCTCAATTGTAATGTATGTTTCAATTATGTAATCTAGTTTCCAAAACTACTAAAATAATACATTCTTTTGGATTCAAGTTTTGTATTTATGCCAATTTAATAAAATAATGCACCAGATCTGGGCTTCTGGAGTTGGGGAGTTATAGTTGGTATCAGAGGAAGTTTAGAAGCAACCTTAGAAACTAGATTTATAAAACTTAGATTAGGGAATATAACCCTAAGATAGACTTTGAAGATAAGTATAGAATAACATGATAAAATTTTGTTAAGGTAGAAATTATGGGGGTCTTCTTAGAAATACATCCATGTCTAGATACTAAAATTGGATGCAATTCTGGAATAGATGTACCTAGGGGTAACAACTCTAACAAGGTGCATCGGGCCTAACTCAGTATAACCTGATACACGACAATGAGTCTTACTACACACCTAGTTTGACACTCCTAGGGGATATTTTTAGAATAATTCACATTTTCTTTATAGACCATTATGAAGGATTTGAATATATGATGAAAATGAATAACCTAGGTTAAAAATATGGTGTTTTATATTGAAAATAAGTTGTCTTTATATTCTATAAATGATTATATGTTTTTCTCACTATGACTATTACTACTCACATTATGCTTTCTAATTTTAGTCAATGGCTAAAACCTGAAGGATTCATGTTAAAATTGACCATGATGGACAAGGTGGTGAAGATGAGCAACCAAATGGAATTTTTATAGGAGTGAAAGATATCATGTTCATGCCTAATCAGTTTTCCTGAAATATGATAAACAGCATATACCTTAACCAACTCCCAAACTCACCAAATAAGATAAGGATGGAGATTTCTAACAGATCTGATGGTGGATACCATGGAGAAAAGAAGGATTAATTTCCATCTTGTAAGAATATGGAAGGAGACACCCATAAAATTGTCTCAATGGAATGAACAAATTATTTATGTGTGGTAAATAAGGACATGAAGAAAATAATTTTCAAGGAAAAATTAAGGTTATGATGGAACTAAATAAAACTCATCCTAAGAATCCATTTGTAGTTCATTTACTTAAATGTAGAGAAGCTGGGAATTACCTGAGTCAATTTCCTCTTCCATGGGATAAAATCTAGACCAAGGAAGGATCTATGTAGAAATAAATGGATGAAGTATTTAGGTATTGGATTTTTATGGAAAACCTTTGTTAAAAGGATATTTAGTGATTAACCTTATTTCATGGATGTCCATAATATTTATTTTTGGAGTTATATTAATATGGTTTTATAAAAAGAACAACCCAAAAATAGGGTGAAAACCCATCGTGTCTGAAAAGGCCGTAGGATTTGAACCCAGAATCGAAGGGCGACAAGGGTGCAGCACCTTCCACTATCCTGTGTGAAGTCTGGGTTAGCATGAAAATTTTTTTAGTTAAAATATCTAATAGATAAAGGTGTTTTATTATAACCTTGGGATTGGGAAATGATTTGGTGATTAGGTGATTAATTTTATTTTGTAAGATGTTCGCTATTTTAGAAATCCTATTAGATTTAGGTAAATAGGATATTTTGAGGAATAAAGGTTGAATGGTATTTTGGAGTCAAATATGATTTTATTGTGGACTTATGATGATTCAGTTTATTCATGGAAATGGTTAGCACACCTTGGTGATTGTGAGATTTAGACAATTAAATTTTTAGTATAAGACATTAAGAGTGGTTAATGTTATTTTGAAGACTATATGATCAAATCCTTCTCATTTTTGGGTTTCAATCATAGTCTAGAATATTTTTTAGGAGGGATATTTATTTTCTAAATGATCTATGTTGAAATTTTGGTTTTACTATTGAGTTTTGGAGATTATTTTTGGGGATTTTTCTTATCTTATCCTAACCATAATGGTTTTGGTTAATATATAATGACAGGAGGAATATATAGTTATACTTTTATGGATTTTTTGAACTATAGAAATTAATTTGAAATCTATAGGCATGAAAAAATCATCTTAAATACTCATCTTTTGGATAAAAAGATAAGTTTGTGGTGGAAATTGATTAAAGGATGAAACTCTACTAATCAAGTAAGTATTTTTCCTTATGTTCTTACTCTATGAAGTAAATGAATTATTAAACTATAAGGAAAATATCTTGAAAACAAAAATTTTATCCTAGTACCTTATTTTTTGATAAATCAAATGGTCCCTTAGATCATCGTAGATTTATAGCTTTGTGATTGTTAACTTTCTCCTGACCATGTTATCTATCACCCTTCATCAGAACTTAATGATGGAACCCTAGATAATGTTATCTTTGGTGACCTTCATACTTAAATTTATTTATTTTTAAATTTTATGTCTCATTAATCCTTTTTTAGATGTGGTATTTCAATAAAGATATTTTGAAAAGTCAAAACCTGAGTTTTTTATCCTGAATTCAAAATTGTGAGGATGCAATTTGTTGAACTAGGGGAGAATGTAAAACCCAAATATTTTATAGTGTATAAATTATTAAATAAATTCAATTTATTCAATATCTTAAATTGTATAAAACACCATTATAATTTTATGATACACACAACAATGAATTGTCTTGCGTTACATGCAAAGTCGAGTTTTACCGAATAATAATATATTATTATTATTATTAAATATAATAAGATATAACCTAGCCATTAATTTGGTAGTTATGTATATTATTAAATAAATTATGAAAATATATGTTTTAATTCATTGGTTACAAATTAATTATAAATGAATATAGGAACCAAATGAATATATAGGAAATATTTTTATAAAGAAGTATTTATATGCTCACAAAGTCATTTTATCTTAATAAATTAAATTAATTACTATTTTATAATGATATTAATTAAAGATATATGTTATATATTCAATAAAATATTTTTTATATTCATCTAATAGATTTTATAGGCATAATATAAGAACAAACCCAATATTACACATAAAAGCTTATATTTTTATAAAAGTAGTTTTACCGTCTTTTAATGGTGAACGTATTTTAAATCCAATTTTTGAAACTTTTATATACTTTATTTGAAAAAATAAACTTATTATTTTAAATAAGGATATAAAAATTAACTTTGGTTGAATGATTTTTACTTTTTTGATAAGTTTCATGTTTTGATGAATAGTGAAAAATGTTAAATTTTAATTGAAAACTACTTTCTTCATCAAAATAATTTATAGTGTTAAATTATATTATTGGTTAGTTTTAAAGTAATAATAGATTATTTTTTATCATTTAATACTATGTAGGTCATTGGCATCAATTTTACATTGAATTTAGATAAAAAACGCTTCAATATTTTTCATGTTTAAACTTTAATAACCCATTTTCTCATACCGACAAGAGGATTAATTTTAAATTAATTACTGTAATGTCTATGTTTTGAATTTTGAAAAATATATTCCATATTTATAATCAGTGGTTACAAATTATGTAAATAGGTTTCTTTTATTTTTGGGCATATGAATAGTAAATTTGGTAATATTTTAATAACAACTTTTAAAGGTAAATTAGTTAATTATGGGTAAAAATAATATTATAAAGACTATAAAATTACCCTAAAATTTGTCCTAATTTCATTGGATGAGTTTATTTTAACCAAAAGAATCCTTGGGAAAAAATTATAACCCTTTTTAAGACACTTGTGTGGTAATAATACATTTATTATATTTTAATTAAAGAATAGTTAAAGATGTCATACTCATATATTAATCACTATTCTATTTTTAATATAGGGTTATACGTAAGATAAATTAGACTATAAATATTCATTTGGAAGATAAAATGTTTTTTATCATTTTAATTTATCTCTAATTTTTAGGAAATAAATAATTACATTAAATCCTTATATAATGATGATGCAGTAATTGTATAATTAAGGGAAATATCAAATAAATAATATTAAAATTATTAAAATAAATATAATTTGATATAATTAATGTAATTAATTAATTTTATGGATTACTTTTACATGTTATGGATGATTTAATAGAGTTTTTTTTTTGAAGATATAATGTCGTTATGATATTATTAAAAAGACAAATAATGAATAGCATCAAAATTGACACCAATGATATTTTATCAAAATAATATTTTATTAAATTATTTAAAAATAATAAAACATCTTTAAAATTAAAAAATTATTATTATATAGTCTAAAATTTTATAAATTGTTCATTTATGGTGTAATCTATATCAAATAAGAAAAAATTACAACCTTTTAATATAGAAAATTTTGTTACCTTAATTAAAATTAAAATATGTTAACTAAGGTTAATCGAAATGATAAGATTTAAAAAAATCAAAACTTGTCTAAAATTTATCGGATTATAATATTAAAACATTATCTAATATTATCATTGAATATATGAGATTTTGGTGTTATTTGGATTGAGATTTAATTTATTATAAATTAATATTTGTAGAAATTCCAAAAGAGACACTCACCTCAATTATAAAAGGCACCTTATCCCCATTTCATTTAATCATTTTGAGCCTTATAACTTGACCAAACCCTACCCATTTCTCCTCCTAACATCCTTATCCAAGTTTTTGAGGTCCTAGACTTCCAAAAAAACCAACCCTAGATCCCTTAATAAGAGAATTAAAGGAACTCAGTTGAAGAAGAGGTAATCGTTTTTAATAACTCGTCCATATTCATTTCTTCTTATACTTCCTCTTTATATATTGTTTTATATATAAAGTAATAAATAAAGTATCATATATATTATGAGATATTATTATGATTATATTACAACCATTTTCCACCTTTTATCCATCTTATGAAAAACTAAATCACCACATGTGTGTACGTACAGCTTATCGTCTCCACATCGTGGTGTAATTTGTTTTCATCACCACTTTATTTGGATGAGTGTGATGATGGATATAATGGATATAAATAATAAATATGAAATTATATTAATTATATTAATTATTTATAATTAATATAACATCCAATTAATTTCTCTTTCACCATTAATGGAATGATATCATCGCATGTTCGTACGTAAGGTATACCGTCTCCATGACGCGATGTGATTCGTTTTTTATGTTAACCATTCAAGAATTATTATAAAAATTTATATAATAAGTAAATATAATATCTATGAACTTTATATCATTATTAATATGACATAAATATATATTTTTCATAAGAAACATGACCTACACGACAAAACATGCATAGGAAAATGAAGCAGTTAACACCTGAAACAATGGTAACAATGAAATATTATCAACAAATGGGTGATAAAATAATTTAATAATATCATATATGATATAATAAATATGGATGTGGTTTTTTTATTAATTAATAACATTATTTAAACCATTATACAGGATTTTAACGTACATTTAACCAAAAAATTATGGGGTAATGGATTTTTGTCTCACTTTTATTTCTGTGGGATACATGCCTTATACACTACTCATTTATTCCGTGTGGTGTATATACTACGCATGAATGTTTTTTATGAGTATTATCATGAATATTATGTTATTTTCATATCCATACAATTTTATTTATTTTATGAGGCATACGATTCTATAAATTATAATGTTGTAAGGGTTACTTCACAATCTCATTATTATTTAAGATTATTTATACAAAAGTATCTACTAGGGAATAATTATCATCCATGTCCATGTTTCTAAAAAGATTTTAAAAAAGATTTTCACTATTATCCTAATAATTTTTAAAGACTTTTTACCCATGTTTTACATTTTATAAAATGTTTTGAAATGAATCTTTTTTTTATTTTCCAAACAAGGTGCTTCGTGACTTTTTTGATGGTATGAATGTTTTTTCAACTTATACGGCATGAGTGGATTTTTCTTCCATCATGACGCCTTAATGTTTTGAAGCTTCCTTTTCAATTTTACAAGGTTATTTTCAAAAAATATTTTTTCATTTATAATTATGAAACATTTTAAATAAATTATTTCAATGTTAAAAGGGTATTATCTCAAAAAAATCAATGATTTTATTAGAGTACCTTCATATATGTCTACATAATTTATTGGAATATTATGCTTGGTTGAGTTTGATCTCTTATGATATCATTTATCATATTTCATTGAATGTTTTATGATTTAGTTTGACTATGGATATGTTATTTTGATACAATTCATGGTTTATGGTTAAAGTATTCACATTTCATATACTATTTTTTCAATACGAATGTGTATATTATTTATGTTTCACCCATTTCATATGAGGAATAAAATGGAATTAGTAAGTGATGAGTGAGTCCTGCTATAGCCTCTTGATGCATCAGTAGGTCTCATGAGACAAACTAGTTTGGGTATTGGTTGATGTATTACCCATTTATGTATGGTATCTTGGTTGAACCCTTGATGGTATGTTTATAATGTCTGTAATTATGCATTCTTTCATCATGAGATTAGTTATTGATATTCCATGTGATTGTTTTACTATTATAATATCCATGGTTAATTTTCATTCTCATGTGATTATTTATATGGGATTATTTGATCTTCTTCCATTGATGTCATATTATTATCAGGTTATTGATTAAATAGAATTTATTTTGTTTAATCATATTTCCATAATAATTTATTTTTGTTTATGATAGCTTCTGATATATGTGTACCCTTACTGAGCATATGAGCTCACCACTTTTATATGTTTCATTTTTCTCCAAGAATCAAAGAAGTGTATTATGATTGATATGAAGGGTTAAGTTAGGAGAATGATGGTGTTCTCAAAGGATTGAAAATGTTGTATTTTATAATTTTAATTGTAATGTATGTTTCAAGTATATAATCTGGTTTCCAAAACTACTAAACAGATCGTTCATTTGGGATTCGAGTCTTGTATCAATGAAAATATAATAAAATTATACATTGGATCTTGTCTTCTGGGGTCAGGGTGTTATATTTAACACCATTGGAAAATATACACCCTCACTGCTAGTATATATATATATATATTCATATATATATCCTCTATGAAACCTCTGATTTCCACCACTAGCATAAACTCCCAATTTTCCCTTAAAATAATGGCCTAACCTTAAAAAAAATTGGTCTGTCTACAAGGCATTAATTGGAAATAAAGGGATGTCATTGCCATCATCGTTTATATATACATGTGAAAACCCTACCTGATTCATTTGTATCCCATAATCCTACTCACATTCATGTCACGGGATTCATGAGAGTATTGTTCCATGAGCAACACGACGGTTGCAAATCATCAGGATGAAGGAATCATGGGTCTTCAGTGTGAATGCAGGTTGCAGGTCGACCAATCACCGATGATATGAGGAAGATGAATACATGAGGTGTGTCATCTTGTCCGCATGCGAATCCCCCTTTCCTTTATCACATTATTTTTTTAATTTTTATATCTTATAATTCTTTATATATATATATATATATTATTGTTGATACTACACACACACACACACACACATATATGTTACTAAAACTAATTCTAATATAACTTAAAAAACACAAAAAACATAATTCTAATAATTTTCTACATATAAAATAAATACAAATATATTATCATTATTATTTTAGAAAAAAATATTCCTAGTCTCATATATTTTATAATTATATATTTCCTCTGATATTAATCATTATGAATATTCAAAAATTTATAATATTCATATAATAATGTGTAATTTAATTTTCACAAAATATACGCCACGCATTATCTTGTTTTCAAGTAAGCCAATTAATATACATATATTTAAGTATGTATTTTCTATTTTAACATAATTAATTCATTATAATTTAGAAAATAATTTTATAATTAATATAACATTTTGTTTACAACATAAATACTATTAAAGTTATCAAAAATTATGTTTTCCATGAACTTATATGTACATTTTTTTATTTCCTAAGAGACAAAATGTAGTATTTAAAATTAAAAGGTTGAGTATTTAAAATAATATTTTCCTAAAAATGTAAATTTTAAAAACTTAAACTATTATATTTTTTAAAAAATAAATTAGAGTTTCATTTTATGTGAATGAAACTCTATTGTAATAAAAAATATATATAACTTTGAATAAAAACTTTTATAAATATTAATATAGATCTTTATATTCAACTTAAATATCCATTAATATTACAAATCCTGTTAATATACATATATGTATTTAAAAAATCATTTTTTATGTTAATTTGTCACAAAATAAACATATATACATTTTTTTCATAGAGTTTATTATTTATAATTATAACTAATAATGTATATTTAGCATAAAAAATCATATCATATATACACTTTTTTATATCTATTTATTCAAAAAACGAATAACGGTTATTTTTAGTATTATTTGTCATAAATTTATTTAAAAATGACCACAATGGCTATTTTTTAATGTTCATATTATGTATCCTATAAATACATTACCTTAACCAACACTTTTTATAATAAAGCTTATCAAATTTTAGATACTCTACCTATAAAGATGATGTATATTTTTACGTTCATTTGTATTCTTACTCTCATACTCTTGACCAAAATTTCTACTTATGGAAGATCCCAAAGACAAAGGCTATGATTTTTTAGTTATCATGTTTGTCATGAGTTGTCTTAGTTTATTTTTGATGATTATTATAGGTTTATCATTCTTGCCTTTTTAGTTTGAGGAGATGTTCTTGTACTAATTTTAATGTATTTCTTCAATAAAAGTGTGTGTTTTTGTTCATAAATTTATAAGACTTATTTATTTCATATACTAAGAGGCATATAATATAAAAATTCCTATAATGTTACATTCTACCCCCTTTAAAAAAAATTCCCTCATAATTTTATTGCATCTTACATAGATCGTGGTAAAATAAGAACACACAAACAATAAAATTCTAGACTCAGCTTTAGGGTTATTTACCTCCTGCCATTAAGCATTCCCCCAATTCTCATTGTCATGTTGTTCATGAAAAGAAATATTCCACTTAGTAAAATAATGCCTCTATTCATTTTTGAAATCTTCTGTTTTCTTATTCCAAACACAATTTGTACAAGTTGAATCGTACTAATGGAGAAAATGATGCACTTTTTTAAAATAATTGTCCCTAACATATAGTTTTAAAACATCATCATGAACCATATTTTTATAAAATATCATAACAGAGTTGGTTTTGAAATTTTTGAAATGGATTTTTTATAATATATTGACTATGTTTCCAAAAAGACAAAAATCCAAGAGTAGATATATATATATATTTATATATAGGCTGCTCAAATTTATCCCTCTTATGAAACTATTCTAAAATCAAAAAATGCATCATACTCTCAAGACAAGGTGAAATATTTGAAAATTCTCTGGTGGTACCTCCCTTATAGAGAAAGGTAGAAGAGTTGGGAGCTTAATATCTGATCATGTGTAAGTCTTGATCTCTGTGTTGAGTCAAAATTCCTATTTTGACTTTTCTATTTCTTTTTTTCTTTTTAAATCACAAACTCTCTTTTCAAATTATTTCATATATTTTTTATTGTATTAAAAATTTGGTTTTACAATTCTATCATTATGATTTCCCATTTGGATACATTAATAATTGTACCCATTAGTTTTACAAAAATGAACTTTTACATGATTATTTTTATGGCCTCAATTAAAATTTTCATTGTACTCACTAGAAACAATATTCATTGAAAAATCTGAAAACAATTTTTATCACTCACACCGATTATGATTTAAATCATGCATACCACACTGAAAATTAAAATTGTATTCACTATCGATACGATAATCATCATACTCTTTTTATTCTAGTTTTCCATATTTAGAAAACATAATTGTAATGAAAGTAAAACTGTTAAATCAAAATGATGTCATGTATTTTGTTTCAATATGTATTATAAAACAATGTCACTGTTTCAGTTACAAGATTATTATTGGAGTGTCAGGTGTCCAAGTCCTTCTGAGATTTTAGGAAGAAATCAAACTGTTGGATCCAAAATATAACCGTTGGGGAGAGCCTATAAATATCAGGTAATTTAGATGATCTCGTAACTTTTTGACAAATTCGTGACATCCTGCGAGAGCTCTTTCAAATCTATACTTCATGCGAAAGACTCTAAAGTCAAGTTATAAACTACTCATTCTACATACTTATGACTTTCAAGAGTTTTTGTTTTTCCTAGTGTGATTTTGATCATTGGTGATTATGATCGAGGGATTTTGGGGATAAGAATATAGACATTCTAGTCCATTGTAGATAGAGGTCTTTCGAGGATAAGAAGATAGAGGTGTTGATTACTTTCTTAATCGAGGGCTGATGAGGATAGGCATATAGACTGAAGTTGATCATTATATCCAGGGATTACCCTAGTGTGGTTAAGATATAATTGCTTTAAATTATAAATCAAGGTACCTATATCCTAGGTTAAACTAATTGTATTCTTTTATATTTCTATTTAATTGTACTATAAAGTGGATTTTTTTACTTATTCATCTTTCTATTCTATATTCTGTTTATCATAATCAATCTGATTACGATATATTTTTATTACTATGATTACGATCTTTTTAATTATGATTGTAGTGACTACAATATTTATAATTACTCAATAAGATTCAGTATGCTTTATGATTGAATCGTTGTTTTATTTTACTGTGATCATCGTAACCATAGTGATTATGATCTTTTACATGCTTACTCTATTTAAATCATTTCAACCATGAATATTATTGATTTTAATTATGAAATGTGTAATACTTATCATAACCAACCTGATTATAATATTATTTTTCATCAGATCCAAGGCCCAATTTGATTAGTTCTTTTAAATACATTAAGAGGTTTTTTTAATTGAATTTGTTTAAATTATTTTAAACTAAATCCTTTTAAGGGATAAAAAATAAAAGTTTTTAAACCTATAATTCAACCCCCGTCTTGTATTGTTTCATCTTCATATACATTATGATCCAATAATTGGTATCAGATCAAGTTTCCCCTACTTATATTTTCATTTTCATAACATTTGAAAGTTATTTAAATTTGTTTTATAAACTTTTTGTTTATAAATATTTGTTACACTAACATGTATTGTGGAAAAATAAATTTTGTACTGTTTTAAATATGGTAGGACTTAATGTCGGTTCAATTGAAAATATAAATCCTACAAGACCACCTATTTTCAATGGTAATGACTATAAATACTAGAGAGATAGAATGAAGACTTTTGTGATCAATACTGAAGTTGTCAAATTTTTTATACTGATTGGAGAGTAAAAAATTCATGACAAGGAAGTTAGACTCTTTACCAATTAAGATAGACAAGAATATTAACTAAATTACAATGTATGAAATACTTTACTATGTTCAATGACTATAAATATATATATCCATATTTCTTTTTATGAATCATTCAATAGTATTTGGAAGAAACTATAGATTACACATTTTGGTACATCTAAAGTAGTTAAGACTAGAAGAGCTATGATAAGAGTATAATATCAAGATTTTGAGTTTCCTTATAGAGAACCTATTTTTAAGGTACAAAAAATATTTATGATAATAGAGAACAGTCTAAAATTTATGGGAGAGAAAGGACTAAATGATGAAACCCTTGTTGATAAGATCATAGACATCATGCCAAATGAGTGGTAATCAAAAAGAACTGCTGTTAATGAATCAAGAAAGTTTAAAACTATCACTCTTGATGAATTGTTTGGAACTATTTTTCAACACAAAAACATATTGAAAAGATATGCATAAAAATCCAAGAAAAATAATGTGGGAGTTTCTTTTACTACTACTAAAAATCAGAACAAATCCAAGACTTCTGAGAATATTGTTAAGTCTACAAAGGCAAATAAAGTTGTGATTCAATCAGATTCAATTGAATCAGAACATTTAGAGAATGATTTATCCAATCTTACTCAAAGTATGAACAAGATTGTTGTAAAGATGAAATTTCAATCCATATAAAAGAAAATAAATAAAGATAAGAAAGATACTGAAGTTACTTGTTATGAATGCAACAAATCTAGACAAATCAAACCTAATTTCCCAAAGCTGAAAAAAAGGATAGGAAAAGAAATACATTCTGAGAGAAATTATAAAAAGTACTATAAGTCAAAAAGTAATAAAGTCCCAAAGGAAAATGACTCCTGGTGTGCTAGTGGTGGAGATTCTTCAGATGAATCATCATACAATGAAAACTCTGGACAGAAGAATATTTGTCTTCTTACCAAAATACCTATTAAAAATCATTTTTCATGGAAAAGGTATACACTAATGAATCCTTGACTAATATGTCTCTAAATGAAAATTATCCTGATGAAAATGGTCATATTTATTCTAATGAAGAAAATTTCTCAGTATAATATAATTCTTTACCTTCATATGAAGAAGTCTCTAGATTTTCTAAATTTCTTGAAAATGAGAATTGAAAAGTTAGTAAGAAACATGAGAAGTAAAATGTTGGAATAATTGTTTTATCAAAATAATTATCAAATATTTATAAATATATTAATAAGAAAAGTTTTGAAATTGATTCTATTTCAAAAAACCTTTATGAAGCTGATTTTGAGAAGGATAAGCTTTCAAAATATTTTGAAAATTTTATTTTAGAGAAAAATGTTTTAGATTCAAAACTCACTTATGAATCTAATACTAATTTGAATAAGAATTTAGTTATAATACTAAAGTCTAAAATATTATCTTTAAAGAAACTTTTGAAAAAAAATTACCACTGGTAAATAAGGTTTTGAAAAAATGTATAAACAACTTATTCTACATGTTAATATTTTAGGAATGGGATATACTCATTCAAAACTGTTTTTTAGTAATAATTATTTTCTTCCTAAAAATGCCCCCTTTTGCACAAAGTGTCAATGTGGAGGTCATTGGAATAAAAATTAATCCTTAAACAAAATTCAATCTTTGGGATTCCATAAAGCCTATTTTTAAAACAAATGTGGGTTCCCAAAATTTTGGATTCTAATATTTCTAGATCCAAAAAGGTTTGGATTCTGAAAACCTACTTTTTTTACTTTCAGGAAAATAAAGGAAGTACCAACAATAAGAATATATGGTACATGGATAGTGTATGTTCCCAGAATATGACTAGTAACAAATAATTATTTGAAAAGATTATTGAAATGAAAGGTGTAAGAGTTACCTTCAGAGATAATGCTCAAGGAAAGATTAATGGTAGACGTAATATTGTTATTCTTGTAGAAGCTTTGATTTAAAATGTTTTATTTGTTAAGGGTCTTATTCATAACCTTATAAGCATAAGTAAATTGTGTGATGAATGCTACCCTATGAATTTTAGGAATGATAAATGTATAGTACACAATTCCAAGGATGAATTCATTCTTTCTGCCAATCAGTATGAGAATGTTTACACACTAAACTTAGAAGACCTTAGGAGCTAAGACTTACCTTGCCTTAGTGTAATGGAATATCAATCGTGGTTATTTTATAGAATGTTAGGACACTGTAACCTTAGGAACTTATATAAATTATCTAAGAAAAGACTCGTTCAGGATCTACCAGAACTAAGATTTGATTCTTCAAAAGTTAATGACCCTTATTAATATGGAAAGAAATATAAGTCAAGTTTTAAATCAATTAGTGAAGTCTCAACTACTGATTCTTTATAATTGTTGTACATGGACTTATTTGGATCAACACGAACTAGAATTATTGGAGGCAAGTATTATTTATTTGTTCTAGTTGATGATTACACTAGATATGAAAGGATCTATTTTCTAGCATTGAAATATGAAGCCATTTATTATTTTAAAACTTTTTCAGCCAAATTTAAAAATTGGAAAAACCTACCATTGATAAATATTCATTGTGATCATGGTGGAGAATTTTAAAATTATGATTTTGAAACTTTTTGTAGTAAGAAAGGCATTAAACATAACTTTTCAGCACCTAGAACACCTCAATAAAATGGTGTTGTTGAAAGAATAAATTGTATTCTTTAAGATATAACAATAACCATGTTGATTGAATATTCTATTGCAAAACATTTTTGGGATGAAGCTGTGAGTAATTCTTTTTATGCTATAAATTGAGTTTTAATTAGACCATTTCTTAAAAAAACACCTTATGAATTATAGACTAGTCAAAAACCAAAAGTTTCATACTTCAAAGTATTTCAATTAAAAGTATTAATTTTGAATACAAAAGATAATTTATGTAACACCCCAAGATTCCATGTGCGCTTCTCTTTTAATAATACAATAGCTTGTGATGTACGCAACTTTGAGTTCTAACACACCACGAACAATAAAACTAGCTGTTATGAATAGTAATACCCACTTTTTGAAATATTATAAATTTTATTTTTCAAAATGGACTTCATTTTTGGATTCGGAATATCAAAATTAGCTTAGGGTGAATTTTTGGTATTTTCTGAAAACTTTCAATTTTTGATTAATAGTGAAAAACACTGCATTATTGTTTAAAACCAAATTTTTATTTAAATAATTAGTTATTTTATTTAAATTTATATTGCGTAAAAATATATACATAATACCTATATATGTTCAATGAAATTCATTGGAGTCGTTTTATAATAATATTAGATATATAAAATTTTATTGAACTTTTTACCCTCTTTTACCCACCTTCTAGGCGCATTTAAAAATTTACATAAAACGTAATTTTACCACTTTTGTGAATTGAATTTCAAAAATATGAGAGACTTGGTTGAAATAAGTAAGTAAAATTTGGTTCAATAAGATGAAAATATTTTTTTTTGAATAGTAACTTTTGACTTTTATTTACTACAGTAAAAAGTAAATAGGGTAATTAAAGGTAAAAATGATATTATAATTACTCTAACACATGTACTAATTCTATTATATAAGTTTATTTCAACAAAAATAAACCTTAGGAATAAAATATTATCCTTTTGGTCCACTTGGATTAGATTGGTACATTTATTATTATTTTATTTAAAGAAGAGTTAAAAGTTTTAAATTCAAAGTTTAATAACTAAACCATTTTTAATAAAGGGTTATACATAAGATAAATTTGACTATAAATATTAATTGGAAATATAAAAATATTAACTATATAATAGTATTTTATTTATAATTTTTATACATTAAATAATTAAATTTATTTATGACACAATGATGATGCAGTAATTACCTTATTAATGAAAGATTAAAATAATTGATATTATAAATATCCAAATAAATGTAAATTGAAACTTTTGGTGAATTAATCTAATTTTATAGGTTAATATTACATGTTAGGGTTGATTAAATAAATTTTTTTCGAATTGATAAAGTTTTTATGACTTTCACAAAAACAAAATACCAAATAGTGTCAAAATTGACATAAATGAGTTTTTAAAACAAATATTATATTATTAATTGATATAATATTTATAAAAATATAAGGTTTGGAAAAAGGAATTAGATAAGGTTATATATATTAATAATGAACCACTTGGGGTTTTCTTGTCTTTTTATAGTAATTTTATTAACCATTTATTATAATAATACAAGAATACATGGTAAAAGTTAAACTATTTAACTAAGAGTTAAATCTAAAAGATAAGGTTAATAAGGTGACCTAAACCTGTATGAAACCTATTGGTTGAGATTTTTTCGACCCATACCCACCTTATACTCGAAATAAATTATTTTGGATCCATTATAAACAGAATATGATTGTATAATAAAATAATATTTCAAGTTTTTCCTAAAGTGACCCTCACCTCTCTTATTAAAGGGTACTTCTCCTACTCTCAAAATAACACCTCCAAACCCATTTTGATTAGTAAAACCTTGCTCAAATATCTTCCCAACTACCCTCACTTAGACCTAGAGGCCTTACTTTGATCATAAATCCAACCTAATGATTCCTTTTGATCAACTCAAAAGGAAACATCCGAATAAGAGGTAATAATTTCACCGCCTCTTTTAAAGTTATTTTCTTCTTCCACTTCCTCTTTATTTGTTGTTTCCATACAAAAATAATAACTCCAGTACCTTATAAATACTATTATGTTATTATAAATATGTTACAACCATGTTCATTATTCTATCCATCTTATGAATGACAAGTCACCATACGTGCATACGTACGGCTTACCGTCTCAACATCGTGGTGTAGTTTGTTATTCAAACACTTAATTATTTGGATGGGTATAATAATGAGTATAAATGATGTAAATAATAATTATAATATGTTATTGATTTTTTATATATGATATACTATCCAATTACATATGATTTCACCAACAATAGAATGATATTTTCGCTCGTGCGTACGTACGGATTACCGTCTCCACGAATGTGATGAAATTCATTCCCCATCATAACCATTCAAGAAAAATTTTTATTTTATGATTAAAAATGATGTTTAAATACTTAATATCACTATTTATATTAATCAAATACATCCTTTCCATAACAAATATGGCTTACTTAACCAAGCATATAAAGGAAAACAAATCAGTTAACACCCAAAATGATGATACTACTGAAATATTATTAACAAAGCAATATTAGAAGATCGTATATGATATCATATTTATGTATGTGGTTATTTTATAATTTAATAACAATGATTTAAATATTATATAGGAGGTTAATGTACCCTTGATCGAGTAAAAGTACAAGGTAAGGGTCAATTCAACAATCTCTTCATTATCCGATGATGTTTATATATGAGTATCTACTAGGACCTCTTTATCATCCACATCCGTGTTTCTTAAAAATGTATTTCAAAAAAAATTACTATTTACTATACTATGGGTTAATGTTATTTATACCCTTTTTTAATTTTTATAAAATTTTTATAAAGGGTTCTTTTTATCATTTTCCAAACAAGGTCCTTTACGACCTTTTCAACAAAATTAAGGAAAGAATGTTTTTTTTAATTTATACAGCGAGTGCAGCTATTTTTCACTATTATAAAACCTTTTAAGCTTCCCTTACAAGATTATAATAATATTTTCAAAATAAATGTTTTCACTTATAATTAAGTGACTTTTAAATTATTTCAAAATAGAAAGAGATATTTCTATCAAATGGTTTTGATTTAATCTATGTCAACATCCTTTGATGAATTTTACACTTGTTTGAAGTTGATTTATTATGATACAGTATTCCATATTGTATTGAAGGTTTTGTGATATGTTTGACTGTGGATGTTTTATTTTTATACCATTCATGGTTTATGGTTAAAGTATTAACATTTTGTATTCTAGTTTTAATACGAATGTTTATGTTATGTTTAAACCTTTTAATATGAGGAATACATTGGAATTAGTAAGTGGCGGTTGGAACCTAATATAGCTCCATGATGCATCGGTAGGTCTCATGAGATAAACTAGTGTCTTGGCACAATTCCTTGACAAAATCTTATGTGTAGTCTTGGCACGAGGTCTTGACTATGTGGTTATGATGTTCAGCATTATGCATTCCATCGTTATGAAATTGGCTATTGATATTACATGTGATCATTCAACTAGTAGAATATCCATGTAAATAAGTAAATGGAATTTTTTGATTTATCTTTTCCATATTATGCTGAATTTTAAGTTTAATAGGGTTGTGTTTTAGTCTTATACATTTCCTTAAAATTTTATTCTTATTTTTGAAAGTTTCCGCTATATTGTTATCCTTACTAAGCACCTGAGCTCACCCCTTTGTTATGCTTTATTTTTTTAGGATGCAAAGAATTATATTATGATTAACCTGCAGGAATTGGATAAAGGATATAAGAGTGTTTAAAAGGATTCTTAATGTTGTTTTTTATTTCATGATGTAATGTAAAACTTATGTATGTATCTAGTACTTTCAAGGCAACTAAACTTATCGGTATTTCAGGATTTAATCCCTTGTGATCATGCCAATGTTATGTAATAATGAACCAAATCTAGGTAACTAGGGTCGGGGTGTTATAGTTGGTATCGAAGGAAGTTTAGTACAAACCTTGGAAGCTGGATTTAGAAAAACTCTGATTAGAGAACATTACCCTAAGATAGAATTTGAGGATTGTTATAGAAGAACTTCCTAGAATTTTGGTAATGTAGAGATTTTGTTAGTTTTCCAAGAAATGAATCCATGTCTGGATATGATCAGGTAGAGGCGAATCTAGTACAGATGTACCTAGGAGTGAAAACTCTGACAAGGAGTTTCAGGCTTGAACTGGGGTATCCTAGTACACGACAAAGGGTCTTGATGCACTCTTGGTTATAACACTCCTGGGGGATATGCTTAGGAGAATTAACATTTTATTTACAAACCATTATGAAGGATTTATGAGTATATACCTCCTCAAAGAAAACATTTTTATGATTATATATTATATCCATAAACTGTTCAATTTATGTTAAGTGTTTTACAAGTTTGGAATTATGTATTGCGGTTCATAAACTAATCTAGTGCATGCCATTATTTAGAAATGGTGCCTAGTGGAAGTAATGGAAACCGTATCAATGCACGTAATCCATGTAGGTATTTACCTCTTATTCAAGATAATTATAGTGGAGCTAGTGATGCAACTGGTGGTGATAAACTTATCACCATACTGAGACAACTCACTCAGGTTATGAATAATAACCTTACCCGTATGTAGCACCCTGATCCAGAACACGGAGGATCAATTTTAGACCGCTTTATGAGGAAACAAATACCAACATTCAATGGGATTATGAATCTATTTGTAGCTGATAAATGGATAAGTTACTTATAGAAAATATTTCATGCTTTGGGGATTAGTGAAAGATAAAAAATTTTCATGGAAGTTTATCACCTCACGGGAGATGCACATCAATGGTGGTCATTAATTCAGAACACAAATGAAGATGAAGAAGTAACAAATATGTAATGGAGGGAGTTTAAAGAGATTTTCTTAGAAAAATACTTTCCTCATGACCATTGATCGGATATGGAAAGAAAATTTATGAGTCTGAGGAAAAAGGAGGATGAGAATGTTGTAAAATATGAGGCTAACATTACAAGGTTAGCAAGGCATGCAGCTGATTATATACATAACCCAAGGAGTAATATTGATCGATTATTTTATGGGTTAAAACCATTTCTCCATCAAGAATTAGTCTCATAATCCTTCTCATTGTATGAATATATTGTCTCATGTGTTATCAAGACAGAAAATGAATTATCTAAGTCTTATGACATTAAACAAAATCAAGAGAATAATAGATCCGTTGAACACTCCAGAAATGGAAATAAGGGGAAGAAGGGAAAAGTTGAATTTCTATCCTGCAGTAAATGTGGGAAGAAACACCCTGGTACTTTCTTGAATGGAATGAGAGTCTATTAAAAGTGTGGTGAAAAAGTCCACCAAGCTCGTGATTTTAAGGGAAATAAAGATACTGTCAATGTTGAATGCTAAAAATTTAGAGAAATAGGGTATGATGTAAATGAATGTCCTAAGTGACAAGGAAACTTACCTCAAAAAAAGGCCAAGGGAGTAAGGCCAAGCTTATATGATCACTACTGTTGAGGTTGAAGCTTCGAAAGATGTGGTGGTAGGTAATTTAATGATTTCCTCAAGTTTATCTAATGCTTTATTTGATTCTGGATCATCGCATTTTTTCATATCTTCCTAGTTTTCTAACAAAATTAGATATTTCAAATTTGATTTAACAAGGGAGTTGTTAGTAAAAACTTCTAAGGGAAGTATTATTGCAACAAAGTTTTGTGAATCAATCCATATTAGGGCATATAAATGTTCTTTATCTACTGATATCATCATCATACCCATGATTGAATTTTATATAATCCTCGGTATGGATTGGTTTTCGGACAATGATGCGAAAATTTATTGTAAGAAGAATGAGGTTACAATTTTCAATGATGATAAGGAGTACCTTTAGAGAAGAAACTTCACCACCTAATTCTTATATAGATCCACCCCCAGTATCTCTACTAAATTCAATTATTGGGGAGGAAGATAATGAAATAACTAAGGTTGGGGAAAAGAATGTTCAAATAGAGGATGTACCTATTGTGCAGGAATATATTGATTTGTTTCCAGAGGATTTACCTGGAAATTCTCCAGAATGAGAAATTTGGTTTTCCATTGATTTAATTCCTAGTTCAAGGCCCATATAGAAGACCCCTTATAGAGTGGAAACTATGGAATTAGTGGAACTAAAGAAACAACTAGATGAATTGAGTAATAGGGGATTTATTCTCCCTAGTTTTTCTCCTTGGGGAGCCCCTGTTCTTTTTATTAAGAAGAAAGATGGATCTATGAGGTTGTGCATTGAATATAAGGAGATCAATGCTATAACAATAAATAACAAGTATCCCCTACCTCATATTGATGATTTATTCGATCAACTTCATGGAGCTCAATTTTTTTCAAAGATTGACCTTTGATCTAAATATCATCAGTTGTGTGTGAAGAAGGAAGACATTCTGAAGACAGCATTTCGTACCTGGTATGGGCATTACGAGTTTACAGTAATGCCTTTTAGACTGACTAATTCACCCTCTGTTTTCATGGATCTAATGAATAGAGTTTTC
Organism: Viscum album; assembly: GCA_963277665.1. Taxonomy (NCBI): domain Eukaryota; kingdom Viridiplantae; phylum Streptophyta; class Magnoliopsida; order Santalales; family Viscaceae; genus Viscum; species Viscum album. The sequence goes on from OY728165.1 coordinate 1,938,743,091, forward strand.
AAGGAATATCTTGATGACTTTTTAGTAGTATTTATTGATGATATCTTGTTATACTAAAAAATCTACGAAGATCATGAAAATCACTTGTGCACTATTCTAAAAACCCTTAGAAGAAATGAATTATACGGGAAGTTTAGAAAATGTGAATTCTGGCTTCATAAAATTTCTTTTCATGGACATATTGTCTCTAAGGGTGGAATCTCTATTGATCCTTCTAAGATAAGAGCAATACAAGAATGGCCAAGACTGATGAGTATAATAGAGGCATGCAGTTTTATTGGTTTATTAAGTTATTATCAGCGTTTCGTCCAGAATCTTTCTCAATTGTCAAACCCATTAACCAATCTCACACGTAAAGGGGTTAAATTTGTTTGGAGAAAATAGTGTGAAGAATGTTTTGAAGAACTGAAGAGAAGATTATTCAATGCTTCTATATTGACTCTACCATTGGGGAATTATGGGTTTGTTATTTATAGTGATGCTTCAAATAAAGGACTTGGTTGTGTACTTATGTAGAATGATATAGTTATTTACTATGCATCATGATATCTACAAATTCATGAACAAAACAATCCTACTCATAATATTGAGTTAGCAGCTGTAATATGTTTTTTGAAGATATGAAGACACTATATCTATGGTGAAAAATGTGAGATATATACTGATCACAAGAGTTTGAAGTATATTTTCTCACAGAAAGAACTCAACATGAGGCAAATATGATGGCTTGAACTACTCAAGTATTATGATTTCATTATACACTACCACCTGGGGAAATCAAATAAGGTGGAAGATGATTTGAGCGGAAAGGATCATGGATTTTTGAACAAGATAAGAGTTGAAAGGGATCATATGTTCATGGATCTAGTAAAAATGGATAGGGGAATAATCAAGGAAGGTGAAACATCAATACTTTTTCAAATGGTGGTCAAACCATCTTTACAAGAAAGGATAAAAAGTTCTCAGACTGATGATGAGGAGTTTCAAAAGAAAATTAAAGCTGTGAATGATGGGAGATTGATTGACTTCGTATATAAAGATGGAATTTTGAAATTTGGGAAGAGACTTTGTGTTCCTGATATACCTGATCTAAAAAGGGAATTGTTGGATGATGTTCATAGCTCCAATTTCTCTATACACCCTGGTAGCACTAAGATTTATATATATTTGAAGGAAAATTTTTGGTGGGATAACATGAAGAGGGAGATTGCTGATTATGTGTCAAGATGTATTATTTTTCAGTAGGTTAAGTCTAGAAGAAAACATCCTGGAGGAGTCATGCAACCTCTTCCCATACTTGAGTGGAAATGGGATGATATTATGATGGAATTTATCATGGGACTACCAAAGACTCCTAGAAGGAATGATACAATATGGGTCATTGTTGATTGTCTTACCAAATCTACAGATTTTCTTTCTATAAGAGAAGATTTACCACTTAAACATCTAGAAAGATTATATATTAATGAAGTTGTAAGACTTCATGGATTACCCCTATCGATTTTTTCTGATCATGATCCCCATTTTACATCAAGATTCTGGAAAAGTATTCAGAAGGCCTTGGATACTGAACTTTGTTTGAGCACTGCCTACCACCCTAAACTGATGGACAATCAGAATGGACTATTCAAACCTTAGAAGACATGTTGAGATCTTTCTCACTTGACTTTCAAGGTATGTGGGATCAATATTTACCTCTGTTATAATTTTCCTATAACAATAGCTTCCATTAAAGTATTTAGATGGCACCATATGAAGCATTATATGGAAATAGATGTCGCACACCAACTTGTTGGGATGATGTTGGTGAAAGAAAACTTGTAGGCCTAGAACTTGTTGAGGAAGCAATAGAAAAGGTGAAGGTTATCCAAACCCACATCAAAGCATCTCAAAGTAAGAAAAAGAGCTATGTCGATAACTGAAGGAAGGATTTGGAATTTTTAGTAAAAGATCATGTTTTCTTGAATGTATCTCCATGGAAGGGTGTTATACGTTTCAGTGAGAAGGGTAAATTAAGTCTCAGGTACATCGGACCTTTTGAAATTCTTGAACGAATTGGAGTTGTCTCTTATCGTTTGGAAATGCCTCCAAGTCTCTCCAAAGTTCATGTTGTGTTCCACATATCACTGTTAAAAAAATACATGCCTGGATCAAAGTATGTACTCACCTATGAAGAAATAGAAATTGAACCCGATCTTTCTTATTGGTAAGAGTCTTTCAAGATTCTTGATACCGAAGAATAAGTGCTGAAAAACTCTACAACTCGTCTAGTGAAAGTTCTATGGAGAAATCATAAGATGGAAGAGGCAACGTGGGAACCTGAGGAACTTATGACGAAGAACCACTAGAATCTTTTTATGCTGTAATATTCTATAAATTTCTAGGAATAAATTATTTTAAGGAGGGAAGAATGTAACACTCCAAGATTCCAGGGTAGGCTTCTCTTTGAATAATATAATAGCTTGTGTTGTACGCAACTTCGAGTTTTAACACACCAAGACCAATTAAACTAGGCGTTGTGAATAGTAATACCCACTTTTTGAAATTTTATAAATTTTATTTTTCAAAATGGATTTAATTTTTGGATTCGGAATATCAAAATTAGCTTAGGGTGAATTTTTGGTATTTTTTTGAAAACTTTCAATTTTTGATGAATAGTGAAAAACACTGAGTTATTGTTTAAAACCAACTTTTTATTTAAATAATTAGGTATTTTATTTAAATTTATATTAGGTAAAAATATATACATAATAACTATATATGTTCAATGAAATTCATTGGATTCATTTTATAATAATATTAGATATATAAAATTTTATTGAACTTTTACCGTCTTTTACACACCTTCTAGGCGTATTTGCAAATTTGCATAAAACATAATTTTAACGCTTTTGTGAATTGAATTTCAAAAATCTGAGACACATGGTTGATATTAGTAAGTAAAATTTGGTTCAATAAGATGAAAATATTTTTTGGTTAATAGTAGCTTTTGACTTTTATTTACGATGGTTAAAAGTAAATAGGGTAATTAAAGGTAAAAATGATATTATAATTACCATAACACATGTCCTAATTCTATTGTATAATTTTATTTCAACCAAAATCAACCTTAGAAATAAAATATGATCCTTTTGGTCCACTTGGATTATATTAGGACATTTATTATTATTTTATTTAAAGAAGAGTTAAAAGTGTTAAATTCAAAGTTTAATAAATAAACCATTTTTAATATAGGGTTATACATAATATAAATTAGAATATAAATATTCATTATAAATCTAAAAATATTTCTTAAATAATAGTATTTTATTTATAATTTTTAGACATTAAATAATTAAATTTATTTATGACACAATGATGATGTAGTAATTACCTTATTAATGAAAGATTAAAATAATTGACATTATAAATATCCAAATAAATGTAAATTGAGATTTATGATGAATTAAACTAATTTTATAGGTTAATATTATATGTTAGGGTTGATTAAATAAATTTTTTTCAAAGTGATTAAGTTTTTATGACTTTTACAAAAACAAAATACCAAATGGTGTCAAAATTGACATAAATGAGTTTTTAAAACAAATACTATACTATTAATTGATATAATATTCCTAAAAATCTAAGTTTTGGCCAAATGACTTAGATAAGGTTATATATATAAATAATTAACCAATTTTGGTTCTATTTTCTTTTTATAGTAAGTGTATTAACCATTTATTATAATAATACAAGAATGCATGGTAAAAGTTAAACTATTTAACTAAGAGTTAAATCTAAAAGATAAGGTTAATAAGGTGACATAAACCTATCTAAAACCTATTGGTTGAGAGTTTTTCGACCCATCCCCACCTTATCTTATAAATAAATCATTTTGGATCCATTATAAACCGAATATGATTGTATAATAAAATAATATTTCAAGCTTTTCCTAAAGTGACCCTCACATCTCTTATAAAAGGGTACTTCCCATTCTCTCAAAATCACACCTCCAAATCCATTTGGATCGGTCAAAACCTACTCAAATATCCTCCCAAATACCCTCACTTAAATCTAGAGTCCTTACTTTTATCATAAAGCCAACCTAAGGAGCTCTTTTGATCAACTAAAAAGAAAACACTCAAAGAAGAAGTAATAATTTCACCACCTCTTTCAAATTTCTTTTCTTCTTCCACTTCCTCTTTCTTTTTTATTTCCATACCAAAATAATAACACAAGTACCTTATACATACTGTGATTTTATTATAAATATATTTCAAACATATTCATTATTCTATTCATCCTATGAATGACAAGTCACCATACGTGCATACGTACGGATTACCATCTCCACGTCGTGGTGTAGTTTGTTATTCAAACAATTCATTATTGGGATTGGTATAATAATAAGTATAAATTATTTAAATAATAATTATAACATGTAAATGATTCTGTATATATTATATACCATCCAATTACATACTATTTCACCATCAATATAATGATATTGTCACTCGTGTGTATGTACGGATTACCGTCTCCACGAACGCAATGAAATTCATTCCCCATCAAAACCATTCAAGAATAATTTTCATTTTATGATTAAAAATAATTTTTAAAGACTTAATATCATTCTGGATATGAATCAAACACATTTTATCCATAAAAAACATGGCTTACGTAACCAAGCATATAAAGGAAAACGAATTAGTTAACACCTGAAACGATGATACTACTGAAATATTATTAATAGAGAAATATTAGAATATCATATATGATATCATATTTATGTATGTGGTTCTTATATAATTTAATAACAATGATTTAAATATTATACAGGAGGTTAATTTACCCTTGATTAAGGAAAATTATAAGGTAAGGGTTAATTCTAAAATCTCTTCATTATCTGAGGTTGTTTATACAAGAGTATCTATTGAGACCTCTTTATCATCCACATTTGTGTTTCTTAAAAATGTATTTCAAAAAAAATTTACTATTTCCTATACTATGTATTAAATTCATTTATACCCTTGTTTTACTTTTTATAAAAAAATTTATAAAAGAATCTTTTTGTCGTTTTCCAAACAAGGTCCTTTACGACCTTTTCGACAAAATTAAGGAAAGATTTTTTTTAACTTATACAAAGAGTGCGACTATTTTCCACCATTATAACACCTTCTAAGATTCCCTTACAATATTATAAGAATATTTTAAAAATCAATGTTTTCTTTTATAATTATGTGACTTTTAAATTATTTCAAAATAGAAAGAGATATTTCTCTCAAATGGTTTTGATTTCATCTATGTCATCATCCTTTGATGAATTTTACACTTGTTTGAAGTTGATTTATTATGATACAATCTTCCATATTGTATTGAAGGTTCTATGATATGTTTGACTGTGTATGTGTTATTTTTATACCATTCATGGTATATGGTTAATGTATTAACATTTTTTATGCTAGTTTTAATATGAATGTTTATGATATGTTTTAACCTTTTCATATGAGGAATGTATTGGACTTAATAAGTGACGGGTGAAGCCCGTTATAGCTCTTAGATGCATCGGTAGGTCTCATAAGAAAAACTAGTATCTTTTCACAAGGCCTTGAAAAAATATTATTTTTATTCTTGGTACGTGGCCTTGACTATGTGGTTATGATGTTCAGTATTATGCATTCCATCATTATGAAATTGGATATTAATATTACATGTGATTATTAGACTAGTAGAATATCCATGTGAATACATAAATGGAGTTATTTGATTTATCTTTACCATATTATGATGAAGTTTAAGTTTAAAAGTCTTGTGTTTTATTCTTATACATTGCCTTAAATGTTTATGCTTATTTATGAAAGTTTCCAGTATATTGTTATCCTTACTGAGAACCTGATCTCACCCCTTTATATGTTTTATTTTTTCCAGGATGAATAGAAGTATATTATGAATAAACTATAGGGATATTATAAGTTAGATTAATGTGTTAAAAGGAGACACAATGTTGTTTTTTTTTCATTTCATAATGTAATGTAAAACTTATGTTTGTATCTAGTACTTACAAGGCTACTAAACTGATCAGTCTTTCAGGATTTGATCCCTTTTGATCTTTCCAATACTATGTAATAATGCACCGACTCTGGGTAACTAGGGTCAGGGCATTACAATTTACATAAATTATCACCCAAATTTGATGAAGGTATTTTCTTAGTATATTCCCTACTATTATGGCTTATAGAGTTTTCAATAAAAATTCATGTACTATTAAGGAAACAATGCATGTTAAATTTAATGAAATTGATCCCTTTGTTTTTAAACAATCCCAACCTATATCTTCTTATGTGTTTTCCAAAACTGATTATCAAAATTTTTTATAAGGATCTTCTAATGAGTAAAATAATCAAGAAATTGTTTCTAAATTATTAACTCAAGAAGTCTTTCTATCTTATATTTATAAACAGGTCTTACAAAACCCAAATCAGTTGTTTTTTAAGAATCATCTCAATGATAGTATCATTAGTGATGTAAATTAACTTTTAATGACTAGAAGTTATTTGATAAATGAAGTAGAACATCCATCATTCTTTTCACAATTCGAACCTAAAAGTCCAAATTAGGATTTAGGTGATGAAGATTGGATAAAATCAATGCAAGATAAACTAAATGAATTTGAAAAGAATAAAGTTTTAACCTTGGTTGAAAGACCTAAAGAAACTTCTGTAATTAGAGTAAAATAGGTTTTCAGAAACAAATGTGATTAAAATTTAATAATAATTATAAATAAATAAAGAATAGTTTCTAAAGGTTATAATCAAAAAGAGGGAATAGATTATGAAGAAACCTATGCTTTGGTAACTATACTAGAATATATTTGGATACTATTAGCCTTTGCAGCATTCTTTAATTTCAAAATTTTTCGAATGGAAGAGGAATTTTTTTTTTTTGAACAACCACCTGGTTTTGAAGATAAAAAATATTCTAAATATGTTTACAAACTTACCAAAGCTTTATATGGCCTTAAACAAGCTCATAGAGCCTTGTATGGTAGATTAACAATATTTTTTCTTCAAAACAATTTTGTCAAGGGAACTTTTGATCCAACTCTTTTTATAAATAAAGAAAAAAATGTTTTGATCATTCAAATTTAGGTTTATGACATTATATTCAGATCAACTTGGAAATATTTAATAGATTATTTTACGAATCTTATGAAATTTGAGTTTGAGATGAGTATGATGGGTGAGTTGATATTCTTTCTTGGTTTTCAAATTTATCAAAAAACATAAGTGTCATATATATATCAACATAATTATATTAAATATATTCTTAAAAGGTATGGATATTACAATACTAAAAGTATTAGTACTCCAATTGGTACCTCAAATACTCTTGACATTGATAAAGTTGGACAACTAGTAAATCAAACAACTTTTAGAGGTATGATAGGAAGCCTACTATAATTAATAATTATTCATTAAGACTTAATGTTTATAGTATGATTATGTGCTAGGTATTAATAAAATACTAAGGAATCCCATTTAAAAGCTGTAAAAAGAATTTTTTGTTATTTAAAGGGAACTATGGATTTGGGAATTTTTTATTCTTCTAAAAATAATTTTGAATTGAAATGTTTCTTGGATTTTGATTTTTGTTGTATTAGAATGGATAGAAAATTCATATCTGAAACTTTTTGTTTCTTAGATGATTCATTAGTTTCTTGGTCTTGTAAGAAATAACACTCAATATCACTTTCCACTACTAAAGTTGAATATGTGGCAGTTGGAAGTTATTGTGCTCAAGTGTGGTGGATGCAACACACACTCACTCATTATGGCATGAGTTTTACTAAAACTCAAATACTATGTGATAATACTAGTGTCATAGCTCTAAGTAGAAACCCTGCACACCACTCACGTGCAAAACACATGGATATTAGGCATCACTTTCTTAGTAATCACACATAAAAAGGAGATATAATTTTAAAATTCATTAGAATTAAAGAACAACTTACTGAAATATTTACAAAATCATTACCTTATGATAGATTTAAATATATTAAATAGAATCAAGGAAGAATTACTATAAAGTAATCATTCATATTTACTTCTTGTTTAAAAAAAACTCCTTATATTAACCTAATCCTTTCAAAAAGGGGAGTACATATGTTTGATAGTTTATAAAAATTATTTTTTGTACCCAAAATTTATTTTTCACACCCAAAATTATTGCATTCATTAAAAAAATCATACTAATTTTCACCATTCACTTTATATTTCCATAGTATGCATTAAAAACTTTTTCATACTCATTTTCATTGTTCACTTTATATTTCCATCATACACATTAAAAACTTTTTCATACTCATTTTCACTGTTCACTTTATATTTCCATCATACACATTAAAAACTTTTTCATACTCATTTTTTTTAAATAAAAACAATTAATCGATACCAAAAAACCTATCTTGAGACTTCAAAAGGTATAATATCTTATCATAATTTTTCCTCTTCAATTCTATTCTTTTTGTTGGTAATTTTTTAAAAAAAATTATTGGATTCATCATGACTATGATTTTTTTAATTTTTTTATAAAAAAAACCTCAAGAATTCAATTTTTTTATTCATTGGATCTTTTTTGATCTAATCTAAACCGCAGAAGTTCAAATGTCATTTTTTACATCGCCTATATTAAGGTACCCCCTCCCCCTATTTGTCCCACGTTATATTTATTCTTCTCTGAGTTAAATCTCTACCTCTCCTCATATAGCTACGTCCAATATTTTTTTTCATCAGAAAATTGAATTGTACCCAGGTTTGAATCGTCAGCAACGTCTCCAAAAGAAATGACTTTGAAGGATTTCAACAATATGAAGTTTTTCAATGAAAGGTTAGTAACTAGAGAATTATATGAAAATTACAATTCATATTTGAAAATAATCATTCAGTTTTAATGATGAGAGTCAGTCTATATTGAAAAACTTAATTCTTTTCAATACCACATTATTTTGGATGAAGTTAGGTAGTTCTATAATACTATGAAAGTTGATAAAGAGTTTAATATTACTTTTCATATATATGATAGAGATATTGGTGTATTTTAAAAAAAAGATAATCATTTCTTAGGTATTCCTTCTGAGGGTGATGAATTTTTTCCTTCCCATAAGTTGCCAAAATTAAAGGGAAATTTTATTAAGAGAAAAAATAAAGAATCTATTTTTGAAGTCCATGAACAAAAAAGAAAAACAAATCATCTTTTATATAGAAATAATTTGATATCTCTTTGGATTCAAGGGTTCTTAACACCCAGGAAAGGTGATAGAGAAACTTTTAAGGTTTTAAATTTTTTTATCCTTGACTATTTGGTGAATATGAGAAAGATAAACTTTATGGGTTACATTTTTGAAACCCTTAAAAATATAAAGTCTGGTGCGATCAAATCCCAACTTATTATGTTTCTAGTGATTCTGAGCATTTTATTTTTTGAAAATATGAAGTTTTTCAATCAATTAGTTAAGTCATAACCAAGAAATTTGAGAGTTCCTTGGATTAGTGATGATACAATAAAGAGATTGAAATTTTATTTTGATTCAGAATCAAAGAATTTTATTAAGGATGTTCAAATAGAAACTCCAAAATAGATAGTTATAGTTATTCAATGTATTCTAGAACAATGAGTACCAATTTTTTCATAGAATTAAAAGAAAGACAAATCTAATACTATTCTAAAGCTAAAGAAGAAAAATGTTTACAGTGCTGAAACCATTACTAAGTAGAGAAATGGTCGAGCTAAAAAAATAGGGAGATCCTCAATTTAGTTTGAACCCTACAGAGGCCTTACCTAAAAATATTTAGACTCAAGAAATCCTTAAAGAAGATGATAAGAAGAATAAGCTGAAAAAGAGAAAGGGTGAAATTCTTAATATTGAAAATCTCTTGAAAAGTATTGAAAAAGATAGTGTGGGTATTAGTATTCGGGAACCAATTATACAATAAGAAGAAATCATTTCCTCAATTCAAGACAAGGTAAAGAAAAATAAGGGAACAACTGAAGAATCGGTATCTCAAAAAAAATCTCAAGTGGTCATTTCAGAAGAAAAAGAAGATACAGATATAAGATATATAGATGAATATCTTGGTGAAGATGTTGAAAGAAATGAAGTGGTATAAATAAAAAGAATTTGATCAAGAAGGAGAGTTTGATAAATTCTTAGAATGATCTTATCAAGCAACATCAAGTAAAATTCCCTCACCAACAGTTGAGTCATAAAATTAGGCTTCTCAAAGAGCTCAAACTCAAAAAAATATTCAAATTTAAGATAAGGATGAAGAGATGAGATCTGATAGAAATTGGAATCATGATTTAGATGCCGATGATGATGGAATTAATCCTGTAGATTTTACAAATTATATAGAAGACATTGATTCAGATAATATTATCTTCTTGAAAAGATATCAATATCATGTTCAAGCTGTTAGAATAATTGAAAAATATCTTCCTTTTTTACCAAGAATAGAAGGGAAAATTGATTTTGTGGCTAAGAATAAAAACAAGAGATTATAATAAATCAAGATTTAAATAAAAATAATGATGAAACTCAAGGATGACTTTAAGGTGTTTGTTGAAATCTCTAAGGATCATAGGAAAGAATGTAATAAAGTCATAAAGTGGTCACACAAGTCTGATGAGACTATCAAGATTCATGAATACAAAATAGAAGATCTAAAAAATCTTGTGAATGAACTCTCAAATGCTTTTAACAATTTACAAAGTAATATTGCTCAAAAATTGAAATCAGTCAGAAGTACAGAAGAAAGTCAGTCTAAATATTTTAAAGTGTTTGAAAAGAAGATCAATGCCATTCAAGTAGAGGTCTAAAAGCTCCTATTTTATAAGAATGATATCATTGAGTTGAAAAATCAAAATGTCTTGATGTCTGATAGGTTTGAGGTTCAAGAGAAAAATATTAAAGATTAGGAAGCTCATATTAATTCTCTAGAAGAGAAATTACAATCTCAAGAAGAAAATATTAGTAAACAGGACTAGTTGTTTGAAGATCAGGAAAAAATTATTTGGTCTCAGAAAGAATATCTTGATAAATTGATGAAAGACATAAAAGATTTCAAGAAAATGAAGACAGTTGTTTTAGACCTTTTGAAGAAGGATAAGGAAAAAGGAAATAAAAGAACTCCTTTTTGAACTCTTTTTGTTTTTTTAACTATAAATGAAATTATTTGACATCTATATTTATTTTGATTGAATATTTTCCATTTTTTTGGATGAATGTTCTTTCAATTTTTATAGATGATAAATTTATTTCCATATATTTTGTTTCTATAACCCTTTTAAGGTATAAGATGGCTTTCCCTGTTCCTTTTTGAAAATTACAAATTGGTATAATGCATTATGTAGGGAGAGAATACATTCAATAAGGGAAGAATGGAAGAATAATAATTAAAAGAAGAATGCTTTTAGTAAGGGGAAGTTTTTATAGAATACGATCCTTAGGGATTTTGTTATCCTAAGGGGGAGATTAGTCATATTCAAACCATATTCAGAAGAGTTTTAAAAATCAAATGGAGATAAGTATAAGTAATTGATTCCGAATATGAGTCTTTTAAGTAATATTCTATTTGTTTTAACTCGTGGTTTGTGCTTTCAAAAAGGGGGGATATTGTTGAGTCAAAAGTCCTATTTTGACTTTTCTATTCCTTTTGTTTTGGAAATCACAAACTCTCTTTTCAAATTATTTTATATATTTTTTTATTGTATTAAGACTTTGGTTTTAAAATTATATCATTACAATTTCATATTTGGATAGGATAATAATCATACCAATTAGTTTTACAAAAATGAACTTTTACATAATTATCATTATGACCCCGATTACAATTCTCATCACACACACCAAAAACAATCTCCATTGAAAAATCTGAAAATGATTTTTATCGGTCACACCAATTATGATTTACATCATCCATACCACACTGACAATAAAAAATTGTATTCATTGTTGATATGATAATCATCATACTCTTTTTATTCCATTTTTTCATATTCAAAAAACACAATTGTAATGAAAGGAAAACTATTTAATCAAAATTATGTCTTGTACTATACTTCAAAATGTATTATAAAATGATTTCATTGTTTATATTACAAGATGATTGTTTGAGTGTCAGGTTTTCAATTCCCTCTGATATTTCAGGAAGAAATCCAACCATTGGATCCAAAATATGATCATTGGGAAGTGGCCTATAAATACCAAGTCATTTGGATGAGCTCGGAACATTTTGACAAGTTCAAGACATCCTGTGAGAGCTCTATCAAATCTTTACTTCGTGCAAAAGACTCTGAATTCAAGTTGTGAACTACTCTTTCTATATACTTGTAACTTTCAAGAGTTTTTGTTTTTCCAAGTGTGATTCCTATCATTAGTGATTATGATCGAGGGATTCTGAGAATAAAAGACAGACATGTCAATCATTTACAAATCAAGGTCTTCCGATGATAAGAAGACAGAGGTGTCGATTACCTGTTTAATCAAGGGATAATGAGGATATGCAAATAGATTTAAGTCAATCATTGTATCAAAGGATTACCCCAGTGTGGGTAAGACAGGATTTCTTTAAAGTATAAATCAAGGTACCTCTATCCTAGGTTAAAGGATATCATTATCTTTGGGTTAAAATAATTTTATTCATTTACATTTTCATTGAATTGCAATATAAAGTGAATTGTTTTACTTATTCATATTTCTATTCTATATTCTGTTTATCATAACCAATATGATTATAATATATTTTTATTACTCTGTTTACGATCTTTTTAATTATCATTGTAGTGATTATAATATTTTTAAGTACTCAGTATGATTCAGTACACTTTATGATTTAATTGTTGTTTTATTTTACTATGATCATTGTAACTATAGTGATTACGATCTTTTACATGCTTACTATGTTTAAATCATTTCAACTGTGAATACGATTAATTTCAATTACGATATATGTAATACTTATCACAACCAACCTGATTATGATATTCTTTTTTATCAGAGCCAAGGTCCAATCAGATTAGTTGTTTTAAATTCATTAAGAGGTTTTGTGAATTGAATTAGTTTATATTATTTTAAACTAAATCCTTTTAGGGGATAAAAATGAATTTTTTAAACCTATAATTCACCCCCTGTATTATTTCATATGCATATACATTATGATCCAACACTCTGGTGTTTATGTATTTGAGGGGGTGTTTATTATGTCATAATGCATTTTTATGGAAATTTAAACATTGGAAAAGGTTTTGAAACTATGTGAGATTGACTTTATAAAAATTATTTCAATCCCTTGGGAAGGGAAAAGAGTGTTTTGTGAGATTTTTCTCCTTCCATATTGAAACTAGACATTATCATGTTGATGAAACATGATATATTTTTAATTACCCCTTAGACATGATAAAATTTTAGTATAAATGACTCAAAGATTAATTACGCTTACATAATAATTTTATTAAATCTTTATTACCCCATAATGTAAAACCCAAAAAAAATATGAAAAGCCTATAAAGGTTTAAAGGGTTTCTATGTATCCTAACCTCTAAAGTTCTCTAAACCTTAGCTCTGATACTAATTATGAAGACCCAAAACTTATTCAATTTTTTTTAATTTATTACTTAGAATTTGTTTTTATAAAGCAACATGAGATCGTAAAGGTTTAGAGTTTTAGAGAGTCGAGATACATTAGAGAGTTATAATTACAAAACCTATAGAAGAAAAACATGAAAAATATTCTTATGGTTTAAAAGAGTTAAACACCATAGAAGTAAAGTGACCACTCACTTGCTTCTACACATCCTTATGCACCGTAAAAATAGGTTTTTAAAACATAGGGTGAGTGACATAAATCTCGGTAAGGGGTTTCAAAAACATGAGGAAACCAAATTGGGTTTTACAAATTTTAAAAGAGTGCATCATGTCATATAATTTGAAAGTATAAATCTTATACAGATATCATGAGTTCATATATAAAAAGTATTTTTTTTATTTTTCATGCAATATAAAAGAAAAACATGATATAAACTTCAAAAACTTAGACCTTATGTAGAAACCTTGAGTACTTTTATAAATAAATAATTTTGATAAATATATTTCAATACTTTAAACCTTTGTAAGAAAAACATTTCATTATTTTATAAAATCATATTATTTCTTTTAAAATATCATAAGCATTCAAAAATAATTCTCCAAGGCACTTTGTGTCACGAACCAACCTGGGTCGACCCTGAACCGGTCACCCAAGCCGGCCCGCGACATGGCCTGAGAGGCGTTCCCGATCCTCCCGGGCTGGCGACAAGCACCAGGGCATCAACAGAGGCTGTGGGAATGATTTCGCCCAAAACAAATAAATAAAGAAATAAAGCAGCTGAGACAAAACAGAGCAGCACAAAATAAATAAACAGAGAAAAGTAACTAAACAAGAACAAAAGAAAATAAGACTAACCGAGAGAGACAACCACTATCTCTGTGTAACCTCGCGAGTCACTCTCTAACTCACGACCAAACATCGCCCAAGGCGAACGCACCCGAGCTGCATCCTTCACACACACTAAAAACAGAAAAGAACTATAGGCATGAGTCTAAAAACTCAGTAGGCTAGCCCGATATCTATTCCCAATGCACTACCTTTAAATAAATAAATTTATTAACTCCAGGTTTGAACTAGATATACAAGATATTGGTTTTCACACACACACACTTTCCATTTTGAAAACAAGTAACAGTCCATTTCCCTTTTTAATTTAGAAGAAGTTTAATGTTGAAAGGAACAGGTGAATTGCATTTTAAAACATTTTGCGAACAATTAGAAAACCAAACTTTAGTTGTTAGTAAAAAATAAAATCACACACAACACACACTAAGGGCAATGGGAAAAAGTGGCACACAAGGTTCGGCATCCAAACTCGACCTCTCAATCGTCTTCCATATACAAATAAATACTAAAAGAGACATGGGTTGAACCTAGGAGATCGTGAACAAACCAAAACGTACTATACATGTGACTCATCCTGAAGGCATGCCATAACTCGATGACGTCAAAACGCCCATAATACTACCCGTCATAGCCCTGCATGGCCTAACCGAGGGGCCCAATCCCCATAGCAGCAATAACTCAGTATTCCCCTGCTATGGGGCCACTAGCCAGTGCGTGGTCTAAACTAGTGCAGCAATCGTTCTCAGAAAATTCACTCAATATGCCAGGTTCCCATGTCAACACATGCAATAAAAAGGGGGTGCGTCTACAATGTAAATAAATCAGTCATGATGCACAAACATCACATACATCTCACGCAAACAACGCACACCAAAGATCACCCCCGAGTGGGATTTCCAAGACAATCCATTTTATTAAAGTGCCAAACGGGACTTCACCAATTTTAAAGTAAAACCTCATTTCTCAAAAAGCTCAAAACACTTGTTCAGAAGAAATTATTTATCTTTAAAACTAGAATCACATTTGAAGTTCCGTGAATTATGTTTAAAGGACAAATGGGCATTCTTTCAAAACTGGGTGTCTGCCCGTCAAGAAAATGTCACAAGTGTTCGGTATAAAATAAACAGCTCTTTTCGCACTAAATAATAATTTAAAGTTTTATTATCTAATATTATTTCTAATTCATTAAAAATTAATAAAAAAACAAGAAATTAATAAATTATAAATCTAAAGGTAAGTGAAATGGGGGACCTACCTCGACTCGTAGCCTGGTTACGACGATGATGCATGTCACACACTCGCGCAAGAGTACGCGCAACCTTCTGACAATCGCAACATCACGGAAAGCCTCGCCAATGCGCTGCAACAACGCAAAACCTCTCAAAATACACACAAAAGCAAACCTAAAATAATCCTAACACATAAATAATATAATATAACTAGCTCGACATGTTTTTAAAATATCACATCAAAACACGTATCAAAACACAACCAAACTCTTTAGTAGAATTCAATTTCGACCTTTAGACACACCAACCGCTTTACGTACCACAAGATCAAAGTAATAAGGCATTTGAATAATTTATAAAACATCCAAAAAAGGTGAAACCAAGGTTCACATCAAAACATACTCAGTTTCACATAAGAAAACACTTTGAAATAAAACACACAACATCATCACACCTAGAACATGTCTCGCACCGAGCAACCAACCCATAAAACATTTTATAAAAAACGCACCTGTTTGCACACACAAAACATTGCAGCTTTCAATTAAAAATTATGTTCTCAACACTTAAACATGTTCACCACCTTTAAAAATATAATTCACACCCAAAAAAAACAATTGATTAAACACTTCTATAAAATAACCCAAAACAAGACCAAAATGAAAACACATCATTTCTAAAAGAAGATACAATTTCATCACACACGTATGCCAAAACAATTGTAAAGCACGTCTCACACCTTATAAACACTCTTAAAACCCATTTTGAAACCATGCATACACCGCTTTCAAAAACTGTAAACCAAAAGTCTACCTTTGAAATCAAGCGCGCCTCAAAATACTCCCAAAACACAATCCGCACCACATAAATAAGTTAAAGGACATAGCAGATTAATCAAACAAACAAGAAGGACAATGTAGACACATGCACACATATACATAATTGAATATTAAGTTTAAAACATAGTTTTAACAAATTATACTCTCAAGAAAACATCACGACAAAATCGCTAGGTGATTAAAACAAAAATTGAGCATTAGCATACATAAACATAAACAAGAAACACCTCATAAACTAATTTTAACATGCTATAACAATCCATAAACATCATAATTGACTAATTAGATATATCATCAAGCAACAAATCAAGTAAAAAATAATATGTAAAGCAACGCAAGCACCAAAAGAATGCTTCGGAAGAGGAAGAATACATATTTATCTACCTCAAATGCGCGCGATTTTGACAAAACCTTCGGAGGAGGAAGTGTACACCCCGCAGGACCATTTGCAACACTTGCTGATTGGAAAAGAGGGGGGGGGCTAACACGCCGCTGTGAGGAGGGGTGACTGCCGGAGGCATTTCATGCCGAAGAAGAGTCCAGCCGGGGAGGAGGGCGAGCCGAGAGGGAGGCCGGCGGTGACAAGGTCGGACAGGGGGAGCCGAATCGGCGGGGTCGGCCGAAAGGGGGGCTGTGCGAGGCACGGGTCGGAGGAAAAGGGGGGGGGGGCGGAGCTCGGGTGAGGCGCAGGTGAGGGGGCGGCACCCAGCGGCGGCGGTGAGGCCGCATCGCGAAGGGAGGGGGGAGAGTCGCGGCGATGTGCGCCGCAGCACGAGGGAGGAGGGGGGGCAACGCGGGTAGGGTTAGGGTTAAGAGAAAAATAAAAAATACAATAATAAAAAAAATATAATAATAATAATAATAAATAATAATAATAAAACAAATAATTATTATCATTTATAATCCATTTTATTTTGAGTAATAATAATAATATTATCAATGGAAATTTAAAAAGAAAATATTAAAATAAATTTAAAGATCATTTTATTATTATCATCTGCCAAAATTATATTAACATGGCGATTTAAACATTTATAAAAAAAATAGTTATCTTATGTATTGGGTAACCGCGCGTTCACCAGTGCCGAACGCACGGGCACCGTTAATGGCGCAGTGACCGCGCTCCGGCCCGAGACCCACCGAAAAGTATAAAACTTCGAAAATGTTAAATCAGGACCCCAACTACACCTCATCCAAACGACGCAAGACCAATAAAAGAAAAAAAAAGGTGGTTCCCGTGGTCGGAGTGTGACAATTCTCCCCACCACAGACACTTTCTGCCCCCCAAAAGTCACCAAGCCAATAGTAAACATAACTCGAGTCCATGCCCAAACAAAACTGAGAAAAAGTTGTGAATCCTGGGATGACCATACTCTCAACAGGTCACACCCGACCAATTCAAGAGAAAACTGAAGCCCGAGATTGAGGGGAGAACACGGGAGGGTTCTCCC
Organism: Viscum album; assembly: GCA_963277665.1. NCBI lineage: Eukaryota > Viridiplantae > Streptophyta > Magnoliopsida > Santalales > Viscaceae > Viscum > Viscum album. The sequence goes on from OY728165.1 coordinate 1,938,761,078, forward strand.
CACCACAGAAATTTACTAACATGGAGACCTTGATACCTGAACACACCACCCCAGGGGGGGAAACGCGGGAACTCCCCAAACTGAACTCATCCCAACTTCTCAATGATAACGGAACAACTCCACCACTAGGATTTAAAACTATTCTGGAAACAAACTGGCACACTGAGACACCGGGAAGGAGGAATTCCCTACAAAACTTAAACATGATAAATGAAAAGCCACAGAGAGGCGTCCAACCTAATAAATAGCCCAAAAACGACAACCATTAATTTTCACAAAACCAAACATCCCCCTAACGCACACAATTGAGACCCAACTCAAAATTATAATGACCCATTCATTTGCGGGCCCAACACCCTTTAAAAAAAGAAAAAAAAACGAATGACTTTGAGAACACACTGAGAATAGATAAGACTGCTTAGACTGCGGTAGAATAAGTTCCTCACATCACCACAACTAAAATGAGCTTTCAACGGTGACAAGAATAGAACAAGGAAACTTTGGGTATTTCCCTTCAGAAAGCTGAAAACATAATCTGAAGCGAGGTTCTACACACCCTCGGAAACTCCTGACTGTGCGCGAGCTTCACCCCGAGACCTGTGGCTGGGGCCCTGATGGCTGAAGCATCTCTTGTCTCACAGTCAGACATTTTCATCTCCTGGTCTCTAACTCCTTCCTCCCGAATGATACTTCTTCCAGATCTCCCACTAGTGGACCGAACAGTCACACGATAGCAAGACTTCGGAGGAATGAAGCAAGGCGACTTATAATGTCTCGACAGGCCATACTGGTGGCGCACAAGAGAGCGGTCCGACGAGCTATGAGCCGGTACCGACGAGGATGGTTTCTTGGAGACAGGTTCCACTGGCCCGCACTCCTTGCCAGGTTGGAGACCTTCGTGGAAGTCGACCACCGTTAATCACACCCAGAACTCCAACGATGATGAGGCATGTCATCTTTACTAGTCTAAAACTGAACCCTTAAATAAACCTGAGACGGTACGCACCCTAACAACCCTGGGAGTTCCCAACATCCTGAAAACCCACTCTAATTTCACAAACACACAACTACCCCTACGGACTTTGATTACTTTGATCGATAGGCAACATGCAGAAAGAACTGGAAACTGGGCATGACCCATTAGCAACCTTAACGACCTTTTTGGGCGGCATACTCATGAAAACACGAGAAACATCATCGAAACCGGCATTAAGACAAAATTCAATCAAGACAACAACACAAGTCTAGGTTAATAGGCCCATAATCCAAACATATACAAACACAAGCATAAATCACTTTCCGAAACCATCATTTCTTTAAAATTTGAAAACCCTCCCACGGAACCTTATGAACTGTCACATGTGAACCGCCATAAGGAGTGACAAGGTTCACAAACTTATTTCCTTACCAAATCCAAACACATATCATATTGTCCAAATCAAAACACATTTTCTTTAAAAACCCACTTTACTAATTTCAAGACAATTTGGAAGAAACCCCTTTTTTTCAAAAATCACTTTCATTTTCAACACACACACACATAGACTGAGTTTAAAACAAAACACCACCAACTATAAACCATTGGAATGAGGGACTAGTGTCTGTACTTAACTCAGCGACATGGTGGTGAGCCATGCCCCAGGTAAGACATAACACTAAGAGGTCCTTAAACCGGGCTCTTGGACTCCACGTGGGTCACCACCCCACATGAGGCCGCAAAGTGAACCAATTCGCTCCCATTTTTCATCCCTCAATCCAAAATAACCAAAGACAAAAGACTCAAATCCCGGACTAACCCTGGTTACTCAGGTCTCGTCACGAGCAGTGGTGATCAAGCACCAACCCGTAACTTACCTCCTGAGCTCCGACAGTCCTAATCTCCTTCTACCAGACATCCCAAATAACAAGAACTGCCTCTGATACCATTTTGTCACGAACCAACCTGGTTCGACCCTAAACCGGTCACCCGAGCCGGCCCGCGACATGGCCCGAGAGGCGTTCCCGATCCTCCCGGGCTGGCGACAAGTGCCAGGGCATCAACAGAGGCTGTGGGAACGATTTTTCCCAAAACAAATAAATAAATAAATAAAGCAGCTGAGACAAAACAGAGAAGCGAAAAATAAATAAACAGAGAAAATTAACTAAACAAGAACAAAAGAAAATAAGACTAACCGAGAGAGACAACCACTATCTCCGTGTAACCTCGCGAGCCACTCTCCAACTCACGACCAAACATCATTGTCTAAAGGTCAAAATTGAATTCTACTAAAGAGTTTGGTTGTGTTTTGATACGTGTTTTGATGTGATATTTTAAAAACATGTCGAGCTAGTTATATTATATTGTTTATGTTTTAGGATTATTTTAGGTTTTCTTTTGTGTGTATTTTGAGAGGTTTTGTGTTGTTGCAGCGCATTGGCGAGGCTTTCCGTGATGTTGCGATCGTCAGAAGGTTGCGCGTACTCTTGCGCGAGTGTGTGACATGCATCGTCGTCGTAACCGGGCTACGATTCGAGGTAGGTCCCCCATTGCACTTACCTTTAGATTTAGAATTTATTAATTTCTTTTTGTTTTATTAATTTTTAATGAATTAGAAATAATATTAGATAATAAAACTTTAAATTATTATTTAGTGTGAAAAGAGCTGTTTATTTTATACCGAACACTTGTGACATTTTCTTGACAGGCGGACACCCAGTTTTGAAAGAATGCATGTTTGGCCTTTAAACATAATTCACGGAACTTCAAATGTGCTTCTAGTTTTAAATATAAATAATTTCTTCTGAACAAGTTTTTTGAGCTTTTTGAGAAATGAGGTTTTACTTTAAAATTGGTGAAGGCCCGTTTGGCACTTTAATGAAATGGATTGTCTTGGAAATCCCACTCGGGGGTGATATTTGGTGTGCGTTGTTTACGTGAGCTGTATGTGATGTTTGTGCATCGTGACTAATTTATTTACATTGTATACGCACCCCCTTTTTATTGCTTGTGTTGACATGGGAACCTGGCATATTGAGTGAATTTTCTGAGAACGATTGTTGCACTAGTTTAGACCACACACTGGCTAGTGGCCCCATAGCAGAGGAATACTGAGTTATTACTGCTATGGGGATTGGGCCCCTTGGTTAGGCCATGTAGGGCTATGCCGGGTAGTATTATGGGCGTTATGACGTCATCGAGTTATGGCATGCCTTCAGGATGAGTCACATGTATAGTACGTTCTGGTTTTTTCACGATCTCCTAGGTTCGACCCATGTCTCTTTTAGTGTTTATTTGTATATGGAAGACGATTGAGAGGTCGAGTTTGGATGCCGACCCTTGTGTGCCACTTTTTCCCATTTCCCTTAGTGTGTGTTGTGTGTGATTTTATTTTTGACTAACAACTAAATTTTGGTTTTATAATTGTTCGCAAAATGTTTTAAAATTCAATTCACTTGTTCCTTTCAACATTAAACTTCTTCTAAATTAAAAAGGTAAATGGACTGTTACTTATTTTCAAAATGGAAAGTGTGTGTGTGTGAAAACCAATATCTTGTATATCTAGTTCAAACCTGGAGTTAATAAATTTATTTATTTAAAGGTAGTGCATTGGGAATAGATATCGGGCTAGCCTACTGAGTTTTTAGACTCACGCCTATAGTTCTTTTCTGTTTTTAGTGTGTGTGAAGGCTGCAGCTCGGGTGCGTTCGCCTTGGGTGATGTTTGGTCATGAGTTGGAGAGTGACTCGTGAGGTTACACGGAGATAGTGGTTGTCTCTCTCGGTTAGTCTTATTTTCTTTTGTTCTTGTTTAGTTACTTTTCTCTATTTATTTATTTTTCATTGCTCTGTTTTGTCTCAGCTGCTTTATTTATTTATTTATTTGTTTTGGGAAAAATCGTTCCCACAGCCTCTGTTGATTCCCTGGCGCTTTTCGCCAGCCCGGGAGGATCGGGAACGCCTCTCGGGCCATGTCGCGGGCCGGCTCGAGTGACCGGTTCAGGGTCGACCCAGGTTGGTTCGTGACACTTTGGATCATAAAATACGGTCTTAGCTTACTACTGAGACAACATAACATGGTGTACATAGTCCCATAATAGATTAGGTTTACTCCCTAATCTCATAGTGTTTTTAGGATAACCTCTCACACACTAAACACGACATCTCATGAGATTAAAATATTACATAATTAATTAATTGACATGCTATTTGTATGCACACATCATGTAAGATATAACAGGCTCACCTGACAGTATCTGGGTGTAATGTATCTCCTTTTCAATGAGGTATGTTATCTTTTATTTTCGATCAACCCTTGTGAAGTTCCCCTATTAGATTAAGACTAGGTAATCATTCCCTTAGGTCGGGTTATTTTTCTTTTGGAAGGAAAGGTTTTAGGTGAGATGGAGGCTGGCTATAGGCTAAATTCACATCATATAATGGGTTGGCCAGACCCTTTTTCATGTCATGAACTCATTTTTTCCAAGAGGGGAAAATCCAATCATTACATGACATGTAAAATTTACACATTGTGTAAACACCCTGGGTCATTTTTTTAAAAGGGGTAAGGGGTGATTTTTAACAGAATCCCTTATCCTTCTCCCATATAGAGAGCCATTCTACTGAAGGAGATCCTCTATGCCACACTTAGGTTCCACTAGATCTCCTTTGTTAGAGATTTATTTTCTTTTCTATTAGGTGCATTAGATCTGAAATGACAAGATATTTGTTCATATTCCTTCCTTTCATCATTTATCTTTCCATATTTTGTGTTATTTTGGTGTGATATGATATGCTTGTTTTCATATAGTTTTTTCAATTGTACTGTTTTCTTTCATTCTAGATCGATTTGAAGATCATCAATGGATGAGCGGTCATCTACAAACCTAATGTAGGTGGTATAACTCTTTTCTCTAAAGTACCATTGCATTTATATTGTGTTTCATTGTTCCAAATTCCGTAATTTTCTGACAACGCCTCAAAAATATTTAATAAATTAAATTAAATGGTTTTCCACGCTTATTACGGTCCTAAATACTAGAAGATAAACATTTTTGGTCAATTTCCTTGACATGACTCGCCCCATGGGTGTGCCCTTACTTAAAGGCCTAAATTCCCCTAGATCTAAATTATTAAACCACCAATAAAGGTGTTTGTTTTACCCTTGTAATAAATTTATAGAAATGTGAAATGGTCTAATAAAGGATTTTTATCCATGAGTTAGACCCTTATGCTTTATTCTATAGTTTTTTGGATTGAATTAAATAAATTAGACAACTTGATTAAAGTATTATGACTCTAATACATTGATGAAATTGTATGAGATCCTGATAGTTGAACCATACCTTCCTTAAATGTTGAGAGGGATACTTGGGATTCCATTTATGGATCACCTTGGATGGGCCCATCATTATTTATAATTATATTTTGTTGGTAAATGGTAAATACAACGATAATAATACTTGTTATGCCTTGGACAAGCTCACCATACAGATTTTATACCTCCTTATGAGTGACATTGGTTCCATAGGGGAGAACCTGGGGCGATCTCAGTGGAAAAATGGTTATACCATGACACAAGTGATAGTCAGTCCCTTATGTGAGATACCAGGTATCGTCTCGGAGGTTATCATCTTCACACCATATCGGGAGTGATACTTGGGATTCTATTTATGGATCGCCTTGGACAGAATCTTATGGTGTTAAGTATTTTTTTCTCTCCTGATGCGATACTCTGGTTCCTGGATATAGTTCTCCATGGATGGGCCTAGGATTCCACTTATTTAAATCATAGAGATGCCTTCTATATAATTCCAAGGATTATAATTTATTAAAACAAAGGACACATCTTCCAAGATAAATCACATTCTTGGGCTTGATCCAATATTGATACTTTATTTATGAAGACCCATTTATACATTAAACCATACTTGTAGAGGTCATCTTGGTTCAGAGACATCCAGATTGGGCCAAATCAGGTAGTGTTAGACAGGTACCCCATGAGAAACTCAGTCTTATGTAATTATTTATTTATTTCCTTGCATTTATTACTATTAACACACTACTCATTCTATATGCATAGACTCGATTATTCAAGACATCGTTGGTGCTGACCAACTGAGTATATCTCACACCCTACTCATGTAACAACTCGATTATTTATGAATAAAATTCCCTTTTAATTTCTTATGGATATAGAAAACACATGCAATATTTTTTTATTGGGTTTAAATGTTCAATAAGTATTATTACCGTTGATAATATAGTTTTTGAACAGTGATCACATGACTGATATAAAGATATTTTTTAAAAAAAAATCCTTTTGACACAGACAAAGGAGAGGATGGCCTCATCTAGTAGACTCGGGCCATACAAATCTCATTTGTCAGAGCTCGGAAATGAGGTAGTGTCACTGGGCTTCACTCATGACCAAGCTCAAGCCTAGATTTAACACGTTAAGCTTGAATGGAATCACCTATGGTCGAAGTTTAAGTTAATAGAGATTACCACCTGGGCGATGTTATCTGGGCCACCCCAAGAGTCTATCACTATCGCACACCTTACCCTTAGGTCTTATGTGGGTGCTAAAATGGGTTATGTAATAAGGTATTGTTTACTTATTTTTTAATATATTTTTATAAATAAAATACTTATTCCAACAATTTATTTATGAGAATAGTATTTATTAAAAAAATGATGAATTTAATAGATTGATTTTTCATGTAAAAATGGTACTTTTGATAAATATATACATTATTATATTAAACTAAGGTTTTTATTAATAATATTATAAAAAAATTATTATAAATGATTATTATATAAGTTTCTTATCTGTAAATTATTAGGTAACCAGTTTGATAAGAGTTACATTTTCTATATGATAAAATAGAAAGAGTATCTTTAAAGAATTTATTTTAAGGAATTAATGAATTTTTGAAATAATTAATATTTTAATAAAATATTACTATAAAATTAATTTTATGAATAATAAATGGGTATATAGTTTTTATGAAGTCAAATGTAATTTTTATTAATGTTTGAAAACTATTTTTGTCAAAACCCGTCAATTTTCAATAAATATCATTTTTTATTATAAAAAATGAAAATTAACATATTTATAAAATTATTTAGATAAAATGAATATTATTTTTGGAATAAAGACATATAAATTATCCAAGGGTAAATTTTTCATAATTTTCAGAGAAATTTGAATTTTTGGGTAAAAATTAAATAGCATATAAATATATAATGTGTTATTGACATCATAATGACCCAATAGTGATGTAATAAAATACTATAAGGGTTATATTCGGACAAATATATTTTTTCCTTTAAAATAATGTAATTTTGTGTTTATTTGATTTTTTTATAAAGCCTTAGTGAATCCTACAAGATATATAAAATATTTTAAGATTTTAAAATCATTTCCTTGAAAGGGTGACTCGCCTCCACTTAATAAAGGGAAATATTTTAATATCTTTGGCCCTTATCCTTTTAAAATAATGTATAACACTCCCCTTTTCTAGAAACCATGGTATGGTGGTGGTTTTGAATATTTCAGTGTGTAGGGTCCAAAACCAAAATAATAAATAATTCCCCCAACTTTTCTATATAAACCCACCCAATCTCCCATTACTCTTCACTAAAACCATTTGTATCTAGACAAAACTCTACTCCATACTCTTTATAGTCCTACCAAGGCACCCCAAGCTCCCAATAATCCTCTCCTAAGACTTTGGGATCACACATCTAAGTAAGGGATCCTCACCTTCCTCTCTTCCTTTCAATTTAAAAACATTGTTCAAAATTAGCCTTTTTAATTTCAATTGGTTGTATTGTAATTATTTTTTAATAATTTCCCTACTGTAAATTTGGTTTTATGTGAATTAGGAATCATTTATCCTCCCTCATTTGTACCATTACCTAAGTCGTTACTATGCCGAAATTTCGTAACGGATTTCTCTCTTCTCATTTCCATTCAAGCACCTCTTTTATATTATGCTTCTTAAATTATATTTTTATATCTTGTGTTATGATGTTCAATAATACCCCTACTTTCCATTTTATGTATAAATTATGAGATCTTCCTTTCACTCTCATTAATCCCCCATATGATCCTTTAAGCACACCCATTACTATGCCGATATTCCATAAGGGTTTCGTTCCTTTCTCATTTTTATCTAAGTTTCCTTATATTGTTACACCCTTTTATTTTCAATTAAAAATTATGGGGTATGTTTTAAAATCTCCCCCATACTGCCCTTATTATATTTTTATGATGAGATACCTTTTTCTCTCTCATTAATCCCTCCCATGTACACCTGTTACCATGCTGAAATTTCATAAGAGTTATTCCATTTCTCCTCTTTCTTCAAGTTTCTATATTATATTACGCCTTCTATTTACAAATTCATTATGTTGGTACATATATTTATATGAACCAATTAATTTCCATTTCATGTATATATAATGAGATACCCATTTCTCTCTCATCAACCATTTTTATGAATTTTGATGTCACGTCGTTAGGTTGCCGAAATTACACTGTGATTTTCCATGCCAAAATCATCATGTAGTGAATACCATGCCCATTTATCTATCAAGGGTATTCACCTTTATGAGAATATACTTATTTATTATAGACTTTCATGTATTTATTACACATTTCTTTATTTTTGAATAAATGATGATGTTGAATGAATCCATGTTATATGATCTATGCTGCACACTTAAGAATGAGATTAAAATGTTCGTGAAGGGTGTGCCCTGATAGTGCTCCAATGCATTGGGTAATGTTTAGTATCATGATAATTCATGTGAAATTAGGGTTTAATCATGATAATATATATTAAATTATTTTTTAATCATGTTAATCCATGTGCAATGAGCCTTTTCTCATGCTAATATCATGTTGTATGTTGTTGCCACATTTCCATATTATGATAATCATACTATATCATGCCTTTATGTTCATGTTTATCTTATGCTCCATTGATATTCCTATTGCCTAAAATGTATTTTATTCTTCATTTTATTCCTTTTTAATCCCTTACTAGGCTTTATAGCTCACCCCTTTCTTATGTATGTCCTCAGGTTGTCCCATGCAATACTAAGTACGAAGGAATGTTGTGGTCATGTAAAAGAAGTTTTAAATAAATATGTTTTATTTTATGTCTTAAATTCTCATGTAATTTTCCTAAGACCCAGATAAACTAGACCGCTTGATATTCTAGGTTTTATTAAGTGAAATTTTATGTAATAAACCATGTTTAAATTTGTAATAAATACCAGGGTTGTTGTAGTTGGTATCAAAGGATAGTTTTAGTTATTTTTTGTATTAGGATTAGAAAACCCTAGTAAAAGCCTTAGGGATAAGACTAAGTATAAGAAAAACATACCTAAATTTTGATTATTATATAGTAAGTGGTTTATCAAGACAATATATCACTGTCGGGATATGAACAAGTAGAGGTGGATTTGGCACAGATGTATCTAAGGGTAAAACCCGAAAACACCGCTTTGAGCTAGACTTGAACAGGAACTGGTGCATGACAATAGGACTTGTTTCACTCTTGGTTTGACACTCCTAAGGGATATGATTTTTTAAATTAATAATATTAGTATAAACCATTGTTAAGGGATAAAAAAATCCCATAATAATATACATTAGTAAATAGATCATGGATAACATAGATTGAAGCCTAGAAATTCATAAGTTAAGGAGATAAATGTAATTTATAAGTTATCCCTTTAATTTCATTGGATTCCCCTTTGTGTGTTTAAATAATCATACCTAATTTTCCTTTTATTCTAATTAATGGCTGGTAATATGAGGAATCATGATAACAAACTATGTGAAGGGCAATGTGATGAATGTCCCAACGAGATTCTCAATCAAAAGGGAGCTCAAGTAGGATATATTGTGATTATTCCAAACCATCTATAAAAAATCACGATTAAAAATTGGTAATTTTTTTAATTTCAAAGTACATAAAATAATAGGAAGATGACATCTCATGAAAGTCCATCTGATAAAGGTGATAAGGGAAAGAAGACCCAATTTCCTTCGTGCAACAAGTGTGTAAAGAGGCATCAAGGGAAATGTCACAAGGGAAATAGAAGATTTTTTTAAGTATGGAAAGGAAGGGAACAAAGTATCCAATTTCCATGAAAGAATAGATAATGTGATTTATAGAAAAAAGGTTCCATCTAAGGCATCTTACACATTTTTATGTCATAAATGTGGAGAAGTTAGGCATTATCAAATATAATGCTCTGTTGTAAGGGTAGAGAAGCATGATGAGCATTAGAAATATCCATGATCAATGGAGCACAAAAATTAAAATGCTAATATTGACAATGATGAATGAATTACTTGTAAACACTACTTTAAATTAATGTATGTCATTATGTATTTCAATCGATGTCCTATTATTATATCTTTCTAGTTTTCTAAGAACATTGAGTCCCCACTAGAAATGATATTAAATCATTATGGAAAACTTCTATATGTGTTGTGTCGCATGTTAAAGTTTTTGGAAATGTTCTTCATGAAAATGTTATAAGTCTAACTTTGATGGAATTTGTGGAAAAATAAAAAATTCATCACCAATGCCTCAAGGCAGTTGAAATTTCATGAGAAAAACTATCCCACGCATGATCTGGAGTTGGATGTAGTAATCTTCACGTTGAAAATTTGGTGACATTACCTCATTGGGGAAAAGTGTGAAATATATATGGATCAAAAAATCCTCAAGTATATATTCACATATAAAGAGTTAAATATGTGTCAATGAAGATGATTATAGCTAATCAAAGACTATGACTACTCAATTCACTACTATCTATGGAAAGAGAATAAAGTGGCAGACACTCTAAGTAGAAAGGATCCAGAAACTCTTTCATTGATGAGAATTGAAAAGGATACAATCTTCTTATATTTTATGAATATGGAAATGGGAATCATAAAGAATGGACCATCATCAATCCTTTAAAAAATGATTGATCAACCATCTCTTTTGTAAAGGTTAAAGAATGCTCAAAAGGATGATGTGGGAATTCAAAAGAAAGTGGAAACTATCAGAAAAGGGAAATCCTTGGAGTTCAATGTTAATAAAGAAGGAATTGTGATATTTGGTTCAATACTATGTGTTCCATCAAATCTGGAGTTAAAGAAAGAACTTTTGGATGATGCACATCGTTTAAATTTCTCCATTCACCCAGGAAACACAAATATGTATCGAGATCTATGAGAGCATTATTGGTGAGATAACATGAATAAGGAGATTGCTGAGTATACATCAAAGTTACTGGTATGTTAATGCATTAAGTCTTAGAGGAAAAAGTCTAAGGGGATGATGAAACCATTACCCATACCAACATTGAAATGGGAAAAAATCATCATGGACTTTGTCATCAGACTTCTGAATACATCCAAAGGAAACAATACTATCTAGGTTTTTTTTGATATTCTTACAAATACTATGCACTTCATTGTAATTTGGGAGGATTTCTCACTAGATCAACTAGCACGAATATACATCAAATAAGTGGTAAGGATTCATGGAGTACCACTATCGATTGTTTCTGATTAAGATCCAAGATTCACCTCTAAGTTCTATAAGAGTCTCTAATACACTCTGAACGCTAAGTTGAACTTCATTATGTATTATCACCCTCAAACTGATGAAAAATCTGAGTAGACTACCCAAACACTTGAGGACATGTTGAGAGATTACTCAATGGACTTCAAAGGCAGATGGGACCAACGTCTTCTTTTGGTGGATTTCTCTTACAACAAGAGTTTTCACTCAAGCATCCAAATGTCTCCTTATGAATCCCTTTATGGGAAGAGGTGAATAACACCAGCATGTTAGGATGAAGTTGGGCAAAAAAATTACTAGGTACGGAAATGGTCAAAGAAATGGTGGAGAAGGTTAAGACCATCTAGCAACACATCAAAGCTGCTTAGAGTCGACAAAAGCGTTATGCTAACAAACATTGACGAGACCTGCAATTTGATGTTGGAGACATGGTATTACTCCATATATCACCATAGAAGAGAGTTATGATATTTTTGAAGAAGGGAAAGATTATTCTAAGTCACATCATCCCTTTTTAGATCCTTTTTCGCGTTAGAGCAGTGGCATTTTGACTATCACTCCCATCGAACCTGTCTCAAGTACATGATATATTCTATGTATCACTCTTGAGTAAGTACATACCTAACCCATCATATGTACTCAATATAGAGGTGGTACCATTGGATAATGACCCCTCCTATGAAGAGAATCCGATAAATATAATAGATCGTAGAGAAAAGGTTCTATGAAATAATATGATGCCCCTCATCAAGGTGTTGTGGAGAAACCACAAGTCTGAAGAAGCAACATGGAAACCTGAGAAAGTGATGAGGCAAAGTTACCCTCATCTGTTTTAGTGTGGGAAAAAGAAATTTCGAGGGAAAATTTTCTTTAAGGGGGGAATCTTGTAATGACCCCATCATTTATGAATAAAATTCCCTTTCTTTTAATGTCTTATGGATATAGAAAACACATTCAATATTTTTTTATTATTGGATTTAAATGGCCATTAAGTATCATTACCATTGATAATATAGTCATTGAACAGTGATCACACAACTGATATAAATATAAGTTTTTATAAGTTTTTAAAAAAAACATTTCGACATAGACAAAGGAGAGGATGGCCTCATCCAGTAGACTCGGGTCATACGAAGCTCATTTTTCAGAGCTTGGAAACGAGGTAGAATCACTGGGATTTTCTCATGAACAAGACCAATATGAGCTTTAACACATTAATCTTGAACGTAATTGCCTGCGGGAGAAGTTCAAGTTAACATAGATTATCACCCAGATGATGTTATCTGAGTCGCCCTAAGAGTCGGTCACCATCGTACACCATAGCCTTAGGTCTTATGAGGATTTTATAATTGGTTATGAAATAAGGTATTAGTTACTTATTGTGTAATCCCTTTTATAAATAAAAGACTTATTCCATCAATTCTTTTATAAAAATAGTCTTTCTTAAAAAATGATGGATTTGATAAATTAATTTTTCTGGTAAAAATGGTACTTTTGAGAAATATATACATTATTATATTAAACTAAGGTTTTTATTAATAATATTATAAAAAAAATCTTATAAATAATGATTATATCAATTCCTTTTCTGTAAATGATTAGGTAATTAGTTTGATAAGAGTTACATTTTCTATACGATAAAACAGAAAGTGTATTTTTAAAGAATTTATTTTAAGGAATTAATGAATTTTTAAAATAATTAATATTTTAATAAAATATTACTATCAAATTAATTTTATGAATAATAAATGAGTATATAATTTTTATTAATTCAAATGTAATTTTTATTAAGGTTTGAAAACTATTTTTTTCAAAACTCATCAATTTTCAATAAATGTCAGTTTTTATTTTAAAAAATAAAAATTCCCAAATTTAGAAAATTATTTAGATAAAATGAATATTATTTTTGGAATCAGGATATCGAAATTATACATTGGTGAATTTTTCATAATTTTCTGAGAAGGTTGAATTTTTTGGTAAAAATTAAATACCGTGAAAATATATAATATGTTTTATGACATCATAATGACCTGATAGTGATGTAATAAAATACTATAAAGGGTATATTCGGAAAAATATATTGTAACATCCCAGTTCTGGAAGCCACTCAGAGGCGCCCCGTACTCGGTTGGTCACATGGCCTCAAGCGCATTTCCATGAACGTCAGAGAATGTCGACTAGCAGTGAGGGCCTTGGGTGTGATAGTAGGGAAACTATGCCCTCATTGGCATAGTACACAACAGAAGTAACAAAACATACAACAGTAGAAGCAGTAAATATACATCAAAAATAACAACAGAAGACTGATAAATAAACAATTGGAGCAGAAATATATGTAAACGATGCATGGTACATATATGTCTAGGAAAACAGCCAAACAAGTCACAATACTAAATACAATACTAAACCAAAGTACAATATAAAAATAGATAAGCAACTCCCCAGCATCACAAGCCTTGGCTTGGTCCCATTCTCTCCAGCTCCATTGCAATCAAGAACCTGGAGAAGAAGAAGGGAATTTTCCCTTATCTATACCTGCAATAATATAATCTGTTTGGGCCCAAAAGCATGGCCCAAACAGGGTGTGAGATAAAAATCCCAGTAGGCAACCACCCAAAGATCTGTTCCTAACAGTCAGTGAATATATGGAAGGTAAAGGTATAGTAAATAGTAAACAGGGAAGTACTAAACAATAAAAAATCCACAGTTTCTAGCATATAATCTACAAACAAGTAAGGTGCCACTCAAGTAAGTAGAAAAAACAGGTAACCTCTGGGTATTTCTCATAGCCTAACCCCTATGGTTTAACCTAAAAGTACTAGAAACCCTTTGGGAAGCACACACAGTCTCACTCCTCTGTTTTAGCTAAATAATAGACTCTCTGGGGAAGCACTCACCGTCAATTCCCCCTATAGTCTCATATCGTACAAAAGGCGCTCTGGGGAAGCACTCAACGTCTCATTCCCCCTGTGGCCTGTGTCGAGGAACTACAGACACTCTGAGGAATCACTCAATGTCAATTCCCCATGTGGTCTTGCATCATATTATAAGACACTTTGGAGAAGCCCTTACGTCCATTCTCCCTTTGTTCTACTACACTAGGTTCTCACAGCCCTGTGTAAAGTCAGCAAGTATCGCATCACGTAACGGCCAAAGTATCCCTAAGAACTAATTGGATATCATTATATGGTATCTCAGCATGGAAGAACAGTCATACCATCCTACAAACTAAGCATCGAACTGGCAATATCCTAACAGGAAAAACTAGACCAAACGGTCATAAACAAGAAGAACATGCATGGGAAAAGCATCCAAAGCACAGTAAAATTACCCTATTCACAAACAATAACCTCTACTCAAGCATATAAGAAAATCAAGAAAACAAAAAGGGAAAAACAGGAAACACGCAATACCCCATTCAAGGGTATTGGTGTAATTTGTAAAAATACTCAAAGACTTCCTATATAAAGTCACAAACCACCTACCTCAATGTTAGGAGATTGATATACTCGAACCTCGAAGCTTGAATCTCCTTGGAACATCATAGATCTCAGAAAACTTCCAAAACGCTCAACCCACAATAACTTTAGAAAGAGTAGGAATTGGAAGAAGAATCTCTAAGAGAAGGAAGAGCTTACCGCTGCGGTTCCAACGCAATCGACGGTGGTCGATTCAGATAACGGACGGAGGCTTGAGGGTTTGTCGAAGATCTGTGGCCGTACAGATGTTCTCGGTCAAAGAAACTAGAGAAGAAGATGTTTTTGTGGTTAAGACGCGACCCCGGTGCATTTAGTGAAAAAAAAAAGTACACAGTGTGTACTATTGAAGTACACGGCGTATACTAGGCTTTTCCATACTCCACTTTAGGCGGCCTCCATGTCACCCCTACATGGTTGTGTGTGTGTCCAGGACACGGCCAGCACACGGTCTCGATCAGCAACGAAGTACACGGCGTGTACTTAGAAAGTACACGGCATGTACTTCAAAAAGTTCCAGAAACTCCTCTTTTCTCAAAAACTCCAGAAAAAGGAAAAACATACCTGAAAAGAAGTTATGGGTTCTTACAAACTTCCCCCCTTAAATAAATTCATCCCTGAATTTCCCTAGTGAAGCGTAGAAGAAGAAACCTCGAACAGATCTGGCCACTGCGATCGTACATCGGCCTCCCTCTCCCAAGTCTCATCCTGTACTCTCTTGTGCTGACGTAGAAACCATACCAGAGGAAAAGACAATCCATGGAGAACCTTTGTACTACGATCAACAATCCAGATAGGATGCTCCTCAAATAATGCATTTGCTTCAAGCTCAACCTCATCAGGTTGAAGGACATTAGATGGGTCTGAAAAGTAGCATTGGAGCTGAGAAACATGGAAGAAGTCGTGCATAACCTAGTACCTCTGAGGTAACTACAGCCAATAGGCAACTGGCCCAACTATCTCCAACACCTCAAACGGCCCGACGTACCATGGTGAAATCTTACCCTATCTCTAAATTCTCTTGTGTCCCAACCTCGGTGCGACACGCAGGAAAACCTGATCTCCGACCTCGAACTCTAGAGGTTGTCTCTGCTGATGAGCATAATACTTCTTCGAGACTGCGTTATAGCCATCCTCTTCCGAATCAACTCTATCTACTCTGAGGTCTCCTGAACAATATGAGGTCCCAGCAAAGCTGCCTCTCCCGCCTCCAGCCAGCATAAAGGTGATCGGCATGGCCTACCGTACAGATCCTCGTAAGGTGCCATCTGAATAGTCTCCTGGAAACTATTGTTGTAGGAGAACTCCACAAGAGGTATATTCTTCTCCCAAGAACCTCCAAAGTCTATAATGAAAGCTTGGAGCATATCCTCAAGCACCTGAATCGTACGCTCATACTGGCCATCTGTCTGGAGATGGTATGTTGTACTCAAAAGTACCTATGTACTCAAAGCCATATGAAACCCCTTCCAGAACTGAGAAGTAAAATGTGAATCCCTATCTAAAACAATGGAGTGCGGAACCCCATACAGACGTACAATCTCTCGGATGTACAACTATCCCAGCTCATCAACACTGAAGGTCTCCTTGAGCAGAAAGAAGTGGGAAACCTTAGTGATTCTGTCAGTGACAACCTATACTGTGTCATTCCTTCGAGGTGATCTCAGAAAACTAATCACGAAGTCCATCGCGACGTCATTATACTTCCACTTGGGAATGGGTAACTGCTGTAAAAGACCTGCTGGTCACTGATACTCCGCCTTCACCTACTGATAAGTGGAACACATCATGAAAAAACCAGCAACATCTCTCTTCATACCTATCCACCAATACTGGCGGTAAAGATCATGATACATCTTGGTGACGCCAGGATGAACTGCCCAAAATGAGGAATAAAAGTCCCACATCAGCTCCTCACGTATGTCTGTTGGCACCCATATGTTTCCATGGAAATGTAAGATCTCATCCTCACCCACTGTCCATCCAGGAAGAGGGTCCTCTCCTGACACACTCTCCCGCGGGACTAGGCCCTCTGAGTCTGATAGCTTCCTCGTTCTTACCTGATCTAGAAGAGTAGAGGTAACAGCTATAGAAGATAGAAAAGTCTGCCCCTGTTCATCATGCACCTCCAAATGCATCTCAAATAACAGATCCATAAGCTTTCACTCACTACTGGCCTCCTGAACTGCTTGTATATGAGTCCTCCTGATCAACACATCAGCCAATGCGTTGCCCTTTCCCTGTCTATAGGCAAGCTTAAAGTCAAAGGATTGAATATACTCAACCCACCTACATTGTCTCAGATTCAGATCACGCTAGGTGAAGATGTAATTGTGACTCTTGGGGTCGGTGAAAACCACAAAGTGCTCTCCCAGAAGATAATGTCTCCAATAGCGTAAGGCATGAACAACTGCCACCAGCTCGAGATCGTGCGTCAGGTAGTTCCACTCATGTGGCCTCAACTGTCGAGACCTGTACGAAATGACTCTATCTCCCTGCATAAGTACAGCTCCCAGCCTGATACCTGAAGCATCATAGTAAATAGTGTAGCTATTTCCCGGATCTGTAATGACTAGTATCGGTGCTGAATTCAACCTCTTTTTCAGCTCCTGAAAGGCTGACTCACAAGAATCTGAACATAATAACTTCACCCCTTTCTTGTTCAGACCTATCAACGGTGCTTCTAAGCGTGAAAAGTCTCGTATAAAGTGTCTGTAGTATCCATCCATCCCTAGAAAACTCCTCACTTCAAATACGTTCTTCGGGTGCTCCCAGGAAACTACTGCTCTCACTTTCTCTAGGTCTATTGATACTCTTTTCTCTGAGATAACATGACCCAAAAAGTGAATCTGGTCCATCCAAAAGTGGAATTTCGAGAGCTTAGCATATAATTGATGCTCTCTCAGTGTACTCAGAATGATCTCAAGATGGGTATCATGGTCATGTCGAGTGTGAGAGTACACCAAGATGTCTTCCACGAAAACCACCACGAAAGAATCCAAATATGGATGGAACACTCATTTCATCAGTTCCATGAAAACTACAGGTGCGTTCGTGAGACCGAACGGCATAACCATATACTCGTATATACCATACCTACTCCTGAAGTTTGTAAGAGGTATATCTGATGGTCTAACACACAAATGATGATAACTGGACCTCAAATCGATCTTTGAGAACACCCGGGCTCCTCTAAGCTGATCAAAGAGGTCATAAATCCTTGGAAAGTGATATCGGTTCTTGACCATCAACTGGTTCAACTTCTGATATTCCACACACAGCATGATAGTACCGTCTGCCTTCTTCACAAACAGGACAGGCGATCCCCAAGGAGAAGTACTGGGTCAGATTAGACCCTTTGCCTGCAACTCCTCCAACTACTTCTTGAGCTCCTGTAACTCAGGTGTAGCCATCCTATAGGGAGGAATGGACATAGGTGTTGCTCCTGGTATGATCTCAATAGAAAAGTATACCTCACGCTCCGGAGGCAAACCTGAAAATTCCTATGGAAAGACATCCCTGAAACGATCCACCGCTGGAGGAAAGTCTAACTAGAAAGTCCCTTGGTCATCTAGATATAGACTGGAAATATGGTCTATAAATCCTCCTAGCCCATGATGCTCGGGTCCTGCTCAACTCGCTTGGACATCCCACTTACCACAATGAAGAAAAGATCCACCCTCTGGTGATATGAAACTCACCCTGCAGTGATAATAGTCGACGAATGCCTGGAAGGGAACTAGCTAGTCCATTCAGAGAATTAAATCATAGCTTGTCATCTATAGGACATAGAGGTCCCATAAGAAGTGACACCTCAAAACCTCAATAAGGCACTCTCCGCACTGACGTACACTAATCGTTATAGTCCTCAACGGTGTGTCTAGAGTCAAAGTATCAGCAGAGGAAAAGATACAGATCCCAAGGCTCTCCACAACAGCAATAGAGATAAAGCTATGGGAAGCCCCTGTATCAAAAAGTGAATAAGATAAAACGGAGGCTACTAAGATTGTACCTCAAACTATAGAGGGTCCAGGATCCTGCTTCGGCTGGGTCTGCTCCACTGCAAAAGTCTAACCCATACCATGGCCTTGTGGCCCTTCCTGGATGCTCTGAGCTGATCTTCACTACTGTCTCTAATAGAACGAAGACTGACCACCCCATCCATGACCTCCACCTCAGCCTGAACAGCCGGAAGAACTCCAGTTCCCAGACTGGTGAGAAACTGGCGGCGCTTCTCCTGAACGAGGAGTCATGGATGAACCCCTGTCACCAGCTACTGATGAGAAAACTTGACAGAATCACTGAAGGTGACCCATCTTGCCACAAGATCGGCACTCCACTGGGTCTCTCTGGAACTACAGTCTCGTATTCCCAACTCTTCCACACTGGTAGCATGCCACTTGGCTACCTGAAGACGTGTCTCGCTGTCTCAAATTACCGCGTGTAGACTCCCTACGTCGCTTCCTGCTATCAACTGGTGAAGCACTAACCCTGGAAGCAGATCCTCCCTAGATATCAACTCCATAATATCCCAGATTGCTCTCTACAATCAATGCCTAGTTGATGATGGAAGCGATGGAAGTCATCCTAAAGATATTCACTTGTGGGCGGATCTCCAGTCTGAGGCCATCCTCAAACTTCCTTTCCAAGAACAACCCATCTGTGCTCTGGAGGGGCATGAAATGATGAAGTTCAGTGAAATGAGAGGAATATTCTATGACAGAAAGATTACCCTACTCCATGATCATGAACTCCCAGGTTCGGTCGGCCCTCAGGGTTTCCGGATAGAAGTAGTCATAAAAGACGCACTGAAACTCCTCTCATGCCATAACCTGCTGATGACCCACCTGTGACATCACGTCCCACCACCTCTTGGAGGAGTCTCGTAGCATGTAGGTAGCGATCTTGACCTACCTTTCTAGAGGCATCTCCAGATTCTTGAAGATCATCATCATGGCTTCTATCCATGACTCTGCAGCCTGAGGTCCTCCTTCCCCTAAGAAGGTGGGAGGATGTTACTTCTGGAAAACCCGCATCAAGTCTTCCATAGACGTGATAGAAGGAAGAGATCCCTAGAAGTTCTGCATCATCCTCAGAAAACCTTCCCTAAAATGCACATCGGTGGATGTAACCGGTATCACTGCTGGTGCCAAGGCTGGCACAACAGGAGGATCTACGGGAAGTCCCTAATCAGCCATATCTGGCATCTGATCACCGCCTGGCAACTGGCGTGCAATAGGAGGAAGTCTCGGTGCCATGAATTTTCAAGGTCAAAATCACACTTTAGATCACATTACCAAGGACTGAAAACTAGGAGCATAAGAAGGGAACAAGGGAAATAAAGTATTCAAAATTTACAAAGCATGACTACACGACATGTATAAAACTACACGGCATGTTCCCTTAAGTCATTACATGGGTGTGTACTTTTTCCAAAACTGGTCGTGTAACACCCCAAACACACGGCATGTTATCCCTACACACAGCGTGTACCTGAATCCTCTTTCCCTTCTCGATTCCTTCTACATAGTTAATCCACACAGCTCTACTAAGACAAAACTACATGGCATGTTCAAGGTATACACGGCGTGTACTTAACAAGCATAACCTGGCCCGTGTTGTTAGCGACACGGTCAGACACACTTCTAACACTACACGGTGTGTTTCAGATAGACACGGCATGTACAATAAAGGGTAACACTGACCCGTGTTGTTCGTGACACGGCCAGGTACCTAGATCAGATGAAACGATGTGTAAAATTCAAACACGGCGTGTATGTGAAAAGATAACATGACCCATGTTGTTCCTGACATGGCCAGGGTACCTATTTCATACTACACGGAGTGTATTCATAAAGTACACGCCGTGTATTCTGTGTTTTTCCAGACAGTAACCTCAGAACTGCACTGGAGCCCAGAAAACATAGAAAACAAGCATTAAGGTGAAAAATTACGATCCTTGAGGGTCCATACTCCCCTCAAATAAAATTTTGGAATCTTTAACAAGTCAAAAACAAGTTAAACAGGTCAATCAGGTAATGACCCACCAAATTCCGATCCCTGAGGGCCCATAAAACCTCAAGAACCAAAGTTTGGTGTCCATTTAAGCAAAGTACTACACAAACAAATCCTCTATCAAACAGCAGAGATTCTATCAAATAATCTATCACAACAGCATGTATAATCTACACAACATCTATCACAACAACATGGAATCTCTAATGCATCCTAGATGGCATGGAAAGAATGCATGGCATGTGATTTCTAACAAGTTCCTATATGATGCATGAGATGGCATACCCTCATCTCATCGGGTTGCAATAGAAATGGAACCAAAATAACTACAACAGTAACAGCACAAAGCATGTGAATCACCCAATGGTGAAATCAAATCAACTGTAAAATTGCAAACCAGTGAAATTGTAATAAACAAGGTAGTATGGATTTTCCCTATACACGGGTTAGCTACTCCTAGTCACAGCTCATTACCAAGTACCTATTATATCCCATCCCTGGCTACAGGCTCCAAATAGTAAATCAAGAGAAAAGAAATGCCTCTGATACCACTTTGTAACGTCCCGGTTCTGGAAGCCACCCAGAGGCGCCCCGTACCCGATTGGTCACATGGCCTCAAACGCATTTCCCCAAATTCCAGAGGCTGTCGACTAGCAGTGAGGGCCTTGGGTGTGATAGCGGGGAAATTATTCCCTCATTGACAGAGTACACAGCGGAAGTAACAACACGTACAATAGCAAAAGTAGTAAATATACAAAAACAATAATAGAAAAAGACTAATATTTAAACAACTGGAGCAGAAATATATGTAAATGATATATGGTACATATATGTCTAGGAAAAAATCCAAACAATTCACAATGATGAATACAGTACTAAACCAAAGTACAAAATAAAAACAGATGAGAAACTCCTCAGCATCACAAGCCTTGGCTTGGTCCCATGCTCTCCAGCTCCAGTGTAATCAAGAACCTTAAGTATAAGGGCGATTTCCCTTATCTATACCTGCAACAATATAATATTTTTGGGCCCAAAAGCATGGCCCAAACAGGGTGTGAGATAAAAATCCCAGTAGGCAACCACCCGAAGATATGTGCCTAATAGTCAGTGAATATATGGAAGGTAAAGGTAGAGTAAACAGTAAACAAGGAAGTACTAAACAATAAATAATCCACAGTTTCTAGCATATAATCTACAAAAAAGTAAGGTGCCACTCAAGCAAGTAGAACAAATAGGTAACCTCTGGGTAGTTCTCACAGCCTAACCCCTGTGTTTCAACCTACAAGTACTAGCAACCCTCTAGGAAGCACACACAGTCTCACCCCTCTGGTTCAGCTAAAGAATAGACTCTCTGGGGAAGCACTCACCGTCAATTCCCCCTATAGTATCGTATCATACTAAAGGCTCTCTGGGGAAGCACTCAATGTCTCATTCCCCCTGTGGCCCGCATCAAGGAACTACAGACACTCTAAGGAAGCACTCAACATCAATTCTCATTGTGGTCTCGCATCGTATTATAATACACTCTGGAGAATCCCTTACGTCCATTCTCCCTATGGTATACTACACTAGGTTTTCACAGCCCAGTGTAAAGTCAGCAAGTATCGCATCATGTAACGGCCAAAGTATCCCTAAGAACTACTTGGATAGCATTCTATGGCATCTCAGCATGGAAGAATAGTCATACTATCCTACAAACTAAGCATGGAACTGGCAATAGCCTAACATGAAAAACTAGACCAAATGGTCATAAACAGGTAAAACATGCATGTGAAAAGCATCTAAAGCACAGTAAAATTACCCTATTCACAAACAATAACCTCTACTCAAGCATATAATCAAAGTAGGCAAACAATAAGGGAAAAATAGGAAACACGCAATACCCCGTTCAAGGGTATTGGTGGAATTTGCACAAATACTCAAAGACTTCCAACAGAAAGGAAAAAACCACCTACCTCGACTTTGGGATATTGATATACTCGAAACTCGAAGCTTGAATCTCCTTGGAATGTCATAGATCTAAGAAAACATCCAAAATTCTTAACCCATGATAACTTGAGAAAGATGAGGAATTGGAAGACGAATCTCTAGGAGAAGAAAGAGTTTACCGCTATGGTTCCAACGCAATCGACGGTGGTCGATTTGGAGAACGGAGGGAGGCTCAGGGGTTCATTGAAGATCTACGGCCGTACGGACACTCTTGGTCGAAGAAACTGGAGAAGAAGATGTTTCTGGGGTTAAGACGTGACCCCGGTGCATTTAGTGAAAAAAAATAAAGTACATGGCATGTAATATTAGAGTACACGGCGTGTACTAGGATTTTCTGTACTCCGCTTTAGGCGACCTCCATGTCACCCCTACATGGAAATGTGTGTGGCCATGACACGGCCATCACATAGCCTCGAGAAGCAAAAAAGTACATGGCGTGTACTTAGAAAGTACACGGTGTGTACTCAGAAAGTACACGGCGTGTACTTCAAAAAGTTCCAGAAACTCCTCTTTTCTCAAAAACTCCAGAAAAATGGAAAACATACCTGAAAATAAGGTCCAGGTTATTACATATATTTTTTCATTTAAAATAATTTAATTTTAGGTTTATTTGATTTATTTTATAAATCCTTAGTGAATCCTCCAAGACATATAAAATAATTTAAAATTTTAAAATCATTTCTTTAAAACGGTGACTCACCTGCACATAAGCAAGGGAAATATTTTAATATATTTGGAACTCATCCTTTTAAAATAATTTATACCACTACCCTTTTCTATAAACCATGGGAATAACCCTTGGGATGGTTTGTGTTTTTGAATATTTTAGTGTGTAGGGTCCAAAACCAAAATAATAAAGAATCCCCCCACCTTTCCTATATAAACCCACCCAATATCCCATTACTCTTCACTCAAACCATTTGTAGATCAACTAACCTCTGACCCATACTCTATATAGTCCTCTTAAGGTTCCCCCAAGCTCCCAAGAAGTCTTTTCCAAGCCTTTGGGATCACACATCCAAGTAAGGGATCCTCACCTTCCTCTCTTCCTTTTTAATTCAAGAATCTTGTTTGAAATTAGCCTTTTTAATTTCAATTAGTTATATCTTAATTTTTTTTTAATCACTTACCTACTATAAATTTGATTTTATTTGAATGAGGTATCATTTATCCTCCCTCATTTGAACCATTACCTAAACCTTTTCTATTCCGAAATTCCATAATGGATTTCTCTCTTCTAATTTCCATTCAAGCACCTCTTTTATATTATGCTTCTTAAATTACATTTTTATATCTTGGGTCATGATGTTTCATGATCCCAATGCTGTAAATTTTATTTATAAATAATTATATATCTCTTTCACTCTCATTAATCCCCCCTATGATCCTTTAAGTACACCTATTACTATGTTGATATTCTGTAAGGGTTTCGTTCCTTTCTCATTTTTATCCAAGTTTCCTTATATTGTTACACCCTTTTATTTTCAATTAAAAATGATGGGGTATGTTTTCACACCTCCATAATACTGCTCTTATTATGTTTTTATGATGAGAGACATCTTTCTCTCTCATTAATCCCTCCCATGTATACTTTTTACCATGCTAAAATTTCGTAATAGTTATTCCATTTCTCCTCTTTCTTCAAGTTTCTTATGTTACACCTTCTATTTACAAATTAATTTTATTGGGAAATGTATTTATATGAACCCATTAATTTAAATTTAATTTATATATGATTATATACCTCTTTCTCTCTCATAAACCATTTTTATGAATTTTTAGGACATGATGTTAGGCTACTGAAATTCCACTGCGATTTTCAATGCCAAAATCATCATGTAGTGAATACCATGCACATTTCTCTATTAAGGGTATTCATCTTTATGCACATATAATTATTGATTATATAATTTCATGTATGTATTATAAATTCCTTTATCATGGAATAAATTATGATTTTGAATGAATCCATGTTATATGATCTATTTGGCACACTTAAGAATGAGATTAAAATGTTTATGAAGGGTGCACCCTGATAGCACTCCAATGCATTGGGTAATGTTTAGTATTATGATACACCATGTGTAATGAGGTTTTACTCATTATAATTCATGTGTAATTAGGGTTTATTCATGATAATCCATGTTCAATGAGCCTTGGATCATACTAATGCCATGTTGTATGTTGTTGCCACATTTCCATGTTATGGTAATCATACTATATAATGACTTTATGTTCATGCTTCTATTATGCTCCATTGATATGCATATTTACTAACATGTATTGTATTCTTCATTTTATGCCTTTTTTATTCCCTTACTAGTCTTTATATCTCATCCATTTCTTATGTATTTCCTCAAGTTATCCCATGCAATGCTAAGTACGAAGGAACGTTGTGGTCATGTAAAAGAATTTTTCAATAAAGATGTTGTATTTTATGTCTTAAATTGTCATGTAATGTTCCTAATCCCAAAATACACTATACCTATCAATATTTTGAGTTGTATTAAGTGAAATTTTATGTAATAAATCAAGTTTAAATGTGTAATAAAGACCAGGGTCGTTATAACTCAGGCTGCCTATAATACCCGAGCAAACTTCCTGACTATAGGTGTAGACAAGGGGAAGTAGCCAGCTTCCTGCATTTGATTTTCAGTACTAGTATGGAGTATGGGAGCAGAGGACTAAACCTATAATTTTAATACTAATAAAGGTATTTATTGGTCTTTTTGTATTTTTTTATATCATGTGGTATATGCATATTTCCAATGTATCTCATGTACCTCATTTTTTATAGCTACATGACATCATTATCATATTTTTGTATATATACATGAATCATCTTCTACTTGTTTATTTTTCTGGATGATTTATTATTTTTTTGATGGTTATTCAGTGGTACCCCTTTTGATTCCATTTATTATTTATCATTGTTTCCTACTCTATTCATATCATATAGTCTCCCCATTGTACCATCATAGACCCTCACTGCTAGTCGGTAGTCTCTGGCATTCGGGGAGGTGTTCTTGAGGTCATGTGGACAACCATCTTGGGGCACCGTCTAATGGCCTTCGAGGAGGGATGCTATAAAGTGTCATCAAAGGCTCTATTTTATTTTCTCTAACTATTTGGTTATTAGACAGAAGACTAGGAATGTGTCAGAATTTGGGAATGAGCTTGTTCCTGGGATTCCTTAACCCACATACAGGGGAAACCCAAATTACCTATGATGGGTTATTATTGTTATTGGTTTGTTCCTGTTACAATTCTACTGATTTCACCATCAGTTGACACACGTGTTTTATGAAATTATTAATTTTTTATATTATTATTATGGACTTCTTTTCCTTGGACCGGTATGGAAATGAGATATCATCTCATGCATCATTATAGGCACTTTAGGTCTTATATGTCATTCATTTTTCTATGCCACATTTACTTTCTGCGTGCATTTCTTACTACATATAGTTAGTGTCTAGATCATTATATATATAAATGTGCTAATGTTTATTATAGGGATAACATAATTGGATTAATTAAAGTGTTCAAATTAATCTAAATGGTGTTTTACCATATAGATTTATGATGACACCTTAATTAACCAATTATGCCACATTTGATCCAATAACCATTGGTTTTAAAGACTAAAACATTATTTGATTTGATTACATGAATTCCAATTGTAATTTATAAAGAGTGTACTTATATAAATTGTAAATTCTAGTTCATTTAATCCAATCATTATATATGACCTTTTATATCCTGATACTGGATGTAAAGGCTAGGTCACAGTTATATGATTTATCAATTATAATTTATAAAGAGTATGGGCCTTTATAAATTGGGAATGGTAATGAATATAACTGTAATGTGATATCTACATGCGTATAAATGATTATGGCATTAAATAAATTTAAATTTTAAATGAAAATAGTTTTTGTTAAATGGAGACAGCAATTGAAAAATAAATAGTGTATTCCTCTATACCTTGTAATTGACACTCGATATACGAGAACCTTTATTGTGTTATATGAGACCTTGACTCTAACTTGACCTTAGTAGTTGGTATTATGAAGGGTCTCTTGTGGTACATTATGATCCTTCTTATTACCTAAACTTGGCTTTAGAAGCAGGCTAAGATGTGTGACTCTTTTATAAGAAGGATTTGTACCTATCCTTTCATGATTTCATTGTTTCATGTATACTATTAAATCTTATATGAGGTGTGAATTTGTAAATTTTAGAGCTATGATACCATGAAGTCCTCAAGTCATGTTCTAGGAGGGTGGTGACAGCCATGCTCCATAGGTGGTGGGCCCTGACCCACCATTATTACCTCCTATAGTGCTACCTAAGGAACCTATTTTTGATCTTCCACTAGGCTTCAATACTCAGTTCCGGGATAAATTCATGTTCTTCATGTAGTCCTTATAGGGAGTTCCAGGACCTTCCACTACTATGGAAGAGTTAACACAAGAATTCCAGCAGCAGCATCCTCCCATCCTCTTAGGGGATGGCAGTCCTTAGGCTGTTAAGTCATGGCTAGAGTCCATGTTATCTATATTTGATCATTTGGATACACGTCCAAAATGGAGGGTTAAGATCACTACCAATATGCTTCATGATTCCACTAAATTTTGGTAGGATGTAATCACCTGGGCTAGATGTCATCAAGGTATGGTCTAGAAGGGATTCCAAATAGCCTTTTAGGATTACTTATTTCCCTAAAAGTCGAGATAAGAACGTTCTTGAGAGTTTATGCACCTATAGTAGGGTGTTATTTCAATGATGGGGTATTCAAATCATTTTACCAAGCTTCAAAATTTTTCATCGACACTGACTGGGGATGAGTTAATGACTTTGAGATGTTTTTAGGATGGGATTACATACACTATAAAATTGTAGGTGAATTTTTTTAGGCTGACCACAATTTATGAGATAGTAAACCAGGCCCTCATCATAGAGTGGAATCTGAGTGAAGATGGTAATGTGATCCAGGATGGTTCAGTTTCGAGATATGGAAATGGTTTGTCTAGTAGCAGGAAGCATCGTTTCAAGGGTGCATGTGGGGGTAGTTCTAGCCAGATGACGTGAACCAAAAACTATATGGTGTGCCACCAATGTTGTAGGGTGGTCCATAAGAATCCCCAGTGTACGAGGAACCCAGTCAAATGTCAAAATTGTGGAGGGGTAGGTCACTTTCAGTTCTTATGTTGATTTTTTCCTCCAGTACCTAATGAGAAGGAATCTATACCGAAACTGCATTGGGGTACATGATCAGTAGCTCCACTTTAGGTTGGGATTTGGTCTACTACAGATCGATTAGGCTGAGGATGTGTTTTTGGCCGATTTGGTCAGACTTTATAGGTTTATCTCCAACAGAGTAGACCATCTCAGGTTAGTCAGGTTGCATCTCAAGTCCATGGATATGTCCATGTCTATGAAGTTCATCCTACACTCGAGGAGCAGAGTTTAGGGACTTCTATAGTATTATGTACTATTCTAGTAGCCTCTAATTTAGTTTTTTTTCATGTTTGATAAAGTTGATTCACACTCTTTTATATCTACGACAATTATAGAAATTATGGGCCTAGATATTGAGTACTTCTAGGGCATGATGACTCTCAATACACCATTATGGGTTTGATCGGAGAGTCTACACTAGTGCAAGGAGTACCCCCTTGAGATAGGTGGGTACCATTTCTCATAGAACTTCTTTTTCCTCAAGGTAACCAGCTTCGAAGTCATTCTAAGGATAGAATGGTTTATTCCTTACCATGACCATGTTGATTTATATCATTAGAAGGTGTCGCTTATATTTACTGAGGGTAGTGTTTATCTTCATAAGGTTGAATGGGATGTCCAGGCGAGTTGAGCTGGACCCGATCATCATGGACTCGGTGGAGTGATAGCCCAGATGGCCAATCTCTTTATGAGCGATCAGGGAACACGGTGTATAGAATTCCTGCCTATGGTGGATCATTACTGGGATGTATTCCCTAAATATTTCTCTAGATTACCTCCTGTTAGAGAAGTGGAGTTCCTGATTGAGCTAGTACCAAAAGTGGAACCAGTGTTCATTCCTTCCTATAGGATGGAACCTACAGAGCTCTAAGAACTCAAGAAGTAGTAGGAACACTTAGAGGAAAAGGGTTTTATATGTCCCAATACTTCATCATGTGGTTCACCTGCATTTTTCAAGAAGGTGAATCATACCCTTAGGTTGTGCATAGATTACCGATGGTTGAACCATCTTATGGTTAAGAATCGATATCCACTTCCTTGTATAGAGACCTCTTTGACCAACTCTATGGAGTGATAGTTTTCTCTAAGATTGATTTAAGATCGGGATACCATTAGGTACATACCACGTACAACATTCCAGAGTAGAGATGGCTTGTATGAGTACCTAGTTTTATCGTTCAGCCTTACAAACTCACCCACCATTTTCATGGCCTTGATGAATCAAGTTTTTCACTCGTATCTGGATTC